>OY041613.1:3762500-5012500 GCA_955876795.1 Eupithecia tripunctaria | reverse complement strand
CTTTAGCCGTCGCTGCCGGCGCCGAATACCTTGATCGATGAGAGGTAGACGTAGAAAGCAAAACTGATTTATGCTGGATTCTAACAGCAGGGCTATACTGACTCTCAGCTACCGAGTCGTCGACAAGGTTCCTGACACAGATTTGCGCGAAATTAAAATATTTTAGCGGCTTTTAAGAAAAGTAATCCCTAATCCCCTCCCTGGGCATGCGGGTTGGGGATCGCAGTCTGGTGGTAGAATGGTTCTGCGGGAATCACCGCTACCCACCTCCGGTATATATGAAAGAAAGATAGAAGATGATTTATTCAAAACTACATATCTCTAAGTGCTTCTTACGACACCCGCGGAAAGAACGTTACCTACTAATTGCTCCAAAAGTAGAACTAAATCGAAATTTGTGTGTTCATAGAAAAAACACAGTTTTCTTGTAGTTTAATTCCATGTGGTCGATGACTCGGTAGCGGCAGAGTTAGGTCTTGTTCACAGAGACGCAGGCGCGCAGAGGCGCGGGCCCGCACTGAATTCAAAATTATGGCGTTGGTAGAGTGTGTTTACGGAGAAGCGATTTTACACGCGTTTGTTTGATTTGACGCGTCGCACGCATTGCAAAACGCCCAACGAGCCGATTTACGCCCTGCGTCTCCGTAAACAAAGTCTTAAAATAGCGCTACAGAAAGTAGAGTACATATTCATGAGCTCACCCGGGATAAACTGGTAGCATGAATGGCACCTATCATGGTAAGCAATTTCTCATTTAGTATAATGCGCGAGCACATCTATGAGCCGCACTTGCACTGTAACATGCAATATAACAAGGCAATTCATAGATGCGTACGCCTTGCACGCGCGGATCGCGCCCAAAATCATAAAACCTTAGGCAATGCCAATGAGACATAGTGGCAAGTATTCCACCGGTTCTTCACACCAGTTCTTAAAAACAGAACCCCTCTTATAAATCTTTGACCTTGATCGAGACAGTTGATTTCGTTGACTTATAATGATAATTTCTGATTTTTCTGATGATAGTATTATATCAATGTATCAATCGGATTATATCATAGCTTTATGTTGCTTCGTCCGTGGTTGCTGAGTTAATAGTGATATAGGTAATTAATATCAGGTACCCATTTCAAAGCGATGTGAAGTTCCCAACGTAATGTCCAATGCCCGTACAGATTGATGACTGAGCATGCTTTTGTGTAGCTTTCTCAGTCGCTTTGGGTTTAGTAACGTTAAAGCCATAGCACAAAAGCGTTACTCAAGCATAGAACGATGACTGAGCCATTCATCGTTGTATATTACGAGCCTCATGTCGATTGCCACATCCCATTTTCGATTTGCGTTGTTCGAATGCGACGGTTGACGGTTGTTTTATAATTAATTTAGTTGGAAGCTTATGTACACAGTTCTAATTAGTATTTTTGACTTAAAAAAAAATGGGGGTTTTAATATCGACTGTTTTATAAAGTTTGTTACTTTAGGACTTATGACTGGGTGCTCCAAACAAGGGAGGTTTTGTCAACCACCATGCTTATCAAGCACATTGGTGATCGCAGTAGAAGGGTTTAAAAAATTACGATTATAATAGAAAATAGAAAAAAATTCAAATAACTTCCAAACATTTTTCGACTTTGATGGGATTTGTACCCGCATCCGTCCCTCCACGAGGTCAAGTGACGTAGGAGTCAAAAATTTCTGGGTCTTCCTAAGGACTCTTTCTTAGAAACCACCCTTAGTGTCAGAGCTTAACTAAACACGCCAAAAGCCTTAAAGGAAGCTGCTGCACTTTCTCTGTTAAGTTCTCACAACCGACGCTTACGACATCCACGGGTTAGGCCGTATACAGAAAGAAAGCTAGAAACTTATAAGCGCTTACCGGCTCTTGACAGCGGTGGTCCGTTCTACACAAAGGAAGCAGGTTGTCGCAGTTGTTTATTAATTTTAGTCCGTATATAGAAAGAACGCTTGAAACTTATAAGCGCTTACCGGCGCTTAACGGCGCTTGACAAAGCTGGTAACCTTCGCAGGAAAATATATGAACTCGCGCCGATAAGCACTGAACGGTGCCGACAAGTGCCGACAAGCTTTAACAAGCGCCGGTCAGCGCTGGGCGCTGCCATCTAAAATTAATAAACAACTGCGACAAACAGCTTCCTTTGTGTAGAACGAGCCAGCGTTGTCAGGCTTTCATATATTATCCTGCGAGGGTTACCAGCGCTGTCAAGCGCCGGTAAGCGCTTATAAGTTTCCAGCTTTCTTTTTGTATACGGACTTAAAATAGAGGGGTCAATCCTTTCGCCGCGACGTGACTCCTCAGCAGATACATAAACCATTTAGCCGAACTAGGAGTAGGTAGGTAACTGTTTTCCTATTGCTGAAGTAAAAGTATTTTTCTTTTTTCTTCAGCTGGTGTGCGTTTACTGTTCTGAAGTCGGTATGCCTCCTAGTTCCATTGGTTATCACTATGTTATTAGCTTTAATAATATACAACGCCCTGAAGAAAGGATTAAGCTTACCGTAGATTTTAACATAACAAATTACACATAATAATATCGGATAAATGTAGGTACTTAGTAACATAGATGATCTTGGGCATTTTGTCCCGAAATAGTCAGAAACACAGTAGGTTGTGGGTTCTGTCTACATGACTTTGGTAGTTGTCCACCGCTGGCGAGTAAGCGACTAATCATCGGCTATTTTCTTGATCAAGAAACGTACAATAGATATAAATTCCGTGTAAACAAAAGAGATGCATATATTAATAGTTGATCGCTGACTGTTCACACCGCCGCCGGTAAGGACTCGCTCCACTGGTTTTTGGTCGCTGAACGACAAAAGCTATCAAAGATAATACTCGCTCAGTAGGGCAAGCACAGGGTTTGTTGTTTAGGGTAGGATTGAGAAAAATTACGTCACTCTTTCATCGAATGCGTGAATTATTTGAAATTCATTCCTTCAACTTTAATAATATACGCAATGTATGACGATGCGATGTCAATATAGTCTATTTTAACCTTGGGAACCATTCCCGTGCTTGCCCTGAAGCAATACTCGCTCGGCCATGCTCGCTTATAGCCAAGAGACAAAACTTTCTGAACTAGGTACACTCGCTTCTCGCTGCTCGCCAACTATAATATTATAGTTTCTCGCTTTACTCGCTTCTGGTTCATCGTCAGCGGTGGCAACGACTACTGCCTTAGAATAAATGTACTTACATTTTATTTTCTTCTTTACCTGCAGTGGCTGCGAAGTATGCAAGTTTATTTGCTTCTTTATAACAATGATCTTCAGTATGTTGCTATCTTTATTCATATACAACACCTTGAAGATACATTTTTCAGCAATACCTTAAATATTAACAAATTTAGTTACAACTATTTGTATAGTTTTAATTATTTTCTGCCTGTGTGGCTGCTATAACTATGTTTCGAATTCAATTAAATATCTTCAAATAACTACACAGTAATGCCTAGTTTTTTATACGCTGATATAAATCGACTTGTATTAGACCGGTTTTTTTAACATGATTGTCCATTAGCTAAAAATATTATGTAAATAAATTCATGTATTTTTTTATATTTTGTATTATATCAATGATGGGCACATTTTTGGTAGTTGTAGTCAGAAACACCCTCGTGAAAAATAAATTTATCTATGAAATTACACTCTGTTAATTAAATAGCTGAATAAAGTTATGGATTCGAAAAGTTATGATTTGATACGTAATACGTCTTAAAAGCTCTATATTCTGAAAATCAAGGGCAAAGATATACTTTTTTCTCTATATTTTAAAGAAAAAATATTTTTTATTTTATGGTAGGTAAGAAAGATAATAATTTTAATGGAGACCATTTCTAGATTTTTTATACGTCTACCCTTGATACAGCTCACAAAAAAATAGGACGTGTCTGAAAATAGGGAATTCATTGATCATATCACACATGATAAGTTATAATGGATTTATAATGGAGTTAGATCGAACTACCTCCGTGTACGAAGCTGAATCGATTTTCATAATCCAGCATAAAGCATCAGGATATCAGCACAGATATTTGATCCTGTACTTGAACGTCTATAAAGATTCATCTGAAAATTCTTGTCTTAAAAACTCTTGTAAAATTATAATTACAATGTTTGGTAATTATAGTTTTACATTATGGGTAATTTCTAAGAAATCAAATAATATCCTAAAAATGTTCGGCTTAACGGCCTGTAGGTGGAGATAATTTAAGCCGTACAAAAAACCAGAGATTTTCGGCTCCACTGGTATCCGTATTCGTGGTCTAGGGGCTATAACGTCTCCGTACGAGGACCCAGGTTCGCGTCCCGTCAATGCTGAAACTTTTTGGGATATTATTTTATTTCTTTTAAGAAATAATTACCGAAAGCGGCATCAATATCCATACCGACACCTTATGGCATCCTGAGACACCTGAAGGATAATGTATTGTTATATAGTACATACGCTAAAAATTATTTTTATTTTTATTTAAGCCCGGGCCTTAGTTTGCCCAAACTGCTTTGCATTTTGTCACTGGTCCTCGGAGCGCTGCTCCTCTTACTCTTATCCAGTTTGATGAGTCAAAATAAATGACATAATATACATATTATGGCACAAAATACATGCCATTACATCAGGATGAACGAGTCAAAAAACTTAGCGATCCGTCTTCTAGACATCCTGCATTTTATTGTTATTTTTAAATGCTATTTTGTTAATTGTATGTGTTTTACGATTTCAATAAATGTTTTTTCTAAAGATTTTTGTTGGTGCTGAATTTAAATAGAATACTTGCTAGCTCGGAAAGCCGATCATTAGGTATCTGTTATACCAAATATGTCTATCTCTTTAGAGCTACATCTGCCTAGGCAAAAGAGAGTAAAAAAGAACTGCTTTTTATTCTCTTTATCTATGATTATAGCAAAACTATTTTCTTCCATAGCTGTATAGTGAACAGGTTAATCCTCCTGTTAATCTGCTTGGTGCCATTTGCCGGCATTCTGTTGTTTGCCAAGATTATTTATTACGGAGCGACAAACATACTTAAAGCATGATACTGAATCTGTAGCTAAAGAGAAGCATCACATAGCAGTAGAGTGAAGGGAATCACGTAATTCAACTGAACATTATCAGCCCGCATACGTCCACTGCTGAACTTAAGCCTCCGACAAACGACGACACGAATAGCGGTCCGAAGCCACGTCCATTCACCAACCCCTGTGACTCCATTGTCGCCGGTCCATCGAGTGGGAAGTTTCCACACCGTTTGCATTGCATCGTGGTCGCCACTCGAGGCCTATCCTACCCAACAGTTATCGGTTCTGCGAGCTGATTTAATTAATACGATTCGTCAAATATGTATCCATTAAAGGAATATTTTTCTTCCATAGCTGTATCATCTGGTTGGTCTTATTGGCGGCGATTTTGTTGGCAATCGCGGTCATAGTTTACGGTTTGAAGAAATAATATTTTTCGTCAAACTATATGACAAATTATCAGATGCTACGACATCCGCTTGAGATTATGAACGCTACGCTGCGGAGGTGGACACCGCTGGACTGAGTTTCATCGGGAACCATTCAATGCTCTTTCCATCAATAACTGCATCAAAATCTTGCAATTTGGTTTATTTCTACCGCTTGCGGTATGATTAATTAATAACGTACGGTGTAAAACAAGACATAAATAAACGATGACCTTGTGTAACATTTATAAGTTACAAATAAGTTACTATGAACTGCGATGATGCTTTGGCAAGTAGTATTTTTCTAAGCTGATATAGTCAGGTATTTGTTATACATTATATTTAAATAAATGATGTTCTTAAATAAGTTTTGCCACATTTATACCTACCACATTTCAGAATCCCCTAGGAGAGTAAACATGTTTCAAGCGAGTCGTCAGGAAGATGAACTACGTATATAGAACAGGCGTGTAAAAATTATGTTTCGTCAAATACTCTTACTACTTCATGAAACTTCATTAACCAGTAAATTACAATATATTTTCGTCATTGATCGTCATTGATCGGAATGAAATGTATAGGCAACACATAAAGACAATTCTCGCTATTCTTTCAAGCAGCTGCCATGTGTGGTCAAGCAAAAGAAGTATTTACATGACGCTGCACTGCACCAGCCTCCAGAAAGATCGTCAAAGTTACGCTACATCAAAGCTACGTAGCGTCAAAGGTACGCAGCGTCAAAGGTACACAGTGTCAAAGCTACGTAGCGTCTCAACTACGCTGGGTCACGCACAGCTACAAAAAGACGGAAATACCTGTAATGTCAAAGAATAAAACTATTATTTTCATAGCTGTGTGGTATTCTCCTTGCTTTTCATCCGTTAATCGTATTTTGATATTCTTCATACAGTTTCAGTTCAGAAAATAAATATATAAACCCGTATTGACAATACCTACTACCTACTTAATTGAAATTCAAAGCTATAGCAATCTCTCATTCACTAATAACTATAAAATAATATGTTTTAGAATAAGATTTGCGAAACTAATACTATATAATATAATTTGCGATGCAATATTCATAATTATTATAAATTAAGTTACAAGCTTCATATCGAATAGGCGTGTAATTTTCAAAGCGTTAACCACATTAAGGCGCATACACCAGTGAAAGTTGCGCCCCCAATGATTTTATCCTATTATTACGTTAAACACAGGAAGTTTTAAAAATTCATCGTACAGTTTGTGGTATCTATTATAAGTTATTTATTAACGCCTCAGTAATAGTTTCATTTTGTAAAGCTTAAGCAGAGATACGAAGTTGCGCTTTTTGGCTACTAAACTCTATTTTCGCATCTCTTCCCAAACTATATAAGATAAAAATAATATGATATAATAGGTGGCGCTGTCATATTGACTCCTGTATGCGCCTTAAATTAAATTATTAGATAAATCGATCATAAGTCTATTCAGATAGGTATTGCCAAAACTAGACAAAACTAATCTAACAGGAGTAAAATAATATTAATTGAGCCAGGACTGTCCCACTTTGTCCGGCTTTGAATGTTATAGAGTATAATAATATTAGGTACATATGAAATTGGCGTTTTGTATGGGAGGAACAAAAAGTCGAATATTTTTTAATATAATATAATTAATTAATCAAAGTATGAACCATTATTTTCTATGCACTTTTGCCATCTTATAGGTAGTTCATTGATCCCTTTACTAAAAAAACCAGTCGGACGGGAATCAATAAAATCTTTGAAGGCGATTTGGACTGCCCCATCGGAGTTGAATATTTTCCCTTGCAAGAAGTTTTCCAAATTTCGAAAAAAATGGTAATCTGTTGGAGCAAGGTCCGGGGAGTACGGAGGATGTCTTAGACTTTCCAGTTGAAGCTCTTCTAATTTAGTAGCCGTCTGTTGCGCAGTGTGTGGTCTAGCGTTGTCGTGAAGCAGCAGTGGCGTGGAGCGATTGACCAGCCTAGGTTGTTTAGCCGCTAGCTTTTCCATCATGGTTTGCAATCGCTGACAATAGACATCAGCCGTAATAGTCTGGCCAGATTTGAAAAAACTGTAATGAACAATACCGGCACTAGTCCACCAAACGCTTACAAGTAACTTTTTTGGGGTTAATTTTCGCTTGGGGCAGGATTTGGCTGGCTGGCCAGGATCCAACCATTGCGCTGAGCGCTTCCGATTATCGTAAAGAACCCATTTTTCATCACAGGTAATGATTCGGTTTAAAATACCTTCATTATTGTGCCGGTTTAGTAATGTAACGCAGCAGTCGACGCGCGTTTGCCGGTTTGCTTCAGTCAATTCGTGAGGTACCCACCTTTCAAGCTTTTTAATCTTCCCAATTTGCTTCAAGTGAATTAAAACAGTTTTATCACTAACATCGCAGCCTGCAGCTAACTCGGACGTGGTTTGCGATGGATCCGCTTCCACAATAGCCTTCAACTCTTCATTATCAACTTGAGTCTCAGGCCGTCCACGGGGCTTGTTCTGCAGGTCGAAATTTCCAGAACGAAAACGTTGGAACCAAAAACGAACTGTGTTTTCTTTTGCAACACGACCGCCATACACATCATTCACCCTTCGAGTTGTTTCCGCAGCACTAGTGCCACGGCGGAACTCGTACTCGTAAATAATGCGATATTTTAAGTTTTCCATTTTGTAAAATGAGTGACGCAAACAGAAAAAAACAGAAGAAAAAAAACAAATGAATGACGATCATCGAAGCACAAATACATGAGTCTATAGCTGTACAAATTTGAATTTGGAATTCCTTACCAAAGAGGAGAAATTTGTGATTAAAGTGGCCAGTACGAAAAACGCCAATTTCATATGTAAGGACCTAATATTATTTTTGTTCCGTAGCTGTATTCTGTGCGCTTTGGGTCGGCTGATATGCTGCGTGGTAACAATTGTCATCGTCGTGGTGATTATCGTGGTCATTGTAATGTTTGTCAAAAAACGTTGAAGATGAAAAGAAGTGTAGTTAATCGAATGCTAAACGTGTTAGGATTCATGTACACGGGCGGCAAGTTGTCGACTGGAAGGCAACTGCGGTAGGTCCCATTTGTTCTATGGCACATAACGTAATATAACAATTTGAGATATTTTTTTCCCTATTTGTATTCAACCTCAACCTCAACAGCCTGTATTGGTCCACTGCTGGACGCAGGCCTCCTCCTAATAAGAGCCTTATTGGCGTTTATCTCATGGAGGGTAATGCCCATAATCCCCACGCTGGGCATGCGGGTTGGGGATCGCAGTTTGGTAGTATAATTATTATGCAGGGGGCGTTGCTGCCCACCCCCCGGTGGATATCCCTTAGTCGCCTCTTACGACACCCGCCGCTGGAAGAGTTGGGGTGGATTCTTACCCAGCCCCACACCAGCTTTGTACATTGTAATTGTACTATAAGGACAGTTTGTACTTTTAGTCTCAAATTGTTCCATAGAACAATCTAAGTTAAGTTTTGGTTATATTTGGCAAAATAAAAATATTATGTAGAGTAGTTTCATTCTTTTGATATTAAACAGTACCTACCTGGTATTAACGTCAGTGATTAATGTCATTCACGTGTTATAGGAAGAATTTGGGAAAATCGATTCCCATTTAGTTCTGTGCATTCACTGACAAATAAAAACAGGATTAAAAACTAGTATGTAGTTCTAAAGTACAAATAGGGACAATATTTTCTCAAATTGCTATATTGTTATACATGTTCCATAGAACAAATGGGACCTTTGAGGCAACTGCACGCCTCGACTGCAAGCGACTACAGGCGACTACAGGCGACGACTGCCGTTGCCTGAGATGTTTGGTCGCGTGCAGATTCCTTGCAGTAGGCAACTTGCCGCCTGTGTATGTAAGCCCTTATTTGAACGAATCCTAAGCGAATGTCGAGGTTTTCAAAACCTGTTAAACGCACTAGTTTTTATCTATGATTATTATTATTTGTGTACGTAATAATAATTACATTAAATTAAATGATATTTCTAATGTCCTACCCAGACACCAACAAAACTCTATCTGACATATTTGTAAAGAAAACATGTGACAAAAAAAATAAGAAAAATAACTAAGTATTTTTGACTAAATTGATTGTAGTCGAGTAAGCAATATTTATTGAAGGAAGGAAGTGAGATGGACAAGTAATGTAGTTGCATATAAAAAGACGCGGCAACAAAGTACATTTTATGTTAGGTACCTCTGTGCGTTTTGTTTACAAAGGCTGTACATCCACTTTGGCTGTAGATAAGTCGTTGTGTTTTAAAAATACTGCATTCTCGTCCACTCTTTTACATAATTAAATATCGACGTTGCATACCTTACGAATGTCAATTTCTAGTTTGGTTTTCGTCAGATCGGTCAGGTCCAATCGTTCACACGAGACGCCGTGGCCGAGGCAAATGGGTATCCTTTCACATTTTTATATACTCGTATATAGAGATATAATAATACATATCAGAATATATATCAGATGTATCAGATGTATATTGATTCGAACGACATCGCCGCCGGGGTGGCCAAAAGACTGTGGATTAGGCTCGCACAGGACAGCTGACGTGTAAAAGATAAGGCAGTTGCTCCAGCACAAAGTTTTACGGACACCCAGCAGTGGGTGGGTGTCCGTAAACTGATGGTGAAATGAGTCAAGAGTTCCTGGCCAGCCTTAAATAACAATAAACTAATAATGCTGAACAATTCACACAGCATCACCTAGCCCCAAGCTAAGCAGAGCTTGTGTTATGAGTACTTAAAGATGACTGATATAATACATTCCACGATAGATATCTTTTATTAAACCTGCAGATTGATTGATTAACGTACCTGCAGATTGTACAAATATTTGTTCCAAGGCGGGAATCGAACTTGCAACACCTGTGTCGCAGGCGGACCGTCATCCGCTCCCCCACAGATCGTCATACACAATGTGAAAGAGTAAATCATTTTTCTTCCGTAGCTGTATTCTGTGCGCTCTTGGTCGCCTGATATCCTGCTTGCTGCCAATTATCATCATTGCGCTGATAATCGGGATCATAATATACTTTGTCAAACGACATTGATGTTGAAGATACCCCCCTCGAAAAGAAGTGTAGATAATCGAATGTTGAACGCGATAGTGAGAAACATCGCTATTTCTAAACTTCTCAAAACGCACTGTTTTTTATCTAAGTCAATATTGTTTGTGTACGCTTTAACTTTAAAATAAATGATGTTTTGTTATAAGACTTTCTGCCAATTGCGAGATTATTGTCCTACCTAATCACCAGCTAAACGATGTGACATATTTGTTAACTATAACCACTAACCATAGAGGTAATTTGCAGTGACTTGTCACCTCACGCGGTCGCTCGCGGCCACTCGCCTCATTTCGTAGCCGTGACGGTTTTTCTGCACAAATCAAAGGCGCTTGCCTGCGCTCGGCCAATCGTGTTTGTGTAGTTTGTGCTGCAATAGTTTGCGTAGACTTGCCAAACGTCTAGACGGTGGAACTTGCTCGGCCAGCATATATTGCGAGCTTAAGGAATAGCCCTACGGAAAAGCCGCATTCGCGCACTAATACCACATATTGTTACCTACTTTTCTTGCCCATCAAATAACTCCGTGAGCTGTCTAGTATAGGAGCAAATGGAATTGGACCTGTTATGAAACAGGCTTATTTATGAGAAGCCACGCAATTGGAACCTTTGAACATCCCGTAGGAGTAAACTGGTGAAGGAGCTGACGTTAAAGATAGCTACATTATTATTCAAGTTAACCTACTAACAGTTTTATTATAAATATAGCTACGTACCTACATAGCCAGCAAATAAAGCTAATCCAATTTTGCAGAGTAGTGAGGCAGGGGAATGTCATGTCACCCAAACTGTTCACAGCCCATTGGAAGATATGTATAAAATGCTGAACTGGAAAGTAGAGGCATTAATGAGCATTATCATAAACGGCAACTATCTCACACACCTACAGTTTGCTGATGACATACCCTTAATGGCGGAGTCGCTAGAGGAGCTGAACCAGATGCTGTACGGCCTAGCTGCAGTCTCCCGATGTATCGGTTTTGGCATGAATTTGGATAAAACCAAAGTCAATCGCCACATAATCCCAGACCGGTGGTCGTACATGGCCTTTGTTCGGTGTAGGACAGATTCTGGATTAGACAGATTCGTAATTCGGCAGTTTCGTTACTTGACAGATTGTGAATTGGGCAGATCCATCTTCTTGAATTGTTTCTTAGTACACTTACCTTGAGCAGATTATGCAGTGAAGAGTGGGAGGCGAGAAGGAAGTCAAGAGGAAGATCCAGCTAGCTAGACTGGGCAGCGTTTGAAAAACTATGCCATGTCTGTTTCGATATCCAAACCGCAATGCTTGAAAACTAAAGTTTTCAATCAGTGCGTCCTACCCGTCCTGACCTACGGAGCTTAGACGTAGACTCTCATGGTCGGATTAGTGCACTAGTTCAAAGTCTTCCGAAGGATAGGATTGGTAACGAATGCATCCGATAGAGAACTAAAGTTATCGACATAGCTCCAAGAGATAGTAAGCTGAGGTGGCAGTGGGCCGGCTATATATCGCGAACAACAGACAACTACTACTATATACGTGTTCTTCAGTGGAGGTGGCTGGCCTCGGCAAATCATATCATATCATACTAATATTATAAATGCAAAAGTTTGTATGGATAGATGTATGGATGGATGGATGGATGTTTGTTACCTCTTGACGCCAAAAGTACTTAACGGATTGGGCTGAAATTTAGCATACAGGTAATCCTAATCATCGAATCAAACAAAGGCTAGTTTTTAGCCCATAAATCAGTTCCCGTGGGATAAAAATCACCTTTAAACGTTTCCATAGGAGCAAAGCGTGCGAAGCCGCGGGGCGCAGCTAGTGTTGTATAAAGCAAAGGTATGATGACTGAGAAAGAATACAGGCAGATGCTGCAAGCTGTACTATGGCGCTCATTGGGTGAGGCCTATGTCCAGCAGTGGACTAATATGGTTGAGGATGCTGTTGATGCGATGGTTTTACGTTTGACCTGATCACCTGAGCGTGATAGTTCTAGAAATCTAAATACGCAGTTTTTGTTTTCCCATTGGTAAATCAAGTTTTGTAGTTTAGTAGTTTTATAAGTTTTTTTTTACATGATAATTTTTTGCTGTGTGGTGCTGGCATAGAATTTGCACCATCCAAACTCTTTCCGCGGGGTGACTAAGGGATATCCACCGGGGGGACGGGCAGCAGCGCCCCCTGCAGGACAAATCTTTCACCAAACTGCGATCCCCAATCCGCCTGCCCACTGTGGAGTAATGCCCATAAGGGCATTACTGTCCATAAGATGAAGAAACGTCAATAAGGCGCATATCAAGGTGAGGCCTGCGTCCAGTAGTGGACCAATACAGATTGTCGAAGTTGAGGAGCAGGTTGATGATGATTTTACGTTTAAATTTCTCGAACTGGCTCTCTATACTCTTGAAACGTCTCTTCCAAACATTGATTAAAGGGAAGATAGGTTACGTTCTCCCAGCGCTTACTCAAAAATTGGCATGTGTTACAACTACACGCAAACACATACGCTCACAGTTATATTTCCAGTCCTATGCAATACAAAAAAAGAAGAACAAAGTCGGAAAGACGTATCTAAGAGCGAAGTGAGACAATAATATTTCACGCGCCCGTGCCGCCGCGACGGTGACTGAGGTGGGAGCACACAATTTTACACAATATGAGGTTGCCATTTTCGAGAAACTAGTACCTCATCTTCCCTTTTAATTAATCAATGCTTCCAAAAACTTATTTAGAAACGTAGGGGCATGTAAAGAACTATACGCGACCCATAATCATCAATGTCTTGTTATTCTCTGCAGAATCCCCATTCCCTGCCCAGAATTGCAACCGGCAGGGGCGCGCCCCGCCGCTCTACTGAGCAGTAGGAGAAAATCTGCTTGGGAATAAAGTGTTATAGATGTTTGTGAGCTCCTCGACTAGTCGATCTCTTGAGAAATTACCAGTCCTCATATTTTCCGCCGCCGCCGCCTCGTCTAATCTATTGATACTTATCGCGTTATTTGCCTGTGAATTGAAATTATAAGCGCTGGGTTTTTGGTTTTAGCAAACTTACTCGTCTTGTACTTATAGGTATATAAAGCTTTTCCTAGCTTTAGGCTAAGGCAAGGCTATAACATTTAAGTTTGGTTTTATTATCTGGCAACACTGGATTAGTATCAAACTTGCTATTGATCCTTTATAAGGGTTCTGAAATAGTTTTGTCCTGCAATTAAGGTTATTCATTAGAACAACCTTCATTAACTAATAGTGTGATTAATTACTCGTAACTAATAAAGTGAGTTAGCTGCGACCCGCGGCTTCGCACGCGTATATCCTCTGTAAACGTTTAAAGGTGATTTCTATCCCACGGAAACGTCAGACATGAGTTTGATTCCAGGATTGGAATTACCTGTATGCAAAATTTCATCATCCATTCATCCAAACTGTTGTGGACTGTATTTTCCTATTCTTCCTGAGGGTTCACGGTGCTCCAGTAAAACTTCTTTTTCCTTGTTTTCAGCTTTATTTCTCTTCAATTGGTCTTACTGCTACTTAGAACCACTGTGTGTCGCAGCACACGTTCAATTTACTAAGCTACCCCTAGGCTATACCGTGCAGAGAGCGGCATATTTTCTAACATTTTTCTGCCTAATTTTTACTATGTCCTATGGGGTTTTTACGTTATAATTCTTTATTTATTTACTTTTCAAACAAGAATTTAGTCTTTAATTACAGTTAAACTTATAAGCTATCTAGCGAGACCTATATCTTAGTCCTAGGTTTTATATTTACACAAATATTCGCCTAAACGTATCAAAAACTTATGCTAGAGCTTATTTACTACGGTATTTCGTCGTGTCCAGGACATTCTCCCCCCGGCGTAGCTCGCGCAGCCTCCTCCTTCACCAACACGACGAGTTTGCTGGTCGGCCGCTTGAAGACGCCAGTCTTCGTCCGGACATCTGCCACCCGTACGCCTCCGTCTGGTCCCTCGTAGGTCCGTTCGATGACTCCCATTGGCCACACGTTTCGAGGCAGAGTGTGGTCCACGACGACAACGATGTCTCCCTCTTGAAGCGGTCGTCTGTTGCTCGTAGGCTCGCCGCGAGGTACCAATGTAGGAAGGTACTCTCGAAGCCAGCGCCGCCAAAAGTGGTCAGCAAGCGCTTGGCTTACTTTCCAGGTTCGCCGATCTGTCTCGCTGCACGGACCAGTAGTAGGTAGGCCGTTGGATGACCCCAGCAGGAAATGGTTTGGAGTCAGCGCCTCAGGACGTGCGTAAGTGGCCTCGCGTTGACAGAGAATTCCGCTTCAGTCAGGAGGGTGGTCAGCACTTCTTCGGGTGGTTCCTTCTCGTTCAAAGTGGCGGCCAGTGCAACTTTGACTGATCGCACCAGTCGCTCCCAGGCTCCCCCCTGGTTCGGTGCGCCAGGAGGTATAAA
The DNA here is from genome assembly GCA_955876795.1 of Eupithecia tripunctaria. NCBI lineage: Eukaryota > Metazoa > Arthropoda > Insecta > Lepidoptera > Geometridae > Eupithecia > Eupithecia tripunctaria. The sequence goes on along the minus strand of OY041613.1, from coordinate 4,997,524 downwards.
GCGCCATTCCATTCGATGCAGTTGACCTTCATCTCGCAGTGCTGGTGCCCATTCCACGTAGGCAGCTCGAAGTTCCTTGTCTGCACCTCGAAAGTTTGTTGCGTTGTCGGACATCATGATTCGGGGCCAGCCTCGTCGCGCAGCCATTCTTCTGAGTGCCATGATTGCAGAGTTGACAGAAAGCGTCGGAACGACCTCCAAGTGTACGGCGCGCGTCGTGAGGCAAGTAAAGAGGGCGCCCCATCTCTTCTCTCGGCGTCTTCCAATCTTCACAATCATGGGACCAAAGTAGTCAGTTCCGCAGTGGCTGAACGGGCGCTGGAATGGCTCGAGGCGGGCTCTCGGCAGGTCCCCGGTAGCTGGTGGTTGAGGCTTCATCTTCCGTACTTGGCAGAGTCTGCACTCCTTCTCGATGCCACGTACTGTCGGTCGTAGATGAATCACCTAATATTTCTGTCTGAGGTCGTTGGTCACGCGCTCCCTGTTAGCGTGACCAGCTGCGCAGTGTTCTCGTAGAACGATGAGTCTTGTGATGCGGTGACGGCCGTCGAGTATTACAGGCCGCTTCATCTCAATCGGTGCGTCGGCGGCTCCAATGCGCCCTCGTACTCGTAGAATGCCATCTTCTAAAATCGGGTCCAGTCGAAACAGGCGACTCGATTTCGTGATTGGACGAGACGTCTTGATTCGTTGCAACTCGTCTGAGAAGCTCTCCTTTTGTGCGTGACGAATAAGTGCACGCTCCGCGTCTTCGATGTGCCGGTTTTCCATGGTCGTGGCGCGTCGTCGACATCTCTCGATGAAGAAGAGTACTCGTGCTGTGGCTCTGACTAGTGTCTCGTACTTGGAGAAGTGTGATGGGTCCGGCAGCCATACGTCCGTTCTGTCTTCTTCCACTCGCGTGTGTAGAACTTCTTCCTCGTGGTTGCTGTCAGACGTCTCCTTCGGCCAATGATGCTCTGAGTGACGAAGGAAATCTGGTCCTCGGAACCATCGATCTTCTCCCGTTATGCGTGAGTTCGTCAGCCTTGTCGCGTCGTCTGCCGTGTTCTCGCTGGTCGGTATCCACTTCCAATCTTCTTTCTGGGTAAGTTCGGATAGCTCCCCCAGACGATGCGCGACGTAGGGCGTGTATCTTCTTGCATCGTGTCGTATCCAATGTATGACTGTCATTGAATCGCTCCAGTAGATTGTTCTCTTGACTTCGACACGATGTTCCTTCTTGATGGCGTCGGCCAACTTTGCTCCGATGACTGCTGCTTGAAGTTCTAGGCGGGGAATCGTTTGCGTTCGCTTCGGAGCAACCTTGGACTTAGCAGCGACGAGGCAAACGCTGAAGCTTCCATCGGGTCTCGTGCTTCGCCAGTATGCCACGGCTGAGTAGGCTTGTTCGCTGGCATCACATAATACGTGTAGCTCCAGGTTGGTGTGATCTTGAATCGCGTAGTGTCGCTCCAGCCGAAGATAAGTCAGGTCGTTCAGTTGTTCCAACCACGCGGCAAACAGCTCGTTCTCTTCTCCCGGAATTGGTTCATCCCATGACATCTTGATGCGCCATAGATTCTGCAGCACGATCTTCGCTCGTATCGTGTAGTGACTCAGCAGCCCGAGAGGATCGTAGATGGACATTACCGCGCTGAGTGCCTCTCTTTTGGTCGGCGCGCGGACTCGTGCACGTACTTCGGCGGGAACTCTGTTCATGGAGGTGTTAAATCCAAGTTCGTCTCGTTCGGCGTTCCAGTAGAGTCCAAGGATCTTGTTTTCTGATCCCTTTCCGTCGAATTGCGTCGGTGTTGTAGCCCGTTGTTCAGCCGGCACGTCTTCCAGTACGCAGTCCTCGTTGCTGTTCCATCCTCGTAGTGTGAACCCAGCAACCGCGTGCACTGTGCGCAGTTCCGTGACGGCTCGATGGGCTTCCACGTCGTCATCGTAGCTCGCTACCAAGTCGTCCATGTAGTGGCTTCTGGTTATGGCTTCGCAGGCGAGAGGATGAGTGTGAGCGTATATCCTCGCGTTGTGGTTCCGCACAAAATGCGCCATGAATGGAGAACTCGCAGCGCCGAATATCATGCTTGTCATCTTGAATCGTCGTGGTGTCTTCTCCTTCTCGTTGTCTCTCCACAAGAATTGTTGCGCCGGCTGGTCCTCTCGACGAATCTTGATCTGAAGAAACATCTCCTGTATGTCTGCCGTAATCGCGACTCGTTTCTCTCTGAATCTGTACAGGATGCCCGGTAGAGACATCAAGAGGTCGGGTCCCTCCAGCAGATGGTCGTTGAGGCTGACTCCATTGATCTTCGCTGCCGCATCGAAGACAAGCCTTATCTTCCCGGGCTTGTTGGGGTTGCGTACTGCGAAGTGAGGCAAGTACCAGCAGACGGCGCTAGACTCCTCCGATCCATCGCATGGTTCAGCGTACCGCTTCTGCAGCAGGTTCTCGATTTGCTTCGTATATTCTTCTGCAAAGACTGGGTCTGCATCCATCTTCTTTTCGATGCCTTGAAGACGACGAAGTGCCATGTTGTAGCTCTGAGGTAGCTTCGTGTCTTCTTCCTTCCATGGTAGACCAACTTCATATCCTTGGTCAATCTTTTTGATTGTCTTCTCGATGATCGTTGTAGCCCGGAGATCTCGTTCACTCGTACGTGGCTTTTGGTTGATGCCAATTGCTTCAATGCTGAAATGCTTCTCTACCAGCTCGTGCAGCTCTTGGTTCTGCTTCTCAATGGCTTCAGGTGTGTAGACGTGTAGCACGCTGTCTTGGTTTGCGATGATGCTGCGTGGTATGGTTCCGTGGATGACCCATCCCAGCTTTGTTCTTGATGCCGCTGGTTGGTTCGCTCGTCCAACTCGTAGCTCCTGTGAGACTATGTACTCCCAGTGGTCAGCTCCAATCAGGATCCCCGGATGTGATGACTCGTAGCAAACTTCATCTCGTTGTAAGTCTCTCAGGTGGTCTTGATCCAATAGCGTCGCAGGAATCGATTGTTGCAGCAGCTTCATGTTTTTGATGGTGCGTGCCCGAAGTGGATGTAGCTTGCTATTCTTGCTTCTCAGTTGTACGGTGACAAGTTGGCTTTCATCCTCGCGTCGTGAAGTGTTGACTCCATGCATTCGTAGTGGCAGTGAAGGTCCCTCCGCTCCAATGGTCCGCGCCAGCTTCTCATCAATTAGAGTGACTGTGGCCCCTTCATCCAGGAGGGCGAGCGTGTCGATCTCCCCGCGTGGACCGACGACGGTGACTGGACACATCTTCAGCAATACTGCTTTGTTATTCAAGGCAGCGGTGGTCACTGTCAAGACTGCTTCGGTTGGGCTCGGACTCGAACTGTCTTCCTTCTTCTCTTGATGTAGAGTTTGATGATGTTGCCGCGAACACTGGTTAACGCCACACGATTTCGCCTTGCAGTTAGTGCGTCGATGCTTCTTCACTATACAGTTGAAGCACAGCTTGTTCTTCTTCACGTGTTCCCATCGCTCGTCCGTTGTCATTGCCTTATATTTGGGGCAATCTGTCAGTTTGTGTCCCTTCTCGCAGCATGAGCACTTCTCTTCAGCTTCAGTGAGGTCTTCAGTAGTGTTGTACACGGCGTTCGTCTTCTTCTTGAATGCTGTGTTCGGTTTCGGCGTGTGTTCCTTCTTGCTAGTCGGTGGTGCATAACTGAACCGCAGGGCTCGATCCGCTTCGCGCATAAGGAAGCGCGATAGCAACACGATCTCTGGCTCGATCGTTCCCTCTTGTTCCGCCGCGTAGTCACACCAGCGTGAGCGAATGTGCGGGCTCAGCTTGTCCAATGTTTCTCTCGCCAGCGTCGGATTGTACAGGTAGCCTTGGTTCCCGATGTTGCTCAACACGCAGACCACGTTCTGAAGTTTGACGGCGAATGAGTTGAGTTCTATTGCAGATGGTCCGGGTTTCTGTAGTCTTCGAAGATCTTCAATGGCTCGGTCGATGATGATTTCTGGTCTTCCGAAGCATTGTTCCAGGGTCTTCATGATGATTTCTGGATCGCTTGCAGTGTACAGGAGAGAAGCAACCAGCTCTCTTGCTTCCCCTTTAAGGCTGCTTCTTAGCCTTTGGATGTTCTCAGCCGGTGTCAGCTTGTATGTTCTCGTCGAGTCTTTGAAGGCAGCTTTGAAGGACAGCCACTCGTTTGATGAGCCGGAAAAGGCGTGCAGCTCTGGGCACCTCATCCTTGGTCTTGCTAGCTTCTCTATTGCTTCAGCTAATGCGTCGATGTTGGCAGAACTCTTCGTCTTGACCGGCGTAGTCGATACGTCCCTGACGTTGAATCGGATGTTCTTCTCAGTTCTTGGAATAGTGTCGCTTTTCTCTCCTTCAGCTGTCCGCAGCCACTGCTCAACTCTCGTGCTGTGTTCCGGTAGGTCATCTTCTTCATGAATGCTTCTTTCCTCGTCTTCCAATGCTGCTAGGTCGGCAGCCAGTCTCTTCTTGACGAGGTCCGCTTCTATTTGGAGTTCCTTACGCTTAAGTTGGGCCAGTTTCTCCTCCGCCATCAGTTCCGCCGCTCGAGCCCTAACTGATATGCTCCCGTTTGATCGTATAGAGCGCACAGTTCGGGCGGGAGATCGTTCACTCCTATGGCGTTCCATACTCGGTCCGGCGCGGGTGAAGTCGGGTGCGGACCTAGTGGCAGGGTCGTGTTCGCGACGTGTGGCTGCTTGATGCGTGGCGGGTGACGCAGGTGGATCCAGTGACATTCTTCGTGCTCGTTCCTGCGCGATGGCTTCCAGCTCGGCGGCTTGCCGTACAGCCTCTTCCTGTAGAACTACCTCTTCGCGTCGTTCGGAGGCGTCTGCTTGGCTTCTGGTCACAACCATACTGCGCGAGTGCTTGATTCTTCGTTCTTCAATCCGATGAGCGCAGGATCGACTTCACTCCAATCTGGTATGGATGCTGGATCTTCTCACTCTGATCCGGCTCTACACTCCAATCCAGTGGGGCAGGATCGCTTCACTCCAATCCGGTGAGGACGCAGGTTTTCTTCACTCCAATCCGGCGTCGAAGGACCAAGAGATGTTGTGGACTGTATTTTCCTATTCTTCCTGAGGGTTCACGGTGCTCCAGTAAAACTTCTTTTTCCTTGTTTTCAGCTTTATTTCTCTTCAATTGGTCTTACTGCTACTTAGAACCACTGTGTGTCGCAGCACACGTTCAATTTACTAAGCTACCCCTAGGCTATACCGTGCAGAGAGCGGCATATTTTCTAACATTTTTCTGCCTAATTTTTACTATGTCCTATGGGGTTTTTACGTTATAATTCTTTATTTATTTACTTTTCAAACAAGAATTTAGTCTTTAATTACAGTTAAACTTATAAGCTATCTAGCGAGACCTATATCTTAGTCCTAGGTTTTATATTTACAAAAATATTCGCCTAAACGTATCAAAAACTTATGCTAGAGCTTATTTACTACGGTATTTCGTCGTGTCCAGGACACAAACTTTCGCATTTATTATCACATTAGCATGATGTGATATTAGTGTGATGTGACTAAGGGATCTGTTAAATTGGTAGACTCATTAGCACGTCGCTATCAAAGATTGTAAACTAGTTATTTTGTAAAACAGCATAATTATTTATATTTTGGACTAGCTTTTGTCACTCCCTGAAAAGTAAGCTTTTACTATTGAAAGATTTTATTAAATTGGTCCAGTAGTTCTGAATCCTTATTCCATACAAAAACGCACAAGCAAACAAACAATATAAATTTTCCTTAGAAGTATAGATTTACAACTATTATTAATTACAAAAGCAGAATAACACGGTTGACGAATATTTACCTACATAAAAAATAAGAAATACAAACGATTAAAATATTCCTAACCAAATCAATCTGTCTCACTTTCTCCATACATAGTAGTATGTAGAGCGTGAGAGAGCAGGGTCACTATAATGATTCTTTTTTTTTAATAATAAAAAAATTATTATTAATAATTTTAATTTGAAATATAATTTAAAGAATTAATTAAAGAAAATTACAATAAAATAATAAAAAAAATTTAGAACTTGTATTTACAATTGAATCAATTGAGCTGACTGCAGACAGCAGACAGTTGATCCATGTCAATACCAGTCGGACGACGCTGGTAGCATTGCCCTGCTCTATGGCAATCATCATCATCATCATTAGCTTATATGAGTCCACTGCTGGACATAGGCCATTCCTAATGAGCGCCATAGCGCCCTGTCTTCAGCTTGACGCATCCAGCCTGCAGTCTTTCGTAGATCGTCATCTCACCTGGCCGGAGGGTGTCTTTACCGAGTCGCGGTCTCCACTCAAGAACTCGTTTACCCCAACGGTTGTCGGTATACCAATGCTGATACAATTTACAATTAATTATATAAATACACCTCTATGCAATTCAATAAATGATTGAGTATTGAGTATTCAATACAGTCTACTCTCGTTAATTCAAACCTGCGATAATTCGAACCTCTCTATAATTCAAAGTAACAAAACGACGCGTTAATTCGAACTCATCGGCGTCCACCACTCGACAATTCAAAGTTGCAGAGAGAAAAAGGCGAAAAGATTTGTTTTTATTATGATTCGATTGGCTATTTGACTCTTCCTTCCACTTTCGCACGACTTGGTTTGTTTAGTTATGTTTTAGTTATTGTTACTCTTTTGTTGGTATACGAATAATAGTTAGGTATGAGCGCTGGAAAGTTTAAATGTTTGACGATTGGTGAACAGAAGAAGTTAGTGGAAAAAGTAGAGAAGGTGAAAAGAAAAGTGTCCATTTGATATTTCAATTACTCGATAATTCATAATATTTTAAGAGTCCCTCGAGTTTCGAATTAACGAGAGTCGAATGTAACTGTAAACAAGAAATTATATCGAATGAGATAAATTTATGATAAGCTATAAAACTTTACCGTTAAAAATGAAATTGCAATGTTCTCTCTATTTGTCTAGTAGGACGGAGTTCTCATCCCAATTGAACGAAATTGTGTTTCGTTTTTGAGGTCAGGGTAAGCGACAAAGCGCTCTTCAGCGCAGTTTGGCAGACACTAGGGCACTAGGTCACTTAGATCGTATTACCTATATCGGTAATCGGTATTTGGAAAACGGTGAAGCGAAAACCAGATTATGTTTAACGCTGTTAATGCCCAGCCTTGGTGGCGTTGCAATCCGCCGCCGAGGCACTGGACGGAGATAGAAATGAAGTGTGTCTCGAGTCATGAAAGTGTAAGTTTAGTTCAAACATCCATACATCCATACAAACTTTCGCTGCTGCCCGCCCCCTGGTGGATATCGCTTAGTCGCCTCTCACGACACTCGCGGGAAGAGTTGGGGTGGCACAAATTCTAAGTCAGCACCACACAGCTAAAGTAATACCTACCTATATGTTTATAATAATGGTTATTAAAAAAAAGGTTCCATATCAATACCAGTCGGAAGCATAAAAATAAAAACATGAATTAGCTTAAGGACAGATGAGTGAAATCAGACGTTCAATCCATATCTGAGTCAGATGCACTCAAGGATAAGGAAGTATAAACAAAACTCTACAACTCGAAAAAACCAATTAAGATCAGATTGCCGCTTTCCCGCTGTTTTTTTTCTTAGGCAGATTTTAGTCTCTACCGATCTAGCTAGAGTCTAGAACCTATAGAGACGAGAGCTATTCTAGCATTTGGCTAACTAGAATCTAGAGGAAGGTAGAAGAAAGCCATGGTAGCGAGAGTTATTCTACCATGGCTATTCTGCCATTAATTTTGAACTTCATCATTGAAAAAATGTTAAATATTTTAAAGAAATAGTTGAGAGTAAATTATAATATGCTAATTTACTTAACTTTATGTTATTTTTTACGTCGCCCTGTAATTGAGTGGCTGTATGAATTACGTCAAACCAGACACAGAAGCCATCTTACAAGAAGTTCAAGTTAAGTGGCTGTATAGAAAGTTGGAATGCATGGTGACGTGACAGCTGTCACTACTTGTCAATACTTTTCGTCCCTAGGGACGACTTTGATCCCGCTTCCCAGGTAACTTCTAATCTACTTTGCGAGTATGAGTGATGAAAAATATTTTTGTTACATATAAAGTTGCCTGAAATAAATTGCTTTAAATAAGGCCGTCTATTTTACTGGTTTTATTTTTTTCTGTATTCGTTATTTGTACAACAATAAAGTGTTCATTCATTCATCAGAGAATAATATTTTGGGACTTTTCCGGGATCATTCTCTACACAAAACCAACAGAATCATCAAAATCGGTCCTGACCTGATACGGTGCATGTTGTCCAGCATTATTATATTTACTTATTAAGATAATAATAATAATGTAATAATATGTATTTATTCAAGTAAAGGTCTTATAAACAAAACAAAGTATGTGTACTTCTAGTCTAAGTATACTATAGACCTATTTCCCTTGTTAGTTTCGACACCTCGCTCTAACTAAGTTCAAGACTTGTGATGTAGACGCGAGGGCTCTCTACCTCGGTAAGTTAGTAGGTTTACACTATTTTTGACTTATATACAATCTAAAAACGTAAAGAAAACTATCATAGTTTGGCGAATGCATTACGAATGCAAACAACACAAATATGATTTGTAGTAAACCTTCTTACATCCGTAATGAATTTAAGAAAACTGTACATAATTATTATTAAATATCCTACATTAAATTAAGGCAAAAGTAAAAAACAATGTGTATGTAAAAGTGTAAAGGTGTGTATAAAGCATGTGTGTGTGTGCGTGTGTGTGCGTGTGTGTGAGTGAGTGGATTATGAGTTGACTATGATGATGACTATGTGTTTAACTTATTGTTTTTAATAGGCTTTCTGTTTCGTCATAGCTTTGTCGACGTGGTACAATTAGCTATTTTGTATAATTATTCTGTCTTTTCGTCGTTTGTTCTCTATTTGTGAGTTTTGGTTGGAGGTCAAGACCACAAATACATTACAACATGTACATTTTAGTATCTCGTAATAATCTTAGAGGGTTAGATATAAATTGAGGTTGTTCGTTATCGGAAAAAACTAGTGCAAGCCAATCCCACAACATTTATAGCTACAGTTATTTCCTGTTTCTATCGACTCAGGCTTTTTAGGTCAGCGGTGACACGGCTTTGTTTCAAACGAATGGCGAATTGCGTTTTCACCTGTGTTTTCATTGGTTTTTCACCGCGTTCCAAAAATAAGGTTCTATGTTAGGTATCTGGTAACTGCATCATCTAGCCCCAAAGCACAAAGTAAGCAGCGCTTGTGTTAAGGGTACTAAGATAATAGTTTTAAGCATACCTTGAACACCAGAAATAAATATGTATATGCAGAGACATGGAATCAAACCCGCAACCCCCATGCGTCACACAAGCATTTTCATCAGGCTACATTTTATCCAAAATTATGGGTATGACCGAGATTTGTAGTGAAATCAGTACGTACCAGCTCTACCAAAAGTTTCAGTACTTATAAAAGTCCTACATTTTCACATTATTATAAAACTAGCTGCACCACGCGGCTTCGCACGCGTTGTTCCTATGGAAACGTTTCAAGGTGGTTGTTATCCCTCGGGAACTGATTAATGGGATAAAAAGTAGCCCATGTTTGATTCCGGGATTAGTATGACCTGTATGTAAAATTTTTGCCCGATCCGTTCAGTAGTTTTGTCATGAAGAGGTAACAAATATCCATCCATACATCCATACAAACTTTCACATTTATAATATTAGTGATTACACTTCATGTTGACACACACATTAGTGAAGTGTGATTTCAACATAGGTACAGAAAATAACTACCTATTGTACTTACTTACATACGAAAAGTTTTAGACAATTTTTGGGTCGTTTACAAAAATCCTTTCACGGCTCAGGTAGAGTTTGACTTTTTATTTTGTTGTTGAGTTACGCGCATTATTACTTTATTTTCTATATTTACTTAACATTTTCCCTGCAGCCGGGCACCTATAGTTTATCCATTTTGAATGAAGCATGTTAGTAAACAAAGTACGACACAAATAACAAAATCTCACTTGCTTGGCGTCGAGTTTCTGATATCATTGTAAGCAATTTTTATTGAAGGGAAGATCTAAAATCGACAAGTAATGTAAGTTACGTATAAAAAGACGCGTCAACAAAGTGAATTTTGGGTTAAGTATGGGCGGTTTGCTTACGTTTGTGCTCCATTCAAAATGGATACGATATAGGTACATCATTTTGTACCCCGCGGCTTCGCACGCGTTATTTCTATGGAAACGTTAAAAGGTGTTTTCATCCCACGGGAACTGATTCATGTGGTAAAAAGTAGCCTATGTTTGATTCCAGGGTTAGAATTACCTGTGTGCAAATTTCAGTCAGATCCGTCCAGTAGTTTCTGCGTGAAGAGGTAACAAACATCCATCCATCCATCCATACATCCATACAAACATTCGCATTTATAATATTAGTGTATTAAGAAAAGTTTTATAGGTAGAGTTAGCTTCATTGCACAGTGAGTTGCATAAAATATGGATACCTGGACCGATGTGGGTGGCATAACAATTTTACGAGGTTGTTGCAGGGAGCCCGCCAAACGGAACCGCGCCGCAAGTTATTGCAATTCTCGATAATTATCTAGTAAAACTGAATTTATCCCCTGTTCCTACAATCGGATACTATTCTTGGAGATTATGTGCACGTTTGTTGATTCTATGCAGTTTACTTTGAACGTGGGCTCGATCAATTTGATGAATAGTTTCTTTGGCGTGTTGGTTTTGGCAATTTTACAAAATTATATCATCAACTAGGATGGCAAATTACGTGTCAAAAATGCGCAGAACGCAATTTCTATGCCAAATTGGTGGACGGTTATCCTCTGGATCTCTTCTGGACAGTCGCGATTATTTACTGTGAGTTTTTTTGTAAACTATGAAAGAGCGAGACAGAGCTATAAGAAGCTGTAGCTATCTCTTTCGCATGCTGAGTTTTCAGTGGCTTATGAAGTACTAATTTATCCCCGCATAACGGGAACGGATTTATTTGATAAAAAGGAGCCCATGTTTAATTCCAGGATTAGAATTGACTGTATGCAAAGTTTGAGTCCGATCCGTTCAATACTTTTAGCGTGAAGAGGTAACAAACATCCAAAATTGGGATTTATAATATTAGTACGATGTGCTATGCTTGAGTGTACCTGCGCAAAGTCCCTGGACAAGACGTTTGGCGGCTACTATACTATACCTACGGCTACTATACGACGCGACGCTGGGATAGTTATAGAGTCGTGATTTAGATAGATAGATTATGTCTTTATTGCGCCATTTATATATAAAAAGAACAAATAAATTACTGCTAACTATATCTAGAGTGGCACAATCTGCGGCCTTATCGCTAACAGCGATCTCTTCCAGACAACCTTTGCATGGATAGGATCGGTACGTACAGAAGCTGACGGTGGCGTAATTGAAGAAACGTTAATAAAGAAACAAAGGAAATGAATATAAACAAAATAACAAAAAAAATATCAAAAAGACAAAAGTGGACAGATAGTTGTATACCATACTTATTTTTATGTTGGTGAACCATGTTTTTGAAGATAGGAAGGGATTTAGCTAGTCTTGTCTTTTGTTTTGATAAATTTAAAATGTCTTTGAGGTTACCAATTATATATAAAATAAAACATATACACAGTTCATTCTTTATTAGATTCACAATTTAACACATACAGTAAAACAGCTCTTTGACTAGAATAACAATTCGTAATTTCTACTTAAACATTTATCATAGAACAACGACAATCAATTATTTGTATCTATTACAATAACTATAATTAACTCACACTAAAATTTTAAAACTAAGCAAAGAAAAATAATTTACTATATTCCTAGTGAATGAGATTTCCTGGAAAATTATAATAATATATCCTTTCATAACTTTTTTTTATCTAATACTTCGAATACTATAAATAAAACGGTTTAAAACCGCTGCTATCTCCCTACTATTCTGACTCAAAATATAATTAATTACCTTCTTTGAAATAACTTTCAGTATTCAAAAAATATCTACCTACTTATTGTAATGGAATTAGTGTCGATGAAAACATTTCTATATTTAATGAAAACAGAAATATTTTATTTGTGTTATACATAGAAAAATTATTAAAAAGATCACTTGGCAAACTGTTAACCTACTTTATAACTACTTAACTAGCTATATACCAATTAAAGTTCATTATGCAAGGAAACCAGTTGTGTAGAAGAATATAAAGTTTATAGAAAAATAGACGATTCTATAGGATAAGTGAGAAGGAAGATCCATGATCCAGTTTTCTGGACGGCTTACAAAATGCAAGATATAACAAAAGCAACCATTGTTGGAAAAGGAAGAGACTAAGCCTTCATTTATTACGTTTATCTATAGGAACCAATCAGACCAGCAGATAGCAGAATCTGATTAACGCATTCACTGCCCAGACTTCACAAGGAGCTGTGGGAGAATTTGTGCATCTTCGGCCGTCAGTGTTAAGGTAAGCAAATTAGGTCAATATAATACCTAACGAGTATCAACATTTTACCTAGGCATTTACTACCCTATGGAATTTTATCGGAAATTATATTTACGATACACTAACTAAAGAAATACTTCAGTAGGTAAAGCTAACGATATGGAGGAACCCTGTAGGGAGTCGTACACCCAGTTTGTAAATATTTGGTCACTGCAGAAGGTCGAGTAGAAACAGGTACAGTACAAAGCGTTTAAAAAATAACAACTCTCAAAACACCGAAACTACCTCGACTACGCACTCTTATTATTGTCTCCAGGACACTATTCAGCGAGACTACTAAGCTAATACCCGTTTTATAAAGCGTCTTGTTCGGCTGGCGGACGGGGCTGCTGCCAGGATAGCAGGAGCGCCTCGTCCGCGCCGTGGTCCGCGTGGATGCTCTCAGAGATCACGGGAGAGTAAGAGAGGCCCACGAGCAGAGCCCCGCTGGAGCGCGACTGCTGCCGGCAGAGCGGCCGGCGCGTCGGCGAGTCGCTCTCATCGGACATCGCACGCGTCACGGTTATACGTGGCGATTGCCTCCTCCGCCTTTCCCTCGCACTCAAACTCTCCTCCAAGCCCAGCGCCCGGCCGAGTACTACGTGCGGCGGAGCTCGAATCATAGGAATAGCCGACATCCGCTGGCGAGTAGGCGGATCTTCCTCTTGAGAGTCCTGCAGCATGTTGCAGGACGCGGCTCTCTGTGCAGGTCTCTCCGACCCTCTCATGCCCATTGCAGCCGCGTCGGACAGTCTCCGCGTGGTCGGCGGTCGTATACACCCTGACCCAGCAGACAGGGATGGACGACGCGAACCACAGGCGCTTGGAGTCCGCGCTTGTATCTCCTGCGTCACCTCACTTTTCGTATTCTTTTTTCTTCTGTAATTTCTAAGCGAATCCCGAAGCGCTCTGCTCCGCACCCCATACATGATTCCATTGACTGGGGGTGCCGCAGCAAGTAGAGCCGCTGATATCGCCGCTACCGATTGCGGTGGAACTGCAATAACTGGCCATAATAAAACGCAGTAGTATGGAAAGTACAAAATCGCTAACGATCCCAGTGGTTGAAGAACTGCTGACAACGCTCGTCGTCGGGGTGGGGGAGGTGGAGTGAAAGGGTTTCGTTGATGGGTCACGGTTACTTGTGCGGATATCGTCACTTCATATATCGCCGCTGCGATCCGATGTCGGTGGTACCGCGCGATGCGGAGTATCTTCAAACTGCAGATGAGGACGAGGAATGCGGGCAGTAGGAGCGTTAGCACCGCGTACAGGATACAAAACGAGAGGCCTGCTGGTCCTGCGCCACAGTCGGGGGCACAGACTCCCAGGCCATTGCTGTACGCTAAGGGAGGTTGTGATGCGACTAAGGGCGCAAGTAGAGCTACCGTTGCCAACCATCCACTTGCTACGCAGATCATCACCTAGAAACATAATAATATTCACATACTTGCAGCTCAAAATAAAACTATTTAAAGGTACTTCTAAAGCCAGATGCTCAAACTATTCTCAACCTTATCTCAAAAATCTCACTCTCTTCGATAATCAAATGTTATAAAAGTAAGTCCTTAATCTAATGCGTCTTTTAGACGTTGGTCGAGATATCACAAACATTGATTTACGCTCACCATAAAAAAGGCGCTTTAAAATACATGGAAACTGTCAATCGAATCGTCTCACCTTCTTAGCCGACACAATAGCCGCATAATGCAATGGTGCAGCAATAGCCGCCGCCCTGTCCGCATGGAGGCCACAGACCGTCCACAGCTGCAGCGGATGCAAGGCATGCAATAGGGCTCCACAGGCGCAGGCGCCTCCGCCGCCGCAGAGCGTCGCGCCACTCGCCAGGGCTCCCACCGCGCCTAGGTGCACCAGGAGGACTGATGACGCTGATGCTGGCTGAAACAATGGAGTATTTTGAGCTGTGGTTTGTGGAATTATAAAGGAAATTTGCAAATAGTCTGTTCACAAGCTTTTATCACAAAGCACATTTACGTTATTCGCAGGGTCGAGTCTATGTTACTGTTTCTGGCAAAAACCGTATCATCAAATCACCATACAATACATACAAGGTCCTTATAATTTGAAGGTAATGCCATAATTTTGGCTAACAACGGTACGCCGCCGGGCAGGTAAGGGATCGCAGTTCGGTGGTGGATCAATAGCTTCTGCCCCAAGCTGGATATTTAGTCGCCTGTAATGACATCAACGGAAAAAAATTGTGAATGGTTTTTCTCTGATAGCAGCTAGTTTTAGTCTTTATGCTGAAATACTGTGATACTTAGTCCGTATTAAACGTAATAATTTATTATTGAGTCGTTCATATAAGTATGTCTCGTTATTTCGATATTTGAGCCACGTTAATAATAAAAACCTACCCACTTATGTGTGTTTAGTCCATGGTAATAATAAATTTCTCAAAGGATACGAACAATGTTCTTTGTTTAGGTACTTCAGAGGCTCGCGGGCTTTGTACATTCACATTTTTACGAAAAATCCTGAAAACTTCATCTCTCAGCTTTTGCGGATATTTTAATCTAATACCAAAGTTTGTAAAGGTACTTACTTTTATTATGTATTTTTTGTAACACACATAATTGTCCCTAGTACCCCGTAGGATTTGTCCGAAGTTCTAGTGGTAAGTGTACATTAAATTGCTAATAGATGTCCCGATTTATTTTTATGCTCGCAATAAAATGCAAAATTAACTTCCAGACGACTTTTGTGTCAACATTAGTTTTATTCCTAGACGTTTAATTCTACCGACTTTTCTTGAATAATCAATAAGTAGGTATTAAAAGAAATAACTAATCTATAATATAAAAATAAGTCGGGTTTTCCTTCCTGACGCTATAACTCCAGAACGCACGAACCGATTTCCACGGTTTTGCATTCGTTGGAAAGGTCTCGGGCTTCGTGAGGTTTATAGCAAAGAAAATTCAGGAACAACGCGTGCGAAGCCGCGGGGTGCAGCTAGTCACTTAATAGAAATAATTTAGAACTAGTACTTATTTACAATTGAAACAATCTAGATAAGTGCAGACTGTTGCAAACAATCTACATGTAGCTCAACTGATATTGAGTCTTTCTTCAATACTGAATATTTGAGTTGAACTTACGTAGCCACTAGAAAAACTTACTGTCGGCCTCATAACCACGACCTTACCAGTAAACCCCGAAATAGAATGCGTGTTAGCTTTCCAACTCGCGACTAGGGGCGTTGAGGTCGGTATGAATCAGTAACTAAGGATCTACAAACAGTGCGCACACATAAGGCTGTAGGTTCCATAAATTCCTAATGAATAGCTACCCTGACACATAAAGAGGGACTTGGCTCTGTATTATTTTGATTAGCGTATTTGTAGGACGTAAAAGGCCTTGCTATATTTTGGGTCCCTAATCCGAAGCTCTGCTTCCGATAAATAATAATGAACCTTGGTCATAGGTTGCGTTTGAAACGCATTCAAAGGTTTTGGCTGAAGAACAGCGCTGAGCGGCAATCGTTCAGCACATGCTGAGCCAACACCTATTTCGGCACAGGGTCATGGGGGCAAATCGATTTGACGCCCAGCATACTATGTTAAATTTAGTACCGACCTCCTTGTTCTTTGTTTTAGTTTTGTATGTTTTTATCTGTATGTTTTCATTTTTCTTTGTACCTGTGTGTGTGTGTGTCGAAATAAAAGAAATTCTATTCTATTCTTCTATTCTATTCTATTCTATTCTACTTGTTCAAACATAAACATAACAGTAATTATTTAATTTAAATTAAACTATAGTTGTTTGGTAGGTACAATATAATATTAGGTAGATTATGCAAAGTTTGTGACTAAAATAATAAGAAAAGTTACATGAATTACTTATCCTATGACTTTTATTTATGTATTTTGTACATTATTTTAATAATTGAGGAAAACAAACAACTGCACGATATTTTTTTTCTCTATCAATAGGACCTTTTCGATGATGGATAATATTATAATTTTCTGCAAAAATCTTTCATTTAAACAGAGTATTTAAAGCAAAAAACCCTGGCAAGAGTTGAAGTTGCGTATTCTAACTTCACTTAAATAGCGTCGCGATAAGACGGAGATGTGAACCCATTCAGGAGAGGTCACGTGCGAGGCAGCCCTGGGGAGATAGGAGCTTTCCTTCGCCACTCTAAGGGCCACTTGTTGATACGCGTCTTCTAGGGCTGACACTTTCATAATATTAAAACTTTAGGCTGCGCCTAATCATTTTTGTGCATCGAGCTAACGTTTGTCGAGATTCCGTGAATCGAGATAACGTTTGTCGAAGTTCCGTGAATCGAGATAACGTTTGTCGTTATTTGTCGAGATTCCGTGCATCGAGCTAACGTTTGTCGAGATTCCGTTAATCGAGCTAACGTTTGTCAATATTTGTCGAGATTCCGTGCATCGAGATAGCGTGTGTCGAGATGCCGTAGTACACCCGTATCTTACTGCCCTTGCGAACAAAAACACTTTATTATTTTATTAGTTCCACAGCGACAACCCTCCCTTCCACCGGAAACGCTCTCCACATCCGGGCGCGATAAAACAGAAATCGCTACGTTCCGTTAATTATTAAACGGAAAAGGTTATTCATGATGTATTCGCCTTCAGGGAATAGCTTGAATGGTTTTGCTTGGATTGGAACGATGGAACTTGTTCGGAGGTTTGAAATAGGCTTTTATTATTAAAGTAGGCAAAGACATCGTATTCTTCATTTTGGTAGTAGGTTGTAGTAGTTCATAATGAAATCCCGGCATAACGTTTAAATTCACCTTTCGTCCGCGGCCCGATCGTTCCTCTTTAGACTCGATGACAAGGACGACATGGAGGACTGATGAGACCGCCTCCAGACAACCTTAGAGAGAGCTCTAAGGTTTTCAGGAAGAACTCTTTAAAGGGTTAAACTCGATTTCCCTTAACCTTCTATAGTATTCAGTTTTACGCGAATGTTTTTTTTTGCAATAAAGGTTTAATCTTAATATTACAAACCTTGGCTATCCCGTTTAGCAATAAGCAGAATAAAGGGGCATTGTCCATTTGTCCGACACGGCAGAATTATTAGCTGGCTAGTAAAACCAATCAACGGGAATTGCAAACGAAGCTCGACCCTACCTTTTAATTACTGGATTTAGGACAGGTAACTTGTTTGCCTCCTTGTTTTATAAGATAGCTATTGTTACTGTGGACTCTGATAGGTATCAATTTGTTGCGATTTAATACCAATTATTTTTGCATTACTACGAAAACCTATAAGATTGGGGATGGGAATCAAAAACACCTAAAAAGTGTCCAGCGATTTTGCAAAGCACTGCACGAAAATGTGTTTTTGAGATTTACTTTTTGATCATGATGTTAACTACGGGACCATAGGCCTACATAGATAGTCATACGTCTTCGACAACCCGACTTAAACATACTATACCTTAGAGTAAATAAAAAAATAAATATGCTGGACAATTAACACAGCATTATCTAGCCCCAAGCTTAACAGAGTTTGTGTTATGCGTAGGTACTAGATAACTGAGATATAAATGTAATACTATAATAGATAAAAAAATATATATAGAAAACTCCCAGTTTTGGACAATCTGCAGATTTGTCACCCTGAACACATCTGCAGATTGTCCAATTCTGGGTGTTTTCCCGACGTGGGAATCGAACCTCTGCGTCGCAGACGGACCTTCGTCAAATCTCTCAAATCTCTTTGTAGATTTTTTCCGTCGAAAGCAAAAACAAGAGGTAGCCTATAGAGCACGGACGAAAGAAATCACCCTCTCCATTCCCTAATCGTAGCTATAGAGGCACAATATATATGACGTTACGTCTAATGGCTTCAGGCTACGTCAGCACTCAGCAGTCAAGTCAGCGAAGCAATGTCAATCTTTACGTGAGCATGTCTAACCTCCCATTGTGAAATTACCGAGCCAAATTATGATATTACGAATTCAAGCAAAATCCTGAAATTATACAGTTTATTCTAAATTCTCGCTATGCGTGACAAATTACGAAGAGAGTCGTTACGAACGACTTGGGTACAGTGATTTAATTGAAGAAATCTTAGCTTGGAGCGGCAATGTGTGTTGTTTTCATATGGTGTACTGTTTCTGATACAAAATGTGTTGTATCTTCACATGCTGCGGGTGGCTTATAGATCTGTTTCAGAGGTAATAATCATTTCAAAATTTATGAATAGAATATAATGTTGTTGTACCTATCAGTGCTGCGCCCCGCGGCTTCGCACGCCTGTCCCACGGGAACTGATTTATGGGATAAAAAGTAGCCTCTGTGCTACTCCAGACCTAGAACTACCTGTATTCAAAATTTCAGCCCTTCAGATCTGTTCAGTAGTTTTTGCGTGAAAAAGCAACAAACATACATGTCTACATATCTACATACATGCTTACAAATTTCGTGTTTATAACTTTAGTAGGATTAAATACTATGCGTCTTATTTGTCATGCAAAACTAATTTCTGGCGATTTTATGGTTGGCTAAACTCGGTTCAGAATCCAAGTTACTTTAAAACCTCATTGTTTACAAAAAAATCAGATTATAACCTAATAATTACTCAAAATTTACATCAATGTCCTATCGGAACTTGAACCCGCAAAATCTATCTGTTGCCGTCGAATTCCTCAAACTAAACTAACATAAACAATTGAGCCCAAGCTGCTATTTTGGGACTTCGAGGCTAGAGTTAACAGGACACTTCTATAGGTAAATTGAACGCACTTATTATATTGCGTAACCTCACCGTTCACGCGGGATATTCAAATATTTTCTTGTTGTTCTAGTTCGATACGTTCAATAAGCAATTTACCGATGGTTTATCCATTTTGAATGAAGCATGTTAGTAAACAAAGTACGACACAAATAACAAAATCTCACTTGCTTGGCGTCGAGTTTCAGATATAATTGTAAGCAATTTTTATTGAAGGGAGAATCTAAAATCGACAAGTAATGTAAATTACGTTTAAAAGGACGCGCCAACAAAGTGAATTTTAGCTTAAGTATGGGCGGTTTGTTTACGTTTATGCTCTATTCAAAATGGATACGATATTTTTTTTTAATAAGTAGTAGTATTTTTGCGACAGTTCTAAGCTTCTTACCTGAAAAAGACTATAGTCGCCTCTTACGACACCCGCGGAAAGAGTTAGAAAAAGAAGAAAGAGAGGGCGGTGCAAATTCTAAGCCGGCGGCGCCACACAGCATCTCTAGAACTACATCTGTTCAAAATTGCAGCTTGATACGTCCTGTAACTTTAGCGTGAAGAGACGAGAGGAAACAAACATCCAAACAGCCAAACTTTTAATGATACCTTTATTAAAGTGTTTCAGAAATACAATTTGTTCTGCAGTATTAAGTTGTACACCGTAAAAATAATAACTAGAGTTTAATAAAGATGTCGAAATGTTTAAAATTAGCTAAGAAAATACAACTGTTAAACCAACAGGTGCTACATCTCACCATCTCTTACCTATTCTGTGCGCTAACGAGTTTTCTTTGTCTTTTGTCTCGTATTTCAGTTGCGAAACTTTTGTATTTGCATTAAAAGGGTTGATTATTTTCTCGTGGCTAGACGGGCTTTAGGGCGCATACACCAGTGAAAAAACAAAAAAGTGTACGAGGATTTTTTTAAATTTCCTTTGTTAAACGTGATATATGATATATATATATATATATATATATATATGATAAAATAGGTGGCGCTGTCATATTGGTTCGAGTACCTATGTGCCTTAATTTCTTAAATTTTGATGTAGATACCTAAGTTATCAAAGTAAGTTGTGGGTACGAAAGTTTAATCAACTAGTCTTTTTCACCTAGAAAGCGTTCGGTGACAGATCGAGTGCGTTTGATTTCATTTGATTTTGTCTCTTAGATATCTAAAACTCTAATAAATTTTATTACCAACCTGTAGAGTAGTACGCCACTCAAATGACTAATCAAAAATAGCCTTCTCACGTCATAAAAAACTAAATTGTTTTTTTATTAAAACACAAAATAATTAGTTTTGCGTTGAGCAGAGCGGAACAAGGATGACCTAAAAAAATAAGCTTAAGGCCCATATACCAGTGAAAGTGGCGCCCCCAACTATTTTATCTTATTAATACGTTAAACGCAGCAAGTTTTAAAAATCCATCGTACTGTTTGTGGTATCTATTATAAGTTATTTATTAATGCCTCTGTAATAGTTTCATTTTGTAAAGCTTAGGCACAGATACGAAGTTGCGCTTTTTGGCCACCAAACTCTATTTTCGCATCTCCTCCTATACTACACTCGAGAGCAATGAATCCGGGTCACTTAAAGAATGTTAAAAATCTCGGAAACTAAAAATGATAGGTTAATGCAATAAATTGTATTTAATAGACAATGAAAAATGAAAGTAAAAAAAATATGAGTCACCATACATTTTATTAACACAAAATTACATAAAGAAAAAAACTGCTGATCTCTCCTTAAAACAAAAATAGGAAACATGAAATTTTTGAACTTTATTACGATTTTCTTGAATTTTAATACTTCGTATTGCCTCCTCGTGCTTCCATTACTGCGTTTACGCGGTTTGCCATGCTGTACACCAAGTTCCTTATACGATTTTGGGGAATATTCTCCCATTCCTCTGTGAGAGCAATTTTGAGCTCACGAAGCGTGATTGGGGGAGGGTTTCGTTGTTTTACGCATCTGCCTAGCTCGTCCCAAGCATGCTCGATCGGGTTGATATCCGGGCTGCGCGCTGGCCACTCCATACGAGTAATGTTCATCTCTTGAAGGTAGTCATTCACAATCCTACCTGTATGAGGTCGGGCATTGTCATGCATAAATATAGCAAATATAGCAAATATAGCGTGATCATTGAGGATTTCTTCCACATATTTTGCTGTTTATGATGTTTTTATAATGATATGAGGCTTCTTTCAATTTTCTGTAAATTATATTATATTTTTCATGTGTTATTTTTTTTTTTTTTTTTCTTTTTTCTTTTGAATTTGTAATTTCTATTTATATTACTTTTCTCTGTTTAATGTTTTTATTGCGATGCGTAAAGTGTTTGTGTAAATATTATTATTATCCGTGTGTCCAGTGTTTAGAATAGATAGATATTTTTCTACTATGTAATTTGTAATGTGAAAGTATTGTTCTTTTCTGTTTTTTATTATATGACAGATGTAACGGTTTAGGCTAAGTCCTGTAATGTTATATATTGATGTTTAAATAAATAAATAAATAAAATAAATAAATAAATCTTACGCTAGTTAAAGAGCCGTTTTCTATGATCACCAGCTCTGTGCGACTTTCAGAAGAAATTCCGGCCCACACAAGTACAGACCCACCACCGTAGGCTACTTTTTCTTCGATGCATGCTTGCTTGAATCTTTCCCCTGGTCTTCGATACACTCTGTGTCTTCCATCGTGCTTGTAGAGCATACATTTTGATTCGTCGGAGAACATAACTTTTGACTAATCTTCAATACTCCAATTTACGATTTTTAGGATTCTTTAAGTGACCCGGATTCATTGCTCTCGAGTGTATATGAGATAAAATTATTATAGAGGTATTAAAAAATAGCTTATAATAGATACCACAAACTGAACGGATAAACGTAAAAATATGATAAAATAGGTATCGCTGTCATATTGGCTCGGGTATGCGCCTTAAGCGAATAATCGATTCTGTATTGCAAAATAAAATCGTACATCATCAGAGGCACAAGAGGCTTGCGTTTTATTAATTACTAGCAGCGCCTCCGGGATAAAATATAGCCTATGTCACTGCCTGAAAAGTAAGCTTTTTAATGATGTAAGATTTTTTTATCGGTCCAGTAGTTTCAGAGCCTATTCAATACAAACAAACAAATCATCAAATCTTTCCTCTTTATAATATAAATATAGATTATTATTTTTTATTCTATTGGAAGAACACCAAAGTTTCATATATAGGATGTACAACCTCAACCTACACCTCAACAGCCTATATTGGTTCACTGCTAGACGTACGTAGCCCCCCTAAGGCGAACGCTACACGGAAGATCCATATTGTGATCCGTCAATATAAAATATCGGATTATGATATTTATTGAAGTGTATGGTAGTGTATTGATGGATCACAATATTTATCGCTGGATTTCTAGAAATCCTTGTGATCTGATCCAGATCTTGGATTGTGATATTTATCTTGCGTGTAGTGTGTCGCGTCAATATTGATCGCATCAGTACGCAAATGCCAATGCCAATTTTTCTCTAGGCGAAATGGATTTCCTCATCACTGTATCCTGTTTACTTAAAAATGGCGTCACCATTTCCAAAAGGTTACCAAAACAGACATCAGGCATCCGAAAGTAATTTTCGTAGTCGTCCATTTCATCGTGAAAGCGAATTTCGTCCAATAAATTCAGATGTGTATAGGTACTTTTCTCTCCTTTGTAGCCAATTCTTCATCAATCGCTTTCTTTTTACTCCTTTGTTTAAAGAACGGGCTAAAATTATTACCACACAAGCTCTAATTTTCCTCCGTTTAGGGTCCATCACGTCTGCCTCGTACAAAGAACGCTTCAGTACTGACGCTATCCGTATTGTAGGTGTAGGGTGTGCTGTGATCCGGCCCGAGATACGAAAGTAAATATCATGATAATTATCACAATATTTATTGTCGTGTAGCGTTCGCCTTATAAGCGCCTTGTTGGCGTTTATCTAATGGGGGTTATGCCCATAATCCTCACCCTGGGCATGCGGGTTGGGGATCGCAGTTCGATGGTAGAATTGTTATGAAGATCCAATGTACAGCTTCAGGGTGATTGCGGTCCAGTCACGCGCGTTCCGCGTACTGATATAGATATTTCGTGGGTAAAAAAGGGGTTATTAAAATGCATGCGTTATATCCATTAAAAAGTCAAGAAAGAACCCAAGAATGATGTTTTTATTACATAGGAGAGATATAAAAACAAAGTCGCTTCTCGCTGTCTTTCTGTCCCTATGTGTAGAGCGTCGATTATCCGAACTAATTGGGGGACGTAGGTGTTCGGAAAACCGATATTTTCGGATAATCGAACTATCTATGTATTGATTCTGCCATACATATTTACGTACAGGTAAATGAAAACCATATTTA
Organism: Eupithecia tripunctaria; assembly: GCA_955876795.1. NCBI lineage: Eukaryota > Metazoa > Arthropoda > Insecta > Lepidoptera > Geometridae > Eupithecia > Eupithecia tripunctaria. Next base: position 4,973,898 of record OY041613.1, on the reverse strand, counting down.
CATTTATATATTTAATGACAAATAGGAATTAAACAAAAACAACTGCAGACAATCTTGTAGTAAAACATGTATGTAGGTACCAGGCTAGGTACAATTAACGTTTAAAAAAATCTTTAATCTTCGTTTGCCGAAGCAAGCCTACCCGCTTACGAGCGGCTAAGTCACGTATTTTTTTAAGGACAGATATTTGATACTGGTCGCTTTCAGCCTGTGTTTCAAACCAACGCAAGGCAATATCTAAGCAAGTAAACGCTTCAGAAGCACCAATTATGTTGTCATCTTCATTATCAGAACTTGTAGATGATGAGGTGCTAGCGGTGGCATCAGCCCTATTAGTCATGAGGTCTAAAATTTCGCTATCCTGCATAATTTGGTACCCGGGATCTTCATCGTCGATATTCATCCATTGTTGAACCTCTTCTTCATCACATTCATGGCAATCGAGCTTGTTTAGAATATCTATAATTTCAGAAATATCTTCCTGTTTCTCATTTACACATCCACTTTGAGGATTTTCCGTTATACACAAAACTTTATTCCACGCTTTTTTCAAGTTCTGCTCTTTTACACTGTCCCATGCAGCTCCGATCATGTAGGACGCGTCTTTTAAATCAATCTTTTTATGGTTTCTTATCAAGCTTTCTTCTCCCTCCTCTTCTTTTTCCAAAAGTAACTTACGTAACAATTCTTTTCTATAATACCGTTTGAAAGTTTCAATAACGCCTTGATCCATGGGCTGTATTAATGAAGTCACGTTAGGTGGAAGAAACATGACTTTTATAAACTCGTCTTTTTTATTTAAGATGTCACATGATGGATGAGTTGGGGCGTTATCAAGAAGCAATAATGTTTTCTCTCTTTTACCATTTTTTAATTGATGGGCTTTTACAGAGGGTATAAAAGTTTCTGTAAACCATTCCATGAAAATTGTACTGTCCATCCAAGCACTCTTTTGCGAAGTGTAAACGATAGGCATCGCAGACATATTAACATGTTTGAAACAACGTGGTTTCTTGCTTTTACCGATGACAAGCATAGGCAATCGGTGGCTGCCAGTAGCATTAGCACATGCTAAGGCAGTGATACGATCCTTACTTATTTTAGGACCAGGTGCTGCTAATTCACGACGTGAAGCAAGAGTTTTTCGTGGCAAAGCTTTCCAATTGAGTCCGGTTTCGTCTGCATTGTAAACGTTTTCGAGAGCGTAATTTTCATCGTTCAATATATCCCTTAGTTTGATTTTAAATGAATCAGCCGCTGATGAATCAGCAGATAGTTTTTCTCCTTGTATTTGAAGCTCACGAATGCCGTGTCTTGACTTAAATCGTTTTAACCAGCCTGTGCTTGCTTGAAAATTTGACGGCCCTCCAAGTTTTTTGTTAAATTGAACTGCTTTTTCACACAGAATTGGGCCAGAAATAGGTTCTCCCTGGGATCTTTTTTGAGTAAACCACTTATATACAGCATCATCTAAATTCGTGTTTGAGGCAAGTTTCATCGTTTTACGACTCGTGGATCCGTCAGAAGAATCAAGCTGGGATATAAAGTTACTTATGCTCGTCTTTTGTTTTTTTATATCCGTAATGGTAGACTTACCAACTTGGTATTCATTGGATAACTTGGTTCCAGATTCGCCTTCCTCTAACCGTTTGTTAATCTCGTATTTATCTTTCATAGAAAGGACAACACGTTTACGTTTAGGCATTTTAAATCGAGAGTTTACTTCATGCGGCAAAATTTAGTTTATTGACGAGCGGTTACTTGGAATTGACATAGGAATACAATTTACAATGAACAAGTTGCGACAAGTACGCGAGCACTGCAGCACGGGAGGCGCGAGAGAGGCATGCGCGGGTGGGGCGGGCGTTCGGATAAGCGGTCGTTCGGTTAAGCGACGTTCGGATAATCGACGTTCCACTGTACTTAAATCTGTAAAACTACGCAACGGATTTGGATGCTTTTTTTTAATACAAATAATGATACAAGTAAAAGGTTTAGGAGTATAATACATCATTACTAAAGTAATTTACAACGGGATATTTACCATGATTTGAATTTTGAGCTTTCCAATATTTTGGAAAGTCATGATCACGGAATAACTGAAGGCACTGCGAGTGAGTTTTTATTGGCAGATATAACGTACTGCCCTCATTTTTTGTCTTTTGCTACGAATGTTACTACTACCACCGGTTTCTTTGTCGAACGCAACTCGATCACGACACACAACACTCACGGTATCAGAACGCGGCACGGTTGGTTCATGACACAGGGCTCCAGGTTCCCGATAGTTGGAAACCTTCTTCTCGGTTGAAGTTCCTGTGTTTGGTAATCTCAATGGCCTCCTGTACCAATCTTGGTACATAATGTCGCTCCGTTGAGATTACTCGTGGATTGTGTAACTCGATCCAGTGGTTTGAACCAGACTCGAGATGTTCTGCTATGGCAGACTTCACAAATGCCCGATTTTTCACAGGTGAAGAATCGGGCAACTGAGAAGTCTGCCTGTAAATAACTTTAGTATTAATAACCATGATGGATTTAAAAGTTTACATCTACACATCTTATACATCATTAGTGTAGTGTACACTATTGTCCCGTTTTATATGACAAGTTACACCTGATTATTGTGATATTTAAATATTGGTTCGCTGGTGTCGTGCAACGTTTATCACCGGCCACGGACACCCGCCAAGTGATCCGTACAGCCTGCCATGACTTTCGTCCACGCCACACAGAAACAACAGATTGCCTTCATGCTCCAGGCATTTACTTATAATGTATATACTTGTGTATACTTCAATTAGTACATCAGTATTGCACCCGTGCAAAGCCGGGGCGTCGGTAGTATTTATTTAAATTTATGTAATTGTTTGTTCAATCGCAGAGCATGGGTGTTTGCAATGTCCTTCTGCATGAGCGGAGCTGTCTGCTGCGTGTTGATGCTCGGCTCCATGTCAGGAGTTGCTCTCGGCTACAATTACTCCCTGGCCGAGTACATGGACTTAAAAGGTAACTATCCTAATACAAACTTATCCATATCAATACCAGTCGGAAGCGTAAGCAATCTACAGGTAGCTCAACTGATCCATATCAATTGAGCTACTTTTTTCAAATAGGGTCTTTTGTGCAAACATTTGACTAACTTATTTACTTGTCAACAGAAACCAACGTGTCGGTGTACTTAAAGCGAGGTGTTTTCGACGATGAGGGTATGGCTGATGATATGAACTTCAGGAGAAGTGGGGAAGAAGAAGAGGGCCCCGAGCAAATGCCAAACCAAATGCGTAGTAAGTAATGAATATTTTTGTCTTTGTATGTCAGCAAAAATTACGCCTTACCACCACTAGGTTGATTTTTCTGTGAAGTGAATAGTTGCGAACCCCGGCTTGCTCGATATCTTTTGTTTTTAACGCAAAGCAAAATAGTTTCAATTCAAACTGGATATGCGTTACGTTTGGCGATGGTACCTTTAATCCGATTTAAAAACCTGGATATTTTTTGTAAACAAAGAGGTTACAATACTAAAGAATATTTTTGGAAGATATTCAACGACATTGGTATCATCGGAGCTAAGCACAGAAGCTCCAAACAATTTTTGGCTTTCGTCAATTAAATGATGAAGCTTTCATTCATCATTTAATTGACGTCTCTTTCGTTTTCGAATTCAAATTTAAATTTTTTTTGCTGCACATGCACAGATTATGCGTTCTTGAAATTAGTGTTTTAGTTTTTACCTTGCCTTGCCATTACTTTTTTGTTTTCCGCTAATTTTATGCGATTTTGTTAAATTTTCATTGATGTCTTTGTTGACATAAAATATCTTGGATAATAAATTAAAATATAGTTTATTTTATGTATCCTTATGTTTGTGTTCCACTGTATTTTATCGTTAGCATCATTTTTGGTTTTATAATATTAAATTTGATATTTTTGTACAAACAGTCTTGCTATTTTCATTTTACCAAGACTGACATCGCGCCACTACTCAAGTCCTATAGACGCGGCGCTGCTATCGCAGAACATATTTATATATTTGTAAATAAAACAAATATTTCGTATTTGGTTACAATAAATTGTGCTCTTCTGGTCTAAGAGGTCTTATTCCGGACATTTCGCAGTCAAAATCGGTCGCAGGTATCCATTATTTCACTTGCGTGATCGGAATGATCTAGTTGTACCCCTTTTGCCGTAAAACTTGAGTTGTGGCACGGACCCTTATTTTGAGATAGGTCTGTATTCATCGAAATTTATTTTAATCGTACACGGGTAGCTAACAATGAATGTGACTGTACCTACTAATGACTAGCTGGGCCGAGGTATACCTAAGCTCCCTGTACCCGTCTACAAAGAGCTCTTGGAAAGTAGTCTAATGTGGCTGCAGTTAAGGCGTATACCCGAGTCAAACTAGCGTCGCCACCTATTTTGTCTTATGTTACGTTTATCACATGAAATTACAAAAATCAATCGTACAGTTTGTGATACCTATTATAAGCTATTGTTTAATGCCTCTGTAATAGTTTTATTTTATAAACCTGAGCCAGAGTTACGGAGTTGTCCTTTGTGGCCACCAAACTCTATTTTCGCGTCTCTGCTAAACTATACAAAATAAAACTATTACAGAGGCATTAAACAATAGCTTATAATAGGTATCACAAACTATACGATAGATTCTTGAAATTTTCTTTGTTAAACATAATAATAAGATAAAATAGGTGGCAGCGCTAGTGTGCGGCATACAACCGCCTTAACTAGACTCGCACTAAACCCTGTGCTAATAAGCCAAGCTTGACCCTAATAGCTTGAGAACAACTGCTGTTTGACGCTGTATCAGCCTGGGAACACTTGAGCACTAGAAAATCTGTAGTTTTCACAAAATATAAAACTTCTTCGAAAAATATTCGAATACTTTGAAAGTTTTACGTATAAGTGGTAGTCCTTCGAGAATTAATCAAACGAAAGTACCATGGTTTTGTTAAATAAAACAGGCCAAGTGTGAGTTGAATCGCGCACGAAGGGTTCGGTATCTATAAAAACGGCAAAAAAACAGTGGCAGACGGACATACGGACGGACAGCGAAGTCTTAGTAACAGGGTCCCGTTTTACCTTTCGGGTACGGAGCCAAAAAAGCGGAAAAAAGCATCAAATAAATTACTCTCTGTTTGTTTTGGCCAATCTATAAAACAGATAGACCGATTTTGATACTTTCACTACTGGCAGATATAGCTGATTTTATAATGCGTAATTTAAAGCTAGAGTTGATAGGCCGCCATATCCGCACTGATCGCATCATACGGATTTTAGTATCCTTAGTCAAAGCATACTAAAATCCGTTTGAATCGGGTCCTTTGTATGGTTTGCCATAGAAGTGCGGAGCAGACGCATCGAACTGCAATACCAGCGAATTATTTGACTATATATCATTTTTATTGTAAAATATTCCACACAAACATTTGAGAATAAAGAAACAGATCTGTTTGGATGACGACATTATTTGAAAATGATCAGCAATCTGGTTGCTAAGATGGACGCACCACCGGGCATCACGCCCAATAGGATAAAATAAACTAAAACCAGACTACGGGGTCAACCGATGGTGGAGTCCTACATAGACTAGACACTGCCATCTCAGACGTCAAACGATATGGTTAGACCACCAATATCGTCTGACGTCATATACCCTATAAGCATCGGGGCATTGAAGTAAATAAATCTAAATGTTGAAATCGAACGAGGAGTTTCAGGGCTACGTAAGAACATAAAAATTGGCTACATTCATATGTACATACAAACATAGAGTGCCAAGTAAATAATCCGTCTGATTTGATTAGCGCGGATTGTCTGATTGCCTGTCGAGGTTAACCAAAAAGCTACTTATAAAAAAATATTTTGGGTACCGCGCAAAACAACTATCCCCCCAATACTCAATAGAAAATTAAATTTTAGAGCACTGAAGACTCAAAAAACGAACTGTTAACAAAATTCTGTCAAAAGTTCATGAAAACTTGCAACTTCACATGCGCCAAAATCTGAGTTGCGTTTCTGAATTGAGTATTCGGGGGTATGAATCTGGCTTTGTCTTAAAAATCTAATTAGTCCATAAATTATCAGAAGATATTAGACACATATATTTTTGTTTATTAACAAAACAAAAAATGGCAAAAAAAGCTCGTCAAAGTTTGGGAATGGGGACTAGTGGCGTAGGTAAAATGTGTCTGTGACGTGTGACGTCCCTCTGATTTTGAACTGGCTATATCTTCATAATTTTTGTTTAATCGAATCGCATCTTCTAACTGACGGATTAATTAGATTTTTTAAGGACACTAGCCTATTTAATGCAGGGAGATTGTTTAAAAATGGAATCGATTGTCAAAAACTTTTATTTGCAAAGGTGCCACAAACATTTGCTCAGAATGAGATTAGAAGTAAGGTATAGTCGTTCATGTTATAGATTAAATCAGAAATTGAGAATAGACACCCGCCCTGTTAAGCTAACGAGAAGCATGACTCTGGCACGAGCTCAGCTCAGAGCTAGCTTTGAGCACATGCAGATAGTGATTAGAGACTCTGCTATTTGTACGGAAACAGGGATTTAGGTTTCCAAACGCTGCGCAGTCTTTGAATGTTTGGGTTATCTTCTCAGTGTTTGTATATGGTTATCTCACTTTTTATGAGTGTATATTTACTTTATTGTATTTATGGTTATAAAGGGCTTTTGATTGGATTTGATTTTATTATAGATTATTTCACGTAGGAACCTTTCCGTGACTTTACTTAATTTCACGTTGATTTCACGCAATTTTAACTGTCTAACATAGAAATCATGACGTCAATCGAAGATATGTATACATTTTACTGTTCCAAAATATTTTTAGACAGAACGCAATTAAAAATGTAATCTAGTTTTAAAGATTACATAAGCCTTAGGTAGTATGGAAGTCAAAGCTTGTTGATGGCTTTAAACATGTAAAAACTAAATAACTTAATTACAATTTAATTGCTCATGTTTTAAAAAGCCTATGCCTTAAAAAGCACTGTAAATGTTTTATATGATGTATTGTTTCTAGGTCTTTAAAGTTTTGCTAGAAGAGAACTCTTATTAGGGTTAAGCTCGTCTTTGCCATTATTTTTCTTTTAAATGATTTACCATATAATATGGTAAAACATTAAAAAGAAAAATAATGGTCTATATTGTATTATTTGGTACAATAAAGAATTAAGAGTCTTTAAACTCACACTGGAAAGGTACTTTACTATTTATATTTAATAAAGAACTATTATAATTGAATTGAATCGAATTAAACTCGCGTGAAACAAAGAATAAGTTACCAATCAGAGAACGGCTCTTATGTGAAATGGACTAAATAATGTCAAATTTTCGCATATAAGATCAGTCTGACAATTATAGAGTCCGGAGGAGGAAATCAGGGTGATGACTCTGCCTTACAAGGCTCTGGTCGTCGACTCGACGACTCGCTGCTGCAATCCAACCAGAACCACGGCTTCGAAGGCGGGCTGATGAAGCTCACTATGGCACCTCCATACGCTATCACTACAACCACTCGTATACCGATAAGAGATGCAAATTTAGATAATGTAAATAACTAACTATGTACTGTAGCGTAGAACTTTAGTAATTTGTCTTTTTGTGAATAATAGGCTTAGGATCCGTGCGTATTAAGTCGAGAAGAGATGCAACAGTAAGAGATGTAAATAACTAGTTACACTTTTCGTAGTGTATTATTATAATTTTTTATTTTTAATTATTATTACTTTTATTATAAGAATGAAAAATATTTAGTAACAATTCCGCGAAAAACCTTCTGCGATAAAATCTAACAAATTATACATTTATACAAAATGAAAGAACATTTATCAAAGCAAGTCGTCAACTAGTTTCGTCTCTCCACGAGACATCATCAGGACACCACACCACTCGATCTTGACACTGAGAGCGCCAAACAACAACGGCAGAGTCCCACCAGAGATGTTGCCACTTCGAGCTCCGCGTGCCAAGTTACTGAATATTTTTCATTCTTATATTTACAATGGATTTCCGCAAAGTAACGCCTGAATCTATTATTTATTACTTTTATTAATAATGTATAACTTTAGTAATTTGCATTTCTTAGGCTTAGTTCCTGTGCGCATTATGCCGACAAAAGATGCAAAAGTAGAAGATGTACTTAAATAACTAATTACAGCTTTCGTAGTGTATAACTTTAGTAATTTGTCTCTCTGAGAATAATAGGCTTAGGCCCCGTGCGTGCCGAAAATATGCAAAAATAGAAGATGTAAGTAAATAATTAGCTACTTTTTTTGTAGTGTAGAGCTTTAGTGATTTTTTATTTTTAAGAATGTAGTTTTTGTGCGAATTATGCCGTAAAGCGAAGCAAAAGTGGATAATGTTACACTTTTCGTAGTGTACGAGTATAACTTTAGTAATTTGTCTTTCTGACAATAATAGGCTTATTTCCCGTGCGTATTATGCCGAAAAGATGCAAAAGTAGAAGATACATATAAGTGAATAATTAACTACCTTTTTTGCAGTGTAGAGCTTTAGTGATTTTTCTGTTTAAGAGTTTAGTTCCCGTGCGAATTATGCCGTTATGGGATGCAAAAGTAGAATATTTAAATAACTAATTACACTTTTGTAGTGCTAAAAAACAAATTACTAAAGTGGCAAATAGCGCTTTAGTGATTTGTTTTTTTTTAGAGTTGCATTTTCGGTTAGTTCCCGTTCGAATTTACCAATATTTTTAAGTCTCTAAACCGCCAAGAATTTCTAGTGATCATATAACTCTTAGCTTAGGGTGCTGTGTGGATTTTCCAGCATTATTTATTGTTCGTATAAAAAATGGTATCAAAAATATGAATGTATGTTATTGTCTTCGCAGGTTTTTATGAAACACGCGCCGGGTTCCCTGGACCAACTGAAAGACGTCCAGAACCTCATCAACTACCGGAAGTCTTTAGCAGCCCGCGAACCTGGCAAAGTAAGAAGAGCTAGCAATTAGGGTTTGTCCTAATTAGGACCGAAAATAAGGTTCAGGTTCCGAAAATAAGGCCTTAGAAATTGCTAAGGCCTTATTTTCGGAGACGCGGGGCGTGCAGCGGCTCATCCTCGCTCGCGTAAACTCAAACATATCGCATTATACGGTGATGTTTACGGATAGGTGGAGCGTGCAGAGTTTTGTAACGGTCGCCGGGTTTGACGCCGCGTCGCATGCGTAAACACAAACGATGGTTATGGATAAGAGACGGGAAGAGTGGTGTGGTCGCTCGACGCCGTCGTCGACCGTCGACGCATCAAATCAGACTCGTCGACTAAAATCGGTTTTACGTAAACACGCCATATGTTTCAATACAGTGAGGGCCTTACGGCCCTTATGATCAAATGTGATCAGTTTTACATAGGCTTTGGTTACCCCATGGTATAATAAAACAAGGTATTGCATTCCGAACGGTGGTTGTCACCAGCCATAGAGTATATCAACCATAGACACCAGCTTCTACAAAGGTTACCAACTCCAAAACTAAATATCGGCTATCTAAAGGGCGCTCCACACTCACGAAAATCTCGCGAGAGTTGTCAGCCGTCAGCTCGACCCAGCCTCAATCTCCGTTGCTGTCTACGCCTGCTCGGCCTGGTGATATATAGATAGATAATAATTTTATTGAAAAAACCACATTAGAGTCAGAGTCAAAGTCAAATCGTTTATTTCTTTAGACTTACAAAATAAGCACTTAGACAAGTCAAATTTTTACTATATAAACAGCTTGATAAATAGTAATTACTAACAAACAAGAAATAAGGTGCAATTGACTCTAATTTACTTGATTTTTTTTTCCACTAGCGGAAAAAGTCTAATAAAGATACGTTTGCCAAAATCTTCGAAACTGATAAACAGATAAAACCATATTGTATATCTAAAACTCAGATTACGGCATAAATACAATCTTTGTTATATAATCTAGGTACTGTTTATATTACAATACACAAACTTGGCTTTACAAAACACCATAGGGTACAAAGGGAAAAAATGGACAGGCAGACATAAATTAATTAGAAATTAAAAACCTTAATATGAGAGGTCAGTCTAGTCTAGTTAAACAAAACAAATAAATTAATAAAATAAAATAAAAGGTACTTACTTATGTCAAAGTATGCTGCTGTAAAAGGGCATTGTCAAACTGTATTAAAATAATGTACAAAATTACATAATAATATCATAAAATAATTTAGATTAAATTAACATGTACTTACATAAATAAAGCTGGTGTATAGGGGTATTGTTAAATAAAATAAAACAAAAATATAAGACCCTAAAGAATCTACTAAGAAAGAAACAATATAACAATGTCAGAGTAATACATAACCAAATTAATATTCGGATGTATAGTATTATGTTATGATATAGCTAAATCAGAAACCATCCGTTTGATACTCTGCAAACATACCTGATGCACTGCAGAAGCGAGGCAGCCCCAACATCGTCATAAAATTAGATAAAATCAGAATTATATTATGACTGAGATATCTAAATGTATTTTACTTTTATAACGTTCATTCCATTCCAGTCAGGGGGAAATGCTCCCTCTGAAATGTTTAAAAAATAAACTTGTTTTATTGAATCTTCCCATACCATAAAATTCACTCTGTGGCCGATATTATTTTGTATAGATACCCTCTCAAATAAAAATCAATTATATTGTAGAAACAAAGTTATTTTAACGAAACGTGAAGATCAATAATAATATCATTGATAATTTTTTTGAACCTTCATTGAACTTTTATTGAACCTTCCCGAACCCTTAAATTCACTCTGTTTTCTATATTATTGTGTATAGATACCCTCTCTAATTAAAATCAATTATATCTTATAAACAAAGCTTTATTTTAACGAAACGTGAAGCTCATTTATTTGTCTAATTTTGTCAATTTTTTTGGAGTTAGTAATCTGGTGACAACTACGTCACCCTGATTTCCCGGAGTGCCATACCTTGTTTCTTATACCATGGGTTACCCAAAGCCTATGTAAAACTGATCACATTTATTTAATTAAAACAGTAGTAAGAAACCAATTACATTAATTAAATTATAATATGACTCTGAATTGCCAAAAAAAATTGAACTTGTGTATTAAAGATGATAATAACCAACTTCCAAAGACGGTTCTATATTCGGTTGTATGTAGGCTTTTTTATGTATGTTCATCGATAACTCCATTAATTGTATCTATTTGGATGATTCTTTTCTTAGGTATAAATAATGATTGAATAATGATGCGCCGGGCCTCCTGTGGCAAAATTATCTACCGAACTGCGATCCCCACCCTACTTGCCCAGCGTGAGGATTATGGACATTACACACCTTATGATAAAAACCAATAAAGTGGTTATCAGGGAGAGGCCGTGGACCGATAGGCTGTAGAATACAAATTTATCTCTCTTTGCACACTACAAAATTAAATAAAAAACATAAACATGAACACAGAAAAAAATACAATGGGCGGCCTTCTAGATTGAATGCAATAAACTATGTTATAATCTTTACTATCGAATAATAAATAATAAAAAGAAATGAGTAACATTTACAATTAAAACAATTGAGCTAACTGCAGACTGTTGCACACAATCTATAGGTAGCTCAACCTGATCCATATCCATTACCAGTCTGTGGTGTGTCTAAGTGTCCCCAAGACGCTGGCTGCATTGCCCGGCTGTATGGCAATGCTGATGCGCTGCATCAGATACTCACCAGCTCTCGGGTCACGCGTCGCTTCGACCAGAGGCTCATATTTTTTTTTAAACCCTGATAGCCTCGATACCCTACGGCTTATAATATTATAATCTAAGATAAATAAACAATACATATACTTATGGCATTCTCATAATATTATATTTTTTCTTTCAGTTTAAATGTTATTTAAATAGTTATAATTTTTTTCCAGCCGGGAGACCACATGATGTTGGCAGGTTATCCAGCCGGTCTTATCAGCGAACAGAACTATTTGCCCCCACACATCCTAAAGGCTCAACCGTCCCCTGGACGGAGGGTATGGCAGGCACCCTCCACGAACCTTGAATCATACACGTTCCAGAACTACTTGCCTGGTAAGATGCATCCGGCAGTGATGGCAGTACCGCCCCCGGATATACGAGAACGGCAGTACTGGGAAGCATTTAAGAAGGTTAGACATCCATTTGTACTACACTAATATTAATTACTAGCTGCGCCCATGGCTTCGGACGCGTTATTCCTTAGGTGATTTTTAACCCATGAGAACTGATTTGTGGGATAGGAAGTATAAGAATTACCTGTGTGCAAAATTTCAGTCCAATCCGTTCAGTAGTTTTGGCGTGAAGAGGTAACAAACGTCCATCTATACATCCATACAATCTTTCGCATAATTATATAATATTAGTGTGATGTCACTCTCTGAGAAGTAGTTTAATCGGTCCAGTACTTTCGGAGCCTATTGAATAGAAACAAACAATCAAATCTTTCCTCTTTATAAAATTAGTACCTATAGTTTAACGGCAAACGTAGTGTAGGACGCCCTCCGGCCAGATGGGATGACGATCTGCGAAAGACTGCAGGCAGAGGCTGGATGCGTCAAGCTGAAGACAGGGCGCTATGGCGCTCATTAGGGGAGGCCTATGTCCAGCAGTGGACTAGTATAGGCTGATGATGATGATAGTTTAACCATGAATATACGAAGTGTACTTCGTGTATTACTTACCTTAGGTTAAACTTAACATAAGTAAGTCTGTTTAAGCTTTAGAACGCCAACCCCCCGTAAAAACATGTGTTTCTCGGTTGTTGTTCTGGTGGGCAGGTAGAAAATGCCTTGGCATTAAGCCCACCCTTTGTACCTCAGTACAATAAAGTTTTAAAGTAATAAGAGATTTGTGTATTTTTGATGTCAGTATACGAATAAACTCAAAAACTACTGGCCCGGGTTTCAAAACTACTGGACCGGTTTCAGAAACTACTGTACCGGTTTCAAACATTCTGTCCTCATGAGGATGCAACATTATCCTTGAGTAACATAATACATATTTAATATGCTTGAGAAATCAATTTCCACCGGTGCTAAGCCGGGACAGGCCATTCAATTAAATAATTCTATTGTTTTCGCAAAAACTCAAAAAATACTTTGAATCCCTTAGATTTAAACAGATTATTTTATTTTGCGGGATTAACGATAATCCCTCGGGAATAAAATTCTAATGAATCCACCTCGAAATCACTGTCTCTATGCAACTGCAAAAATAATCCAAATGACAAAGTAATCAACGGACATACATAATAAAAACATACATCTGGATATAATTATCATAGAACCTCTTTTATTGAGTAAAATTGAATTGTCATCGAATCGCAATCCATTCGGGTTTACTCACAGCTGACACAATCGCACAATTATTTAGTCACTGTGCACTGAAAGCTAAAACTATTGAGCTGTGATGAAACTTGCAGATTTGTTTAAAATATACACGACTAACATAAGACCAGCTATGTTTTTTTTATTGTTTTTACAGAAAGAAAAATCAAAGAAGAATCAAAGATAGCAGAAGTTTCTATGTTCGGTTGCATGTGCATAAAAAACATTATAATAGTAAAATTCGCGAGATAGTACCTATCTAACATTTTCCCAGTGGTAACTCAACAAATGGCTTGTGTTTTGTTACAACTAAACGCTATTTGCAAGTGAATGACCTTCGAATACTCAAATGCAACTCAGACTTAAGACGTCTCACGTGACGAATTTTTGACAGATCTTGAAAACACCGCGACTTCACACGTGCTTAAATGCGAGTTACATTAGAGTATTCGACCGCAAATCTTATAATAATTTTGTTGTACCGTCAGAGTTCTCCGGTATTTCTTGACGAATACGTACCCGTTGCAACTTCCCCCCGGGCCATCAGATTGAATACACTGGGTGAAGATATGTTTCCTACGGAAGCCCCAAAAGATCTAGTTTTCACGGAAGACAAAGTGAAACCGTCACCTCAACAGGCACCCTCAGAATTTATGAATATCGGTTTGGATAGCGGTGGGGGTCAAATGGAACAAAAACTGATTCTGGATAAGTACGTCCCGTACTTGTCAAGGTTAGTAATAAGCCGAAAGGGGATTGCACCCATAAACCTGCTGGAGTCGCGTCACGGGTAGGTGAAAGCGCTCGAAGGCGACACGTCGAGTCGACGCGGTGGCGTTTTCTCACCCCTCGTCAAGACTCAACCGCTATTTTCAAGGAATTTATATCAAGGAAAAATAGCCGCCCGTGCTTCGACTCTACGTAGAGATCTTGCCTCGACTTACCAGGGAGCGAGGCACCTCACTGGTCATGTCGATTCGGTACCATTTCCAGTCACATCAAAGGTAAACGTTATAACTAGATACATACTCGTAGTAACTGTGCTTTTTTTTCAGTACAAAACCATATGCCAGGGAGGGAGGAAAAGAAGATGCTGCCAAATCAGAGAACGAGTATTACGATGACGACATAAAAGGTTTACCAGTTCGAAGAAGGAGACACATAAACGGGATCAAAGGGGAAGTAAAGGGTCAAAATACGCTTAGATCTGATCAAGAAAAATCGGATAGAGAACATTCTGATAAAGTTTATAAAGTAGATCATAACAATGATATAGCTAATACTGATTCAAGCGTCTTGGTAAGCAAACTAGTCTCGAAATATATGGTAAATACTAAAGCAAGTGATTCGAAGAGTAATCTAGAAAAGACTCCATTGTACGACCAACTTATTAACAATAAAGTTTATGAAACAGAATCAAGGATCTTGATGAGAGGGTTATTAGGAAAAACTAGTCGAGGTTTGAATAAAGTTAATCATAAATTAAACGATGCCGGTTCGGCAGAGTCCAATTTTATCAATCCACGTCGTTTTGTGTTTTCGTTCAGTACAGTGTTTGTTAAGTAAAATAATAAAGATTTGTGAATTTTTGGTTTTATTGTTGCCTGTTGCCATTAGGATGACAAATGAAGATAATGAATAGGAAATAAAAACCGAAATCCTGATTATCGTTCCACAGTATTAGGGTAAGTCCGGGATATACGCCCAATCGGGATAGACGCCTCAGTGCAATTGTGTAAAATGCAAGAAACGTGTACAAAATAATACCTTATAATACGGACGCGCCCCTTCCTCAAGTCAGTCTGTCACAAAAAGTAGGCGCGTGCGGTTATGCGTAGGAGCGCTAGTGACAGTGACGAGTACAACAGTCGTGATTTTACTTTATGGATGATTTTTGGCCCTCTATAACTTTGGAGTTAATAAGTAAGTTTTTTTGTTTTTTGGTTCTGAATAAGGAGTAATGTTTACAGATTATTATTAATTTAATTTTAAATCTAATTAACTGTTAATCACTATTTCTTTCAAAGGCATATATCCCTGTGAAAAGGGATACATGCCCCAATATGTTTTGGGATATTCGCCTCTAAGGGCATCTATCCCTTGCCATACTTTCGTGTACTTAAATATGTTATATGAATCAGATTGGAAATGCCCGGAAAAACAAGCGTAAAGCCGGCGTCCGACCGCGTGTCATTACATGGACCAAGGAACCCATTGGCAGCTATGGCAGAAATGACAAATAAATAATTTTAATTTAATTTTTGTTATATTTTTTATTTTCATCTTGTAGATTATGTTTTAGTGTTGTAGATGATTGATCTCTTTACTGTTTTAATTGAAATTGTTTATGTTTATAGTAAATTAGTAACGTCATCCAAGGGCTAACTGTAATTAGGCTTTCAGTTTTTAATATCATTATATTTTTGTACCTATTAGTATTTGTCCCTTAGTGTTCTTTAGTGTTTTTAATTAAAATATTTATATAAATAGCTGAAACAATATATATATTTAATAAATAATAATGTTGATTGAAACGCATGTTCAAAATAATTGTTTTCCTGCAAAGGGCATCTATCCCGTTCAAAAAAATTGGTCTTGGGCATATAACCCGCACGTGAGGCATCTATCCCGTTATGCAGTTTTATTTTTAACTCAAAATATACGATTTATTTATTGATTAGTCTACAAAAAGCACTACAAGGCGATTAAATAGAATAACAAAGTGACTGCACATATGAAAACCAACATGCGTATTATTTGTATTTAAGGAGATATAAGTAAAATAAAAAAGGTTGGGCATATATCCCGGATTTACCCTAGAGAATAAAACTACTCGCCAAACATCTTGTCACGGGAAGTGGTAGTTTGCACGCACTTACGCATATAATTCATAATGCTGCGGTACCACAGTAGGCGAAAGAGACAATTGGTGTCTATTCAGATGTCGCCAAAACTAAACTAATTTGACAGAACTAAAAATATCGCCATCCCTGTCAAAACAATTAAAATAATAAGGATGGCATGATTTATAGTCCAGTCAGATTAGATTAGTCTAGTTTCGGCGACATCTGTATAGACACCAATGATTGAAACAGAAACTCGGTATCTTCAGTCACTCTATAACACAGATATATTCGTAAATACACAACCACCTAATGAAATTTATAGGATATCCGTTATTACTAAAAAAAATTAGTTTCTGAGTGCTGTACTCCTCTAAAGACTTTACGTTCTTAGCTACTATTCGTAGGGCTTTGCAACACATTTTGCGAAAAAACTGAAAAACCAGGAACGAGTCGGGTTTATTTCGTAGTTTTATTAATTACTGGTTTAATATTGTAATTATTGTTCTCTATATATACTGTTTGGATACACCGCAGTTGTAACGAAATTGAGACAGCCAGTATAAACCTTCTAAACGTCTGTTTCAAACACAAATGCTACTATCAAAGCAATACGAATGCAGTGTTTATTTTCCATTTGCACACGCTAGCTTACACCCAGCGCTCACGTGTTTCATTTAGTACAGTACAAATGAATTAATTTCAATGTAGTTGTATGATGAAACGGTTGTGTGTTGGATTCATAATTATAAACATTAATGTTAAATACCATGTGTATCATTATGCAGTTCCATAGTTGAAAATGACTAGATGAACAGAAGTTCATAAGAGATTAAGATATACTCAAGAGTAAAAAATATTATATTACACGTAATTCTTTTACGTTTATATTAAAGACCCGAACTACTTACCTACTAATAAGGCCCTGTATTATGAAAGCTTGCTCAATCATAGAGCTATGCTTGAGTGACGTTTATGCTATAGAAAAGCGTCGCTCAAGCATATATCGATGACTGTGTCGAACCAAAAAATTCTGCTCTACTTTCATAATATCCACAGCCAAAGAGTGTAATGATCTTCCTGCGTCAGTCTTCCCAGTAAAGTACAATCTTGGAGTCTTCAAATCTAGGGTAAATAATTTCCTTCTGGAAAAGCGTGCTCCATCTTAGGCTACATCTTCGCTTTCTTAAAGTGAGTTGGTAGCCAAACGCTGATCCATCAGCAATAAAAATAAATAAAAAAAGACTGAGGAAGCTTTCATAATACGGGCCTTAGAGTTAATGTAAACCGGTATGACACCATCTTTACTTACGTCATTTTGGCTTGAAGGATCCTGGTGAACTCGAGAGTTTACAAGGATCCCATAAGGGATACATATATGGGATCCGGTGACCTAACTCTATACGGGCGGCAAGTTACCGACTGCTAGCCAACTGCACTTGTCGACTGCAGTTTACTGTCAACGCGTGCAGTTGCACTTTACTATACTGGGTGTATCGATTTCTGTACAACTGCGATGAACCTAATAAAATAATGTATAAAGTGTTTTGGGAAACCAAGCGACGACGTTTACTTTGACTTCACGTTTAGCTTAAAGAGCTTACTGCATATTCCGACTAACTTCTGAAACAGTTAATTCGTCTGAAAACAGACAGATCTCAGAACTACTTCGTTTATTTACCGCTCAGAATAAGTAACTCTGGAACTATATCTTCGTATTCGAAACTTTAAACTTTATTGGCACGTTTTATTTGCCGACTAACTGACAGAGTATACTTATAACAGAGAATCAAACTTCGCTCTTATGCAAAAAAGCTATATTCTTACTACGGCTTCGCACGCGTTGTGCCTATAAAAATGTTTAAAGATTATTTTCTTTTACATAAGTCTATATTTTTATTATACGTAGATACCAGCCAAAACACCAGGATCTAATACATGCAAATCGTACAAAAATTTGTCCCAAGATGCTTAATCGAACCCGCAACCTCCTGTGTCGAACCTTCGTCCGCTTCGCCACAAAGATGGTCAGATGTGGTAGGTACCAAATAGTTCAATCTCTGCTGCAGTTGGTTGTAGAACACCATGTAATGTAAGTATTGTTTTTTGATTTTTCGAGTGCTACGTCTATTTTGTTCTTACATGTCCAGTTCATCCCAAGGTTGCCTGGAAAAGATTGCTCATAGCAATAAGGCCACCTTTGTACTTCTTCTAGTCTTAGCATTTATTTCTGTATTGTTACCTATCTTTGTGTGGTACAATAAAGTGTTATTTATCAACTTGAGTCCTAGGTAACTAACATATAACTGGTGGTCCCACTAAGCAGTGGGACACAAGCCCTGTTATCAAGATAAGTGGGACCATGAGTCAGAAACCGTATCACTGGTCCAGTTGGTTTATGCACCAGTATCTCTGATGTTCACCGCAGCCAACTTAAAGTTATAAACTTGTTCCGATCCGAGCAGTATAACTTGAAGATCTACGTAACCACGGAATTTCATCGTGAAATATAGGGTGTGCCAGGTTTTATGCGTCATAATTCATGGCTGTTTAATAAGTAATGACTTGGGTATTTGTTGCCGAGCCCGGTACAGGTGTGTGCTTAAGAAATGAGAATTGTTTTTGAAATGTTTCTACTTACACAACTTTGTGTATAAGCCGACGATGTGAATTTAAAACTGAAAAAGACCAAAGAAGAATTTGGGTGGTGTGATTGGTCTGAATCAATACTTTTTTTATACATGAAAAGGTCGGTTCGGTACACTGCCAGAGTCTGTTTAAAAAGAGAAGAGTCGTGGGAATAGAGGGCGCTCGTGTGCCAATTGACAACTTTTGTTGGGTTGACTACACTGCTCAGTCATTGCAGTACGACTAAAAGTGTTAGTTCACCGTAACGGCACGACTCCTCTCTTTTTGAACAGACTCTAGAGAGCATGCTCAGTCTCACTCATAGCAGTGTACCAAACCGACCTTCTAGTTTTGTATGAAAACTTGACGTAATATTCCATTTTAAACGTACAGTTTAGTAGGTATCACAACCTCAACCTAAACAGCCTGTATTGGTCCACTGCTGGACGCAGGCCTCCTCCTGATAAGCGCCTTAATAGCGTTTATCTCATGGAGGGTAGTGCCCATAATCCCCACGCTGGGCATGCGGATTGGAGATCGCAGTTTGGTGGTATAATTGTTCTGCAAGGGGCGCTACTGCGCGCTCCTCGATGGATGTATACCTTAGTCGCCTCTTACGACACCCACGGGAAGAGTTGGGATGGTTCAAATTCTAAGCCACCACCACACAGCAATTTAGTATCTAAAACCTAAAAAAAAACATGTAGGTACTGATAAAAATCTATTGATTCAAACTGTTGTACTGCTAGGGAACATCACACCTCGGGTGGGACGTGAAAACTTAAAGCGGGATATATATGGAGACTAGATAAGCCCCTTTTCACATGCATACCGTGACGGTACGGTGACTGACACATTTCTACTCTACACGACACCTGATGCATGTGAAAAGGGTTTTTAGCCACTCAATTGTCCTCAAGAAGCATTCGATAAGCATCGCCTAGTAGATTCGAAGAACGAAAACATCACGGAAATATTTCAAATTCAAATCTAATTCCTACCTACCTACCTAGTAATAGTAAAAATTGAATTCCGATAAATCAAAAGTAAAAAAAATGGCGGAGCAGACAGCACTGCCCTCTGCAAAAGTGTGGGGATTATGAGCTTTACCCCCATGAGATAAAAGCCAATGATGCACTTATCAGGGGGATGCCTGCGTTCAGCTAATACAGGCTGTTAAGGTTGAGAAAAAGTAAATTAGCGTTAGGTTAGGTTAATTAATCTTATGATACCTCATATATATTTTCCCACTTTAAATTTCCTAAGCCCCCTTCTCGTTCCTACGATGGAGAACAAAACAACACCCTTTGCCTACAAAATGTCTCCTATTATAGTTAAAATCTGTACATATTAAAAGAAATGAAGCATCAAGGAGGGTACATGACTGAAATCTACTTAAAGTGGGCTTATCGCGTCGTCATCCAGTTTGCAACTTCCCCAATTCGTTATCTCTTCAGATATTGAAAGGCAGGCCGATTTTCTCGAAGATAGTCGATATGGCTCGTAAATCTTTCCTCGCTGAAAATTATGAGGATGTGTAAGCTGATACAAGAGAGACAGGTATAATAAGTTGTTATAATAGGTTGTATCTTGTTCGTCGAATTCCTTTATTTTACCTTCGATAAGAGGTATTTTGAAGTTAGAAAATGTTGGTAGTTAAGCCTAATAACATGTATTGTACCTATAGACATCGATAAAAT
This sequence comes from Eupithecia tripunctaria, assembly GCA_955876795.1. Classification (NCBI taxonomy): domain Eukaryota; kingdom Metazoa; phylum Arthropoda; class Insecta; order Lepidoptera; family Geometridae; genus Eupithecia; species Eupithecia tripunctaria. The sequence continues at coordinate 4,953,339 of OY041613.1, read as the reverse complement.
AATGTTCTTTCATGTTTTGTTTTAATTGAGCATTACATTACGATTTTTATTAAGGTTCTGTACCCAAAGGATAAAATGGGATCCTATTTGTAAAACTCCGCTGTCCTTCTGTTTGTCTGTCTATCTGTCAGTGGTGACAAACGGATTGATAGATTAATATTGCTCGGGATGAGATGACCTTAGATTTCGTTTCAAATGTAACACTTTGAAGACTGAAACTATTCACCGATTTTTATGTTTTTTTATATGTTTATTTATTTTAGGGAAACATCGGTTCAACATTTTCTAAATAAATACAGTGTTTACCACTATGGTGACCGTAAATAGGTTCTCACAAATAGCTGCATACTAGACACAACAAGAAAACTTAAGTTAGCACCATGTAAGTACTTAAGGTAATACATAACTAACTACCTACCTTAGTTAATATAAAAAAGTACATATACACATTCATAAACTAGAACTAATACTATCATAGCGTCGGGCTACATTATTATAAATTAGTGTTATATAAATTAATTATAAATTAGTAGTAGTATGTGTATATAGAAATTAGATTGTTATTAGTAAATAGATTTTCGATATCGATTCCTCCTGTCTCATAGATTAGAATAGATAGTAATCAAATTTGTACAATAGATAGTATACCTCAAGAGGCCGCAGGTATGAGCCCTCCCTTCTAAACACAAGTGCAAACTTAGTTAGAGCGAGGAGTCATCTTTACGCTGAAAGGTTAGGTACAAGTACAACTTAATTTTACTTTTATTTTACCATATACCTAATAGTTTTATATTTCTACCTACTTACTAACCTCTTTTTACGAATAATTACTTTTATTTATTATTTATTATAGATAATTTATCTGATATGCATCTGTCAAGTTGAGTAAGATGCTGTGTGGTGGTGGTTTTTCCCATAGTTGACAACAGTCTCCAGATAGCTCAGGTGTTTAAGTTGTAAATACATGTTTTGATGTATTCATATCATTTGATTGCTATTTTCCTTTTTTAATAAGGATTACAAAAAGGCACGGTTATATCGGATAATATTTAATTTCCTTCAAAGTTATAAAAAAAATGCTACCTATCCACCTTCAGAACGGACGGCGGCGGGGCGGCGCAGCGATCAAGATTTCAATATATTCTATATGGAATTTTTGAACCTTATCATTGACTGTACCTCCATAGGATAGACCCTACGATACTCCGCCATATTAAGCACCTCGAAACTTTGCAATAAACGTACTGAAATAGCACTTTCAATCAACAAGCACTTTTACATAATCCCCAGTGAACTTCTGGTATTCGGGTTGAGGCGCCCCCGCAATCCTGCGTAATATCCACTCGCAGAGAGCTGAGGGGCTAGTGAGCTACTACCAGTGGCGTAGAGCTAGGTGCAGTGCCGGATTAAGTCAACGCGGGGCCCACAGCAAATGAGAACTGGGGGTATCACAAAAAAATACTAACCTAACGAGAATATTGCATATCTCGTTAGGTAATTTTTTTGTGGTAAAGTGCAATACCTTAAATAGGAACAAACTCGTGATGGAAGATAGAAGTAATGCATTTTATCGGTGAGTGAAGCAAGCCGCGCAATATTAACTTTTTTTTCTGTTCATCTTTTTTCAGATATTTGATTTTGAGTAAAGCCAACACAATTACTCGTACTAACTCTCGTACCTAAAACGAAGCTCAGCAAACTACATTTTATGTTTTAGATTTTTGCAGCTCTTGGCAGAAAAAGGAAGCAACATGCTAGCTAGCGGCACGTGCCACGAAATTTTGTCATTATATTATTTTGGCTACTAGGGCGGGGTTTCCGTAAGCGCGGGGCCCGTAGCATTTGCTACTCCTGCTATATGGTTAATCCGCCACTGGCTAGGTGGACCCGGTGCATATTGAAAGAATCGGGCCCTCATCCCCTCTTTCCATTTAGCTTGAACTTATATTTCAAACTTATAGAATATAATATAATAGAATAGGATACAGTGAGTTTATCCCTAGTAGGATTTTTAACTGTGATTTTTGACTTTATTTATCAAATTTGTATGTAATGTACTGCTGGTTCTCCTTGTTATAAATAAATAAATTCTCTAAATATCCATACGTTGTCTCTATGAGAAAAATCTATAAAAATTACATTACACACAGGTTTGTAATAAAAGAAAATGGGAATTAATAAACAACGACGGACATGCTAATGACAAAAATATTAATTGTTGATGTTCATTTAAAACCATTCAAAAATATATCTTGTGAGCAGGCTCAAGGATATCTAGGCTATATTGCTTCGGGAACTGGTTGCTTCTCTCTTTTCAAAACTTAGGTTAGAGGGCCCTCTGAGCTCCGGGGCCTTGGTGCACTGCACCACCTGGCAACGCCCCTGGACTACTACATGTGAGTTGAGATGCTTATCCCTCTCTAAGCTTCGAATACAAGGTCTGACAACTGACGTCTACGACATTTTATACAGGGTGTACTAAGCTAAAAGGGAGTGATTCTGGACAAAACATCGTTGACAAATCAACGTTGTTCTACAATTTTTGGGTTTCGATTTTTTATAATAAAGACATGTTCTTCGTATTTGTGTTTATTTATTCTTTTATAATTATTATTGTTTTCAAATTTAAAAGAACTTGCATATTATTTTGTAATTGTTTCATGACAAAACATTGGTTTCACTGAAAAAAGCAAGCTTAGTGGGGAATACAATAAACCAATAAACATCTGTGAAATATTTTGTAATGTAAATTCTTTCTTTCTTCCTAGAGAGGTAAATATAGATATTTTCTTTAATCCCTCCACTAAAATAAAAACAATAGTGAGTGGTAAATTTTTTGATGCATCTTCTTGTTTATCTTCGTAATTAAGTAATTTGTTAAAACAAAATTAGTAGGAATTTCTCACCTATAAGTAGTCGTCCTGTAACTTTGTTTAAATTAGTATTATTTCAGTCGCTTTTTGTGGAAATTTTTAATTAGCCTTCAGTATTTAGTCACTATACCTATTCATTAAGTTAGCTGTTAATTTCCTGAATATTGTTAATAAATAAAATAAATAAATAAATAAATGTAAAATAATGCAAGAGTAAGAGCAGTAAAAAGAAATTCGAGTCTACGTCTTTGCACGCCTCAAGAAGCCTATGTCCCCGGGGTAAATGTTTACCTCCTTACAGAATTTCATTTATCATCAGTTCAGTTTAGGCGTGAAAAAAGTAACAGACAGACCGATTTACTTTCGCTTTTATAATATTAAATATCGATTCTGTGACTACCGATGTTATAGATCAATGTAGAGCATCGATCAAAAATTTCGCTTCGGGGGACCGGCGAAATTATGATGTAGAGTGAATATCCGACGTATGACACCTTTTATCTGTTTTTTTTTATTTATTTACACAGGATAGAGATTCGAAGAATACGTAGGTAAGAGACGTACAGGTAAATGAATATTCGGAGACTGGACATTCAGGAAATAAGACGTAATTGACCGATCTCTGATTTCGGTCGAGTACACGAAACGGAAACGTAACCTCACAATTATTAAGTTAAGGTACTTAGGGTACCTTAACTTAATGCCTGGCCTGGCAAAATTATTAAGTTAAGGTACTCAGGGTACCTTAACTTAATATTTGTGAGGTTACGAAATTCTACTAATATTATAAACGCGAAGGTTTGTAAATAATGTCTGTATATATGTTTGTTGCTCTTACACGCAAAAGCTATTTAACGGATCGAGCTGAAATGTTACATACCTACATATAGTTCTAGGCCTGGAATAACACATACTTTTCATCCCATAAATAAGTTCCCGTGGGATATACGTGGGCGTGGGAAAGCCGCGGGGCGCAGTTAGTGCTTAATAAACAGACAACTCTGGACTCATCATCAATAGATAACTCGATTTGTATGTACGATTTGTATGGATTTTTGTCACTTACGTAGATGACTTGTAAGTTACAAGTCATCTACGTAACTGCCAAAAATCGATCACTACATAACATCATCACATAATATCCTTACTAACACTACATAACATCCTTCGTAGATGTAAAGGCCATTAATGATGATGATGATGTACTTTATAATAAAGTTATTAGGTTTTTCTAACTGTATGTGAATTAAATGATGTATGATAAAAACATAGTTTCACCAAGAAACTACTCGAAGTATTCTCATCGAAAATTAGAAATCTTTCTACATATTCCGAAAAACCATTACATTAGAACCCAACAAACAAAATCATATTATAGATATTTGTGCACACAATAACTCGGCTTTTCCAAGCCTAGTTATTTTCTAGTTACATACAAAGTTAAATAGAAAACTGGATAAATATAAGTTTAAAATTAGTTTGAAACAATGGAAATTATTTTCTATAGGAGTTACACAAAGGGACGACCTAAATAGGCTGCCTATTGTGGGCTTTGCACATTTTGCACTTTAATAAAACAGAATTCAAATGGGTAATTAGAATAGTCTCTAGAAAATGGAAGAAAAACTGAGAAGGCCTTCTTTTTTGGATAAAAACATTATCTCTAGAGTTTTCTGAAACGTTTAAAATGGTACAAAGTGTACGAACGTACACTGTAGGGCCTGGCAAAAGAGTTATATAAAAAGGTAGTTATTTATTAATTTACACATGTAACATGGCATTTTTTTTTTTTTTATTATGAAGAATTTGTTAATGCAGCTCAACATTTTCTATTATTTCACAGATTTTCATCCGTGAAATAATAGATCTTCATCTGTGAATTAATAGAAAATGTTGAGCTAATTTAATAGAAAATTTAATAAAGTGGTTTGCGACTTTTATTCTTTGTCATCCATTTAGATTTTTCTTCTTTTAGTTTTGCCGATTTTTTATACTCGTCTCGTCTAACGCGAAAGCAAGTAAGTCACTCTGCCTATCTGTAAAGCCTTATGCGTGCAGTAGAGCGGCCCGCACTAAATTTAAACATTATGGCGTTGGTAGAGTGTGTTTACGGAGAAGAATTGTTACACGCGTTTGTTTGATTGACGCGTCGCACGCGGCGTGCACCGCCACTCTTTACGCCCCGCGCCTATCCATAAACATCACCGCACATTGCGAAGTTTGTGTTTACGCGCGTGATGACGGGGCCGTTGCACGCCCTGCTGCACGCCCCGCTGCACGCCCCGCGTCTCCGTAAACAAGGCCTTACTCTTGATATATTATATGACTAGCTGCCCCTAGCGGCTTCGCACGCGTTGTTCATATGGAAATGTTTAAAGGTGATTTTTATCCCACGGGAACTCATTTATGGGATAAAAAGTATATGTTATTCCAGGCCTAGAACTATATGTATGTAGGTATGTAAAATTTAGAATCACCTGTATGCAAAATTTCAGCTCGATCCGTTGAGTAGTTTTGGCGTGAAAAGGTAACAAACATCTATCCATCAATCCGTATACATCCATACATCCATCGAATTTATAATATTAGTGTGTTAATTACACGTTAATTACACGTTAATTACACATAATTAAACGTACATAATATGTACGTTGAATTATGACAGAACAAAGATGGTTGCTATCGAGTAAAAACATAATTTTTAAGCTAAGTTACGTGCTTTTTGTATATTTTCAAATTCTGTTTTTTATATATTAAGAAAAATAAGGGATTATTTTTCTTAATATATATAATTAATTATACATATAATGACTTATTTATCGCGTAGGTACCTTCTGTTTTTATTTCCTACGTTCCTATCGTTGGAGCGATCGAAGTCACAAAACGGCATAGCCTAAAATAACGTAGTAGTATGTAGTTAGTATATATTTGTAATTTATCAGTAGGTATTTACTTATCTTATTTTATTTTATGTTAGATTTTTCATAATATCATATGGAAAATATGATATTATGAAAAATCGTGATTTATACAAAAAAATGTTTTATTTATACACTCAACTATCCATATTCATTGCACTACCTTTCTCCACACCTAAAGGTTTGCTGTAAGAAAACTCTTGTAGGGTTAAGCTCGCCTTTGTAAATGTCCTTTATGTTGTCAGCTGTTGTGTATTGTTTGATTTGTGTACAATAAAGATTTATAAGAATGTATACGAGTACCTACCGAACCATACGGAAAACTATGATCATGATGAATACACTTTCTAAGTAATAGTAAAAAGCTTACGCTTAATATTGAAACTTGTACCTACCTAAAGCTATTATCTTGCCCCAAGCTAAGCAGAGCTTGTGTTATGGGCACCAGATTACTGATATACTTAAAAAAAAGACGTGTGGCACTCGGGGACTGCCGCGGTAAAGCTATTGCAATGCCATCTAGAGGCGAGTTGCTGAACTAAAGAGACAAACGTCAAGGTTTTTTCGTTACGGAATTTCTGGATTCGGTCCCCGCGCTCAAGGCCCGCGATAGAAGCTATGCAATAGCTTAACAATACATTACATAGATAGATATTTTTTATTCTAAATAGAATCCTTCCCTGAACTCTATGGCGTGAATCTGCAAATCGCACAAACATTTGTCCCGGGTGGGAATCGAACCCGCAACCGCAGGCGAACCTTCACCCGCTACGCCACAGAGGTTGTCTAAACTATCATTTGAGTTCTAAGACTGAATATATGTATTTATTATACGGGTTATTTAACGGGTATTTATCTCAATAATTTATTTATTACTTTTCCCGACGTTTCAACAGGTTTCCACAATGATGTGGTCACAGGATAAACTCGTAAGATAATAATAATTATGTTCAGATCGCGTAAGTAAACATTTTTTAAGACTAAATAGCTGGGTAATTTTTCGAGAACTTATTTTCCGGTTGACTTACATGGCACTTTTTTTTGTTGAAATGACAGTGTGTAGTAGAGGAAACTTTACTTGCTTTATGGCTACGAAGTTATAAAATTTTTAAAACATTGTGTCCACGGTAATCAGCATTCATTGCTGAATCATCGATTTTTAAACCCCATACGTGGTATTTTTATATAACTACTAGGTACTCCATTGTATTTTTTGTATAGTTAGTACAACGTCGGTTAATTATTTATAGAATATTTTATCAATGATAATTAATTTTGTTTTAAAAAACTATAAACCGACTTCAATTTTTAGAGTTTTTTCATGAATTTTCATGGATCCCAGTGTCAGAACAAAACTAAAATGGGACCACACAGGAAGCACCAGCTATCATATAAAAGAAGAATCATGCAAATCGGACCACCCAGTCAAAAGTTCTGAGGTAACAAACATAAAAAAATAAAAAAAAACACAGAATAATTGAGAACCTCCTCTTTTTCTTGAAGTCGGTTAAAAATATAACCTAGGCAAAAAAATTACTATGTGAGTCTCTTCTGTCTTTCAGCAAATCTTTTTGCAATTTAGTGATCTTTTCGTGAGTATTGACAAAACATAATTAAAATTACCATATAAAAATGTTAATGAACCAGAAAACTGGATTTTCAAGTACTTTTAGTCCACAGAAAACATGAAAAGCAATACCACAAAGGCCATCGGGCTTCTAATAAGCAAAGTTAATGAAATCCTACAAAAACAAAATTAATGAAAACCGGAATATTAACTGAATATTTTACGAGGAATGTAAGAATTAATTTGACCGTTACTAGGATTCAGAAAATAAGACTTGGGTAAAAGTTGTGTTACACTACTACATTCACACTTATATTATAAATGCGGAAGTTTGGATGTATGGATTGATGTTCCTCTTCACGCCAAAACTACAAAACAAATGGGCAAAAATTTTGCATACAGGTAATTCTAATCCTCGAATCAAACATAGGCTATTTTTTATCCCATAAATAGATTCTCGTGGAATAGCTGACGAGCGTGGTGAAATGTTGTTCGAAGTGAGTCACTTGAGTGAATTCGAACTTGTACCGAGTCTAAAGCGATAATAGGTTTTTGAAGTGAAAACTTCTTTAGTGGCGTTGTGCTCTTTTTTTGCATGGGTAATAAATGGTTAACTCGCGTCAGGGTCACGTGATGCTGATCTAACATGTTAGATCAGCCTCACGTGACCGTGTTGACGTAACACGCTTACATTACTGTAATTTTAAATTTGTTACTACATTGTAAGCTAGCAGCCTACTCATCTAAGTAGGCTGCTAGCTTACAATGTAGTTACTATTTCTTTTTACAAAACTAAAGGGGGTGCAATAATTTTTTACTACATTTTAAGCTAGCAGCCTACTCATCTAAGTAGGCTGCTAGCTTACAATGTAGTACAAATTTAAAATTACATAACTAGCAGCCTACTTAGGTGAGTAGGCTGCTAGCTTTAGAGCCTTTCAAAAGTTCAAAAGTTACAGCTACCTGTGTAAATAGTTCACTAAGTTGAAAGAAGATGTCGCTAATTCCAGGAGCAAGACATTGTTTAAAAAAATTTAGATTTTCATTGAAATTTCTGAAAATTATTGCACCCCCTTTAGTTTTGTAAAAAGAAATAGTAATTTATTATTTACTTTATACTTTGATAATGATGAACAACTTTGTATGTAGTCAGTAAGTACTTAAACAATGTTTTATAAGTTTGTACAAATAAATATTCTTATTCTTATTATTCTTATTCTTATAATACCGAGTTAGGAGTGAATTGAACCGAGGAACATTATTTTAGCATTCTTTTTAACCCCTTTGGACGCAAATATTTGAGTCCTTGTGTTATTTTAGACCCTAAACTATACAGGGTTATTTTTAAAAGACCGGCAACCTTCGGAGACCAGCTTCCCAGCATCATCAGCAACAACTTTTGTTCTATGACTTTTGATAATTAGCTACTTTTTATTTCCATACAAAAATAATTATTCATTGAAATATCTGTCTAAATGTTCTCTAACTCTATGCGTTTGGATGGCGCGCTGCGCTAGCGCCTTTGATCTTGCCGCTCAAACGCCAGCCGCCGCGCCGCCTGCCCATTCGGCGCTCAGTCATCAAAGCGGATGCGCGCGCGGCACACGTGTTTGTGCGCGTGGCGGACCTCGTGCATGTCCTCCAAGGTCACACATAAAAACAATGGTGTACAGTGGTGGCGAAATCACAAGCCGAGACTAGTTAAAAGAAAAATAATGTGGGCCTTTGGTCAAGTGCAATCAAATTCAGAGGTGTTAGCTCGTGTTAACGAACAGCTGAATTTTAGGTGTGATCTTTGCGTTGGTTGTGAAGGTGACTATTTTGAATGCTATGTGCGCGATACTCACCGCTACCCGCAAGATTTGAACCTGCGAGGTAATGTCTAATTTGTAAATATGATTTTAATCGTTTCATCATCATCATCATCATCAGCCTATACTAGTCCACTGCTGGACATAGGCCTCCCCTAATGAGCGCCATAGCGCCCTGTCTTCAGCTTGACGCATCCAGCATCTGCCTGCAGTCTTTCGCAGATCGTCATCCCACCTGGCCGGAGGGCGTCCTACACTACGTTTTCCGAGTCGCGGTCTCCACTCAAGAACTCGTTTACCCCAGCGGTTATCGGTTCTTCGCGAAATATGGCCGGCCCACTGCCACTTCTGCTTGCTAATTCTTTGAGCTATGTCGATAACTTTGGTTCTCTGTCGGATGTATTCGTGTATTTAATCGTTTAATTATTGTAAATACGCTGATTCCACTTTTTAAATACGCTTTCATTAAACAATGAAAGTGAACACCTAAACGCTTTCTAGCTACCTAGTGACCAATTGATATTACCTACCTGCTTACCTAATTAAACTTTAAGACGTTATGTTATGAATGATTACCTACGTTAAACATAGTGGGTACCTAACCTACCTACCAGATGTACATAGGTACCGATATCTGTGGTACCGACCTATCTACATACCACTTAGGTATTTGATTTTAATTGTTTAATGTAGCCAGTCCTAAGCCTGGTCAAGTATGAAGGGATTGTGGACTTAGTGCATACCTACAGCCTGCAAACCCCGCGCGTAACTAATATCAACTAGGTAGGTAGGTAAATAACTGAGGGTTAGGTAGTTATTATTATCACCAGTGAAAGCGCGCGCAAATGTGCGTCGTGTTTGATACAACATAGATCTACAAAAGTCACGACAGGACAATAAAAACTTAAATAATTCCTATTAATGTACCTATTGAGTTATTTCAAAAGTCGTAGAACAAACATTGTTGCTGATGATGCTGGGAAGTTGATCACCAAAGGTTGCCGGTCTTTTAAAAGTAACCCTGTATGCATACTACATTTTTTTCTTTACATGGCAACAAACATAAAGAAACAAAGAAACATAAAGATATATAGACCGTCACTAATGCCGCCTTTGGGATAATAAGATCATAACCTGCTAAATCTAGTGCAAATTCCGAATCTAATCTGACGCGCCTTATGGCTCTCTCATTAGGTAAATTAGATAACAGTGTAACCTGATTGCTGTTAGAGAATACTGTAGTAAACCCGGATTTGGTTTGTATCAAATAATTATCTGTACCTACACAGCTTCGTTCACTTTTAGAACTAAGACTATATTTTTTGGATTATATGAATCGTATAAGAAGTTCATAAGATTACTTTTTCGGCTTGCATATGGGAATTATTAGCATTGTTTGACTTTTTTAAACTCACTCTGTCCTCACATACACATCATCCATCGGTTTTTACGTCGATATAATTATATGACTATTTTTAGGTAGGTTTAGGTCTTTATTTATTTCTCAAAAGATTAGTAATCACTGGTGAGAAACAAAATAGGCTTATTATCTATTGTTAGTAAGTTCGGTACGAGCAAATATTCAATAAAATGTGGGTAGAAAACAAAAATACTATACAGAGCAAAATAAAGACAAAGTAGAGGCGCGCGCACACTGATACATTGTGGATTATAAAATGTGCAATACTATAAATGGAAAACTTTTATTTCTAGGGGCTACTTTGAAAAATGTGGCATTTAAGGTGAGTTTTAGGTAGAATCATAGGTAGGTACTGCGAAAACTGCGAAACTAGAGCATATAGGTACTGTAAAATTTATTTTAGATTGTCAAGGGTTTAAGGTATCGGTTTTGAAATAATAAGCTTTGCCGTAAAGAGGTTCAACAAAAAAGTATATTACAAAAAATATAGGTACCTACCTAAACCTGTCTTCGTGGTTTTAATAGATCGAACTCGAAAAGAAAAAAATAAGTTTTCTAATCTTTTTAAAAACAGTATACACAGACGAGGGCATTTATTTTAGTTTTTTACAAAATTCACAATAAAATATTTCGCTTGCTTTTTGCAGCGAAAAATCAAGTGTTTAACTTCTAAAAAGGATAATTTAGAATACCAATACTGCAACAACCATCTAAAGAGCTCATTAACAACACTTATCCTAAACACAGAAGCTTTCAATAATATATTTAGGATTTTTCTAAATTTTCAATAAAGTATTTCGCTGGCTCTTTGCAGCGAAAAATCAAGTGTTTCACCTCTAAAAAGATAACTTATATTACGAATACTGCAACAACCCTCTAAAGAGCGCAGTAACATAATTATCTAAAACACAGAAGCTTTCAAGCGGTAACAACCGCCGCTGATTCAATATGTAGTTACTTGCAAAGTAAGTTACGTGAGACGGCGAAGTTAGTCGGCTGGGGCCTCGACTGCGGGAGTGATTCCGATACTGTAGAAGGACCAAACACAACATAGTTGAAGCTTGTTGGTTCGGCAACGTTTATTGAAACCTTGTCATAAGAACGGTGCGGATACCGTAGCCCCCACACAAACGTACTTTCAGCTTCATTTGGGAACTACGTCCCCGATCTTATTGAAATTTTCCATACATAATCGAATGAAATATAGCTATGTTTGTAGTGTTTTAGTTTTTTAAAAACATTATGAATGAGAGCGAAGCTAACAAACATCTTTATATATATTCACCATTAGAAATTAACAAAAATATTTCAGAAATCAGTCGTTTATTCAAAATGAATCGGAAAGTACGAAAAAATATCAAAAATAGTGAAATTTCATCTAGTTTCTGCAACCGCTCGCTCACACGCGGGGGGCGATGCGACACAGGGAGCAAAATTCCGAAATAAGGCGAACGCCGCCGAATGGCCAACACGATGCGATTCTACGTAAAACAACAACAAATCTGCACGGGCCGGCCGCTGAGATTTGGGAGAGCTTCGTAGCCTATACATATAAAGTTTTGCGCCCAACCACACAGCTCAAAAATTTACATTAAAATATGGGCTAAGACTTGTATCTTGAGATACATTTTACAGTGACAAAATTAGTTCTCATAAGCCTGAAACGAGTGGCATGCGAGCTCCCTGTTAGCTGATGCTGTCAATATCAGCGACGGTAACATTCCATGCCGATTCAGAGTCAGAGTCAAATCGCTTATTTCTTTAGACTCACAAAATAAGCACTTAGACAAGTCATTATTTTAATATATAAACGCTTGATAAATAGTTATTACTATCAGACAAGAAATAAGGTGCAATAGACTCTAATTCACTTCAATTTTTTGTCCACTAGCGGAAGAAGTGAAAAAGAAAGCAATAGCAAGTTAATCGCTTCTCAACTAATACAATCATAGCACAACTAAGAACAGTTCTTACATACTACGAGTATTGTCGGTGTGGAACTGGGCGACATCCGGCCAAGCATTAACATCATTAACGTAATCATCTAAGGAGTAATAGGCTTTCTTGATAAGATTTCGTTTTATATAGTTTAAATTTACGAATAGGGAGCTCAGTTGCTTCAGCTATAACTATTAACTTGCAAAGAAAGTTACGTGAGACGGCGAAGATACTCGGAACCATACTCAACAAATCATAGTTGAAGCCTGTTGGTTTGTCATAATTTTATTGAAATTTGACCATCAATCAAAAATTTCGCGGCCCCGGCGAAAATTTTTGATCGATGAAATTGACGCTAAAAGTTCGCGGCTAGGCACATTAATCCAACAGGTCTACCGCTCCGCACAAAAATGTTTATTAAATAAAATATGGGCGAAAACTCTGTTATCTGATACCGTCAATATGACAAGCATCTCAACCTCAACCTCAACAACAATACAATACAATACATTACAATACAAATACTCTTTATTGCACACCAAGTATATGTTACAATACATAAATACAGATAACAACCTATATTGGTCCACTGCTGGACGCAGGCCTCCCCCTGATAAGCGCCTATATTGGCTGTTTTCTCATGGGGGTAGTGCCCATGCTCCCAACGCTGGGCATGCGGGTTGGGGATCGCAGTTTGGTGACAGAATTGTTCATCAGGAGGCCCGGTAAATATCCCTAAGTCGCCTCTTTGACACCCGCGGGAAGAGAAGGGGTGGTGCAAATTCTATGCTGCTGGCACCACAGCGAGCATCTACGAGCATGTATGCATGTGTGTATGTTACAACTTAATAGTTAATAGTTAATATAAATATAATATTTTAATGACCTGCTTATCTTGTACGGTAGTTGATTTACGACAACCTTTCCACCACTGCCGCAGAACACAATAATTAATTTTGTTTTAAAAACTATAAACCGACTTCAATTTTTACAGTTTTTTCATGTATTTTCATGGATTCCATTGTCAGAAATGGATCAAATTAAAATGGGACCACACGGGAAGCACCAGCTTTCATATAAAAAAATAATCATGAAAATCGGACAACCAAGACAAATATTCTGAGGTAACAAATATATGAAAAAAAACTGTCAAATTGAGAAACTCCTGCTTTTTTTGAAGTCGGTTAAACAAAGAGCATTCATAATAAAAAGGACATGAAAACTTTTAGATACCTTTAACAGTGACAATTTTTTTTGTTAATTCCCACACATGTTACTTGAGAAAATAACATGACTCTTGTATGATTCACTATAATTTAATCCAAACAGAACAACTCCCCTGGAAGTTAGGATGAATACGGCTTCCCACATTTATCTACCCTCAAAGAATTTCGCTTACGTGTAAGTTAATTAATTCTAAATTAATTAAAACTTTTGGCTGAAGATCCTCAATTTGCTTAAGGTCCAGATACATGTGAATCGGCGTAATTTGGGTAAAGTTTTTACCGTTTTTCTTCTTATTCTTTATAGAAAAAAGTTTGAAAAAAATATATGATAATCTATGCTATTCAAGGCATTTTACCTTTAAGCCGAAAATTTGAAATTCCAATTTTAAGTATCTGAAATAATAGTGCAAAGTACCATCCATTTTCTCCGTTAAAACTCTTTTTCTCCTAAACTATCAATCACAAGATTTATTTAAAGTTATCACCATGTAGAATAAAAAGTTACGGAGACTCTCTTCCGCCCACTTTTTCAAATAAATTGTCTAATTATTTTTAACGAATTTTTTACGTAATCGATACAACGTTACTCGTGAGCCGCCCCTCTGCAGGCCCTACAATCAGTGCGGGACGAGACGTTGTGCTGAACGGACCTGTGCTACTTTTAACAGCAATATTATTTTTCGCTGCGGAACCAACTTGAAATTTATTTATTTGACGATTTTTAGTATACAGCGGGTTTATTTGTAAGTTTGTTGTAAGGTAAATGTTTAGTAAGGGGTGATTATAGTTTTGAATAGGTATTATATTTATTATTTCTCTGTGGTGCGGTGGGCGAAGGTCCGCCTGCGAGGCAGGAGGTTGCGGGTTCGATTCCCGCCTCGGGACAAATATGTATACGATCTGCAGATATTTGTTCAGGGCGTTCTCGGTGTTTTCTATGTAAAATAAAAAAATATCTATCTATGTCGTGTACTGTATTATGTATATCAGTTATCTAGTACCCATAACACAAGCCCTGCTTAGCTTGGGGCTAGATAATACTGTGTGGATTGTCCAACATTATTTATTTATTTATTATTTTAAATAATTATGTGTGCAAAAATAGGTATAATAAAATGAATCGTAAAAAACGTTATTGAAAATAAAATACACGATGAGAATACAAAGAAATGGTAAGTAGGTAGGTACTACCAATATTTTATTAATTGTCTCTGTACCTAAAGGACTCAACTCACTGGTCGTTGCACAATTGTTTAGGTATCTATGTACTTATATTTTTCTTTTTTCGGTGCAATTCATAATCATCATCATCATCAGCCTATATGAGTCCACCGCTGGACATCGGCCTATAGCGCCCTGTCTTCTTGCCGCATCCAGCATCTGCCTGCAGTATTTTGCAGATCGTCATCCCACCTGGCCAAATGGTGCCCTACACTACGTTTGCCGAGTCGCGGTCTCCACTCACGCACTCGTTTACCGCATCGGTTGTTGGTTCTTTGCGAGATTATATCTCGCCATATATGGCCGGCCCGCTGCCACTTCAGCTTGCTAATTCTTTGATCTATTGCGATTACTTTGGTTCTCTGTCTGATGTATTCGTTACGAAACCTATCTTTCAGAGAAACTCCAAGCATAGCTATTTCCAAACCTCGTTGAGTGACTTTGAGCTGGTGGACCATCCCTATCGTGAGTGTTCACGTCTCAGCTCCGTAGGTCATGACGGGTAGGACGCAATGATTGAAAACTTTGGTTTTCAAGCATTGCGGATTATGGATGACGAGGAGACTAGACGTAGTTTTCCAAATGCTGCCCAGCCTAACTGGATCCTCCAAAACCTAGTCAACAGAATGTTCAAAGAGAATAAAGCGAACTGGCAAACAATACAGGGGACAGGTATAATAAGTTTTGTTTTAATCATTATTACTCTGTAAAAAAACAATAAATAATATTTTGTTCATATAAAAACGGTTTTTTTAGAATCAGTCGATAAGCATTGTCGTGTATTATTTTTATACTAATTAAATAAATACTTATTTTACGTATTAAGATTAGATTATATTGGTTTTTGTATTGAATTACTTGAAAATAGGGGTGGTGGGAAATCGGAAGTTGAAGATCACCAAAAATTTACATCTCGGCCGGGAGGAGAGTAAGTACGAATATATACAGAATACTTTTGTCTCATTTTGTTATTTATCTCGATGTTATTAGAGTATATTTGTATCGTAGCTAATGTCGACCGAAATAATCTAAGTTTTCGTTTTCGGCCCCCATTTTACCGTGTTATTCATAGGAAATTTGGTCATCTGTTTGGCCGTGGTCGAGAACGGCCACCATGTTTAGAATTATGGTTTCGTTTTCGTTCAACTTTAATTTCTTCGAAGAAATGAGGTGGCCGGAATAGGAAAGGCCTTTAAACCCCATTTCGTTTTCGGCCAATTCGTATAAGTTAAGATATTCTCAGTAGAAATTAAACATTTTTGTAATGGACAAGAATAATTACCTTCGAAAAATATCAAATTAAGCCAAAAGACAAAGCCATCGCTTTGTCTTTTGGCTTCATTTGATATTTTTAGCTTAGCGGTTTTGAGGAAAATGTTATCGTATCACATCCCGTATCCTAGAATAGACCCACCAAGCTCGCGTAACATGCCTGTGTAGTTTTCCCGCAATGAAGAACGGAATCAAAGAGGATCTGTACCTCCGTACAACGAGGGCTTCTCCTTAGAGATGCGCATTTTATACCACTCCAATGACAAGAGTGATATAGATATATAGATAAACTTTTTGATCTAAAGATATATATATCACTCATTTAGCTCTTTAGCTCATTTAGCTCAGTAGATTAATGATGTTGTCTTGTTGAGTTGCTCATGCTCAAGCTCATGAGCACGAGATAAAAAAGAAAATATAATGTCTCCGTTCAACTGAGCTAGGTGGCGCTAGAGTGACAGATAAAAATAACTTGCGTACACTGTATTATGTTCTTTAAAAAAATAAACAAACGAAATAAAAAATACTTATCCGTTAACAATAATACTGAACACGATTACTTCTAAAATAATTACATTCAAACAGTTTGCATAATTATTACAGGCCTGAACTTAGTCTTGCTATCTTTCTCTTTTTTCATGTTGTATCTGACATCGTACATTTCGCTCCATCAAATCACTCGCCTTGCTCAGTCGTCTTCGCTCTCACTCATTCGCTCTCACTCATTCGCTCATTTCGCTCAGCACTGATAAGGTTCGAAAAAGAATCAATGAGGTAAATGAGCGAAAGATATAGTTGAAACTAGGGTGAGCGAGAGATAGATTCACTCAATTGATAATGTGGATCTTGGTTCTTCTGCAGAGGAGCCTGGGCACCAAGACTTTCTGTAGCGCTGAACTGCATCGGCGCGTGTTCTGGGCTCGTATGTTGGTTCCATTGCTTCTGGTGTAAGTGTCCCTTACAATGCATCCCTGGTACTTAAATCTATTCACTAACTTGAAAATTGAGTTGTGGACTACAATGTCGCGTCGTTGTCGAAGGTTTATATCACGCCTTTTTAGGATGTACCTACTCAGTTACTTTTTTAATCTTGAGGTCCACAGTCGCCTTTTTCAAACATCGACATGATATGTAAAATCAAATAATGAATTTTATAAAAAAAAACTACAATAATATATGTCACAACTTTTCTGATCATGAAAACTTTGTAAGTATTTTATTCCATGAAACCTTTTAAGTTAGCGGTCGAAATCGTGTTCAGGTCCGTAGGAATTTTGTGGTCGAAAACTGAAATTTTACTAATATCCGATTGTTTATTGTTTATAAAAATAACTTTACAGCATAACTATAAAACTCTTTATGTATTTAAAACTCAGATATCATACTACCGATTAGTATCATTTCGAACAAGGCTGACCAGTCGGAAATATTTTTTTTGAGGCCTTAAAGTCAGAACTTCGCTAAATGGTCGGAATCTAGTGCAACACTACAATCGACTCTAATCCACTTAAATTTCTCTTCCTATTTAACGATACGCCACTATGGAAGAAAGGATCTTAAAATCAGCAAGTACTTTCCATTATGTTAAAAATTACAAGAAAGTTAATTTGAGGTTAAGTACTGCGATTTCGTTTATCATATGTGCAGGGTTTAAAACAAATTGAATAAAGCTACAAAATAGGCAGTGGTAGGTGGTTATTCTCTTTATCCCCACTGAATAGGGAAAAGGAAATATCATCGGTATTATAGTAATAAATGTTGTTTTAAAAAACTATAAACCGACTTCAATTTTCATGGATCCTACTGTCAGAACTAAACCAAATCAAAATGGTACTACACGGGAAGCACCAGCTTTTTATAAAAAAAGAATCATGAAAATCGGACCACCCAGTCAAAAGTTCAAAGGTAACAAACATATTCCTTTTTTTGAAGTCGTATAAATATAATAAACAACCTGTAGAGGCCATGCGGCGGCGGCGGCGCGGCGGTGGCAGCGCGCGGATATAATTACTAGTACTTATTCTGTGGCGGTATCTGTTGTATTGTATGCAACATACTTATACTTATGTTGGTACGCGCTGCGTGATATAATTCAGGTGTGATGCGGGGAACTTTCATTGGTAAAGCCCATTCGAGCAAGGTCATTGGCATATATCACGTTCTTAAGAATATGTGACGCACAATACATAGATAGTGAGCTACAACACGTCAAAGAGGTATTGGAGCGAAATGGTTATGGCTGGAGACAGAGCAGCCGTGCTGCCAACATGTCCCAAAGAAAGCGGCCCTATTCCGTGGAGAGAGCGGTCACATACCTACCCTATGTAAAAGGGCTCACGGATAAGATCGGTCAGCTGCTACAACGAAAATATATGATTAAGACTATCTTCCGCGCTCAATCACAACTGCGGCACTAACTACGCTCTCCGAAGGATAGAATACCACTGGACGTCCCCGGAGTAAACTTGATCCCATGTGACTGTGGTAAATGTTATATAGGGGAGACGAAGAGGAACATATCCACCAGGCTCTCGGAACATATACGCGCTGTGAAAAATGTTGACACCAATAGCTCGGCGGTGGTAGAACACTGTATTGAGGAAGGGCCATCTCATTACGTACGTTTCGACAAAGCCCGTTTCTTGTCTAGGGAAAAATTCTTAGTTCCCCGCAAGATACGCGAGGCGATAGAGATAGATAGATGGCCTAACTTCAACAGAGATAGAGGTTGGAACCTACCACCCGCCTGGAAGCCGTATCTCCATGGGAAGTCGAACAACCGTATGAGTTTAGAGCCGGGTGTAGATACTGTTAGTTCCGCATGTACTTAGAAGACACCAACACCCGACACAGTAGATGACTCACACGCCCTGCAGCAAGCGGCGCACGCCCCACTACCCCCGCCCCCGGCGGGCACGTCACGCGTTCATCGCGCGCTCGCGCGCAGTGCTTGAAGGGATGCGGAACGCGCGCGTCTAGAACCGCATTCGCCCTGAAGATGTCCCTCGTTAAGGGATGAAACGTTGGTGTTCTTCCAAGTTCCAACACAAATAAGGTTCTTAGCTAACCCGCTTACATCCGTAATGAATTCGTCAAACTACGATAGTTTTTATTTTTAACATTGTCATTGTCTTGACCTAGGATCTTCCTGAGCACTTTTTTTCTGTCACCAGTAACTTGTTTTCAATTTTCTAGCTAAGTGTCCAGGCTTCACACTATTATCAAGATCGGGTGAATGATCGTTTTGTTAATGCGGATCTTGGTTCTTCGGCAGAGGAGCCTGGGCACCAAGACTTTGTGTAGCGCTGCACTGCATCGGTGCGTGTTCTGGGCTGTAGCTCTAGCTCTGGTATGTTGGTTCCATTACTACTGGTGTTAGTGTCCCTTACAAGGCATCCCAGTTACTTAAATCTATTCACTCCCTTGAAAATTGAGTAGCGGACTTCGATGTCCTCGCGTCGTTGTCGAAGTTTTATATCACGCCGCATAAGGATGTACCTACATTTTTTTTTTATCTTGAGGTCCATACTCGCCCCCTCCAAACATCGACATGATTTGTAAAATCTAATAATGAATACAAAAAAAAAATAGTTTACAATTAACTTTTCTGAAAAAAAGCATGAAAACTTAGCATTTTATTCCATGAAAACCTTTTAAGTAAGCGGTAGAAATCGTGTTCAATGAGTACAACTTCAGTTTTCGACCACAAAATTCCTACGGACCTAGGAATTTTGTGGTCGAAAACTGGAGTTTTACTCATTTCCGATTGTTTATTTTTTTATAAAAATAACTTTATAGCATAACTATAAAACTCTTTATGTATTTAAAACTCAGATATCTAGACTACCGATTAGTATCATTTCGAACAAGGCTGACCAGTTGGTATTTTTTTTTGAGAACTTTAAGTCTTCGCTAAATGGTCGGAATCTAGTGCAATGACCTACAATTGACTCTAATCCACTTAAATTTTTCTTCCTATGCAACAATACGCCACTAGAGAGGGGTGCAATAAAAAAGGGGGGCAGTTGATGTTTTTAACAGTAGGTAGCTAGGTACCTATGTGCCTACTTCAATTATTAATAATAATAATAATCATTTATTTCAGACAACATAAGATAAGTACATACAAAGTAACTTAACTAGGGCCCATATGATAAATACCTTAGAGACTAACATACATACTTATAAAGATAAAAACTTAATAAAGAATCGTGTCATTGGCACTGGGTCAGTGACGAGCGCGATTATTAATTTACTTACTTTTTACTAGTTTTGGGTAGGGTAGGTACTATTCGAGACAGAGCTATGATCTATTTGTCATAAAGCTGCAAATTATGTCAACACATTCCAATAACATAAATTAAAGTTCACATGCTTGGAGTCGAGATAAAGAGATATAATTAGACAATATTTATTGAAGAAAGAATCTTAAAATCATCAAGTACTTCCTTTATGTTATGTCCAAAAATAACAAGAAAGTTAATTTGAGAGTAAGTACTGCGGATTTGTTTATCATTTGTGAAGGGTTTAAAAAAATCGAATATAGCTATAAAAAAAGAATCTATATATAAGAAATATGAAAATCGGACCACCCAGTCAAAAAATCTGAGGTAACAAACATATTGAGAACCTACTCCATTTTTTGAGTCGGTTAATAAATGTAATAAACAACCTGTAGAGGCCATGCGGTGGCGGCGGCGGCGCGGCGGCGGCAGCGCGCGGTTATAGCTACTAGTACTTATTCTGTGGCGGTATCTGTTGTATTGTATGCAACATACTTATACTTATGTTGGTGCGCGCTGCGTGATATAATTCAGGTGTGGTGCGGGGATTTTTCATTGGTAACGTCCATTCGAGCAAGGTCATTGGCATAGATCGCGCTCTTAACACCTGAAGGTATACTTAGAAGGTGGTCGTATAAGAGGTTTTATCAGTTCCGGTATAGATAACATTACCGTGGTTCCGGAGTGTGCCTAATCTTTCGATTATACAGGATGATCGAATCTTAGGATAGTAACAAAGTCGTCGGGGCTCCAACCTGTATCAAAATTATCAATAGATAACATAAATAGGTAAGATACAATTTAGCGTAAAGGCTATTTTTTGGTAAAAGCCAAATTAAAAAAACGAAGGGTTTGCTATGTCGATAACTTTGGTTCTCTGTCGGATGTTTTGCAAATGCCGAGTCTTTCATTTTGTATTAGAGATGATTTACAAAAAAAAATAAGAAATTAGACCAGTATGTTGACTGTATGCGGCCATATTGTTTACTTCAAAGTTTGCGTAACTTTTTTTTTACATGGAAACTAGCTGTTGCCCGCGGCTTCGCACGCGTTGTTCCTATGGAAACGTTAATAGATGTTTTCCCGGCAATTATTAGATTTTTTCTTGCCGTAAAAACCATCCTTGAACTTCAACGAACATTTAAAAAAAAAACAGCCAAATCGGTCAAGCCGTTTTTATGTTATGTCGTGACAACGGAAAACGGGTTTCATTATATATATATAAGATGTGTCAGTGTTCCAAGTGGGAAGTTTACTTAAATTTCACTTTTCCATAGAAAATGAAGTAACGCAAACTTTGAAGTAAACAGTATGGCAGTAGGTACACGCTACATACTCGTCGTCCTACATCTTTTGTGGTGATGATACAGTGTCACCGAATCACACTAATATTAAGGCGCATACCCGAGCCAAAGTGGCGCCGCCACCAATTTTATCATACTATTACGTTTAACACAGGAAATTTTACAAATACATCTCTTTATTTTACAAAATTCATAAGCAATTATTTAATACCTCTTTAATATTTTTAATTTGTATTAGGCGGGGTGCAAATATGAGTTTCGTGGCCAAAAAGGGCAACTACGTATATCTGCCTAAAGATTAACAAAATAAAACTATAGTAGAGGCATTAAGAAATAGCTCATATTAACTCGGTATCACAATAAGATAAAATAGGTGGCGGCGCCACTTTGACTAGGATAATATGTGCTTTAAAAATGCAAAAAGTTTGGATGTATGGATGGATGTTTGTTACCTCTGCACGACAAAAAAATATATCGTATCGATCTGAAATTTTGTACACATAAATTTTAATCTTGGAATAAAACGTATAGGCTACTTTTTATCGCATAAATCGGTTTCCGTGGGATAGAAATCACCTTTAATTGTTTCGATAAAAACATCGCGTTGCCCACGGATTCCGTAAGCGTAAGACTAGTTACAAAAAATTTCGTAAAGAATAGCAAAATTGGTAAATCGCTTTTTCCTATCTATTAAAAGGTCCTCTAAGTGTTTTCAAATATTTCTCACACACATTCCAAACTAACTCTGTTGTAAGAAAACAATAAATAATGTCTCGAGAGCAGCGAAGCAATAAAACAAATTCCAAACACATGTTTCGCGACGCGAGTGACAGAGGAATTAAATACCAACATGTTTACCAACATTTATTTATTTATTTATTTTATTTATGTTGGTACAATAATGTTTATAATCTGTTATTGGCAGAGATTCCAAGCGCTTACATACTTCGAGTATGTTTAACAAACTAGCACTACTATTTTGTGAAATTTCCTGATGTTTCCTCTCATACCAAATTAGAAGTCATTCAAATGATCTAAAAAAAGACGTGTGGCACTCGGGGACTGCCGCGGTACAGCTGTTGCAATGCCATCTAGAGGCGAGTTGCTGAACTAAAGAGACAAACGTCAAGGTTTTTTCGTTACGGAATTTCTGGATTCGGTCCCCGCGCTCAAGGCCCGCGGTAGAAGCTATGCAATAGCTTAAAACTCGAAAAATCACGCTAGATTTTTTTAAATCCATTTTTAAATATACTCAAGTAGCTATACTCAATACCTTTCATATGTGACCAAACGGGCGCATACCCGAGCCAATATGACAACGCCGCCTATTTTTACCTGCGATTATCATAATAGATACCACAAACTGTAAGATGGATTGATAAAATTTCCTGTGTCTAACGTAATAATAATGTAAAATGCAGGCGCCACTTTCACTGGTGTATGGGCCTTTTGACAAATAGGCTCGCGGTGACTATTCCACTATCACGTACCTATTATAAATGCGAAAGTTTATATGGATGGATGGATGTTTGTTTCCTCTTCACGCCAAAACTACTGAACGGATCAGGCTGAAATTTTACACACATGTAAATCTACATTTTAATACATTTGGCTACATTTTATTCCATAAATCAGTTACCATGGGATAGAATCATCGTTAAACGTTTCAATAGGAGCAAAGCGTACGAGGCCGCGGGGCGCATCTAGACAAATCACTGTATTGGTCCACTGCTGGAGTCAGGCCTCCTCGTGATAAGCGCCTCATTGGCGTTTATCTCATTGAAAGTAATGCATATAATACCCATACTGGGCATGCGGGTTGGGGATCGCAGTTTGGTGGCATAATTGTTCTGCGGGGGCGCTGCTGCCCGCCCCACGGTGTATGTCCCTTAGTCGCCTCTTACGACACCCACGGGAAGACTTGGGGTGGTGCAATACCGCCATAATCATCACCAATTAACATAGAATCTATTATTTTATAATAGTGGGTACTTGCCATTACTAGCCCCAACAATCGATTAGTTTTGTCCTTTCTAACCTCACGCTATAGTGTTTTTACATAGAGTGGAATACCGGTGGAACTATTGAATAATTCAACCCCAATAAGACCTATTGGAGTGGCCTTGTAAATCTTTTAAATAGCATGCCATGTATAATTCATGGCCTCATTCAGCCGTATGTCATTGATAGCGGCTGATTAAATTTACCTAAGATAATATTCATTACGGACGTAAGCAGGTTAACTATGAACCTTAGTTGTGTTGGAAGAACACCAACATTTCATTGGACACGAGGGAACGTCTTCAGTGATTGCGGTTCTAGACGCACTGAGTGCTTGGAGGGATGTGAAACGCGCGGCTTTGGGATTTTTTTCAGTTTATGCTATTTATTTATAAAATTAATAAATTAAAGACCTAAAGAGATGTACTTATGATATTATTTGTTTAAACAATTGTGTATGAAAATGTAGGACAATAACGTTGCTATTTTTACTTTACGGAGTTTTTTCAGTAATTTGTTTTAATCAAAATGCCAGAAACAATTTAGGAATTCGTTGTATTCTTGTAGTAGATGTTTATCGTTCTTCTTCTAGGAATACCGCACGTTATTCAATTAGAATTATTCAAACAAGGCCCATTAATTTTTGGGTTTTTAAAGGTTACTAACGGGGCCTTTTCAATGAGCATTCACATAATAGATACTAACCACGTACTACGAGACTAAGTTTATGAATGTTTGGCAGGAGGTTGCCACGTGTTTTTACCTGACTACCAACGAAAGAGGTTTATGAGATTGGCACCCTATATTTGGTTGTGTGTAGCCGATTTTTATGTTCCCACGTAGCGCAAAAACTACTCGTTTGATTTCAACAAATGAATTATCGATTGATTCATTTTAATAGGGATATTAATATGAATCAATATACCTACCTCATTTGTTGAAATCGAACGATGGTTCAAAATGCCAGAAAGGGGTATATTACGTCAGACGATATTGGAGGTCTAACGAAATAGCAGGGTCTAAGTAAGGGTCGAAAATTTCATTGTTAAAATAATACGCATTACGGTGAATTAAATTACGTAGTCGGGGCTTAGTTTATTTTATCTTGCTTATAGCCCTTAAACCATCGGTTGACCACAATAAACCAAATCAATGTTTATTTTTATGATGACCTAAAATTATAATCGCTGATCGTTTGATTCCTACTACCTATTACTCGTACTAGTGATATGAACAGCTTTTACAATAATTAATTTTGTTAAAACTATAAACCGACTTTTATAGTTTTTTCGTGAATTTTCATGGATTCATGGAAAATGGGACCACACGGAAAATATCAGCTTTCATGTAAAAAAAGAATCTTGAAAATCGGACCACCCAATCAAAAGTTCTGAGGTAAAAAATACAGTCGAACTGAGAACTTCCTCCTTTTTTGAAGTCGGTTAAAACATGTTTAGTGACGATTCTACCGAAGAAAGTAGCTCGGGGCCCTCTCAACTCCTCAAAAAAATATGTCAGTCGCAATACCAAAAACCCTGTATAACAAAGGTCAGGCCGTTAGGTTTAACGGTAGGTTCGACTTGGACACAACACGGCGCGGTCTCACTGCGGTAAGGGCATACCTAACGATTTAAATCTATGGCATTACCTGTTTAGTGATAACAATAACGACGAGTATATAGGCATTCAGCAGCAGTCCGATAGCAGAGATGACGGTGACGGCCACGCTGAGGAGCAAGGGCGCGGCCTCCTCGCCTTGCGCCGTCCCGTTCACCTCCATGGGAGGCGCTATGTCTGTCCCGCTCAGATCAGCGCCATGGATCCATCGGTGTCACCTCACTGCGGCTGCTGCGTTCCATTGCATCGCAGGGGGTAGCTGTAACAATGACGGGGTTGATGAACTTTGCCAGTTTTAAAGGAATACAGGGTCGCATATGACGGCGATGCTGGTTTTGACGCTATGCTACCTCAACCTCAACCTCAACAGCTTGTATTGGTCCACTGCTGGACGCAGGCCTCCTCCTGATAAGCGCCTTATTGGCGTTTATTTAATGGGGGGGTAATGCCCGTAATAGGCTGGGCATGCGGGTTGGGGATCGCAGTTCACGACACCCAAGACCACGACATTCAAGGACACCACCACGAGAAGAAAGGGTGCAAATTCTAAGCCAGCACACAGCTATGCTATGCTGGTTTTGACTCAATTATAAGTTCGATACCCGTTGGAGTTTGATCCTGAACAAGGTAGAGATCGTGACAAAGTTCGTTAACTGTTAAAAGTTGATAAATTACTTCGCATCGCGACTGTTTTGAACCAAGATCTACCTTAACAATCGTTGATTAAAATGCTGCTTTAGAAACCGTTGTTCTAAATTATTTTCTTTTAGATATTTATATTCCATGTAAAATAAATAAACATGAATTTTATGGAGCGTGGTGAGTTGGTCACTTATCAATCTCTCCAAATTAACTCGTGGTTGTCAGAAGAGTCACCTATGGGGATCCCCATAGTTGACTTTTATTGATAGTCTCTAAACGACTCCTATAATAATAAACTCACTTATCCCCGTTGACGGCGAGTATCAACGGGGATTAGTGGAATGAGTCAAAAAACCTTTGTTTGGGGAAGGATGTACTGTACAGCGTTTATTTTGCAACCAATAGGTACACATAATTATGACATACAAAATACACAGGTAGGTACCCAAGATTTAAGTAGGTAACAAAAATGGACAAACACTCAGTAAATACAGCGCTGGTCTTCCGTGGAGGCCATAACGAAACACGAGAGTTACGGCGCAACTCACACAAAATAGGACAATGCTGAAAAAAAACCACAAATAAAACAGACAAACAAACACACAAATAAAACATAATACTAGACATGATATTAAAGGTATGGCAAAGACCTTCACCATAGCGAGAGTCCTACCAGCAAATACTGAACATTTTTCTAATATACGCAACCAAATTCAATTTCAGAGCTTTGAAAATACAAAACTATTATTAGATCGGTAAGGTACTAAGGTTTTTTCCTATAAAACCTTTTTACATCAAGTATTTACTGTCAAAGTGCCTTGTTGTATCGGCATCGCATGTCGAAGGGCAACACGCCATCGCTTGCATCTCCAATAAACATAATAAACATGTCCAAATTATTGCCGAGCGACACGATATTGCAAAAACTTTTAGAACTATTGACGTTAGAACGCATGCTACGGCTACAGCCGCACTGTAGGACGGTAGATGGTAGAACTTGGGTGTGGTAGACGACGAAACATACAATGCGCGGTGGGCGACGCAGGGTTCGATTCCCGCCTCTGGAGAAATGTTTGTGGTGTCGGTCTGCAGTCAGTCCCATCGGATTAAGAGGGTGAGGGAATAGAGAGTGCATTTGTGTTTGCGCGCACACTTGTGCACTATAATAATATTATAGTGCACAAGAGTAATTGGAGCTAAACATTATGTCCTGCGCACTTAGCTATTCTTCATTGAGACTGGCAGCCATGGCCGAAATCGGCTAGAATTAATTTAAATTTAGATATTATTATTTTGACATAAGAATTAATTTAAATTTAGATATTATATTATTTAGACATAAAGCAATCATGTAATTTTTTTAACATAACTAAGTGCTCCTTGTGTTCCTATGGTTGAAATAAATGAAATGAAATTGTTATTTTCAGTTATCTAGTACCCATAAAACAAGTGCTGCTTAGCTTGGGGCTAGATAATGCTGTGTGATTTGTCCCACATTATTTAATTATTTAATGAAAATGTGCGGGACCAAACTGCAAATACTTATTTCTTTTACTAACCTTTAACTGGTTAACTACGAACCTTATTTGCACTTTTTGCATCATCTTTGAAAATGTCAACTGTCCAACTATAACAACTATTATAGCACGGACGGATTGACAAAAAGACAGACAGACAGGTTGACAGACAGACGGACAGACAGACGGACAGTGGAGTCTTTGTTAGGTATACCCTTTGGGTACGGAACCCTAAAAATGAAAACGGTCCTCTCAAAACAACAAAAAATTCATTGAACATTCAACAAAGAATTTACAGTTCGCCACCCACTGTATCATTCCTAAAATATTCAATACTATTTTCAGTAGGACGATTTTATATTGTTAATATTGTCGCATTGTAAGCGCACAATGCAACCAACTTAACTGTTCATATGGAAAAAATTACATCGGCCATACAGGGTTATTGGTCATTCACTGACATTTTATTTGTTAAGAAAAATTTAATATAAGCAGTAAGAAAAAATGTTATTCTAATAAAACATTATAATAAAATTGTTGTCCTCTGTGACTCTTGCAAGTTTTGAATCACACGAAAAAAAATTTGTCTCGTAATGAATTTTACAATTCTTTCTGTCTAAGGCATTGATATTGTTGTCAACTTTTATTTAATATTGCTTATATTTGGTAAACCCCTTTCTTAAATTCACTTAATTCTTTCCATCCAAAGGTTGCCTGGAACAGATCGCTTCTAAGCCATAAGGCCAGCCATCGTACTTTGGTATTTATAAGTTCTTTTGTATTGTATTTTTGTTGGTGTATAGTAAACGTAGTTACATACGAGTTTAAATTAAGAACCATTGAATGAGTGACATTGTTGTTTTCACTTACTCGATTTTTCATAGAAAATGTATGGGAATTGTTTTTTTTAATGATTGCTAAAACTTACGATTTGATTTGGTATGCTCCTTTGGGAAAAGTGTTCCTGGTTGGAAATAGAGTCGATTAAGACCAACTTGTTTTTTTGACAAATGTCATTTTTTGGTCGAACCGTAAATTTTTTCAAAAAATTAAAAATGGCAATACTTTTTTCTTCAAAATAAAACAGAAAGTTCTTTAGAACAAAACCTTCTAACTACAAAAGAAACGGTAGCTACCCTTAAGGGGCCAAAAATTTGCCACACCCTGTATAGTTATAAAGTACTCGTACAAGTCGTTTCACAAAAAAAGTAAAACCCCGTCGACCATTTTACTTTGAGCCATCATAAATACATAACAAGAACGGCAGCAGCAATTTTCTTTATAAATAATTCAAATCTTTCATTCGTTCGGAAGCTATGATGCTTGCAATCGTCTGACTGCAAACAGTTTATCTACTCTGGTACAAACATACAAGCAAGCCAAACTTTTAATCCTTACCAGCACACACAAGCTTACAGGCGAATCGGTGTATTTGTGTTGTCAGGTAAAAAAAATTAAGCGTCCGCCCTTTCTCTGGTAGATTCCCTTAGTTAGATCTAACGAGATTCAGGGGATGAGTTGAAGAGTTGATTCTTACGCTACGACCGCCATTGTCTGACTTGTAATACCGCTCCTCATTTCGGGTCAGTTGCTAAAAATAGTCATTCATGGTAAATAAAACAGAAAAGTTGATAGCATTGTACGGATAAATCTGCGTCCTTGACTCCGTTCCCATAACGATCGACATTGTTACATTGAACTAGGTACTTCGGTCGGCCATACCTGAAGTTTTGTGAACATTGTTGAAGTTTTATGAACAGCTGTGACAACTATATGCATCGATTTTTTTTATTGTTTTAATCGATTCTTTAGGTCATTATTTAACCGAGGAATGATAAGACGCTCACTGAACGACGCATTAACAAGGTAAAAAAAACAAATCAAAACTAAAATCATTTTCGGGTGATAAAAACGCTGCCATGCCAAAAAACTGAAAGTAAACGACAATACGAAATGTCAAGTGGGCAGAATAGTGTCAAATCATGGTGCAGCAAGCAGAATAAAAAAAGAAAAAATGTGCACAGTGATGTCACGTCCGCTCTAGTCAATGGCGTAGCGTTTTGAAATTTTGCGTTTGAGATTTAAAATATCAATTTTTCAATGGTTAAATTCTACAATAAAAACATCTCGAAATGCAAAAATAAATATTTAGATATGTTTCCATATCAATAGAGAATACGTATATATTTTGTATTTATATATATTTTTATTAATATTGGAAAGCTCAAAATTCAAATCATGGTAAATATCCCGTTGTAAATAACTTTAGTATTAATAACCATGATGGATTTAAAAGTTTTAAGAGCTGTGTGGTGCTGGCTTAGAAGCTGTGTGGTGCTGGCTTAGAATTTGCACCACTGCAACTCTTCCCGCGGGTGTCTTAAAAGGCGACTAAGGGATATCCACCGGGGGTGGCAGTTCTACCACCGAACTGCGATCCCCAACCCTCATGCCCAGCGTGAGGATTATGGGTATTGCCCCCCATGAGATAAACGCTAAAGAGCGCTTATCAGGAGGAGGCCTGCGACCAGCAGTGGACCAATACTGGCTGTTGAGGTTGAGGTTGATGGTAACAACTAATCTGTTAAGATAATTTTTCGAATGACTTTCGGCGCTGAAAACTAGATTAGTTTTTAAAATCAAACAATTTAACACTAAAAGCCCATTACGCTTAATCAGAAAATCAATAGCGTTTATTTTATAAGGTTTACAAAATAATGTCCGCCCGCGACTTCGGACGCGTTCTTTCTATGGAAACTTTTAGTGGTGATTTCTATGCCACAAGAACTGATTTTTGGAAAAAAGAAGCCTTTTTTTGATTCCAGGATAAAAATTACCTATCCGCTAAATTTCACAAATAACGCAAAATTACATTTTTAACGCCCGATCTGTTCAGTAGTTTTGGCGTGAATAGGTAACAAACATCCACAGATCTATCCATCCATCCATCCAAACTTTCGCATTTATAATATTGGTGTGATGTGACGTTTATTAAGCCACGTCACGCTAATATTATAAATGCGAGCAATGTTAAGTAGAAGTACCGATTAAAAAACTGTACGGAACTCAAACCTTCTTCAAAAATTTCAGTAAAATGTTTTCGGACTGTCAAAATATGTATTATTTCTTTTTATTAAATGCCCCACTAAGCTCAAACCATGTCATAACAGCTTTGTCAAAGCTGCAAAAACATTGAGGTCAAGAACAAGTAACCAAATCAAACAATATGGAATCCTTATGAATTCTGTAAACAAAACACTCTTCAGCATCGAACAATGAATATCATTCGGACTTTTCTTCGCAAATTGAAACACTCTGAAGTTACCTTATCGCGATTCTTTATTTATATTTCAAGGAGGAATATAAACTTAAGATATGAGGGTCGGCAAGGTGAGAGGAATATTATATCACTATCGATAACGCCTCCGTTTTTATGTTTCTTTCTAGGAAGTATGATGATGTTTGTCAAATTGGGGATGATTGTGTTATGCATGGGGCAGAAAAACAAAGGAACATAACACGCCAAACTCAGATAAATAAATAATAATGTTGGACAATTCACACAGCATTATCTAGCCCCAAGCTAAGCAAAGATAAATTTTAAAAAAAAATAGCAATGTTGGTCAATTCACACAGCATTATCTAGCCCCAAGCTAAGCAGAGCTTGTGTTATGGGTACCTATTAGATAAAATGAGACTTTAGAACTTCATAATGTAAAAATGTTTAAGCCAATCAAATGTCTGCGAGAAAATTAAAAGTCAGCAAACTCTCGCCAACGAGCAAATAAACTCTAGGCGTTTTGTCAACGTCCAATAACAAGCTTAGTTATTGCTTCGAAAGGTCAAGGAAAGAAAATGGTAAAGAAAACAATTGTTAGCGGAAAATATTCCCGTTCTTAGAATTTGTTACAAACATCCGACGTTATTGCCATTGTCATGCAGTAGGCGGTGGTACTGCTATGCTTGTGTGCGTAACTGCCCACTGCCCACCTTATTGATCAATGCTTGCTTTATCATCATATCAGGAAACACACGTCCGGCTGGACATACGCCTTTCCCATACGACACCACAAAAGCGGGCCTAAGCCGCTTCCATCCATCGACTCACTGCAACTGCTACAATGTCGTCGGTCCATCTAGTGAATGGTATAACGATATAGCGCTTATAAGCTATCTTGAAATGAATATACCTTAACCGCGTTACAAGCTTCTTACCCCCAAATACTCTAACGCATCTCAGACTTAATTACGTCTCAATTCGCGTCATTTGAGACGTGCTTATATCTGAGATGTGTTTGAGTATTCGGGCGTTAGAGTCAAGAAATGTCATAAGATCTCATATTTAGCTCCTAAACCCTATTTAAAATTAATAATTTAAGTTCATTTAACCTATTTTATATTTTTTTTATTTCTAACTCATATTTTTATTGTGTAACTTTGTTATTTTTACCTCTCTATCTCTACTACTTTCACCTTTGTCTTTGCATTGTTAGTTTAGTCGATCCATAATTTGGTTCTGCTGTGGGACCCTTTATTTTAGAAAAACAGTATACTTAAGACCACTTTAAATAATTATTCTGTATGTGATGTGTTTTTTCTGTCGAAATTCCACAGATAAATTGTATTATATATTTGTTTTAGACCTATATAACCAGTCTTAGGCCCGTATTATGAAAGCTTGATCAGTTAAAAGTCTATACCTGAGTGACGTTTGTGCCATAAAAAAGCGTTACTTAAGCATAGTTCGATAACCGAGCAGACTTTCATAATACGGGCCTTAGTTTCAACACCTCGCTCTAAGTTGATAACTTGTATGTAGTATACTCGTAGACGCAAGGTATCTGTTGATTGCTTTTAAAATATAATTATTTCTTACTTGCTGCAACGTTAATGAACCTAGTGTCTGCAACCTTATTAAGAAATTTAGTTATTAACCACGAAATATAACAACATTGAATAAAGCTTTCTATTTACCAATTATTTTAACCTGGTAAGGACCATTTATCATAGTTAGTTATCGGAATTATGCAAGCAAAATGTATATGTAAGTCGTTTGCTAATTTGTGTACAAGTTCAATATCCATGCTAATACTTAGATATTTCGAAAAACCCCTTCTACTAAATTGTGCTCTTCATTTCATTTGCATCTGGATCATCCCATGAATTCCTTATAAATTTTCAGAAAAACAAAGAGTTTTCCTGTAAACATCATTATCCAGTATTTAAGATTCACAAGTCTGCAAACTCATTGTATAAATTGTATTATAATTGAGTTACATTTTTATTCCTTTCCTCGGCAACGTTTGCTTTTATAACTCGACGGGAATTATTCTGTGAAATATTTCTTTACAAGGTATATAGTTTAGTTACCACCTACGGTTTGTCTTGAAATAACAATAGAGAAATTTCGTAGAAAGATGACTCACTTTTGTGTCCAGACTTCCATACAAACTATAAGTTCTTAGATATCCACTAGAAGATGTCCCATCTTAGCCCTGCCACAAGACTTTTTTTATATGCTCCTATAAAATCTATATACATATATGAAAGAAAGTCGTGTTTGTTACAACACTTATAACTCGAGAACGGCTGAACCGATTTGGCTGAAAATTGGTGGGGAGGTAGCTTAGAACCAGGAAACGAACATAGGATAGTTTTTATTTCGTTCCCGGCTGAACGAATCTTGATGAAATTTGGCAGGGAGGTAAACCGTATCCCGGGGACGGACATAGCTACTTGAATAGAGCGTGCGAAGCCGCGGGGCGCAGCTAGTATTAGATAAGTAACGAAACTTTCACATTGCTGTCAAGATACAAATTAAAAATAGGTTAAAGTGATAACTACTGTAGTTTTTGTTTATGTTTTCCTCGCCGAGGGGGAAAAATTAAACGTGAAAAGTCGGAGGTGGAAACTGTAATTTAACAACATAGATTCAAGTTTTCCTCCTTGAAAAACATTATTATGCTCAATAGGTAAACTAGATTAAAAAAATGAATTCATGGTTTCTTTTATAATGCGAAAAGGAATAACCCAAATTTTTGGCCATATGTTCAATCTACTGATGAGGAGCGATGCTGGGTTCTATTAGTTGGAAGCTATTTACTACGCCAGCACTTAGAAGACCAGAAGTCAGTCAGAAGTTTAGTTATTGAATTCCCAAAAAATTCACTTTGACTGAAGTGGTATGAGTGAGTGGGTGAATAAGTCAAATTTGCTGTTTTAGACTGCAAATCTCGGCTTTGCATTCATTTTGCGTGCACACGAATGTATAATAGGTCGTTTTATTCAGAAGTGCAATTCCGACAATCATTATGAGAATTATTATATTCGCATCGGGATGAAGCGCGTTGTTAACAACTGATATTGAAAACGTGGAGTAACGATGCATATTTTTGTAGAACTCTATTTTTACATACTACCTGTTGCCCACAACTAGACCCGCTAAATTTCATCATCTACAGTTCAAAAGGAACACTCTCCAAAGAAGACATTACACCAGAGGTAATTTTATTTTACATGTAAAAATATTTCTAATAAGCGAAGATAAATGTGAATTTCAAATAAATTAAATAAATAAATAATTCTGGACAATTCACACAACATTAACTAGTCCTAAGCTAAGCAGAGCTTGTCTTATGGGTACTAGATAACTGATATACTTAATACAATACACTAAATAGATAGACATTATTTATTGTACATAGCAAACATCTAGAACGCTTTGAACAAATGTCTGCAGATCGTACACACACGGGAATCGAACCTGCAACCTCCTGCGTCGCAGGCGGGCCTTCGCCCACCGCGCCACAGAGGTCGTCGAAATCAGATTATTTTACTATGAAAACTATCGTAGTTTGACGAATCCATATGATGTAGGCGGATTAACTACGTGCGACGCGAACAGCACTCACCCTGATGTAGTTGAGGGATAAAACGTTGGTGTTCTTCCAAGACAATTAAGGTTCGTAGTTAACCCGCTTACATCCGATATAAAATTAGATTATAAAGTAGAAACTTTGAAGCAGAACCTTATTTAAACGACTCCACCGTTGCGGATCTTCTAATAGCATCCTATATCTGTATCTAGGCTACCAGAAAATGCCACCTGCATCTTTCATAGTACGACAGCTGGCTGGCATATAAACCAAGTTGACTCAACCTCAACCTCAACAGTCCTTATTGGTCCACTGCTAGACTTAGGCCTACTGATAAGCGCCTTATTGGCGTTTATCTCCTCAAAACTTCGTTTTCATAAACGAGTTTAAAAGGCATCGAACGGTGAAATAGAGTTTGCGCCACGACTCCAGTCCTTTAGAAGCGGCGCTGCTATCGCAGAACTATAGTAAATAAAACAAATATTTCATATTTATTTACAATGAATTATGATCTTCTGGTCTGAGAGGTCTTATCCCGGACATTTCGCAGTCAAAATCGGTCGCAGCTTTCTGTTATTTCCCTAACGTGATCGGGAATTATGTAGTTGCACCCCTTTTGCCGCAAGACTTGAGTCGTGGCGCGGACTCTTAGACCTTTGTTGTCATGTCTTGTCAAACACAACAGCAATCAGCGGTCAGTCTGACATCCATCCATTAAATGTCAGAAAAATAAATTTGATAATGGCTGAACTGTAAAGACGTGTATTTCTGATATGAAAATTATTTAACGAAAGACAAGGCAGTATGGCCCTAATATGGCTTTAGTCTAATTTGTCCAAAGCGACAAATTAAAATATAAATAAATAAAAAAACCATTAAATGTCAGATGAAAGCTTCGTTTTAGTAAAATTGGACCTTATCGGATAGTGCAAGTTTTGGAACCCCAAAACCATTTATGATGTTTACTATATTGCTGCTGGTTGCTGTACTATCCTATCCTCATATTGAATTCATTGGGACCGATGGAGCGGAGAGCTAAAACGTGCCCTTTTCCGATGAATATTCCAATAACTTGTACTACTTGTAACACAGTATTATTACTATCTATTGAACGGATTGCTTAACAAGATATTCAAAGTAGTTTTGTTATTAGAAATTGGGGTTTTGTCCAGTGTAACACTGTAACGATGATACTTAATTGGTTTCTGCTTTGCTATTTCTTTATAACCCCAACTCCGTTTTATAACAGAAATGATTCTCATTGAATGATTTGAGTGAGACGTAAGTTTGGATTGAATAGTTTTTTTTTTTAGAGTTGACATATGTAGGTACGTAGGGAAAATTCAACGACGAGACGTCCAAATTCGTTTAATAAAACTACGTCGATGGTTCGATATTTGTTTTTGTAGTGCTCGGTTAATTATCTATAAAAAATATATATATATTACTAACCTATTTAAAGGCGCATACCCGAGCCAATATGACAGCGATACCTATTTTATCATATTTTTACGTTTATCATAGGAATTTTTAAAAATCCTACGTTCAGTTTGTGGTATCTATTATAAGCTATTTTTTAATACCTCTTTTATAATGTTATCTCATATAGTTTAGGAGGATATACAAAAGCAGAGTTTGGTGGCCAAAAAGCGCAACTTCGTATCTCTTCCTAAGCTTTACAAAATGAAACTATTACAGAGGCATTAATAAATAACTTATAATAGATTTCAGACTTTAAAACTTGATGCGTTCAACGTAATAATAAGATAAAATAGTTGGGGGCGCCACTTTCGCTGGTGTATGGGCCTTAAACATAATTATCTATGACTTAACCAGCTCAAATTACAAAAACCTTTGTAATTTTTTTTCAATATTAGAAATTTATAAAAAACTAGCCTATTAGAACATCTGAACCTTTTAAAAACATAACATACAAATTAATAAGAAATAAATATAAACGACTAGACTTATTGTTAGTAAATCGAGACGATATCATTTTATTGTATTAAAACAGTGTATACATTTTTAACCTATTTCTAGATAATCAATGGAATTAACGGCCCATCTCTTTAAGTGATTTTTTCAAGTTTACTAAATTCTGATGATTTCGTAATGTTAACCTACACGCAATGCAAAGCGATAAATCTGAATAGGAAAGTAGAAGTTTTAATTAATCTAAGTGCACCTGCACTTTACTCGGCCACCTTTATGAATATTTCATCAATTTCCATTTTCTGCTCGTTTATTTAAATTTCAGTCCTTAAACTTTGCAGATATATCTTCTGTTTGAATTGAATACGTTAGTTTAGTTCTGTTTGTATTAAGGCGCTTCCTCATTGCAGGCATTCGTCTGTAATGTAACATTCTAAAATTGTTTGTGAATATTACGTTACATTCTGTCTCAGATATTATATCAGATACTATAGGTGGGTTTTTCAACCAAAAGCTTACGCTAGATGAAGAAAGTTATTTTTAATCATCTATCTTCTTCGAACAGAGATATAACAACAAAATAATGTTCTGTCTCTGTTTACACCGAAATAATTCGACAGAGTAAGGATAAAAAAAGCATTTGCTTGTTCTAAATCCTCCTTAAAAATCCAACGAAATTTGATTTTGAGTGAATATCAATACACTGTAATGCTCTGTTTTCCTTCCTCCCTGTTAATAATGTTTTTATCTCCTTAATGGAAGCATTCGAATGTAATGTAACTTCTAAATTAAAGTCAAATGCTCTCTTTGAGGGAGTGCTATATTTATTATGTAGTAAAAGTATATGAAGATGGACAAAAAGATTGTACATCTTCATATAATGACAGTTCCATCTATATAAATCATCTTTAAACGTTTTCATAGGAACAACGCGTGCGAAGCCTCAGCTAGTAGCAGCAGTAATATAATCAAATAAAACGGCGTACCTACTTATAATAATTTTAATTCATAAATTCATAAATTCTTTATTGCACACAAAATAACATACATAAGAGTTAACAAATACTGGACATGTACAAAGGCGAGCTTAACCCTAAAAGAGTTTTCTTACAGCAAACCTATGCTAAAAGAGAGAGTTTATAAAGCAATTGTGGATAGATATAGTGTACATACAAGACAAAGAAAGAAAATACTAAATATACAAATAGTATTTTTTAAAACTACATAAAACTATCCTAAACTAAAATAAAGTAACATACGTAAACATACCAAATATATACCTAATATAAAATATACCTATAAATACATACAATTTAAATATATATTATATAAACATATATTACCTATCTATATATACATATATAGCTATGACTGTAGAGAGAGATAATGCTCTTTTACCTTAGACTTAAATGCGCTTAGTGAAAGACTTGCTTGTATTGAATGGGGAAGAGCATTCCAGAGTCTCGGTGCCATCAGGGTGAAGGAATCATGGTAACGGCTGGTTTTATGCTCTTGGGTTCGCAGACGAAGGGATATAGCCGTTCTACAGGGCTTGCCACGGGGAACAAAAAACTCAAAGCGATCACGAAGATAAGAAGGAGAGAGAGGATTAAAGAGGATAAAGTAGAGGAAAGACAAGATATGGAGATCCCGGCGACGACGTATAGGAAGCCATTTCAGCTGTGATCGGAACTGGGACACGTGGTCAAATTTGCGATTTGGTCAGATTTGCAAATTTGTAAATAAACCGGATGCTCAAGTTCTGAAGGCGCTCTAGTTTATTCAAAAGCTCCTCCGAGACGTCCAAATAGGAAACATCCGCGTAGTCCAGGATGGGTAGAAGCAAAGATTGAGCAAGAGTGATTTTGGTCTCAAGAGGAAGAAATTTTTGAAGACGTTTGAGGGACTGAAAGGTAAAGTTAATTTTTCTGCTAACATCATTAATGTGTGGCGACCAAGACAAGCGTTTATCAAATATAACCCAGATTTTTAGCCTTTTCCGAGTACGGGATAGGTTCACCAACGAACGTCACTGGGGGAAATGAAGTCATGGAAAAATTGTTAAGCATATAATGGGAGCCAAAAACAATAGCTTGAGTTTTCGTTGGATTAACTAAGAGTCCGAAAGTGTTTGCCCATTCATTAATTTTATTGAGGTCATCATTGATTTGAGCAATGCCTTCCGAGATTTCGCCTGAACCGAAGTGAGTATATAATAATCAATAATCAATAATAATAATCAATAATCATTTATTTAGTAAATTTCTAGAATAACACGTCACATTTGATTTAAATCACATACATAACACATACTTAATGTATGTGCGTAGGGATTCTAAATTTATAGTATTTAAGTCAAACAAATAGTCAAGCAAATAATTATTCAAATTATACAATAATTAAATGAAGTTCACAATAATAAAAATATACAGTCAAAAAAAATACAAGAGTTTATCTATTAGCTAGATAATAAATAATACATTTAGTCACATTTACAGGCTATGAATTCCTCATAGCTGTAGAAGCTGTTGTCAATGAGCCAGTGCTTCAGTTTGTTCTTAAATAATGTCAGGCTAGTTGCCTGCGTAACAATTTTAGGAAGACTGTTGTATACTGTCGGTCCCATTATGCGCGTTAACTTCCCCGACTTCGCCAGAGTACGCGGTAGGGAAGTGAGCTTGTCCGCTCGTCGAGTACTATACCGGTGAACGTCGCTATTTCTAGTAAAAAGTTCTAAATTGTTCCTTACATACACAGATACCTGGAATATCACAATGCACGGAAGGGTAAGTATTTCCAGCTCTTTGAAATAAGGTTTGGCGGAGACGTCCTGTGGTATCTTTACTATTGCGCGTATGGCGCGCTTCTGCATGCGGAAGGCACGCTGCCAGTCGGCAGCACGCCCCCACAGTTCAGTTCCGTATTGCAAGAGTGAATGTACAGTCGCATAGTAACAGGAGCGTACTACGTGCCTCGGCAGGAATCTCGCCAAGCGACTTAGTGCGTAGCACGCGCCACCAAGCTTTCCGCACACTTTGTCAATGTGGTACTCCCACGTGAGACTCCTGTCAAGCTCGAAACCCAAAAATGTGGTTTGAGCTACCTGCTCGATAAGCGTCGAACCAGCCACAACCGATAGGGATCTGGGGAGGTGTCCAGACAGGCAGACGTGCATGAAATGCGTCTTTGCGATGTTTAAGACAAGACCGTTAGCTTTGAACCACTCAGCAAGTGTGGACGCGGTGATGTTTAGATTATGCTCCAGGATGTCTATTGTTTTACCAGAGACCACGGCGACCACATCATCCGCGTACATGAAGACCTCCGCAGTGCTCACA
Organism: Eupithecia tripunctaria; assembly: GCA_955876795.1. Classification (NCBI taxonomy): domain Eukaryota; kingdom Metazoa; phylum Arthropoda; class Insecta; order Lepidoptera; family Geometridae; genus Eupithecia; species Eupithecia tripunctaria. The sequence goes on along the minus strand of OY041613.1, from coordinate 4,913,584 downwards.
GCCTCCGGAAGATCGTTAAGCAACATGGAAAACAAGATGTTCGAGACCGCAGATCCTTGGGCCACGCCCATTGTCGTTGTTAGAGCACAGGATCGAATGTTCCCGTTCTCTCCAACAACTACCTGTGATCTAGAACTTAGCATGCTGGATAGTAGTGAGAGCGCAGTACCTCGCACTCCGTAGTGTTCCAGCTTGGCTGCGAGCACTGCGTGGTCGGCCACATCAAACGCCTTTGAGAGGTCACAGCAGATAATAGCTACCTGCTGTTTTCTCTCTCTAGCTTCTAAGACGTTTTGTATAACCTGTCGTGCCAACGATGTGGTCGATCGGCCCTCTCGATACGCGTACTGCCTGTCTGATAGTGCCTCAGTTTCAGTCAGGTATGTAGTGAGTCGCGAGCTTATACCGTTCTCCATTATTTTGGATATTGCAGGTATTATGGACACTGGTCTGTACGAGTCCATGCTAGACCTACTACCCTTCCCCTTATAGATCGGCGACACCTTACTTAGCTTAAGGCACGTCGGTAGTTCACCGGCGCGCAGGCACTCATTGAATAGGCAAGCCAAAATCGGTGCCAGCGGCCCGGCCGCCGTTGCTATCAGTTTCATAGATATACCGTATGCGTCTTTAGATGGCTTCGGAGGTATCCGTTTCATAATAATATGATATACCTCACCTGCAGTAAATGGTACAAACCGCAGCGAGCGGTCGGCCGGCGGGCGCTCCACACGCCGAAGCTGCTCCTATGAATCTCGCATTCATCGAATCCACAACCTGCTGCTTCGACTGAAATTTAACACCATCTGAAATTTGTAATAGTGTCCGTGAAATCAACAGTACATGTATTGTATTTTCCTCTTTCGGAATTTACAACTCGCCACATCGATTTACATGTATTTTTACTTCTGGATATTATATTTTCATAGTAGTCATGTTTTCTACATCCAATTAAATTATCATATTTTATATTCAAGTCATTTAATAGTAATTGTATAGAATCATTCTTATTAAATTTATTACAAATGTCAATTAAGTCAAACAATAATATCCTAAAATCATTAAGTTCGTCTGTAACCCACGACGGAGTAGTCAAGTAGTTGGTTCTCTTTATTGGGAAGCAGATGTCATGTTGAAAAATAATTAAATTAATTATGGAAGTAGCAAAGGATTCTATTGATTGCCTACGCTGCTTAATCATATTCCAGTCCACACTCAATAGAGATGTTATAAAATTATTTCGGTTTATAGTCGAAAAATCCCTATAAAACTTTGGCTCTTTATTGGACTTACTATTTCCACAGTAGACCTTAGCTCGGACTGCTAAGTGATCACTAAGGTTTGTGGTTACTGGAGATGCTATCACAGTCTCCGGTGGTAAGTTGGTATAAAGATGGTCGAGGCAAGTTGAAGTACATTGTGTTATTCGAGTTGGAAAATCTACGGCATTGGACATTCCATGGGACGACAGTATATCAGACAGTCGCTTCCTTTCGCAACTAAACTGGTCTAAGTAATTGATATTAAAGTCGCCTACGATCACACAATCTAGGCTCAAAGCACTGATTCTTGTCAACAATACTTCCAAGTGAGGCAGGAACTCGTTAGCGCTCACAAGATTAGTCCTATATACACATATTATCGTCAAATTAAAATCTAATAAATCTATAGCACAAATCTCACAAGACTGTTCTACGGAGAGTTTGCACAAGTCTGTATTTTCTGTACATTTTATATTGTCTCTCACGAATAGACACGAACCGCCGTGAGAAATGTTTTTTCTACAAAAATAAGATGCTAACTTATAACCTGCTAAAGTCACACATTTAATTTTTGCTACAGTAAGCCAGTGCTCGGTTAATGCAATCACTTCGCACATCAATGAACTCGACAATAGCACTTCCAGTTTCTGCGTCTTTTTATCGATGGACGCGATGTTTTGCAGACATACCGTTAGTCCTCCTAGGTCATTCGTAAAGCATACTTTAGGCGCCGCCGTCCCTGCGCGGGCGCTCGGTGCGACTGGCAGCGGTGGTGGCGGCCGCGGCTCCCGTGGACAGGTCCCCCCTCGGGGCGCGGGGGCGAACGAGAAACCAGTCCGATAGCTTTACCCCCGGTGGCCACGAACTCGGCGAGCTGAGTGTGTCATATAGACTCTCAGGGAATCCAATAACAAACGAGGCATGTTTGTCAGTTTTAATCGTTCTCTTTTGGACTGTGTATTGATCACAGATTTCTATCGAGTTAATATACTTAAGGACAATACCTTCAGTGGTTTCTGGTTTTAAGGACCAAGCTTGTAGATACTTAATCCGTTCAACTGTTTGTAAGTCATTGTTTTGATTGCCAGTCCCGGTCACAATCTTACGTTTTTTCATAGAACGTTTATTGACGACTTCCTTCCATTGATCATCATCAACAACGTTAGTTATTTTTTTCTCGACTGGCTTGTCGATTTTTACATTTTCACAGGTCTTATTAGTCGTTGATTTCGTGGCCCCACTTTGCGCTACCTTTAGCACAGGTGTGACGTCAGAGTATGTTAGTGATAGCGAGCTAACTGATGATCGCTTGTTAATAGAGACCTTAGCAGCTTTTGCAGCAGCAGCATTCTTCCTTACTTGTCTCACAGGTCTTGCTTGAGTCGTGGTGGCTGGAACAACTGGCGTTGGCGTGGCACCCGTACTAGTTTGAGTTTTCGAGGTACCCTCAACCGCTGACTTGAGTTTTATGATGGACTCACTCTGCGTCGTAATTATTGCGTTTTGTTCTAGTAATTTGCACTCTAAATCACATATTCTTTTCGTAAGATCTGCTACGTACTTTTGTAGCTCGCGCACTGCAGTTTCCGTGGCTTTTTGAGCCATTTTCGAATTTTGCGGGACGTAAAATACGGGACCGTAGTAGTGTATGGAGGGTGAGACTACCCTCAATTTTATTTTATTTTATATTTGCAGGTCATCTGCATACAGGTGATAATGAGACGTGATGTTAAGGGTTATGGCATCTATAAACACAGAGAAAAGTAAGGGAGACAGTACACCTCCTTGTGGAACGCCTGCAGTGATGTTGCACCAATTCGAACTAAGCTCATCTGAGCGAACACACTGTGAGCGTCCAGATAAATAAGATTTGAACCAGTTTTAAATTTAATACATAATAAATGAATGTTACGAAGGGCAAGGACTGTCCATTAATTATTAAAATAAAATTTAATTATATTCATAGAATTGGGAACAAAATCTGGCTTTCCTAGCAAAAATACAAAACTATCCTAAGAAACATTTCCTAGGTTGAGCTCATTTATACGCTATATCAAGGCCACGCAGAAACAAACGGAGTTTATCACAAATAACTATCACATGTCAAACAATATACTGTTTGTTGTTCTACGTTTCCTACAACGGAAATAGACTGTTTTGTACTTTGGTATAGTCAATTAGAGAAGACTTCATATTTATATGCTGAGAGTAGATAAATGAGTTGAATTTCAATGTCTAGTTTTTTGTGTTAACAGGCGGTGATTGTGTTTTTTTAAGGCGCATACCCGAGCCAATCTGACAGCAATTCCTATTTTATCATATTTTTACGTTTATCATAGGAATTTTTAAAAATCCTACAAACTGTTTGTGGTATCTATTATAAGCTATTTTTTAATACCTCTTTTATAATTTTATCTCACATAGTTTAGGAGGAGATGCAAAAATAGAGTTTGGTGGCCAAAAAGCGCAACTTCGTATCTCTTCCTAAGCTTTACAAAATGAAAATATTACAGAGGCATAAATAAATAACTTATAATAGATACCACAAACTGAACGTAGGATTTTTAAAAAATCCTGCGTTCAACGTAATAATAAGATATAATAGTTGGGGGCGCCACTTTCGCTGGTGTATGGGCTTAAGCAAAAATTTCTTTAGCGGCGTTGTGCACTTTTTCGGCATGGATAATAAATAGTAAACTCGCGTCAGATGCTGATCAATAACATGTTAGATCAGCGGTGAAGTAACACGCTTGCATTACTGTAATTTTAAATTGGTACTACATTGAAAGATACCTCTTTAAATAGTTCGGTAAGTTGAAAGAAGATGTCGCTAGTTCCAGGAGCAACACAGAACCCACAGTATCAGTTGCGATGACCTTACATAGTAGTAGAGAAGTGTGGCCGCAGGCATCATTTGACCGTAGCCGCTGTACCGCGCCTGAGGTATGCGCGCGGCGAGACGGGTTGGGAAGTAGTAAAACACACGCGAGATAAATATCCAAAGATGGGGCGAGCGCTATCTCGTGATGTCAAGACAATCATTTTTAAAGTGGCCAAATATTTTAATAAAAGAAGAAAGCTTTGAAGATAAAAGTGATCGCGATAGTAGATTTATTGTTATCGATCCATTAATAATAAATTTACAGAACCACTCCGATTTAAGTTTCAATGGCGAAACGGAAGATGAAGTTGAAGCAGAATTTATGTCGAATATCTGTAGATAATTTAGTTATAAAAAAATATAATCGTTACATAAAATAAACATTTCGTTAACCTACTATAACCTAAGATCTATCCGACAATATCGATCACATGTGTACTCTTGCTCTTTTTTTCCCCGGCCCCCACCTCGTGGCACTTTCCTAAGGAGCGGTACAGCGGTATCGGTCAAACTATAACAGAAAATATTCTGATAAATAAATGAACTGAACTAACAGAGTCTCGGTTGCTATGGGGCTAAGAATTTTGGCTGGTCATATTACACCCATGTTATGTAAGAAGTCACAGATATTTTCTTAACACAGTGTCTAATCTATCAGCTGTCACCTACAGGAAGAGATATTAGAACCAAATTGTCTGTTCTTTTCGAGTGATTTTATTATTTTTCGGTAAAGATGACAGCCTCGGCTGTTGTATTTTGACGTTTGTCTGCCATCTTAAAAATATATCAACCTGTCACTTAATCACGGGTCTTCTAGACCTTCGTGGCAAGATGCAGACGCTTTTTAACCGACTTCAAAAAAGGAGGAGGTTCTCAATTCGTTGCGTATGCTTTTTTTATGTATGCATGTTACTTGATATCTCCGCCCATGGTTAACCAATTTTGCTGATTCTTTCACTATTTTATAGAAAATGATTCCGAGGTGAAATTTTATTGGAGGGAGGGATTAGTATTTATCCCGTAAAACTTAAAAAAACTAATATTTTTATAATACCATGTAAATAAGGTTTGCCAGAGCCTTGTTGCCCTAACCATGGATTTCAAAAATATTCTTATAAAATACAATGGTATAATAAATGCCTGGAGCATACCATTTTCTTTGGTGACTGTAGGATGTAACATCCACAAATTGTTAATTTATTTTAACTTCTTCATTCTCTTTGAGACCTTTTTGCGTAGTGAACGTGGGTTGGGGCCGCCTTCGGTTAAATTTTACAAGAAAAATTTCAACAGTATTTCTAAAACAGTGATATTTTTTTTCGTTTTCTTGTGTTTTTTATCAGCTTGCTTTAATTGAAATTTATTCTGTAGGTAATTTGCTGTAAGATGAGTGAGAGATCAAGTTTACGTTCAATAGGTAGGTACTATTAAGAAAGTGGAGATATTTTCGTGTTTATTTAGTACACGAATAATTGCCCTTCAATAAAAAACTGATGTCGAATACAAAATGAGTAGAGGACACTATCTATTCATACTATTTAATAATAGCACTTCGCTTAGAAAACTAGTTTTTTCTGTGCTGATGCCAAAAATCTAGTTTATTTGAGTTCTTGCAAGAAATACAAACGAAATTGTTTAAGATTTCACGACATGCCTTTTTGCCTTTGTTTTATTTTCCGACAGTTTGAAGTTCTGCTACTGTTTTTCTATCGTTATCATGAAAACGTTCAAAATGTCGAGAAAAAAGATAGGTAGGTGAGTATTATAAATATACATAGTCCGTATAACCAATGATTTTTTCTAGCTCATATGAGAACCACAGAAGAGAATTGCATGCTGTTATAAACTGCAAAACTAAGTCGTGGATCGTCAACGACAGTCGTGCCGAAATATATATTTTTTAACCGACTTAAAAAAGGAGGAGGTTCTCAATGCGCTTGTTTATTTTATGTTTACCTAATAACTTTTAACTGGGTGATCCGATTTTGTTAATTCTTTCGATTAATTGAAAGCTTCCCGTGTGGTCCAATTGCAATTTGGTCCAGTTCTGACAATGTTAACCATGAGAAAACCATATAATTGAAGCCGGTTTAAAGTTTTTTAAAACTAACTCAATTATTTATTTATTTAGCAAAGGACCTGTAAAAATCATCTTAAACAATTCACAACTACAGACTCATATAAGGAAATAAAACACTAAACCAAAGAAAACCATATGCAGACATAAGAACAAAAATAAGAACTTAAGAACTAAGACCTAACTCTGCAAGTTTATATAGCATGTCGGCTTCGCAAAGTGCTGTCAATACCGTACCTGCCGAAGCAGAATCTTCAGAAACTGTCGTTCTGGACACATCATTTCATCAATTTGTGGTCTGTTTCCACTTTACTTCTACCATTTTTCAGATTTCATAGCTTGTCGTTTTCAGATCGATAACCTTACTTTACTAAGATTGAACTTTAAAATCTTACATTTGAGTCGTGCAATTTACTTCACAATCGTTATTTTACTCAGAATCTGTGAAAGCTCAACCTCAACCTCAACAGCCTATATTGGTCCACTGCTGGACGCAGGCCTCCCCTTGAGAAACATCTTATTGGCGTTTATATAATGGGGGGTATTGCCCATAATCCACGCTGGACATGCGGGTTGGGGATCGCAGTTCGGTGGCACACTTTGTTGTGCTGTTCAGTGGTTTGAAAATACCTATATTGCCGATGCAAGATAAGATAAGATAAAAAAGATAAGATAAAAATTTGTTTATTTTACCCAATAGTTACATGCCAAAAAGAGTGGTACAATACATAAATTAACAGGTCATATAAAACGAATAATTAAATCTAACAATAGGTACATTGGGTAAAAAGGGACCCTAGCTCAGAATTTTGCTGTATAAAGCATTTGCCCTTGCTGATGCAAGATCCGAAAGCAGAAGATGCACTGTTGACATATTGTGAATTTATACCGTTTTCGATCCAGCAGCGGTCACGTAATTTTAGGATAATACAAATCCAAGCTATCATTTTTAAGCTATTGCATAGCTTCTATCGCGGGCCTTGAGCGTGGAGAACGAATCCAGAAATTCCGTAACGAAAAAAACCTACCACCCCCCACTCCGACAGGCACAGCGGTGATACTTTTTAGTTTTGCCATCTATCGGTGAATAGCAGAACACTTAATGACTTATGCTATGCAATAGCTTTACCACGGCAGTCTCCGAGTGCCACACGTATTTTTGTTTATTCAATTTGCTCTTACTTAGGTATCCAATCCAATGGCAATTGTAATGGATAATCATGTATGCCACTCGAGTATTCAATTATGCAGTGTGACTCTACAGCTGCTTCGAATGGTGTAAATTCAGGTTAACTAAAAACGTAAAGAAAGCCACTTATTTACCTAATCATTTAGTACGAAAGACAAAACCCATTAGCGCGGCATGTCGAGTGCGACCTACCACGTGTTCTCGCACACAGTGTAATTTTCAATGTAGTTTTGTAACATAGATAGAAGTAGAGGTGCATACAGGCCAGTAATATAATATAATAATATAAAATAATGGTACTGTTTTTATCTATACCTGTAACTTTATCCATAATATTCAACCAGTGTAAGAGTTGGTCTAGCAAATCAGATCCGTACCGTAATTTTTGACCGCTATCTTAACCCTATATATACCTATACCGCTTTCAGGCCCTGGTGTTATGTTACAAAATCCGTTACCGCCGTGCGATTGTGCGACGCGTTTGAACGAGAAAACGCGCGCGACCGCGTCGCGTGATTTGATTACGGCTTATACTATTAGTAAAGACAAAGCAAAACAAGCAACAAGCGAGCAACTCGAGTCAACAGCCATTACCTTTCAGCCGAGTGCGAGAGCGGACTATCCGACACTAATTACATTGTCCTTTTGTGACGTCACGGGGCGGCATGTGGCTTGTAATGGGACGAGGTAGTTAGCTGCAGAACGTTGCTGGCTCACAAAGCATTCTTTAGGGACTGTTTGTGGCGTGGAAAAAGTCTGGTGCTGGGAAACACTTAGCTTTGTTTTCATTTACAACGAGATATTACCATGGTTTTAGTTTTAAGCTTTCCAATATTTCGGCACAGTTTCATGCGCCAAGTTATTATCTAGATTCTAGATAATAATTTGTAATATCTTATTTTTAGATGTAAAAATGATTGTAATCTGCTTTGTAAACTTATCACCATAAAACACTTTTTTCTTTTATTTACTAGGTAGGTTAAGATTTACTTTCGTGGAAAGTATAATAAGTGTTGTCTTGAAACTCAAAATACTTTGGGGAGGTTCAAGGAAGTAAGAAGCGAGTTCCTTGCTCCCTCTTAATATTCTGCGGTCCCAAGCCAGTGTTATTAGTGTATATATTGTCAAGTCTGGAAATAATAAAGTCTTTGCAGACTGGTTGTGGAATCTTTATGAGCAACACACACATTCAGACTTACTTAGAACTTAAGTCCACCACGGTTAAAAAGACTCTTTTATGAATGAAAGATGTGTCAAACTCGCTTGGCTTTGCTTGGCAGGGCAGTATGGTATTCTCTTATAAGAATACGCGGTGATTTTTTAACCGACTTCAAAAAAGGAGCAGGTTCTCAATTCGTCCCAATCACTACCACAATGTATAATACATCAGCCAAATACGATGTGGAATGTTTGTAAACATACCAGGACACCAAAACTAAAAGTCAATTGCTTGACGTCAAGTTTCAGATACATAGTTATAGTTATACCTTTATTGACAGGGCGCTATAGCGCTCATTAGGAGCCTGTGTCCAGCTGTGGACTAATACAGGATGATAATGATGATGATGATACTTTTATTGAAGGAAGTAATATACCTAAACTCCGTATAAAGAGACGCGGCAAGAAAGTTAAATTTAGGTTCATGTTAATTAGAGACTCTACCTGTGATTAAAAACGTTCATCATTAGGTAATTAATTATTTTTCAAAGAGTGGAATTAGGAAAGCAACGAAAAAATCCTTTCAATGTAAACATTTTACAATTTCTTTTCAGACACTTATTTTTATAGAAAGAAAAATTTTACTCTGTAATTTCACACAAAAACTGCAAAAGCTTTTATCTTCACGGATGCTTTGATAATGAAGCCTTTTTGCAATCTTGTTTCCTTTGCTTAAAAACAATCCGTTCTCAATATATAATATTTCTTTTTTGGATGACATAAAATACAACCCTATTAAAAAGAAAGTTTTTTTTAACATTACATTACACACAGTGATGCATAAATGGCTACTTCCAATGAAATAAAGCCATATTTTATCACACATTGGTAAATTCATTTGAGGACATTTTGGCGAATAAAAGGTATACTATACATTGTACGTATTTTTTTTTTCAGAGTTTTTGTGTGAACATCTCATAAATGCAGTCACCTGCGAGTATATCTGGCCAATCTTTCAAGGACGGGAAAATATACCTAGACGCAAAAAAAATCGTTTCAGCTTGTAGAGTGGTACAAACGATTTTTTTGTCAGAGCGCTAAATGTCTAACAGCTGTCGAAATAGAGGACATCTCTTTCTACCCTATGCAAACTAAGCGAGACTTAAGACCGAAATAGTGCACAAACATTTCTGCTTAGACGCTAGACGCTAGAAAATGGTATATTGTGCAAAAATTAATTATCTTAATTTTTATTCACTAAAGATGTAAAAGGACCATAAAATGACTTCTACCCTTCTGAGTTGCCCATTACAGAAGCTCTTTTAAGTAATAATTGTTCTGCGTTATTTGTTAGGAATTTTTAACGGTTGTCGACTCTAAAATAATTGGGTATAATTTTGACCCAACAACAATTAAAATACCTATCTACCACATATTTAGCTCATGTCCGTTGGGCAAAAACACCATCATTTCAATTCAATACAATCAACAAAGAAAATTCTGGGTGTACCTACCTACCTAGATTGTATTATAAAGCTAGGTAGGAACACCCACATTTTTCAAAGAACTCTCCCGTGGGTGTTCTGTTTGCTTTTATTCATTCTGTTTGATTAAATAACTTTGGTGTGTTTATAATAATCTTTCATCTATTTATATTGTACTCAAAATGCGAACAATTTAAAACATTTCCAGTCTTTCATTTCAATATGAGTTGGTTTCTTATCATTTTAACTGAAACCCGTTATCATTTTGCTGAGGAATCGACGAAGCTTCAAAACTTTGAGCAATTTCCTTCGGTATCTTGCTACGGTCCTGAATAAATATTGAATGTTAAGATACTACCCACCTTACTAAATTGTCTGGTGCTAAATTTAACTACCCCAAACATAAATTTGGTTCTGAAGTCATATTTACCATGATTTGGGTTTTTGTATATAACTTTAGTGTAATTTTTTTTATAAATATGGTTGTTACTTACTAAATCCTCGTATATCCACCGGGGGCGGGCAGTAGCGCCTCGTGCAGAACAATTCTACCACTAAACTGCGACCCCCAACCCGCATGCCCAGCGTAGGGATTATGGGCATTACCCCCCCATGAGATAACAGTCAATCAGGCGCTTATCAGGGGGAGGCCTGCGTCCAGCAGTGGACCAATTTAGGCTGTTGAGGTGAGGTGAGGAAGATGAGTTATCTATTAGGTACCCATAACACGTCATGCTCTGCTTAGCTTGGGACAAGAAAATACAGTGAATTGTACAACATTATTCATTTATTTTTGTAATAAAAACTAGATCTGATTTCGCCCAACAAAACTTAATTCGTAAAACTGTTTTGTCTGCAGAAAACACATAATTTCGTGAACAAACAACTAAACTAATTTCACTTGACTCGCCCTCGTAAAGTGAGTGCAGCGGAGCTTGGGATAAAATATTGAACAGATGCTTTTACTGTTACTTTTACTTTATTATTTTTTAAATTCGCCTTTGTCTGTCGGCTTAAATAATACAGCGTGTTTTAAGACCTCTGCCAAAAACAAAGGGGAGTAATGGTGCACTACCCTAAATCTAGTCAGAAAAAAATTTGTTTTGATAAAGCCTTGACAAACAAAGCAAAAATATACAAAACGTTTTTTGTTTTGAAGCTTTCCTTAATTTAGATATCTATTTTATTTTTAATATTTTCTGATAGAGCAGGGAGATAACTAAACATTCACTAAAATTATGAATTGTAAAGAGTTCATGAGAAAGTGCCCTCTGACAGACGGATGGACGGACAGCGTAGACTTAGTCATCATCATTATCATCAGCCTATTCTAGTCCACTGCTGGACACATAGGCCTCCCCTCATGAGTGCCGTGGCGCTCTGTCTTCAGTTTGACGAATCCAGCATCTGCCTGCAGTTTTTCGCAGATCGTCATCCCACCTGGCCGGACGGGGCGTCCTAAACTACGTTTTCCAAGTCACTCAAGAAGGTCTTCACTCAAGAACTCGTTTACCCCAGGTTTTAGGTTCTTCGCGAGTTATGGCAAACTCACTGCCACTTCAGTTAGCTAATTCTTTGAGCTATGTCGATAACTTTGTTTCTCTGTCGGATGTATTCGTTACTAATCCTATCCCTCAGAGAGACTCCGAACATAGCTTTTTCCATAGCTCGCTGAACTGGTGAACCAGCCCTATAGTCTATCGGCTAAGTAATAGGGTTTTCGTATTCACCCTTCAGGTACTGAACCCTAACAATGGTTGACCACCTCAACGTGCACACCCGACATACGTCTATCTATTCCAAAATATGTTTGATTTCGTCGGTGCATCTATTTTAGATAATAACGGAAATAGTGTCAATTTCAATGGACACTGACTCACTGTTAGCAATGTCTCAGCACTTTGCAATTATGTCCGTTGACTACTGCCAGTTAACTTTGAAATTATGCCTCTCACTTTGGAATTAATAATTAACTGACTCATTGTTTTTATAGCGTAGGTAGAGGAATATTTTAATTTTAAACAGACAAGATATTTGTAATTTAATTCTCAATCGTTATTTTTATGTTAGTAAGTAGGTTTTTTAAAATTCACACACCAGTCCATTATTACTACTGGTACCACTCATACAAGAACAACATTGTAATATTTGACATGTTTTCTGTGAATAAATGATTCTATTCTATTCTACCTGTGTATGGATGTTGTCACTAGGTCGAGGACGACCGATTTCAGCCTTGTGACCAATGTTTGTACGATCTGCAAATATCTGTTCCGGGTGCTCTGGGTATAAGTAATAAAAAATATAATAAAAATATATATATCGATCTACTGATTTTGTATTTAGTATAGCAGTTATCTTGTGCAGATTTTTTTCTGCAGCAGCTTTAGTGCTAGCATTGAGCTTTAAACCTGTATAAAGCTTTGTACTTACTAAAACTCGTATCAATGATTACATAGAAGTATGCAGGTACCTGACCACTTCTTAAAGTTGTCTAAGTTAAAATTAAATTCATTTCAAATCGAACGTTCAGTTCAAATAATGGAAGGGAGAATTTCAATTACGGCCTCTTCAAGATGAAAATCTCTCGACCGGGGGTAAATGACGCATACCTAATGGTCCTGTAATTTCACCGACCATACCCTATAAAAGCTATAACCATAGCGCAACATTGTTTTCCACAATACCACAATTACCACAATGTGGTAAATAGACGCTTGGAAGTTTCAACAAAACCTTTTACAAAAGCTCGGATACCCTACTACTGCTATTAGGCATTACTTGTGATGGTTCTACTAAAGCTGTATTCACACTTTTCCAGCGATCGTGACGGCTTACTGAAAAACACGTAAAACCTGGAACAAGTTTTTTGAAATTTCCTCACACTATTATTCCAATTGCTGACTACTCGCGAATGAGCGGCGAAAGTAACCGAATGCCAACCAAGCGATCAGACGCCTTCACTCTCTTTTCGCTCTGCCTCTTTTTCAAACGTTGCGCTGGATGAAACAACAACCTTTTCAATCACGCTCGCGTTGACGATAGTAAGACCGGAAAGGGCGGCTTTGCATCAGTTTTATATTAGATAAGTAAGCCGTGCGTGAGTCGTTTACGTCTCTTAGGCGCTGTGCCACCGCTTCGCCTCCGCCACGCCTCCTCCAGTGAGCGTCGACATAGGGGTCCGTATGCTAAGCATAGAGAAGGCGCGCTTCTTTGGCACCTCCGCCGCACCGCCCCACCTCGCAGCTTGTGTTATCCATAATAGTTCGCTAAATTAAAACAGCTGCTAAGCGGTTTTATTTTTCTCTCTGACTTACGTAGTTACGTTAAAGAAGACAGAAAGAAATAACAGCATTTTAGGTTAGCAGAAAATTATGAATTGAGGTTAGTCAAGATACCTAGGTTTGTCGGAGAAACAGAAGCAGCGAGCTCTAATAAAGTTAGAAAAGAACCGCTTCCACTGTTCACCACAACCGATATACCGTTCATAGTACCTAAAGTAGGTATATAGATAGGTATACGCCTCAAAACAATGTGTTATTTAAATGATTTATTTATTTCAGATTATAGAAAAGTTAGAGAAGAACTAAGATTAAGTTATAACCTATAAGTTATAGAAAAACTTAAGCAAGTGTATGGCTAAAAGCCATAACCACATCGCGACATTGTTATCCAGAGACCACAATGCCACAATGAGGTTAAAGAAAGACATTAAAGAAAGTTTTAACATACTCTTTCATAGCAAAATGCTCTAACATAAATCTTTTCAAACTATGGGTATGCGTTCGATAATAAAACCGGCGGTAGTGGTACGTTCACAAGAAATTATCGGTAGATCGGATATTATAAGCGAATAAAAACTCACTCGCAGTGAAATCATGATAAATAGGTAACCAGTTACAAATGACTTTAGTAATAAATAATGCTACTACCTAAATCGTCTACCACTAAAATGTAAACGACACCTTGATATCACCATCGTTATTACACTGTTTTTTTCTATTCTAAAATAACTCCATTTTCAATATCGACCTTGATATTGAACTGTTTGTGAGGGTGGGGTATAATCACGCTGGCACGGTCGATTTCACTCCTAAGGGCAAAATGGGCTGAGTCAGATTGGACATAATGGACATAATAATGAGGTCGAATAGCATAACAACATATATCGTATACCATCGCACGAAATCAAAACCTATAATGAACAGATGTATAAATATTGAACTGTGACGATTTTTAAGTCACATGCATATACATACATACGCTATTGTATGGTAAAGGTCATTGAAATAGCTTTTAAACCCATTGATGGCTTTCAAGGCCATTAAAATGCTTTTAAGGCTTTATTTAGTAGCATAAAAATTGCTTTATGCTACTAAATAAAGCATGCTGATATTTTGTCTTCATGTATCCGTAACGTAACGTAAATACTATACATATTTCTATTTCATCATCATCATCATCATCATCATCAGCCTATACTAGTCCTTTGCTGGACATAGCCCTCCCCTAATGAGCGCCATAGCGCCCTGTCTTCAGCTTGACGCATCTAGCATCTGCCTGCAGTCTTTCGGAGATCGTCATCCCACCTGGCCAGAGGGCGTCCTACACTACGTTTGCCGAGTCACGGTCTCCACTGAAGAACTCGTTTACCCCAGCGGTTGTCGATTGTCTCTCCTTATTAACCATTATTAGCGGAATAATACGTGTACGTACATTAAAGATTCAGATTGTACATTCAGGTGAGGTGTATACCTACAACCGAACAAAAGGGTGTTTTTTGTTTAGTAAGACCTAAACGATTACCATGCCATTAAGGTAATTCATAAAAAAGTAATTAAAGCTACTTACCCTACCTTGCCTTGCCGTACCTTACCGTACAAAAGGGTAAAGACCTTGGGAATCGAATGAATAGTTTGTACAATACCACCTCTATGTGCGGATACACCTATGACAATGATGAATTTTTTGATTGCTAAATGTTTTTACCACAATGTAACAAATGTTCTTGTAACCTCTACAAAGTAAACAGGCGCCTGATTCCACTAACACAATCGCCTCACTATGACAATATTATCGCTTCATTATCGCGTTACAATCACCGCCATTGACACCTTTTGGTATTCTACTAACACTAACTTTTTTGTTTATACCATATCTATGACTATTACGATTATGATTATATGCCCCACCACATTATAGACACGATATTATAAGTCATAGAGATTGTAATCTTGGTATTGGAAGACCAAATAAATTTACGACTAAATCTCTATCTTAATCGAATGGCGCCATTATGGCGCCATTATAGCATTTTGTTTAAAAAATAGTGGAATTAGGCCCCTGGCCTTTATGTCTATCGCGCATCAGTTCAATTCAGCTGCTTTAGACAATTATACACTCTAAATACCCACCTGAATTCTATCTCGCACACAATTAGCAACATTCTTCCTAATTACAAGTTCCACTTCTAAATGTTTACAGTATATTAGGTAGAGCTGGTGACATCTGGCAACTCGCCCGGTCTCCGAGTGAGCACCTCCGTGACTCACCTAGTCTCATCTGTCATAGGGTAATAGCTTGTAACTACTGGCAACCCACCGGATTTTCCTGCTTTCGCTGCTTTTCGAACTATACCTGCATACGAGGATTCTGCCCCGGCTTCACACGGTAGCAGAGGTTAATATTTTAAGAGTTAAAATGCCAATATAGATAAATACATCGCTATCGGCACACGACTGCAAAGCTCGAAGTCGGCATTATTTTTTCTTGCTTCTTCAACAATCGTCATAAGTATAATAAACATAATAACCAGTAAATTACAACAAAACAATTACAACTAGTATTTACACTTTTAACCAGCGAGAAGAAGAACCACTTGAAGGCAGTGCCCAGAATTATACACCAAAACCTTCCTCTTCTTGCATTAAAATCCGTTTGGTGGTTTTTGCGTCTACTGAGTTGATGGAGACAGATAGTCGCGGCGTGAAACTTCTTTTTTTTTCTATACGTAGTGGCAATTCATTTGTTTATATTATTAACTGGGTTGTAGAAGCAAATGGTTAATTGTATGTTGAAGGCCGGCAACTAGCTACTTGTACCATAATTTAGCAACAATTTCACGCAAAACCTACTCTAATAAGATTTAACAAAATGCATGCACTTGCCACAAAGTCAAAGTCAAAGTCAAAGTCAAATCGTTTATTTCTTTAGACTTACAAAATAAGTACTTAGACAAGTCAAATTTTTACTATATAAACAGCTTAATATTTATTACTATCAACAAGAAATAATGTGCAATTGACTTTAATTCACTTCAATTTTTTGTCCACTAGCGGAAGAAGTGAAAAAGAAACCACTAGCATTTCCATCGCTTATCAACTAATACACACAAATTGGCATTATGGCTGGCCTAAGTAATTTTGTCAAACCAAGACCTCTATGAGCACGAATTTACTACATCTACGCATCTATGAATGGTAGATGCGTGGTTTTAGTTATTTTGTGCACATAGAGGTTAATGATGAGAATCCTTACCGTACTCAGTCATCATAATTTTCAATCGAAGCCTCATTCATTCACTTTAACCAGTCACTCAACTTGCCAATAACACAGTAACAGTTGTTAAGTAAAGTCAAGTTCGATTAACGGTTTCGACACTTAAAGCGTCCATAGACTAGATCGTGACAAGGGTTCACACAGTTTTGAAGTTGAGACCTTGTTGTTAGTTTGATATACAAGCATTGGTTTTTCAACTCCTACGTCACTTGACCTCGTGGTGTGCTAGTTGGTTAGCACATTCCCGTACTGAGGGAAGGATTTGGGTTCAAGTCCTGTTTTTGGTATCACACTAATATTACAAATGCGAAAGTTTGTATGGATGGATGGATGTTTGTTACCTCTTCACGCCAAAACTACTGAATGGATCGGGTTAAATTTTACAGCTAATCCTAATCAAACATACTACTTTTACTATTGGCTACTTTTTATCCCATAAATCAGTTCCCGTGGAAATGATATTTAAACGTATGTATATAGGATGAACGCGTGCGAAGCCGCGGGGCGCAGCTTGTATTACATAAATGAGTCGCGGGAGAGTGCTTATTTTGTAGACTTACAAAATAAGCACTTAGACAAGTCAAAATTTTTACTATATAAACAGCTTGATAAATAGTAATTACTATCAAATAAGAAGAAGAAGACGAAGAACAAAGGTCCAGGATGATGGCACTCGAGTCATGGAGCTTAAATGGAGTTGTGCTAGACACATTGCAAGGCGAGGTGATGATAGGTTGAGCAAAACAACAACTGACTGGTGGCCGGTGGCCAATCAGGGAAAAAGAAACGTCGGACGTCCAGTTGCAAGGTGGGTAGACGACATAGTAAGCGTCGGGGGCGGCAATGGAAACGGTTAGCACAGGACCGTGATGAATGGCACCAACTTCGGAAGGCCTGTGGGTAAAATCCGGCTGTGGATGATGATGATGACATCAATTCTCTGCATAGGTAGAACTCCGAGATGTTTCCCATCACTATAATCAAATCCTTCAAGTCGAGATTTCGTTAGAAGTGCTATAAAGATTCAATATTTCTTATTGAATCTCCGTAACTGGCCAATAAACGGTCCTCCCTCTTTTATCACTGTCACGAGGCACTTGTCACTTCTTATCCGGGTTGCTGCAAAATAGATCTTATTCCAGGGGGCTTAGGTTGTTACTGTTACTGTGATTTTCAGAACAAAAGTAAATTCAACTGGTCTAATAATCTAGACGTCTACCGGGATGTCTACCTTTTTTATGTCACGATAATGGTGTCGATACTGTTGTTTTAGAATTAGCTAAAATTAGAATTTAGGAAAAACGATAAATTTCGATTCATTAATCGATTCCTAACGATTCTTAAATCCTTATTTGAGTTAGTTTTCATGTCATATATAAGATAACTATTCAATTTGAAAAGCTATTGCTATTTGACATTCGTAAAACCTAATGTCAATTTTATCCAATTCTAAATCAACATAATCAAATAATTTTTTTTGGCCCTTAGCTACCGTTTCTTTTGTAGTTAGAAGGTTTTTTTCTTAGGAACTTTCTATTTTATTTTAAAGAAAAAAATATTGCCATTTTTAGCTTTTTGAAAAAAAAGTACGGTTGGCCCAAAAAATGACTTTGTCAAAAAAACAAGTAGGTCTTAATCGATTCTATTTCCAACCACGAACACTTTTCCTAAAGTAACATAACAAATGTAATCGTTAGTTTTGGCAATAATTTAAAAATCAATTCCCATACATTTTCTATGTAATAAAGAGTAAGAACACCAGAAACATTATTTGCAGATCCTAAAAACATTCGTGACAATACCGGGTCTGGGTAGTCAACGTGACAATGTTCAACGGATGGTATGCCTTAGTGTCAAAATGTTTTTAAAAATTATGAAGATATAGCCAGTTTAATTCCGTGTCACGTCACACCTTACACTTTTTAGCAAGGTGTGACGTAACTAACTATCTCTCTCCCACTCCCACTCACAACGCACATTATTTTTGTACATTTTTAAAGGAAAAATATGAGTCCCATTTCTTCTGATAATCTAACTAAATATAAATATAATTACTAAATATAATTTAGTGCATCAAAAAAAATTACCCACAACACTACTCTATTTCACTGAATTATGGAAAGGTCACATTTAAGACTAGGCAGTTAGAGAACTAATAAAATGCTCTGAAGACACTTCTCCGAACATTCCATCTCTATGCGAATAGCATGGCGAATTATGCGTAATTTTCATGTTCAGTCTGGATGAACGACGATAAAGAAGGATGATTATTTGAGTGCCATTGTGGAGATTTAATTTCAGATCCTTATTGGAACACAAGATGCTTATCGAAAAAATGCGTATGACGTCCTTATCCGTTTCAAAGGATTGGTATTTGGTAGGTTAGGTTAGGTATAGCCGAAATCGTTGAAAATTGTAAAAGAGTCGAGGTTGGTCAATTTTGTTAAAAAGTTCGCGTCTCTATCAAATATTTCAAACAATTCCTTTAAAACATAATGTGATTGAAATTCTGGCTTCTATTTCATTCAACAAATCAGCATTGTCATTCGACATGGCAATGCTGACAGCATTCACTCTGCCTTCTGCAGGGGTTGATTTTCATTCGATTCGTTTCCGAAATCGAATCCGACGGCCTTTTTGACGAATTAAAATACCCCAGCTGCAGGCATGCTGCATTTTAATTCGAATCGAATGGATTCAAATACCCCTGGTGAGGCTTTGCGGAACGGCTTTAAGAGTAAATAATAGTTGTAATTATTTTAATCTGTTATTGTTTTGTTATTGAATAAATAATCCTCCATGCTACTTTTATTTTTTACTTTGAAATTCTTCTGAACAAATTTTTACACATATTTTCGAGTTTTTTGCTAATGGTCTTAAAGACACGAAAGAAAACAAAAATTAAACTAAACCTAAACCTAATTCTAATAATTTAGCGATCTTGTCATAAGTATCGGTTATTACTCGTATTATATACTTACTGTTTAATAACCTATTTCGATCAACCAGTTTTGATCAAAAAGTGGAAGTAAAATGTTGAATTTTTAACGCAATCTAGTAAGATATACGAGAATGTACGTAGTAAATATCCTCAATAGACACTAGGTACTTACTAAGTATTATTTACCTATTATTTTACAAAGATTGATATAAAAACATTTTCACATTACTTTCACAGTTTAAGAATGATTTGATTATGGTATCGTATAACTCTTGTATCCTACACATAACTACATATCCTACATCAATGTAAAAAAGGGAAGATTTCTATGGTATTCTACGTAAAAAGATACGGTACAGAAACCAACAAAATTCATATTCAGTTCGTATTTGTATTCAGTCTAATAGTAACCTAACCCTTATTTATTTACTGAAACAGAAACAAAAAGTAGAAAATATCCTCATGTTTCGAGGAAAACATCGTAAGAATTTCATTTAGGGTTGGCCCACGGTGGGTCGAGATGTTTGACAGTAACAAGATCAACTAAAATTGTGTTCCGAACTTTTGGTAAGTTATTCGAAATTATTTCAGACGAGATTCCGCCCGTGACTTCATATGCGTTCAATGTTCGCGGCGAAAATTGCTTCCCATCATGATTTGCTTTTTTACTGCATGAATGTGTAATATGCATGCATGCATTTAGGAAACTAACTTAAGCTTTTGTATCTTCCATAACAAGATAGATAGGTATTTGATTTGATTCCTCATCTTCATCTGCTCATAGATACAAGTCGATAGGCTATATAAAAATCGGTACTTATCTGATTTCTTATGTCTTTTCTTAGGTCATCATCATCACGCTCCTATGGAACACCTATTAATCTACCCTACCCATCATCCTGGCTTTCAGGTTTGGCAATGAAATTAATGAAGCATCTTGCCCGTAGAAGTAATTAATGTTAATTAGTTGCTTTAAATAACAAGTGTAAGCAGACGCTGTAAGATAAATAACAGCACCAAGCCTTACTCCTCTCTGATACTAAGTTATAATTACCGCCATTTTGTTATCAGACCTAAACAGGGGGGCTATTCCGGCCGTTCAGGTAATTCCACCACTTCGTAAGCTACGTGAGAGAAATATGAAGAAGCATTTTGTTAATTGACGACGATGACTGGGCTGTTTTGAGTTATTTTGAAATTAGGAGCCTTCTATTTGTGATTTGGTTTCAATGGGTTTTTGGTTTTAGCTAATATGGCGTGTTTTAAAAAACTATAAAACGACTTAGAATTCCGGTAAACAGTATTCATCTATGTCGCTGACGAACGAAAGCAGCCCTCCCTTTTTTAAAGACCTGTAAAAACTTGTATTTTCGCAAGTAGTGCTCTTGTATTTTGGCAAATAGTGCTCTTCCTTAGGAGATACCGTCTACCTCGCTGAAAAAAACAAAATTTTAACAAAATTCATAAGAATCTATTCAGCCGTTTAGGTGTAAAATGGTAACAGACAGGAAAACAGAATTAATTTTGCTTTTAAGTATTATTTTAAGAGAAGCCGTGCTGCAGCGCTTGAACTTGACTCTTAAGGCAGTCTCGGAATGGGGAAAGCCAATCGAGCAAACAGAGTCCGTGTGTCCAGCTTCTCGATTTCCGGAATATACCGGTAGGTACCTTAAAAGGTTCAACTAGAGCTCCTTGGTGTCTCTCACACCATCACCTAAGCGGTTTTCCTCCATCTTCATTATTCGCACCACTCAGGAATGGAACTCGCTTCCTACTTCTGTTTTTACCACCGGGGTCTCTTCAATACAAGAGTGAATAGGTAATCTTCTATACCTTTGTGATAAAGCGAAGATGTGGCCAACGCGTCGGCCACATCTTCGCTATTCATCAAGTGAAATGGCGGTCAAATGATGGTTTATTGTCCATAAAACAAGCCCAGAAAAACGCGTACAAAGACAAGGGCAGATGCTTGTTATTTATACATTGAATTTGTACTAACGGACTCGAGTCCATTAGAAAAAATATAATGTTGGCGTGCCAAGGCTTTGTTTATGCGATGACTCTGCCAGCGTGTGGACGGACCAGCCTCATTACTTTTAATAAAACGGAAATTAAGATACGCGGAAAATTAAGGGAATTGCGTTCGGTAGACGAAAGAACACCAATTTCATTCGCAAGAATTTCAACCCTACCTGCGCTTGTTGGCCTATGCATAATTTCATTGGAGTTCATCGATGCAAAAGCAGGTATAATTATGAAAAAAATTATAGAATCCATTTGTCTATATTAATAAGAGTATTGTATGCATAATTTAATTGGATAAGTTCATCGATCCAAATGCAGTTATAATTATATACCCGTTTTCATTATCATTATGAGGGAAAACCCACAAACCACCAATGTGGTTTGTGGGCTAAGACATGAATGTTTTTTATGTATAATAAGATCGCAATTTTTCATAGCATAAGTTGTAGGTAATTTAATTTAGAAATAAAATCTGGTCTTCAAATTTTTCATACAAAATTAAACACTGGACATTTTCAAGCAGTACCTTGCCCCAAAGAAAACAGAGCTTGTGTTTTGAGAACTAGCTAAACAATTTTAGACAAGGAAGAGTCAATTGAATACGATGAATCTAATTATTCAAAACATTTAAACTAATAAAACGACATTTTCTGAAAATGAATCTACTACTACTAGATCGATTTATCGCCCCCGAAACTCGGTGTATACTAAATTTCATGAAAATCGATGGAACCGTTTCCAAGATCCAGATTACATATAGGTATATACAAGAATTGCTTGTATAAAGGTATAAGATAAGATCTACCTACATAGAAACACTCGGAATAGGATCAAATATGACAGATCCTACTTAATTACACAAATGACCACCTACCAAAGGTAGGTACTACTCTTACCAATATTCCCCGTTACGTGTATGAATTTCACTCGGTGTCACAAGCAAGACATGCGACTCAATTTACGCGTAAAATAGCGATAAAAGATCTAATTATAACTCGTGAGTATGTTGATCGCTACCGGCATATTTTTATGCTATCGTTGAGATTCCGATCCAATACAGGGCAATAGGCGCTCCGATATTAGATTTTTATCTAGCAAGACAACAGAATTCTAAATAACAGTGTCTCATTATTTAGAATTATGTAAGCAAGAGAAATAAAAATAACACGCGGCCAGGAAGCATTGTATGGGGCTAAAAATAGATTGAAGTACGTTATTCCCGCAATATTTCTAGTCTAGGACTACCATTATATGCGAAATTTTAGCCTAATCTGATTAATAGGTAGTTCTGACGTGAAGCTGCATTAAACAAACTTTTACCACTAAAATTGTTGCCTATCTAGTAAATAATATTATGCAGGCGAGAGTTTATGATGATGTAAAAATACATGACTAAAGAGTACGCCAAAACTACTGATTTGATCTGTCTGAACTTTTGCTTAAATGTAGTTTTAGACCTGGATCATGACAACTGTAATAATTTACAAAGAAACCATACGTTAAAACTTTATAACCATACGTAAATAATGAATGTTTGACGACCTCTGTGGCGCGGTGGGCGAAGGTCTGCCTGCGACGCAGGAGGTTGCGGGTTCGATTCCCGCCTCGGGACAAATATTTGTACGATCTGCAAGTATTTGTTCAGGGCGTTCGGGATGTATTCTATATAATAAAAAAAAAATATCTATCTATGTAGTGTATTGTATTATGTATATCAGTTATCTAGTACCCATAACACAAGCTCTGCTTAGCTTGGGGCTAGATAATTCTGTGTGAATAGTCCAGCATTATGTATTATTTATTTATTATTTAATGTAGTAGTAATGAATGTAAACCATACGTTGAAACCCTCTGTGATTGAAACCATACGTAAGTAATGAATGTAATGCTTTTAGCTCTACCACCAGACTGGGATCCCCAACCCGCATGCCCAGAGTGAGGATTATGGGTATTACAACCCCAGTGGGGAGGGGAATACCGGAGCGAGCTTGAGATAAAAGCCAAGAAGGAGCTTATCAGGGGAGGCCTGTAGTGGACCATTATAAGCTGTTGAGCAGAGAGAAATTGAAGTAAATATTTATAATAACAAAAGTCTAAAAGAGTCACGTGGAATCCTGGATAAAGGTACTTAAACGTAAAAGTACTTCATGCATCGTACTTATCTTTGAGCTATTCCACTAAGAAGCTATAAATATGAATATTTAAGTGCCCATAAACTTTGGAGTAACTCGTCAGTTATCAATACGACACTGGTACCCCATTTATGGTGATTTATATTGGTTCCGTTTTCGAGAAATTTAATTTTATCTTCGTAAGACGAGAGAATGAATATTGACAGGTGCACGAATAATAAGATGAATACTTGGAGTAAAAATACGCCCTTTAAATTTATTAAAGTGTAGGAGTAGGGATATCTTTGAAATGTGGAATAAAAATAGGCACCAGCAGCGCTTTGGTTAAGATATTGATAAGATTTAGATTCCCAAAATACAGAGTGGAAAAAATATCCTTTAGTTAGCTCATTAGGAGGTTGCGGGTTCGATTCCCGCCTCGGGACAAATGTGTGTACGATCTACAGAAATTTGTTCAGGGTGTTCTGGAGGTATTCTATGTATAATAAAAAAGATCTATCTATGTAGTGTATTGTATTATGAATATCAGTTATCTAGTAGGTACCCATAACACAAGCTCTGATTAGCTTGGGGCTAGATAATGCTGTGTGAATTGTCCAATTTTTTTTTATTTTAATATTATTGATTTCCAAATCGCTTGTAGACCGTTACCATGTAGAGCCACAGAAAAGGTGTGATATAGACAATTTTTTTTTACTGAAGATATTATTTATTGGAAAAAAATCACAATCAAATAATAGAAATGAAAATAAAAGTGAAAATGTTTATTTTGGAACCACAATAACAAATCACAAAGTTTTGGGCACTAAGCTGCCCAAAACTTTCGTTTTCGTTTTTTTTAAACTGTATTACAAAAGGCAGCGTCTTCCCAATGCAAGGTACATTGTTTGTAGTTTCAGAAGGAAACGAGAAACATAATAAAAATAACTTTAATCTAGACAAATAAATTAAAACTAGTATTTAGAATAACTATTTGTAATAATTGATTAAATAACTTATTTGAAATCGTAATTCAAGTTCGAATGCGTTTGTGTAAAAGAACACGAAAAGGAAGAGAAAAAACTTTTAAAAAATATTCGCTATCCAAAAAATCGTTATTTACAACTGTATCAGGATCCAGAATTACCCCCTTTCGGCTTAGTACACCCATTCCGCAGCACCCTGTATATCTTATAGGTTCGTCAATATCAATTCCATCTGTTGCAAATCGCATAAAAGAACTCATTAACTTGAGCTGCGTATAATTCACTTGTATAATCTCATTAGATCATTTCATGGGCGGCTGTCACGCGAAACGACTTCATTGCATTGCCTTCGCTGTAATGGCGACTATGGCGAGCTTCTCTAATTAGATAATTAATATTGTAGACACCGATTGATGGATGGTTGGAAGGCGCATTCGCAGAATTTGCACTGTTGACACTCACAGACATCGTAATAATAAGCTACTATTATTATTTCTGTGGTTGACCTAATAATAGAGTTATTTAGGATTTGCTCTCATTTTTTTTATCAGAAATAGACCTTCGTTTGACCGCAATCTCACCTGATGGAAAGCGAAGATGCGGCCGACGATGTATCACGAAGGTCTAGAAGATGGCTACTCCGGACCACATTCCGAAACACAACAGAGTTGCTTCACGGACTGGCGCAGTCCGGAGGGTGGTGACAAGCCACGGCCGAAGCCTACCAGAGGGTACCGCTCTTAGCACCACCAATCATCATCATCTTCTTACGACCTCACTGACCAGTTAATGCCGACACTAAAACGAAAACATATAAATTTAAAATATCGGAAAGTAGGGCTGAAATTGCCTGAGGAGCGGTTTTAAAGTAATACTTTTTAGCTCTAGGGAGAATCGCTTTATAGAGCTGTTACGTCTCAAACCGGTGGTTAAGGATTAGTAGTTTTCGAGATATGACAGTTTTAGTTTGACAACTGTCATCCGAAATGAAGATCTAACTGAGAGCTGTCACATTTCTCTATAAACTGTTGGTCTGAGATGACTACTTTCCGAGATATTATGACCTTTTTTATATAGTAGCTAACAACGCTCTCTATTAGATGAAATTAGAATTTAATCAAAACTTTTTAAACTTTCGCGATTTGTTAACATAATTAAATGATTTATTTATCGGGTATTTATCGCATTAACGTAGGGGAAATAAAAACAAAGGTACGCGATAAATACCCGATAAATAAATCATTTAATTATAGAATTTAATCTTCAGTGCTTCAGTAGTCATGACAACATCATCAACAACGTGACACTTTTTTGAACATGCTACCCATCTTCATCGATTTAATAGACGTTATCTCGACAGTAATGCTTGCAAGCAAAAAGAGCACTTTACTCCCGTGAACCGTTTTACGGCTACTAAACTAAACAAACCCGCAAACCAAGCGATTGATACCACTCCCCACTCCCCTTGCCCTTTGTGGTACCTTATAACGGGTGTTTCAGAATGATTCTCTCTTCTGAATGAGTAACATTCTGAAACACCCTATATAAGGTTCCTGTGTTTGCCAAAAATCCACACGACAAAAATTATTAATAACAAAGTCAAAGCTCAGCTTTAAAAATAAAAATGTTAACCCATTTTTACGCCTTCTTTGACATTGAAACATTGTTTGAACATGCCTTACCATTTGCATATAAACAGGTTTTAAATTGGGGTTTAAAGCTTACACTTTCGAATTTCGGTTTGCGTCGATCTTTTCGTATTTTTGCCTTCCCTAATATTCTAAAATCCCTTTAAGTAGTTTAGTGTCGGGTTTTGCTTGTTGTTTCTATAGAAATGTTTAAAGGTTGATTTTGTCACATTTGATCTGATTCATGGAATAAAAAGTAGCTAATGTATTATTTCGGTCTTAGATCTACAGGAATGCAAAGGTTGAGCCCAACCCTTTCAGTATTTTTGGCGTGAAGATTTAACAAACATACTTTCATCCATCCAAACTTTTGCATTTATGTTATTAGTTTTTGTTATTGTTTTATGTTATTAGTTAGTGGTTCCCTATTGCGCAACTGAAATTGCTCAACTGCAAATAGTTGAGCACGGGCTTCCATTTTGTTTCCCATTTCTCAACTCGATAAGTTTAGACGACATATAAGCGAGACCAGGTGGTCTATAATAACAACTAAAAAAACAATCAATTAATTGAGTGTAATTTAAAACATGTGTGTTTAAAACAAATTAAATGATTTGATAGTTTACGAATCGACAGTAATAAAACAAAAATTGTCATTTGGGTGGGACACATAGCTGTGTGACACTTTTAATAAGTTTTGTCCCTAAAAAATTTGGTCCGAGTTGTCAGCAACTCATTAAAAATTGATTGCAATGTTCATATGAATTCAATTAAAAATAAATGTCAAAAAACCTAATGTTATTAAATGATACGATTACAAATCGTTTCATTATTAAAGATTTTATTAAAGTTTATTAAAGAAGAGTTTATTAAAGTTATTATCTCGCTGAAAGAAGCGATTACTTCCGAGAAAGATTTATAAAACCCATCAGCAAAACGAGGCGCAAAGATTACGTTTCTTGTGCATCCGTCAAAGCCTATTTCCGGTGACGTCCTGGAAACTGTATTATTTTTTAAATATCGATGGTACCAAAGATTTAAATCGTTTGATACTCCCTTACGCCCAAAAACTTGTAGCTTTGAATGCGTGAGTAAAGGTAAAAAACAAAATGCCGACGCTTACTATAAGTAGATATAATTTGTTTAAATAAAAACTATAAACCAACTTTAAATTTAAGTTTTCTCGCTTCAAGTATTGCCTCTGATTTTCGTTAAAGCAAGAATAGAAATACACACTCAATCAAAAATTGCCACTGCCTAAAAAATACAGACCGACACACTTAGAGGCTTAGTAATAGGTACAAATTTTGAGACCTTTACGCATACAAAACCCTAGTAAAATCATCAGTCCAGAAATGATCTTCCTTCGTTCTATGCCATCGAGAGTACTTTATTAAATTTCCTCTGTGCTTCTATGGGTTATAATTGTAGACTGACAACACATATTTTCTCTATGCAATCGACACACACACCATCCGGTGCGTGTACCGATTATGCATACTTTTGACCGATTTTGTGAAAAAACAACAAAAAGCCCATCCGTGGCGTCTTGCCAGTCAAGCGTAAATTTTGACAATCTCATCCGTGGCGCCTTGCCAGCGGAGAGGATATAAACTCTATGTTCTATGCTATCCGTCTATATTGAAACAAATACTTTTTGTATATCCTCCATGAATCAACTTTGCCTCTTGTTTACGTCTGTTGCCATGGGAACCGCTAGAGATAAAATTATAATGACTGAAATTATCAGAAGAGGATGTTTTAGATACTTTTTCAGCGCACACATAAATTTCTCGTAAATCTTACTTTTATGGTACAGTCACCAGCATAAATATATGACTATGGGCAGCGCTGCAAAAATATCTGATTATCCATTGATGGTATAATTATGTGACGATACGTAGCCGGTAAAAATATGTGATGATTTACACCCGGCATAATAATCGTTTGCCTTGTAACAGCATAAATATCGGATCGGACGGGAAATCAAAATTAAGTGACATTTCAGCAGCGTACCTTATTATCTATCTACTGTAAAAGCATAATTATTGGATCACATAAACTGCAATAATATCTGACACAACTAACAGTCAAAAATATCTCAACGAATGAACTTTATGTGCCTAAACATAGAGGCGTAATTTGACCGAAACTGTATGACGCTTCTCGAAAAGAGTATCAACCTGTCATTGGTTGGATATCACCGTCTCACGTTTTATGGCATGATTTTAGCATTTTAGATTTTAGTCGTCGGCGGTCAGTGTTATGTTATGAATGATTATCTACCTAAGATCCGAATGCGTAGTAAACTGGTGATATCAAGTGTGTCAAAAAATAATTAAAGTTATTTAATTTAATTTAATTTAATTTTCTTTCTTAGGTTTACCAATAGTTTTATACCCAGTTTCTTACATCTTTAAATCTTATACAAAATACTAACATGCACGAAAATGTAGAGTTACAAAATAGAGACATTATAGGTAGGTAACTATAAATTATTGCTATGTGCACAAACCGCTTGTAGGTAAACACATTATAACGGATTGTTATAAAAAACGCTAATATAAATCCAATCTTTCACATTTATTTATTCTTTCTTGTAAACGTAATATTCAATTTCGTCTCTAGGGACGAAAAGTATAACTTTCATCCCGCTGCGACATATGTCAATTAATGACGACTAATGACATGTACAAAACAATTGACTGCTGTCACCTCACTTTTTTCTTGAACCATACCTTTCAATACAGCCACTCAACTTCAACTTCTTGTGAGATGGCTTTTGCGTCTGGTTTGACGCAATTCATAGGCCCATTCAATTAAGTACAGCGTAATGTAAAATTAAAATAAATTAGAGGTACCATTATTATAATTTACTTTCAACTATTTCTTTAAAATAACATAGATTTCGTATATATACTTACCATTTTTAAATAATAAAAATTAAAGGAATAGTTCTCGCATTCTACCATGTCTATTCAACTGTGGTAGAATAGCGAAAGCTACCATGGCTATATTCTGTCATCTCTAAAGAGAATTTTCTATGCCTAAGAAAAAACAGCGGAAATACGTATATAATCTTCGTATCATTTTTCGAGTTGTTCAATTTTGTGTGATTGTTACAATAAGATCAGACATTGATATAGGAATCGATTTTACGCCTGATTTTATAAAAGAAGAGGCTAAAGAATTAGTGGAAAACCTTTTATCACCTAAATCAAAATAAACGGACAACGGTTTTTTAATATACTTTAACGAATTCTCAAAGACTTACCAAGCTTCAACATTATGGATCGTGTATTCTATGTTAAAGACAATACACAATGAACATTTAAAGGATTTCGAGAGACTAACATCGTTTCTTAAGAGACAAAATGATGGATTTAACTAAAAAAATACAAAGTTTTAACTTCTCAAAAGGGTACCTTACCTGGAAAGAACCTTTCACTATCTATAACTAATAATTGCTATAATTTGACCATAGGCTTAAAATAAATATCTCTCCTTAATTGTATTATGTAAAATAAATACAATTTTTTTTCATAAGCTCATTCATATTTTTATTTTTACTTTCCTTGTATTCGTAATGAAAAGCACAGTGTTTACCTCGGGTGAAAGTAACATTTAGTCCCTCGAACTAGTAGCACCCTCATTACGCTTGGCCGCTAAACTCCGTCTCGGGACCAAATAAGTTACTTTCATTCCTTGGGTAACAATGTACTATTATTCTTCTCCTTTATTCTTCTTTATTAGGGATGACATTGTTTTCGTTATAGCGGGTATTATTCATTCTCCACAATAAGACTCGACCATCCGCTCTTGATTGGAAAACGTTTTTATCAAGAAACGCGACATTCTAAATTCAAAATTTATGTATTGACTGTTAATTGTTTCAGATATTATTGCAGGTTGTGTGATCCGATAATTATGCTTTTACAGTAGATAGATATTTATGCTGTTACAAGGTAAACGATTATTGTGCCGGGTGTAAATCATCACATATTTTTACCGGCTACGTATCGTCACATAATTATACCATCAATGGATAATCGGATATTTTTGCAGCGCTGCCCATAGTCATATATTTATGCTGGTGACTGTACCACCTCAAATTCATTAGACAGTTAAGAAAGAATCATCGAACTTTGATTAGAATTGGCGAAGATATCACCAAAATTGTTGGAACTAGTCGTGATTTTTGGAAGTTTTTTTTTGAGCATGATTTAACGGTATAAATCATTGATTTATTAAAAACGAAGATGAGGTACTGGTTTCTCGAAAGTGGCAACCTCAAATTGTGTAAAATTGTGTTCTCCCACATCAGTCACCGTCTGACCGGCGGCACGGGCGGTCGTGATTCGCGTGAAATATTGTTGTCTCGGTCTCACTTCGGCCCTAGATACGTCTTTCCGTCTTTGTTCTTCTTTGTATTGCACAGGACTGGAAATATAACTGTGAGCGTATGTGTTTGCGTGTAGTTGTAACACATGCCAATTATTGAGTAAGCGCTGGGAGAACGTAACCTATCTTCCCTTTTTAAATCAATGGTATAAATACTAATCCTTCGAGAATAAAACTTTTATGCGATCACTTCGGAACCATTCTCTATACAACAGCGAAATAATTTTTCTCGGTCTGTAATTGACGCAGAAATCGGTGAACATACATACAAAAACTAATAAACATACAGACGAAAATAGAACCTCCTCCTGAAGTCGGTAAAAATTATTGTTTTTGTCAATAAACCTAACTGTTATTATAGCCATTTATTGTGCAATCAGATTGTACGAACTTTTGTGAACAAGCACGTCACAAAAAACACAATTCACTGATTTCAAATGAGTGAGCTCACTCGCTTCACTTGCTACCAAACACGGGACGGTGTCACCGCTGAAAGTGCCTATCTAACGAAATCTTTAGATAGTCCCATTTACGACTACTTTATCTAGGGAGTAGTGAATGTAAAAAAGTAAGCTATGAATTATGCACAAATATCGGCGAACCCACTCAGTTATTAATAACTCGTTTCTATGGACATGTTTAAATGTTATTATACCTATCCCATAGGAACGGATTTGTCTGATAAAAGTACCCTTAAGTGTTTAGCACACTTATGCAACATTTCTGCTCAATTAATTCTATAGTTTTCCCACCGCGCCCCGCGTCTACGCACGCGTGGTGTCTATGGAACCGTTGAATGATAATTACTTTCCTATGGAAACTGATTAATGGGATAAGAAGTAGAAAACTGTATGCAAAATTTCATCCCGATCTGTTTCATGGGTTTGGCGTGAAGCGGTAACAAACATCCATCCATACAAACTCTCCTAAATGGGTTTGTATGGATGGATGTTTGTTACGATTTTTTCGCCGGGCAGTAAAGAGACCTAATTTATTGAGACAGTTTCAGTACTAGGATTCTCTTATCTCCCTTTCATCCCAAGGTTGTTGTTGAAAGAGATCGTTCAAAGCGATAAGGCCGCCCTTTGTACTTCCTTTATTCTCTACATTCCCTTCTGTAATTTATTTTAAATTTGTGTAGTACAATAAAGAGTTATCTATCTATCTATAAGAAACAGGGTCAATTGACATAAAAAACGGTTTTTTTAAGGAAATTATCATACATACATAATAAATAATAAATAAATAATGTTGGACAATTCACACCAGCAATTAGCCCCAAGCTAAGCAGAGCATGTGTTATGGGTACTAGATAACTGATATACATAATACAATACCCTACATAGATAGATATTTTTATTATAAATAGAAAACATCCAGAACGCCCCGAACAAATATCTGCAGATCGAACACACTTTTGTCCCGAGGTAGGAATCGAACCCGCAACCCCTTACTGCGCCGTCCAAAATATCCACCCTGTATAACAACACCCGGGTGTTGTTATTTGTACGTAGGTACTCAAATATTCAATACTGATATTCTGTTTCAGTATTCATCATCGAATATTCATAAAATTTTTGAAAGCCTCGTTCAAAATACTGCGGGTTATTGGCTAGGGCTTGCGATTTGAAAGAACTATCCTCGATGAATACCAGGAGCGGGGCCTGATTCGACTAACACAATTGCCTCACTATGACAATATTATCGCTTCATTATCGCGTAACAATCACCGCCATTGATATCTTTTGGTATTCTACTAACACGATCTTTTTTGTCTATGCCATATATATGACTATTACGATTATGATTATATGCCCCACCACGTTATTGACACGTTATTACAAGTCATAGAGATTATAATCTTATGGTAATAGAATACCAAATAAATCTACGACTAAATCTCTATCTTAATCGTATGGCGCCATAATAGCATTTGTTTAATAAATAGTGGAATTAGGGCCCTGATAGGTATCTTCTTTCTCTTGCTTTGATGAAGAATTAAATGAATAATGCATACCCAAAATAATCACACTATATATAATATTATAAATGCGAAAGTTTGTATGGATGTATGGATGGATGGATGGATGTTTGTTACTTCTTCACGCCAAAACCACTGAACGGATTGGACTAAAATTTTGCATACAGGTAATCCTAATCCTGGAATCAAACATAGGCTAGTTTTATTTATTTATTTATTTATTTATTAAGGAATAACTAACGACTACATTAAACTTATAATCCATTTGTGTTAGTACTTTGCTTTGTAGGTAAAGATAGGAGTTATTCATAATGTAGTCCACAGTGCTATCCACATATTTTTTTTAATACATACAGAATTAAAAAAATCATGCAACAAAAAGGCCTAACGAAAACTAAGCTAAGCGAGAGCTGAGCTCCAAATCAACAACTAAGTTTAGTGAAAAAAGGAAATGATAGAAGGTAATTAAATGATTCTGACTGAAAATTACAATAATATTTTATGTAGGGTTTTACTCAAATATACTCTCACTTGAAAAAGTAAACTATTTATGTAACAACTTTTTAAATTTATGTAAATTGCATATACATAATGTCTATGTCTGCAAAGTTATTATTATAGGACTCAACCTTTTGATCCCATAAATCAGTTCCCGTGGGATGAAAATCACCTTTTAATGTTTCCATAGGAACAACGCGTGCGAAGCCGCGGGGCGCAGCTAGTAAATAAATAAATTGACACAGCATTATCTAGCTTTGCTCGGCTAAGCAGAGCTTGTGTTATGGGTACAAGACAACTGATAGGTAAAAGTACCTAATATAATACACTACATAAATTGATATTATTTATAATGGTGTCGATTCTGTTGTTTTAGGATTAGCTAAAATTAGAATTTCGGAATTTCAAATAGATAAAAACGATTCTATGGTTGTAAAATTTGACTGACACGTTTAAAATTAGGATGACAGCTCTAACATGAAGCTGACGGACCTAAAACAACTCAATTTAGTTAAAATGGCTATAACCATATTCCTTGAAAAATTAAACAAACGGATTGAAAATTAGGATGACAGCTCTAAAATTAGATTGATAGATCTAAAACAGCTTAACTTAGTTATAAGTAGCTTTAACCCTATTATTTGCATTACATTTTAGTTATGGTTAGAAACATCTACCTAACTCAGCAGGCATCTAATTAGGTCATGATTAAAATTTATCGATTTTAAACTAGTATCGATTTGAATTTCTAAACGATTTCTCAAATAATGGATGAACTGTTTGACCCATGTAAAGAAGTATTTTAAAATAACATTTTAGAAAAAAAACATATTTTGCTCGCAGCAAAATCCCAACTACTCAACTCAGAGAGGTTTTGCGATTTTAAAAAACGTTCTAATATAGGTATTTTTAGGACCTTTATAGAGAATACAAAAATTTTTAGGTCAACCTAGCATAGAAAATTTAGAAATCTTAAAATTTAGGTTAGGAATCCTAAAACACAGAATCGACACCAATACTTATAGAAAACATCCAGAACATCCTGATCTGCAGATCGTAAACACATTTGTCCCGAAGCGGGAATCAAACCCGCAACGTCCTGCGTCGCAAGTGGACCTTGGCTCGCCGCGCCACAGAGGTATTAATACTACCTACAGTGCCCGAAGGGATGCTGTACGCGCGCGTCTAGTACCACACTCACCCTGAAGATGTCTCGTTAAGGGATGAAACGTTGATGTTCTTCCAACAGAAACAAGTTTCGTAGTTAACCCGCTTACATTCATAATGAATTCGTCAAACTACGAAAGTTTCTATATTACCTATATGTATAAAAGAGGTAATACTAATACCGTAATACCATGTTACAGTTTGAAATTGGAATCTGTTACCCTGAAAACGAGTCCGATTTCATTAATAAAGTGGTTAGGTGCAATCGCGTGACCAGTCGCTTTGAATCCCGCATGATTTGACCGGGGGTGAGGTTATTCTCACTTATGCCAGCGTTCTATAAACTTTCTTTTCAATTGCATTTGTGTATTGGGTGGGACTAGCAAAGCAAGAACAATCTATTCTATTTAGAGTGAGTACACGTAAGGTTTTGAAGCGCGCGCATTGGTACCAATCGTGCCTATTGTCTAACCTATAGTAGAGCCTAGGAGAGCTGTGTGGTGCTGGCTTAGAATTTGCACCACACCATCTCTTCCCATGGGTGTCGTAAGAGGCAACTAAGGGATATCCACCGGGGCTGGGCAGCATTGCCCCCTGCAGAACAATTCTACCACCGAACTGCGATCCCCAACTCGAATGCTTAGCGTGGGGATTATGGGAATTACTTCCCCATTAGATGTTTATCTAGCGTTTGCCAACAAAGCGCTTTATCAAGGGAGGCCTGCGTCCAGCGGTGGACCAATACAGGCTGTTGAGGTTGAGGTTGAGGCTTTGGTAACCTGCGTTAAAAAACGTTTCTTCTTAGTTGGATACATTCGTACACATTTAAGTGCGTGTTTGAATGTTTGAATATCTGTCAGTAACATGCGTTTACGAACAGAACCAAATTTAAAGTTTGTTGTCAGTGATTGATATGTATGTGGTTGGCAAACTATTTTTAACATAGATTTAAATCGTTAGATACGCCCTAACCACCAAAACCTGTAGCAATGTTTTGAAATGTGTCGCATCATGTCCAAAACCTGTGCAATCTACACAAACAAAACAAGCGTACTGAGAAAATAGTCTCTTTTTCTCACACATTAGTTGCAAACACTACTTTCTCTTTCGTGCACTCGTGCTTAGATATATACTGAGTCCAAGTTTATGCATGCGTAAAGTTCGACTTGGACACAGACACGGCGGCGAGGTCTCACTGCGGTAAGGGCATATCTCCCGATTTAAATCTATGATTTTTAATAAATAAACAGACGCGTGCTTTTGTATGACTACGAATGTGTCGGATAAGCTGAGCTATTACGATAAACTCATGGATCCTTAGATGGGTGGGTATAAACAATTACGTTTTCCATGGAGATGGGGCAAATTTAATTACATAAAATGTATGGCTGGATGGTCAATGTGAATAAACGTATTCCATTTCGTTTTTGCTAAAATGTTGTCATAAACAGGCACCTTTTTGTATTATAAAATTATAAATCAGAATTGCAGTAGCTACCTAATAAAACGTAATAGATAAAGTGATCCTGTCTATATTGTTGTCAAAATTTAAATTAGTTTCGTTCATTCATGGTTTTCTATTTCAGCTGGCAATAGCAATAGTCGTTCATGGACAGATATTGTGATTTGCTATTTAATGAATAGGACGCGCAAAAGCCATAAGTGGCTTTCAAACGTCAATTGTAGGATCCTTCCGGGATTTAGCGTATAACACTGCAGATGATTCAAAACGCTCTTCACCAAAGCGCTTGTTTCAAAACGCTCTTCACTAAAGCGCTTGTTTCGAAACTCCTTAGAGGACTACACCAAGGCGGAGATTTCCTAAGCGTCTGGTTCTAAGTTGTATTGTACTGTACGTCGTTCATATCTCTTCATCGCTAGCTTGCAAGGCATAGCTCAGATATAAATATAATGTACCGAACATAACCGATCTTCTCCCTTCCGCCATAGGACTAGCAGACGCACAAAATCACAACACAGTGTCGAACCAAAAAAATCTGCTCTACATAATATCCACAGCCATATAGAGGAATGAAATTCCAGCGTCTGTTTTCCCATAAGAGTACAATCCTGGAGACTTTAGATCCAGGGTGAATAAGTTCCTTCTAGAAAAGCGTGCTCCATCTTAGGACACATTTTCACTTTCTTAAGAGTGTGCAAAGATATAACATAGAAATAACCGACAAAAAATAAGCTGTTCTGAGATAAATAACAATGACAAAAAAAATACTATTGAGAATTTTTTTACCAATCGTGTTTTTAAGACACGTTATTCAAGATAAAAGATCGAAGTTATATTTCCTTTAATATGAAGGTGGTACAGCTTTCACCGGTTCTGAGATAAATAACGATTTCAAAGTACAAAATTGCCAAAATTGCTTATGGCACACGCTTAAAGTGAGTTGGTGGCAAAACGCTTGATCATTATCAATTAAAAAAAAAATTACATCTTCTCTCAGTGGTCACCACTAAATCTAAGCGTAGACTAGATGTGTATAACGACGTCATATTGGTTGTTATAAACACATCTCTCCTCTCGTCTCGTGACCGCTTTAGTGGAGTCCAGCCCTTATGGAAGTAAATGTACATTGCATGGATTTTGTTTAACAAACAATAGGGGCTCGAATTGGAGCATGTTTTGTTTCGGTAGACCATTTTGTTTCTTTGCTAACTGACATCGGAAGCGGTAACTCCCATGTTGAAACAAACTATTTTACGTTTCATCCATCCATCCACATCCACAGCCTGTATCGGTCCACTGCTGGACGCAGGCCTCCCCCTGATAAACGCCTTTTTGGTGTTTAACTCATGGGGGGGTAATGCCCATAATCCCCACGCCGGGCATGCGGGTTGGGGATCGCAGTTTGGTGGAAGATTTGTTCTGCAGGGGGCGCTGCTACCCGCCCCCCAGAAGATATCCCTTAGTCGCGTCTTACGACACCCACGGGAAGAATTGGGGTGGCAAATTCTATGCCGCCGGCACCACACAACATTTTACGTTTAATATTCATTTATTCTGAAAAAGACAAATTATTTAATATCACTTAGGCTTTATAGTTTAAGTAACCTTAGATCTATAATAATACATAGTTTGTGGTCGTTCTATAGTTGACTCATTTAATGAGTTCACTTGATGAGGAGTGAATCATCATTTATTTCTGAGCATATACATAGAATTAATGAAACTAATGTTGATAGATAGTGTACAAGACAAAAAGAAAATTATACAGGTAGTAATATTTAAAAACCTATACATACAAAACTAACATAAACTAAAAGAAAATAAAACACTAAATATATATCTATACATACATATTTTTATATATAATATATTATCTGCTATTACTGTTCAGGTAATTTGAGTTTGAACGCATTAAATGAGCTTACACTTTTAATTTGGGAGGGCAATTTATTGTAAAGCTGTGCACCTTCATATAGGATAGTTTTTTTTCATAGTTAGTCCGAGTTTTCGGTAGAACGATAAAGCTGGCACGACGACGTGAACTACGTTTACTTATTTTTTCTACGTAAGTAAAATTTGTGTGAATTTTATTATTTATTATTTTACGGACTAGAATGCATGTTGTATATTTGTAACTGTTTAATGTTCATTATTTTCGTTTCTTTGTAGACTGTTTCGCTGGATTTTTTTTTAAGGAAAATTAAAAAGTAATTTGACAATTTTTTTTTTTTGTGATATTTGAAGTTTAGCTAGTTTTGATCTTACTGCACTGCCCCACAGCTCAATCAAATATAGCAAATGTGGTTTGACAAGGCAGTTATAGATAGTTTGATTGATATATTTGAAGCGGAACACAATGCATGACATTACGGGAAAAATAATACGCATTGATTTATTAATTATATACCATCGGTACAAGTTGAATTACGTAAGTACAGTGTCACCTGATCGATTCCCACAGTGAGTGAACCAAGCAAAAAACCCCCTGTTTCATTGAGTTCAAAGCCACGGGTAGAAATGGCTTTCCTTTCAATTGTCAGTCAATAAATAGCTGACAATAGAGTGAGTCGGTTTCACTCGGGTTTGTTCACAGGGAGTTCGAAGGCACTCAAGCTCTTACATATTTCATGAAGGGTGGATACGCTTACCCGCCCAACTTTAACAAGACCAAATGTCGTTGTGCATTTTTATTATGTCTTGTGCATCAATAGATATAAGATAAAATAGAATAGAAAATAATATAATTTTATTTGTAACTTAACTTAATCAGCAAGTTCAAACATTACTTACCTACTTATAAATAAAGCTTTTACCGATAAGAGTCACAAAAAGTATCTGTCTCAGCATGACGTGGTTGTAAACACCTTACAACCAACGTTGGTCTTCACGTTATAACTTGTTAACGATAAGCAAAAAACCCAACTTTAACAGTCAGACCAAATGTCGTTGTATTTATTTCTGCCTTATTTGTGCATCGATATAAGTATAAGCCCAATTTTAACAAAACCGAATGTCGGTAAGTATGCATTTGTATTAAGTCTTGTTTGTGTATCAATATCAGTAAAATAACCCAACTTTCACAAGCCCAAATGTTTTTGGCCATTACTATTCTGTCTTATGAATTATCAGTAAGAAATGGCAGGTGAAGTTCTAACTTCTCGAAAGTGGAAATTAGGTGCAATTAAGTCCCCCACCTCAGTCACAGTCGAACCTTCGGCGCGGCGTCGCCGGTATTGCTTGGCGTGCGTATTGTTGTCTGGGTCGCACTTCACTCTAGGTAAGTCTTTCCATCTTTGTTGTTCATTAGATTAGTACCTAGGTATATTACAAAAGTTATGGGTTATCTTCCTAGGATAACCCACAACAGTAAATAATGGAAAGCTCTAGGAGTGGCCTATGCGGTAACGCAAGACAGTATAAATACCATACCGGTGTCAAATAAATAATTAATAGTGGTAAATAGTTATGTTTCTGTGTGTGTATTATACCTCATTAGTTACTTCACTTATATTTCGTAAGATTGTTAAATAAAGGCTATTAAAATCAATAAATACACATAGGTTTATTGCAAAAGATTGGAAATATCGTGTCTTTGCGTTTAGTTGTAACTGAGGTTCCATATTAATAAAAAAAAAAGAAAAAAGAACCCTAATTGTTTCTACTAGCTACTTTATTTCAAATTACTTTGTTACCTACTGAAATTATGAAAAACAGATGCCTTCTATCGCGTTCTATGAACAGAATAATAAACTCTGGAATAGAATCCAAACTCTAATAACTCATGGCTAAAATAATACAACCAATTGATTTATAGTGATCTTCCTAAGAAGTTATGGCACTAAATAAGAATAAGCTTAAGAAGGCCATTAATCAAATTAACTAGAACCATTTGTCTTGGATCAGTGAACCCGGGTTTATATTTTTAACCGACTTCAAAAAAGGAGGAGGTTCTCAATACGTCTGTATTTTTTTTTTTTATGTTTGTTACCTCAGAACTTTTGACTGGATGGTCCGATTTGCATGATTCTTTTTTTATATGAAAGCTAGTGCTTCCCATGTGGTCCCATTTTAATTGTTCAGTTCTGATAATGGGATCCATGAAAATTCATGAAAAAACCGTAAAAATTTAAGTCGGTTTATAGTTTTTTAAAACAAAATTAATTATTTATTTGACTAATTGGGGATATTACTAATGTAGATTATATAAAATCCGGATGATTTAAAACCATGGAAGTATAGGACTTATTGTAAGTATCATAGAGGCGACTTATGTATATCAAAAATGAATAACATGTACCTAATGTAAATGCCAAATTGGAAAATTACAACTCGTAATATGGAACGTACTTACAGCTTACTTACTTTTTTAGCAGTACTTACTTACTTTTATGTAACTGAGATATCGCCATAATTAAACTAAACTAAATTGACAGTACTAAAAATGTCGCTGTCCCTATCATAACGGTCAAAATAATAAGGATGGCATTATTTTTGTCCTGTCAGATTAGTTTAGTCTAGTTTTGGCAACATATGAATAGACACCATTGTAAGTTAAAATACCAACTTATTACATAAACATTTTAACAGATAATACTTCATGTCTTTCATAATTTTCTGTCATAAAGTTTGTATCTGCTTCAACTTATAATCCTATTAAAAAAAATACAGTCGAATTGAGAACCTCCTTCTTTTTTGAAGTCGGTTAAAAAATCGATGTCGATGTTTATTTGTGGTTACGACTTGCCTATTTATTTTCCCTCGTAAGTCCATCCAAATATATCGAATGAAGCATTTTATAGCCATAAAGGGGTAAAAATATTGAATTAAACTGGTATTTACCGCCAGCCTCTTTTAAATAATACAGTTATCATATTTTTCATCCATAGGAAAAATCTACATCAAAAGGTAAAAGCCTTGGTATAAAATTCTCGTATTATTAATAAAAACAAATTTACCTTCTAAAATCTCCCAGGCAATCCAACCCAAAACAAAACAACACACTTAAAAAGTTTTTACAGTTACAAAACTTTTCTATGTTCACATGTTGACTTTCGCGCGTAATGTCTTCTAGGGCGGGCGGAACAACCGCCCAGGTCCAACCGCGGCTAGCTACTGAGACGTACTGTCTTCCAATAGTTTTACAGCGTAACCTGTGCACCTAACCGTTCCACGTGTAAATGTAGATGTTCTACGAAAGATTTTTAGTATTCTTTAAAGTATGTGTGGCCTCCTTTGAGTGATTTACCTACTAGAGTAGTACAGTTTCGTAAAACAGAACGCGGAGAAGTAGTCGAAAACTATTGGAAAGTAGAAAAAAGGGAGAAAATCAAAATACTAATGGATCAAGCGCCAAGCAGTGAAGGTACTTTCTCAGTAGAAACGATCAGGGAGTTTTTAGGTTTTTTCTTGGTGTATAGGTACTTATAAATCTGCGAAACCGTTTTTTTTATGCTTTTAAAATAGAGATAGAGGACATAAAAAACTGTGAATAAACCATAGACAGTAAGTATACCGTGGTAGTTCCGCCAGCGTTGTTCGGTAGTGGAGTTAAGATAGAATGAGGGTAGTATCTGTGCAAAAAGAGAAGCGTCTCGTGGTGGCGTATCAGTTGCGGTAAACTAACATTTTTAGTCGTACGTATGCGTAGACTGAAAAGTAATAGACCAGCCCTCAGCATATACAGTAGTTGATGGCACAAACACACACGAACAGACACAGTTTTTATCTCTAAAAATAATTTGCCACGACATGTTGTCTGGCTTTGATGGCAGACATCAAAATACCGATACGCAATTATACAGCGTGAGTCTGCATAAAGTACAGAAACGAAAATAAGGGAAACTACGCCATATTTTATCGACGGAAAATGTGATAAAAACAATCTATTATTTTTTATAGCGTTTTTAAACTTTTGTTTCTCTACGACCACCCTCGTATGTACAAAACGGTGTTACTTTAAAACTAAACGATGACTTACTTTTAAAATTAACTCAGCAATTATTGAAAATAACAGGAGCTATTTATTAAACTGTAATGGTAAACAAAAATTTCTTCTTCTCTTTATGCAGACTCACACTGTAGATAGAAAAAATATGCTATGACAGTTACATACCACTTTGACATTATGTTTCATCTGACTTTCGAAATAGTAGCATGTATTATACGTCTTAGATTACCGCGTAGACTAGATAGATAGATAAATAGAAATACCGGGTTGTACATACTGCAATGATAGAGCAGTCTTGTCAACGCAACAACAATTGTCAATTGGCACACGCGCGACCTTAATTATTCCTA
This sequence comes from Eupithecia tripunctaria, assembly GCA_955876795.1. Taxonomy (NCBI): domain Eukaryota; kingdom Metazoa; phylum Arthropoda; class Insecta; order Lepidoptera; family Geometridae; genus Eupithecia; species Eupithecia tripunctaria. The sequence continues at coordinate 4,871,478 of OY041613.1, read as the reverse complement.
GGACGCTTCTCTTTTTGCACAGACCCTAGCAAGAAATTGTCTATACAACCTCTTTTGTTTCGTAAAGAGATCTTAAACGTCTTGACAGTGAAATACTTATTCATAGTTGAAATACCTTTGCGCTATTTGAGGTTATTTTTGTTTGTTTATGTTTTCTAAAAACTATTTTCTGAACAATTTCAATTTACTTACAGATTTAAAATCGTGTTGTACATTACTAATTCACGATTTACAGCATTACATAAATTCAAAGGGTTAGTAATTATAGTTTTAGTTGTAGTAGGTATTTATAGTAGGTCGTCCGACCCAACGGATTATGATAGTGAGTGAATAGGGAGTGCACCAGTGATTGCTCACATACTTGTGCACTATAAAGTCCTGTGCACATGGTTAGTGTTCGTTGAGACTGGTCGCCACGCCATGGTTGAAAATTCGGGATTTGAAAACATCAAGGTATTTATCAAAACAATATCATAATACAATCCTGGAAGGTGCCTAGTTTACCATAACATAAGTAAATAAATATTTTAATGAAAAAAGAAACAATCAAATAGCTAATCGAAATAGATTAATATGCATGAATTACAACTAGTATTTTCAATTAAAACAATTGAGCTAACAGTAGACTGTTGCAAACAATCTACAAGTAGCTCAACTGGTGCATATCAATACAAGTCGGAAGCGTCCCCATTACGCTAGCTGCATTGCCCCGCTATATGGCGATGCTGTTGCTCTGCGCCAGATACTCACCAGCTCTCGGTTCACGCGTCGTCGCTTCGACCAGACGCTCCGATAATATACATAAAACATGTTAATATATAATATTCTGATAATATACTCAAAAAAATACCTCTATACTAGCGGCTTTGCGCTATTACGTAACGAATCCTCTAGGTTGTGGCGTTAAGCTATAATCCAAGTAGGTTCTAGCAAAGAGAAAACAACCCAATCGTTAATCACCAACCCGCCCGCCTAGTTTGGTGATTATGGCATAACACTCCTATTTGGGAAGGTATGTCGAGCTGTGGACTTATGTGCTGAAGAGGAGAGGTAAACAATGGTCGTTTGGCAGTATATCTACAAACCAGCCGGCCTAGCAAGGGGATTGTTATCTAGGGTAGAATATAGAAAAATTACATCGCATCGTCATACATTCCGTATATTATTGAAGTAGACAGAATGAATTTCAAACATTTTACGCGTCCGATGACAAAGTGACGTATTTTTTTCTATTCTACCCAAGACAATAATCCTAGCACGGGGCCTACAGTAGGTCTACCTGGTGGACATACCAAAGTGTCGAACCAAAAAACCCTTGTCAGCTTTCATAATATGCACGGCCAAAGTGTGGAATGAAGCTTCCTGCCATCCTGCGTCTGTTTTCCCGTTAGAATACAATCTTGGAGGTCTTCAAATCCAGAGTAAATATTAAATCAGTTCCTTGTGGGAAAGCGTGCTCCATCTTAGCCCACATCTTCACTTACTTATGTGAGTTTGTGGCCAAACGCTTGACCAACGATCTATATATATAAAAATCGTTAGTCTCGCTAAAACTCGAGAACGGCTGAACGGATTTATCTTATCTTGGTCTTGAAATGTTCGTGGAGGTCTAGGGTAGGTTTCAAAGGTTAAAAATCAACGCGTGCGAAGCCACGGGGCGCAGCTAGTCATCAATAAAAAGGAAAAATCGAAAAGAACAGTCCACGTTAATTAACATGGCACCTGGCTTGGAACTCGATACTACCCCCTCTGCCCGCCGCCGCCTGGCAGGCGCCATCGCTATGTAATAGCTGAAGCGCTGACAATTACCCTTGCACTGCACGTGTCAAATTTTTGAGTTCTCTTAATGTTATTTGTGTACCTATGTCAGTACTTTTTCAACCGACGTAAAAACAGGAGAAGATTTTAAAGTCCACGCGGTTATTTTTTTTACATAATATGACGCATAACTTTTTACAGAGTAGTCCGATTTTAATATTATATATATAAGGGTAGGTACTCCCGAAATCGATACCGTACCTTAATCATTTCGGCGGTTATTAATTTTTAACTGACTTCAAAAAAAGGAGGAGCTTTTCAATCCGACTATGATTTATTTATTTTTTATGTATGTTACCTCAGAACTTTTGACTGGGTGGTCCGATTTTCAAAATTCATTTTTTATTTGAAGCTGGTGCTTCCCGTGTGGTCCCATTTTAATTTGGATAGTATACAGTTAATTACTCCAGTTGGAAAAAAAATATTATAATTGACGTCGTCGGTTTAAAGTTTTTTAAAACAAAATCAATTATTGTTAAAAAGTGCCTATTATGTTTTTGTTCGAACTAACTGCCATGTTAGTTCGCCGGGTATACATAACACAACAAACCGAACAAATGCGCTAGACATTGTTGCCAAAAATTTTGGTTGTGGTTGAGACCCGTGCCAATTCGATGTGTCAGTGTGAACGAGGCATAACCAACATGGACTTGGTTATGCCCATTCCACAGTATATACAATGTACTATAAAACACATTGTAGCAGTCCGCACAATGTTTTCCGTCTGGACAAAGGAATCTCAGTGGAGGTTCGCAGAAACTTAGCAAGTGCAATACAATGCTTCTTTGTCATGTTGTGATAATCTTGTGCTAGCAATGTTATGATATTTTCACAATAATTTTGCATTCCCTTTGATCATTTTCGTGCTTTCAAAAGAATAACTACATCGACGGGATCTTGGTTTATATAAAATTATATGTAACTTGTGTTTGTGTAACTCTGTGTAAGATTTTCTGCCATTGTAGTCAGATGATTTGTGGAAATAATTGTCTATGTATCATATATATGGCAGGTACATAGACAATTATTTTCACAAATCATCGCTATACCTATAGCGATTTATCGACCTTTATCTGTCCGCAGCTTCGCACGCCTTATTTCTATGGAAACGTATAAAGGTGATTTATATCCCATGGGTACTGATCTATGGGATAAAACGTAGCCGTTGTTTGATTTCAGGATTAGAATTACCTGTATGCTAAATTTTTGTCCCATCTGTTTAGTAGATTTGGCGTGAAGAGGTAACAAACATCCATCCATCCATACAAACTTTCGCATTTATAATATTAGTGTGATGTGTGATTGTGATTAAAAACAATTGGTTAAAGCTTTCACTGCCCAGCCTCAGCTACACGGAACAGTAGGTTGACACAGAGCCGTAAATAGCCAATTTTGCTGCTGAAATGCTTCTTCTGAATAATTGAGAGTAAAGATTGGGTATTCCGTCACACACTACAGCAGACACCGTAATTTTTCTAAAGTAGGTACAATAAAATGGCTTAAGTTACATGACTTGATAGTTTTATTACATGGCATACGTGTCTGGGCCCCCATCCCTCCACTGGACCTACGTAGTTTAAGGTGTTAAGGTGAAGTTTGTTGACGCGTAGGTACTTGGTCATTTGTGCGCTCTCAGGTTTACGCCCTGTGTTTGGCACTGTGTTGACAAGTGCGGCGTGGGCCATGAAAGTGTTAAAACAGTGGTTTTTCTAGATACGCCATAATTACACCCAATACTTCAATTATGAATATCACATAATAACGTTATTCGAAGGTCCTCAGGCTACTTGGACTTTAGCCAGCTTACAGATTGGTACTTTATGTAAGTGTACGTATGTAAATAAATACCTACTACCGACTAGTTTATTACCAACTTCAAAAAATTAGGTTTTAAGCTATGTTCAAGTATTCTATAAAATATGTATGTACATATAAGTATTCTTTATGTTGACCGATTTATCCGTCCATTGTCAACCAATCATGATGATAATTTTCGTTTTGTATAGAAAATGACCGCCGTTGTCTAGCTATACACTAACCAAACTCGATGTGGAATATTCGTTAACAAACCACGACACAAAAGCCTAGACTCACTTTGCGTGACGTTGAGTTTTGAAGATTTACAAATCGACAAGTATTGCAAATTGCGTTTACTCGTAATACTAATAAGACGCGGCAAGAAAGTAAATTTTAGGTTATTTTAGATCAAATAAATATCTTTACAAATATTCAACACCGAGTTTGGTCAGTGTTTAGGCACCATCTCTTCTTACTCATATTATTTATTATAATATTATAAACGCGAAAGTTTGTGTATCGATCCTTGGTACCCTTTCACCCAGAAACTTCTGGACGTATTCGACCGCACCTCGGCTCAATTGTGAGTAAACACGTAGTTGGAATAAAACAAAGGCTACTATTATCCCGTAAATCAGTTCCCAAGGGATAGAAAATACCTTTAAACGTTTCTATAAAAAAACCGCGTGAAAAGGCGCGGGCAAAAACTAGTATCTAATATTTCCTGGAAAACAACAACCCCATCATATTTTCTTTCCTCGAAATTTTTAACTTCATATCAAATCAAAACAAGGAAATTCGTTCACTAATCCGTTTTGCGTGACTGTCAGTCTTTGCAAATAAAAAGAAATTTTAACGAATAAACTTGTAACAATTGACTTTGCGACTTGCGATTTATTTTATTTTCGTTGAGGAGTTAAAATCATTTCTAGCTATTAAATGTTAACATTTTTGAGAGTATCTAAGGCAAAAATGTTACCTTAGGGATAGATCATTTAAATCGTACCTAATCTATGTTCTAAGTCTCTCTTATTTTAAGAATTTGACTTATTCTACGTGTTTGTATGTGTGTGAGGGTGCGTGTGTGTGTATCACTAAATAATTTTTGATTCGATTTGATTTAACTGTGCCAAAGTACGATGCTTTTTACAACATTAAAGTATTTTTTTTATTTTTTTATATTCGTAATATTTTTTTTTGTACAAACAAAAAATACAAAATATAATGCTTTTCTCCCTTTTAAATAAAAATCACTTAACCGCCTACATGCTTACAATGTTGCAAAACATGTTGTATGCCGTAATATAATAAAGCTTTGGAATAGACAAAATCTGTTTTAATTTCTTCTTATGTTTAAAGTACAAATATTACGGAAGCATTAAATACCTGGCAGTATTTAAAATTTCTTTGACAACGAATTTCCATAAATTACCAACGCACGTACGATAAGAAAATTTGTTTTGTTTTTCAGCTCATCTAAATGTACAAGCTTGAAGGTGGCTGAGACTACGTACGAATTTCACATATTTAGGCGACAGGTTCGTGCTCTATCATGATGGACGAGTAATGCAGTATGTGCTACGTATGCTCCTGCTTTGGATGGATCTTAGATTTAATCCAAAGGTACAATTTTGCAACATACAATTATACTCTACAGGGTGGTTATTTGAGAAGGGCGGTAATGGCCAAGTCCGAAACTACGAGAGAGAGAAAAGTCTTCGAAGGAGTCATGCTATCGAACTAAAAGAAAACAATAACTGCATATTTAGTTTTATTTTAAACTTTTTCATTTAGACCGAAATCGACACGTATGATTAAACAAAAGATAATTTGTAGTAATGACCAACGGATTTTGTTACTGATAAGGATCACTGGCTGCAAATTAATATATTACTGAACATTAAAGGATTTTTTTTGCCTATAAATCGAGGGCGAGTTAAAGTCGTGATACTGGTAAGTGAGGTGAGGTGGCAGTGGGCCGACTATATCTCGCGAACAACCGACAACCGCTGGGGTATACGAGTTCTTGAGTGGAGACTGCTTCTCGGAAAACGTATTGTAGGACGCCCTCCGGCCAGGTGGGATGATAATCTGGAATGGAGGCAGATGCTGGATGCATCAAGCTGATGACAGCCTATGGCGCTTATTGGGGGAAGCCTATATGTCCAGACTAATATAGACTGATGATGATGAATTCTTTAGAAAAATATATTTAGCATTTAATATTGTTCTATTAAATGTGGTTAAACGTGGCAATCACGACCATAAGAGGATCTCCGAAGTTTAATCTTGACCTGTCTTTAGCATGAATCAGTTTAAGGCGAGAGTTACTCGAGTAAAACAAATCTGTGCCAGACACCGTTCTAGAGCTCTGTTAAGTTTTGAAAAACAATGGGTTTAAGATGGCATCATTTTTAGTGCTGTCAAATGAGTTTTGTTTAGTTTTGGCAACGTCTGTATAATATCTGTAACCCCTTTTTGTGAAATTATATAATGGGTGCGTAACAAGTGCACTACGCCGAAAAGGGTAATTATGGAACCCGAGTAGACTAACGTGACATTCTTAATTCAATTTTTCTTTGAAGTAATTAAAGATTTTTTAAATTGACTTTTGGTATAGCATCGAGTCGAAAAACCTGGAAGAGCCCTATGCCTAGCTAAGGCAAATGAATCACATAGAAGTGCTAGATTAAGTTGTCTTTCTCAGTTAGTAATAATAATATTAAAAATAAACTTTTAATTATATTCGAACCTGCTTGGGCAGACAAATCCAACGTACATACCTTGGGGGGATTATGTCCTTTCGTGTAGGAGTTCCAATGGCCACTTTCTGTCTCCATTACGACCATCTCATATCATTGCATTGTCACCGAACTTACAAATGCCTAATTTAAGCTCAATCAATTATGGTCTAAAATTAATTTGCAAGATTTGTCCCACACTTATTGTGCATACTAACTAACAGGGGAAATTCATTGCAGGGCCCTAACCTTCTGCCTGTCCTGTATAATGTGCTGCGTCATTTGCTTTGGCCTTGCTGTTGTCGTCACTGCTGGGATCGCCTACGGCTACAACTATATGATGGCAGAATTCCTCACCTTAGCTCGTGAGTAGTTTGCGCTCATCATAACCTTCATGTCCTCATGTCATTACTGTAGGTTATTGATAAAAGCCTTCGATAAACGGTACTCCAACGAAATCCTAGCGCTAAGCAGAAGCAACCTTCGCATCGTGACAAGAGCCCTAACTGGACACACTCGCCTCAACTAGCACATGTTCAAACTGGATCTAGGCGACACACTTACCTTCAGATTCTGTGAAAAGACTGAAGAAGCTCCTCTCCATCTTCTTGGAGAGTGCGGAGCACTTATGCAAAAACGTAGCGTCAATCTGGGCAAGCACCTGCACAGCCTAGACTAGTTTAGAAACATCCATCTGGAGAAAAATCGTACAGTTCCTAGCAGCTGCAAGGGATAGTGGCAAATTATGAACACATGCCTATCATGGCAGCAGCGACAAGAAAGCCACATAAAGCAAAAACCAAAGATGTACAGTGTGCAACCCTTATGGCAACACTACGGTGCGTGAAATCCTATCAGTCTTCATCTCGGTACTCATCTTCTAAGTCATGTCATCTTTCACACAATCCATCCACGTTTTCTTTCATGAGTTTCTTCATCTACTCATACAAATGGTCGTTTTTTTGTTTATATTTGTGACTTTCTCTTCCAATATTTATGATCATCTGCTTTTCTATTCAGCGTTTCTGAATAAGATGCTGTTTGTTTCAGGTTCTGATGTGTTTGTTTATATCCGCCGTGGTCAGTTCTATGAGAAAGCAGATTTGAAACCTCACTTTGCCAGGAGAGCCGGGGGTGGTGCCAGGCCTAACGAGCGTGAGTATAGTACCTCATACCTACCATGGTAGGTTCCACTTCTTATCAATTTGCTAGTTATATATCATCTACCAGCTTTTACCAGTCCACTGCTAGGCATAGGTCTTATAAGCAAACCTTGTTCACTCTTATTATTAGGAGTGCCATAGCTTCCGGGTTGAAAAACACAGGTAGATCTGTTTTGAAGGTGACGTTGCTGTCCGCCCCGATGGATTGACTTCCTCTAAGTCGTAACTTACGATACCCACGGTAAGAGTTGGCGTAGTGCGATTTTAAGCCAGCACCACACGATCTTTCATTTATATTTTGATAAAGGCAAAGACCCTTCTTTTTCTCCTTGTACCTATATAATAATCTGTGGCGCTTTGAGTTTTCTTCAAGTATTTTGCCTTAGTTGAAATAGTTGACACCAGCAGGAAGGTTTTAATGATCCAAACGTTTTAATTTTCCTTGACTTACGCAGTGTTCAGTTCAAATTCCTCGGACTACCAAGACACGAAGCCTATAGACCAGGACATAAAGCCACTCCCCAACACTTGGCGGAAGGCGATCGACAGACGGAACTACGCGGAGAACCTTGTCAGTTTCTCAGGGAATGTCAAGAATGAGAGCATAGACAACGCTGCGTTCGTCGAAGCAGATCGGATCCGACCAACGCTACCTGTTAGTACCTACTCTAACACTCTCTTCCTTGTTATGCATCTTTGTCTCTGCTCGGGGAATGTCAAGAATCATAGATATCATAGACAACACTAATTTATCGAAGAGAACAGGTTTGATCAACGCCACCTGTGAGTAGGTATTTGACACTATTGTCGCCCAATTAGGCTCATCTTCGTTTATCAAAATTTTTTCGACACACACAAGTAACAAAAAGAGTTTTTTTTTAGTTTGACGACCTGTGGTCTGTAGTTTCGTAGGTCTCAAACGAAGAAGTTATATTGTTTTTATTAATGTAATTCATTTGTGACTTCTTCAAGAGTATTATGAGCCATTGATTTTTTTTTACGTGCAATATTCCTTCGTTTAGCCGCAATCTCACCTGATAATGATTATTCAAAATAAAAAACCACAACGGTTTTGCCTTTTTATGTTTGATGAATAGGTAGTCTGTCTCACTCCACCGATCTATAATGAATTAATGACATATCGATGGCTCACTCTATCTTTCAACATAATCATGTTTGTCAACAACTACATAAGTATGTTACGTTATCTTAAAATAACCATATCATATTATTCATATCATCGATACCTCTGGGCTAACAAGGCATAAAGGAGAAAAAGCAACTTTACAGGAGAAGCAAAAAACACTTTTTTTTGTTTATGATGCTATTTAGACTAAAACTAGAGACTATAAGAAATACTATACTATAAGAAAGTTCTTAGAATTTGTGAGTAAATAAAATGTCCTAGTGTTACAATACATATATGTTTTTGGAATAAGGAGATAGCCTAACAGAGGTATTTCTTTTAATAAAATGAGAATCTGAAACACTGTTAAATTATGATATTTTATGGATTCAATTTTTATTCTTCTTCTCTCAGCCAGCCGAGCAACAAATGGAAGCTACCGTGCTTCTCGTCCGTGGTCCACCAACGGCCACAGCAAGGCCAATAAGAACCTCCTTGATACCCGAAAAAAAATTCATAACCCCAGATAAATTGACCACCATCGTGATGAGAAAATTCTACCCCAATCCACAAATAACAATGTCCCCGGAAAGGAGTAACGATGATGAGTTCTACCAGGACGCTGACCGGCCTGTGATTGACCAAAAACCGGTACTAACAGATGGTGTAACAGACTGGCCTCTGCAACGCAAAAGAAAAGTTCTCAAAAGGGGGTAAGTAAAACAATACTGTTGGTATAAGTTGAACACAATCAAAAAGTCAAATAATGGATTCAGGTGCGTGCATGCAAAAAATCTAAGATTTAAATCGTATACGATTAGACGACGACGAACAAAATAGATCACATTATAAATGAGAAAGTTTGTATGGATGGATAGATGGATGGATTGATGGATGGATGTTTGCTACTTCTTCACGCCAAAACTACTGGACAGATCTGGCTGAAATTTTGCAAACAGGAATTCTCCTGGAATCAAACATAGGCTAATTTTTATCCCATAAATCAGTTCCTGTGGGATGAAAATCACCTTTTAACGTTTCCATGGAACGACGCGTGCGAAGCCGCGGCTAGTTAATGAATAGGATAAAAATATTTAGTAACGATTCCGCACAAAACTTTCTCTGGTGAGATTCAACAAAATGCATTCGCGTACCAGCCCCTTGACATGCCATGCAACTAGAGAAATAGTGCATTGTTAACCAAATTGAGAAAATGGCCAATTCCTATCGAGTGTGTCATTTGAGGCATGAGGCGTAACCAAGGCCCTATAACACACGAGGTAGGAATCGCACTTTCTCCCAAATTATACAAAGTGCTTAATACTATAGCATCGAGGAAAGTCATATTTTAATATCTTCAAAATCACCTAAGTATATTCTAATTTCTAATTAATTTGCACATGGTTCTTTTTTTTAAAATTGCTATACCAAATGCGGAAAGGGCCAATATCATAAAGCGGGTTTTAAGTTAAAACTATGATTTAAGAAAATTCAAAAAAATAACACGCAGGAAATGGAATCTGAATTCTATTTTATTAAGGTTTTAATGGGGGCAAATGCTTGTCAACTTCCTTGAGAAGGAGGGGCTGTTCTTAATGAACTCTTTCTTTAAGAAACCGCCCCAGAGGAAGTGGACGTGGCGAAGCCCCGACACTGTGACTAAAAATGAGATCGACTTCATCATGACGGATAGCAAGCACATATTCAGAGATGTCTCAGTGATCAACAGGTTTAATACCGGATCTGATCACCGACTGCTCCGAGGCTCTCTGAATATCAACTTAAAGCTTGAAAGAAACCGTCTGATGAAGTCCACGCTCCGACCTAATCCAATCCAGATCATGGCGGGCACCGAGAAGTTCCAGCAGCTTCTCGGGAATAGATTCATTGCCTTGGATCCCACTGATGACGCTGACGAGACCCTACACAATCTGGTCGAAACGTTGAGGAACGAGGGCATCAGATTCTGCCAAAAGCAGCGTACTGGCAAGAAATCCAAACTCTCGGATGAGACTCTCGGGCTGATGGCAAAAAGACGGGAAACCACCCAAGCGACTTCTTCAGACAGGTCAGACCTGAACAAGCGAATTGTGAAGATGGTACGGCGCGACCTTCGGAGCTCCAACACACGCCTCATTGAAGAGGCAATAGAGCGAAACCGAGGGTCCAAAGTATTCACTCAGCAGCTTGGCAGGAGCCACCTGACGAAGCTTAAAACGCACGATGGGAGGACCGTTTTGTCGAAGCTGGAGATATCCGCCGAGATAGAGGATTTCTATGGCCGATTATACGCTGCACATGCCCCTCGTCCCCAACGAGTCGACCACGATTCAAGAGCCACCCTGACACGCCACTATACCGACGAACTGCCAGACATCAGTCAAGACGAGATTGTGCTAGCTCTGAGGCAGCTTAGAAATGGAAAAGCCCCCGGTGAGGACGGCATAACATCAGAGCTTTTAAAAGCCGGAGGAGCCCCTGTTATACAGGAACTACAGAAACTCTTCAACGCCGTCTTTCACAGTGGGAGAACTCCAAAGGCGTGGAGCGGGAGTTTGGTGGTGCTCTTTTTTAAGAAGGGAGATAAAACCCTCCTTAAAAACTACAGACCCATCTCACTCCTGAGCCACGTCTATAAGCTGTTCTCACGAGTGATCACGAACCGTCTCGCCAGGAGACTCGACGAGTTCCAGCCACCGGAACAGGCCGGGTTTCGCGGAGGATATGGCACCATAGACCACATACACACAGTGAGGCAGATTATACAGAAGTCCGAAGAGTATAATCAGCCCCTGTGTCTGGCCTTTGTGGACTATGAGAAGGCCTTTGACTCTGTCGAAACCTGGGCTGTTCTGGAATCCTTACAGCGATGCCAAGTAGACTATCGTTATATCGAGGTGCTGAGATGTCTCTACGACGCCGCGACCACGAGTGTCCAAGTACAGGACCAGCAGTCCAAACCCATCCAACTGCGCAGAGGAGTGAGGCAGGGGGATGTTATATCCCCGAAACTGTTCACGAGTGCCTTGGAAGATATGTTTAAGACACTGGACTGGAAAGGTAAGGGCATCAACATAACCGCTAAATACACGCTGGTAACTACAGCTACCAGTTAGAAAAGGTCTAAAAACATGCTGGTAACTAGAGCTACCACTTCACTGTTTGGCCAAAAGAAACGTTTTTTCTATGAATCTGTTTACTCTATGGTTGTTTGGCGTGTATGGGTGCGTTGACAATGAAATTGCCTATGACATAGACATCTAACATGCCCGTGACAGAAATAAAAAAAAAAAGTAAAAAATTCGCAAAGTTTTTTATGACACGCCGAATTTTTGGCAACTCCATTTCTGAATTATGATTTTATCAATCTTTTGTTTATTTTGTTTGAAGACACCTACATGTTTTGTTTTATTCTAAGAGGAGTTATACTAAACTACGTTTATACACCAAAACATGTAGATAGATGTATATATATTTTAAACTATATCCTTGAATACAAAGCTTCGCGGTTCAAATCAGGTCAAGGTCCAAGTTCAAGTTTCACTTTATGGTTTTGTATACATCCCGAACACAGATAAAAGATACAGACACAGATAAAAAAAGCTTATTTCAAGTCCTTTCCAACGAATCCAAACTAGACTACACATCTCTATTGAAAAAATCGTCAGTGAGCGATTAACGTTGACGCTGACCGCACGCACGATTTCCCGCCAAAACGCGGGTGACGACGGGACTCTGTCACGGCACGTCGCGCGCACTCCAGTGCCGTGAGCGGATAAACGGCGATTACATCTCACACCTTCGATTCGCTGATGACATAGTCGTAATGGCGGAGTCGTTGGAGGAGCAAAACCAGATGCTGGACGGCCTAGCTTTAGCCTCACGCACGATGCATCGGTCTCGGCATGAATTTGGATAAAACCAAAATCATGATCAATGGCCTCATTGATCCGGGACCGGTCGTCGTACATGGCCACCCTCTCGAAATTGTTTCCGAGTACACTTACCTTGGACAAATTCTGCAGTTGGGTAAAAACAATTTTGAGAAGGAGGCCAAGAGGAGGATTCAGCTAGGCTGGGCAGCGTTTGGAAAGCTACGTCGAGTCTTCTCGTCATCCATACCGCAATGCTTGAAAACGAAAGTTTTCAATCAGTGCGTCCTACCCGTCATGACCTACGGAGCTGAGACGTGGACACTCACGATAGGGCTGGTCCACCAGTTTAAAGTCGCTCAGCGAGCTATGGAAAGAGCTATGCTCGGAGTCTCTCTGAAGGATAGGATTCGTAACGAATACATCCGACAGAGAACCAAAGTTATCGACATAGCTCAAAGAATTAGCAAACTGAAGTGGCAGTGGGCCGGCCATATCTCGCGAAGAACCGATAACCGCTGGGGTAAACGAGTTCTTGAGTGGAGACCGCGACTCGGCAAACGTAGTGTAGGACGCCCTCCGGCCAGGTGGGATGACGATCTGCGAAAGACTGCAGGCAGATGCTGGATGCGTCAAGCTGAAGACAGGGCGCTATGGCGCTCATTAGGGGAGGCCTATGTCCAGCAGTGGACTAATATAGGCTGATGATGATGATGATGAAGGTTTTAATTATAATTAACTCATTTATTTTGGTTAAATTATCGCATTAGTTGCTCAATAATCAAATACAAAATACGATAACATCAACTTGTATTTTGGGAAATAGATTTTTATATATTATTGATTAATATTAATTATAAATTAATAATTATTAATTAATATTAATCAATAAAGCATTCTAAGTGTCTAACACTAACCTTGAAAATCTTTTTTAAATCCATAAAAAAACATGTAACCCTTTTGGAAATTTCATGAGAAAGTAGGTTGAACCTCTCAAACATTTTCCCCGTAAAAGTTGATGAAATGAGCAGTCAGTTACCACTTGAAACATATAAGCCTGCTCAAATTTCGTAGACGAATTTGTAGAATGAAGTTTGATATTAATGTATAAGTTAGTAGTTATGTAAAAGTTTATGCAAGCTACGTTGTCCCATAAATATGGAATACATAATAATATGTGAGTTCGTATGAACTCACATAATTATTATTATGTATAGTTCTGAGCAAAATAGCTTTCCCAAGACGCGTAAATACGTAATATTTTCCTGTAGCTACACCGGTTAAGGCGCATACCCGAGTCCAAGTGGCGCCACCACCTATTTTATCTTATTATTACGTTTAATACAGGAAATTTCAAAAATACATCGTACAGTTTGTGATAAGTACCTACCTAATAAGCTAATATTTATTAATGCCTCTGTAATAGTTTTATTTTGTAAAGCTTAGGCAGAGATACGAAGTTTGCCTTTGTGGCCACCAAACTCTATTGCATCTCTGCCTAAACTATACAAAATAAAACTTTGACAGAGGTTTAAAAAATACCTAATAACATTAATAAACAAACTGTAGGTACGATGGATTTTTAAAATGTCCTGTGTTAAAGTAATAACATGATAAAACAGGTAGCGGCGCCACTTTTGCCCGGGTATCCCTTACTGCCCTGTCCAATCCAGCCTGTATAATAAGATTTTTGTTTTTTTTAGGAAACCTAAAGTTCATCGGCTTTATCGACAAGAGCTGAAACCTGGAGCTGCTGTAGATTATGGTCAAGAAGAGGAAGAAGACGATGTTGCTTACAAACCGGTGTAAGGTATAAATAACCTAGAATAAAACTATGGTAAGGTATATATACGGATTTTATTTTTTATTTATTTGCGGTATAGTAGTAACTAGCTACATATTAACCCCCTTATTCATAATAGTTCGCTAACTTTAAACAGCTAAGTTGTATTTCTCACTCTGACTTATGTCAATAGAAGAAGATAGAATTAGAAATAATAGTGTTTTTACTTAGCAAACCAATAGGCATAAATGTTTTAGTCTGTATTCACGCCTTTCTTGAAGTGTTGTCATGGTATTCAAATAAAATCCTATTCGAATTGGTTTTCAGAGGTTTCCAGAGAATTATGTTCATAGTTAATATTAGAGATAAAACTGTGATGTTGTATGCTGAAAATACCATTGAGGCTCTATTAATTTCACGCAAAAACCGACTGGTCAGTGTTTGCACAGGTTAATGTAAAATCGACGCGTTAATTTAGGTTAGGCCAACCCACACGCAGCTATGTAATTTAGGAACATTGAAACTTCATGAAACCCATTATGTCCGTAGGTACAATCCCTACGATTTCGTTTACTTTGAAAAGCCAGCAACTGCGAGTCGGACTGATGCGCACGAAGGGTTCCGTACCATTATCTATAAAAACGGCAAAAAAATCGTGTCTGTTATATGTTATATAACAGAGAGCCCCGTAAGTATTTATTTTATTGTTTTTTAGTAGGTATTGGTTTATGAGATACAGTCTGGGTGACAGACGGACAGACAGACAAACGGACGGATAGCGGAGTCTTAATAATAAGCGTTTCGTTTTACTCTTTGGGTGCGGAACAATATTTTAACGTTTAAATAAAATACTTACTAAGTTCTGCCTTTAGATACGTTTCTCGTCTGCATACGTTTTTTCGGGGTCAAAAGCCTATAAGGCCTATTAGACCGTTAAACCCGTTCTAAAACTACATTATGTATATTTAAGTAAAATATTTCAGCCCGATTCCTTTTGTAGATTTAGCAGAAGTAACAAATATCTTAACATCAACGACAAATGACGACCTCTGTGGTACGCAGTGGGCGAAGGTTGCCTGAGACGCAGGAGGTTGCGGGTTCGATTCCCGCCTCGGGACAAATGTGTGTACGATCTGCAGATATTTGTTCAGGGTTTTCTGGATGTTTTCTATGTATAATAAAAATATATTTATATTTGCAGTATATTGTATTATATATATCAGTTATCTAGTACCCATAACACAAGCTCTGCTTAGCTTGGGGCTAGATAATACTGTGTGAATTGTCCAACATAATTTATTTTTAATATTAAATTCATATACATAAATAAAAAAAAGTAAAGAATAAAAAAGCGAATGGAAAACAAAAAAACTATCAAGAGCTTTATTTCGAATGTAACACCTTATGAACCTAATTCTTTCTGATAATTTCATTGTCAGCGATATTGCGCGATCTAATTTCACTCCTGGTTTTCCGTGCCATCGATGTGGTTCTAGTTGCTTTATTTTCACTCAGTCGTAACCCTCGCTTTTGTTGCCTCAAGTGCATCTTTTTCATCCTTCGTAATTGTTCAGCTGAAGAGAGTGTGTTCTCTTGTAGCACGTACACCTTTTTGGGATCGGTCGGGTCTTTGCAAACTGGGACATCAGCAGCGTCTGCATTTTCGTAATCAGAAGGAATATCATCCGTGTTGTCTTCGAATGCATCTGTTTGCAATTTGTCACCACTTATCAATGTTTTGACGGTTTTGTACTCATTATCCGCCTCCTTGGCTGCATCATCGATGATGGCTAACAAGTGATCGGTCAAATAGCCCGGTAGTCTTGAGAACAGAAATCCTGCTATAAATGCTTCACCGCTCCTATTGTAATGGCCTGGGCAGGAGAATTGATAATCTCTGTAATAATGTTCGTTTTATTTGATAGAGTCTGTTAAAAAACAGAAGAGTCGTGGGAATTGAGGGCGCTCGTGTGCCAATTGTCAACTTTTGTTGCGTTGACAACACTGATCTGTCATTGCAGAACGACTAAAAATGTTAGTTCACCGTAACGCCACGACTCTTCTCTTTTTGAACAGACTCTAATCGTTAACATCTCTTTCCAGTTGAATTAAATTCGGTCAGTACCAACGGGATATTTGCTATGATGCGTTTTGAGTTATGATGCCTTCAGTAATTTCGTGATAAGCATGAAACTGTACCGAAATATTGGAATGCTCAAAACTCAAATTATGATAAGCACCCCGTAACTTTAGTGTTATTGACCGTTCTAGATTTAAAAGTTTTATCTCTTAGAAGCTGCTTCTGTATTTAGAATTTTGTTTATCACCATTTCGTTACACTAAATAACATACTCAACCTCAACCTCAACAGCCTGTATTGGTCCACAGCTCAGCTGGACACAGGCCTCCCTCTGATAAGCAAGGCGCTTATATTAGATTAGCGTTTATCTAATGGGGGGTAATGCTCATAATCCTCACGCTGTGCAAGCGGGTTGGGGATTGCAGTTTGGTGTTAGAATTGTTCTGCAGCGGTCGCTGCTGCCCGCCCGACGGATATCCCTTAGTCGCCTCTTTCGACACCCACGCGGGAAGAGTTGGGGTAGTGCAAATTCTTAACCAACACTACACAGTTATCCATTATTCCATCAGCGGTGGATATCCACGGACTGCATGTTGACGATTGCAAGGCGACAGTAGTGCCCGAGTTCTTAGTCGTCTCTTACGAGACTTGCGGGAAGAGTTGTGATGGTACAAATTTGAAGTCTCACAGATATAAACATCCATTATTGTCAAGTATCAAAACTTTAAATCTATTGACCTACAAGTTAGCCAAAGCATGTTACCTCCATCCTTTAAACTCGAGGGTATGCAAGTATCTGGACTGCTCATTGAATGGTACTTTAATGTCGACTATAAGGTCCACTGCCACGTCATTGATCTCCACGCCGAAGTCATACATTCCTTTAGTCTCCGACCCAATTTGGTAGTCTAAACGTCCGCGCACCTGTCATTTAATCATTTTACTTATACAGGGCATTATACTATGCCCTAAAATATGTCTACTAAGCCTAATATGAAGGAAAAGTCTCTTATTTTTTTCAATAAATGTATATACAAAATCGATTTCAAAAAAGTGTAAACTCAAGTTGTTAACTTCGGAGAAAACTTTTGTAATAACATAGTATTATGTAACAGCAAAGTTATTTTTCCCTGGTTTTTATCCCCCAGTCTGTTATCTGGTTTCCCGCCATTTCTCTAAGTTACTGATGATACGGGCAGTATTATCAATAGAGAACTGGCGGGAAACCAGATAACAGACAGAAAAAACGACGGGGCCCAAGATAGATCGATTTCGGGACGCTGCGGTGAGCCATAGAAGTAAGTACTGTATGTGTAAGATGATGTGAACCCAGTATCACATCCTCAACCTCGACAGCATATATTGGTCCACTGCTGAACGCTGGCCTCCCACTGATATGCGCCTTATTTATCCAATAAGGGGTAGTGTTAGTGCCCATAATCCCCAAGCGTACGAGCGTGCGAGTTGGGGATTGCAGTCCGGTGGTAGAATTGTTCTGCAGCCTCCTGTGGATATTCCTTAGTCGCCTTTTACGACACCCGTGGGGAGTATTAGGGTGGTGCAAATAAGCCGGCACCACACAGCTATGTGAAAGAAGCAGTGTAAAATACCTGTAAAGTGGCATATCTAATTTCCTCGGAGACTTTGAGCGTTGTGAGCAGCAAAGGACCTCCTGTGTGAGTGGAGTACACGGTTTCAAGTCCGGTTACCACCATATCGTACAATGAATAGCCAGTATCCACCAGTACGCCGTCAACCTAGAACAAGGTTTTGTATTAGATACAATAGTCTTTACTTTGCCTATTGTGGGTTGGTTGTGATAAAAGAGTTTATACGATGAACTGAGTCTATTCGATACACAAGACACGAGTACATGAAATTACAATAACATTATTATCTTTAATCCTTATTTAGGATATGACTGCTCAATTGGGGCCCTATGAAGTGACTTTATAATAATCTATAACCAATAACTAGGGTAGGTGTTCTCTAGGAGAGCTTGGTGGAATGACTGGCGAGACACGGCTTAGCTACTGAAAAAGCTGAATTAGCGAAACGCGTTTACGCCGCGTACTACAAGCTAAACTGTGTCACTACAAAGGCATAATTTATTGATTCATTTGACAATCATCTGGCCCAAATTCTGCTAACTTTACTATGACAAGACAATGGTATCGTCATTGAATCGTAAGGCGTTAAGGCGACCCTTCCGGTCCTACTATCGTTAACGCGAGCGTGATTGAAATGCTTGTTGTTTCATCCAGCGCAATGTTAGAAAAAGAGGCAAAGCGATAAGAGAGAGAAAGCGCCTGATCGCTCGGTTGGGGTTCGGTTACTTTCGCTGCTCACTCGTGGGTAGTCGGCAAATACAACATTTTCAGGGTATTCAAATAGCTTAATTATTTTGTTATATCTTTATGGTGCTTTGACATATTTGGCATACTGTTAGAATGACCATAAACTGTAGAAGTTTTGAACGAATTCCTAGATCTCACGTGAATATTGATTTTATTAGTAAGTGTTAAAATGCCAGATCTAAAAAAAATATTATAAACCATGTTATTTCGTAAAAATCAGGCATATAAAGTTCTTTAAAAAGAGCTTTTGAGGGTTAAAAATGTACTATACATAGAATTCACCCAGAACGCCCTGAAGAAATAACTGCAGATCGTACTAACTTTTGTTGATTTGCGATCGCCCCCACAACCATCGCCTGTTGCGCCACATAATATCATCCATAGGTATTATATTCTATGGGTATTACATACCCATCATTAACAACATACCATTTCTGAGCAACGAACGTCATATTTCTCAGAGAGCATATATTTTCCAAGGTTTCTATTTATCGTAAGCACGTTCAGATTTCTCACTACATTGTTTATGTAGTTCTTTAGTGATTCAAATGTTATTTCTTCTTTGGAGCTGAAACCAAAAAGTAGGATTTTTTAAGGATTCACTCGAATAATCAGGGTGTCACGTAACATGTGTACTAAGCTAAATAGGAAAAAAACATAATAAAAAAACGAAATTCCAAAAATCGTTATTGAGTCTGGCCCTTTATTCTGACGACGAGATCTCATAGACGTTTCTGTTTATTTTGATTTATTATATTACAAAAATATATTTAAAAATTAACTAAAACTAGACGTCAAGATCAGATAGAACAGTTACGTTTAACAATGTCAGTTTAATAACAATTACCACCATAAAGAAATTTTAGTATTTCAATTCAATTCCAAATAAAATTGTAGGTAGTAAGTATTATCTATAATAAATTTTAAGCACTTCATGTTGGTGCATGCGGGGTATAAAATATTTATAAAATAGTGTACCGTATTTCTGGAAGATAATACTCGAAGACAGCGGAAGTGTTGACATAGCTGGTTAACGCAGCCTGTAGCTTTGGAGCCAGATCAGATTCCATGGTCTTCATTATCAGGCGCTCCAGGGGAATTCCTGTAAAGTGCGACAATTATGCCTATTATTTTAACCATCTGCAGGTCCCGCAGTTGGCACCGCCATAGCTGGGTAGTGAATGCTTCGATGTTGGCGACTGGGGCGGCTGAGCAATACATTCAGCGTAACTGACGGTTGGTTTAGTCGTTCACTAAGCACCCTTGGTTTGGAGCTGAATGATGGTGCATGTAAACTTTAGTCTTAAACTGCTTTTTAAGATAACTTAATTAAAATTTGATCTCAACAATTACTTGTTATTATTTTTAAGCAAAGTTCTAAAGAATGTTGTGTCCACCTATCATAGAACAACCTTCTGTGATACATTAATAATATAGATATGATGAATATGTATACTGTTGGTATACCAAAAAATAAATAATAAATAAAATGTTTCTAGCCAGCATCGATCATGTCCAAGGAAATTCTAAGGAAAGTCCCAGGAAATTCGAGATAAGATCGGACTGTATAAGGAGTAGATATGCGTACCTCCACTGTTTGGTAAATAGTTGGCAATCACTGGTGGCCCTTGTGTGCCATGGCGGAATATCTGTACAGAAACCCAAAATCATTGTTTAATTTTTCTAAAGAAGGGTATAGTATTATAATAGGTATGTGTTGTTGGGGCGAAGGTTGTCGCTCCCGCCACTGCCGCACAACAGAAAAATGTGAATTCAAATTTTGGTCTTAAACTCTCAACATTTAGAAACATTTTATAGGGACGAGCGAGCTTTAAGCAAATGGCCTGCGTCTTTCTAAATGTGACGATTTTAAGCCCATAATTGAATGTGTAGTGAACATTGATTAATTTAAAAGGGAAGATAGGTTACGTTCTCCCAGCGCTTACTCAAAAATTGGCATGTGTTACAACTACACGCAAACACATACGTTCACAGTTACATTTCCAGTCCTGTGCAATACAAAGAAGAACAAAGACGGAAAGACGTATCTAAGACCGAAGTGAGACCGTGTGAGACCCTTTTTAATTAATCAATGGTAGTGAAGCAGCTTCAAGTTATGAAATGGATGAAATAAATCGTTGCGCGTGTAGATGAAACACTTCGTGCTATTTTGGACCCTTTTCTACACAAACCTAGCGTAAATCAAAACGCAGCCCTACACGTGACCGTGTTGTCTCGGAATGCCATGGTGAAGTATGTATTTTATTAGGTATACCAACCCGAAGCCGCTTACCTCGAAGTTGAAGTGGCATTTTGAAAGCTCGAATAGCATATTGCCCAAATTAACCGAATTTCCTGACAGTGAGACAACTGCCAAGCCAGATATTTTGCATCCATCTACTTGAATCCTGTAGGGAAATGCGTAAAATTGTATTTTTTTATTCATTTATATTATATCTGAGATATTTTATATTTTACTCAGTTTGATGTTTGCCAAACCGAGTACTCGGCTGAGTAACTTACTTACGAGTACTCGGTTTGGCAAACATCAAACTGAGTAAACTCGGTTACTCGGTTAAACTTGTACTCGGCAGATCTCTACTAATGCGCTTTAAGGAATGAAGGGAATTACGATTTTGGCCCTATCATGTCACTATTTGATCTATTATCAGCTTTCTGAGATATCCATACACTAAGAAAAACATTTGGTATGTTCATCTGTAAATATCGACGCTTTAGATCATCATTTTATGTAGATTTTTTTCATTGTTTTAGTGTCCGTTGTAGTGTCTCTTACCAATTATACGATTTGAATTTATTGTGCAAATATAAAAAAAAATGCCTACCCTTCAAACAAAAATCTTCAAACTCGTTTTATATGTGGATTAATATAATGCAATATGTAGAAACTTACGCAAGCTGACCCGTTCTTTGTACTTGTTCAAACAGAAAAGGTGAGACTTCATACACATTTTGTTCTTGCACATCGAAAACAATGTCGGAAGCGTTGCGTATCAATATGTAGTCAGAGTGTAAAATTATTTTGCTAACCAGGCCGTCGAATTTTAATGCATTGTGGGTCAATGGAAAAGTTATTCTTATATCAAAAATTGAAGGGTAGCTGTCCAGAAATAAATCCTCGAGGATGCTGTAATAAACATTATATTATTTAGATGATGACAACAGATAAAAGGAAATGGAAGAACCTGTTGTGCAGACCCTACCTGAATGGGAAGAAAGCAAGAGAATGATGAGTCTTAAGGCCCGAGCCAATCTGACAAAAATTCCTATTTTATCATATATTTACGTTTATCATAGGAATTTTTAAAAATCCTACGTTCAGTTTGTGGTATCTATTATAAGCTATTTTTTAATACCTCTTTTATAATTTTATCTCATTTAGTTTAGGAGGAGATGCAAAAATAGAGTTTGGTGGCTAAAAAGCGCAACTTCGTATCTCTTCCTAAGCTTTACAAAATGAAACTATTACAGAGGCAATAATTAATAGCTTATAATAGATACCACAAACTGAGCGTAGGATTTTTAAAAATTCCTGCGTACAACGTAATAATAAGATATAATAGTTGGGGGCGCCACTTTCGCTGGTGTATGGGCCTTAATATCCCAACCATCTATTACTACGAACAAGATTCGTGGAAATTCGATTCATAGAAACAGATGGTTGGAATATGCACTTATAAACTACTGCCCCTTTATGAGGTTTAGTAGAGAAAGATTACATTTGAGTAGGTGGTTTGTTGAGCAAGCTGACAAGAATTATCCCTCCATCACGTCTTTGTTACAAGCACTGGACCCAACGTTCGTACCCGGACCTGGACCCTGGACTCTGGACCCTCGTAGTTGCGAAAGACTATTGCCTCTACCGACGATAATTTTATCTATTAATGACGTAAATATTGACAGTTGCGAATGACCAGCTCAGAGGCACTTTAGGTAACACAGAAATCGTAATAATAAGCTACATTATTACGAATTCTGTGTTAGGCATAGTGCATGTTTTTATGGAATATTCATAGGAACATTTAATGTTGGTAGAGCTAATTTTGGTAAAGCTTCTACACGCATCCAGTTTGCAAAGGAGCTCTACGTAGCCTTATCTCCGCTGCTTATAATCTTAGCCAGTAGATAAAGGTAAGTAGAATACTCACATATGCACCTGATTGTCTGTATGGTAATAACCTTTGGTAACCAACAGGGGGTTGGCCGGTCTCTTAATGTAAATATTCAAGCCTTTGAACCCATAGCTCTGTTGCATTGCCTGAAAATATAATATAAGGTAAATGTTTATGTACAAATCTGCGTGCCATCACAGCCAGTTGGCAAGTAGGTACATTTGGAAATCGTTTCTGATTGCCAGCGGCTTCGCACGCGTTGTTTTTAGGAAAATGAAAAATAAATAAAGTTTTTTCAAGCCCATGGGAACCTATTTATGGGATAAAAAGTAACCTCTGTTTTATTCAAGATCTAGACCTAGGTATAGGTTTCTATGCAAAGTTTCAGCCCAATTTTTACAGTAGATTTGGCGTTAATAGGTATCAAATATCTAAACATATAAACTTTCGCATTTGTGAATTATTAGTAAGTTTTGATTTTGTACTAAGAAAGGTACTTACAATACCTATAGCAGTTTGAAAGCCAATCATATGTGGCCGCCATATTTTGGTACTGTTACGTACAAGTTCTGCAATAAAATATGACATGTAAGCTAGGATAGGCTATAAATGAGTGTAAACCTGTCTTTGCTCTAAATATATAATTTGTTTCCTATCCAATGATATTAAGGTTTGTCTTAAAAAAAATATATGTTATTTTTTTATTGATGATGGACTAGCGTTTGGCTACCAACTCACTATAAGAAAGCGAAGATGTAGCCTAAGAAGATGAAGCACCCTTTTCCAAAAGGAACTTATTTATCCTAGATTTGAAGACTCCAAGATTGTACTCTAAAGGGAAGACAGTTAAAAGATTATTTAATAATTCCGATTTTTTTATAAGTATAAATAGAAAGTAATATATCTTTTTTCTATCTTTTTAGTCCTATTTTGTGAGCTAGCAGATATAATAATAATATGTTCTTTGGAACAATGAGCTCATTCCCGTCAAAATTACCGGAAATTTCCCAATGATTATTTTCCTTCTCGAATTATTTTGATTTTAGTACAAAGCAAAATCTTACCACTCTCGTAGTATTCATGTAACATATTTTCTAAGTACGGCGTGATTTCAGCTATAGTGGCCAAAAAGGAAATAATAAATAACCAATCCATGATTTCTAAATAATACGAATCGCAGATTTCTTGAGGAATTTCTTATAATACCTACTATGTTATACCTAAACCAAGTTAACTAGTTTAATTTTATGAGTATTGCCGTTCCGACTAACTGAAACATATTAATTTAGATAAGACGAAGGATCAAGAAGTTAACATTTTATCAAAACTGTATTGTTAATTTTAAGAATGGTTTTCAAATTCAGGAAGGTCGTTGCTTTAGCAATAGTGACTACCGTTTTAATTTTATCCCAAGAAACTTGTGAGTTTACTACTATTACAATTATTTTATTTTGCAAATGTAAATACCTTTTTATAAACTATAACTATAATAAAAAATAAATACAGTTGAATTGAGAAACTCCTCCTTTTTTGAGATCTGTTAAAAAGTCTGGTCGATTCAATCGAAAGGTAAGTTGTGTAACGTTTAACCAATTTTTTTTCAAGATGGGAACGCAGATGTTTATGATAATACTATGGAAGAGCAACCACAACAGGCTGGTGATGGTTCAGCAAACATCGAACCTGATGGCCAAGAACCCAACGAGCAACAGAATGACGAACAAGCACAAGACGTGCAACCAGAAGATGTGCAACCAGATGAGAATCAGCAAGGTGGCGAAACTCAAGAGGTAGATGTAAAAATTATGCAATTAAACGCAGAGCTTTTAGACCCTGAGCAAGAACAAGAGGAAGACCAAGAAATAGATCCAGAAGTAGACCAAGAACAATATCAAGATGGAGACCAAGAGGTAGACCAGGATTCGGACCAAGAATTAGATCCTTTGGACCAAAAAATAGATCCCGAGACAGGTGAACCACCGAATGGTGCAGATGACGCGCATCAACAGTTAGCAGGACCGAAAGAAAGTATTGAGAATGAGTATAAAAAAGACTGCTGGTTGACACTGAACGGTATTGGCATATTCCAGGCGATGAATGACTTAGACTGTGAGTATTTATGATGGACTACATTTATTCTAATATTATATTATAAAGAGGAAAGTTTTTGTTTGTTTGTTTAATTGTATTGAATAGGCTCCGAAACGCCTGCACCGATTTAATATTCAACAATAAAAAGCTTACTTTTCAGGGAGTGACATAGGCTATATTTTATCCCGAATTCCCACGGGAGCGGGAAGTACACGGGTGAAACCGTAAGGCGCTGCTAGGATACATAGGAAAAGTTCTAACCGCTTCTGGTCTTACTACTTCTGTACTTGTTGCCTTTTTGATGGTCTCCTGCAATTCAATTCATTTATTCATTTGTGATACACAGGTATTAACATGGATGTTCAGACATAAATTAAAGTACTGTGATATGCCATTTCGCGTTAAAAAATTTCCTATTACATATCACATAATAAAATAATAATAGTGAAGCTTACAATGGTACTTCTGAACTTGTTGCCTTTTTGATGGTTCCTGCAATTCAATTCATTTATTCATTTGTGATACACAGGTATTAACATGGATGTTCAGACATAAATTAGAGTACTGTGATATGCCATTTGGCGTTAAAAAAATTCCTATTACATATCACATAATAAAATAATAATATTGAAGCTTACAATGGTACTTCTGAACTTGTTGCCTTTTTGATGGTTCCTGCAATTCAATTCATTTATTCATTTGTGATACACAGGTATTAACATGGATGTTCAGACATAAATTAGAGTACTGTGATATGCCATTTGGCGTAAAAAATTTCCTATTACATATCACATAATAAAATAATAATATTGAAGCTTACAATGGTACTTCTGAACTTGTTGCCTTTTTGATGGTTCCTGCAATTCAATTCATTTACTCATTTGTGATAAACAGGTCGTCATTAACATGGATGTTCAGACATAAATTAAAGTAGGTACTGTGATATGCCATTTGGCGTACAAATTTTCCTATTACATATCACATAATAAAATAATAATAGTGAAGCTTACAATGGTACTACTACTAACTTGCAATAAAGTACAACACGGTTCATAAAGTTACATTTACTAAGTTACTACTACAGATACGAATGTAATGGTTTTTCTGAGCTTTTTATATGTATTTTTTTTCTAGCAAAATATGCTGGCGTACGAAAAGAATACCAAGACACTGTGGGCGCAAAAATGGACAAACAGATGTTGGACGTAAGTTTTTGTTAACAAAGTATTCACAGTTGGTATTCGTATCTGTCACCGGGAGTCGATGAATTGGTTGCCAGCAGTGGACGGACCGTGTGTGTTTGATATCATGATGCTGACGACAATGATATAATATGTTATTCAAATGAATCATTTGAATATTGCATTAATAGCTGGTAATATAAATACACCGCTGGCGTAGATTATGCTAGGCTATTTCATAAAATAGTTAAGTACTGCTGCTATGAGCTGTTTATTTGTATTCTAAAATTAAAAAAAAATAAAAAACATTGTTATTCTAAATTGCAAAAACTGGATAGATTACCTGTAACGCCATCAAAATGGATCTGTCGGAAGACCAGCGTTGGCTGCTAGCTTGCTAGCAACCAACCCATGCCGAGGCAGAGACCATACTGTGCCGCCGGACTTAATTTTTTAAGTATGAATTTTATTGTTCAAAAGTGTAAAAGGGTCTGTTGTTGGTACAAATAAATATATTTGATTTATTTTTTTATTCTTAAATTTCATACTTTATTAATGCGAAAGTTTGGATGGATGGATGTTACTTATTCATGTCAAAACTAAATAACAGACTGAGCTGAATCTGTTTAGTAGTTTGCATAGGTTAAGCTCTGAATCTGGAATCAAACATAGCTCCTTTTGAGCCCATAAAATAAATAAGTTCCTAATGAATGAAAAAGCAAAAAAAAATAAAAGTTTCCATAGAAATGGAGATTTTATAATAGTTTGAGCCTGTGGCTTCCACAGGCTCAAACTATTATAAAATCTGCAAGTATTGAATTCTTAGATCTTGCTATGTTTTTCTATCTTTTAAATGAAAAACTAACCGTTTGGTACTTTCAGGCACTCCTGGGCACCAGAGGCGCAGCATTTCGTGCTATCCGCAACTACGGAGGGAACCCCAGAGAGATTCCCGCTGGTATCAACCTTGGTGGTTACAGCATGATGCGACAAAAAGACTCTTTGCTGTAAGTCCTCTTTTAGGACCCTCTTCTATCGGTTTTGTGGAGAATGTAGGGCAAGAGTTCTCGTGGTTGTTCTCCAAAGGACGCCATCACTTCTCTGACACAATCCACCATGCCCGACTGCTCCCGTTGCGTTGTGGGATCAAATCGAATCAAAAATTATTTATTTTATTTATAGAAATTAAGAATTTTTGATTTGATTTGATTGTTTAACAGGGAACGATGGCGGCGCATTGCACGAGCAGCCTTTCATCTAGACCCTATCATAAGGCGAGAACTCTGCCAACTTATAAATAGCCCTCAGGTACATATAATTGTTCATGTGTTTGCATTAATATTTCATATTTTGTTCTAGTTGTAGGTTTCATAAGTTTCGAATATATAAAATAACTGTGACTAAGATTGCCTGTTTTGAAACGTGAGGTTGACAGACCTAGTCGCTGGACCGATGACATCATCACTTAGAGCTCTGCAGGGGTATTATAAATCATTCGATTCGTTTCCTAAGCGAAAACGTCAGATTCGAATTTGAATTCTATTGCGCGCTCATTTGTTTCGTCAAAAGTTTCCGATATCAAATACGACGGCCTTTCCGACGGATTAAAATACCCCTGCTGGTCCATGCACGGTTTTACACCGTACAAAGTACAAATCTACGATTAATTCGCCGTGGCGCGCCGCGCCGCATCTATGCACGGCGTGATTTTCATCAATGTTTTATCGCAGTCGGTCTCTTATTTACGGCATGAATTCTTAACCGTACGTCTAGCTCGTTGCCGTACGGGTAAGGTAAGAAACCGTTTCGTGAACAAGAGGTCTCAGGGTGTCTACGACGCACATGCCGAAATAGTGTTCCTTTTGGAGCCTGGGCAGTGAAAGCATTATTGCGGTTGCCGATAAAAAATAAGGTAGCTCATATATGGCGTCGGTTGTTAAACGGTGGACGCATGATTGCTAATAATACCACAGCTGATAATGCGATGATGATGTTGTAAAACGTTCTAGCTAAAAAGCCTGTTTTGCCATCATTATTATCCTTTCCTACAATGAGAGTCTTGACAACTGAAGTGTTGTAACTTAAGAGTGCGCCATAACGCCGCTACGATATGGATTTCGAGCGCGATGACAAGATATGGTTTTCTCGCGAGTGAGAAGTACAGAGAAGAGACGTGGACCGAATTTTGTACGCGCTAAAACTGTTTTTACGAAACAACCAATCAAGAAATTAAAAGACAAAACTAAAATTTTATGTTTCCAAAACAAAAACCGAATAAAAAATGTGTGCTGTTCTTAAGATAAATAGCAAAATGTGTGCAAAACATATATTTCACAAAAAAATATCCTATCAAGAAAGCGTTCACCAATCGTGTTTTTAAAACACGTAGGTAATTCAAGATAAAAGATCGAAGTAACATTTCCCAACCTTCTTTGTTCATGGTTATCTATCTATATATATAAGAGAAAGTCGTGTTTGTTACAACACTTATACCTAACTCGAGAACGGCTGAGGTAGCTTAGAACCAGGAGACGGACATAGGATAGTTTTTATTTCGTTCCCGGCTGAACGAATCTTGTTGAAATTTGGCAGGAAGGTAAACGGTGTCCCGGGAACGGACTTAGCTACTTGAATAGAGCGTGCGAAGCCGCGGGCAAAAGCTAGTTTTAGTCAACTTAAAGTGTTATGCCTGCACTGCACAGTGACATAGATTATATATAACTTACCACTACTCGTACTAGCTAACGTTACAATAGGATAGGTAGGTAGTTCATAGCTGACCTGTGTGCAAATCATCACATAATTCCATTGCTGGACAAAGTCCTTTCTTAATAATCACCGTTGAGGCTGACAAAACTAATATAAAACATATACTAAGGTCAAGTTACGTCAGAAACTTAATTTAATTCCTTTGACTAACGAAGTAAAGCCTTGAGTTAATGGCTACTATCCGAGAACCTTTCACGTTATGGGTGCTTAGGAAGGAAGGTTCCTAGTTAAATATTGATAGACGCTCACCTCACCACTATTTTTAAACCTTAACATGGTAGTTAAATTTGGTCTGAATCGATCGAAAGCCGTACTACCTTAATTTATAACGATGTGATATGATTTACAAAGAATAAGAACCAAGATTTATCAAATTTAATCTGAAGTTATACCTGTGAGAGATTTCACGTTCGTAGGAGTGGCGTAGCATACGTTTTTGGAACGGCTAAAATCCAGTTTTTGCTTTTTGAAAGAAAACTACACGAGTTATGAAGGAACTATACCAAGGAACCAAATAATTAGTAGATAATAAAATAACCTAAGAATCAAAACATTGGTTCCTTAGACCTTGATCAAATCATGTGCGAAACAGTGCACTTTTGCAAGCGTATTTTTTTCACATTCAAGGAACCAACGAAAATAATGAGTTTTATGTTATTAGAGTTTTTTACTACAGGGATTCCGTGAATTGGTACTGAGTTTTAGTCAGATATTTTTACTAAAAGTCTAAAAATCCGCTTTATTAGGTATACCCCATCATTTTTTTTATTATTAGTCCAAACCTCTAGACCGAGGCACGTTTTCAGTGACCCCGTTGACCCACTCACCGCCGTTAACCCGGAGTCAACCGATTCGTTACCGCACACTATACAGCCAACCCCGCCGGAAGCGAGGTCGAAGAATTCCCTCCTTCCGCCCACAAGTGCATTCGTGCACCTAAGGCGTAACCTCCATGCCCTCTCGTAGCATCTGGCGACAGCCTAAGCCGAGGTTCGCAATTGGTGTGCGTGTCGCCACAACCTAATTTTACAGGTGAGGCGCCCTCTGCGTCCGCCAAGAATCCGGTAACGCTGTCATGGCCATCTGCGGCCAACAGCATTATAATCCATTCTAGGTACATATATTCTAGATATTCTTGAGAAACTCACTTGTTACCTTGTAAAATGTAGTTACCTTGCCACAGACTGCTATGCCCACATCAAAAGACCGCGTGGGCATAAATATAAGTTTAGTACACCACAAAACGGAACAACAATGTAAAACATTTCACGGATTACAATAAAAGCTAAACTACCTAAGTACTTTCTTTATACACATACGCGGTTCTAGAATCCAATGTATTTTTCGTCAACATTGACATTTATGAATGAAAACATTTATTTTTTAATTACTAGGAGTTCGTTTGACCACAATCTCACCTGATGGAAAGTGACGATGTGGCCGACGATGTATAACGAAAGTCTATGAGAAACAATAACAGAAAACAACAAGGTTTTTTTTTATTATTTCTAAAAAGAAATCACAAACGTCAACAACTTACCCACACACATTGATTTATTAAAAACGAAGATGAGGTACTGGTTGCTCGAAAGTGGCAACCTCAAATTGTGTAAAATTGTGTTCTCCCACATCAGTCACCGTCTGACCGGCGGCACGGGCGGTCGTGATTCGCGTGAAATATTGTTGTCTCAGTCTCACTTCGGTCCTAGATACATCTTTCCGTCTTTGTTCTTCTTTGTATTACACAAGACTGGAAATTTAACTGTGAGCGTATGGGTTTGCGTGTAGTCGTAACACATGCCAATTTTATAGTAAGCGCTGGGAGAACGTAACCTATCTTCCCATTTTAAATCAATGCCCACACACAGCTAAAACGTTTAATATTCAAGTTCTATAAAGGACGAGCCCCGAATGAAATGATTAAATGCTTACTAAACCAAAAACTGTTTCGATCCTCTGCGTTTTTACTCAGATGATACGTTTCGAAAAATATATTCCACCCATATTTCTTTGCTTTCGTAACGCCTTTCTTTACAAAAAATATCGTATATTCTAGAACATGTATCGATCAGCAATGAAGGACAACATGGATTGTTACCAAGACCTTGATACCATAACTACGGGCCTTTAATACGCGCTTACGACCAACATTGACCTAATTTTTTATTGCAAATCGCCTGAATTCCGGGGTTTGGTAATCTCTTTGCGGAGGTACTAGTATGGGGTTTTTAAAACTTGTTTTCCTGTAATAAGGATATAAAAAGCCATTCTGTAAACATACATAGACCTTCTGGCGGGCTTAACCTAATGTTAGTCGATGATCGCTGTGTCAAAGTGGGCGAAGGTCGAGGAGGTTGCGGGTTCGATTCCCGCCTCGGGACAAATGTGTGTACGATCTGCAGAGCCCTCCCAACGCTAGAAGGCGACCTGGAAGGCCTAGGATGAGATGGTGTTTGCCACAATAATGATGAATTACTCATATACATACTTATATATATGTTATAGTCATACTCATATTTTAGTTATTGTAATTTCACCTTTGTTTCAGTGTTCAGCTTTAGCTCTAAGTGGTTTAATTTTTAATGTTTGGCTTTGTTGTGGTCAAGAAATAAATAAATTTCATTTCATTTCAATCACTATCCATCATGGCATATATCAGCGTTAAATCGCGAGGAGTTGAAAGAGAAAAGAGAGGCTTGCCCAGCAGCAATTGAAAAAATTTATTAAGTCTATCAGTTATCAGGTACCTACCCATCACAAAAAGCTATGCTTCGCTTGGGGATAGATGGTGTGAATTGTCTAACATATTCTTTATATTTTTTTATTTTTAGTTATTTGAGCAACAATAAAGAGGTGATCTATCTAAGGGTGCGTTCACACATCAGTTCCTCCCATAAACGCCATAGGGCTCAGTCTGTTTAGCTTGCTTCTATAGTGAAACCATTTTATAACATCGCAGGTTCTTCCATCGCATGAAGCTCCGAAACAGCACCATCTTCCAAGTGAACTTCCTCCACAACGACCTGATGAATATGAATATGGCCCTCCTGGCACACCTGAGCCTGAACGACCTTCATCTCTTGGGCGCCTACGAACGGACTCCGACGCACACTGATCCCTCTGTGCTGTTCTTCAGACCGACTTATGGATCTTTGGAGTAAGCAAAATTCTATTCAATTCGTAAAAACACAAGTTAAAGTGTATATATTCGAGTCTTACGTAATAAATTTAGCACACTGCTAAATCTCGCTCTGTCTTCTTCTATTGACATAAGTCAGACTGAGAAATAACACTTAGCAGCTGTTTTATGTTAGCAGACAATGGTCTTATTCATCATTATGAACAAGGGGATAGATATATACCCGAAGTTTGAAGTTTTCATATAAATGTTTATGAAAACTTCAAACTTCAAAATCATCATTAAACTGAAAATCACAAATAAAATCATCACTTACATCACAATCGAAATAAATCAAAGCACATATGGGAAACTCGAGTAGCAGGGGTATATTCTTTCATTCGATTCGTTTCCGAGTTGAAAACGTCACGATTCGATTTGAATTCTATTCCGACGGGACTTTAAAACGCTGTTTTGATTTGTCAAATGTTTTCAATATCGAATCTGACGATCTTTCTTGCTTCGGCGACGGACAAACAAGTTCGGGAACAACAGAAATATTAGTCATTTGTTAATTTAAAAAAAAACTTGACTACGAAATGGACGTATCGAACGTTTCCACTCCAGAGTCTGAACAGTGAACCTTTTAATCCCTCTAGCTAATCTAATAAATACGAAATGGACGTAGGTATCGAACGTTTCCACTCCAGAGTCTGAACAGTGAACCTTTTAATCCCTCTAGCTAATCTAATACACACACAGTTACTAACACTATATATCGTCGACGAAAAACATCGTTAACTTATTTATTTGCCTTGAAGTGTCACTGTAATAGATGCATAAGATTACCTACATACCTAGAAAATGTCGATTATTAATCATGATAACCTTCATCATCTGCCGAAAACTCATTATAATAGAGTCGTAAATCTAAAATTAATGGCATTACGATCCTGAAAATACTGCGTTATGTGGGTGGGACTTCCCATAGTTAAATAATTAATGACTTAATGTTTATTTCAGACTGCTTCTGAAGAATGTGACCTACCATATGGAAGCCCGTATGCGCATGATGTTTGATAGAATCACAATTGAAGTTATTAATTCTGAACTAATGACGAACGATATTTTGATGTCGGTATGTAGCTAAATGTATCTCAGCGAGCTATGGAAAGAGTTATGCTCGGAGTCTCTCTGAAGGATAGGATTCGTAACGAATACATCCGACAGAGAACCAAAGTTATCGACATAGCTCAGAGAATTAGCAGTTGAAGTGTCAGTGGGCCGGCCATATTTCGCGAAGAACTGACAACCGATGGGGTAAACGAGTTCTTGAGTGGAGACCGCGACTCGGCAAACGTAGTGTAGGGCGCCCTCCGGCCAGGTGGGATGAAGATCTGCGAAAGACTGCAGGCAGATGCTGGATGCGTCAAGCTGAAGACGGGGCGCTATGGCGCTCATTAGGGGATGCCTATGTCCAGCAGTGGACTAATATAGGCTGATGATGATGATGATGATGATGATGTATCTAAACCGTGACCGTGTGTTGCCGGCTTAGAATTAGCATCACGCCAATTATTCCCGCGGTTCTAATTCTAATTCTCAGTGGAACTGGGATCAGAACTGACATCTCGAATGGGAGTGTATTGTGTATTGTCCCCCTTACTAAACAGATAGTAACCAGCCCAGCTCCTTGAAGTTCCGGGGACTTTTGGCGATTGGACAGCTTCGTTTTAGCTTTTCTGTAGGCGTGGACGGGTTTTCTTCTATGCGGGTATTCCCGCGGTTGTCGTAAGAATAAGAATAAGAATAAGAATAAGAATGTTTATTTCAAAAAATTACAGGTTAGCCTTATAGTTATTTATATAACTAAATTAATAAATCTGCTTATGAGTTAACTTAATACAAACATATTATAAAGGTGCACATACATGGTCTTTATAACTTAAAGCTTCATATACTTTAAGGCTTCTATGTGTTGCATGTCTCGTTCCTTCCGTGCTAGTTATAAAACTGTATTACGGCAAGGTAGAGCTCAATCCCTCACAATGGCTAGGCGCTTGGTTTAAGTTAGAGATAATTTATAGGATGTGTAGTACAAATTGATTAATTAAGTAATAACAGTAGGTAAACAGTAAATATAAAAAATAAAACGAAATTAGCAGAAAATAAAATAAACTTGTAATAAGTAATGTACTAGGTATAAACTAATTATGTTTAATTAATACTAGTGTGGGAACTTATTAGCGAGTAACCACAAGTAGTTGCTCAGTATCGTCATAGTTAAGAGGTTGAAGAAATGCATGCAGTAGTTTGCCTAACACAAATCTTGTTTTAGCAATTAAATTTTCCTTGGTAACCTTGGATAAACGATTGTAAAGAAAAGGTCCAAGTATATTAGTAGAGCGTCGGCCAAATTCTGTTTTACACATCGGTACTCTAAATACCTCATGAGACCTTCTGGAACCACGATTGTCCATTCGATGTGCTGCAGAGTGTTGCCTTAATATAAGGTTTTTCATGTACAGTTGCCTGACAGTTAACAAATCAGTATCTTTGTAAAGATCTACTGTTGGGTATCTATATATCTTAAAATAGAGCACTTTTAGAACAGAGCGTTGCGCTTTCTCTATTTTAATGAGGTTTGTTTTTACCGCAGAGCCCCATGCTGTTATACCATAGCTAATAACAGATTTACATAGAGTTTGGTAGACAGTTTTGTTGGTGCATTCGTCTCTCAAATTACGGATTTTCTTAAATATATGTATTAGTTTTCGAATTCTTATTTTGAGGTTATCTATATGAGGTTTCCAATTTAGATTTTTATCAATTATTATTCCAAGATACTTTATATTATCAACAGCACATAAAGTAGAACAATTGCATTCAGTGCTGTTAAGAGTACAAGAGTGAGCTTTTAGGTTTAGGTCACTATCCGGTTGATTGTTGTTGTAGATGGAAAACCTGATATACTTGGTTTTGGACAAGTTAAGTGTAAGAAGGTTATTACTAAGCCAAGTATTTATTGTGCGCAAACCTGTCTCAGCAGAGAGTTTTACTTCCTCCCGTGTTCTGCCAGTAAAAGTTACGACTGTCGTAGGAAACGACAAGGATATCCACCGTGGGGGGGCGCAACAGCACCTCCTACAAAACTACCGCTAGCTACCCCAGAACTGCGATCTCGCAACCCACATGCCAAACGTGGGGATTATAAGCATTCACACTCCCCATACGATGTACAATAAGTAGCTTATCGGGAAAAGGCGTGCGTCCAGCTGTGGGCTAGTAAAGGCTGGCTGGCAGGCTAAGGATGATGTTCATAAAGTATAACTATCTCAATACACATTATGGCGTTCATAAGGGAAGTCTATGTCCAGCTGTGGACTAAAATAGGTGGATGATGATGATGACACATAGTATCATGCGTAAGAGAAGGCAGGTTTTGGGTTACTTCTTATTTACAATGTAATAGGATTCTTCTCTGCTTATACATGGCTGAATTATGTCTATTGAATTGAAATAGGTTGAATAAGCTCTGAAGATAATATTTTGAAGAAAAACGAGGGAGTATAAACAACAAAGAATTTTAATAGAACTCCAATTTCTTGAAAGCCGATTCGAGTAACATCAATGGCTTGCCGTTTCAGTGCTCTTGATAATGCTTGAAAGCATTTGGACCAAATTTTCTAAGAATTCGGTCTATGCACTTAGAATTCAGATCCATGGCCTTTAGATTTATATCGGGGTAGAATAACAGCTTGAATAACATTAACAGCGGTCGTTTTTAGTTAGAGGTTAAATATAGGCGGGAGGTAATCGTAGATATAAACAACAAAATACACGTAGCTATCATAAATAAGGACACTGCATTAAGGATCACACATTATTTTTATTTTATTTATTTTTTAAGTAAAGGCACACTTGTCTTTAATTGTTTTTTTTGCTTGGAAGAAATCGCTTTATTTCGCCAGGTTGCCAGTTCCATTGCTGTTCTTTTTATCGTATACCTTTAAACGAGCAATTCTTGTAAAATCTGAACCTCGGAAACGGCTTCAACGACTATATTATATACTTTATTACGTTTTCCTGTGCTGTTTGTGTGTGTACCCAATTAAGAGTATATCTATCTATCTATTGAAATTTAGTAATGTCGTTTTATTCGTGTTTTCAATAATCAACTGAAAACGACACAAGCAAGTCTTTCACTAAGCGCATTTAAGTCTAGTGTAAAAGAGCATTATCTCTCTCTACAGTCATAGCTATATATGTATATATAGATAGGTATATATGTATATATAATATGTATTTAAATTGTATGTACTGTATTTATAGGTATATTTTATATTATATATTTAGTATGTTTACGTATTTTACTTTATTTTAGTTTAGGATAGTTTTTTTATGTAGTTTAAAAAAAAATACTATTTGTATATTTAGTATTTTCTTTCTTTGTCTTGTATGTACACTATATCTATCCACAATTGCTTTATAAACTCTCTCTGTTAGCATAGGTTTGCTGTAAGAAAACTCTTTTAGGGTTAAGCTCGCCTTTGTACATATCCAGTATTTGTTAACTTTTATGTATGTTATTTTGTGTGCAATATAGAATTTATGAATTTATGAATGACATTTTCGAAAAATAAATCCTAGCTAGATCGATTTATCGCCCCCGAAAGCCCCTGTATACTAAATTTCATGAAAATCGTTGTTGCTGTTTCCGAGATTCAGATTATATATATATTATATACAAGAATTGCTCGTTTAAAGGTATGAGATACAATATCTTAAAGGTAGGTATAAGATACAATATCTTATTTTATTTCAGTTTTACAATGCTAATGTTACGGCAGAGCCAGACCACACTCAGTATATAGAGGCACGTAATATTGGTAAGTTTTAAACAAATTACGAGCAACTGCAAAATATAATATATAGGCCATATACAATTAATAATAAATCTAACGGTATACAATACAACACAATAATAGACATCGTGAAAGCCGTGTAATGTGTTTTTTGTTGTTGTAATTGTTTATTGTTTTCCTGTAATAAGGATACGAGCTGTGTGGTGCTGGCTTAGAATTTGCACCATCCAACTGGTGTCGTAAGTTGCAACTAAGGGATTTCCACCGGAAGCGGGCAGCAGCGCCTTCCACAGAACAATTCTGCCAACTAACTGCTATTGCCAACCATGCCCTGCGTGGGGATTATGGGGATTAGTCGCTATGAAATAAACTCAAACTCAAACTCAAAAATGCTTTATTTCCATAAATACAATAAATGTACACTTAGAAAAGGTCAAATCATATTAAAAAATACACAGACTCGGAAATAAAGTGGTATTTTTGATTTCGATCGCTTCGGTATGTAGACTAAAGTAATGAAACTACGAAGAAACCTTTAGCCTGTTAGTTATTTTTCGAGTTGGAGCAAAATCTGACCCAAGCTTTTTTAACTCTATATAATCTGATATTTTATAGTAAGCCTTTTTGCATAGTAAAGTTTTGACAGTTTGTTTGAATTTATTTACTGATAATTTTTGCAGCTCAGTAGGGGTTTTGTTGTAGAAGCGTTATACCCTTTAAAAGATACATTAGTTTTATGAAGCCTAGTTGTGGGTACAGCGAGTTTAAAGCCAATTAGGCGCTTATTAAAGCTGTGTGGTGCTGGCTTAGAATTTGCACCACCCCAATTCTTCCCGTGGGTGTCGTAAGAGGCGACTAAGGGATATCCATCGGGGGGCGGGTAGCAGCGCCCCCTGCAGAGCAAATCTTCCACCAAACTGCGATCCCCAACCGCATGCCCAGCGTAGGGATTATGGGCACTACCCCCCCGTAAGTTAAACGCCAAAAAAGCGTTTACCAGGGGGAGGCCTGCGTTCAGCAGTAGACCTATAAGCTGTTACGGTATTAGAATCTATTTTACTTGCGAGGTGAAAGCAGTTCTTCGATTGTTTCGATTTTCCTCAAATGTTTCTGTGGTTAGCGACATTCTTTATTACCAACGTTAAAGTATTAAAACGGCCAAAGCGATTTCGGTAAAACACCATTCGTCTAAATTTTAAAAAGGCTCTTAGCTAACTTTTAGCGGATTATGCCATGATAAAAATGGAAAAGCAGGGGTAGAGTCGGGTTATTTAACCTTCAATTATTGGCTCCTTCCCATCTCGTATCCATTTTTAATCGTCTTCAAAAAACGGAGGAGGTTCTCAATTCGACT
Organism: Eupithecia tripunctaria; assembly: GCA_955876795.1. Taxonomy (NCBI): domain Eukaryota; kingdom Metazoa; phylum Arthropoda; class Insecta; order Lepidoptera; family Geometridae; genus Eupithecia; species Eupithecia tripunctaria. The sequence goes on along the minus strand of OY041613.1, from coordinate 4,833,230 downwards.
GTTATGTTTTTTACCTCAGTAATTTTGACTGGGTGGTGGTCCGATTTTCATGATTCTTTTTTTATATGAAAGCTGGTGCTTCCCGAGTGAATTCTGAAAGTTCTGAAATTCATGACAACTATAAAAAAATTGAAGTCGGTTATATTATAGATAACTAAAGACATTCTTATGATGATGTTTCTTTTATTTTGACGTTTTTGGAAACCTTTTCTAGAAATTGTGTATTTGAATTTGACTGTACGTGATCTGTACCTATAACTTAACTTATGGATGTCACAGTTGAGATACCTGTAGATCGTTTGCAACAGACTGCAGATAGCTCAATTGTTGCAATTACAAATACAAGTTCAAATTTATTTATGTTATTTGATTGTCAATTTCTTTTACAGCTTAACACGAACATTAATTACTTGTTTCAGAGGATTTCTTGGAGAGATTAAAAACAGATCTGGATTTATGGATGAAAGATTATTTCAACGACTACCTGATGTTTTACAAACTTCCTGATTATGATAACACGCAGTTTCAGTAAGAGTTACAATAATTATAGTTCGACCGTAACCGAATAATTGAAGCTGTGTGGTGCTGGCTTAGAATTTGCACCACCCCAATTCTTCCCGTGGGTGTCGTAAGAGGCGACTAAGGGATATCCACCGGGGGGTGGGCAGCAGCGCTCCCTGCCGAACCAATCTTCCACCAAACTGCGATCCCCAACCCGCATGCCCAGCGTGGGGATTATGGGCATTACCCCCAATGAGGTAAACGCCAATAAGGCGTTTATCACGGGGAGGTCTGCGTCCAGCAGTGGACCGATACAGACTGTTGAGGAAAGTGTCCTTAGGAAAGTGCGGCGAGGTAGGAGGCAGGGAAAAAAAGAGCAAGAGTAAACATGAGATCGATATTGTCGCATAGATCTTAGGATATCGAGATAATCAAAATGTTTATTTTATGTAACGATTATATTTTTTTATAACTAAATTATCTACAGGTATTCTGACATAGATTCTGCTTCAACTTCATCTTCCGTTTCGCCATTGGAAATTGAATCGGAGTCGTTCTGCAAATTTATTATTAATGGATCGATAATAATATTAAATCTACTATCGCGATCACTTTTCTATTCAAAGCTTTCTTCTTTACTTTAAATATTCGGCCACTTTAAAAATGATGGTCTTGACATCACGAGATAGCGCTCGACCCATCTTTGGATATTTATCTCGTATGGGTCTTACTACTTCCCCCCCGTCTCGCCGCGCGCATACTTCAATCTATAATAATCAATGCCCATAATCGTCATCAGCAACACATGTCCATTGCTGAACATGACTCCCCCAAATAAGAGAGGGTTGCATCATCACCATGCTTGTCAATACCAATACCACAGACAGCTACCTCTGAAAGATCCATAAATCATTTGGGACAATTTTGGCAATTTTTCCGCTTCCCTGCCCCCTTGGTGAGATGTGACATTCTGCTCGACCCCTCCCCTTCCTTTAATCTCACGTGAGATGTTCAAAACGCCTATGCTATTGTAAATAAGGTTAATCAGTGATTCTCCACTTGAGATTGAGTGAGATTTGGCTGAGCCCCTCCCTACTCTAAACTCCTCACGTAAGACCTTCCATACCTATTATTTTTTTAAATCCGAAAGTAGGTCTGTTTGATAACATTTTATGACAAAACGGTAGAATGACTCCTAGTAATGTTTTGTTCAATTTTTCTTGTAAATAGAAACCATGCAAAAAGTTCACAAATTACCCACAACTTTATTAAGTAGAATACCAACTTCAGGATGAGGTTGCTATGCAAGACGGCTGGTGGTCTCTGAATGGATCTCAAGTGTAGATTAGAGACGTAATCAGCAGGGTTATTCAGAGCTATTTTTTATATATTTCATGGGTTCTTAGAAAACGGTCTACGATTTCTGGAGAATACTTTTCTGGTAGTTTTAGTTCCTTGCTGAATGAATGATATATTAAAAACCCTAAAATATTTGAATTCCGCGCCAATCAATGTCGGATTCAGTTCGATAACTCAGTAGCAGAGAGTCTGAATAGCCCTATAGACCAGACTAGGGGCCGATTCCAGTTTGTCCATACCTGTCCAAACCTACGAAGAAGAAACTTCCTACCTAAACATACATAGGTATGTCCATACCTTTAAAGGGTGGAAAAAACCTTAAATCCTCCCATTTTACCTTCCTTTATTTTTAAAAAGAAACATAACCTAATTTAAGGATCTTCTAAAAATTGCTCGTCGTACCCCCCAGTGGCAACACCTATTATTAACTATAGAGTAAATAATGGATCACGTAATTTTTAATTTTTTCAAACTTTTCTTAAGAGGGTTGCAGTATAATTTTATCGCGGGCGAAGCCGCGGGTCGCTTAATACATCAAGAAAACACCCAGACCCGAAAAAAATATTTCTAGTTCATAAAAACCTGTGGATTGACTTTCACCACAGATTTCAGGATGACAATCGACATTCGACTTCATGATTTCAGGGAAAGCGAAAAGAAGAAAGCGCTGTTCTTGAATGAGTATGCAAACTATGCCGTGAACACAATTAGGCAGAGAGTGTATGACGTAGGTGGAACCGAGGTTAAACTGCCCAAGTTTTCTTTGTTCTCTGTACCGGACATGGTAAGGTCTATTTTATTAATTTATTTCATGGAACTTATCAAACTCTACTCCCGGAGGTGGGCGTTGCGATCTGCGACACAGTATTATACTTCTGCAGGACGCATCGCTGCCTTTTTCTGTTATTTGCCTTAATTATGTTCCATAATAAATACTTTTTATGTTATATCATTTATTAGAGTCTGTTCAAAAAGAGAAGAGTCGTGGCGTTACGGTGAACTAACACTTTTAGTCGTACTGCAATGACAGAGCAGTGCTGTTAACGCAACAAACGTTGTGAATTGGCACACGAGCGCCCTCAATTCCCACGACTTTTCTTTTTGAACAGACTCTAGGACTAACTAGAGATAACTCAATAACAATTAAAATACAGTGACAGGGTTCTCAGGTATTTAACCTCTGGGTTTTTAATGCGACCTTTTTTTTGTTATTTTGAGAGTTCGGTACCCAAAGGGAAAAATAGACCTTATTACTAAGACTCCGCATCCGTCCGTCTGTCTGTCTGTCACCAGGCTGTAACTCATGAACCGTTATCGTTAGACGGTAGATATTTTCATTGATTATGTACCTACTAGCTGCGCCCCGCGGCTTCGCACGCGTTGTTCCTATGGAAACGTTAAAAGGTGATTTTCATCCCACGGTTAGTCTATGTTTGATTAGCTGATTAGAATTACCTGTTTGCTAAATTTCAGCCAGATCCGTCCAGTAGTTTTGGCGTGAAGAAATAACATACATCCATCCATCCATCCATCTATCCATACATCCATACATCCAAACAAACTTTCGCCTTTATAATATTAGTGTGATGTGATTAGTATGATTATTATTGTATTCATGTAATTTTTTTGTTTGAACCAGGTGCCAAGTTAATTAGCCCGGGTCAAATAGAGGTATCTGTTTCAGGTTGTCAAGCTATCGGACGGTGTACTTCGTGGTTTGGATTCGATGCACCAGCGATCTGTAGCAACAGCAATGAGAAATGAGAAAATACTGCAGATAGACCTTGTCGTCACCTTCGCGAGACTGAAAGTAGGTAAATAGAATAATACTTGTAGAATAGTATACATATATTGTTCGTTTACTCGAGTAAATATGCTATGCTGTGTAGTCTCTGCGGCGCGGCGGCGCGGTGTAGCAATGAGGTAGGTGCTACGATTTTGCAGCGGTGGTGTCTCTAAGGCGTAGCAATGAGGTAGCTGCTACGATTTCGTAGCTGTATCTCTACGGCGTAGCAATGAGGTAGCTGCTACGCTTTTGTAGCTGAGTCTCTAAGGCGTAGCAATGAAGTAGCTGCTACGATTTTATAGCTGTGTCTCTACGGCGCAGCAATGAGGTACTTGCTACGATTTTGTAGCGGTGTCTCTACGGAATAGCAATGAGGTAGCTGCTACGCTTCTGTAGCTGTATCTCTACGGCGTAGCAATGAGGTAGCTGCTACGATTTTGTAGCTGAGTCTCTACGGCGTAGCAATGAGGTAGGTGTTACGATTTTGTAGCTGAGTCTCTACGGCGTAGCAATGAGGTAGGTGTTACGATTTTGTAGCTGAGTCTCTACGGCGTAGCAATGAGGTAGGTGTTACGATTTTGTAGCGGCGGCGTCTATTCGGCAGCGTAGCAATGATGTAGCTTCTACGTGCTTAAAGCTTCCGGGCGTCTACAGCGCAGCAAGTATGTAGGTGCTACGCTTATGTAGCTGTGCAGTTTCATCAAATTAAAATTATTTTTTTATCGATTTCGTGTTTTATGTTGGTATTGTTGAGTAGTAATCGGTTCCAAAGTTCGACAGGGTTCAACAATAATATTGTAACATGTTTTGTTGATTGGGTACCTATGTATAAAAGTGGGACAAAAAATTAAACCTAACACGATACGACCAAAGAAAATTATCTATTTATAGGAAGTTCATTTTTTATGAAAAAATAAAAAATGATTTTGTAAATGAAAGTAGAAATAATCAGACCTTTTAAAAATGTTTGCAGTCCAATTTCACTTGTCTCACTTTTGTATTTATCTCCAGGTTGAGTACACTTTCGAGGCGATCCTCCCAGACGGTTCTCCACCCCTGACTGGCTCCATGGTACTTACAGCTGAGGATGTGGCAGCACACATGGGAATTACCCTCATAGAGAATCAGGACATCACTGACCTGAACTTTGACTTTATACAGCACATGAAGTAAGTTATTATACAGTACATGAAGTACCTAAGCCATAATCTGACCTTTTCTTGAAGTTCGTGCACCTGGCTTTTGACAGCTGATGATGTGGCAGCACATATGGAATTACCCTAGTCAAGAATCAGGACATCATTGACCTGAACTTTGATTTTACACAACACCTGAAGTAATTAAGTACCTAGTTACAAGGTCAGCGTTTTGCTGTCTTTGATAGTAGAGGGTTGCAACAACGGCATAATGTAATGTATTATATTAGGCCTGGTTCAGTTACGTGTGTGAATTTGAATGTAGCAGGTAAAACCCTGAACTAATACTGGTCGAATTTAGTAAGAACCTTCCATTTCATCTCGTACCTTAAGGCTGGTTTACACTTTGATTAGTACGAGTGCAGGTGATTAATGCGAGTACAGGTATGTAGTGCAAGTAGTGTCCAATTCACTGCGAGTGCAGGTGATCAGTGCGAATGTAATTTTCTTAGCCTCTTGCGCATATGTTGACTTCAAGTTTCTTATTTTAATATAAACTTCTTTACTTCCAAACCCTGGTATGTTCATAGCTTCACTTATTACAAGGGCCGTATCTCGGGCTCCCTTAATTTTGTACCTAGGGGCTTTACAGTTGTAAAGGCAATCATATTTTATATACTCCTGCACAAATTTATAAGTTGTGTCTTCGGTCCACTTTACCATTTTGTACAACAACAAGCGTCCGACGCTACACACTACACTAAACGCTAAACACTCCTGTCCAGACGTGTTTAGTGGCAGGCACGCTGCGAGTGAGGGGGAAGGGAGGGCGCGCGGGACGTGTCTACTCGCAGTCCACTCGCAAAAAAATAGAACACGCTTCTATTCACTTTACTACACAGCCAACTAATCACTTGCACTAATCAGTCGCTGTCCACACCTAGTCACTAAGCACCTGCACTAATCTTCTGCACTCGCACTAATCAAAGTGTAAACCAGCCTTTAGTTATATTTAAATGCTAGACTATGTTTCATCCGTGAGTAAGTCAAACCGCGAGAAGAAGGTACTTACCTAGTAGTAGGAATCAGTTTCATCTCAGCTGGCGTGGCCTCGCGCCGGGGATCCATCCAGTGTGGCACGTCAGCAACGTGATCGTGTGTGAAACACTGCCAGCTGGAACAAAACACTTCAAAACTCCATATATTTATTGTCTTCAACACAATCATACTTAAGACATAATACCTCTTTGTTACAGACCGGAGTATTTAGTAATAGAGGGTCCAGTAAACCGTCTTATCGCAAACTACCAGCATCTTCTGGAAAATGAAATCCTGTCGCTGATGACCAATGCTCTCATGCATAACATCAAGATGTTGAACTCCCTTCCTAGATGTAGTGAGTATCGAAAGATAATAATAAAGAGAACATCAGAGGAAGTTCGATAGTGGCGCCAGTGACGGAAAAGATGAGGGGTAACATAAAAGGTTAGCGTGGTATGGGCATGTTATGCGGAGGGAAGAATGTCATGTGACGGGAAGGGCGTTAGGTTTGAATGTGGAGGAAGAGGAAGACCAATGAAAAGATGGATGGATTGTGTAAAGGGGAAATGGCTAAGAAAGGTGTAAGTACAGAGATGACGGCTAATAGAGCAGAGTGGAGGAAACAGACATGTTGTGCCGACCCATCCTATCGTGGGATAAGGACCGGAAGAAGAAGAATCCACACAGCATCATCTAGCCCCGAGTTAATCAGAGCTTGTGCTATAATGATATCAGTCGGATTGCTGACGAACATACATGGCGTAAAATGTCGTCGAGCCACAAGTTCACGAACTTAGTCCACGTCTATCACCTACTTTAGAATAACATAAAAACCAGCCGGAGTTTGTCTCAATCACAGAACAGGGAAGTAACCAGGGAGTCTCAAACGACTTCAAATCCTATCAAGAATGAACACTTTTTCCAAAGTAACTTACCAAATCAGTTTCTAAGTTAACTATATAAATAAAACCGGCAATTGCGAATCAGACTCGCGCACAAAGGGTTCCGTACTATAAAAACAGCAAAAAAAAACATATCTGTTGTATGGAAGCTGTTAGATAGTGATTTTATAATGCTTTTTAGTATAAATGTTATTATAGCAGCAACAGAAATATCTAGGTACATCATCTGTGAAAATTTGAACTGTTTAACTATCACGGTTCATGAGATACCGCCTATTGACAGACGGACAGACAGACAGACGGTCGGACAGCGGGGTCTTAGTAACTAGTAGGTAACCCTTTGGTTACGGAACCCTAAAAAATAGCTAAATAAATGCTTAATTCTGTTCCAGAGCCTTTCCTACACAGTAACACTATGATCGAAACAGAAGAATTGAGGAGGAGAAACCGTCAGAAGAGAAAACTAGCCAAGGCGCGCAGGCAACATGCTATTATGTCTCCGAAACACGTCACGAAAAGTTATAAAAAACAGTAATAGTATATGTATTCTAATAATTAAGTATTACACTATCTATTATCTCATGTTGTTTTTATTCAACGCGCTTCCTTTCTTTAGGTAGGTACTTGCCACGGCTTTATGCCTTAGCGCTGGGTTCGTTAAACGGAACACGGCTCAAATGCTTCACTGCAGGCGACGATAGCAAGGAACATAAATACTCCACGGACGACGATAGTCTTAGACTGCCGTCGACTGCAGCTGACGAACAGAATGCAATAGGTAGAGTAAGTGCGCTAATTATGGACTAGGGTTGCATTATGGACTACCGGCGTTTCTCAAAGAACGTACTTTGTACCGAGCCGTCTGTCACCCACACGCTAAGCCCACCCCGCCCGCAACTTGCTAGTCGTTCGCAAGCCGGAAGAGAGCTTGCACGTATTCACTGGAGTCTTTTTGTGTTTTTATCAACGCGCGATGTAATTTTTTACTAAACTTCGTAAGCTCCTAAGTAAATTAATTATTACTTCTTGTAAAAGTGGAATAAACAAGGAGAAAGGTGAGTTATTTTTCAATTGCTTGTATTAAATATCAATATCCAATCTTTTTTAAAATTTTCTAAACAAATTATCAAACTAAAAAGGTATGTGTATTACAATATGGACCACCGGCTTGTTTTGAATATGGACTAGTAGTCCATATTATAAACAGTCACTTATTTTTAATTTTAATGTTCTAGTATGGCATCTACAACCCAAGAAAAGTCGAGACAAATATGGGACGTCGATACAACGGATCACCAAAAGGAAACCAAAGAAAACAGCTCACAAGAAAACAAAAATATTAAGAGTTAAAAATCATCGTCTGAAAGTTCCGATAAGAGTAATTGTCCATGATAGTACCGACGAAGTCCTGATCGTTCCCACTTGCAAAATGGGAAATGCTTGTATTGTAATGGGTTTTTTTCTGAAGATGTTCATGGAGAAAAATGGATCCAATATGCATCTTGTAGGCAATGGGCTCATGAAGAGCGTGCTGGCATAGAAGATAAGGTTGATTTCTATGTGTGTGAATTGTGTACCAATGATTAGTTTAACCTTTTTAATTGACTGATTTAATTTTAGGCAACATAATTTGTTTTATTTTATAACTTTCAGCTCATTTATCCTTGGTCCATATTTGAAACCATGTGGTCCATATTATGTACACTTTTTTCGAATTGACGAAAATGACATATTTTAGAAAATGTTGATTATTTCTAAGATGCTGATATTTAATAAGAATTTTATAATTTGTTTTTGTTACTAAATAATTATTAAACTGTTTAAAACAGATAAAACAGATTAGTCTTTAAAATCCTGAGTTTGATTTGACAAAACCCTTATGGTGGTCCATAATTAGCGCACTTCCTCTACTATCATATCACACTAATATTATAAAGGCGAAACTTTGTATGGATGTATGGATGGATGGATGGATGGATGGATGGATGGATGGATGGATGGATGGATGGATGTTTGTTACCTCTTCACGCCAAAACTACTGGATGGATCTGGCTGAAATTTTGCATAGGTACTACAGGTAAGTCTAATCCTGGAATAAAACAATACACTAATAAAACATAATAGTGGAATAATAGTGGAATCACTCGCTGCGCTCGTGATCCAATTTTAGAATCCTTCGCTTGCTCGGTCATCAAAATTGATCACGCGGTTAAAAAGCAACTTTGCACTCTTGTATAACAAAAACTATTTTAACATTCATAATTTTATATCAATTTAGACTTATAAATAAATAATAATGCTGGACAATTCACACAGTATCTATAAAATTTGTATCAATTTAATAGACGTACCAAAGTAATAAATTTAAGGCAAATATAGGAGCTCGCCTTCGTGGTTAGTTCCCTAAAATATAACTAGGTGTCGCTACTAGACAAATTAAAAGGCGCTATCGAAGTGTTTACGATGTAAGATGGCTTCAGAACCCTGTTAATGATTTCTCCTCCCACCCAAATCTCAGTAATAGGCCTCGTCCTATTTAATTTTTTAAAGCGCATTTTTCATCTATGGTGGTGAATTGCGCTAATAAATTATTATCTACCTGACGATCAGATTCTGATCGTATAGACTATACGATCAGAATCTGCACTATACGGTATAGTGCGAAAATGAGCTGAAAGGATTCATTGAACTTAGAATTTTAGAATTAGTACCACCTGGCAGCAGCGCCCCTAGCGGAGCGGACAAAATTTACTTTATTAAAATAAAATCTAGTTGTTTTCAATTCAATTCAAATGCAACGAAATGAATTTGAATAAGTGTTTTAATTTTTTAGGGGGCAATTTATTCCGAGTACCTTATATTTCGAGTATTGCCTTGAGTTTTGCGAGGCACGTTCTACAAAAGTAGCAAGTTTTAAATGGGATGGGAAATAAATATATCGTTATCACACTGGTTTTAAACATGCAAAAATTTGGAGATTGGGATGGATGTTGGTTACCTCTTCACGCCAAAACTACTGAACGGATAGTGCTGAAATTTTGCATACAGGTAGTTCTACTTTATAACTGATAAATCAGTTTCTATGGTATAGAAATAACCTTAAAGAAAGCGTGCGCAGCCGCGGGAAGAAACTAGTTATTCATAATTGCTATATTATTCTTACGACAAAAATATCGACAACTATCCCATAAACTAGTTAAATCGGCAGGTAGCGGTGAAGGGTTCATGTGTTTCCGCGTCCCCGTGAAACGAATTTTTATTTAATTACTTTAGGGTAAAAAATTGCTAACCGCTAGTATGTGATGCGATAGTAATTTAATTTAGTCCTCGTCCCGCCAGCATTTTTACATAGATTTATGGCACAATAACCATTTTTGAGACACAAAAAATAAATCTGTAATAACGACTGTTCACACAGCTGGTTCTCACATGAATAATCGTCATTTATTTGACAAGACGATGATGTTCACACTTGTGTCTATTTTCGATCAAAGGGTGAACAAGCGCTCTAGTACAAACATCTCGCTTCTATGCTTTGAATAGTCCTGTGAACATCGAGATTTTATAATAATATTAATAATCTTTTTGCCTGTGAACTACCGGAACATCGGAACCGTTGACCTAGCAGTCGAGCACAACGCCGGGCGCTGCACCGTTGCGTTGGGGTCTTTCTCGACGTAGAGAAGGCCTTCGACCGTGTCTGGCACCCCGGCGTTCTGTACAAGCTCCTGCACACGCCGACGCCTCCAGCCCTCATCAGGATAGTGGCATCCTTCCTCGAAGATCGGCGGTTGTTCGTCGCGGTTGAGGGTACCACTTCCACCCCCCGGACCATCTCAGCTGGTGTACCGCAGGGCAGCTGCCTGTCGCCTGCGCTGTACGCGCTCTACACCGACGACATCCCCACCCTGGAGGGCCACCTACGCCCCGGGGAAAGGGATGTGTCGCTAGCGCGGACGTCATCGCCCGCGACCTACAGATCCAATCCATCGAGGATTTCGTCGTGAAGTCGGCGTGGCGGATGTACCGCGCCGACAACGGTCGCCACAAACACCTCCATCACATCGCGCCGCCCCAGACCCGGCTCCCAGACCACGACTGCCCTTGGCGACCTCTCCCGCGGGACCTTACCCCGCCGGAACCACCATGAGTCCTTGGGTTGTATATAGAAAAAAAAACAATTGAAACCAAAAAAAATATGCTGCCAAAAAAAAATCTAAATAAGATAGAGGACCGAGGGGTCGTCACCCATCGAGTTGAAGCCGGGGTAAAGAGGCCAAGCCTCGAGGCCCCCCTCCGTGCCCCCACAACGCCTAGTATTTATGTTCCTTGCCCCACAAGGGTCGGAAAGAAGTTCACGGGGGAAGGAACCGTTGACGACAAGTATTTGTCAATGTCAACTTGACAAATGTCAAACTTTCTGTCTGTCACTGACAACACATCAGTTAACAGCTGACTGTCAAACAACGCACGCATGCACAGCTGCTTCCCTGCTTTTGCAATGTTTTGAAACAAAATAAGATATTTTTTCACTAAAAGTCACAGTATTTTTGTTAAGAGTAAGGTAATGAGTAAGCCAAAATGTGTGAAGAAGAGCCTATCGATATTGAACAGGAGCTCGATGACCACCTCACGAAGGTGCAACCAAATTTACAAGACGTTATCAAACGGGTAAATATTTACTTATTATTTATTAAATTATTCAACGTATTACAGCGTTGTAAAACCTAGTGTCGCTTTTCAGTACCTAAAGCAGTCGTGCTTTGTAACTTAAATGAAAAATCTATTTTCACATTAAGAACCCATTTGGAGTATTGTTTTGCAATGAAACACAAGACCGCGATGGTCCAGTACAGCAGGTTTCTTATTTTAACATGATTATTATATTTGCAGAGTTTCACCAACGTTATACTGCAGCAGTGTAAGAATGGAGAACAGGTTAAACCAGATATACTGCCTGACACCTCCTACTTTGCTAAAAATACACAAGTGTAAGTTAATTTAAATTTACTTGAATAAATATTTTGTATTTTTTGTAAGTACCTTACTTACTCCTTGGCTTATTACCTCCTTCTGGATTAGCAGAATACAAACTTGTTTGAGCAATGACCGGACTATTCTCAGATTCAAGATCTGTTGATTTATTTGGGACAAATAACTAGGTAGTTCTCAGACTCCATCAATTTCCTATTAATATATATATTTCAATTTGTTTATTAAAAACAAAAACCTGACATAACATTACAGAGTTAGTATCCAATGCATTATGTCCAGAATGATACTCAATTTCAAAATCCTACTTCAAATAATCTATGATTTTATGATGGACAAACATTTTTAACCTACCTTTTTAACTTAATATTTAATAACATTATACCCTGATTTTGCATGCTGTGGAAATACATTGTGCCATATCTAAACAAACACCACCTATGTACCTTATTTACATGTATTTGATGCAATATGATTTTACTTTACTTGCTAATTAAAAAAATTATAATATATTACTAAAACCACTAATACAACATGACACACACATAAATATATCCCTATTATACCTATAATATTATTAAATAAATACTGGACAATCCACACAGCATCATCACAATATCCTTGGAAACTAAAATAGCTTATTCCATGGTTAAATAACTCCTTTGTATGTGATACTTGTAACAAGATCGACTTACCTACTAAAATCTTATCCTACAGGAACCTATCAAGACTGGAGCTGTTAAAACCTCCAACATTCCATATGCAGGCCCTATCGCTGGACCTAAAATCCATGGGGCTCACGTTTAGATGCTCCCTCGGAGAAGTCGGGGTGAAAGGTCTCTACAGTGCATTTAATGAGAACCTGTATAACCTGATACCTGTGTTGTCTGAAGGCCATTTAGTGTAAGTATCTTTTAATTATCAAAAGTATTGTTACTTGGAATGCATTAACGTTTTTGCATTACAATTACTGAGCCTGCTACCATTGATTTATTAAAAACGAAGATGAGGCACTGGTTGCTCGAAAGTGGCAACCTCAAATTGTGTAAAATTGTGTTCTCCCACATCAGTCACCGTCTGACCGGCGACACGGGCGGTCGTGATTCGCGTGAAATATTGTTGTCTCAGTCTCACTTCGGTCCTAGATACGTCTTTCCGTCTTTGTTCTTCTTTGTATTGCACAGGATTGGAAATATAACTGTGAGCGTATGTGTTTGCGTGTAGTTGTAACACATGCCAATTTTTGAGTAAGCGCTGGGAGAACGTGACCTATCTTCCCTTTTTAAATCAATGCCTGCTACTGGAGTTTTCACATCTTCCAGTAGTGGACAAAAAAGAAATTGTGAAGAGAATCAATATGTAGTTCTTATTTGATTCTTATTTTGTTCAGACTATTTATTTATTTGGTAATTGACTTCTGTAAGCATATTTTTTAAACCTAAAGAAATAAATATTATCGAGTAAGATTCTAAATGTAAAAGAACAAAATTGGGAGTTTGAATCATATAATCATGTACTAATATAGTTATATTCTGATGTCACATTATGTAACTACCAGAACTAAATAAAACTCAATTAAGTAATAAGAAACAACCCAATAATAAACATTTTTGTTTAAAATAAATTTCGATTACCTACTATTCATCACACAAAACATGATAAAAATTACAATAATTACATTGTACATTATTAATGTCATTTAGTTTCAATGTTTATTTTATAGGTCTGTACCAAACAACTGATAAGGTGAGGGTAAGGCATGCATGTTAAAATATCTGGTTTGCATAGTTGTTTTGTGTTCACTTTTACAATTAGTAGGTAACTAAGTAGTTCATTTCATTTACTACGAATATAATATAATAATTCAGTATTATTAAGGGTACAGAAAAAAAATGTTAGAATGTTTAACTGAATGGAGGAAGACACAATAATGTAACCTGTGGAACACTGGTACTAAGTAGAAATTCGTTCTTTTTCGCGAAAACAAAACTACAATTATTTATTACTAGCTGCGCCCCGCGGCTTCTCACGCGTTTTTCCTATGGAATACGTTTAAAGGTGATTTTTATCCCGCGGGAACTGATTTATGGGATAAAAAGTAGCCTATGTTTGATTCCAGGATTAGAATTACCTGTGTGCAATTTCAGCCAGATCCGTGCAGTAGTTTTAACGTGAAGAGGTAACGAACATCCATCCATCCATACATTCATACAAACTTTCGCATTTATAATATTAGTGTGATTCATGAATTCACGATTCTCTGTCCTAGACGACCTCTTTAGCGTTAGTGCAGCAGGTGAATGAAGGTCCGCCAACGACGCGGGTTCGATTCCCGCCTCGGAACAAAATGTTTTTACGATGTTCCGGATGTGTTCTATGTATAAAAAAAATGTAGTGTATATAGTATTGTATTAAACATATCAGTTATCTAGTACCCATAACACAAGCTCTGCTTAGCTTGGGGCTAGATAGTGCTGTGTGAATTGTCTATCAATATTTATTTCTATAACAACAACTTTCTGCAACATTAAACATGCAAGACAAGAAGCCGAGAGCTGGTGAGTATCAGGCGCAGAGCACCAGCATGGCCATACAGCAAGGCAATGCAGAGGGTGCCTTGGGGTCGCTCCCGACTGTTATTAATATGGATCAGTTGAGCTGAGAACCCGTAAATTGTTTGCAACAGTCTGCCTTAGCTCAACTTTAATACTAGTTCTGATTGGTGTCTATTATTTGTTATACATAATGTTGTCACCTTTTTGTAAAAGGTTTTCAAGTTGTTGTTCTTATGAAGTCTACGTACCTTTTCTATAATTTTAAGTATACATTATTTTTAATATGGATTAATAAAGTTATTTAATTTTTTTTTATATTTCTATTTATGAATGAATGAACACTTTATTGTACTTATAGTAATAAATATACATTAAAGTCTTATATCTAAATAATAAATAAATGTAGTACAAAAGGCGGCCTTATCGCTGAGAGCGATTTCTCCCAGACATTATGATGGTTTTTCTTTGTCATTATGGGATTATAACGTACTTATTTGTTAACATTGTTTTTATTTCAGAATATCTTTAGCCAACATGACCGCTGACGTGACCGTTGGTTTGGCGCTGAGTGATGACGCTTTTTCCTTCATTAACCCTGGGATCGATTTTACGCATGATGAAGTTCTAGTCAAGGTGACACATCCATTTTATTCATCTAAATATTTTAGAGGTAACATCATCATTGGCCTTTAATATCCAAGAAGGATGGTTTATACATGTACCTTAGGGTTCGTTTTTCGGCACTTACCGTTCTTATACCTATACGGACGGCAAATTGCAGACTGCAAGGCTCAACATTAGGCGACTTGCAGTCGTCGGGCACATGGCCGTCCGTGTATTTGAGACGTGCATTCCGTAGATACGAGTCCTAGGCAGGCTCTTACCTGCCCAGCTCCTTTAAATACCGGAGCAGGACTTTTAGCGATTGACAACTTCGTTTCAGCTTTTCTGTAGGTGTGAACTGGTTTGATTCCTCTAATAATAGTCTTCTTTCCCGTTTTATGTCTAGTCTTCTCTATGGCCGTGCAGTGTACTCCACAGTCTCTTCTTCCTGGAAACAACTGCGAGACAGGCTACTGTCTGTGGCTCTAGTCTTGAGAAGAAACACTTCGTGTTGGTGAAATGCGTTAAACTCGTTTAAAGCGCTAAACTAGTTCAACTGATATTAAACGCGTGCTCATAAATAATAATATAAATCATTTCTTTTATCGATTATTTAGGTTAATACATAACCGAAAAAAATATAACATCCACAAAATGTAAAATTTTGAGGTAAAATCCCCAAAGTAAAACTGCACTAAGTTTCGGGTGATAAAAACGCAGCCATGTTAGCCCTTGCATTTTATGCTATCACGGTCATCACGTTTCATCGAATCACCTATGTCAACTCAAAGGCAAAGCTTCATGACCATACAAAAAAGTACAAGTGTGACGTCACGGTTCAGCTGCCAATAACGTTGCGTTTACAAATTTTGTGGTTGAGATAATAACATAATATCTACTTTTCAATTATTAAATTTGATAGTAATAACATCAAAAAGTACAAAAATAAATGTAGGTGTGTATTGTTTTAATATACATAAATATAATACAGAATATGTAGAAACATTATTAACTTTTTTGAAGTCACATGCGCATATAGCCTATTGCGACGGCGAAATTCTTAAGCTGAATTTCTAGAACGTCTTCTAACTAAATGTTGTTTTTTCTTTCAGTTGTCCTGGCCGTCGCCTCAACGAAACGGCGGCTATGAGTTTGCAACAACGGAGCAGTTAGCGAAGCATATCGGTAAGTACGATTGCTTATTGCATAAATTAACTGGTGATAGCAAAACAGTCACGCACTTTCCTATTTGAACCGCCTTCAGTAACGGAGAAGGGTTTATGTTTGGCTCTAAGTATATATGTTTCCTACATATGTTTTTTAGGCTTCCGCACCTTAAAAGGAAAAAAGGAACCCCTGCATTATGAGATCAGTTCGTTGTCAGTCTGTACATATGTCAACCACCTTTTCTCAAGAATGTGTGGAGTTAACCAGTTGAAACTTACATCATATACTCAACTCTGTAACTTTAAAGCCGTGATATGAATTAAACTTCTAAGTTAACGCAGTTAAAAGATACAGCTGTTTATAAATTAACTGTTCTCTATTTCAGATGACCTACCTCTAACCTCAGCTATATCGTTGCCGCTCTACGCCTTACTGCGAGACAAGTTACAGCGCCACCTAGCGATGACATTGCGGCAAGCCACCAGCGTTTCCGAAGTCGTTTGCTGCAACCCTAGCCTTCTGGAAGCTTATAGGTGACTTTCCTCACTACCTCTAACTCAGCCATATTGTTACTGCTACGTGTAATTATTAGAAAACCATCGCCACCTATACCGTATCCATTTTGAATGTAGCATGTTAGTAAACAAACTATGACACAAATAACAAAATCTCACAAATAATTGTAAGCAATTTTTATTGAAGAATAATGTAAATTACGTATAAAAGGACGCGACAACAAAGTGAATTATAGGTTTAAGTATGGGCGGTTTGTTTACTAACATGCTGCATTCAAAATGGACACGGTATAGAGGTCAGGCTGCGGCAAGCGACCAGTGTCTCTGAAGTCGTTTACTGCAACCCGAGCCTTCTGAAGGCTTATAGGTGACTAAAATCTGCCCGTGACTTCGCTCTCTGCCTCTTACTCAAACTATATCGTTGCCAATCTACGCGTTATTATGATATAGGTAACAGCGCTACCTAGCGATGATGCTGCGGCTAGCCACCAGCGTTTCTGCTACAACCCTAGTCTTCTGGAAGTTTATAGGTGAATAACATCTGCCTGTGACTACGCTAACTACGTCTAACTCTGCCATATCGTTGACGCTCTACGCGTTACTGCGAGACAAGTTACAGCGCCACCTAGCGATAACGCTGCGTCAACTGACCAGCGTTTATGAAGTCGTCTGCTGCAACCCTAGCCTAATGGTAGCTTATAGGTGACCTGATTCTGCCCGTGACTTCGCCCTCTGCCTCTAACTTAACGATATCGTCGCCTCTCTACGCGCTACTGCTAGACAAGTTACAGTGCCATCTAGCGATGACCCTGCGGCAACCCACAGCGTCTTTGAAGTCGTCTGATGCAACCCTAGCCGTTATATATCACCTATAAGTCTCCAAAAGGCTTACAGGATATCAATTATCATGACAGCCTATGTGGCAGGCAGCTTGGGTAAAAGTTTGCCCAACGGGTTCGATTCCCATCGCGAGACAAAAGATTATATTAACAAGTTAGAAATTTATCGGTCTTGTTTAGCATGTAGTCTAGCCAATCCTTCCTCTGGATAAATTATATTTCCTTGATTTATATTAAGATCCATTCTGTCGCATAGTCGTAAAAAGATAACAGAAATTGAATAGATAAATATTAGTATGGCTTTGTACGATTAGATAGCTTCCTAAGACACCTAAATCTTACTATTATAATAAGTATTATTTAACGGGCATTTATCGCGTTTATTAACCTATTATCTATACTAATATGACACTAATATTATAAATGCGAAAGTTTGTATGAATGGATTGATGGATGTTTGTTACCTCTTCACGGCAAAACTACTGAACGGATCTGGCTTAAATTTTGCATACCTACAGTTAATTCTAATCCTGGAATCAAACATTGGCTTTAATCCCATAAATCTATTCCCTATCATATTGGCACCCACTTTTATATCTTTATCTCTCTCTCCCAATAAGGTTTGCTGCAAGAGAACTCTTATTATGGTAAAGCTCGCCTTTGCCATTATTTTTTTTTTAAATGTTTTACCATAATGTATTATTTTATGCAATAAAGAATTAAGAATATAATGATGGATAATTTAATTATTTATATTCCAGTTCAATGATAGACTGCCTGACCCAGAACGGCAACAAAGTGATGGACATGGTTCTCATCAACATGCGTCGGACACTGCTGCAGAACTGCAGAGAACAGCTCGAGCTGCCGCCGTTACACGCCACTTTTATGCATAAGGTACTTTTTAGGGTTCCGTACCCACAGGGTAAAACGGGACCCTATTAGATACGAAGACTCCGCTGTCCGTCTGTCACCAGGCTGTATCTGAAAATTTCAACTGTCTAGCTATCACGGTTCACGAGAGAATAGGGTCCCGTTTTACCCTATGGGTATGGAACCCTTAAAGCAGAATAAAATAAATATTTAAGGGGGCGGACAACAGACATGATTATTTTGCCGTTTTTATAGATAATGGTACGTAACCCTTTGTGCGCGAGTCGACTCGCACTTGGCCGATTTTTATTTAAACATTGATAAATATACCTATAGGTTGTTTTCAAATAAGTGTTAAATTGTCTACACAAGTAATGTTCCATAGAACAAATGGGACCTACCCGTAAACAAATATTTCAATTTTCAGATAGGCTCACTATGGTACGTCGGCAAATTCGAAACAGACACTGGCTGGCTCAAGAACCTGGCTACTGTCAACCGGATCAACGACGTCAGTGTGACGCGCTTCGACCCAATGAAAACCAGCTTCCACGTCACACTAAGGATTAAGGATCTACAGGTATGTACATTCATATAGGCGGTTGCTAGTAGATAAGCGTGAGAGAAACACTCGCTGGCTCAAGAACCTGGCTACAGTAAACTGGATCAACGACGTCAGTGTGACGCGCTTCGACCCAATGAAGACTAGTTTCCACGTCACACTAAGGATTAAGGATCTACAAGTATGTACATTCATATAGGCGGTTGCTAGTAGATAAGCGTGAGACAAACACTCGCTGGCTCAAGAACCTGGCTACAGTAAACTGGATCAACGACGTCAGTGTGACTCGCCTAGATCCAATGAAGACCAGCTTCCAAGTCACACTGAGGATCAAGGATCTACAGGTTTGTACATTCATATAGGTGATTGCTAGTAGTTAAACGTGACAGACACTGGCCGGCTCAAAAACCTGGCTACAGTGAACTGGATCAACGACGTCAGTGTGACGCGCAACGACCCAATGAAAACCAGCTTCCACGTCACACTAAGGATTAAGGATCTACAGTTATGTACATTCATATAAGTAGGTGGTTTCTCCTTCATACCAGTTTCCGGCCGCGGCTTCGCACGGAATAAAAAGTAGACTATTATTAATATTCAGATCTCAAAAATTTCAGCTCGATTTATGCAGTACTTTTGGCGTTCTTCAGCTTAACATCTTTAAACCAGCACATTTTCGCCTTTGTAATATGAGTAGAATTGATGATCCAATACAAATTTATTGTATATAACATTTTATAATTCCAGATAGGCTACAACGAGTACCGTATAAAGGCGCTCGGCGTATCCTGCTCGGGCCGAATCGCGGCCGCTTTCGCCGACGCCTCGCTACGTCTCGCCATAACCGTGGGATTGACGAAGTGGGAGCCCTACGCGCAGTTAGACGATCTACAACTCTATTGCATGGAGTAAGTGACCATTTTACAATATGAATCGTATAGATGACGCATCGCTACGTCTCGCCATAACCGTGGGATTGACGAAGTGGGAGCCCTACGCGCAGTTAGACGATCTACAACTCTATTGCATGGAGTAAGTGACCATTTTACAATATGTACCTATCGTATAAATGACGCATCGCTACGTCTCGCCATAACCGTGGGATTGACGAAGTGGGAGCCCTACGCGCAGTTAGACGATCTACAACTCTATTGCATGGAGTAAGTGACCATTTTACAATACGTATCGTATAAATGACGCATCGCTGCGGCTCGCCATAACCGTGGGATTGACGAAGTGGGAACCCTAATGCGCAGCTAGACGACCTACAACTCTATTGCATGGAGTAAGTAACCATTTTAGAATGAGTAATTGAGTAGCGTATAAAGGGCGCATTGCTGCGTCTAGTTATAACCGTGGGACTCACGCATCGTATCAGCTAATTTATGTTGCCATTCTGTAACTAAATATTTAAAACGAAACCTTTATATTTCCTGTTTTTATCGCGTATTTATCGCGTACCTTCTGCTATTATATCACCTAATTTTCAACCACGTTACAGCGATCGTGGGACCCCTAGATGAGTAATCATAGCTAAACATTTACTTTTATAAATTGTTAACTCTAAGCTAAATACTATTCTCATGTGAGTGACTGTGTCTTTTTTGAGAATAAATATATACCTAAACGCTAAATATTTTAAAATGAAATGGGAGTCCATATAAAAACGTGATATTTCGGCTACTGGTGCTTTTTGTTTGCCAAGTTTGTTTGTATGTACAATGGTACGGAACCCACCGTGTGCCATGCAACTCGCATTTGCCAGTTTTATTTAAATACTAGCAGTGCCTTGCGGTTGTACCCGCGTAGGAGAACGAGAACTACGCGGGAATTTCCGGAGAAAATATAGCCTGTATCACTCCCTGAAAGACTTTTTAAATCGCTCCAGTAGTTTTAGAGCCTCCTCAATACAAACAACCAAATCTTTCCTCTTTATAATATAAGTATAGTATAGACTAAACCAGATGGGCATAGTAGTTGTGCCGTGGGTCCGGGTTGAGTCATTGGTACCTTAGTTGTGTAGAAGGGAATCAAAAGTACCAGCGGCATAATCAGTTGAGCATCGTAGTTGTGCCTTGGGTCCGGAAGGATCTCGTGGAAACAACTAGCTTTAAAGTGCGGAAGCTTATTTATGTTGCCATTCTGTAACTAAATATTTAAAACGAAACCTATTTCCTGATTTTATCGGGTATTTATCGCGTACCTTCTGTTATTATATCCCCAACATTTCAACTGCGTTACAGCGATCGTGGTCACGGGCGACTGATATTTCCTTCACGTCTGTCTCTATCTGTATTAACTTTTTCTTTAATTTTCCAGTGGAATGGACCTCCACATAACCGGCCTTGGTCCACTAAGCGTGCTCTCGCCTCTGGTCGGGGCGTGGACGCGCGGCGGCGGCGCGGCGCACGCCGCCCCCGCTATAACGCGCGCGTTGCAGCTCGAGGCTCAGCTAGCACTTACTGAACTGCCGCTATGGGACATGTCCAATGGGAAACACTGAATCACACTTAAAGCCCTCCGCAAACAGCCGCTAATTAGTTAGCGCGTCTTGTAAAGCGCGATTTCGGCGATTTTACAGCGTGATTCCTTACACACAGCGGCTTATTATTAAGCGCGATTTCGCCGCCCCTTCCCCGCCCCTTACCGGCAGCGCGAACGACGAAGGCCGTCCCGCCAACCCCCGCCACCCCGCGCCGCCCCGCAAAATCGCAGGACGCGGAAACGCCTCGGACAAGCCGAATAACGGCAGTGTGCGTCAACGTATGCGTTTTAGTACAAAATGTTCCGCAAGCAAATATCGCAAAATCGCACACAGGACGCGCTTAAAAATTTGCGTTGATGTGAGTAGGGCTTGAAGGAAAAAATACACACAATGAAATGTGTGAGGTTATATGGAGTCCTTAGTGCATAAAACCCGCGAGGTAGGTTTTGGCCTCCGACACATTAGATAACTAAATTGCCATTGGCGCCATCGGCGAAATCTCGCCACTGGATTCATCATATGTAAACAACTGATCAATGGCATTTTTACAATGACAGTAAACAATAGCGACATTGTTTATAGGTATCATGGTTGATGGTGATCTATTTTAACAGGACTAAAAATGTGGCGTCAAGAATGGCGTCATTTTTAGTGCTGTTAAATCACAGATTCACACTCTATTTTTAATAAGAGTGTTCAAAAAGAGAAGAGTCGTGGGAATTGAGGGCGCTCGTGTGCCAATAGGGTATATGCATCGATTTTTTTTATTGTTTTAATCGATTCTTTAGGTCTTTATATAACCCAGGAATGATAAGACGCTCACTGAATTTCGCATTAACAAGGTAAAAAAAACAAATCAAAACTACCATCATTTTCGGGTGATAAAAACGCTGCCATATTGGCGCCATGTTTATGTGACGTCGACGTACGCACTTGATTAAAACCTTTGGTGACGACCTCGGTAGTGATCATCTCAGGAAAGAGGTTTTCCGAAAAAACTGAAAATAATCGACAATACGAAATGTCAAGTGGGCAGAATAGTGTCAAATCAAGGTGCAGCAAGCAGAATAAAAAAAGAAGAAATGCGTACAGTGATGTCACGTCCGCTCTAGTCAATGTGAGTAGCGTTTCGAAAGTTTGCGATTGAGATTTAAAATATCAATTTTTCAATGGTTAAATTCTACAATAAAAACATCTCAAAACGCAAAAATAAATATGCAGATATGTTTCTATATCAATAGAGAATACGTATATATTTTTATAGCCATTTTGAAATCACATGCATATACCCTATTGACAAATTTTGTTGCGTTGACAACACTGCTCTGTCATTGCAGTACGACTAAAAGCGTTAGTTCACCGAAACGCCACGACTCTTCTCATTTTGAACAGACTACAAGTAAAAATTCGATTCAGCATAACTAACCCCAGCGTGACGGTTTTTGTTTTTTGCTCACTGTTCAGAAGTTTTACTCGAAAAAATATCATCATTTTTAACGATGATAATGTACATGTTTTTAATGGACATTTATAAGTTTGTATTTCATAACGTAATTTGCTGTTGTGTAATTTTTAAAAGAACTATTAAGACTATTAGTAAATTATAAGCAATATTTGATATTTATTTGTTGTGTGTAAATTTTATTGATATTTTTATAAATTATTAACCTATTTAGCATAAGAAATCATTTATTATGTACATTTTGTATCGGTTGTGAGTGCCTTAACTCTTGAGACTGTTGTAATGTTTTGTTTATTTACTGTAGGTATTTTTGTATAATGTTGAACGTTGTTGAATTATACTTTAGATATACACAATTATTCTTGTTTTATTGTAAATAGCTGTAGAATCTCCGGGGAATGTCTTGTACGGTGTAATTAGAATGCATTATTCTAAAGTTGTACATTATCAATCCGTTTCTTTACTAATATTCGTTTATTTACTACATTGAGGTGCCAATTAATACCTACAATTACACTGTATACCGCCGCTAACAAGAGGCCTAAAGAAAACTGCCTTTTTAATTTTATTATGATGTACCAGCGAGCACGGATACTACTACCTTATCTATATACCGTAATACTACCATAGAGCTAGCTAGATGATGGTCACCACTTCTTTCTTTGATGGTGTCAATTCAGATGTCGTCGTTGCCAGAACGAAACTCTACTAAACTAAACCAATTTGTCAGAATATGAAATAATCCTATCCTGTTTATTTCGATCGATTTGAAAGGGACAGCAACATTTTAACTGCTGGTTAGTTTTGGCAACATCTGTTTTACGCGCAGCTCGGATGTCTGTGGTTTTATACCAATTTTGGCATGAACCTACCTACCACAAAGATGTACGTAATGAGGTATGTGGTACCTTCTAATATGTACATTTCTAACCATAAAGATAATAACGAAATGAAGATTCAAAGGATTAAATAATTAAATATAATTAAGTAGTTCAAAGATTCTCTAACTCTATGTTTGTCGCTCCTGGAAACTGATTTTGAAAACCACATGATATTTTATCGAGTTATAGGTACGCAGGATCACGGGATAAAACATAAGGTGATAAATATCACAAATATATCGAGTTCCGCCAAAGACTGCATTCTCATGCGACTTATCGAAGAAAGCCCTCGATAAATATCAAATTGCAGATTTGAGAAAAAGCATGTTCGCTACGACACGTCTCGAAGCAATCACTGGACACTTGCCATATTTATCGAGATATATTGCGAGAATGTTAGGATAAAGGTACTGTTCTGTGGCGAGAATAACCCTCCTTCGCAAATGAGAAACACATCAAACTTCTCCAAAGCAAAGTGACTTTAATAGAAATAAGCTATTCTAAAGCTATATCATCTATCAAAACCCGTTTATATTCTCCTTGATTTTCTTGTTGGTCTGTCAAGTTCAGTCCACTTTGTTATTGTTTTATTTTATTTATCCGAAACGCAAGGACATATTTTAACTCCAAGCACAATCGTGTTATCTGTGAAACACTTTTCATCAAGTATTGAGTTAATGCCCCATGTATAACTGGAGCATACGTATATTTTACTTGTAAAAGATGGGAATAGTACAATCTATTTTCTGTTCCATCACATTTTGTGTAGAAAGGTACGTATTTTCTCACCTACTTTCTACACTATCTACCTTCTAGCTAGTACCTTTGAAGAACCGGTGAGTTCCTACGAAGTAAATTCGTCCCCCCATGCCATAAGGGGTTATTCTTGAAGACCGTGGCGCAGCGGGCGAAGGTCTTGCTTCGATTCCAGCCTCGGGAGAAATGCTTGAACTGCAGTAATTGTACCTACAGGTGTAACTATCTAAAGAAAAAATGATGTAAATATTAAGTGAAAAACTACTTTTACCAGTATTTGTACTCCTTCATGGTCCAAGACGCAGGTCCGTCCCCGCGCCGAGACTGGGCAATCAATAATTGTTTACTGTTTTTTGTTTTATTTGTAGTTTTTACGGTGTAGGATATAACTCTACCACGAAACTTAGGGACTTACTTCAGTATCTGCGACTTCGGTGTATGTATTTATGTAGTGTAAGCTCAGACCAAGTAAAAAATCTTTTTACTTTGTCTGAGAGAGTAGGTAGATTTCTTTCTTCTTCTATATTTAATCCCGTAAGACCTACATTCCAGGGTGCTCACATGGACTTGCTGCGCCTTCTTACTGATGCTGCTTATGTTTACGTTGGTCCTTCTCATGGTGTACGGGATCTCGGTTGGTTACCACTACGCTCAGAAAGAACTCTCGACGTTTGCGAGTGAGTATTTCCTACGACACGGAGGTCTTTGATCTACCTAATTGACTTTTTTCAACCGACGAAAAAACGGAGCAGGTTCAATTCAAAGTTGACGCGTAGTTAATTTTTTTTATATGTAACCACGCATAACTTTTACTGAGTAGGTACCTAGTCTGATTTTGATAATTCTTATTTTATTGGAAAGGGTATACCTACCCCAAAATTGTTCATATATACATAGGTACAGCATTATATAATTAGGTAATTATTATAACTCGTCCTTATCAGGCATTTATGGATGGTTATGAAAACTTAACACAAGATATTCAGTTTTTGTTAGGTTTTCACGCAGACCAAGTATTTATTTGGTCTGAGGGTTTTCATAACCTTTCCTAAACTTTATGAAAACCTAACAAAACTGAAATTCTTGAAATAAAAATTCTTGGATTCTAGACCTAGAATATGTAAATGTATATGACAAACCTGTCTTTATTTGTCTTTCAGTGGCGTCGAGACCAACTTCGGAGCCCACGCTAGTAGCGAGGCGATCTGGTGACGAGGAGTACCAGCCAGTTGTTAGACTGTTGGCGGTCAATCAGACGGAAGCTCAAAGTCCGAGGAAACCACTTCTAGGTAAATAATATAACCGTTAGATTCGAATTCAATAAGTAGGTAAGCTAGAACCATATTAGAACTGCATTTAGCTACTCAGACAAGTACCTACCTACAATGTACAGGTCAACTAATCCATCAATGCCAGTCGGTTTTTTTTTTCAAACAATTATTTGAAATAAATAAACGAACAATTAATTTTTTCCTTAAAACTGCTGTTGCCCGTCTACCCGGTGAATAATCCTTATTAATTTTTTATTGATTTTTGTATAACTTTTTAAATATCTCATAATATCACTAGATTTTTTTTATTACGCACAAAATGTACCTAGTTATAATTTTTTATGTGTATTAATTATTATGTACAAAACGGTGTAACATTTTGTACATACGGGGGTGGACGTAGAGAAACAAAAGTTTAAATATAAAAAAATATTGTTTTTTTTATCACATTTGCCATCGATAAAATATGGCGCAGCTTCCCCATTTTCGTTTGTGCACTTTATGCAGACTCACCTGTATAAAACGTATTGTTGCAAACAACAAATAATCAGGTATATGTACATATTTTTAGGACAAGCTTGCCTATAAGCGTATTTTGATCAATCCTGCACTTATATTTCAGAGGTGTATAGAACAGATACGCCAAGCGAGAATGTTTACTTGGAAAATTCACCGACACCCATCATTATGTTGGAGACGGAAAGGTAAGGTTTCTATTTCTCCTCTTAAATTTCTGTTGTCCACAGAATACAAACTGCGAGCTAGTTAGTTACATGTCCATCCAAAGGTTAATTTATCTTATCTACAGCCTATACCGGTCCACTGCTGGATATAGGCCTCCCCCCGAACAACAACTTTTTGGCCATTGTAACATGGGAGGTAATGTCATAGTAGGTACTTACGCTGGCAACGCATTGGGATCGCAGTTTGGTGGTCATAGGTGGCCCCGGTGGATATCCCTTCGACACCCGTGGGATTAGTTGTGGGGTGATGCAAATTCTAAGCTGGCACCACCCGGTCATGGACTGCCTGTTTAAAGGTTGTCAGGAAAAAATAGCTCTTAGCAGAAAGGCCGCCCATTGTGCAACTGTTTCTGTGTTTGTGTTTTTCTCTTGTTCCATTTATCTCTATCCTGGTCAGTTAATTTTTTTATATTTTTCGACTTTATTCAAAAACCTATTTCAAAAAGAACTAGCGAAAGAGGAGAAAAAATAACAAATAAAGCGACAACATAACGGTTTCGAAAGGTTGTCAGGAAAAAATAGCTCTTAGCAGAAAGGCCGCCCATTGTGCAACTGTTTCTGTGTTTGTGTTTTTCTCTTGTTCCATTTATCTCTATCCTGGTCAGTTAATTTTTTTATATTTTTCGACTTTATTCAAAAACCTATTTCAAAAAGAACTAGCGAAAGAGGAGAAAAAATAACAAATAAAGCGACAACATAACGGTTTCGAAACCGATCTCGAATTCCTAAAAAATGATGGCGCTAGTTTTGCTTACACTTTTGCATCACCTTCTAACTTTACTTGTTTCAGCAAATTATTTTTGTAAAGAGTCTGTTCAAAAAGAGAAGAGTCGTGGCGTTACGGTGAACTAACCTTTTTAGTCGTTCTGCAATGACAGAGCAGTGTTGTCAACGCAACAAAAGTTGTCAATTGGCACACGAGCGCCCTCAATTCCCACGACTCTTCTCTTTTTAAACAGACTCTACCTTGTCTCACCTACATAAGACTATCGAGATTGTTTAAATTTTGCTTTGCTTCGCAGACCTCCTAAAGAGCCGGAACTGTCACCTCACGAGAAGGAGTTTGCAAAGCGCCTCATCGGTCGAATCCGGCGATCCAAGAATAACACGGAGACTAAAACTCCAGAGCCCTTCCTTCGCCCCTTGAGGAATAGCGGCTAACTGCGACAGTTCAATGCGGTTTCAATTTCATTGTACAATGCGCGCGATTAGGTTTTCTTCCTGTAGGATTTCGTGGGTACGGTTATTATTGTACGGTACCCTCCATAAATGTCATAGTACAGACAGAGAGAGCGTACCTTCCATAAATGTCATAGTAGGATTTTATGGGTGTAGGGTTAGTAGAATACCTGTAGGCTTTCGTAGGTACGGTTATTAATGTAAGGTTTCTTCCACAAACGTCACCGAACCTTAGTTCGGTACTGACAAAAAAAATTGCAGAGTTTCCGTCTCTGTCCCACTGGATGGCATACCGTTTCTAATTCTACTACTCGCGGTCTTACGCGGCAACAGGTATTTGGCTTTTGGCTTCGATTTCTTTAAGTTAGATCAAATTTATATAATGTAGGTAGGAACCTCATATCATATCATCTAGGTGCCTAATTCGTTTCCGAAGTGAAAACGTCAGATTCGAATTTGAATTCTATTCCGATGAAGCTTTAAAACGCTATTTTGATTTGTCAAAAGTTTCCCATATCGAATCCGAAGGCCTTTCTGACGAAATAAAATACCCCTGCAACATGTCGTCGACTGAAGGACGGCTTCAGCTACGTAGGTAGGCTCCATGTTTCTGGGATACTATACCTAGCCTAGTATACTTATCGAATTATCAAAATAAAAGGATTGTTTCAATTGTGTATGTTTAATTCCACGATTACCCTTACAATACAACCAAGACAATACCAAAAGCTACGCGCTCAGAGTTCTATTAAATGCGCCTAAAGAAGTTCTGTTTAATGCTGTTAAGTTGTTCCTCAAGTTTAGAAACGTTGAATTAAATTTATATTCCGTTAAATTTAAACCAAGCAAAGTGAAAAGTGTCGAGTTATTTGTGTAGTTTCCGATGAGGACATCACTGGTAGCGTTATTGTTGAAAGGCAAATCGCGGCGTCCGCGGCTGTTAGGGCCGAAGTCCAGCGGTCCTGCGAATGCTTTCTTCGCTGCTCTATTCAAAGACTTCATGCCGGGGCTTAAGTTACCGGTGCCCATCCCGCTGGGGCCCCGGCCGATCCCGCTATTGCTGACGGGGAACTGCTGGCCGCTTCGCCGTGCGGAGCCCGAGCGGACAGCCCCTGCCGCCTCCGCCGCCGCATCTGTTACGGAAATTATAACTTAAGCCTATAGATATTCACATAATTTACCTTATGTTATGGTAAGGTCTGTTTTTGATAGTTAATGTTATAATAAAGACAGGGCAGGTACGTGAGCTCACATGAAGTAGGCCCGAATGATGTTTGACTTCCTATAAGTTGATCCGTAAGAATAGCGTCGGCTGCTGACCCTATGCTTTTAGTGCCTATGTGCAAAAGGCGCATTGCGCGCCATTTTTTGAAAAGAGGCATAACGTTTCGATTTCATAGGAGCGGGACAGAGCATACCTACCTACGTTTTTGGAACAATCGTCTTTACGTCTTTGTTCTTCTTTGTATTGCACAGGACTGGCAATTTAACTGTGAGCGTATGTGTTTGCGTGTAGTTGTATGTAACACATGCCAATTTTTTAGTAAGCGCTAGGAGAATGTAACCTATCTTCCCTTTTTAATTAATCAAGTTTAATCATACTCACCCATAGCTGCCACAGCGGTTTGAACAGTACAGTATTGGTAGCCGATACCGATTCCCATTATCAACATACTCATAACGGTGAACATAAGGCAACATACCAGCATAGCACATACTGTACATAATGTTACCCTGAAACAGAAAAGGATTTCAGCAAGTACCTACCTACTACCTAATGCTGATGACCTCCTAGCTCAATTTTGACCACGGCGGCCAGTCTCATCGAAGACTAGCGAGATGCGCAGGACATATTATAATGCACAAATGTGTGCGCAAATATAGATGCGCTCTTTGTTCCCTCATAATCAGATGGGACGGCAGACCGACTAGATCGGGGAGAGGTCAGGCGCAAGACCAACGGCTTTACGCGCTTTCCGAGGCACGGGAGTGTGATACCGTCAACTTCCTAACTCCGGGATCCTACTGTGAATTTTTCTTGATAGAAAAACCAACTTTTCGTACCTAGGTAGGTACCTGCCAGTAAGTAAAAAATCATACCTACCTGCGAGTACGCAGAAATATAATGTCTAGTAGTAACTCGACATTATATTTTAAACTTTAGCGTCAGGAAGAATTAATAAAATGGCTTTTCTCAATAATCCACCACGGGTCTTTCTTGGTATGAAAAAGATATCGAATAATATTTACTGACTGACCTTTCAAATGCATCTAATACAATGGAGACAAATGAGCTGAGAGAACAACATACACATCCCATTTTGTTAAAACATTTGATTACTCATTGGATTTCCCGAATACTTTCGTATGGGTAGTATGGGTATTTCGTACGTTGAATTTAGGACATTATTGTTATGTTTCGTATCCTACATAATTTAGATCTTACTAAATAGGAAGGTACATAAAACTACATTAAAATGTTTAATTTATTTACAAACAGAGACGCAAAAAAATCATTGCACCTTATTAGGACTTGGCTTGGCGCGTAGCTGTCAAATCAAAATAATTTTGAATTTACCGCTTTGATCAGGGAGTAGGGAGTGAGTAGGTAGGGTGATTTGGTTCGTCCAACAGTGAAGTGATAAAAAAAAATAGGTGATCGATCCTCATATTTTGTTTTTATCATGAACACTTCATTGTCAATGTAATATCAGAAATATTGTCACTGTCGTACGTAAATGTGTTTTCGTTCGTTTCGCCATCGCCATCGGTTTTTGCAAAAAAAATTACAAATAAACTTGTAAAGTTGTAAATAATATTTCACTATTATAATATAAATCTCGGTGTCGTTCAATCTTCTCTAGAGTGGTCCTATCGGTTTCTTCAAACAAAACAATAAAGAAAAAAAAGGACAAGAAAATGTGATTTGTGTGACGATGCTTCCAATAAATAGTCCCCATAAAGGGCCTGAAAACCCAAAAGAAAATAAAAAACGAAGCCATAAGAATTATATTATCAAGAAACGAGTGCCCAGAAAACCTGTGGATGGAGAAAACGTGTTTTTTGTTACAAAAAAGTCCAATTTCAAGGTAGGTTTTGCAAAACTATGTAATAGGTATATAGGCCATACTTACATAGCCTAGAGCTTCATATGTCCTCTGATAAATGAAACTATGCTCAGTCATCGATCTATGCTTGAGTAATGCTTTTGCCTTGATGACAGAGTAAGCCATACAGTTGTACTAAGCTTAAGCTGTACTGCTAAAAAGTATTCAAATACTTAGGTATGTCTTATTATTTTCAGGTGCAACTTGACAATTGTATTGATCTCTTGAGCAAGGGTGAAAAGGAGATAGTGTTGCATGGCTTAGGCGCAGCCATACAAAGAACTTGTAACTTAGCGGTGCAAATACAACTCGCTTTTCCAGGAACACATGATATTGAAGTTAATACTGACACTATTGATGTTATTGGTAAGAGAAATATGTTTAAGAAGACAATAATTAATTAATTAATTCCATAAATATGAAGTGATACTTCATCATCTAACAAGATCAAACCAAAAATAATTGTGGCACCCTGACAGGGTTTTTGTGCATTACATACTCACTGAGGCCCATATTATGAAAACTTGCTCAGTCTTCAATCTCTGCTTGAGTAACGCTTTTCTATAGCATAAATGTCACTCAAGCATAGCTCAATGACTGAGCAAGCTTTCATAATACAGGCCTAAGACTACTACACAAAACAAATACCTGTACGCAAAAATCACTATAAATGATATGAATAAGTTCATCTTTGTCTTGGAATGACATGATAAAACATAATAGGGTATATGCATCGATTTTTTTTATTGTTTTAATCGATTCTTTAGGTCATTATTTAACCGAAAAATGAAGAAATGTGTACAGTGATGTCATGTCCGCTCTAGTCAATGGCGTAGCGTTTTGAAATTTTGCGATTGAAATTTAAAATATCAATTTTTCAATGGTTAAATTCTACAATAAAAACATCTCAAAATGCTAAAATAAAAATGTAGATATGTTTCAATAGAGAATACGTATATATTTTTTTAGCCATTTTGTAATCACATGCATATACCCTATTGTTGATTATGATAATAAAAGGTTTTAATTATGGATGTAAGTGGGTTAACTAAAAAACTTGCTAACCTGCTTACGTCCATAATGAATTTGTCAAACAACAATAATTTTATAGTAAATTAAAAGGTCTTGTTTGTTTTCAGATGACTTGATCCCAAAGGATCAGGATTTGGATATAGACCATTCCTTCAGATTGCAATCATCTGTACATATCCGGGTATTCCGCACAGCAATAGTTGGTGCCAACCAGTAAATCAAAATGTTCTTCTCGCTCAATGAGATAGTGCAGTGGATTGGACTAACAGTGTTTGAAATATGGATAAACCTTATTACAATAACTATATTTACAGTGCTGCTAGCACTCAAACTAGATGGTGTCATAAACAGTGCTTGGTGGACTGTTTTTGCTCCTTTGTTTGTAAGTGATGCTATGAATGCGTATTTCTGTTGCATTGTATGTATAAGAATGAGTTTAGAAAGTGCATATAAAACTGCACTTTATAGGGCATCATGGAGTAGTATATTCCTAGGTTTAACATTTGTATACAAATACTTACTATGTACTAAACTTGAAGGTGACTCTGGTATAGAATTTAGTGAAGTTTTTGCCCCCCTATTCATTTTGTTACAGTTGGTAGCTGTAAGGGCTTGCCAACTACACCAATAAATAATTTCTTTTCTACTGTCTAAAATCCTGTCCCTATATCTATTGAATGTGGTTAAATAAAAGTAAACATTTAACTAAATGTCTCGACAGATTTTATTAAAAATTAACAGTTTTTTAAGTTGCTAAATCAGACTAAATATTCCACCTCTATTCTATAATCCATTTCTTTTCTTCACCACCGAATCAAATCAAAATGGTGTTTCAGTACCATGTCCTTCATCAGTATCATCTAATTACTAATAATCTAGTTAATAATAATTTTTGTGAGTTACTGAAACAGACTAAATAATCCACCTCTGTTTTTCTTATCTTCACCACTAAAGTTGAAATTGAAACCACCATTTCCTTGATTTGAGGCACTGGAATCTGCATTTGAATCCGCTGCAGGTAAGCGTCCAAAAATTGATAATCCTGCTTTGCGCAAACCTGAAAATTTTAATCTTGATGACGATATCAATTACAGTCTAAAGGAGTTGCATTGCAGCCAAAATACCTAAAAGAAAATTTGGAGCATCTTGGGATTGAACTTCAATATTTTCATTTCCCATAGGAATATCAGCTTTTGGAGATAGAAGAAGGCTGGAATCTGAAAATGAGTGCACAAAACAGTTTTATGTATGGACAAAGTACCGTAAAGTGGTTAAATTCAGACACTAGAGTATTTTTACCAATGCCATGAGCAAAGTCTATATCTCCATCTTCAGTGGTGTTCATTGAGAGATCCAGAGATTCTGGTAGACCCTGTGGTCCATGTCTGAACAGATATCCACCAAATGGTTTATCAGCTTTAAATATGTCATCAATCTGTTAAAAAAAAATGGTATTTGTACTGCTAGTTTGGTGTTGTAATTTTACTTTGGACGCCTCCATCGCATTTTTTTCCTTTTTATGATTTTTTCAAACTTTAATTGCAATTCTACCACATTCCAAAATACCTTGAAAGTATGATGACCTCCAAATTGTACTCACTTTTGGTTTCTTTGGGCTAGAAACCATGTCTTGATCACCATCTAGTTCAATGACTCTTGAATTCATCATCATTGCACTGAATGCATTCTCCTGTTGAATTGCTTTTGGAACCTCTTTTCTGGTTTTATTTTCTTCTGCTAGAATTTCACTCCTGTTCTCCTTGACATTATCTGTTGGTTCATCTGCTGGCATATCATTGCTTTTAAAAAACTTTGATGTCACAACGTTATTTTCGGTTTTCTGTAAACAAAATTGAATGTTATTTCTCTGTTTCTCCAACCCACTATGACCCTCCTTACCTGTTTTATATTTTACCTTCTGCAAGTTAATGTTCTTGCCATATACAAATGGCGGAGTCAAATCTAAATTATGTTTCTTGAGCACCATGTCCTTAATCTTCATGAATCTTTCATCAGCGTCGCCTAAGTCCAACTGACTATTTATAGTTATATTGGCTTCTTTTTTCATAACAATACTATCTTCATTTTTATTTCCAATCTCAGTATTGCTTTGTGGGGTACTGGGTAAGTCAAAAGAAACTGTTTTCTTAACTTCTTGGGATTTCTGGAACAACCATTTTAGGCCATATAAAACTACTGATAGTTATCTATTTTCTCACTAAAAACCCGCTCTTGCTTCAAACCATATTATAATGCGTATAGATAGCCAAGCTGTTTAATAGATTTTCAAAAGAGGAATAATTCCTTATTGCATCATGTTCGTATTGGTAACCAATGGGTTACGTTACAAGGTTTCTAGTGATAGCTGGGTCTAGTGATGATTTGATTATAGTTAAAATGACAAAGGTGCGACCTACTTGCGATTGTTGTGTCCTCAGTGACGCATCTAGGAACTGTGTTGGAGGTTTTACCACAATTTCTGTAATAGAAGATGTGATATCGCTGTCGTCTGTTTCTTCACTCTGTATTGGCTCATTAATCTAAAAAGTATATAACATAATTGTTACTTGGTAAATAATGTTGGTCTATTGATCTAGTTCTTAATTCTCTTTCATTTAAAGACAGTTGAGTAAACGAACCTTGTTTATAACATATGTGTCTACATGTGGCTGAGGCTTGTCTTCTGCAGGAATAGAGTCAACCGGTAGAAGAGCATCTGGATTAACTTTTGATATCATATCAATTGCATCATTAGCATCTATCTTAACATCTCCCAGGATATTAATCAATTTATTTTTCGAGTAGTCGTTTTTATTTTTATCACTGGGCTTGGAAAAGTAGGACGAGATTGATTCGTCAACATCAGTTTTTCTATTGAATATGGTTGTACCAATGTCGAAATATGATTTGGAGAATGATTCTCTACGTTCTAAACCGGCAGTATAATCGACTTTCTTCATCTTTACCTGAAACGAAACATAAAATAATATTATCTAGCTATCTTCATAAATCTTTCATCAGCTCATCGTCTACTTAGGTATTCCATTACCTACCATCTACTCACTAATTAACTACCTCCCTATTTAACTGTGAAAATCTAAATCAAATATTACCTCATCCAGTTTAACGCTTATCAAATCATCAAGGTCCAGTGAATCCAACTGCAGTTTGGGCATCTAAAACAATGTAATCAGTAAGTTAATTGTTACCGACTGACGTTACATACTCTATCATTTTAAAAAGGCACTTATTTAAAAAAGAAAAAACTACTTACAATAAGAGTGCTCTCGTCAACATTTCTATTTTGATCAACGCTGGTTGTAGCTGTAGTATCTTCTACTGCTTCCGTTTTTTCTTTATTTGCCGCTTTGTCTTCAGCCATAGTTTCGATGTTCATGTTTTTTAGTTCTTTACTCAATTCTTTTAATGCTTTAAACTTTTCATTGGCTCTTTGGATTAGCTTCGGTCTATCGTTTACCATAAACTCTGCTAGTTGAATGATCCTTTCTCTATCAATCTTCAGACACGCCTCCTTCTTTGCCTCTATTTCTTTAGCTAATAATTCAGCTTGCTTAAAAAGAACTGTTATTTGGTCCTTAAGAGTTTTCTCTTTTTCAGTTGTTTCTTGCAATTTCTGCACATAAGGAAGGCTTTCGTACCGATTCTTGCATTCGAGCCACATGTTTTCATATTTCTGTTCTCCGGTTTTGAGTCTTTCAATAACATCAAGTCTCTTTTCTCTAGCGATAAGCAGCTCCTTTTTAAGTTCAACGTTAGCCATTCTGATTGTGTCCTTAGATTTTAAGAAACTGGAAACCCAAGTGGTTAAGATTCGAACAAACATCTACTTTAATACGAAGATTAAGAATATTTTCCACCAACTGTGAGATCTAGCGGTGAAGGAAAACATCTCGCAACAAAGATATTGATCGCTGAACTAGGTAGTACGTAGTACCTAGGTACCTTTGTAATAATGCTGTTATTATTGGGTTCCGTACCTATCTCAAAAGGAAAAAGTAGGTGTAAGTACCTACCCTATAGAATTTCTTTGTTGCCTTTTTTGCTGCCACGAGGGGCTCCGAAGGTTTAGGTGCGTCCTAGGTCATGTAAGTATTAAGGTGGCTCGATTTACTTAGTCGCGGTTTTTTTATATTTTTTGCGATCTACGAGGAATAAAACTAGGTAGCAGAAGAGG
This sequence comes from Eupithecia tripunctaria, assembly GCA_955876795.1. Lineage (NCBI taxonomy): Eukaryota > Metazoa > Arthropoda > Insecta > Lepidoptera > Geometridae > Eupithecia > Eupithecia tripunctaria. Next base: position 4,797,288 of record OY041613.1, on the reverse strand, counting down.
TAAATTTACCTCAAATAAAACTAAATTTTATTCTATGGTTCTTTTGAAGCTTAAAAGTAGTTTCTGATTATAATGCGTAGGTACTTAAGCCGCCATCGCACTCAGGGTATTTATTTAATTTCATATAAGTATAACCTAAGTAGTATTTTATTGTACCTACAAAATCTAACTTACGTACTTAACCGAATACTGGAAAATTAATTGATAGTTAAAGGTTTACGACTAGCGACAAATTTGTTTTCAGCTAGTATTATTACTAGCTATTATTATGGCTGTGTGGTGCGGCTTATAATTTGCACCACCCCAACTCTTCCCGTGGGTGTCGTAAGAGGCGACTAAGGGATATTCACCGGAGGGCGGGCAGCAGCGCCCCCTGCAGAACAATTATATCTCCAAACTGCGATCAAATAGTATATATCTTATCTAAGTCTACCACAACACAACTAATTTATGTTCTTTCATACTAAGTATTGTCGGTGTGGAACTGAGGTTGAGGTTGTAGGTATTATTCCTTGTAAGAATGCAGAAAGATCTAAAAACCGCAAATAATGCAATGCACGTAATGTGGGTAAATCAAACCCTCATAGTTGAACTGACAGATCCGGACGTCAAATCGTTTGAGAGTGAGAACCTTTTTCTTGCCCTGAGTTTGTAACAGTATTTGGTGAAATCGGCCCGAGTCGCGTCGTCGCCGCCGCCGCCGCCCCGTGTCGATTTCATTCAATGTTTACTTCCACATCAATGGAGAAGAAAGTTTATTTAACTATTTAATTACCTATTAATTTCTTGCTCGGCTTGAGTAATTTCGGATTGTAACTTCATATTAGCGCTGCTAATATATTCGCATTTTTCCTTACGTCGGTGTGCCTGCTTTTTCAATTTCTCGACAAGAAAAGCTTGAGCTGCAAAAATAGGTAGGTACCTACCTATAGTATACCCGGAAGCAATTCACTCACTTGATGTCGTACCTATGGTTTATCCATCCAGCATGGAGCATGTTAGTAAATAAACCACGATACAAATAACAAAAACTCACTTGCTTGGCGTCGAGTTTCAGATATAATTGTAAGCAATTTTTATTGAAGGGAGGATCTAAAATCGACAAGTAATGTAAATTACGTATAAAAGGACGCGCCAACAAAGTGAATTTTAGGTTAAGTATGGGCGGTTTGTATACGTTTATGCCTCATTCAAAATGGACACGGTTATAGTTGGTAAATAATCTACTATAATATAAAAATAAATCGCTAAATGTGTTGGTAAGCGCATAACTCAATAACGCCTGGACCAATTTGGCCAATTCTTTTTTTTTAATATTCGTTGAAGTTCAAGGATGGTTTTTACGGCGAGAAAAATTCTAATAATTGCCGGGAAAACACCTATAAACGTTTTCATAGGAACAACGCGTGCGAAGCCGCGGGCCACAGCTAGTTGTGAATAACAATAAAATTATTATTGCTAAGCCACGGAATTGTGACTTACATTTAATTTTTTCAAAGCCTTTTTTCTTTACAGTCTAGCATTGATTTATTAAAAACGAAGATGAGGCACTGGTTGCTCGAAAGTGGCAACCTCAAATTGTGTAAAATTGTGTTCTCCCACATCAGTCACCGTCTGACCGGCGGGCGGTCGTGATTCGCGTGATATATTGTTGTCTCAGTCTCACTTCGGTCCTAGATACGTCTTTCCGTCTTTGTTCTTGTATTATATTGTATTGCACAGGACTGGAAATATAACTGTAAGCGTATGTGTTTGCGTGTAGTTGTAACACATGCCATTTTTTGAGTAAGCGCTGGGAGAACGTAACCTATCTTCTCTTTTTAAATCAATGCAGTCTAGCCTACCTTTGATGCATTCTGTCGTTAAAATCACTTGATATTGTGCATCATCCACTTCCGAAGAAATTGTATTTATGGCCTGTAGTTCACTCGCTTCTGCCATTGTGCGTAAATCAATTAAGCTAATCACAACACTGACACGATGAGAAAAAATAATTCGGTTATGTAACAAATTCTATTTTCAAAAATTATAATTTGGTGGGAAATTGAAACCCTCTTACAAGCATTCCACATTCTGCCACGCTTCTGAAAGTAGACTATACTTTGAAAAGCAAAGAGGTTTTATTTAATCTAGTAGATACGTTTTTGATATTTTCTAGGTTCTGCAAGTAGGTAGGTATATAGGTAAGGTAGGTACCTCACTGAACTGCAAGCGTAGGTACCTACCTACCTGTAGTGCCCTGCCTGTTATAATAATAATATTATTAAACCAGGGCACTACATGTACCTACTCTTGCTTGTATACCTACATATATTAGGTAGGTATATGGACCTACCTAGTTGTTGTAAACTTTTGTACTCATCTGTACTCTGCATAATGTACGTAGATGTTCAGAGCCAAACCAAAAGAGGTATATTACTGAGCTTCGCGGAGAACTAGATACCGTAGGTACGGGACAGTTATTTGGTTCACAATGCTTGTCTCTTAGTTTTGTCCAAATCAGCGGGGCTGCCAGTTTTGACGTCAAGGTATAGCAGCCACAGTGAAAGACCAAAATATCTCCTAAAGTACTCGGGCACTATTTATTTTACTTAGGCACCGAGAAACACTATTATAGGGCACATTTATTGGCATAGGGTCATTGCGCCTGTTTGCGTCCAATTAGCGGAGTTGTCAGATTCAGATATCGAAAAAAATATACTTTTGTGAGCTCTTAAGAATAAAACTGATTTCACCACATAACTAATATACTCTATTTTCACATGGAAAATAGACTTTCTTCTTAAATTTAACTGTTAATTTTAAAAAAATATTTTAATCCGAAATACCTCATTTTACCAGTTCTCGTCCAAAAATTCCAGTTTGCGACCCTATATTGCCTAGTTCTCGACCACCATATATCTGATAGGAAACTAACTTATAATAATCATAATCATCAGCCTGTTTTAGTCCTCTGCTGGACATAGACCTCAGAGTCCTGAAATCTTGGTCTTGTGGTCTCGTCGTTGGGAACGACGGGTATGTGCAACGTATAATCTGCCATAGAATGTCCTCTCATCGTGCATTTTAAGTTTCGTCAGGTGGCTCCTGCCAAGCTCCTGAGTGAATACTTTGTACCCTCGGTTCGGATTTGTCTGACGAAGTCACTTAGGTGGTTTCCCGTCTTTTTGCCTTCAGCCCGAAAGATTCATCCGAGAGTTTGGATTGCTTGCCAGTACGCTGCTTTTGGCAAAACTTGATGCCCTCGTTCTTCAACGTTTCAACCAGATTGTGTAGGGTCTCGTCAGCGTCATCAGTGGGATCCAAGGCAGTGAACCTATTCCCGAGAAGCTGCTGGAATTTCTCGGTGCCCGCCATGATTTCGATTAGATTAGGTCGGAGCGTGGATTTCATCAGGTTTCTTTCTAGCTTTTAGTTGATATCCAGAGAGACTCGGAGCAGTCGGTGATCAAATCCGGTACTGAACCTGTTGATCACTGAGTCATCTCTGAATATGTGCTTGCTATCCATCGTGATAAAGTTGATCTCATTTTAAGTCACAGTGTCGGGGCTTCGCCACGTCCACATACGAGTCTTATGGATGTTGTGAAAGGCTTTGGATATGTTTTCGTAAATGTCCTCCACTTCATCATCCGATTGTGCCGAGGTCGGTGCGGCGTAGACCTGACTTACTGTTTCCTGAATACCTGTCAACATACTGGAGATTTCTTGAATGTTGTTAGCAAGGGCATTAATGACGAGGTCACCTACGTCACGCTGGGATGTTTTATCAACCTCGCGAAAGTAAAGAAGATGGCCCGACTTTAGGGTTACAGTGTCCTCCCCCTCTCTACGGACTTCACATAACCCCATAACATGCCATTTAATGTTCTCTAACTCCACTTCCAACTGCGCTAGGTGATGGTCAAACCTCAAAGGTGGGACCCCACCCGAGGATTCTTCGCACCCCTAACCCCAGGTCTGGCATGGCGTCCATCAACGCCAGCACAGCCGCTGGTGTCGCTGGGCACTTTGGACCTTCTATCTCTATACCCACCGGCCACCACGCTGGCCCAGTGCGTGTTAGTGGGTTGTTTTGTCATTGCCTCGTTTGTTGGTTGCATTTAGGAATTAGGAAGCACCGCGGGCAGTTGAGGTTGGCTTGGTATGGTATGGTATGGTGAGTGTACTCTTTTTTCCGCACTGAGACTCGGGATGGTCCATTGTGCGTGTTTGTTTGCTAGTCTAGCCAGCCTAACTCCGTCCAGAAGCGCAGAATCATCCTGGGATTTTCACAGGCTTCGCGGAGTGACCTCGGATGGTCACGGATTTCATGTCGCTGTGCTGTTACCCCCTCGCATATCAGGACTACGTGGGCAGTTGATTCCTCGTCACTGAGACACCTGCAGAGAGGGCTATCTGGTTACTCCGATGGTGTAGAGGTGTTTGTTTAGAGGGCAGTGTCCTGTGTGTATGCCAACAAGTAGGTCTCTTCTGGCAAGGTTCAGTAGCTTTGGTGATACAGCCGGAAGCGCTGCTCTTGCCTGGCGGCACTCCTGTAGGTGTGTCCATCGTTCGGCATGTGTTCTGGTTTTTTGCCTTATCCATGTTCGGAATTGTGAGAATGCTAAGGTGAGGAGCGGACGTGGGCCTGTTGTAGGCGTGTCCGACCCTTTCCGTGCTAATTCGTCAGCAGCGTCGTTACCAAGTGATCCGCTATGTCCCTTGTTCCATTGGATGGTTATCCGGTTGTTGGTGAAAATCCTCTCAATTGCCAAGTGACATTCGTGCACGAGTTTGGAGTTGCAGCTGTTTCCTGCCAAGGCCCTGAGTGTAGCAGCACTGTCAGAAAGGATACGCACGCATTCGTTGTCCATGTTCATTTCGTTCTCTTGTATAGGTTTGCTGGGCATTCTTTCACAGGGGGCGGCTAAGAGAGGTTCATAGACCTATGAACAGAGCAGAGAGAGAACAGAGCCTTATAAGGCTCTGTTTGAGATCTGAGTGTGCGGGCTTTCTATGCCCACCCAGAATCCCATGTTTTGTAGTCTCAAAGTCGATAAGGTCTCCTCTTGTTGTATATATAGTGACGCTATGTCTAGGATTACCTCCAGGGCAACGCCCGGTGTAGATCTAGCACAAGCAATTAGTACAAGCTGCATGCAGCTTGTTATCGCTGAACACACCAGTCTTTGGAATCGTTGCAATTTGGTTATTGAGGTTTATTGTATTGTATAGTTATTTTTGAAAGTAGTAGTGGCTATGACTAGCAACTAGTATACAAAAATACCTAATAAACATTAACATTTATTAGTATTCCATATTTAGGACTCTGATGACTGCCACTGTGTTTTATTATAAGCAGATGGTCGATATTTGGTCTTATATAGTAGTTGTCGACCACAATATTTTTGAAAAAAATTGCATATAGCTTATTTCAAATAAAGTAAAATTGAATGAAATATGTTAAATACACAATACTGGATAACTCAATGACTTAATATACAAAATTCTATTACATAATTGTTAAGTTTACATAATCAATAAAGCTAAGGTCGAAATCAGGACGTCATTTAACCTTGTCCAAATCCCGACCATAAGAAATTTCATAACTCAGTATTTTATAGTTCGTTGCTCCGAGCCTGGACGTAATATGGTTTTTAGATACCTTACGAGCATAAGGTTCAAATTTAATAAAATGTTTGAGTAAGTTTTCATACAATAATTAATATAAGAAACCACCTTATTGACACGATATGTCCGATTCGCGTCCAGCCCGGTCTAAAACGGGACTTTCTCAAAATATCGTGGAACAGTTCTCGTCCACGTAATATTTTAAATTTATTGACTATAATTTAGACAGAATAACACAAATTCATATTTTTTAATCCAAAATGAAGTCACTCTAATAACCATCAACTCTGAAATGCATAAAAATAATGTAAAACTTAGCGTTGAATTTGCGACACTCTGCTATTTTTCGCGTTGATATAGACACGTTTGGTCTTGCTGACGGCGGACCACAAATTGATTGTTTTGTTTTACTTATATTTCTGGTGCTAGTTATGTGAAGTTAGCTTGTATGCTTAGCTTACACATTTGGGTTGTTGATATAATTTAATGTCTTTGTGTGAGAGTGCAAATAAGGCTATTTTCGATAAAAAGTCACCAGTAGTGCCGCGAAAGGTCGTGAATGGGGCCTGGACGCGTAACAGGCGCTCCTACCCTAGTTTAAAGTTTCAACTATGACCGCAATTGAATTGAATTTGGTGGTTTAAATTCCATGGCGGGGCCAAACTTTGAAATCTATCGACATTGCTTGTCAGCTTTGTATTTAGGTATATTCCAAAACTACAACTAATTCGAAGTGATCTTTAGCATGGGTTTATAGGAACAATGAAAGGAAAGCTTACAATGATCGCAAAACTAAATTACCTACTTGATTAAGTTTCCACTGGTGTGAAATTATCTACTTGTAGAACCTATTTTTCATATCGCAGCCTCGTAAATGATTAAGATTTTTCTAACAAAGATGTAGGGGCTCGTCGAAGGTGTAAGACTTCAACTAGGGCTGGTCGGGAATGATGTCCTAGTAAAAACACTTCAGAACACTTTAATTTGGTTTATTCAACCATACACTCAACTACGCACTTAATACAAAAGGTCACTGCAACTGCACTTTAATAATTCACTTTAATAATTTTCCATATCACTTGTTCACTCTTCGATCGCTTAGAACTGAATAATCAACCGGCCAAAAGGCCCAGCTTTTATACCTAAATCGGTCCCGCCTAGAAAATTCCACACATTTCCCGAAGCTATAGCTATCCCTTTCTTTATTCTAGAATATTTTATTGTCCTTGTCTTTCCTTTCTATTCGTTCCAGAAACTAATCTATACATAATATATAGGTAGGCATGTATAGCGAGTCGCTCGGGCGCAACTACTATTACTTATTCTATGACGTCTTGAACACAACTACTATTACATATTCTGTTTACCTAAAATCACATTCGATTTTGAACTCTATTTTAAAACAACAAGTTTATGAAGTATTCTAACTATTTTGAGCCTTATCTAATCCACATAAAGTCGTCGTCGCTAACATTCTCCCCCTCAGTGCGCGGTCCAGCAAGCACTCCATCCTTGGAAGCGACGTCACAATACTTCTTTCTTGGATGGGATGAGAAGTAGCTTTCATCGATAAGCCGTCCTGTTCGCCGAAGAGCTTCATAGTATCTTCCTGTGGCTAGGTGCTCTGATTCAATGCTCAGCCAGTTTCCTTTGACAGATTCTGTATCCTTCTGACGCCTCATTGTATTTCGAAGCAGGCGAATCCATCCACTTCCTTTGGTGGTAGATATGTCTGAAGATTCGGCCATAATCATTGCCTTTCTGCTTTTTCTCAAGTTCCTTGTTTCTCGTGACGCGAAAGTTTCTTCTTTTACTAGCGGTTCTTCATTCTCTGCCTTTGCTGCTGTTGTCTGCGTCACGACGACTGGTGAAGTTTCCGATGGAGTTTCCTCGACACTGGTTTTCGTGGGGTTCTCCTGCTGGACTTTGGTTACCAGAAGTCCAGCGCCGGGTGTATGTTCCAGTTTCTTAATTTCAGTCAGCTTAGCGTCGGCTGTGTTGCTGGGGTATCGCTGCTGGATCTCAACCGCGAGAGTTTTTTCATTTATTGTGCGGCAGTAATTTACGTAGTTTACTGCTGCTGTCGCACCTGGACGAACACCATGTAGCACCCATCCCAAGCTGGTAAGCGATGCGACTGGCTCGTTGCGTTTTCCTTTCTGAACTTTCCTCGTCACGATGAGATTCCAGTTATCTTGTCCAATTAGCAACATTGGCCTTTGCTTCTCGTACAGCAGTTCATTTTTCAAATTCTTCAGATGACTACATTCATCGATAATTTTCTCGTCGATACCTTGAGATGTCAGTCTTAGATTTTCTATCGTGCGCACTCCTTTCAGCGTGCGCTTATCTTTTCTAGAGGCTCCTTTAATTTTCAAATCCATTTTCTTGGAGTTCTTAATTTCAACGTTATTTCCACCAACGGTTTCAAATTTCAGCGGTTCTGCTGTTCCAGTGACTCCAATGCGACGAGCAATGACTTTATCAATCAATGACACTGTAGAACCTTCATCCAGCAGTGCCAAAATTCGAGTGGTCCCCTTCGGTCCGTAGACATCTACAGGAATCATCTTCAGGAAGACCCTCCCTCTGTTAGCTGTTGCGTAAACGGATGTCACCGTTTCCTTTTTCGCTTCATTGGTGCTTTCTTCCTGCTGCGATGACGGTGCTGAAGCATGGTAAGCTTGCTCCAAGTGCAGAAGGGTATGGTGAGATCGCTCACATTTCTTGCAGGGCGATGCTCTGCAGTTAGTCTTCAAGTGTTTTCCACGTAAGCACAGGAAGCAGAATCGATTCTTCTTAGCGATCTCCCATCTTTCATTTGCAGATGCTTCCTTGAACTCTTCACATTCGGTAAGCCAGTGATTTTCTTTACATAGGACGCAGAACTTCTTGGGTTTCTCAGGCGCCGTTTCTTCTTCGTCATCTGTCGCTGTATTCACCTGATGACGTGTGTGTCTCTTTTTGCTGGATTCTGGAGGAGCGTAGGCGGCACACAAAGAGGCTTCATGATTCAAGAAGTTCTTGATCTTGACTAATTCAGGTTCATCACCACTGCGTGCTTTGAAATCGAACCATCTTATTCGGTACAACGATGTCAATTTTTCAATTATTTTCTTGCAGGTTTTTGGTGAATGTAAGTATTCCGGTTTGTTCAAAGCGCTGATCGTTGTTACTGCGTTTCTTATGCGTCTAGCGAAAAGACTGATTTCTCGCATTGACTCACCAATTCTAGGAAGATCTTCGATTTTCTCGATTTCAGCGAGCGCAATCTGCTCAGATCTTCCAAAACTCTTTTCTAAAGTGTCCATAACTTCGCCAGGATCAGAAGCCACAAATAATAGACTATTCACTTCTTCTCTGGCTATTCCCTTGATGGCCTTTCTAAGGCGAGCCATATTCTGTATGTCGGTGTACTGAGCCACGCTGTCTAAATATGCCCTCTTAAAAGGCAGCCATTCTTCATAATTCCCATCAAAGTCTGGAAGATCCCAAACCTGCGCGTTCTGTCCTGATTTAGTGGCGCTTATGATGGCGTCGGCGAGTTTACTTATTTCACAATTGTGAGCAGGTTCAGCAGGTAACACTGTTTTATTCTCAGCAGGTGACTTTGGTTTATTCTGTGTAAACTTTGTCGATTGTTCGAGCCATCGTTCCACCTGTATTGATCTTTTCTCGTCAAACTCATCATCGTCCGAATGAATTTCTGACGGACACTGGGATCCACTGACACTCATTCGGGCAAAATTCGCGGCGATTGTAGCTGCTCTTTCTTCGGCTTTTACAATAGCAGCTTCAGCGTCAGCAGCTTCAGCTTCGGCAGTGGCGGCAGCAATGACAGCTTTAGCTTTAGCAGCGGCGGTGGCAGCTGCAGCGGTGGCAGCTGCAGCTTCAGCTTCGGCAGCGGCAGCTTTAGCTTTAGCAACAACTTTAGCTTTGGCTGCCGCGGCTTCAGCTCTAGCCGTAGCAATCTTTGCTTTAGCCTCCTCAAGTTCTTTTTCTTCTAGTGCCCGAAGAGCAGATGACTCCGATCTTCTCGAGGATTTGATTGACCTTGACGTAGGAACAAAGAATGCAGAAGAAGCTGACGGTGGAATCATAGCAGATCCTCCAATGTTCTTCGGCTTTACATCAGCAGTTGCAGGATACAATGATTCTAAAGAAACAAACGGTGGAACATCTTGTTGTCCTCCAATATTCTTAGTTCTTACACGTGCTGACCTCCTTAATTGCCCTGGCAGTATTGCTGGGCTTTCGAATGCTTCCGCTGTCCCAGACGGTACAACTGTGCAAGGAGTTCCAATGGACAACGGAGCGGCGGTGCTCAAGTCAGCCAACATGTTCGATGACGAAGTTGAACTGTATTCGGTACCCGTCTTCCCGGGGCACACCGGTGATCTGGAGCGTACAATAGGCATGACGCGAAGTCACTTCCCAATCCGGCTCTCGAAGGACCAAAAACTGTAGGGGCTCGTCGAAGGTGTAAGACTTCAACTAGGGCTGGTCGGGAATGATGTCCAAGTAAAAACACTTCAGAACACTTTAATTTGGTTTATTCAACCATACACTCAACTACGCACTTAATACAAAAGGTCACTGCAACTGCACTTTAATAATTCACTTTAATAATTTTCCATATCACTTGTTCACTCTTCGATCGCTTAGAACTGAATAATCAACCGGCCAAAAGGCCCAGCTTTTATACCTAAATCGGTCCCGCCTAGAAAATTCCACACATTTCCCGAAGCTATAGCTATCCCTTTCTTTATTCTAGAATATTTTATTGTCCTTGTCTTTCCTTTCTATTCGTTCCAGAAACTAATCTATACATAATATATAGGTAGGCATGTATAGCGAGTCGCTCGGGCGCAACTACTATTACTTATTCTATGACGTCTTGAACACAACTACTATTACATATTCTGTTTACCTAAAATCACATTCGATTTTGAACTCTATTTTAAAACAACAAGTTTATGAAGTATTCTAACTATTTTGAGCCTTATCTAATCCACATAAAGTCGTCGTCGCTAACAAAAGACTTTACTTGATACACTCATTTGTACCTACCTGAAAAGGCTGTTCATCATAAACATACTTACCTATTCTATATTAACTTGTTAAGAGAATTTAAACTCCCTATCTATTAAGGTTTGTGGTTATTAATGAATTCGTCAAACTACATTAGTTTTTAAAGCTCACTAATTCCGACCACGGCCTCGAACTTTCTATTCCATGGGAACTGATTTATGGGATAAAATGTAGCCTGTTTGATAAAATTACGTAGTTGCAAAATTCAGCCCAATCCGTTCAGTAGTTTTGGTGTGATGAGGTAACAAATATCGCCCTATTGAGTTTACTGTTTTCCCAAATTAGATAATTATGGGTAATTCACTGGTAAGCTTTGTTTGGTAATCATACTTAAATAAAACAAATGAATAATACCTAAAATTTATTTAACAAAATAGTGTCATACAGTTATTTAAAATAACAGACCATAAATGATAATTTGCGATACAACCTAGCTTCCTAATTAAACCAGGTACTTTTCATAAATGTATTCAACTAAACAAAAAGTATTAGGACAATGACGAATGCAGCACAGAGGAATGTTGGCTATCATCGCTAGGGATCACACAATGTGGCCCAGCATTATACTATCGAACACTCGTAAACTTGCTATACTATGTACACAAAGCATTTAACACATCTACATATACCAGGATATCCTGGCACTTCATTTATCTTACATATCATCGCCGATGTTCACAGAAATCCTCTAATAATGCGACCAAAATAATCTGGTCATGTTCTAAATAAAAACTCTCACAGGCAATCACAATTTTATAATACTGTTAGCACTATAAAACGTTGCTTTAGTACATTCAACGCCCGATTACCGAGCGATCTCATACGGTCATTCAGCACACCTTAATCTTAATCTAAAAAGCTCCCGTTTCAAAAGAACACAATATACTTCGAATTCTAAATAACATATCAATCTAGAGATATTGAAGATTCCATTACATACAATAATTAATAAGAATATTATTCCTGTTTTATGACAGAACAGTTGACTGTTCATAAATTCATGTTAATTCTATAATTAGCTACTTTGGCTCGTTTGACTGGGATTTTAATTATACAATAGAGGACAACGATCGTGGAACTATTACAACATTCAGATTTTAAAAGTACTTATACACAATAAGCGGTGCAGACTATACTTTTCTAATTTTAAGGGCCATGCACACCCAAAGTGCACCTTTATACTCTAGCCATTCTCAACAAAAAATGTTTGTAATCAACTAACAGCACATAAATCCTAATTTCTTGGTTTGTCGCCGAGTTTGAAATATAAATCATTGTAGAAAAGAGCTAAAATTGGTACAGTGCTAATTATGTCAAATAACGAATAATAAGCTAATAGTGATTTTAAGGTTAAGTATGAACCTTATTTATAACATTGGATCTTGTTTTGGCTAGAGTATATACGTTATAGGTCCTTAAGTGAAACATATCAACAGAAACGAGTCGCCACTAAGCTACGAGAACAACTCAAAAGCACGTCAATCCGGAATAACTTAATAATAATACTTATCAATGGGCAGATTACAACTTCCTTTCCCGCTTCAAAACTAAACATACAATTAAATAATCAACATGTTTGTACCGCCAACATTCTCTTAGTGCAAATACCACCGTGCCGATCGACGAAACTACCGGGAGCGCGAGGCGGGTACGAAGAAAAAGTACAAAATACCCTGCGTCCCTCCGCCAGCGACCGCTGACGTCACATCAGGCGGCAGTCGAACGGTCCACAGCAGCGCCCGCAGCGCGCGCGGACGCCGCGATTTTCGGCCGAAAGGGGTCGGGGAGGCGAGGATTAACTGTAGGGAGGCGGGGCTAGTATCTCCGTGAGGAGGCGCTTCAGAGAGTCGATGCCGGTGAGGAAGCCGCAGTCGGGGCCGTGGTGCGGGGTGGCGGTCGCGAGGGGGGAGTCCGCGGCCGCGCTGGCGTAGGCCGTGTGCGCGAAGTCTATCATGCGGATATCCACACGCTCCTCCACACACGGAGTCGGCGGCGGACATAAAGTCAGTCGCGGGAAGGTTGTCTCGGGCTTCTCCGCGCGCGCCCGCTTGCCGGTGTCGGGCGGCGGCGCAGAGGGCTCGCTCTCGCCGCGCCACGACTCGCTGGAAGTGCTGGAGTACGCCATCCAGCTGTCTCCGGAGTCGGGGCTCGGTGGGTGCGGCCGTTCCAGCCCGCCGCCTGCTACTTCGCCTTCCTCGTACCTGGAAATTAAGCAATACTTAGACCACTGATCTCTATTATACATGCCTAATAACTTAACAATGAGTTAAACCATTATTATTGTGCATTTCTTTTTCAATAAATAATTTCTTTTCCTTTCACTTGAAATAATACAGACTTCGCTCACAATCTGGCGATTAGCCAATCACAGATAGGGTTAATAAGTTCTGGAGTGAAGGTGTCTTGATAAGTGTGTGTTTGTGAAAAAATTCTGATGTGACCTGTTCGGTCAGGTCAGAGCGTCTGAACACTCAGCGGTTAGTGATGGTGAATCTTCCGTTTACATTCGAACTCTCTTAGTACTCACCCGCCCATAGTCTCCTCGGAGTGCGTGAAGGGCTGCGGCTCGATCTGCAGCGTGGACATGTCGAAGTGCTGCGCCGCCTCGCAGCTGGAGCCCGAGTCCTCGGTGCTGCAGCCCGCCGCTTCAGTCTCCAGTTCTATGTCTCCTTCGTATACTATTAGCAGGGAGCTGGGGACAACACATATTGTTCACATAAGTCATTAGTACCTGGGTGACTGAGCTTCGCTCGGTTTTTTTGGTGAATTGTGCTTATTAGAAATTATAGTAGTACTATTTGCCAATAGATGGCAGGAAGAGTCATATTTTTCACTTTAATTCCTAAGGTGATTGGGATAAAGTTTATTATTGAAAACGCGAATAAAATAGTATTACTATTCTCCAATAGATGTCAAGAAGAGTCAATTGAATACGATAAATCTAATTATTGAAAACGTAATTAAACAAATAAAACGACATTTTCTGAAAATGAATCCTAGCTAGATCGATTTATCGCCCCCGAAACCCCCTGTATACTAACTTATTTACCGATTTCATGAAAATCGTTGGAGCCGTCTCCGAAATTCAGATTATATATTATTTATATACAAAAATGGCTCGTTTATAGGTATAAGATATGTATATATAATATTTTTTTAGATGCACAAAACATAAAATAATTACATAATATACAAGGCTTATATAATATAGGTTTAGAACTTGATCATTTAACAAATTATGTGCATACAGAGAATCATACGAATAAAACATGTAGTGTAGAGCAACAAATTTAAAATACATAAAAAGAAATTTAAAACAATAAAAAAACCTACCTACCTAGATCTGAATTACACGCACCAACTTATCTATGTAAGCCGTACCTGTGATCTGATTAGATTGTCTATAGGTATGCATATATAACAATGTATTTTTTTATTAAAGCATTATAGCCTTTATTTTTAAGCGGGTTAAATACGAACCTTATTTGTGTTGGAAGAACAGTGTTTATGCATGCGTAGGCACAACCACACTAAAAGCTTAGAGTCGGGAACAACTTTATTTAATTGATTTTTAATTTCTGGTAAATTGGCTCAATTTGGGAACAAAAATATTAAGTACAATATCATCATTAGCAAAATTATTGAATTGACCGGCCATTCTGGTTTGGGGGTTAAAAAATCAAACCATTTTGGTACTGCAGTACACATTGGTCACCTATTTATTTTGTTGAATCCTTTTCAATGTATTGTTCCTGTGTTCTATTTTCGTAACTATGTATTTAACTAACGTAAATTGTTCATTTATATTGGTGTCGATTCTGTTATTTTAGGATTCCTAACCTAAATTTTAAGATTCCTAAATTTTCTATGCTAGGTAGACCAAAAAATTATGGTATTCTCTATAAAGGTCCTTAAAATATCTATATTAGAACGTTTTTCAAAATCGCAAAACCTCTCTAAGTTGAGTGGTTGGGAGTTTGCCGTGAGCTTAATATGTTTTTTTCTAAAATGTTATTTCAAAATACTTCTTTACATGGGTCAAACAGCTCATCCATTTGTTTGAGAAATCGTTTAGAATTCCAAATCGATACCAGTTTAACATCGATAAAATTTAATCATGACCTAATTAGATGCCTGCTAAAATTAGGTAGACGTTTCTAACCATAGCTAAAATGTAATGCAAAGAATAGGGTTAAAGCTACTTATAACTAAGTTAAGTTGTTTTAGATCTATTAATCAAATTTTAGAGCTATTATCCTAATTTTAAACCCGTTAGTTTAATTTTTCAAACAACTAAAATGTTACGCAAGGAATATGGTTATAGCCATTTTAACTAAATTGAGTTGTTTTAGGTCTGTCAGCTTAATTTTAGTGCTGTCATCGTAATTTTAAACGTGTCTGTCAAATTTTTCAACCATAGAATCGTTTTTATCTATTTGAAATTCCGAAATCCTAATTTTAGCTAATCCTAAAACAACAGCATCGACACCATTGAAGGGTATCACAGCAACGGACAGAATCGGTCACCGGTCGCCAAGAAGTCTATTAAACACTCATAGAACTCACCATGAGTAGAACCGATAGCTGGTCTGCTTAGCCACGGCTCGCCTCAGCGCATCCAAGTCCCGCAGCACGCGGCGCAGCACCCTGGCGCGGCGTAGGGTTCCGCCGGCCGCGAAGAAGTCTCGGAGCGCCTCCCGTAAGCCACCCTCGGTAAGGCCGCGCCCCCAGTACTTGTCGCGGCGGACGCACGCGCCTGTTTCTGGTACGTAGATCTGGAAAATAAATATAAAATTGTAGATTAAAAAGTAATTAGCTCGTTCGCTAGGAGATTGTTCCAGCACATGATGCACTGGTGATATATAAAAAAAAACGAATCAGGCGGGACTCGAACACGTTAACCGTCATGTAAGGGAGTCCAAAATTACGCTACCGAGTCAACTTCTTGACCAATCTTTGGGACGTTCTACGGCTCTTGTACCCGAGGTTTAGTTGTTGCCTTGGCTTAACTAACTTAAAGGACAGTATTTTCCGGAAAGAGAAGAGTGGTTGCCGTGGCAATACGGTGAACTAAAACTTTTAGTCGTACTGCAATGACAGAGCAGTGTTGTCAACGTAACAAAAGTCGTCAATTGGCACACGAGCGCCCTCGATTCCCATGACTTTTTTTCTTTTTGAACAGACTCTACCTTTTAGAAATTCAGTCACTTGCATAACACGTTCTTTCAGAGGCGATATTCTTATTAAATTTAGGTAAATAAATAACAACCATTCTGTTGGAAAACAAATTCTTTTTCGCAATCTAATAGGTATTTTGTGCGTCACATCTGTTTTGCGTTTAGCAACCGTTAATAGATAGTAACTATCGATGCTATACCCCATACCGGAACTCTACAGTGACACTTGTGACAGACACATAGCAGCCGCGCCCACAACATAATCACAACCTGGATATCTGCCACCAACACCACTTATTTGTATTCCGGCATAAACAATATAAACTGTCCAAGTACTAAATAGAAACTGGCATAACAGTCCCAATATACTAGCCAAACTCGATGTAAATATACATAAATAAATAATGCTGGACAATCCACATAGCATTATCGAGCCCCTAGCTAAGCAGATCTTGTGTTATGGGTACTAGATAACTGATATAAGTAATACAATATACTACATAGGTAGATTTTTTTTATTATACATAAAAGACACCCAGAACGCACGTCACAGATCGTACACATATTTGTCCCGAGGCGGGAATTGAACCCGCTACCGCCTGCGTCGCAGGCGGACCTTCGCCTTCCGCGCCAGAGGTCGTCAACATTGGAAATAAATCAGATCAAATGATATGCCAATGATCGTCACTCACCTGCATGCCACAAAGCCTCACGCCCAGCGAGCCAGACGTACTAGCTTGACACTTAGCGATCTGTTTGGTTCTCTTCTCCGCCGTCGCATCATCACCGTGCTGCCGAGTGCCCATCTTGAGGTCCAGGACGCACGGCCGCCGGTACGAAGACGTTATGTTCTCCATCATCAGGAAATCTGCAAGGCCACGCACTGTCATGTTGATGATGATTTTTGGTGGTGGATAAACCGAATTTTAAGTGGTTTATTCACACGAAGCGGTGTTATTTGCTTTGTATGCTTTAGAAATGTTATTTGCACAGACGAACTGGGCTAACTCGGTCGAGATAGTTAAATACAGCGTTTTTGTTGAAGCGAGAAAGAAAGTGGCTTGGATAGATAAAAACACGCATAAAGCTAATTACCGACTGCTCCCACGTTCGCAACGTACGCGACGCATGAATTTGCGATGTAAACAGATGGCCCAGAAACACACTTGCGGTTTGTACGTTGCGTGGCGTGGGATCAGTCTGTTCCAACCATAAGCATACTTACATTGTTTATTCGAGTTGTCCATATGCGCAATGCTCTTGAGCACTTCGCTCGCATTGCCATTACGATGCACTTTGAACCTGCAACCGGAAAGACTTAGTTCAAGCAACCTGCCCAGAGAGCCACCAAGCTACACTAAAGATGAGGAGCTAATTGAAACACATAGTCGGTGTTATCTGTTATATTGTTACATTGCAATCAAATATAATCATTACCACGACTCCTTGACAACTGGCAAGTCAGCGGTGGCCCGCAGTCGCGTTAGTGGGATAGTCATGTAAGTATGCGTATGAATTAATGGCGTCGGTCGGGGGCCGGCGTACGGGCGTACGTCATTGTCTGAAATATGATAAAGGACACATGACAAGTGTCGAGGAGTGTCAGACAGCATCCGCGTGCTGTCATACGCACTTGAATACGTCGTCGCGCTTGCGCTTCCCGCCCAGGGACGCCTTGCGTCCGTTCTCGTCGCGGAAACATGGCGAGTACCGCGCGTCCATTTTGCTGCCGCCAGTGTTAGAGGCCTGCATCACCCCTGAAACAAACAGCCTGGCCATCAGTACGCTGCCGAAAACGCACAACTCACAACACCTACAGTAGTCACTCAACACTTTAAATGTCAACGAAAAGCTATTCTCTTTTGGTTTATGAACTAATTGATTTTTAATTTGATTATCGGTCCCTGAGAGAAAAAGCTCGCAAGTTGATATATAAATTGAATTATTCACTTTGTATCAATATAACTTACAGGGTGCAAGTTGCCAGAGTTAAATTAATGAAAAAGTGAAATTATAAGGGTAGGCACATTTTGAGAAGGGTTTGTTGTATTTTATGTAGAGTGTCTGTGAAAGGTGTAAGTGTGTCAACAGATGTATTTGTACATTGAATGTGTCTGATGTGTCAATTCAATATGTATAAGAATCAGTGTTTTACAATGATAGCTACACTTGCTATGGATAGTATCTCTGGTGTAAGACAATGTTTTTGTAAATAGGGTTTAACCTCGGTAAAGATGGCTTGGTTTTTTAATCCTCCACAATAATAACTGAACCAGACCAACCTTCTCCAGTATCGGCAACAGAGAAGATTTTTTCTGCAGACGGGAAGACGATAAGAGTCGTTAGGGTGTGTTTTAAGTGGGCAGCAATAGCGGGAGCTAAATACTCTTAAAACTACCTTATGCGTTCTTCGCACAAAAGATTTCATCTATAAATAAGTATGACACGAGCGGATCGCGTCTTCTGCACACCTAAAATGCACCTCTAAGCCAATATATTCTCCTTTGCAGAATAAATTTGCCTTTGCTGTCAATGCCAGAGCTAACACTCGGCTAAACCCCATCCAAAAACATGCGGGTAGTGTGTAGTGTGTAGTTTAAGTAAAGGTACAAACCCAAAATGTAAAATTACCGCTAGGGCGCAATAAGGGCGGTCACAGGTGCGCCGCCGGCCGCTCCGTCCGCCGCGCCGCCGGTCCCTTGCGACAACAAGGAAACTAATATTGTGTTCCTGACCCCGTACCCGCTCTCTCCCGCTAACATACACCCAGTCTCTCTCAAACCCGCCAATCCGCTATATACAACCTAACCGTTCACCGGTACACTGACTTAGGCTAAGGTACTTTCTTTCAGGATGCCGGTTGCTTTTTAGTACGACTCTGTTAGGGAGTGTTATTATTATCAAAGACTAAAAGCCAGTTCAGGGACTTGGGACACTGGCAAAGCAACATATGTTGCCATCTACAAAGAAGTCAAGTAAGGGACGCCTTAGCCCCTAGGTGAATAATGTCCACGGTGATGCTGTGTGGATTGTACAGCATTATTAATTTTATTTGATATTTTTATACTATATGACTTTATTGTTTTAGTGGTTAACGAACATTTTAGACGTCCGCAATACCCGTTTAGTTACCCTTTGAAAGTTTGCACCAGCAAACAAAGATTATTTTACTTTTATTTAATCTCAGTACAACCCAAGTTCTTTGTCCGATTTCTACCTTTTTTATAAGATTATAGCTTAACAACGACAAAAAACAATGTAAATAAATTATTTGATTACCGAAATACAAAGGGATAATGTATTCTTTTACATAAGCCTAGCAACTCTACTCTACCAACTTAAATTATATTTTAGCCATTGACTTAGGATCACTTGACAACTTATAAATTTTTAACTTAAAATTTGATTACATAATTACTGTCCCAGTTTTGGTAACGCACAAAATCCGTTCAAAATCATATTTTAAATCTAAAATTTAGTTAAAACTAGGTCTACTTAAATTTCATATATAAAACCCAACGTAACGTTGGCTGAGCAAAGCCAATCAAATTCAAAGGTAATGTAAAAGTATTAAAACAATTTCTTAAACGGAGTAAAAGTTCAACGAATATTAACGTTGACCATCTGTATTAAGTTATGCTCATTTTTGACAAGTTGGTGTTAAACACCTGAAACCGGAAAAGATCTAAAATAGAATACTAGATCTTTTCAGTAGATTTATTCATCGTTTCGTCAAAAATGAGCATAACTTAAATACCGATGGTCATCGTTAATATACGTTGAACTTTTACTCCACAAATGCGTAAACAAAACAAAAGAGATATTTATGGCTCATCACTGCCAGGACCACGTCACCTGTCCCAACATCTAAAGACATAAATAATTTGTATGGAAATAAACTCGCTCCCAAAATATTGAGCTATTATAAGAAACCGTAATCTGTGTCGACTTAATTTTGGTATAATTTATCGCCTCGAAGGTACCTAAAATGACAAAAAATAAACTATGCCGAAATACTTTAGCTCAAAACAAAAATGTCCTCGAAAATATTTCATATCATTATTTTATTTAATCCTTTTCCAAATGTTTACCGGTTCTTAATGTCAAGAACTGAGCTTTGTTTCATAAAAACGACAATTTAAATTGAAAATGAGTTCAATGCTCTTCAGAACAATGTAAATTAATAAAATAAGTACTCAATATATTTTTCCGATGAGTCTTTGAACATATTATTTTATAAGAAATCAAATAATACTCCAAATTTTGTTTTGCTTCGACGGGACTCGAACCCGCGTCCTCTCTTTAGTACGGGGATGTCATAATCTCTAGACCACGAAGACGGTTAACGTTGGAGCCGAAAAACTCTGGGAATTTGAACGGCTTAAGCACCGGCTTAAATTTTCTTGGGGTATTATTTGATTTCTTAGAAATTACTTATAGTGTAAAACTATAATAGAAAAAAATCCACTATTTTATTTTGGTCGAAGTGAACAAAATTTCGGCTCAACAATTTCACAAGCTTAGATGGCGAAAATATTTCCCTGCGAATATTGCTTGCTATTAAAATTCTAAAATTTTTCTTTAATAGATAAAAAATCTACAAAACAGTTTTTAAATTCTAGATAGGTATTATTTTTTGCGATCGGCGAGTTTGTTCATCTCAACATACAAACAACACAATCACACAAATCGACATGATGAACACATTTATTGTGAGCAGTAAGGAAAGCGTTTCACAGCTTTATGTACCAATACCTGTTACGTATCGATTCGATAAGGCCCTTATCAGTGGCGTGACGCTAAAAGATAACGCTAATTTACCACACCAAACTAATTAAAACACGGTGTTTCCACAAAACTCCGTAATAACCTGACAAAAGCCACTTTGCTAACACGATAAGGTCACAAAGCCGTGATCAAAAACCTCCTTTATGCTCGTAAATGTAAAACACATCAAAATACAATCAAATGAAAATAAAACTAGTGAAATCATTAAAAAAAGAAAAATAATAATGTAAGATGTAAATGCAATGAATTATGATGCATTCAGCGAATTTTAAAAGCATAACAGAGCATGACGAACCTAAGATCGAATGCGGTGCTCACCTTTATATCTGGGAACGAAGTTCTGTATATCTTCAGGAATGTTCTGGTAGAAATGCAGCTCGCGTATATTGAGCGGCTTGATAACGGTACTGTCATTGAGCACCAGCAGTCTAGTGTGCCCCCCCACCTGAAAAAGTACAATTAATTAAGTCTCTCGTGCTATGCGATGGTTTCCTAGCACGCATAACGATTTCCCTCGACACGGAATTAGGTATTCCAACGCTTTTACTGATGCTAATCGATCGGGGCATAGCAAGCGAGCTCTTTCTTTCATTGTTACTATACAATTTTCTTTTTTAATTCGTATTATCTTTACAATGGCAGTCTGCAAAAGACCGAGAACTTTGGAAGGCTGCGGGAGAGGCCTTAAAAAACTCGTTATGTTCATTTTAAAATAAATTCAGTCTTTTAGAAACTCTTGATTACTTTTCTCTATTGTTCTTGTCATACATCTATACCGTGTCCATTTTGAATTAGGCATAAACGTATACAAACCGCCCATACTTAACCTAAAATTCACTTTGTTGGCGCGTCCTTTTACGTAATTTACATTACTTGTCGATTTTAGATTCTCCCTTCAATAAAAATTGCTTACAATTATATCTGAAACTCAACGCCAAGCAAGTGAGTTTTTGTTATTTGTATCGTGGTTTATTTACTAACATGCTCCATGCTGGATGGATAAACCATAGGTAGGTGCTTCAACATTAATCAAAACTTGAGATAGGTTTTTAATCTCAAGCCTCGACTCTCTCTACCCTTACATATTACTTTTATGTGCTTGTGTATTGTACAGTTTCAGCCTTTTTAATAACGCTGAAGGTAAAGTTCCATGTACTCAAACAAAAATATGCTCTTGACATAGTTAACTGGTTAACGCCTGATATAACCTATCTTAGTATTTAACAAAACGTTAAACAACAAATGATGTTTACTGTAAAAGTTAAGAAGTTCGGCTTATGTTGAATGAGCCGGCATATTTTGTATTTGCCGTACGTAATTATTAGCTTTACAGTAATAGATACAACCTGAAGGTTTTTGTTATTATTGCGAAAGTAGTGTTAACTTTAACTGGCAACATCTTCATCACTTATTGTTTAATCGACAAAAGAAAAACATATATGTATGTCCAAAGATCTTCGTGTATTAGATAATCTAACTAATACACTCATTCGAATTTTTTAGTCGACAGGCCTATTATCCAATATAATTTATAATTTCTCTGAACGATAATTGATTTCGTTTTAAAAAACTAAAACCGACTTTAACTATAAGCCAATTTTTACAATTTTTCATGGATTTTTATGGATCTGTCAGAACTGAACCAAATAAAACTAGGACCATACGCACCAGCTTTCATATAGCAAAATAGTCAAGAAAAACGGACCACCCAGTCAAAAGTTCTGAGGTTACAAACATAAAAAAATATATATACAGTCGAATTGAAAACCTCCTCTTTTTTTGAAGGCGGTTAAAAACGGTTGCTTTGAAGTGTTTCGTCTGCCTGAATAATATCAATCGAAGATAACAAATGACTATTAGAAGTTGATTAAAGTTAAGAGGTTCTTATGTAGAGTAGAGGGATTGAGTACCATTTGTTTATGATGACTTGATGACACCACAATGACACTCGGTATCTGCTGTTTCATTACTTCCTGGCATTATTTCACCATTTCCTGCTTAGCATCTACAATCTACATCTAAGTGACAAGGAAATGTTATCCAATAGATAACATAGTCGTTATGAATGTAAGCGGGTTAACTACGAACCTTGTTTTACATTCATTATGAATTCGTCAAACTACGAAAGTTTCTATAATAAAAAAAATAACATAGTCGTTTCGATTTTCCGCTTTAAATCATTATTTCTACCGTTAAATACAGAAGCACTATCTATTTACATTTCTATTTGTTGCCTAAATTTTCTCTATACAACCAAATTTCGTTGGTAGTGTGGTATCAGAAGATATGTGAAATATGCATTAAATTGAACTGTGATAATAGCACGACGAAAAATATTAAAATTTGCAATTTTTGCTGTAATACAAACACACGTTCATACAAAAAAGACTTTACACGTGTCTCTCAGTAGATACGTCAGCTCAAATTACTTGTAGAAAGAATAAGAAATAAAACTGGAGCCATTGAACTCCAAGCTTCGACTGAGCGCACGACGAACTGAAGCAACCAGACCACTGTCGACGGGTCACTTTGCTTGATCTTCAACGAAAACTGGACAATGCTGAAGGTCCCAGTATTTTGGCAAGCTACGAAGGATTATACTACTATACAGAATCACCCCCTTTCTGAGTCACAGGTTTGGCAATCTGTATATGTGTATATACTTCGCTGATTTTAACTTAATAGAGGATTCAGCCCTAAAAATACATCAAAGGACATAACAGTATCCACAGCGATAAAAATACTCGATATGATACCCCGCCTATACTAACAATAACTTATGAGTAAACTTAAGATAAGATAAAAAGCACATGATGAATGACATATTTTGGAATGATTCGTGTACTATTAATACAACAACGACTAAGTAAGTAACGTTTGATTCACCTGCAACGTGATTATTGCAGGTGAATCAAACTTTGAAACTTACAAAGCATCTTTAAAAAGAAGAATATTTCAACTTCAACTTCTTGTGTGTGCCTTTTGTGTCTGTTTGTGATACAATTTTGCCAACGCAAGCATTTTT
Source organism: Eupithecia tripunctaria (assembly GCA_955876795.1). Taxonomy (NCBI): domain Eukaryota; kingdom Metazoa; phylum Arthropoda; class Insecta; order Lepidoptera; family Geometridae; genus Eupithecia; species Eupithecia tripunctaria. The sequence goes on along the minus strand of OY041613.1, from coordinate 4,773,594 downwards.
GGGAATGCGCAATAAAATGATATACATATGTACCTACATTACGTACATTATGAAGAAATATTTCACTGGACATTATTAACAATGACGTGTGCAGACTATTTATCAATGTGGCTAGTGTATCTACGCCTCTGGACGGCTGATGACATGCAAGGCGAAAAACGTGCCTAATCTTACATTATAATTTACAATACACTTGCTTTAAAATAAATAATCTGCTGGTGTTTTACATAACAATACAATATAGCACACGTTAGAATAGAACCTTACATTGTATCATAGGTAAAATCATCTCAATGGTCACATCTCCGGTGATTCATCAGTGGTTTTACTCTAATTATTCTGCATTTTAATGCTTTATTAATTAATCATGGAGATGAATACTCCAAGAATGGCTGCCAACAATTCCATTACTTTATTAAAACATTTAAAGCAAGTAAACATGATTGTTTTGACGGTTTATCAACTTACAGCTGTACAAGGAGCAATAAACGTCTGTTCCTGACGTCACAGTCGTAAAAAAAAACAATACTGGCAAAAAGAAACGACCAAGTTTGCAGACAACAAATAATACTACGAGTACAAGTAAACTCAATATTTTATCGAATTTCGTAGGAAGGTTACCTAGCAACTAGCAAGTATTTCAAAAGTATTGCATGATCCATTGCACTTATATTGCTACATATTATAATTGCAAAATATCCTTAGAAATAACGCAACGAACAAAGAATTACTGGAATAAAGACGATGTGCCACGCCAATATTACACTCCGAGAATCTAGCACAGGATAAAGAAAAAGACAACGAAATTAAGCGATTAGTCCATGTTCTCATTCGCTCTAGTTAGGAGGACATCAAGCAAAGAATTTCGAACACAAAGAATACGATGCGTCAATAAAGTCTATTTAAATCTTAAGTATAGTTGGCCGCTTGTTGCCGCTGCGAAGCCGTGGTTTAACAACTTTCAGTGTAGCTTTAACGTGACGTGATAAGAGATGAATGGATTTAGGAATGTAAGAAAAGAACATAAAATAGCAGAAGAAGGAACTAATGTATGGACTATGTGAAATGATCATATGAGCTGAATGAGATTCCCGTTTTTAAACTTATCAAGTTAGAGTAGTTAAACACACAGTGTTAGAGGAAAATGACAGACGAGAGCAGCTCTGCTTAGCTTGGGGTTAGATGATGCTGTGAGAATGGTCCAGCATTATTTATTATTATCATTATTGACGATGTGGAAGCGGGCCCGCATGAGCTACAAGCTAAAAACTAGCTAAAAATTACAAAAGTAAATCTAAAACATTGACTTCTCTAAAGTCTCTAAGGCCAAGACACTTCGGAGCGCTGAGAAATAGATGTAGTAGGATATTTAAGTAAATGCGTAAAGTGAAGAACCGAACCACCACCGAACTGCGATAGACAAACCCGCATGCCCAGCGTTGGGATTATGGGGCCCTCTATAAGATAAAAGCCAGACAGCTTTTATCAGGGGGAGACCTGCGTCCAGCAGTGGACCAATACAGGCGGTTGAGGTTGAGGAAGAACCGAAAACCACTGGGGTAAACGAGATCTTGAGTGGAGACCGCTATTCGGCAAACGTAGTGTAGGACGCACTCCTGCCAGGTGGGATGATAATCTACGAAAGACTGCAGGCAGATGCTAGATACGTCAAGCTGAAGACAGGGCTATTATGGGACGTGGACTAATATAGGCTGATGACATGATGATGAGTATAAGTAAAATGTTACCTGATTGTGGAGAGGCAGGAACTCGACCTCGTGCCCATCGTCGGGAGACAGCTGCGTGTGCGCCGCGGGAGGCGGCTGCGCGCGCTTGCGTTCAGCGCCGCGCCGCTCCGGCTCGCCCATACCCCAGCCGAGAGAGTACACCATTACTTCGGCAGAGCCACCGCCGCCGCTGTCCACCTGAGAACAAACACAGCTGGCGTTAGCAAACTAACAAACTAGACCTATAGAGTAGTGTCCTGGGTAAAACATAACAACAACACAAAATTATGACCAGAAAGGCATGTGACCTGGAGGCTAAGCTGAAGCTCGCTACAGCCCAGTTAAAGGAAGTCAAGGAGGACCGAGACAGGCTGCTTCAAGAGCAGGAGGATAGCGAAGCTGAATTCCTGGCTAACCTAGGCAAGATCCAATCACTCAAGGGACAACTCGCTGAACTCCATGCTCACCATGAAGATGCAGTGTCAGAAATTGTCCGCTTGAATGCATGCCTATTAACTACTACATATTTTTCAGAGATTTTAGATTTAGTCCGTCAGTGAAATTATCATATTTTTTATATTGACAATCAAGCTAAAAATGACAAACTAAAGCGCGTCAAAGTTGGAGAGTGAGGGCTAGTGATGTCACACATTGCTAAAAAGTGTCGTAAGGTGTGACGTCACGCGGAACTGGCTATATCCTCATATTTTTTTGTTTAATCGACAATAGAAAAAATACGTGTCCTACATTATCCCCCGGTTTCTCGAACGCTTGTCACATTGAATGGATAGTCAACGGCTTGTTATATACCGCACTGCGGAATCTGACTGCGTGAATTTTAATCTCGCGGAATATAACCTGCGTGCGTAACGTAACTTACACGTACGACGAATAAAATTACTTGCTATTTTAGCTACCTACAACTTTATAGTGCTCCAAACATTCATATTTTTCCGCTAGTGAACTTCCATTAAGTTACAGAATTCTGCAAAAAAAACCACGCGAGTAATAAAAGCAGTGCGTGTACAGCCTGACAAATTGTCAACAATTTGTCAAAATAATAAGCGTTCGAGAAACCGGGGGTATATCTGATAAAGTGATAACTGAAGTTCTGTTAAATTGGCAGCATCATAAATGCTAAGCTAAGATATTATATATAATGAAGTAGAAGGTTGGTGCACTGAAGATAAGTAAATAACTGATGGTCATCGATTGGACGATTGGTCAGTTTAAGAGTCGTTAATCGATGAAGTCCTTGACCAGAACAGTCAGGCTGGGTCCTCATATCTTCAATATTCTAGCGATGCAGTTACAATATTCCATAGGGCTACGAATGTCAACAATAAGTCAAGCGAATATAAATATTTCATCTAAACGGCAATTTTATGTATGAGAAAAGGAGAATATTTTAAATCAAATCAATGCCAAAAAATATGGGTCATAATTATAACAAAACTTGATAATACCATCTACCTACAAAATTTTGCAGTAGAAATTAATGTTTTGGAATACGTCCAAAATATATTCGTCATATAATGTTGAAAAGGTCAAGATCTCTAATAGCGGAGAATAGAATTCCACAAGAATCGTGACTCGTGACAAAGCATCGTGAGGGAAACCATTTTATGTAAGGACACGATAAAGCCGTCAAGACAGACACGGACAAACACGAATGATGCAAACACAAAGCGAGAAGATTGCATTGTCTTTGAATAACCTGAAATCCAAAATTCTGATACTACCGGGATTATTTATCGTTTGGCTGTGTACTTAGCTCATAACTCATATCATGCCGTTTGATGAGGTAAACAATCCTTCTATTTATACAACACTGACTGACAGTCTTCACAGATAACAGAAGACAATACAATTTTGATTATTTACATAAGTATTACAATTTAGGTCTACAATCTACAACAAAAGGAAAGTCAGTGTTGGTTTACTTGTGCTTCTATTTTACTTATAAATTAGATTTGTAAATATAAATAAATCATGTGCGTGTTTATTGATATGTAAAAGTAGTACTTTTACATAGTAACATATACTGTAAGTTTGTAACCCTTTGAAGGTAACCTGATGTGTAAATTACTTGTTAACTTTCACACTCTAAAATTAAGTACTTGAAAATACATCTGATGCAATAACACGAGCTGTTGGCATATCCTCTTTGATTATTGTTAATTTTTTCATACAATCAACGTGCGTTGTGGAACACCTACGCAACATATCTTAAATGTTGATAACTGGTATTAACTGCCTATTCCAGTAACCAAAGCAAGATAAGAACAGTCAGTAAACTCGGAGCCAGAGGAAAGTTCAAGATCACGCTTTTAAGCATGGATTTAGAACCAAAGAAACTAGTAGTGATGTGCAAAAACTGGTTCCTCAAAGTAGCAGCGTCAGGTCAGGGAACTGGGACGAATGGTGCAGTGCTCGGTTGCTAGCCGGCAAGTCAACCGACCCGACTTCGGTTTTTGTTGCTCTTCGCTCGAGGCGAGGCGGTCACGTACGAAACAGCAAGGGCAAGCCGCAGTATCCATAACAGTGACTGAGAACCCTTCAGAAAGGCGATTGTACTTTCGCGTCTCGATTTAACCTCCACCGACGCGATCAAAATGATCTGTGAACCACAAAACCCGCATAAAACACGACGACGACGAGCTTTTATTATATAACAATGCGCGATAAGGACCGTTTGTTCCAATTCCACCCAATAACGCCTCAATTGTTTTTATTTATAACACAAATTGATTAACGACTCCGGCCTACGCGTATAATACTGAAATATTATTATTGTTCGGGTTCATAAACAACGCCTGACTTTTATCGTCGCCAGAAGAACTATAAGTAGGTAGTCTGTTTTGTAGCAAAGTAGTGACGCACGATTGCTTTCATAGTTGCGTTTGAGTGGAGGCGCGTCGGGATCAAAATTGCGTCGCCGACAGGGCAACGGCAGAGGCTGCCAGGAGCGGCGTCACCAAATTAGACGCGAATCTCGGCCGACTCAGATCTCTATAGTCTCGTGCGTGACGTGAGACCCCGCCACCCGCCATGATTCTTCTATTATGACAACAGCGAACAACAAAACCACACGACAACAGGAATACACAAGGAAGATCAAAAGTAGCACGCAAAAACATAAATCTTGGGTACTTATTTATAAAACAATATCAGTTGCTTGTAGCAATAGCAGACTTGGATAGCTATAACTACTATTGTTTTTGTTTATGTATAAAGTAAAGCACAACTTTGAAATATATTACTGAAAAAGAAATAAAATAGTAATTGATCGACCGGAATCGGAAATATTAAATTAGGATTCAAGTCATAAGCAGATAATATTGAGCTGCCCATGCAAAATAGTGAATATCTTATTATAGTAATCAAAGAATTGAATTCGTGAACAAGGGAACTCACGCGCGACTTAAGGACAGAACGGATACCTTAGATCCCATACAAACGTACTTCCCGCTTCATTTGGAAACTACGTTTCCGATCGTATTGAAATTTTCCATACATAATCGGATGACAAATAGCTATGTTTGCAGTGTTTTCGTTTTTTAAAAATCATTATGATATTTGAATGAGAGTGAAACTAATTTGCCATATTTTGACCACCATATCGAGTCATTTTCAAGCTATTTTTTATGCATGTTAGACACCTTTATTCGAAAATCTGTCACGCTGCAAACATCCTAAATATATTCACCATTAGAAATAAACAAAAATATTTCTGAAATCAGTCGTTTATTCAAAATGAATCGCAAAGTACGAAAAAATATAAAAAAATTAGAAATTCCTTCAAATTTCTGCAACCGCTCGCTCAAACGCGGGGGGCAATGCGACACAGGGAGCACAATTCCAAAATAAGGCGAATGCCGCGGAATGGCCAACACGATGCGATTCTACGTGAAACACTAACAAATTCACTCGGGCCGGCCGCTGAGATTTGGGAGGGGTTCGTAGCCTTCTTAATGCTTAAAACCTTAGATAAATAAGGTCACGAATATTGAAACCCAGACAGAACCGGTTTCAAATCGAAGAGCGACCGTGTCGAAATAAACAGTTGAATTTACACTGTAGCACTACGTAGGTAACTTTCAAACGCAAACATTTTGCATTTGTGACAATTCTTCAAGCGAGCGCCCAAAATTAAACAAAATAAAACTTGATCGTGTGTAGAAAACCAAAATGTTATATTGGATGGAGTCCCTGTTAACATAAGCAAGAGATCGATAGTGCTTGGGGAAGTACCCCAATGACATGAGTATTAGGGCTATCTATAGCCAATGCGTTGGTTGAACATATAATCGATTCTACCAATATAATAAAGGCAAAAGTTAATGCCGTTTTAGCTGTTGTGAAGATGTTTGGCCAAAGACAACGTCAAAACTACTGAATGGATCAAGCTGTAATTTTACACACATACACATGTGGTACTGGAATAGTATAAAAGTAGTCTTATACTATTCCAGTACTACTTTTATTGTCTCCAAACAACCGCGTGCGAATCCAAAGGCATAAGCTAGTAAGTCATAAAACAGGAAAGATGCTAATTTACAATGACAAGTCTAATTGCTTACAAAGAATGGTTTGAAGTACTCATAACGTTGCCAGGAAATGCGCGATTCCTATCGAGAAAACGAATGAGCACGAGCCAGAATTTTGAGACATTGAAATGAGTTACACCGAAGAACTCTACAATAGAAGCCTAATGAAATGAAATTAATGTTTTGAAAAGTGACCAAAGTTCGCAAACAAAAATTTTATCCTAATTTCAGATATAGGCGAGACGTTTCAAAATCGAAAACAATTTAAGAGCTCTGACAACAAACATGTAACAAGAATGCACGACGCGGCGCGTGCATTCACCCGTATTTCGGTTTTTATCATTGACTTCTCCTTGTGCCGGTATTGGACATTTAATTTAAATCCTTGGATCGTAAAAGTCTGTTAACATTATTCCTTCCTTCCTTATTATAGTCACACGATTTTATATATTCACCTTGACTTTGACCCGTGCCGTGTATGAAGTGTAGACAAAACAAAGTTGGTATTGATTGACGACGACTACGATTGGCATAAATAACAATTATGTAGGATCTCAGGAAGTTGTCAACAAAATTCCATTCTGGTCCACTCATAGACGTTATTAAGAAGAGGAACAGCTGTTAGTCTTTTTTTAACTCACTTTGGTGGTAATATCGCCCGAGCCCATAATTTCAAAAGAATAGAATCTATAGTAGGATCATGCATGAGTACATAAAACGCTTAAGTTAATCGTCAGTCACTAGGAATATATCGACGCAAGGCACTGTCACCACCCGTGCTTGCACTCTTAGCTTGCATTTCACAACTTTAGGGACCTAACTGGAAACAGATTACCTAGCTATAACTTGGCCTCTTAAATGTAGGTCAGTGAGTTGCGGAACTTTGCGGCAAATGTAAATACCCAAAGACATCGGATGTACCTCTAAATATATTAAAACACTACAGTATGTATGTATGTAATATGTCATGACATTAAAATAATGAACATAAACTGCAAGAAGCGGTAATTGCAACTGTTGCCATGTCCTACTGACCGAGAATAAAGACAATTACACCAATAGGACGATTCACGTGGAACGGGTATAGTGACCGTCTATCAATCGATGGAACTGCAACTGGTATATTTTTATCATTACCAGAATACATTGATCCCGATTCAGGACTAACTACGCCACGCGCTGGCATTCGAGACGAAAATATAATTGGCCGCAATGGCTCAATGCCTCCAACGCCTTTATTTCAGAGATTTCATAAAACGGTAGAGAAGAAGGCTAATGTTTGTCATTGTTCTCGAAATTCAACGAGAAGCAGAGAAGACATTGAATGAAAACAAATGCCCGAACAGCGAGCCAAATCACTGACTCATCAATTTCATTCATGGAAACGTTTTTCTTTAATCGTACGTAGCACGCAAGCGCAGAACATTAGAATACACAATATATATAGATGGATAGACCTATCTACCTATACGAATGCCCTCAATGTTCGCCAATCAATCGGTCAACTACACACACCGCAGCACAGCAACAAAATAATTTCTACCACTAGAAAGCACATTTCGAATTCTTAGCGATCTTTTAATAGATCGAGAAACGTGGATTTACACCAAACTACCTTGAGCTTGACCGAATCTCGCCGAAACAAACTGAAAGAAACGATTATCGAACAATCGATTACACAACGAGCTAGGTACTTGCTTACAGGTGGAACATAGCATAATCTTGGTAAATGTTTGCCAAAGATTTGTGAGCCAAGCTCGTCTGGATTTATAAGTTAAAATTGCGTGAATAGTTGGTCAGGAAACGATGAGAATTGCCTTTTAACTGTTGTTGTTGGTATTAATAACCTGTCACATGGATTCACCACACGCGCTAGAAGCATCGCACCACACGCCTGTGCCAGAGCGATCTTGCCAGCATTCAATCATTTAACGAAATAATTTAACTGAGTCTCAGATGGCTGTTTGTTTAGAATTTATCACAGTGAACCTTAACTGTGGCGTGAGATAATTATATAGAGTTATGGTAATGTGTGTGATGATTTCAATATACCTAGGAAGTAAATATTTGTTGAAGTTTTTCAGTATAATAAGGATATCACTAGAAAATGGTGCTCCAGAATAACGAAAGCTAACCAACCGTTCCGCACGTTCGATATCGTAAAATTATAAAGCTTTCTAGAGCTCCACGGTTGAACTTACGACATCGGCAAGCGTAGTGCTGACGTTGCCGGTATTGCTTGGAGTGGCCAGGCTGGTCACAACCAGCATCGCACTTTCACTGCGTAAACGCCGATCGATGCAAGCTAACGGCAACGTGCCTGCATGCGATTTCGACCTTACGCTTTCAATAGGTCTCGTTTCATACAATAATAATAACAAATATTTTGAAAGTCGTATAAATGACGCTGCCTTCGAAGTAACCGGAGGTAGTTCGAGGCAATGGAAAAGTCTGCGATTCATATAGCAAGGCGAGATTCTAGTCTAGAGGCTTCAAGACAAAATACACAGCTTTCCAATTGGTTAAGTTTTTACATTTGACCGGGTGATTTTTCTTTGAATGACCTGACTGTTAATATTCACCCAAACTTTGGTTGGCTGTTAAGTCCATAGACAAAATTTGAAATAGAAAATATTAAAAAAGAGAAACAAGTTGAATTGACCGACAAGTCTCTGATAGTATCAGACGGTGCGGTGCTTCATATCGTAGCACAAGCCCGCGAGTAAAGTTAATTATTGCGATAACGTACTAATTAGCATCGTTTAAGGGAGAACTTTGGTCTTCTCTCAGTTGTATGAATGACCGGTATTGTATGTTAGTCGAGTAAAGAAACTTATTGTTTAGAATGAAGCTGGTTTGTGCCATGACTTAGTACCAAGAATTAGGATTATCCTCTAAGCTTAAGCTGACTGACGAGATTCTTCAATGTGTGTGATGTGATCGAATCATATTATAATCGTTACTGTTTTGAAAAGATATCATCAATCAATTTTTACCTATTTGCAAGCATTTTCATTATTTTTTTGTTTGGTTGGTCTGTTTTGTTTCTCTTATCTCGTTGCTATGTAAAAGAAGAACATATCAGCAAATCAGGTGATATTTACAAACATCCACAATACAATCTACATGTTTTTTGTATTTACTGGTCTGATTATTCTCATTGGAATCGTTGATTAAATGTCAAAGCTGTTATTTATATTTATTTATATATTATATATTTCATTCATTTTCTTTGTGGTTTTACTAATAATTACTAGTTTAATAGCAATACCTACTTCGAATGCTAATTGCCTTTGTGGCACTCATTTACATTTACGTCTTCATGTTAAAAATAATTGAAAATAAACTCGTTAAGCAGGTAATTCCGACAATAAATAACGAAAATAAATTAAATATATAGATTAGATTACAAAAATAAAAATTTGTTTAGTATACAATAAATATTCTACTGATAATATAAAACCGAATAAACAATAATATTTTGCATGTATAACTTACTAGGCTATAAATTTCCTTGAGCCCGCTCGTGGTGAAATCCAAAATTGGAACACGTTCACGATGAAATCGTCTGATTCTATCACAAGCACAGCCACTACAACTGACACAGAATATTACTCAACACACAGGAACCGATGTAGAGAGCAAGCGTACATAAAACACCATACGGATACAAAAACTCTCTTTCGTCTTCAACAATGGTTGAATTAGCAATTCTAAAACAGGTTTCCTTTGCAGAAGCTTAGACTTGGACAAAAAATAACGCAAAATAAAAGCAGCACAGCGCACGGAACACTTGCTTCTCTTTGCGTTGCGCACTAGTGACTGAGCTGAGACGATCGCGCGCAGGCGAACCACGAATCGATGTTGCGCAGCGTGGTTGTGTGGGTGGTATAAATACACAACAGCACACATCCAGACGAGGGACACGGACGGACACCTAGCCTAGTCAGTCGGGCAGGACAGCGCCAGCGGGGAGCAGCATTGTCTCGACGCAGCCGCCGGTATGATTGCTCGCTCAGTCGGGAGTTAGGTACCTGTTCTGGCGATGGCTAGGACAGGTGAATCACCCTCAGTGACCCCTGCCCTGTTACACAGACATAATGGTCAATCTGAATGACTGAAGCAGATTTTCCTGATTGTGTAAACACCATTGTGTAATCCATTTTCCAATTTTTATCGATTATGAACATAAATGCGAATATTTTTACACCAAATTATTATTTTTTCGATGCAGAAACGATGTAACGATGGATTTCTGTAATTTTCATGGATTATATTGTGAGAGGGATATAAATAATACCCTATCCAGAGAATCCGTAGGTATATTAGCTGATTATAAAAACAACGACGCAGAATTTGTTTTATGCGATTGGAACTTCTAGAAATATACTGAATATTTCATGGATTTGCAAGCACAGTTATGGTCTTGACATGCAAATCTGGGTCCTGCATCATCCACTGCAATACTTGTTAGGTATGTATGTCCTGTTAAGGACTAACAAACATCATTTACCACCAAGATTTAAATCTTTGGTATCATCCTTGTGGTTCATCAAGAGTCCGGTCCACTATTGCAATCGCTCTAGTCTATTACTCGTCCTAATAACGGAATCTAATCCATCCGGTTCTAAAATTACAATTTATAAGAAACCAGGGAATACCGTTACTACTCCTAGCCTTCTCAAAATGGAAAAAACTAGGTACTAGAGATATGAGAAACTTATCTTTTATGAATCACAGGGTAAATGAATAACAAACAGTATAAGTAAGTGGTAAAAATATGGAAGTATGTATCTTATCTACATCTACAGAAATAACCGTGGAAACAATAGCCAATAATAACTGTGTGGGTACATTGGAAGTAGTGTATATTTTATAAGTACCGGAATAATCATGGAATATAACTGTCCAAGATAGCAGTATTGCTGCCCTAGGGGTTGGCCTAACCAGCAGTCCAACGATTACAATCATATTAACTCTTTTCTCCAGGTTAATAATTATTCTAGAATAATCGATTGATTATCTTTATTGCAAACCAAGTGTGACGCTGAAACGTTGATTAGGCAGGGTAGGTATTGTGGTAAGTACAAGCAAGACAATCGCAAAGATTTATTTTGATTAGATTGAGTATACTTATATAAAATAAAACAAAGATTTTGTTGATCCTAATCGCAACGTGTCGTCGTCGTTCGTTATAAACATAATCATTGATTACTTACCTAACCCACTGAAGTAAACATGAAAATTTTCACCCAAACATTAGGAACATATTGAATACTCGAATGTGGATGATCATAGTAATTGGCTAGTTAAGTACAAGTAAATAAATGATAAGCGTTTTTATTTAAAAAAAAAAATTAAATGTCGAGTATACGATGATACACGACACAGCTACCCATCGCAATGGGCAGAACCCAATAATAATTATTTTTGGCTCCCATTTTGAGTTTTGATATTGTTTTTTTTATTTCTTAGTCCTTACCATCTGATTGAATCTGGCCCTTACCTTGTATTCCTTATTAGCAGCTGATCGCGAGTAAAAGTTCTCAATGGAATCCGGAACCCCGGGTAGGGACGTCCGTCGCACACCTGACACCAACATTGTTTAACTTCTTCGCAGCCTTTGTGCAAGAATACCTAGTGTAGATAGAAGTGCCTACGTAATTACTTAAGAGATAAGATTACACTGTATACCAACGAAGGCTAGCAAACCATTTATTATTTATAAGAGCCTAGCTCTTGTCGGTGCAATGATGCTCTTTTATTTCACTTTTCTCATTCCAATGCAGTAATGCAAAAGTATAAGAGATCCTTCTACTTCTTTATACGATATGACAGCTACTTTCTCTTTGATCTGATCTGACTCATATAATCAATTCTTGGTCTTCCTCGTCTTTTTTCTGATTTTCCTTCTATTACAGTTCTCCCATGTATGGTACTTATATGTATGTACTTCGCACCCAAAACATTGGATACGTCAGAATCCGCAAAAAATTATAAATTCTACCTATTGACAGAAGAATAAAGAACAATATCAATTGATAAATTAGAGTGCTCGTATTATAGGAATAGGGATATGAAATCAGGTATTGACTTAGTATTCGACATTTGTTGAGAGCAATAAAATAAACTATTGAGTAATAAAATCAAAATCGAATTTCTGTTGGGACTAAAAGTAACGTTGGGAATAACCCCAAGAAAGAGGCCAAACCCGTATAATGTTACTAAAGTACTTTTTTTAAATTGATTGCAGCGCCCTCTGGTGAGTAAAAACCATAAAACTTAGCTAAGAACCACCGCCAATAAAGTAAAAAGTAGATAAAATGCTATCTTCAGGTAGTCATTGAATGCTAGTTAAATAATTACCTAGTTAGCCACCTGTTTCTAGATCGTCTAGCTTGCTCTACTTATTTGAGCAAACATTTGATTTTATAGTTCTAGAACGGGACTATTAGTTCAATAAGTGTTATCTTAAAATACACCAATAGAATTAAAAAATATGTAGTCACTAAATCCACCAAAGCACAACAATATTTACTGTTGATGCTTGCACAAAAGCTAATATTGAGGTAACAGTAAATTCTTCATGCGGATTAGGTTTATTAGCTAATATTTCACAATAGAACCTATTGACTTTACAGAGATTATAATTATCAGTAACAGCTGATAGTGATAACACCATTGGACGAAGCAGCTAAAATTTCCACTATAAATCAGTACTCCAAATAGAATTTTTCCAGGTAAATCAGATAATTTAGATAAGGTAAGCTCTTCAAACAAGTTAAGCTACTGTGAGAAAAGCACAGAAAACCAAAATACACGAATGAACAGCACATAAATCTAGAAACAAGTTATGGTTCCCGATCTTGACTATGTGGATTAGTATGTTTGACTTAACCAGCACTACTAAGTATTTACCAAAATAATCGATCGATGTAATTGAACGATTTGAAGATAATCTCCGATTAACCTTCACCTTATCGAGGTTAAGGTTGCAATCTACGATCAATACTGCTAGCTTATACAAGTTTTCTGACGTCACTTTTGCTGCTAAACCACACAGGTCATAGACTAGGAAACGAACTCGAATTTATAACGCAAGACACCAAGAAATCAAACAAGACTTGGCTATCAAACGGTTGCATTGCACAGATTGCACTACACGCAAACACGATTGAATGCTAAAAAAAGTCAGACTAATTCAGCTTTGTTTATTTATGCAGGTATTTAAATTCAGGATCCATTCATTCTGGTCAAAACCAATTTAATTGAATTGATTAAACAGAAAGTATCAGACTTGTAATCACGAATTCGTTGACAAAGTACACACAGTAGGTAAACTTCGTGGGATTCTGGCATGTAGCCATTTCTCACTTATTTAGCACCAGGTAGTGCTAATAAAAGTTAATTTGAGCAAAAATATAGGTACCTACGATACTAAGACTAATAGGGAGTGGTGTTAAAGAGTTATGTTTATGAGCATATTGCGCTTCAAACAGAACCACAAAGACTGCCTTGTTCAGTCTCTGGGTATTTGATTCTACGCATTTGACTTTGCGTCCTTAAAATAGACAAAGGAAAATTTGCGTATTGAGTATTTCTCTATCTTGGACACGACGTGATTATTCGAACACATTTCAAACCAACACTAGCGAAAAATAAATACGCATGAATTGAAAAAGATGACGGCCGTAAGCATTTTAGCGATGTACAGTCGCTAACTCACACAGGTTAACTTGGGCTAGTTACGCTCATGTGACGTGGAGCCGCGTTTATTTTTTTGAGAAATGAAGTGAGTTAACCGAATGAACCCACATTTTAGCACTCTAACGTTAATACGCGAGTTGACGTAAGAGTTTTTTTTTTTTAATAACGCGGCTCTGCGTCACCTAAGAAGGCTACGAACCTCTCCCAAATCTTAGCGGCCGGCCGCCGGCCGGCCCGTGCGAATTTGTTGTTGTTTCACGTAGAATCGCATTGTGTTGGCCGTGGCATTCGCCTTATTTCGGAATTTTGTGCTCCCTAAATAGCTTTAAAATGACTCGAATTGGTGGTCAAAATATGGCAAATAAGTTTCGCTCTCATTTCAAGACCATAATGTTTTTTAAAAAACTAAAACACTACAACATAGCTATTTTTCATCCGATTATGTATGGACAATTTCAATACGATCGGGGACGTAGTTTTCAAAAGTGGAAAGTACGTTTGTATGGGGGCTAAGGTATCCGTACCGTTCATAAACGCCCCATCGCGTCACATAAGCGTACTAACGCTGCGTGAGTTAGCGACTGTAGATCACTAGTAGGCGTACAGGTGAGGAGAATGGATGAATAATAAAAGCAGCTTGCTGCCAATAAACTCAGTCAGAATATTTGAGAACAAGCGATATGATGAAAACCGTCGATTCTTCACTAGAGAACTAAATCAGAGAGGTGTGTCTATTTGACGTTAGTAACGAGACGGGATCGTGACGTCTTCCTTTTTGTATGGGATTTGCTAGTTTCCTGTCCGCACGATAGAGGCGCTGCTGTATCAAATTGTATGGAATCCACCGTTTAAGGAAGTAAGTAAATCATTTATATGTCATATAAAACACATGCATACAATTGCATTGATTTAAAAAGGGAAGATAGGTTACGTTCTCCCTGCGCTTACTCAAAAAATGGCATGTGTTACAACTACACGCAAACACATACGCTCACAGTTATATTTCCAGTCCTGTGCAATAGAAAGAAGAACAAAGACGGAAAGACGTATCTAGGACCGAAGTGAGACTGAGACAACAATATTTCACGCGAATCACGACCGCCCGTGCCGCCGGTCAGACGGTGACTGATGTGGGAGAACACAATTTTACACAATTTGAGGTTGCCACTTTCGAGCAACCAGTGCCTCATCTGCGTTTTTAATAAATCAATGTACAATTGATTTGGTTTTTAAAAAACTCAAATATTAAAATATAAAAAATAAAAATATAAAGTTGAGGCACCTCCCATACCAAAGTACCAACTCAATTTATTGTTTCATAGAAAAACTACATTTATCTATGAAACAACAAATTTTTTCCGACGTTTTCATATTTCTACAGTAACTATACCTACCTAGTAGTTCAAAGAAACCCGGAAAAAATATGTGGAACTTACTTTTCCGTGATGGAACCCCTCGTTTACTTATAGAAGTAAATCGGTTCAGTAATAGCTCCTACCTATGTTAAACATTGCAAATGTTTTAGACATTTCAAATGTATTCTCAGTTGGATTAAGTCTTCTTTGAATTTCCTAACTTTAGACAGATGTTTGTTTGGGATAAGCTTGATTGAAACCAAGTGTTCTACGAATATACTGTAAAAGCCAGGGTTAAATTCAATTTCTTATCTGTTTGGTTTTCACTTTTTACAGAAAACACAAACATCATCGTTTAAACGTTACCCTCATCCTTTATCTCCAGAAAATCTGTCAAGAATTCGCGAGGAGGGAAGGTTGTAAGTTTGATAAATAAGAAGCTCTTTAAATATCTTGAGTTCTGCGAATGTGGGGTGGATTCTTTAAATAGCAGCGAATCAGAAAGTTTGTTATAGATACTTAAGTAAGTGTAATTTCTAAAGTTAAGGGCTCTTATACACGGACTGCTGCAGTCCGTGTATAAGTGCGACGTGCAGCACGTCTCATAATACACGGAAGTTGACTGCAGGCGACGGCAACCATCGACTGCAGGTAACGGCAGTTGACTGCAATCGACTGCAATCGCAGACCGCAGTTGACGGCAGGCGACAGCAGTCGCCGACCGCAGTTGACTGCAGCCGGCGACGGCAATGACACATAAGAAAGTCTTAGTAATAAAATTATTTTTTATAAGTAATTCTATCTCATACGTAATAATAAGGATAGATTAAGCCCAATTTATTAATATTATCGAATAAGCCAAATATTGCCGTGCCCTATCATTAATCAGGTAGGGTGAATGTTTGAAACCACAGAAATCGTATTATTAGGTTATTATTACGATTTCTGTATTTGAAACCTATTATCTTGAAGAACCCATGTACGTACCATAGCCAAACCACGCCAAACGTAATACCTATACAGTTTGAAACTATTTTGCTTTGCATTAAAAACAAAAGATATCGAGCAAGCCGGGGTTGGCAACTATTCACTTCACAGAAAAATCACCCTAGTGGTGGTAAGGCGCAATTTTTGCTGACTATGCATGTATAACATGTTGCAACAAAAACATTGAGATTACGAAAGGTAGGCAAATCATTTGTGGGCAATTGCGTAAGATTCTATAATAAGCTTCCATCTGAAGCAACTGAACTCCCTATTCGTAAATTTAAACTGTACATAAAACGAAATCTTAACAAGAAAGCCTATTACTCCGTAGATGACTACGTCAATGATGTTAATGCTTGGCCGGATGTCGCCCAGTTCCACACAGACAATAGTATGTAAGACCAGTTAGACTAAGTTATCCTAAGATTGTATTAGTTGATAAGCGATAAACTTGCTAGTGGTTTCTTTTTCACTTCTTCCGCTAGTGGACAAAAATACGTGTGGCACTCGGGGACTGCCGCGGTAAAGCTATTGCAATGCCATCTAGAGGCGAGTTGCTGAACTAAAGAGACAAACGTCAAGGTTTTTTCGTTACGGAATTTCTGGATTCGGTCCCCGCGCTCAAGGCCCGCGATAGAAGCTATGCAATAGCTTAAAAATTGAAGTGAATCAGAGTCAATTGCACCTTATTTCTTGTTTGATAGTAATAACTATTTATCAAGCTGTTTATATAGTAAAAATTTGACTTGTCTAAGTACTTAAACGATTTGACTTTGACTTTATTGAGTATACAAAAACATTGAGTTTATTACAAAGCAGTTGAATCTGTGGAGTAGTACAACTACCTTCTGATTTCGTACCTCATAAGCATACCTACGTGCGTCCGCTGTGGAACATGACTCTTCAAACGAGGGGGCAGGGAAGGCATGTTACTATACCTTATCCATCGAGCATGTAGAATGTTAGTAAACGATAGTGATTTCTTTTTGCAATAAAATTTATTATTATTATTATTATTAAACAAACCACGGCACAAATAACTTAAACTCCCTTTCTTGGCGTCGAGTTTCAGATGAAATTGTAAGCAATATTTATTGAAGGAAGGATCTCATCTATAAAATGGGAAATAAATATAATGACAGTACCAAGTCAATATATTTAAGAAAACTTGTTGTATACTCATAAAAACATCAAGTTTCCAAAAAAATATCGATGTACATAATGTAAATACTAGAAATAAACATAAACTCGCTGTACCCACAACTAGGCTTCATAAAACTTATGTATCTTTTAAAGGGCAATGTATACGCTTCTACAACGAGACCCCTACTGAGCTGCAAAAATTATCAGTAAATAAATTCAAACAAACTGTCAAAACTTTACTATGCAAAAAGGCTTACTATAAAATATCAGATTATATAGAGGATAAAAAAGCTTGGGTCGGATTATGCTCCAACTCGAAAAATAACAACTAACAGGCTAAAGGTTTCTTCGTCGTTTCTTTACTTTAGTCTACATACCGAAGCAATCGAAATCAAAAATACCACTTTATTTCGGTGTCAGTGTATTTTTTAATATGATTTGACCTTCTCCAAGTGTACATTTTTTAGTTTTTTAGTTTGAGTTTTCAAATCGATGTAAATTACGTATAAAAGGACGCGCCAACAAAGTTAATTTTATGTTAAATATGGGCGGTTTGTTTACTAACATTCTACAAGCTCGATGGATAAGGTATAGTTACTACCTACTCATTTAATGAGAATTTTAAAATAAACAAGTTGTAATTAAGTAAAATACAGGTACCACCTACAGCTGTTTTAACTTTGTGAACTTCAAAGGTACTGAAACTTTAGAACAACCTTTAGCATAACTCCTTTAGAGTTTTCTCTTTTATAAATTAAGGGTGCCAAGGAAAGGGTGTTTACAGGCGATGATTCTGGACCTCGAGGAAGTCAACGTTCGTTTTACAATATTTAAAATGTTGCTATTTAATAAATGGGTTATAATTTATCTTTTTACATTGGAGACTTTATTTCTTTATTTGAGTGTTCTTTTACGTGTTTTGTTACATTATTATTATTGTTTGAAATCTCAAAGAATTTAAAACATAATTTTTTGTAATACTCTCATGATAAAACACTGGTTATGCTGAAAAAACAAGCAGCATAAGTGAAATAGTTTGCAAAAAATAATCCAAGAGTGTAAAAGAACACGAATAGGAAAAATATATTAGAAATCGATAACATCGTTATTCACAATTTCATGCCCTCGGATTCCAGAATAACCCCCTTTCGGCTTATTTCATCCTTTCCGTGGCACCCTGTCTGTATAGTTATCAAGAAAATGGCCAATAGACACAAAAATATCTCTAGTTCATGCCTATCGATCCTGTAACAGGATCGATCCTGTTTCATATATGTACTATTCAAAACGGACCAACCGAGGTTAAAATACAAAAAAAGTTAAAAATCGCATACGTAAGAGATTACGCTATTCTCTAATCGCAATCGGTAACGTGGTCTAGTACATACAGGTGAAGCACTGTACGCCTTCATTATCACATTTGCACGAAAACATATCATTAGCACGGTAAAATCGACAGCATTTCTATTGTTGAAAAATTCGGCCTAGCTGTGCCCACTAGAAACCCTCGACATACTATAACTAAAATACTTCACACACCTTTCTGTAACAGTAACACTGGTCTACAGGCACCTACTGTAAGACTATGTAATCAATACAATTTTATAAATACCAAAATAAAAGACATAGACATATTTTATGATAATCCCATTATTTTTAAAAATAAGCTGCTGAAACATTTTCAGCAGTCCTCATTAGATGAGAACTAACATTGTTAACCAGGAGCACTCGGTGAAATTTTATTCGTTGTTATCACCGAGATATCTCTTAGTCTTTAATTTTTTTATTCGTTTTTATTTGTTTTAAGTCAGTCTTAAACTACCTTTCAAGAAACCTGTTTAACTTCTATTTTTAAGTCTAAAATTGATCTCAACAATTTTTATTGTAATTATCTTTAAGTTAATTTCTTAAGAATGTTGTGTCCACCTATTATAGGTATATGTATAAGAACAATAAGTACTGCCATTAATTAAGTTATATTAAGCTATTATATGTATACTGTTGGTGAACCTTTATTGAATAAATAAATAAATAAGCACTAATTCTAACAACCACGCAAATGTATTCAGTAGGTGAGCCAAGCAAATAAACGACTCAAGCTCTGAATTTTAATGTAAGGGGTGGATGCAACCTACGCTTTGGGTTTACGTAAGGGTTAAAGCAAGTAAATATTACACCAGTGAAAGTGGCGCTCCCCACCTTTTTATCTTATTATTACGTTAAACACAAGAAGTTTTAAAAATCTATCATACAGTTTGTGGTATCTATTATAAGTTATTGACTAATGCCTCTGTAATAGTTTCATTTTGTAAAGCTTAGGCAGACATACGAACTTGCGCTTTTTGGCCACCAAACTCTATTTTCACATCTCTTCCTAAATATAAGATAAAGCTATATAAGATAAAACTATTACAGACGTATCAAAAAATTGCTTATAATAAATACCACAAAATGTTCGATGGGTTTTTAAAATTTCCTATGTTAAACGTAATAATATATTATGATAAAATAGGTGGCGCTGTCATATTGGCTCGGGTATGCGCCTTAATTTATTCTTCAAGTTAGACTAACGCAAGCCTTTGTGTCGCACCCGTTAGGGCGCGTTTACACGGACTCGCGAATTGCCGTCCGTGTATTTGAGATGTGCAGTTCAAATCAGCCCTTAGGAGTGTGCAATGACGCCGCTACGAGATGGATTTCGAGCGGGATTACAAACTTAAACTCAAAAATGCTTTTATTTCCATAAATACAATAAATGTACACTTAGAAAAGGTCAAATCATATTAAATAATACACTGACACGGAAATAAAGTGGTATTTTTGATTTCGATTGCTTCGGTACATACCGAAGGACTAACTAAAGTAAAGAAACGACGAAGAAACCTTTAGCCTGTTAGTTGTTATTTTTCGAGTTGGAGCATAATCCGACCCAAGCTTTTTTATCCTCTATATAATCTGATATTTTATAGTAAGCCTTTTTGCATAGTAAAGTTTCGACAGCCCTTTAAAAGATACATTCGTTTTATGAAGCCTAGTTGTGTGACAAGATATGGTTTTCTCGCGAGAGAGAGAAGTACAGAGCAGAGATGTGCACCGAATTTTTACATAATTACAATTTAATTAAACAACCAATGGAAAAATTAAAAGACATAACTAAAGAAATACTTCTAGGTTTCTTAGCAAAACAAAAATCTAAGAAAATCTGGGGCTGTTAATGAGACAAATAACAAAATGTGTGCAAAACATCTATTTTTCAAAAAAATAAACTATCGAGAAAACTTTCCCAATCGTGTTTTTAAAATACTTACCTAATTCAAGATGAAAGATCGATAACATTTAACTAAATATGAAGGTAGCTCTCACAGATTCTGAGATAAATAACGATTTTAAAGTATAATTTCGTAGTGAATTTATGGCACACTCTTAATTGCTAGGGAAAACCTTCAAAACAACATTAACCACAGTGAAGGTGTGGGCTTGTAGGTAACTAAAGTGTTCCTGTACATAATTATCTTTGTTACTTAAGTAATTTTTACATTGGCGGTTGGTAAGTTTAGTTACATGTTGTGCTGGCGTACAAAACAGAACATATTCAATAAACCAACAAGAAATACTAACAAAAATTAAAAAGGCACCGGCTTTCCTTTTATTAACCGACTTCAAAAAAGGAGGAGGTTCTCAATTCGACTGTATTTTTTTTATGTTTCAGAACTTTTGACTGTGATTTTCAAAATTCTTTTATTATTTGAAAGTTGGTGTTTCTTTGTGGTCCCATTTTAATTTGGCCCAGTTCTCACAATGGGATCCATATTATGGAAGTCGGTTTATAGTTTTTTTTAAAACAAAATCAATTTTCAGAAAAATATACCAAAAAGTCAAAGTGATGTAGGTACTGATTCCAACATGAACACTTAGGTACATACTTACATTGAAATGAGTTCCGAAATTTTATAATTATGTTGGAACAAAATAACTTACAGACATGAGCCCTGAAAGCATTACACTCCCTTTTTTGGACAGTCGAGTAATACGACTAACAAAACAAGGTACCTCGTACCTCCAAATGGTATACGATAAAACACGGGAAATTAATAACATAGGTGTTCTGTGTTATATCTGATAAACTATTCTTTCTTAGTTGGTTTTTTGGATATAAATAAAGCATTAAAATAAAACCAAAAACGTGCCGCGAGATAATTCCGTGAATTTATCGGAGGTACGAAGAATAGCTGACGCCCACTACCGCCCGCCCATGCACCCACGCAACACTACCCCCTACCTACCTACCCTACAATTATAAGCCTCCCTGAGTTTATACATAGCTACTACAGACTTGCCCTCTATTAATGGATGTCTATTAATGTGAAATCAATGCATGCCTTCGGTGACAGGTTCTGATAATTCTATCATGGCTTGATTTTTTTTGTAGAAAATATGACTATGTGTAGTTGGAATGGTAAAAATCGATATAGTACCTACCTATCAGAAAGCTTCGAAAGATCTGGAACGCTTTGACGCCTCGGAATAAAAAGCAAGATTTTACTTTATATTCTGAGTTTAACCGTAATATTCCGTTTTATTCAAAAGTAAGAAATAATATCTGGTAGAGCATAAACGCTACCCCCTTTCTCCATGTTCCCATCAACAATTTCAGTTTGTATTTCTTCACATGTGAAACTGCGTAGGCATCGCTGTAAGCTTTCACGTTTTTATTTTACCCAGATAAATATTTTTGCCTAAGTTATAATTTCATGATAATATTAGATACTGAAATTTCATAAACGCAAGGTCAAACTAGTAATATTAAAGAAATACCAGCATCGTACAATAGAAGACGCAGTCACAAGTATTTCGAGTTGCTGGTAAATTACGATCAGCTGTCAAGGTATACTCTTGTGGAATGGCGCAATGCGTTTTCTCCCGACTTTCCCCAATAAGTCCAAGGTTATACCGAGATCCCTCGGGCGTGCCGAGGGGCGAAGGCATTTCATGGAGGACTTAGGTTTGTAAATTAGCAGCCTAGCAAGCGAAGAGTTATGAAAAATTCCATTACAGCACTCAGACGCTTATGACATGGTCTTTAGTGCGATTTATTATGCTCTACAACTTACATTAATAAAACCATGCATGCAAAATTACTGAACGTACCTACTTGACAATTAATTAAATACTTACAGAGTTATTTCTCAAAACAGCTCACGTGCATAGATATATAAAATATTGTATTTCAATTAGAAATTCCTCCTTGAGTGCTTTTATCGACAGAGTTGTTGATAAAGTAAATACGCTATTTTGGAATTGGAAAATGTGAAGAGCATTCATGGTCATGGAGGTAGGAAATAGTAACAAAGGTCGATATCTTCGCCACCAAGTCCATGATCCAATGTCAAGAGAATCGGAGGGTAGAGGAGCTAGGCCTTGGCCATGCGTAAGGGGGTATTAGGGGGTTAAAGTGTGGCGTCACGCAGCTGATGACGTCACGCTCCCCAAATGGCGTTGTGGTCATGCGCCCTCGGCCTAGAGACTTGTATTCAACTGAACAAAGCCATTCTTTTCTGAGCCCCGGCACTCCTCACTGGTCGAGTCCGTAAAGGAAATCTGCTCAATGAGGGGAAGCTCCAGACACAATGGTTACTGAGTGGCCTTGGGCTACGCTATATTCGACGAAACTATTGATAAGTTCGTAAAGTAACACTACATTTGCGTTGTGGTAGAAGTTTTAGCGGTTCCTTGATACCTATACAATTGAGTAAACAGTCATGCAGCATTAAATCTGTCTCATAAAGAAAATATAGTTATTTCGACTTGGTGGATTTAGAACTAACCAATCATAATATCCGGGTTTACCTACAGATATTTTTAACCAAGCAATGAGCTCATTGGTATCGTAACACCGATAATTTAATGATTTTCAAACGGAAATAGGTTCTTGAAACACTCTATCACTGATATCGAAAAATTAACTATAGTGAAAACAACGTTTTAAATGCTGATTTAGTTGAATAGATCTACTCGATCAATAATAAACATCTTTCATGGAGGATAGAGTCTGTTTTGTATCAGGCAGCACTCGTAAGCGTAAAACTCAGGGCCTACACAAATTGTTCTGTTCAAAGTTTCCATCAGTCATTAATTCGCAGATAGTTTACAGCTAGAACGAGTGCATTAGAGTTTTGGCACACGATCCTAACTTTAAAATTATCGAGTATCTCGTATGACGCTTTATATTTTTGGATACTATCCACATTTCTATGAAATATTCAAATGACACCACCTACCTTATTCTTTGAAATCTTTACCGAGATTTTGATACAATCTCACTCGATTTTTTCTCAGAAGCTCTTCTATATTTCTAAGATTGTAGATGCATGACTCAATAAATACCAGATATTTCTTCTGGGAAGTAATTTCATCATAACATTCACGAATTGCAATAATATTATTCACTATCTGTAAAATATTGGGCCATAATAAGCAATCCATTTAATTTTACTCAAAACGATATTTTCCAAATATGGCAGAGTACGGTTACTAATTTACTATATCATAATCATAATATACTCATAATATAAATATGGAATAGTTGAAGTGTGTGAAATAACGTTTATATGAGACTTACATACCCAGCAGTGGCATCTGATGAGCTCTTTCAAATCACTGTTTTTTATTCTACAGGCAGATTTAAATAATAATAATGATTATGTACCTACATGTCGGAAGAGCGATCGACGTCGATTCGATTGGCGATGGATAAGAGTACTATATTCGATAGGCATGCCACCGAACTTTGACTTTCTTTTGGCATCTGTCGAAGCTCTGATGTGCGATCGACAATTGGCTAGTCTCCAATAAAATATGTGATAAAATAAAGCTGTCTGGCGCCAGATCTTCATTGCAATAAGACACGGATGTGATAATTTCATTACTCATACCAGATGAGAAATAAAATTCAAGAATCTCGGCCAATAAGATTAGTTACTTGTTAGTATGGATGCAGCATGGAATATTCAATACAGATATCCGTAAAATTAGGTTACTGATTTTTTCAGCCACGCATCTACAGGTCTCCACCGAATACTGTAAGAACGAATGAAGAGGGCTAGATGGACCTGTGCCGTTGAGAAGGATCCCAGGACTCTTGGCCAGATGCGGTGATGGCGACTAGATCGATACCGTAAGATACTAGATATCCGGGTCGCCCGTCTGCTAGGTTAACGATATCGTCAGAATACCAGAAGCACAGGGCAGAGAAGGCTGGCCGAAGAGAAATGACGACTGTAGACTAGATACATGGTCATATTCTTCGGCCGGATCACCCATGGCCTGCTCCGACAGTTATGATAATGATTTCCTAAATTAAAAGACTGGTGGAGGCAGAAGCCTATCCATCCATCCAACCCTATAAGGAAAATATCTTTTGAGGCTTCGTTTTCAGTAAATTATCGGGGACAGAAGCTTCATTTTTTTTCCGTTCGGCTTATCACATCGTAAATCCAGATACAGCTTATCATACCTGTCAAGAATTTAATACCTTAGCAATGAACTGTTTACGTATCCAGGTGATATCGGTCAAGCTAGCGTTAACAATATCAACAAACGAACATTGTGTCAGTTTCAGTTGGTATATTGTTTTGTAAATATGCGGAGACGAACCGTCCCGGAATGTTTGACGGTCATATTTCATCGAATATTATAAAAGTGCAACCGTGAGAATATTCAACACTATGAGGAAACACAGGTGTATTCACAGACATGCGTCATCTCAATTTACTAAAAAACTTGATACGGGTAAGTTATGCGAATTAAACCCAATGTTTATCGAACTATACACCTAACAAAGTATAAACTATACAGCAAATGATTCAATCAAATATCAAACAAGTGACATTATCCAGAATTAACATTTGTCAGAAGCAAACTAGAGTTCAGCGCAATTAGCTGGGATCCGAGAGAGACTAAGTACATTATTCTTATTGAGAGACTGCAAAGAAAGTTTGCCAGATATTTATATAAACGTATGTATGGGTACTATCCGTATTTATTCCCTTCCCTCTTTGTGACTGGTATGGTCGGATTAGATTCACTGGAGCTGAGGCGTAAACTGCAGTTAGCTATGCACTACTGCCTAATTATGCGGAGTAAAGTGAATAATCCTACCATACTAGAAACTATTACTTTATACGTCCCGAATAATTATACGAGATGCGGCCGTAGGCACCACCGACTGTTTGCCTATCACACTCCGCGAACGCAGCATGCTAACCATGCTCCTACACGACGCGCGCTTAAACTCTTAAATAAGTTTCTACTGGAGTTCCAACATGTAGACCTGTTTAATGATAGCCTACCTTCTATTTATGTGTCTCTTAGATTGTTTCTTAGTTTTAATTCGTTTGTAATCTAGATAGTAAGCATTTTGGTGTAAACTGTGAGCTTCTATCAATTTTTAATAAATAAATGTCTAAATGTCTAAATATCCAGGGCGCGTAGCAACAGCATATAGATGGAGATGTGCCAACTAGGACAGACCACCACTGTCTTCTAAAGGCCTAGAGATATGTATCGAGTCCTACCTATGTAATAAAAACTAGAAATACTGCTCAAAAACTCTCAATGAATCATGTTAAGGACTAGAATAAAAAACGAGAATATAAATTTAAAGAGGTAATTCATAGCTCTCCAGCTACCACTCCACGGCCTCCACGTTATTATTGTGTTAAGGCCTTTATATTTGAGTTATATTTTAATTTACACTGGTTTACTAATATATACTAATAGCTACCAGTACAAGTATCTACCAAATGGCAGCTAGTTTCAACCGGATATCTAATTGAAGATTAATTTCGTTAATAGCATTGTCAATCGTAATTTTATCACAAAAGCCTGAACACTGAACAGATATTGAAATTATATATTGTTTAGATCGATAATAGTGATAATGTCTCCCACCTTCACATGTAATTAATTATTGACTAAAAGGCCAGGCATGAGTGTTTTAAGAAATAGGTTAAAAATTAAATCACTCTTGTCATTAAATGCCAACAATGGCATTCAAGTACGTAGATCACCCGTGTAATTAATTATGATTAGAAGATACCTAACCTACTAGTGACGACTGTACACTAGCTCGTGTAATTATTACGTTCGATACTAATGCTAGACGGAATGGAAAAACACCAAGCCATGAAGTTAAGAAAAAGTTATGAAATGCGAGAATGTATCAGAAACAATTCGTGCAGTACAGTGGACGTTTATGGATAGTCAAAACAAAGCAATCTTTTTACTTTAGTCTGTGGTAGTAAATATCGAAAAAAGTATAATTTGCTGGCTCAGTCAAGCAAGATAACACGTATGCGGAAAACAAGCGCATGAAGTCATCCATGAATGAAAAGATTGAGTCTAAATCGTAACTACAAACTTCAAAGAGTGCAAAGCCTGGTTTCTCACTGCCGATGCGGTCGAATGGCCGAGAACAACAGGCTTCGTCACGCCATTGAACGGTAATGAGCTCCCGCCAGCCAATCTGTCGCCGGCAACGAATTAATTGAAGCGGCAGAGAACGCTTTACATTTAAAAACAATAATGAGACCTAAAAATGAATAAACATAGCCTTCTCTCAAAGGTAGGTAAAAATTTAACTCACTCGCTCAAATCGCTCGTAGGTTATCTGGTTTTTCATCGAGACTTCCACTAATGATGTAGGAATTCTGAGGAGTAGAGACACCAAATCCTACAGAGGCTCAATACAGACGTATAGACGGTCATATGACCATTTGATTAATGCTGTACTAAAGCTAGTATTACGAGTCGAATTGCATCATGGTCCCAAGAGAGCTACAGGCCTGTCATGTCCTTCGAGTTGTGTCCAGTTGTTAATACTTTACAATTACGCTCCCACACAAAATAGTACATCTACTAAAGATGCGAATGATAAAACAATTAAACCGGCAAGAGCGAGTAGCCTTTCAAAGGGCTGACTGCACCCTCTGTGTGCAAGGTGCCACTGTACAAAATTTTGCAAAATAAACCCTAATTTGTGGATTTTTGATGGATCGAAAAAAATTGCTTAAATCCAACATCGAGCGGCCGCCGCCGGTCACCCGTCGAAGTACGCAACACACTCATTTATTTTTTGTTGGTTGCTATAGCGGCAATAATAATACAAAATGTACCTACCAGATTTACATGCCATTCGTTTTGCAAAGAAAATTATCGAAACGGATGCACAGAAAAAATATCAAAATACAGACAATAAAGACAAATGTGGCGTTATAGGTACCGATAATGAAATGAATCACAGTCTTATTATCATACAATAGATGTAATTCTGAAATGATTAAAGAAAATACAGCACTTTTGAGTTTTCGAATATCATGAAAACTAATATAGCGCCTTAGCGACAAAAAATTATCTACTTACTCCAGTTTAATTATTCTGTGATTCGGTTTCGATATGACTTATAGTATCAAGTCCAAAAACTGTGGAAGCAGAACGTATACGTTCTACTAACTCGACTACAAACTAATGCTCTATCAAAAACTATTTAAAAACTCTAACAAGCGAAGCATTCGAACCTAAATCAAAGGACCGAGTCAGATATCGATCGGTCTTCGCCGCGGGCAGCTCCATGCCACATGATGTCATCCATTATGTATGATTTCGCTTGCATACGACAAAAACATGGAATAATACAAGAACCTGGCTGTTTTTGTACGAGACGTCTTGTCGTCGCGTCGTCTTCGTCAGTAAAATTACTTACTTATTTCTAGTTATGTTATATCAATTATTTATTTTGATATTAGTAATAGATATTTATATTTTGCAGGCAGGGCGTGTATAACCTAGCTAGATAATATTTGTATTGTATGAGATGAGCAGAGGGATGGATCTTAACAAAAGAAAGCATTAACATTCCAGGATATAGACATACAGAGAAGTAAGTAAGTCGTATGAATATGAGTAGATTGATGTGTTATTCAAAATTCTATAAATGCTAGCTAATATGTATGATCAGAAGAGGCATTGTATCAGATCAGCAGAGGGATGGATCTTAACATTCGAGGAGACATAAAAAGAAGTGCGTTAGTCAAAAGAATATGCGTAGATTGCGGTTTTATTCAACATATTCTGTAAATGCTGTCTGATAATGCCAACTAATGAATATCCTTGAAACGCACATGTTCGATCAACGAAATGTTGAGGATAACTTCTAGCTGTACCTATAGAATACTATAGATAAATTGAAAATATAGCAGTTTCGTATTTATTTAAAAGTTTACTGGGTATGTGTAATTCAAAGCAGTGTAATAATGTTCAAATTGTAAGTATACACAAGGAAATGTTTGACAATATACCTAACTAATGCCTATGCTCTAAATGTAAAAGCACGAATGTCACAAAATCTATAGAGGAAAAACTAGCAGTTAGTTTTGTGAAGTCACGCTACTTAATCTACCTACTTGAAACATAATTATACATTGAAAGAAAGAGGTAAGCCAAGGACTAACGGCTATAGTAGAACATTGAAAAATTAGACGACCGAGTAAAATAGACAAGTATTTCGAGGATACATGAACCTATAATTACAAGCGAGGTAAATAACCTTTCAACAGGGATAAATAAAAATAAAGTGGTGTGGCGTGATCACAAGATACTGCGCGGTTTACACGTTAAATTAAACGACATAGTAGAGTGCGGAGCAGCTAAAATTAATAGCCTCGCTTATAGGTTCTGCGAAATTGAATAAGCAGAAAACAAAGATGGTACATAGCATCGTATAAAACGCTTTATGAAGCAAAAACAAAACAAAGCGGAGACGAAGGCTGATATGGAGCATGCGAGAGCAGGACCCTCGCGAATAGCTAAACGCTTTTTTAAAAATCATATCTTGAATAAGATTTTAAATAAGATCGAATGATAAAACGTTATTTAAAAATCCTGCTGTAAGTACTAAGTAGACCATCAGAATCCGTTTTCGGGGATCAAGGAAGAGCCTGATGAAACAAGATTTATAGTGATGAAAATATGATTCACAACTGCTCCACCACGGCCATAAGGAGACAAGTGACCGTCCCAAGAATGTGAAGATTCTGGCTTCGAGCCATCATCTCGGAAATACCATTTATTTGCCACATTGTCAGATCTTATAAAACTCGTGAGGCATGTGGTGGGTGTGTGAATCAAACTTGTTTGTTCAATCAATAATGTGTAAACGTAGATTTGAATTCACCCTGCTTTCGCCCATTGGCGCCGCAACTTTGGAAAGTCAAGGGCGATTATGTCGTAGATCTAGGGAAATAATCTTGCCTATTATAATCGCACATATTTCATTCCTTGAGGTAAATAGCTAAGTAGGCAACATGCAAAGCACGTAAAACGCCTTCCTGCTAGTATAATAGACGTAGAGGTGCAACTGTGATGATTATTGATTGATTATACACGGTGTAACTAGAGGAGTAGATCATCGGTGGCTGGGGAGAGGGAGACCTCAGTACCTATAGATTTAACCTTTCATGAAGAATAAACCCTTAAAATGACATTTAGTACTGAGGCATCACGTTGAGTACATTTTTTTACATGATGCCCTAGCTAAAAGATATGGTCGCAAACACAAAAATGTATCTATAATAGGTCTGTGGTCGCAGACCTAATACCTAGTGGATTTTGACGAAATTTATACCGAAATAACTCTTGAACCGCTGAATATCGGAAACATACATGGGGGTTAAAGCCATCGATGATTCACCCCTAGGTAACACCGTGTATTGTCGTAGGTGCGTATTTAAAGATTCAACAATACTGTTCATATTCGGTATATCGTTTCTGAAAAAAATAAGCAATCTCTCTTGATACCTTTATAGTCATATTAGCAGCCAGCGTCACCGACATCACATAGGCAGATGCGATATTTGTACGTTGTACCGCATAATGAAGTTGACCCATAACAATCGGTATATTAAAAACCAGTTCGAACCAGGCAAGTTTACTTTTGAATGAATTGACCCTCGAGTGATCACATACGGTAGTAGGTACATTGAGATATCAGACTATTGCGGAGATTTCTGGATGCAACAAGGGTGATCATGAGCTCACCGAGTGCGAAAAGTCGTCGCAATTTAGCTACAGTTTAAAATTGGCGAATTCTTAACTGGAAATAATTAAAGAATTGGAGACACGAAGCTTCTGCGTGAAACCCAGTGTCTTGCATCAGGGTAAATTTGACCTGGCAGATGGCCTTAGATCTGTTGTGTACAGTAAAATTTCCACTTCTGATCGATCTCTTGCTATGCTAGACTGTGGGAAATTGGCTTATGTTTAAGAATATACAGCGGATAACCCTGTCTAAGCCTTTCAGCTTCATCGCAAACTAGAAACTCTAAGCCCGGCTTTAGTAATGTTGGACCAAGAACAAAAAGAATAGAAAAGCCAACTAAGCTAGGCCTGTACTTAACAAAAGCGAAGTTTCAGATTCGATTTCGTGCAAACGCTAATCTTATGCAAGCGACACAAGAGTTGGTTTTGCACGACAACGAAAATTAAACTCCTATTTTTCTTTTCCGGGAAGGCACGTTTTGCGTCTTTGATAAAGTGTAGGCAATACTTTTTATTGAATGGACAGCTCACGTGCAACGGAAAGGAAAGGAAAGGAAATGTATTTTAATATCCCTAAAGTCCTTGCAAATGCACGACTACGAAGTAGGTACTAACTAATCCTACGATTATAGTACCTATACTAGTGTTAACTAGAGAAGACCGAGGAAAGTACGACGTCACAAACGCGGAAGTGTTCCTAGCCAGTGACGGTAAGCTTTGTATGAAATCCTACAAATACT
This sequence comes from Eupithecia tripunctaria, assembly GCA_955876795.1. Taxonomy (NCBI): domain Eukaryota; kingdom Metazoa; phylum Arthropoda; class Insecta; order Lepidoptera; family Geometridae; genus Eupithecia; species Eupithecia tripunctaria. The sequence continues at coordinate 4,742,293 of OY041613.1, read as the reverse complement.
TCTATTCTCGGACGTTAACGCAAGTTGTTGATGATCTCCATTAGGAACTTCCATTAGGTAGGTATCTCTGAATTTTCTTTTACATGCCGGCACTAGTGCCGGCTTAGAATTTGCACCACCCCAACTCTTACCGCGGTTGTCGTAAGAGGCGTCTAGACTGGGGGATATCTACCGGGTAGGGCAGCGCCGCCTCCTGCAGAACAATTCTACCACCGAACTGCGATCCCCAGCCCACATGCCCAGCGTGAGGATTATAGGCATTACCCTCTATGAGATAAAAGTCAATAAGCCGCTTATCAGGGGGAGGCCTGCGTCCAGCAGTGGACCAATATCGGTTGTAGATGATGTCTAAAATTTTCAATGAACAAACGTTTCTACAGAAACGTATAATTAGAAGTCATTATTTATTTATTTGTTTACACAGTTAACAAGGGCTCATATACACACACGGACGGCAAGTTCCCGACTGCAAGCCAACTGCACCCATCGTCGCCTGCAGTCGAGCCTTACAGTCGACAATTTGCCGTTGTCCGTGTATTTAAGACATGCAGTCCGTGTAAGAGTTAGCGGTTCTCTTCTACCGACAGACCTAAGTCTGTCTGATCCAAAGATTTAAATCTTTTATCTGGTCCATTTAAGAGACCTGTATAATGAGAAATATTGCTCAGTAATATCTATGAATGAGTATGTAGTAAGGGTCTTGCCATAGAAAAGCGTAACTCAAGCATATGAAGATCGATCGATGATGACGATCAACCTTTTAGGCATGAAAAGACAGACATACAGATAGACAGAGTAATATTTGTATAGTGTATGGATTACACTTATTACAGCCAGATTCTTTGAGATCTACCTATCTATTGTCTCAGTCTGCACTATTGTATGTATAGCTGATGCATAGTTGCATGAATGAATCGCACAGATGAGTGGGTGGGACTTTGTTTACTTTCAACAGTCAAAACAATCTCTTCAATCAGCACTGGGAATGTGTAGGGGCATTATTTCATATCTAACACCATCTATAATTTATATATTTTTATAGGTACCAAGTGTGAGCGATATTTGAACCTTATTGAAAGAAGGTTTGTGTTAGTTAGAACATAATTATTATACCTATGTCTATTATAGATTAGCTGTTGAAACTGTACACTATATTAAACGATCTTTTTTGTACAATAGTTGACAATAAATATCTGATTCTGATACGAGAATAAAACGGTATTTAGCACACACACACACATACACAAAACATTGTGAGAAAGTGCATGATAAGTATAACACAAGTTTTTAACTACATGAAAAAAACCATGTTCACAGTCCGATGAAAGAAATTGGTAGTCTGTTATCTGGTACTGATTGGGCTGCTTTGAATTATTTTAATTACTTCCCGCTGACTGAATGATACTTATATTGTAAATCCGAAAGTTTGGATGTATGGATGGATGTTTGTTACCCCTTCACCCCAAAACGACTGAACGGATTGGGCAAAAATTTTGCATGCAGGTTACTAATAATTATAACCCTAGAATTAAATATAGGCTACTTTATATCCATTAAATCAGTTCCCCATAGAAAACCTTTCCATAGAAACAGGCATGCAAAGCCACAGGCAGAACCTAGTTTACAATAACACTTTCAGAAACCCAGAGGTAAATCTCCGAGATGTTATAAAACAAACCTTACTGAAGCTGACAAAGATAAACATTCTGTGAAAAATATCAGCTGTCCAGTTGGCAATGCAAACAATTATAATTAAACCCCAACATCAGCAGAGTTATTTCTGAACCTGTTCATACACAGTGCGGTAAATTGTGGTTAAAAATAATTTGTTTTATGGCACATAAAAGCGAGGATTCCAGAGCTTGTTTGAAGGCTACTTGTGAGGGTTTGTTGTTAAATTGAAAGGAGTTGGAATGTTTAGAGAAAACAGAAGTGGCTATAAATTTCAAGGGTGAAATGAATTAACCCTTAGCCACCAAACGTGTTTTTGAGTTACACTACCACCTAACAGCGGTCATGGTGACCGCTTATTATTTTAATTTTTTATATGAAAATAATAATTATAATGACAAAAATGAAAGACAGATCGTAACCTTTATTATTATTCTTATTAATTACATTATTAAACTTTGAAAAATAAACTTATACACATTAATAATCAATGCTTTTGTAACAATAAACATTTGAGTACAAAATCTAGGCATTTAAACTTTAACATAAGAAACTTTAAGTGAAACCTTATAAAGTCTTCTTTGTTTTTGTAACTTTAATATATAACCTAATAAAGAAAACTATTAATGGCACAATCAAATCACTTTCTCTATAAAATTGCAATGGGTAAACAATTACAATTTTTGACGAAAATGTATGCACATCTTTTGCGAACACTGAACGCAAAAGGGTTTTTTACTTTGAAAACACATGTGATACGTTTTGCGTTTTTTTTAGCATCACAGGTTGAGCAAGTCTTCCTGATTTCAAACTTTTTGATATCATCGGTTGAGGACGTGCTAGGCTCTTGGTTCATCTTCAGTATGCGGCGAATGGCCCCTTGAAATTACGTAACCACCTAACAGCGGTCACCAAGACCGCAAAAAAAATGTTAAAACCTAATTATAGGTCCTATTGTACATTTCAACTCAGATGTACTAGACCAGCCTCTATTTTTTGAGTTTATATTTTAGTCATTTTAAATGTGTGCTATATTATTATTATTATATTTATATATTAGGTAGGTATTATATTTTAATAGGTATGCAGTTTGTCAACCGTATATATTATATTCATACCACCTACAACTTAAGACTCTTGTACCATCGCCAAATGTAATGCCTATCCAGTTTGAAACTATTTTGCTTGGCATTAAAAACAAAAAATATTGAGCAAACCGGGGTTGGCAACTATTCACTTCACAAAAAATTACCCTAGTGGTGTTAAGGCCAATTTTTGCTGACTATACATGGACTGCACATATCAAATACACGGATCACAAGTTGCCTTGCAGTCGGTAAGCTCTCAGTAATTAGTGCTGTGTGAATTGTCCAGCATTATATATTTATTTATTTATAAAGTAGCTATCTATGTATTTGAGATGTAAAATTGCTTATTTACTAATTAAAACTTCCTCAACCTCACCTCAACAGCCTACCATGGTGACTTAATTTATAAACAGCAGCGTTACAAAAAATGTGGAGAATCAGACCATAACTACATACATTAGGTTCACTTACCTTGACTGCGTCACTGCGAGTGGTCCCACGAGTTTTGATCAACTTGAAACGGGTTAGTAAACACTAAACGATAGAAACTGTACAATCAAAGGTTCAGGCCCACTCTCAGACAGGGCCCACTATGCTTGCGGCAGCCACCAAACGATGATTTTTAACAGAGGTCAGGTAAAACAATGAACAAATTGAGATTTATTTTTAACTGTTAGAAAAACTAATCAATGTAGTTCAAATTCCAAACAATTCAATTTCAAAATTAAAAAGGACAAGCAAATAAACTTATTTTCCCCAAAAAGAATACAATAATTTGCTTTTCCCTGCTTGTCCCTCTCCCCATGAAAAAGGAAAGAAAGGAAAGAAGAAGCAAGCAACTAAAACAAAACCTTTTCCGTAGAAGTCAACGTCAAACATGTCAACTGTCATATGAATGTTGCCAGGAATAATTTGATGCTCAAAAAAAGGACCACCAAGGCGCGCGGCGGCGGCGGCGGCGCGGCATGCCTCTGAAAAATTATATGCGCACCGCGGGGCGCAAATACTCAAAATAAAGCCCTACTCACATAAACGCTAATTTTTAAGCACGTCCTGTGTCACGCGATTTTGCGATATTTGCTTGCGGAACATTTTGTACTAAAACGCATAACGTTGACGCACACTGCCGCGATTCGGCTTGTCCAAGGCGTTTCCGCGTCCTGCTATTTTGCGGAGCGTCGCGGGGTGGCGGGGGGTGGCGGGACGGCCTTCGTCGTTACCGCTGCCGGTAAGAGGCGGGGAGGGGGCGGCGAAATCGCGCTTAATAATAAGCCGCTGTGTGCGGGTTCGAAACGGTAAAAAATTGCTAACAGGCAGTATGTGATTCGGTAATTTAATGAAGTCCTCGTCCCGCTATCATCTTAACACAGATTTATGGCGCATTAAGATAGACGGGTACCATTTTTCAGCCACAAAAAATAAATCTGTAATAACGACTGTTCACACAGCTGGTTTTCACATGAATAATTGACAAATCGATGATGTTCACACTTTGTTCACACTTGTGTCCGTGCGATCAAAGGGTGAACTAGCGCGTAGTAGCGCGCATAATTGCCTATCCCTATCCAATTGAGTATGAACATAGTAACTATATCTTAAAATACTATAATTTGTCTCAAAAGATTTTCCATTCATGAATTTCATACATACACTAACTATCTATTTATAAAAAAACTTAGTTAGCAAAAGCTAGATCAAAGGAAAATCTAAATTAAAGTCAAGATATGGGTAAAATATTTTATTTGTATTAATAGGTACAATAGATGTAGTTAAATAGATGAAAATAAAATACCTTAAATTAAAAAACACATAGAAATTATCTTTTATTTCTTACTTCTGTGGCTTTAAGATGTAGAATAAGAAACCTGAAGTAGGACGAAGAAACCTTTAGCCTGTTAGTTTTTGTTATTTTATAAAATATTAACCTTTCTTAGGAAACATTCCAAAAAATATCGATAAAAATGCCGACAAACATCCCATAACAAGTCAAATCGGGAGGTTGTGGTGAAGTGCGAGGGGTTTATGAGGTCCCGCGTCCCACCATGTTTCACACCCGTGAAACGAATTTTTATTTGATTATATAATGGGTAAAATATTGATTATCACTTGTAAAAATTATCAGCACGTATCACACATGTACCTAGGTACTAAAAGATGTTCACTTCAGCTTTTCCCTTCGAACCATTGTTACGTACTTTACTTACACGTCCTTTATGATTCCATTGCAATTAGGGAATGGACACCGGTATTCGGTATTACCGAAAAACCGGTAATACCGAGTTATTTCAGGCACTTCGGAATACCGGTATTGAAATTGCAAATACCGGTAATTCGGTATTTTGAATTTAACGTTAAAATAAATAAAAAAAACTCATAAGGCGGCTCTAGATTACAAACAACTTATTTTAAATTTATAATGATTGTAAAATTGATGGACAGTCTATGTTTTCGCTTCACCATGTTTTCACGTGGTCTCAAACCGACTTCAAAATAAATAAACGAACAAATGCCCGAAGGATAGTGTTAGACTGTTTTTCGATTTAAATCTTTACTTTTATAAAAGTTTTAAAATATCTATAAATAGATATTTTTAAACAATCAAAGTATACTAGCAAGCAGATAGACGGACGCGGGTGGCTTTGAGCAAGCCGCCTAGCTAATAGCGAGCATAGCGTTCGGGACATTATTTCTGCATGCATAAAGCTCAAAACTGATTGACGAAATTAACGACGAATGCAGGTGCGAGTGCAAAACAAGTATTGTTCCTGTAATTTCTTGGAAAAAAACCGTCGGAGCCGTGCGGTGCCTCTTTCTTTGTCACGCACATTTTGAATTGCATAGTGCGCTCTCGCTCGGTAGGCCAGTTATCTATCAATTGTTACTACGCACGAGCACAAGGTTCAAACGGTAATCAGTGTATCGTAGCATTTCGCAGTGACAAGAAGTTCAAAAACAGTTTATAATAATAATAATAATAATAATAATAAATAATGCTGGACTATTCACACAGCATTATCTAGCCCCAAGCTAAGCAGAGCTTGTGTTATGGGTACTAGATAACTGATATACATTACACTACATAGATAGATATTTTTTATATTGATGATAGTTTGTGTTGTTGGTTTGGTTCTGGAGACGAAAAACTATCACCAAAAGGATTAATCAGTGCATTTCGCAGTGACAAGAAGTTCAAAAACCGTTTGTGTTGTTGGTTTGCTTTTGGAGAAAAAACAATCACCGAAAGGATAAACGGTAAGTAATATTTCATTTCATTTATTTCTCAAACAATTTACTATATCGGAAGTTTCACATTGCACGTCTTATTGTCTAGAGCAAATAAATAACTATTATACTGAATTACTGATGGATGTAAATAGGCATAATATGAGTGAATTCAAAGCAGAAAGGTTTTTCAATCGATGACCGACCGGAATGGAGGTGGATCTCAATTCTACTGTATTTATTTTAGTTTTATTGTATTATTACCACCGATTTTTTTTCTGGGTGAAACGTCTTTGATGATTCTTTGTTTATTTGAAAGTTGGTGCTTATTTTGTGGATTACTTTCCTATTTAAAAGTCTTCAATATAAAATAGAATAGAGATAGACTTTCTAAAATACCTTTCCTATTTTCAGTTCCATCCATCCAACCATGAAGTACGAGAAATATAAAAAGAAATGCGAAGATAAATCTTCAGCATGGTACTACAAAACGAATCTGATCCTATTAATGATGACACCTTATTGACAGTTTTACGCATGGAAATGTCACTATACGAAAATGGCGGAAAGAGAGGACGTTATTTGGATGAACTGTATAACCATCTCATGAGTATTCCTCCAACCAGCGTTGAATCGGAAAGAGCATTTTCTGCGGCGAATTACATATGTAATAAAATAAGATCGCGATTGAATGATAACACTTTAGATTCCATTTGTTTTCTCAGAACACTTTTCCAGCATCAATGTGTATGATATAATATTATACGGAACACATAAACACGGAATACACTTTTCTTGAAACTGTCGTAAGTTGTATTAAATTAACGTATTCACTGCCCAGCCTCTACGGTGCGACCCGCAGGGGCGCGCCGCACCCGAACGAGGTGGTGAATGCCACCTGCGTCTTGGGCCATGAAGGTGTTAGTGTATAACGTATTCACTGCCCAGCCTCTACGGTGCGACCCGCAGGGGCGCGCCGCAGCCGAACGAGGTGGTGAATGCCACCTGCGTCTTGGGCCATGAAGGTGTTAACACTAATATTAAGAAATTGTTTTCAAACAAGCCGTTTATATCTTTAAATATTTCGAAATTTTATTAACATGGAAGAAGAAGGACTATAATTATGTCAGATAAGACCTTTGTAGTTTTAAATGTTGATTATTTCGAATCTTTATTAGTGTGTGAGAAAAAATATATTTATAAAGAGTTTTAAATTTTGACTGTTAATTTATATAGTTGATTATAATTATGTCAAAAAAGATCTTAGTTCTAAATGTTGATTATTTCGAATCTTTATTAATGTGTTATTAAGAATGTTTAGAGTTCTAAATTTTTGCTCAATTTTTGCTGACTATACATGGACTGCACATATCAAATACACGGATCACAAGTTGCCTTGCAGTCGGTAAGCTCTCAGTAATTAGTGCTGTGTGAATTGTCCAGCATTATATATTTATTTATTTATAAAGTAGCTATCTATGTATTTGAGATGTAAAATTGCTTATTTACTAATTAAAACTTCCTCAACCTCACCTCAACAGCCTACCATGGTGACTTAATTTATAAACAGCAGCGTTACAAAAAATGTGGAGAATCAGACCATAACTACATACATTAGGTTCACTTACCTTGACTGCGTCACTGCGAGTGGTCCCACGAGTTTTGATCAACTTGAAACGGGTTAGTAAACACTAAACGATAGAAACTGTACAATCAAAGGTTCAGGCCCACTATGCTTGCGGCAGCCACCAAACGATGATTTTTAACAGAGGTCAGGTAAAACAATGAACAAATTGAGATTTATTTTTAACTGTTAGAAAAACTAATCAATGTAGTTCAAATTCCAAACAATTCAATTTCAAAATTAAAAAGGACAAGCAAATAAACTTATTTTCCCCAAAAAGAATACAATAATTTGCTTTTCCCTGCTTGTCCCTCTCCCCATGAAAAAGGAAAGAAAGGAAAGAAGAAGCAAGCAACTAAAACAAAACCTTTTCCGTAGAAGTCAACGTCAAACATGTCAACTGTCATATGAATGTTGCCAGGAATAATTTGATGCTCAAAAAAAGGACCACCAAGGCGCGCGGCGGCGGCGGCGGCGCGGCATGCCTCTGAAAAATTATATGCGCACCGCGGGGCGCAAATACTCAAAATAAAGCCCTACTCACATAAACGCTAATTTTTAAGCACGTCCTGTGTCACGCGATTTTGCGATATTTGCTTGCGGAACATTTTGTACTAAAACGCATAACGTTGACGCACACTGCCGCGATTCGGCTTGTCCAAGGCGTTTCCGCGTCCTGCTATTTTGCGGAGCGTCGCGGGGTGGCGGGGGGTGGCGGGACGGCCTTCGTCGTTACCGCTGCCGGTAAGAGGCGGGGAGGGGGCGGCGAAATCGCGCTTAATAATAAGCCGCTGTGTGCGGGTTCGAAACGGTAAAAAATTGCTAACAGGCAGTATGTGATTCGGTAATTTAATGAAGTCCTCGTCCCGCTATCATCTTAACACAGATTTATGGCGCATTAAGATAGACGGGTACCATTTTTCAGCCACAAAAAATAAATCTGTAATAACGACTGTTCACACAGCTGGTTTTCACATGAATAATTGACAAATCGATGATGTTCACACTTTGTTCACACTTGTGTCCGTGCGATCAAAGGGTGAACTAGCGCGTAGTAGCGCGCATAATTGCCTATCCCTATCCAATTGAGTATGAACATAGTAACTATATCTTAAAATACTATAATTTGTCTCAAAAGATTTTCCATTCATGAATTTCATACATACACTAACTATCTATTTATAAAAAAACTTAGTTAGCAAAAGCTAGATCAAAGGAAAATCTAAATTAAAGTCAAGATATGGGTAAAATATTTTATTTGTATTAATAGGTACAATAGATGTAGTTAAATAGATGAAAATAAAATACCTTAAATTAAAAAACACATAGAAATTATCTTTTATTTCTTACTTCTGTGGCTTTAAGATGTAGAATAAGAAACCTGAAGTAGGACGAAGAAACCTTTAGCCTGTTAGTTTTTGTTATTTTATAAAATATTAACCTTTCTTAGGAAACATTCCAAAAAATATCGATAAAAATGCCGACAAACATCCCATAACAAGTCAAATCGGGAGGTTGTGGTGAAGTGCGAGGGGTTTATGAGGTCCCGCGTCCCACCATGTTTCACACCCGTGAAACGAATTTTTATTTGATTATATAATGGGTAAAATATTGATTATCACTTGTAAAAATTATCAGCACGTATCACACATGTACCTAGGTACTAAAAGATGTTCACTTCAGCTTTTCCCTTCGAACCATTGTTACGTACTTTACTTACACGTCCTTTATGATTCCATTGCAATTAGGGAATGGACACCGGTATTCGGTATTACCGAAAAACCGGTAATACCGAGTTATTTCAGGCACTTCGGAATACCGGTATTGAAATTGCAAATACCGGTAATTCGGTATTTTGAATTTAACGTTAAAATAAATAAAAAAAACTCATAAGGCGGCTCTAGATTACAAACAACTTATTTTAAATTTATAATGATTGTAAAATTGATGGACAGTCTATGTTTTCGCTTCACCATGTTTTCACGTGGTCTCAAACCGACTTCAAAATAAATAAACGAACAAATGCCCGAAGGATAGTGTTAGACTGTTTTTCGATTTAAATCTTTACTTTTATAAAAGTTTTAAAATATCTATAAATAGATATTTTTAAACAATCAAAGTATACTAGCAAGCAGATAGACGGACGCGGGTGGCTTTGAGCAAGCCGCCTAGCTAATAGCGAGCATAGCGTTCGGGACATTATTTCTGCATGCATAAAGCTCAAAACTGATTGACGAAATTAACGACGAATGCAGGTGCGAGTGCAAAACAAGTATTGTTCCTGTAATTTCTTGGAAAAAAACCGTCGGAGCCGTGCGGTGCCTCTTTCTTTGTCACGCACATTTTGAATTGCATAGTGCGCTCTCGCTCGGTAGGCCAGTTATCTATCAATTGTTACTACGCACGAGCACAAGGTTCAAACGGTAATCAGTGTATCGTAGCATTTCGCAGTGACAAGAAGTTCAAAAACAGTTTATAATAATAATAATAATAATAATAATAAATAATGCTGGACTATTCACACAGCATTATCTAGCCCCAAGCTAAGCAGAGCTTGTGTTATGGGTACTAGATAACTGATATACATTACACTACATAGATAGATATTTTTTATATTGATGATAGTTTGTGTTGTTGGTTTGGTTCTGGAGACGAAAAACTATCACCAAAAGGATTAATCAGTGCATTTCGCAGTGACAAGAAGTTCAAAAACCGTTTGTGTTGTTGGTTTGCTTTTGGAGAAAAAACAATCACCGAAAGGATAAACGGTAAGTAATATTTCATTTCATTTATTTCTCAAACAATTTACTATATCGGAAGTTTCACATTGCACGTCTTATTGTCTAGAGCAAATAAATAACTATTATACTGAATTACTGATGGATGTAAATAGGCATAATATGAGTGAATTCAAAGCAGAAAGGTTTTTCAATCGATGACCGACCGGAATGGAGGTGGATCTCAATTCTACTGTATTTATTTTAGTTTTATTGTATTATTACCACCGATTTTTTTTCTGGGTGAAACGTCTTTGATGATTCTTTGTTTATTTGAAAGTTGGTGCTTATTTTGTGGATTACTTTCCTATTTAAAAGTCTTCAATATAAAATAGAATAGAGATAGACTTTCTAAAATACCTTTCCTATTTTCAGTTCCATCCATCCAACCATGAAGTACGAGAAATATAAAAAGAAATGCGAAGATAAATCTTCAGCATGGTACTACAAAACGAATCTGATCCTATTAATGATGACACCTTATTGACAGTTTTACGCATGGAAATGTCACTATACGAAAATGGCGGAAAGAGAGGACGTTATTTGGATGAACTGTATAACCATCTCATGAGTATTCCTCCAACCAGCGTTGAATCGGAAAGAGCATTTTCTGCGGCGAATTACATATGTAATAAAATAAGATCGCGATTGAATGATAACACTTTAGATTCCATTTGTTTTCTCAGAACACTTTTCCAGCATCAATGTGTATGATATAATATTATACGGAACACATAAACACGGAATACACTTTTCTTGAAACTGTCGTAAGTTGTATTAAATTAACGTATTCACTGCCCAGCCTCTACGGTGCGACCCGCAGGGGCGCGCCGCACCCGAACGAGGTGGTGAATGCCACCTGCGTCTTGGGCCATGAAGGTGTTAGTGTATAACGTATTCACTGCCCAGCCTCTACGGTGCGACCCGCAGGGGCGCGCCGCAGCCGAACGAGGTGGTGAATGCCACCTGCGTCTTGGGCCATGAAGGTGTTAACACTAATATTAAGAAATTGTTTTCAAACAAGCCGTTTATATCTTTAAATATTTCGAAATTTTATTAACATGGAAGAAGAAGGACTATAATTATGTCAGATAAGACCTTTGTAGTTTTAAATGTTGATTATTTCGAATCTTTATTAGTGTGTGAGAAAAAATATATTTATAAAGAGTTTTAAATTTTGACTGTTAATTTATATAGTTGATTATAATTATGTCAAAAAAGATCTTAGTTCTAAATGTTGATTATTTCGAATCTTTATTAATGTGTTATTAAGAATGTTTAGAGTTCTAAATTTTTGCTCAATTTTTGCTGACTATACATGGACTGCACATATCAAATACACGGATCACAAGTTGCCTTGCAGTCGGTAAGCTCTCAGTAATTAGTGCTGTGTGAATTGTCCAGCATTATATATTTATTTATTTATAAAGTAGCTATCTATGTATTTGAGATGTAAAATTGCTTATTTACTAATTAAAACTTCCTCAACCTCACCTCAACAGCCTACCATGGTGACTTAATTTATAAACAGCAGCGTTACAAAAAATGTGGAGAATCAGACCATAACTACATACATTAGGTTCACTTACCTTGACTGCGTCACTGCGAGTGGTCCCACGAGTTTTGATCAACTTGAAACGGGTTAGTAAACACTAAACGATAGAAACTGTACAATCAAAGGTTCAGGCCCACTATGCTTGCGGCAGCCACCAAACGATGATTTTTAACAGAGGTCAGGTAAAACAATGAACAAATTGAGATTTATTTTTAACTGTTAGAAAAACTAATCAATGTAGTTCAAATTCCAAACAATTCAATTTCAAAATTAAAAAGGACAAGCAAATAAACTTATTTTCCCCAAAAAGAATACAATAATTTGCTTTTCCCTGCTTGTCCCTCTCCCCATGAAAAAGGAAAGAAAGGAAAGAAGAAGCAAGCAACTAAAACAAAACCTTTTCCGTAGAAGTCAACGTCAAACATGTCAACTGTCATATGAATGTTGCCAGGAATAATTTGATGCTCAAAAAAAGGACCACCAAGGCGCGCGGCGGCGGCGGCGGCGCGGCATGCCTCTGAAAAATTATATGCGCACCGCGGGGCGCAAATACTCAAAATAAAGCCCTACTCACATAAACGCTAATTTTTAAGCACGTCCTGTGTCACGCGATTTTGCGATATTTGCTTGCGGAACATTTTGTACTAAAACGCATAACGTTGACGCACACTGCCGCGATTCGGCTTGTCCAAGGCGTTTCCGCGTCCTGCTATTTTGCGGAGCGTCGCGGGGTGGCGGGGGGTGGCGGGACGGCCTTCGTCGTTACCGCTGCCGGTAAGAGGCGGGGAGGGGGCGGCGAAATCGCGCTTAATAATAAGCCGCTGTGTGCGGGTTCGAAACGGTAAAAAATTGCTAACAGGCAGTATGTGATTCGGTAATTTAATGAAGTCCTCGTCCCGCTATCATCTTAACACAGATTTATGGCGCATTAAGATAGACGGGTACCATTTTTCAGCCACAAAAAATAAATCTGTAATAACGACTGTTCACACAGCTGGTTTTCACATGAATAATTGACAAATCGATGATGTTCACACTTTGTTCACACTTGTGTCCGTGCGATCAAAGGGTGAACTAGCGCGTAGTAGCGCGCATAATTGCCTATCCCTATCCAATTGAGTATGAACATAGTAACTATATCTTAAAATACTATAATTTGTCTCAAAAGATTTTCCATTCATGAATTTCATACATACACTAACTATCTATTTATAAAAAAACTTAGTTAGCAAAAGCTAGATCAAAGGAAAATCTAAATTAAAGTCAAGATATGGGTAAAATATTTTATTTGTATTAATAGGTACAATAGATGTAGTTAAATAGATGAAAATAAAATACCTTAAATTAAAAAACACATAGAAATTATCTTTTATTTCTTACTTCTGTGGCTTTAAGATGTAGAATAAGAAACCTGAAGTAGGACGAAGAAACCTTTAGCCTGTTAGTTTTTGTTATTTTATAAAATATTAACCTTTCTTAGGAAACATTCCAAAAAATATCGATAAAAATGCCGACAAACATCCCATAACAAGTCAAATCGGGAGGTTGTGGTGAAGTGCGAGGGGTTTATGAGGTCCCGCGTCCCACCATGTTTCACACCCGTGAAACGAATTTTTATTTGATTATATAATGGGTAAAATATTGATTATCACTTGTAAAAATTATCAGCACGTATCACACATGTACCTAGGTACTAAAAGATGTTCACTTCAGCTTTTCCCTTCGAACCATTGTTACGTACTTTACTTACACGTCCTTTATGATTCCATTGCATGCAATAGTGCAACAGAGCTTAGTTATAAATAAGTACCTATATACTTGCACGTGTGACGTGTGGCCATCAACTTGGTGTTCCGACTTTTTGTAGTTATGTTAGTTAAGATTATGACTAAGAAAATGAACTGCGCTGGCAAGGCGAAGCATGTGGCCAGGCTATAAGATGCCTTAATCTGACTCCATGTAAAGATTATTGATACTTTTTACCAAAGAGGTTTAACCAATGCAATCTTTTTTGAAAAGCATAATTTCTGAAATTTCTTTCATAAGTTTCCTGATGTCAAAAATATTTCTGATTTACAAAAAAACTAATTAAATCCATAAAATCCATAGGTTTTAATAACATCCCAATAAAATGCCTATGGAGATTCCATGTTGCTGCAGCAACCCTGCAGAATGCCAGGTAAACTATTGAAAACTTGAGCCCGTCAGAGTTTGAACCACGTTGTAAATCTATATAAATGTAAACATGAAACCCGTTTTCCGTTGTCACGACATAACATGAAAACAGCTTGACCGATTTGGCTGATTTTTTTTTAATGTTCGTTGAAGTTCAAGGATGGTTTTTACGGCGAAAAAATTCGAATAACTGCCGGGAAAACACCTAACGTTTCCATAGGAACAACGCGTGCGAAGTCGCGGGGCACAGCTAGTATATAAATAAAATAACTTTGTCCGCACAAATGCATGTGCAATGTGCAATGCAACACGTTTATAAAAAATCAAAAACTTTATTAAAAATACAAAAACATGTAGTTACAAAGCTTAAATGTAAAAGAAAAGTTTTAGATAAACTAGGGATCTGTACAACACAACTTAATTATAATCAGGCCCGGTATGAGGCTGAAAATGCAGAACCTGACAGGCAAACTTGGCCAGGCACTCCCTAGGACACTACATCAGAGAAGAGTGAACTACAGGACAGACATAATGAACTCAATCTGGCCTGGCCCTCGATGCCCTAAATGCCCTTCTCAGTATTATATAAATTATATAAATTGGAAAAAATATGGGCCGTCTGTCGAATTTGAATATGGAGCATTCAGTAAATTATTTCTTACCTAATTGCAAGTGTACTATGTAGGTGGACTGGACCACGGGCAGGCATTGAAAATTTATAAATATTAGTGAAAGATTTCGTAATATCTCCAACCTACTAACTAATATTACTTGGAAATACGGGTAATGTGAGCAAATTGTAATGATCAACGCCCCTACAGCGACAGCTTACCAAAACTAGAAAATAATATGAGATATAAGTCAAATATGGCATTGCATACTATTTCATGCAATAACAATGTACGTAATGTGTGCAATAACAATGTACGTAACGTGTGTGTGTAATGTGTATGTGTATGTCATTGACACTAATCGTTTGTAAGTAACATAAAAAATTTGACTAAATAATATTGTTAAGAAAACTGCCAATCTCTGTGGCATTACCATTCGAATTATTAAACCATTGATTGATACTATTGCAACAGATATTTAATAAATTTATTGATTGTGGCGTATTTCCTGATCTAATGAAACGTAGTAAAATAATCCCGTTGTTTAAACCGGGTAGCACGTCTGGTCTGACCCCACTAACTTTAGACCAATATCAATACTGCCTACATTCAACAAAGTTTTTCAAAACTTATTGTTATTAAGTTATTATACATCAGTTGCTTCGGCATTTTAATGGCAATGACCTGCTGCGTTGTAAGCAATTCGGGTTTACCCGTGGCAGGTCAACTACTAATGCCGATGCCGGTATATAGAGTTATGGCTGTTTTATACGAGGTAAGTAACTGGCGCCGAAATCGAGACAAGTCAGCGCTGACCTGCCACTGCCATCGTGTAAATCGATTTTGAAGACAGCGCAGTACTGTCGGACAGCGCTGTCTTCAATATTCCCGCTTCATATTTTTCGGCGCAAGTCCGCTCCCCCCGCGACCCGCGCCAGCGCCACTGTTTTCGTGTAAACGCCGAAGTCAGTCACTGTCGGTGTATTGTATGGTGACTACGCTGCATCGCTCCGCGATACGATGACGAAAAAACTGAACGAAGCCGAAAACATAAAGCTCGTACAACTATACAGGGAACATGAGTGCCTGTGGGATAACAAATCTATACATTATAGAAATAAGGATATGCGTGCAACCGCATTGCAGAGTATTGCACAAGAATTGAGTATAGAAGAGATTGGCCCTTCCGAGGTAAAAAATAAAATTAAAAGTTTGAGGGCAACTTACAACTTAGAACTGGAAAAAATAAAAAAGTCCTTAAGATCAGGCGCTGGTGGAAATGTCTATATTCCAAAAGTGAGATGGTTCGAAGAAATGGATGCTTTTATAAGAAATGTATCTATACAAAGAAAAACAACAGTAAGTACCCACATTTTTATTATAAATTTTTTAATATAGTTTTTAAAATTAGTATTATGAAAAAAATAGTAGTAAACTTTGTTTTTAGTATTAAATTGAAACATAAATTTTAAGAAATTCTGTTAAACTGCCACGGTACACTTCCGTTCGTCATAAAGTAATTTTTCAACAAATCTCTTCTCTCTTTCGCATTTGCGGCATGGTTACCTCTGAGTTGATCAGTTATACTTTCTAAGGGAGTTATTTCCGATCTCCAAGCACCTGGTATTATTTGTCCTTCAGAGTCCTCTCTGTCTACACAAGTAGGTGTTATGTAGTTAGAAGATTTTTTTCGCAACCAATTATGAAGGGCACAGGAGGCACAGACGATTGCATCAGTTGTGTTCAAATTGGTGGGAATTGCTTTTTCGAAGACACGGAATCTAGAAACTAGAATTCCAAAAGCATTTTCCACTATACGTCTCGCCCGTGATAGTCTGTAATTGAAGATTTTTTCACTAGTAGACAGTTGCGAACCTGGATACGGTTTTAATAAATAAGTCTTTAACGGAAAAGCTGCATCGCCAACAATGATTCCATCCGCTGGCAGTAATCCATCTTCTAAACGGCGATAAATCGAACAATTTTTAAAGACTCCCCCATCAGAAGCCCTGCCATTCGCACCAACATCGATATATGAAAAACAATAGTTATGGTCTGCAATAGCCATCAAAACAATACTATTTGTTTTTTTATAGTTGAAAAAATCACTTCCACTACTTAGGGGAGCTTTGATAGCGACATGTTTTCCATCAATTGCTCCATAACACGAGGGGAAATTCCATCTGATGTTAAATCCTTCTTCTATAATTTTCCATTCATCCTCTCCATCTGGAATCTGCAAAGGAAAAATAATAATAATGATTAAAACAATCATTTAATTTTTTCCTGTATGTATTACATATTTATTATTTGTTTACTGTGTATGTAGGTAGATATTATGTTGAAATGGCTATATATACAACCTGTATTCGATTTAGCTGTTCGTTATTATTACTAATTAAACTTTTTTTCAGGATAATTCTGACACACCGAACAATATTCCTGTTTCTGGTGATGATGATGAAGATGAGACAAGATTCGACGCTGAAAATAATAACACTGCGAATTCACCAGCTTCAGAATCCGGGCTGACCACACCAAGACCGAGGTCAAAACGTAGCAAACTGTCTCAGATGTCGGAAATGATAAAAGATATAAAAAATGTTGCACATAGTATCAATATGCCACCCGAAGAAGAAAGTGATTGTGATATTTACGGAAAGCATGTGGCTTCTCAGTTGAAAAAGCTCTCTGAGGAACAATGTATAATTGCACAGGCGGAAATACAAAAAATATTAGCTAAATGTAGACTGGCAGATATAGAAAATAGAAGAAGAAACATGAATGTTTACCAAAATACACACTTTTCTATGGCATCTACTAGTCGTTCACAGCAACACCAGAATCGTTATACTCCTAGTCCGGCTTCTACGACCTACAGTCATTTTTTGATAGCCTACTCAAATACCTACTGTTGTCTAGATTATTATAACTTGTGATTGTTAATTTTTTGATAGCCTACTTAAATACCTACTGTTGTCTAGATTATTATAACTTGTGATTGTTAATTTTTTGATAGCCTACTTTAAGTATTTTCTAAATAAATAACTTTCTTACCTTAATCTCTGTTTTTAATGATTCATATATTGCCCAACACACTTCTGGTATTAAATTAGAAATAGATGGTATCGATACACGATAAAAGTGACTGAGACTCCGAAACGACATTCCAGAAGCCAAATATGTCAGCGTAATTTCCAGTTTTACTTTGGCTGGCAAGGCGTCTCTCATAAATGTGTCTTGACGCTGAATGGAGCTTGATAATAACATAAGCAAATCATCAAAGTTTTTTGGCGTCATTCTCAAGGCCAGTTTGTATTCCCGAGGATCTTCAAGTCTCAACTGGGTTAACAACAGAGCAGAACCTCCAGTTTTATCTCTGTCATCTATCCATTTCCTTACCCAAATTCGTTTCTGTTTAGATAAATCTTCTTCTAACATGTCAATTAGTTCTTGCATCATCACAAAGGTTATTTTTCTTAAACAATTATTCACTTTCGTTTTTTGTAGTTTTCGATTATTCATTTTACGAACGTGTGTGCACCAAACAAAATATCCTCGACGACTGGCCTCGTGTAAACGGTGGGCGACAGTTTTTGGCGCCAGCGCTGTCTCGGCACTGGCGTCAGTTACTTACCTCGTATAAAACAGCCATTAGTATCGCATATGTTTGATGGTTGGAAGAAGACGCAAGATTTTGCGTTTTTGCGACTTGTCAAAAGCATTCTATTGCGTACACCATGAAACATTAGTCAGGAAACTACACCAATATGGAATATGGAACACGTCTTTGAATCTTCTCACATCCTTCTTATTTCATTGAGTGATAGGATACAAGGAGTTGACATTATAAATAAAAATAAAAAATATATTTTCGGGGTCTGTAGTTACAATAGGTGTACTGCAGGGCTCTATACTCGGACCTTTCCTATTTTTAGTTTATATTAACGACCTGCCTTATCTTGTCAAGAATAATTACGAAATTGTATTCCTTGCTGATAATTTTAATTCGCGAATTGACGTAAGAGAGTGCTAAAATTTGGGTAATTCCCTTCATTTCTCAAATAAATAAACGCGGCTCCGCGTCACATGAGTTGGCGACTGTAGATTAGATTCAGACTTACAGAAACAAACTTATGTTCGCTCGCTGTGCCCACGACTACCTACACAAAATAAATGTATCTTTTATAGGGCAATGTATACGCTTCTACAACCAAACTCCCAGCGAGTTGCAAAATTATCAATAAACATAATTTGTATAAATTCAAACAAATTGTCAAAATCTTGCTGTGGTAAATGGCTAACTATAAAATATCAGATTATTTAGCTAGAGGATAATAAAAGCTTGGGCCGGGTTTTGCTTCATCTCGAAAAATAACAACTAACAGGCTAAAGGTTTCTTCTTTACTCTAGTATAATGTATGTACCGAAGCGGCAGAAATCAAAATAATCACTTTATTTCCTTGTCAGAGTATAAAAACTTTCGACTGTCGGTCGGTCATAGGTTGATGGATAAATGATGTGAGTGATTGATGATCTTCGCAACCTAAACACGTTGCGAAGCATTGCGAAGGGAGACCCTCGTAACTTGACTTGACCACCAGTATAGTAGTATTTTTTTCTTTTTTTTGTTATGGTAACTTTTCTTTACGAATTTTGCGAGCGCTCAACGAGGTTGTCTGTCAGGTTGGGTTGAAAATTGCATGTTGATTTTTCTTTCTCCCACGAGAATTCGAGAATCTATTTTCACTATTTCACTTGAAGTCTTGAATTCCTGGCAAATTTGAGAAGTGTAAAGTGTAGATTCATACAAATCGCCTATGGATTTGGTCACGGATGATCTTGATCAGAATGATAGTGGGATGGAATCTTTGACCGCGAGCAAAGGTGATACCCCGGAGCGTAAACCAATGGATTCCTCGAGCCCCTCGACTGAGCTGGAAGTCTTTGGCTTTCCATCGGTACGTATTGATACTCACATAGGGCCGCATTGCAAACTATTTTAGTTGCGTTACATTATGAAGTTGGGGTTATTTTCCTACCAGAAGTACAAAAATCAATAATATCACTCAACAGCGTAGGTAATTTATTTTTTTCTACGATGATAATAATCCAATAAAACACTGCTGAAACATAAAAAGCGCAAGATCTTTTGAAAATGCTTTACGTAAATGCAATTTTATTTACGTTTGTGTTTCATTGTGTTCAGAGATTACATACTTAAAATAACATTTATATTTGCAGATTTCACCAACTTCTGCCACTGAAGGTGCCCTGAAAGAATATGATGATGTGAGTTCAAAAGATACTACTCTAATATACCACATAACTAGGTCACAGATAAGATAAAAGTTAAAGCTAAGTTAGGAACCAAACATTACTCGCCTTTGTTTCCTATGATGGTATGTCCCATAACAAGAATACATACAGGGTAGTAAGGAAATTTTAGAGACTACTGTTTTGTTCAGGAACCAGATGAGACTCTATCAGAGAGGCTGTGGGGGCTGTCAGAGATGTTCCCGGTATGCTTGAGGAACTGTGCATACATTGCATCCAGCAAAACATAGTAAGTGTACATCTGTACTTTTAAATCATTATAAGAATCTTACTGGATGTCACCAGCTTACTCAAAACAATGTTTGTATTTTAATAATATTATATATACTTTATATAATAATTCTGAGATTAACTCCTCTTGCTTCGTCTACTGTCTGTGTGCCTCTTTGGACAAGGCTTCCTCCAATTTTGACCATTCACCTCTGTTACTAGCCAATCTAGACCATGTACCACCTGCTGTGGCTGTTTATATTGTCTCGTGAGTAATATTACTGGTTGATTCAAATGTATTCATACAACACTGATATATGACATAAAATACCAGGTACTAGCATCCGTTCCATTCTAATGTAATCACTACATAACTGAATATATCTGAATCGACTGTTTCTGGGCGGCAGAAATAAACAAGTAGTAGGGAGAAATCACCAAGAATACAACAAGATCGCCAATTGATCAAACTAACGGTTGTTGATGCCATGACATGACTGTTCTCAACCAATGACTATGAATATTAGTAATGTTAAATAAATTATGTGTTTTCAGTTGTGGCCTGAAGTCCCTGTATGGTGTCTCTCGTTCAGTCATGTGGGTGATTGCAAGCTCGTCTGTAATCCTCTTTGCTCCTGTCATATTCGAAGTTGAGAGGGCTCAAATGAGTGAGATGGAGAAATCACAACAGAAACAGGTAAATATATCAAATTGCAATGATCTACTGTAAATTCTGCAATTTGGATGGATGTATGTTTGTTACTTCTTTATGTCAAAATTACTGAATTCAGAATTTGAAATTCTTTAGTTTTGTAATATTATGTGAGGCTAGATCTGGAATAACCCTATGTATTTATATAGGGATCAAATTTAGCAATTTTGTAGTTTTACGAATAACCATAGGCTACTTTTTATTCCATAAATCAGTTTTGTTGGGATAGAAATATCATGTTACAAAGAAATATATATATGATCCCAATCCAATAATAAGTATGATCTTTATTGTCTTGGAATGACATATCTTTTTGGGTTTTTTTTCCTGAAAACAATGCAGAGACTATCTTCTATGAAGACATGGGGTTTTTCCTCTCCATAAATATTGTGTGCCCATCAGGGTCTATACTATAAGTAAAAAAGAGTGAAACCTAATTATGTGGATTATAAACACCACTGGACAAGGCAATCAATGATTGATTATCGAAATTACAAGTTTTTAGATCAATTAATTCCTATATTTAATTTCATTTCAGGTGTTACTTGGAACTAACACAGCATTATCCGGCCCCATGCCTGCTATGCCGCCGATGCCACGATAAACCAAAAACTGTATTATGTGTACCCTACACATAATTAAATCATAATATTCATAATGCATTAATATAATCACTCCTAACATAACGTAGTATCCAACCTTATTATGCTTTAATATTAGGTAGTGTAATATTATTATGTATTCATAAATGTTGCATTGCCTTCTCAAATATTAATGCATTTACAACAAGGTCCTGACTTAAAATTATTGAACCCTTTGATTTAATTTGCATTTTTCAGTTTATATTATTTTCATAAAATAATTAAGTTAATCTATATTTTAGATGCATAAAATGGTCTGTTTGGTTACCTGCCCTCGATTTGAATGTGTATAATCATAAACATTTTAGGAGGAACTTTGTTGTTAGAAATAAACATTTCAATATTTGTTTTTGTATGGTTGTATGACACTTGATAAATAGATCACTAAAAAGTAGGTATGTAAATAGATTAGAAGTACGAATTCAAAATAAATTCATGTCGTTACAAAATATTTTTTATTTTTATTCATTATCACTGGTCATTAGAGAAAAAAGTCCTAAAGCTACTCTTTGCATTCACTGCTCATCATCTGACCAGGGGCGGCATAAATAAAAAATGTAAGCCGAACCCAATGAGCAGGTAGGTACATAGATGTACCTACCTTGTATCTAAAAATTTAAATAAACATCTGTGTTCATCAAAAGTGTTATACCATGGCTAGTACCTACTATTTAAACTCTATGATCAAAAGATAATCGAGCAATTAGCAGCTTCCTTCGTCGGTTAACTTTGACATCCAGGGCCTCCGACTCCGCACACAGACGCTTATTAATTAGCGCGATTTCGGCGGCACCGCGCGGCCGCGCTAGGTGTACCTAGGTATGTCAAAAAATCTGAAAAACCCTCATAGGTAAATAGGTATTTGTTTAGGCTAGTGTGCATTGTATCTATCTTCCCTAGGTATGTAGGTTATTGTTTAGTAGGTAGGTATCTACCTCAAAACTAATGATATTTATGATTTCTTTACCTTTAGAACATGCATCTTCAACCTTTTTTCGTACAAGGGCCAATAATCCATTTTTCATCGCCCGAAGGGCTGCAACCTGCAATACTCTATTTAATTTTACTATATACTTACTACTTTATTAAACCCTAAAAAAAGACGTGTGGCACTCGGGGACTGCCGCGATAAAGCTATTGCATAGTATTTTTTATCCCAATGCCACCTAGAGGCGAGTTGCTGAACTAAAGAGACCAGCGTGATATTTCAAAAAGTTCTGCTATTCATCGATAGATGGCAAAATTAAAAAGTATCACCTTGTGCCGGTCGGAATGGGGAGTGTTAGGTTATTTTCGTTACGGAATTTCTGGATTCGGTCTCCACGCTCAAGGCCCGCGATAGAAGCTATGCAATAGCTTCAAAACAAAAACAGTCCTGTCCTTTAAAAAAACAAAAGTACAACAAGAAGGAACACTAAATAATGAATACACTAAATAATGTCGATGAATCGCAAATTCTGTACCTAAGTACCTAGGTACCTATTAATATGGCGTTGATCCATCAGCTATATCCGATTCCATCGATTATACTAAATAAATAAATAAGAGTCGTTTGTAAATAGACTGTCTATATGAAATGTGTTATAGCTACCTATTAGGTACCGAAAAAAATTCTTTGAATTCGAAACTCATAATTATGAGATGTTCAGTAAAATTTCCACTCGATCTCGAAGTGTAAGTGAATATTTATGTTCTAATCCTTCAGGTGGGTGCGCTATTCTATCGAGTTATTCTGCTCGTCAAGACCGCACCGCTGCCGGCAAGAAGGAAGACCCAAGACACAGCTTCATAAGAAGCAAAATCGAAGGACGTGGAAACGCCTTGGACAAGCTGAATTTTGGCTATAAAATATCGGCAGTGTCAACACGGTGTCAACGTATGCGTTTTAGTACAAAATGTACTGCAAACAAATATAGCGAAATTGCGCGACACAGGTCCCTACAATTAATACGCCTTAAAGTTAGCGCCTGTTTGAGCTATAATGTATGAAAACTAATTGTGACAAAAAGTCAAAACAACAGTTTAAAAAATTGCTGAAATTGTGCTTCACAAGACGCGCTATTTTTTTTTTATTTGTATTTTGATTTGTCGCTTTGGACAAATTAGGCTAAAGCCATATTAGGGCCATACTGCCTTGTCTTCGTTAAATAATTTTCATATCTGTGTTTAATCAACTTATTACAAATCCGCTATTTTTTTTCCTCACAAGACGCGCTAATAAGTTAGCGGCTGTGTGCGAAGGTCTTTTCAGATATTCAGTGTTCATGATTAATGACAGTTGAATTGACATGATTGACACTTGATTTGACATTGACAGTTAACACTGGTGGAGTATTTATGTTCCTTGCTCGTGTCTGTGGCTGTGTGAGAGATTATTGTTCTAAATTCTAAATGAATTTTTTACTTTATAATAAATGGCTGTAATGTAATAATGGCTAATACAGGCTTACTGAAATTTGTACGTGGAGTGGACTTTACGTGTAATGATTTTAGTGTATGTATCAAGTGTTATTGCATGTTTGGATCGAATAAATTACATTGAACCAAACCATGGGTACACAGGGCCCTCAGCTAAGTTCAATCTTATTTATAATATTCTTTCTCCTTCCAGGATGATAAATTTCCTGATGCCATTCGTTATATGACTGGCCTTCAATGGCTAAGGCTGGACCAAACCAATTTGACTGAAGTTCCAGAAGAATTGGGGAAACTCATGAAACTGGTAAGTTATGTTATGACTGTTGTTGTTTTTTCTTGATGTTATGAATATGAGCAACAGGTTTGCAAAACTTTTAAGCTTATAACATAACTTACAGGAAAACCTATCTCTGAAGAAGAACAGCTTAGAGAAACTATTCGGTGAGCTGACAGAACTGAAAAGCCTTCGTTCTTTGAATGTGAGACATAACAAAGTGAAAAGTTCGGGGATACCAGCTGAGTTATTCTACTTAGAAGACTTGACAACACTTGATCTGTCTCACAATCGACTCAAAGAGGTCCCTGAGGGATTGGAAAAGGCCAAATCATTACTTGTTTTGAATCTTAGCCATAACAAGTAAGAACTGGCAAATTATTGACAGCATTTTTTACCTTAAGAAAATTTTAACATGTTATCTATACCTTATCCATCAAGCATCTATGGAGAGATTTCTATGGTAGAGTCAAATATTAAAGACCTCTGAAGCATGCAGAATGTTAGTAAACAAACCAAGACACAACAATCAACAACTCATTTGTTTGGCGTTGAGTTTCAGATATAATTACAAGCAATATTTATTGAAGGAAGGATCTCATATTCAATAAGTAATGAAAATTACATAAAAGGACGCCAACAAAGTGAATTTTAAGTTGAGTATGAGCAGTTTGTTTACTAACATTCTACATGCTCAATGGATATGGTATAGTTAACATATATAACTTTGTCAAACTCATATACTTTTAAGGAAAAATGGTTACTTTGCAATTAACTTAAACCCAAAGTTAAAATGCAAAAAAAAATTGTTCATTCCATGATAAATGGTTGTATTTTTTGAACATGGAGATAATAATAATATTTAATAGAGATGGGCCAACGAAAGTGTTATTTTTAATAGCAGATATAGCCTTAAATATAGTTGTCTCCGTAAGTCTTAACATGAAACATATAACCAGGAGATCTTAATTTCAGAATTGAAAGTATCCCGCCCACACTATTTGTCCAGCTGACAGATCTACTATTCCTTGACTTATCCAACAATTTGTTAGAGACTCTGCCGCCTCAGACTAGAAGGCTGGTGAACCTTCAGACTCTGGTACTGAATGATAACCCCCTTGGACTTTTTCAGTTGAGGTAAGTTTGCCAGCATTTGGGGGTCCTAATATTCAAACGCAACTCAGATTTTAAGAATAGTTATGTTTATACTGCGTTACGGTGGTCCAGGTCACGCGGCGTACGTGTACGCGATAAATACCCGATAAATAATCTTAATGATTATTTATCGGGTGTTACGCGATAAATAAGACTACGATAACGAAGACAGGGCGCTATGGCGCTCATTAGGGTAGGCCTATGTCCAGCAGTGGACTAGTATAGGCTGATGATGCGATAAATACTCGATAAATAATCTTAATGATTATTTATCGAGTATTTATCGCGTACGCTTACTCGTTTATGTTAAAAAATTCCATCAAAGTTTAAAAAGTTTTATAGTTACCAATTTAAATGTGTCAAAAAATCACAACTTGAGACATACATTAGTTTTAAGCCTGATAAAGTTTTAGACTGATTCAAATATTTAACCTTCAGTTTCTGGTATGACATGCATAAACCAGGTAAAAAAAATGTTAGACTAGGGTCTATGCACATCCTCTGTGTACAGATAGACAGATAGACATTTTATTGGTAACAAAGCAAATTTACAGGTCATAAAATAGTCATAAAAAACAATAATTAAATTAAATTAAAGTACTTAATATACCTCGTGTGTTCATAAGTTTTGAGACGAACTTATTTAATTAATTTAAAAAGAAAGTAATTCATGCTTTTTAAACTTTTAAAATTTTAAATTTCGAATGTTTTGAATCAGAAAAAATATACATTTGAATATTTGTTTCATCCTCCGTGAAAATGGCGCCAACAAAAGATTTGCGTGCGACTGTAATTTCACTGTTTGAGACACGATCCAAAAAATATCCTGTTTACCGATGAAAAGATCTTCACGGTGGAAGAAAAGTTTAACCGGCAGAACAATAAGGTTTACGCCAGAAGTTCAAGGGACGTCCAGCCATCTGTACGCAATGTCTAGCGCACTCATCATCCAGCAAGTGTGATGGTTTGGTGGGGTGTTTCCTACGAGGGGGTCACTTCGCTTCATTTTTGCCAGCAAGGCGTCAAAGTGAAGGCACAAAATTACCAAACCGACATATTGGAAGCGGTGGTTAAACCATTAAGTGATACGCTATTCGCTGGAAAATACTGGGTTTTCCAACAGGACTCTGCTCCCTCCCATAAAGCTAAGATTACCCAACGTTGGCTGGACGCCAATTTGCCAGGCTTCATTCGGAGCGAAGATTGGCCCTCGTCAAGCCCTGACTTGAATACTTTGGATTATTCTTTATGGACGGAATTGGAGCTGAGGGCATGCAGAAAGTCTCACCCAAACCTGGATTCGCTCAAGCGAGCCCTTATTAAAGAATCGAAACGGATTCCCATTAAAAAGATTCGTGCCGCCATAGATGAATGGCGCACGCGTTTGAAGGCCTGCATTGAATGCAAAGGCGGCCATTTTGAATGATTTATTTTTAAATACAGATCTAGATGTCAGTAGTTTTAATTTTAATATCCAATAAATGAATACTCAACTTAGCTCCAAAAATATTTTAGTTTTACTGTGTCTCAAGACTTATGAACACACGAGGTACAATAATAAAGCAAATGGCCCCTTAAGAGTAGCTACCGTTTCTTCTTTCGTATGCCTTCAAAATTAGCCTACTAACTTAAAAAAGTTGTTACATACGAGTTTAAATAAAGAACCATTGAATGAGTGACATTGTTGTTTTCACTTACTTGTTTTTTCATAGAAAATGTATGGAAGTTTTTTTAAATTATTGCCAAAACTTACGATTTGATTTGGCATGTTACTTTGGGAAAAGTGTTCCTGATTGGAAATAGAGTCGATTATCACCAACTTGTTTTTTTTGACAAATGTCATTTTTTGGGCGACCCGTTAATTTTTTCAAAAAACTAGAAATGGCAATATTTTTTTCTTCAAAATAAAACAGAAGGTTCCTAAAAACAAAACCTTCTAACTACAAAAGAAACGGTAGCTACCCTTAAGGGGCCAAAAATTTGCCCCACCCTGTATAGCTGTAGTATATCTATGTAATAGCCATGTTCTAGCCCATCATTATCGCGGCAAGAATTCACAAACAACATTATCAAAATTCTTAAATATTTCTATGATTTTCTGCTAAGTTAGGGCTTCTTATACACGACAGACTGTATGTCTGAAATACACGGACGGTAATTTGATCGTCGACTGCAGGCGACGGCAGTCGCTAAAGTTATTTAGAATAGAAATTTAACTGTGCCTGACTGTACAAATGCACTGAATTTGTTAGTTAGACATCTGGTATTATTCTTGGGGCCGAGTGAGCACTCACCCTTGTTTCTGACACTGAATTGATGTCGAGAACTGTCCTATTATGAATCCAAATACGAATGCAAAAATTTTTCGAATCCGACAATTTATGGGTTTGTGAACTAAACCAAATTGAAATGAGACCATACGGGAAACACCAGCTTTCAAATAAAAAAAGAATCATCAAAATTGGATCACCCCGTCAAAAGTTCTGAGATAATTTTCATAGTTGTCGATTTTCATAATTCTTTTTTTTATATGAGCTGGTGCTTCCCGTGTGGTCCCATTTTAATTTGGTTTAGTTCTAATAATAGGATCCATGAAAATTCATGAAAAAACTACAAAAACATCAGTCGGTTTATAGTTTTTTAAAACAAAATTAATTATGCTTAAATTAAAAAGTAACATTTTATGTTGTGTATTTTTTCCAACTATACTTTTCAATTTCTATTTTTAATAGTATTATTTGACCCTACTTGCAGACAACTACCATCCCTCCAAAGCCTGGTGACACTCCACATGCGCAACACGCAGCGCACAGTGGCAAACCTCCCCACATCTCTCGACACGCTCTCGAACCTATCCGACGTGGATTTGTCTAAGAACGCGCTCACTAAAGTGCCCGACGCTTTGTACTCGTTGCTGAATTTGAAAAGGCTGAATTTAAGCGATAATGAGATTGCCGAGATATCTGCAGGTTAGTGTACTGTATTGTATTTATCTACCCCTTATTCATAATAGTCTGCTAACTTAGCACACTGCTAACGCTCGCTCGCTTCTTCTATTGACATAAGTCAGATTGAGAAATAACACTACTTAGCAGCTGTTTTTGTAAGCAGACCATTATGAATAAGGGGGTTAATGTTTTAAATTATTTATTGCGACTATATTATACACTAGCTGACCCGGCGAACTTCGTACCGCCTGTTTGACAGATTTTCTGAGAGATTTTCTTTATATTTTTTTCCGTAAGAACCTTGTACAGAGTATTAGAAAACTACAAAAAAAGAAAAACAGCCAAATTGGTCAAGCCGTTTTCATGTTATGTCGTGACAACGGAAAACAGGTTTCATTTTTATATATATAGATAAGCTATTAAAGATGATCAGTCTCAAATATGGACCCGGCTTGGGCACAGAAAGATAAGTGTAGGTACAGTTAAAAAGATTGTAGCCTTCAAATTGTAGGCGATAGAAATCCATACAATCACTGACTGTGTTAATTTTCCTTATGAGTTTTTTAAACCGCTAACCGCCCTTAAATCACAAGTAGAATATAACTAGCATAATATAAGGTCTTGGTCTTATTAATGTTTACAACTAATTAATGGTGACAAGACAACGACAAATTCTTTCAATTACCTATCAATCTAAAATTTACTGCCTGTTTTCAAGGTCTACTCACCAGAAAAAGGTTTTCAAAAAAGTTTTTCTTAAACAAGATCAAAAACCACATATGTACGTTTTCACGGCAGCAAAAAAAGTTTGTAAAAACAGCTCTAAATGAAAACTTAACATATGCGCAACCTATCACACACATCTTGTTTTCACTCGCATTTATTTTACGCATCAAAGATTGATTTCATTTTCTAAACGCTATAAAGATGGTACTTAATTGCCGCACTATAGCTAGGTAACGGTCATTTACCTACTGGGTTGTGTCGTCAATGCATTATTTGTTTCCGGCGATGACTTTGTTTGCTTTTTAATGGCGTGAAAGCATTACTATGGAACTCACATTCGTTTTCATAATTTTTGTTGATATATTTTGATGGCGGAAGTTTGTAAAGTTCTTATAATGTGTTTGGGCTTTGGTGAGTCTCCGTATCGTGGAGGTTAAAAAAGAATAACATACATACATATATTGATATACAGCGAGTGTGTCAAGGCCTGAGCATGAGACTGTTGCATCCAAATGGTCAGTGAAGTGGAACAGATCAGATCAATAGGTTGTTATTAATCCGTGTTCAATGAACCGACTTGCAGGTTGTCCTTAATAACCTTAGCAGATGTCGAGATTTTCGAGTATAAACTATAGCTTATATCATTTTCAATCACTTCGTCCGCTAGTGGACAAAAAATTGAAGTGAATTAAAGTCAATTGCACCTTATTTCTTGTTGATAGTAATAACTATTTATCAAGCTGTTTATATAGTAAAAAATTGACTTGTCTAAGTACTTATTTTGTAAGTCTATAGAAATAAACGACTTGACTTTGACTTTGAATCGATTGTAGGTATTTAACGTAATAAAAAAACACTAAGGCATGATATGACTAAGACTAATGACTTATTTTTGTCATAACCTTATGGTTGTGTTACCAAATAGAAATGTTATGTCGTAAACATTGAAGTACTACTACATTACAACTCACTGGTCGTAAATCATAAAGTAAGCTCAAATAAATCTTCACAAAGCTCAATTCAAACTACTCGACTTTTGTTCACAAAGGTTTACGTTGTTTGTTTAATGATTTATTGATTGTAAATATCCACAGAACTTGTAATAATAAGATTAGGTACGATTTCTGTGTATTTATCAGACACTGTCCCGGTTTCGCTCGGGTGGATATTTATTTTTTTAAACATAAATATCCTATGTTACTCAGGCATAAAATGTAGCATTCTAATGGTGAAAGAAGTTTTGAAATCTGTCCAGTAGTCTTTGCTTGGATAAGCTGTTGAAACTGAACACTAAACCTAAGATCTTTTATCTAACCGACTTCAAAAAAGGAGGAGATTCCAAATTTGAGTGTTTTTTTTATGTTTGTTAGAGTCTGTTCAAAAAGAGAAGCGTCGTGGCGTTACGGTGAACTAACACTTTTAGTCGTACTGCAATGACGGAGCAGTGTTGTCAACGCAACAAAATATGTCAATTGGTACACGAGCGCCCTCACTTCCCACGACGCTTCTCTTTTTGAACAGACTCTACCTCAGAACTTTTGACTGGGTGATCAGATTCTGATGATTCTTGGAAAACTGGTACTTCCCATCCACAAAACTGGACCAAATTTGAATGAGACCCATTCAAATTTGGTCCAGTTTTGACAATGGCTTCCATGAGAAAACCATAAATTGAAGTCGCTTTTGCCCAATAGGGTATATGCATCGATTTTTTTTATTATTTTAATCGATTCTTTGGGTCATTATTTAACCGAGGAATGATAAGACGCTCACTGAATTTCGCATTAACAAGGTAAAAAAAAACAAATCAAAACTACAATCATTTTCGGGTAATAAAAACGCTGCCATATTGGCGCCATGTTTATGTGACGTCGACGTACACACTTGATTAAAACCTTTGGTGACGACCTCGGTAGTGATCATCTCAGGAAAGAGGTTTTCCGAAAAAACTGAAAATAATCGACAATACGAAATGTCAAGTGGGCAGAATAGTGTCAAATCATGGTGCAGCAAGCAGAATAAAAAAAGAAAAATGTGCACAGTGATGTCACGTCCGCTCTAGTCAATGGCGTAGCGTTTTGAAATTTTGCGATTGAGATTTAAAATATCAGTTTTTCAATGGTTAAATTCTACAATAAAAACATCTCAAAATGCAAAAATAAATATGTAGATATGTTTCTATATCAATAGAGAATACGTATATATTTTTTTAGCCATTTTGAAATCACATGCATATACCCTATTATTTGTACAACAGTTTACAATAAATATATTTCTGATTCTGTATTTATTTCCAGCACTTGAGTCCTGGCAGAAGTTAGAATGCCTGAACCTATCCCGGAACAACCTGACAGCTCTCCCCGCGTCACTCTGCAAGCTGCAGAACTTGCGGCGGCTGCACGTTGATGACAATAAGCTGGACTTCGAGGGCATTCCTTCGGGGATCGGCAAGTTGGGGAATCTGGAGGTGTTTTCTGCTGCTAATAACAGCTTGGAGATGATTCCTGAAGGGCTTTGCAGGTGAGGCTTTTCATACATACCGTGCATTAAGTAAAGTAACACACGAACGTATCTTTAGATAAGTTTCTGTTTTACGGATATTGTTAGTTACACACAGACGTATCTTCAGATAAGTTTCTGTGTTTGTTTCTGTTTTACGTATCATATAGATACGTTAGCCTCCATTTTAGAAATAAAATGACATCGAGATACGTGTCTTTGTGACTAAATATAACCTGCTATTTTGAGATTGGTGGTACACTTAACCAGAAATTGATAAAAATCGGGATAAGTTTTTGTGTTACTAATGGGATAATACATAGTCAATATTGAACAGCTAGATACCTAGTAAAGTATGATTGATATATTTGACGACCTCTGTGGCGCGGTGGGCGAAGGTCCACCTGCGTAGCTGGAGTTTGCGGGTTCGATTCCCACCACGGGACAAGTGTGTGTGCGATCTGCAGAAATTTGTTCAGGGCGTTCTGGATTTTTTATATGTAAAATAAACAATATATATCTATCTATGTAGTAAGTATATCAGTTATCTAATACCCATAACACAAGGGCTGCTTAGCTAGGGGCTAGATAATGCTGTGTGAATTGTCCAACATTATTTGTAATTTATTATATGATTTTAAGGCTTTCCAAGACTTCTGCCATAAAACATATGCGTAAAATCAGCATGTACGATATAGTTTAAGTTTGTTTTTAATTTATGCTAAACTGGCGGCATTTCATTTGCTCTCACACATTAGACACACACAACTAAATAATGGTCATTTAGTGTGCGCATAGTTAAACTAGTTTTACTTCGTAGGTACATCTAGAAGCGGCAAGGTCTATTTTGTTTTTAAAACATATTCAACTTTTAAGACAGCACCACAGCTCTTTGCTTACACGCGATCAACTTATACCTCAACCTCAACCTCAACAGCCTATATTGGTCCACTGTTGGACGCAGACCTCCCCCTGAAGAGCGCCTTAATGCCCATAATACTCACGCTGGGCATGCGGATTGGGGATCGCAGTTCGGTGGTAGAATTTTTCTGCAGGGGGCGCTGCTGCCCGCCCCCCGGTGAATATCCCTTAGTCTTACGACACCCACGCGGGAAGAGATAGGGTGGTGCAAATTCTAAGCCAGCACCACTCAGCAATCAACTTATACGCACCTTGAAAACTGGAAAAGATTTCCTTACTTATTCCACCTTTCTATTCCAGATGTGGCTCCCTAAAGAAACTGAACCTAAGCTGCAACAAGCTCATCACCCTCCCCGACGCTATCCACCTCCTAAGCGACTTGGAAAGTCTACAGCTCCACGGCAACCCAGACCTGGCTATGCCGCCTAAGCCAGTGGAGCGAGCGAGAGGGTCCGGCGTGCAGTATTATAATATCGACTTCTCGCTTCAAACGCAGCTGCAACTCGCTGGGGCTAATACGCCAGAGCCTACCACACCGACTAGTAAGTATCTAGATCCCTGCGGGCCCTGCCTGAAAACTAGCGCAGTGTTGGGCAAATGCCTGATACTGCAACATGCTGAGGCAGGGACACATTTTACCACCTTGTATTTAGTGTAAGAACCTATGGATTATCCATTTTGAATGAATGATGTTAGTAAACAAACTACGGCACAAATAACAAAATCTCACTTGCTTGGCGTCGAGTTTCAGATATAATTGTAAGCAATTTTTATTGAAGGGAGGATCTAAAATCGACAAGTAATGTAAATTACGTATAAAAGGACACGCCAACTAAGTGAATTTTAGGTTAAGTATGGGCAGTTTGTTTACTAACATGCTTCATTCAAAATGGACACGGTATAGTCAGTTAAATTGTTTTAAGTAATTTACTACATGTCTGTATTGTACCTACCAATTTAAGTGTTTTTGGGTAAATACATTTTCTCTCTCTCTCTCTCCCATGGATGCCTACCACTGCAGGGGAAAACCCTACCTGTCTCTAAAGTAGAAGATTCTAAATTTTCGTATTTCAACACGAATTTTAGCTTAAATTTGGGCGAAAGTAAATAACACGCTGGGAAAGAACACTCCAAAATAAAGGGTTTACCAACATAGTTATTTATTAGTAAGTTAAAATCAATTTATTTTGAAGAGATACATTCAATAGTTTTTCTATGATAACATTGATAACCCTTGTGCTAAAGTCTGTTCGGCGGCATAAATCATTGTGCATTTCATTCTATCGCACGGGTATGTCTATAATGACAGGGAAGATAGCATAAATGTAGGCCGCGCTCACTGATGACAAACAGTGTACTCTTAAGACCCGTAGATTAACGTCATACACTTTGATGAACAAAGAAAGATAGCAAAGGCTTTACTCAGCAGTGGGGTCCGGTCGGGAACGGTCGCGCCGTTGTCGTATCAATAAATATACAGTTTAAATAATAGAATATTTAACATTTCAATAAAAATGTTAGTTTCAGTGCTTTTAGAGTTAATAAAAATTATAGTTTCAAATATTAAGAGTTTGATCATAAAACAATTATGCTATTCGCACTATACAATACTATGCTATTACCTCTCAAGTGTTCTATACTCAACAGGTGTGAAGTCAGACCCGATAGCTCGCAAGCTGCGCCTGCGCCGCGGTCGGCCAGAACCGGAACAAGGCGGCTCCGCGATCATACTGCGCGGAATGCAGGAACAAGCCAACACGCAGCACAGCGACAACAAGCTGGAGCCGAAGAATAGCGAGCTCAAGTATGTATAGTCAGCAAAAATTGAGCCTTAACAACACTATATCGTATCCATTTTGAATGGAGCATAAACGTAAACAATCCGCCCATACTTAACCTAAAATTCACTTTGTTGGCGCGTCCTTTTATACGTAATTTACATTACTTGTCGATTTTAGATCCTCCTTTCAATAAAATATGCTTACAATTATATCTGAAACTCGACACCAAGCGAGTGAGATTTTGTTATTTGTGTCGTACTTTGTTTACTAACATGCTTCATTCAAAATGTATAAACTCATAGGGTGATTTTTCTGTGAATTGAATAGTTGCCAACCCCCGCTTGCTCGATATCTTTTGTTTTTAACGCAAAGCACATGACCTGATCCCACCATTCCCCTTCCACTCCAGGACAAGCAGACTCACAGCGCAATACCATCCATACTTGGTGGATGTACCCTCCACTCGCACTAAGCTGTTTTCCTCCACCTTTATTATTCGCACCGCAAAGGAATGGAACTCGCTCCCTGCCTCTGTTTTTCCGGCCAATTACAACCTGGGTCTCTTCAAGACAAAGGTGAATAGGTATCTTCTAGACCTTCGTGATACACCGTCGGTCGCATCTTCGCTTTCCATCAGGTGAGATTGCGGTCAAACGAAGGTCTATTTACCGTAAAAAAAAAGCAAAATAGTTTCAAACTGGATAGGCGTTACGTTTGGCGATGGTACATACAATATCTACAGGTGTGAAGCTAGAGCAAGGCGGCTCCACGAAAGAATCGGGAACTCATCCCCTCTTTCCACGTAGCTTGAACTTATATAGGCCTTCAATCAAACTTATAGATAGAAATAGGAATAAGATACAGTTAGTTGATACAGTGAGACGACCTCTGTTGCGCAGACTTCCCCCCTGATAAAAGCCTTATTGGCGTTCGATTCCCGCCTCCGGAAAAAATGTGTGCGGTCTGCAGGTTTTTATTCAGGGTTTTCTGGATGTTTTATAGGTATAATAAAAAAATATCTGTCTATGTAGTGTATTGTATTAAGTATATCAGTTAACTAGTACCCATGAGACAAGCTCTGCTTACCTTGGGGCTAGATAATGCTGTGTGAATTGTTCAAAATTATTTATTTATCGAAGAATCTAAAGAGATTACATAACACACATAGGTGTTTCATAAAAAAAAGGTGGGAATAAATAAAAAAGTAAGCAGTCTCGAGATTTTCTAGGTTTTCTAGCGTCGGGAGCTGGCTGCTCCTCTCTTTTTAACCGACTTAAAAAAGGAGGTTCTCAATTCGACTGCTTTTTTATGTTTGTTACCGCAGAACTCTGATTTTTATGATTCTTTTTTTATTTGAAAGCTGGTGCGTCCCGTGTTGTCCCATTCTAATTTGGTCCAGTCCTGACAATTGGATCCATGAAAAAACTATATAATTGAGTCGGTTTATAGATTTTTAAAACAAAATCAATTATCAAAGCTTAAGTTAGAGGCCCTCTGAGGTACGCCACTGTATAATGTATACAGGGTGGGGCAAATTTTTGGCCTCTTCAGGGTAGCTACCGTTTCTTTTGTAGTTAGAAGGTTTTGTTCTAAGAAACCTTCTGTTTTATTTTGAAGAAAAAAATAGACCCATTTTTATTTTTTTGAAAAAAAGTACGGTATTTTTGTTTGGTGTCTGTATGTAATTTCCTATTTATGTAAGTACTTAGTTTTAAGATAGTTTTGCACGCCTTGACGAGGCAGAATGTATGACCTTTGTATACCTACATTCCTGCAAAATAAATGATTATGATTATTATTTAATTATTATCTTTGCAGACCAAAACGCTGGGACGAGAGCTTGGAGAAGCCTCCACTAGACTACTCGGAGTTCTTCGATGAAGACACGGGACAAGCGCCCGGCCTGCAAGTCTGGGAGATCGAGAACTTTATACCGGCCCCTGTTGATGAGGTACTTATCAATAATTACTCGTAATTATTGATTTTTTTGTCGGGTTATTGTCGTGTGCCTTATTATTATTTGCCCTGAGTTTCTACCGCGCTACAACGCAATCGTGGTCATCGGGATGTACTCAGAGTTAGAAACGAGAGATCACATAACGACAAACTTCGGTTGCCTGGGAGAAATCGCTCTCAGCGATAAGGCCGCCTTTTGTACTATATTTATTATTTATATATAAGACTTCCATGTATATTGATTTTTAGTGCAATAAAGTGTTAATTCATTCATTCATTCATACTACGCGAAAAAAGTTATAATCAATACTTCTTTATCCAGGTCTTTGAAATATCTATCTATGTAATGTATTAAGTATATATATCAAGTACTAAAATTAAAAAAAAAAATATTAGTTTCATAAAGAAT
This sequence comes from Eupithecia tripunctaria, assembly GCA_955876795.1. NCBI lineage: Eukaryota > Metazoa > Arthropoda > Insecta > Lepidoptera > Geometridae > Eupithecia > Eupithecia tripunctaria. Next base: position 4,705,583 of record OY041613.1, on the reverse strand, counting down.
TGTACACCAATTCTCCGTTATGTATTTTATTTAGTTTTGTAGGTAATAAACAATGTTATAATTAAGTAGGTACGCTCTATAGTCAATAACATGTGCAAAGTGAAATTTCCGATACAATTTGATTATTTTGTGGGAATTCCGGGATAAAATATAGCCTATGTCACTCCCTGAAAATAAGCTTTCTAATGGTGTTAGATTTTTTTAAATCGATCCAGTAGTTTCGGAGTCTTTTCAATACAAACAAACAAGCAAATCTTTCTTATTTATAGTATTAGTGTAGATACCGACCTCACTCTTGCTTACTTATTTTCTGTTACTAAATGTCTAAGAACAAAACTAGCTAAAAGCGTTTTTTGTCATGTTTTTTCTAGTGCGCCCATGGTAAATTCTTCGAAGGAGACTGCTACATCATACTGAAGACGTCCATCGAAGAACAAGGTCAACTCTCCTGGGACATACATTTTTGGATCGGGTCAAAGGCTACTGTAAGTATATACACTAGCAAATATTATCGTATCGTGAATGTCAGTGGTATTTGTTCGTAATCTAAACAAACAATAAAGAGACCGCTATTGTTAAACTCGTCTAGAATAAATATTAAATCTTAAATAAGTCTAGTATAATCATTTCAGTTGGACAAAGGTGCTTGCGCAGCCATGCACGCTGTCAACCTTCGGAATTTACTTGGGGCGAAACGCACTCAACGCCACGAGCAAGGGGACGAAACGCCGGAGTTCCTAGCTCTGTTCGCGACCCCGCCTGTCTACATCCAGGGCAGCCATACTCCTTCAGGGTTCTTCACTGTCGACGACCCGGTAACTTATCTTACTAGAATCATTAGTAGTTGGAACGAAACGCACTCAATGCCACGAGCAAGGGGACGAAACGCTGGAGTTCCTAGCTCTGTTCGCGACCCCGCCTGTCTACATCCAGGGCAGCCATACTCCTTCAGGGTTCTTCACTGTCGACGACCCGGTAACTAAATTGATACTTATGTAGGCTACACTAATTACTTGAAGCCGGAACGGTATTTCAGGGCGATTTCAAATACCGTGTCATGGTCCCTTGCCGTCTCAGTCCCGTCGACGCGAGGGCACAAAACTGTTATAGGTATTTCTCAACTACCTACATCGCCTTCTAAGCTCTCGTCGTGGAAATCTATGCGCAATAGGCCTTCAGCCGAATAGTATCTCGTCATAAAAATCTATGCTCAGTAGATAGGCCTTCAGCCGAATAGGTGGGGGGACCTAGCAAAGTCATCTATCCAATTCGGTATACTTGTTACAATCAAGTCTCAGGCTAATTATATCTAAAACAGTGGTAATCAAGGCTTCGATCAGGTATTTCGCGGACTCTCTCCCCCGTAGATACCAAAAATGACACTCAAAATTGTCTACGTCTTGTTTTGACGCAGACAGTTTCACCTGACAAGTTTTGTGGATACTGAACAAGAGGTGGAGTGGAGTCGAATTTATTTTATTATATTTTGTAAGTAGGTACCTACCTGATTATAAGGATTTCTCGCCCCCTTTCGTAATAAAGTGTTCAATATTGTCTGATGCATTCAAAGTTAAACGTTAACTTTCTTCGCAGCATTACGTGACGCGTCTCTACCGCGTCCACGGTGCGGGAAGCAGCATCCACCTGGAAGTGGTGCAGCCTTGCGCCGCCTCTCTCGACCCGAGATATGTCTTCATACTGGACACGGGACTCGTTATTTATCTATGGTAAGTGTTGACAACTGCGCAAAAGAGTTACGGAAAAACCCCGAGGCAAGAACGATGTAGAGATCGTGAAGCCAGTGTAAAAAGATCATGCAGTCATATTCGATGCCTTCGCGCCTAAGACAGTTGTGGGTAAAATGTCTTTGATTCGCGCCCTACAGAGTCGGGATGAACTGTGGAAATAATTAGTTGCCTAGAACTCAATAGCTTTCGAAAGATGCAGGACGCAGGATGCAAGACGCCTTTAAGGGGAAAAAATACAAAAATTAAAATTATTAAATTAACTAGATATGCGAAATAAATAACTACAAATATTGTAATTATTTCGCAACGTGATGTATTCTCGAAGCGAGAGGCAAGCGAAAGATGGGTTTTCTCAAGGGAATCTTACCCATTATTATTATTACTATTATCGTACAGTATATAAAGAGATTATAATTATTTGTTCATTACGATGTAGTCCACAACACACAACACTTATACTCAAATTCAGAATCGAAGATGTTTTATGTCAACAAAGTCATTCATCAGTGAAAACTTAACAAAATCTTATAACACAACATAAAACAAGGTAGGTAATAGCAAGGTTATCACTAAAAACTAAAATACTAACTTCAAAAACGCATAATTTCACGTGTGCAGCGAAAAATGTTTAAATTTGACTTCGAAAACTAAAGAGATGTCCATAAAATGATGAATGAAGACTTTGAAATCCAAAAATTGTTTCGAGCTTCTGTGTTTAGTTTCGATGATACCAATGTCCTTAAATATTTTCCAACAATATTCCTCAGGGTTTGTAACGGCTTTAATAATAATAATAATAATAATAATAATTCTTTATTTCAGATAACTTAATCCATATTTTGTTAGTAGGTAGTTTCTTAAATTAAATGTTAGTCATACTTATCGCTAATATTAAAATTATCTTAGACAACTACCTAGTACATTTACACTAAAACAAACAAATTTAAATATGCAATGAATTGAATTCGATTAAATAGAAATAGAAATTAAATAGAAAAATGAATTACAGTCAAATAAAAAAATCAATTACAATCAAATAAAATGTCAGAATGAATTAAATACTATCAAATTAGATTACATAAAGTCAAAATATAAATTTAAATTAATCAAGTAATCACTTTTTGCACAAAGCGCTGCCATATCGGCGCAGTCATTCTGCCAGCTACTGTTTGTAGGATGCTGTTGGGGCTATCCCGCACTCTGCGCATCAGGGATGCTGTCTTTTTCCTAAGAATGGCAGCAAACCCATCTGTCTGGTACTCAGCAAACATCCCTGATGCACTGCAGAAACGGGGTAGTCCCAACATCATCCTAAAGATGTTATTGTACTGTACAGATAGGGTCTCCAGCGGTCGTTTGGTGTGGCTTACCCATAGGCTCCCGGTGTAGAAGTTTTGACAGTAAGATTTAAACAATGTTAGTTTGACTTCTTCATTACACCGGGAGAACCTACGGATCAACATATTACCTCTTACCGCTAGAGCCCTACGCTCTCTTTCAATATCTGCATTGTCCTTAAGGTCGTCGGTAATAACATGTCCAAGATATTTAAATGATGTCACTTTTTTAATGCTCATGCCGTTTAGGGTTATTTCTGGGAATTCTTCTAATTTATTGCCGGCGGCCTCAAAGACAATGTATTCACACTTTCTAGTATTGTAGCGGAGGCCGTGAGATGCAGCATAGTCCGCACAGACCCTCAGCATCTCCTCGACAGATCTCGCTGTTGTCCCCAGCAGCACCATGTCGTCCGCGTAGCTGATGTTGTTTATAGAAACCCCATCCACACGACAGCCAACACGCATGCCGCTGAGCTCAACAATTAGATAATTTACATATAGGTTGAAAAGCGAGGTCGAGCTTACCCCCCCCTGTCTTACCCCGCACTCCAACCTATATGCGTCGGAGAGAGCATTCGACCACTTAGTAACGTTGCTCTGGTGTCCGTACCAGAACCGAAACATATTCAACAGGTCCGGCGGCACCCTCCGGTCCCTCAACTTCCCCCACAGCACATCATAGGAAACTAAGTCAAATGCCTTGGAGAGGTCGAGGAAACAGGCGTACACCGGCGTCCTGCGGCTTGTGTAATATTGGACAGTATGCTTGAGTGATAATATTGCGCTTTCAGTGGACAGTCCGCGTCGAAACCCGAACTGTGCGTCATGTAGCTCTATGTGGTTTTGTAAAATAGAGTCAAGCATACTGTCCAATACCTTAGCTATTGTAGTGGCCAGTGAAATTGGACGGTAGTTCCCTTTGTCCGATATGTCTCCCGTTCTGTTCTTCACAATGGGCACCACTATCGTCTTCATGAGGTCAGCAGGTAAGTACGCATGACTAAGACACATTGTGAAGAACATTGACAGGAGGCCGGGCAAATGGTTTCCCGCGTATTTGAGATGCTCGATGCCGAGCCCATCATGTCCGGGAGACTTGCCTCGTGTCATGCCTTTTATTGTAGCGCGGACCTGGTCCGCCGACACATGCAATAGAGGTTCGTCACCCCGAGCGTAGGAATCGGCATCGGTCATCTCCGAGGGGCCAAGGGGGGAGTGAACTTTGAAGTGCTCGCTAAATAACTGCGCTATCTCCTTCCGCTCACTCTTGCCCTCTACACTCACAGGGGGGCCAGGCTTAATGTTAAGTTTACCAGTTGACTTCCAAAAGGTTTTGAAGTCTTTTGCTGCACACTCTTTTGCTAATTTGTCCATAATAAGCTGGTCCTGGTTTCTCTGACACCACTTCAGGCGGCTTTTAAAGATTTTGCGGGTTTCGCACATTTGCTCATAAATCTCGCCTGAAGTAGGTCTGTTACTCAGCAACCAGCTATTGAATTTAAGCCTGGCCTCCCCATGCGCGCTACGTACATATTTGTATACAAAAAATATCCAGGTTTTTGAATCGGAGTATAGGGCTCTTATACACGGAGTGCACGACGAGACGTGCAGTCCGTGTCGTTTTTCGACGAGACGTGTAGTGCACGTCTCAAATACAAACGTGCCGTCCGTGTACCTCGGTTAGAACGCGAGTTGACTCACATTCATAAAATTGCATGATTGTTACAGGAACGGCAAGAAAGCAAAGAACACGCTAAAATCCAAAGCACGCCTGTTCGCCGAGAAAATAAACAAACAGGAGCGTAAGAACAAAGCAGAACTAATCGCAGAACCTCCGGGGAAAGAACCGCGCTCCTTCTGGGAGATACTCGAGTATACCGGGGACAATCCCTTTGTACCGCAGGTTTGTTATTACAGCTTTACCTATCTCTCTAGTCAATATTAGTACAAGACAAACAGAGAATAATAAATCTGAATTAATTGATCAACAGAAAAGATACTCAACTTACCCAAGTGTACCGGAGACAATCCATTTGTACCGCAGACTTTGAGCCTTTGTATTTCTCTAGCTGTCAGACAGAACATCCGTGGACAGAATCATCAAGATAAACAAAGATAAATTAAAGCCAGAATCTCGAATACATCTCGTGATGGTCATATAACGTTATTTTGACGCCATCTGAAAATAGCGTGTTGTTTCGCAGTGAATGCGAATTGTTTATGTATTTATTAAACCTGTAGTGATGTTATTCTATCAATAATGAAGAATTCAATATCTACCTTCACTATGCTGTATTGAAAACCAATCGTAGTGCACACATGAACTCGAGAAGCAAAGAAATGGGTTTGGTCTTACCAAACACTGTGTAATATCAGACAGAAAATCACACTAATATTATAAATGCGAAAGTTTGTATGGATGGATGGATGGATGGATGGATGGTTACCTCTTCACGCCAAAACTACTGAACGGATCGGGCTGAATTTTTTTTCAGCTTTGCATACAGTTAATTCTAATCCTGGAATAAAACATAGGCTACTTTTTATCCCATAAATCAGTTCCCGTAGGATAAAAATCACCTCTAAACGTTTTCATAGGAACAACGCGTGCGAAGCCGCGGGGCGCAGCTAGTATGATTATAATTTATAACACAGAATTAATTATTTACAGGAGCACGTGCCAGAAGATTTCGCCATAATCCCCGCTCGCTTGTACCGCGTAGAGCTAGGCATGGGCTACCTCGAGCTGCCTCAGCCAGAGAACGCGCCGCTCGCGCGCACCGCTCTCGCCACGCGCAGCGTTTACATACTGGACGCGCATCTCGACGTGTTCGTCTGGTAAATACATAATGCTCGACATTACTTAGAACCATCTAGAATGTTCTAGAAGACTTCTCCATAATCCCCATCGCTTGTACCGCGTAGAGCTAGGCATGGGCTACCTCGAGCTGCCTCAGCCCGAGAACGCGCCGCTCGCGCGCACCGCTCTCGCCACGCGCAGCGTTTACATACTGGACGCGCATCTCGACGTGTTCGTCTGGTAAATACATAATGCTGGACATTACTTAGAACCATCTAGAATGTACTAGAAGACTTAATCCCCGCTCGCTTGTACCGCGTAGAGCGATAGCTATGGGCTAGGTCGAGCTGCCTCGTCCGTGTTTAATCTGATGAAGAACGCGTCAAAGCACGGCTATATGTAAATCAGGCCAGTTATACGATGAGTAGATTATTATATGAGGTCTATGGGTACCTACATAAAGTAGTCTGCCAGAAATAGAAGTGGTTAAAAATTATTTGTATTTGTCTTCAACGCGGCGGTTGTCAATTCAGATGTTTTCGGTTTTAATAGGTCTACTACCTTTTAAAACCGCTGAGTCATCCGAACCCTATAAATCTTATAATAAAGAACAAAGAAACGATGGATTGCATGAATGATGACATGGTTGGTACAGAAATGACGGCTGATAGAGTAGAATGGAAGTAAAATACATATTTTGGCAACCCCATCTAGCGTGGGATAAGGACCGCAAGATGAAGTCGAATAAATAAAGCTGGAACACTATTTGTTTTTATCAGGTTCGGTAAGAAGTCATCGCGACTAGTTCGCGCCGCGGCCGTGACATTGGCTCAGGAGTTGTTCAACATGGTCGCTCGCCCGCCGCACGCGATCGTCACTCGACTGCAAGAGGGGAACGAAACTCAGGTAAAACTATTAATGCTACTACTTATTTATTTTATTAGGACTACCAACTAGAGATAACACAAAAAAAACATGTAAATACAATACATGATAAATACTTTCTACTTCTAAAACTTCTAAAAATTATATACACAAAAATAGACGTGAGTAAAGCTACGTGAGTCGTAGGCTATACAAGACAAATAAATCAATAAAGTACGAGGGATAATTAAGGGATAGCTATAACACGCGAAACTTTGTATGTATGTTACTCTTTCAAGCAAAAACTACTAAACGAATCTGGCTGAAATTTCGAATAGACGTAGTTCTACCCCTGGAATCAAACATAGGTACTTTTTATCCCATCAGTCAGTTCCCATGGGATAGAAATCACCTTTTAACGTTTTCATAGAAACGCGAAGACGAAGCCGCGAGCAGAAGCCAGTATCAAAATAAATGAAACACTCACTTGTTTCAAAGCCAACAACCGCCTGCGACGCAGGAGGTTGCGGATTCGATTCCCGCCTCGGGACAAATGTGTGTACGATCTGCAGATATTTGTTCAGGGCGTTCTGGATGTTTTTTATGTATAGAAAAAAATATCTATCCTATGTAAGTGTATTGTATTATGTATATCAGTTATCTAGTACCCATAACACAAGCTCTGCTTAGCTTGGGGCTAGATAATGTTGTGTGAATTGTCCAACATCATTTATTTAATAATTAATTTTACCCCTGACGTTTTCAAGGTGTTCAAAACCTACTTCGCTGGTTGGGAGGAGATCATCGCAGTGGATTTCACCCGCACTGCAGAATCCGTCGCGAGAACTGGGGCCGATCTGGCCAGCTGGGCTAAACAACAGGAGACCAAGTATGTATTTTATTTATTTATTAAGGAATAAGTAACGACTACATTAAACTTTTTATACATTTTTGTTAGTACTTCACTATGTAAAGAGGGGTAATATTCGCAATGTAGCCCACAACGCTATCCACATATGCGTATACATACAGAATAAAAAAAACATGCAACAAGAAAGCCTAACAAAAACTAAGCTAGTAAGTAGTAGTATTAGTATAACTGATGCAATTTTACATTTATTTTAGAATTATTTATTTTTAGGGTCCATGTGTTACATAAAATTGACATCATAATTAAAAACACAATAATCAAAAAGAAATATGTACATTGGATTTAGAAAAAATAATTCATTGCACCACCTTTCCTCAGTTTAAGTTTTGATAAATGCTATCACAGATTTACACTTCTCTTAATATAAAAAAAAATCGACTGGTACCTCGCTCTTTTTTGTGCAAATATGAAAAATATGCACGATAAATGTTTCATTGTCAGATGACTATTTATAAATTCAACCCGATTCATTCAGTTATTTTTTCATCTAATACGATATCGTGATAACGTAATAAGACAAGATCGAAAGGAGTAGTAAGTAATTCGCAATTTATCCATCATGGAAGCACTGAGAGTAAACTGAAAATATGTAATGGAATTTTAGTTTATTTTTACGTTGCTTAAAATTATGTAGCTACAAAATTAAACTCCCATCTTTATCTGCTAACTGTGAAGCTGTATTGTACGACCAGTCTTTCAATACTTATCCATCTAATTATTTTTTAACCGACTTCAAAAAAGGAGGAGGTTCTCAATTGGAATGTTTTTTGTTACATCAGAACTTTTGTCTGTGTTGTGGTCTGATTTTCATTATTGTTTTTTTTTTATATGAAAGGTGGTGCTTCCCGTGTGGTCCCATTTTAATTTGGTTCAGTTTCAAATTCATGAAAAATCTATAAAAATTGAAGTCGGTTTATAGTTTTTTAATATGAATTATCTCATGTCAACAAAAATTAAAAATGTTTTCTCTTTCTCCCATAGAGCGGACCTATCTGCCCTCTTCACCCCCCGCCAACCGATAATGCCAGCCTCAGAAGCTGCAAACCTCTCCACCGAGTGGAACGAAGACCTGTGCGCGATGGAGGCTTTCGTGCTGGAAGGCAGACACTTCGTCCGGCTGCCGGAGCACGAGCTCGGCGTGTTCTATAGTGGAGACTGCTACGTGTTCCTGTGCAGATATGTCACTGTAAGACCTCAACAACCTATATTGGTCCACTGCTGGACGCATGTCTCCTCCTGAGAAGCGCCTTATTGGCTTTTATCTCATGGGCGGTAATACCCATAATCCCCATGCTGGGCGGGTTGGAGATCGCAGTTTGGCGGTAGAATTGTGACGTAAGAGGCACTGCTGCCCGTCCCCGGTAGATATCCCTTAGTCGCCTCTTACGACACTCGCGGGATGGGTTGGGATGGTGCAAATTCTATGCCGGCCACCACATGGCAACGCGTTGCGCTGATGTATGTAGTTAAACTGGGCAGTGTACTTGGCGAGACGATAAAGAAGCAGAGCACTGGGCCGATGATGGTCAGACGACGTAGATAAAACATAATTAGGTATTTTATTTATTGAAAGAGGCAGTACATTAATGGGATTCTGTTAAATAAAAATAATATTGTCAATAATATAGGGTACATTTTAATGCATATTAACAAATTATTAACTTTTAAGAAGTGAGAAATTGAGTACCGTGAAAGTTGTTTACTTTGCCACTTTTTTGACCTAAACAAAGTTCAAACTGAATTAAATTAAAAAAAATGTATGACTCTACTGTGTAAAGTCTATTCCCAAATCTGGCATATTTAATTGGCATTGCTTCGATATGCGTATATTTTCCGTATATTCATATGCAAGATTGTTATTAACAAAAAACAAAAGTGGTAAAGTCAACTGCCGCTACTGGCAAGATTGCCAAACGAAAAAGAAAATGGAATTTTATAGTTACACGTTTGATAAAACGAGCAACGTGCTGTTCTACTTCTATCCAGCAAAACAATATCAAAAGATAAGGCTATTTAGCAGTAGTAAAGAATTTCTTCATACAAGTGGCAATCTTGCCAAATTTTTAATAATTTTCCATACAAAATAGAAAAGTAGGTCAAGGTTGTCACAAAATTTTATGTTGTTAAATCAAAATGATTAATTTTTTTATAAAAAAAATGTGCAATTTACACAAAATTTCTGAAAAAAAAAACAACGGGCACTCCGGGAGTGCCGGATGAAGTGAAAAATAAACACACCCTCTTCCGATGTACTAAGGCACCACAAGTAGCAATTTTGTTCTTTGCGATAATAAATACTTCGAACGGCGCCATCTGTTAGCCTGCAGCGACATTTCTCTACTACTCCTAAGGTCATATCAACTGACGCTGTGGGATTTCAAGTAAGTGAACTATTTACTCAGGTAGCTGTAAAATTTGAACTTTTAAAAGCTCATCTTAGTAGGCTGCTAGCTTACAATGTAGTACCAATTTTAAATTACAATAATGCAAGCGTGTTACGTTTACGTCACCATGCGAGACTGATCTTACATGTTAGATCAGCATCACGTGACCCTGACGCGAGTTTACCATTTATTGCACATGCCAAAAAAAGTTCACAATGCCGCCTAAGAAGTTTTCAGTTCAAAATAAACATTTGTTCTTATCATAATGTAGAAACAACATTGAGCACGTGTTTGAATTACATTAAGTAGAGATATTTGGCATGAGGAATATTTTTATTTTCTCTGATTTGTCTCTGTCTAAGCGTAAAACTATCAATCACATGAAACTAGTTTCTACCCGCGGCTTTGCACACCTTATTTCTATAGAAACGTAGACAAATTAGTATCTTCATAATTTGACGTCACATAGCCGCGAATCCTACTGTGACAACCCTAACACCAACCAAAACATGGCAAACTCGACAACACAACATTTTATTAGGGGATGGTGACTTTTCCAAATCAATTTTTTGATTGTATACAGCTTCTACTTTAATAAAACAACAATTATTTACGAAAAGAATAATAGTATAACGAAATATCAATGATTCACTTAAGTTGACAGTGTATTTCCTACTTAAATTGTATGAAGTTCCGGAGCACTAAATTGTTGACCATTATCATAAGAAAAATTTAACGGACAAAAATGACGTTTAATACACTTTGATGGTTGTCATTTGGTATTCAGTGCTGCCATTTAATAATTAAATTATGCAATAAACGGGAAAATACACGAAAATAGTCGACTAAAAAGCCATAACATTTAGTCTGGAAAAAAGTCAAGTGGCAAAGTTTTGTGTCATGGCAAAGTCAACAGATCTTACGGTACCATTAAAAATGAGTTCATGTGGTCCGATCGGTAGGTCGAAGCGGAATTACAAATCCTTATAATCCGATTAATCGAACTAATAGGAAAAAAGTTCATGTGGTCCGATCGGTAGGATAAAGGCAGTAGGACGAAGCGAGATTACAAATCCTTATAATCCGATTAATCTAACTAATAGGAAAAAAGTTCATGTGGTCCGATCGGTAGGACGAAGCGGAATTACAAATCCTTATAATCCGATTAATCGAACCAATAGGAAAAAAAGTTTGTGTTCCGATCGGTAGGACAAAGGCAGTAGGACCACGTGGCCAGAGGGAGTAATGTGCCTCAGAGATATGTCCTTTTACGGCGTGTAGTGAATGTAACGGCTCGCAAGGTCCGAAGCTTAAGCGATGTGACCTGGATAGGCCAGGGCATCGTCACGAAAACACACATTTTAGAATTCTAGCTTAGATTGAAGAGACTACAGGTGGGACGCGCGTTAAAAGAGTCTTGGTTGAAGTAATTCAATCTCTCCGTGCAAATAGCACTGCTATCTCTATATAACACTATCTAGAGTTTGTTTCTTCTAAGGATGCTACGTGCGTGACGATTCTGCCACGATGCCATTGTCAAAGTGAAGCAGAAGCTAGCAGAATCGGGCCCTAAATGTTATGGGACAATAGAAAGGAGCCTATTTTTAAAGGCCGTACCGAAAAAGCCACTTGACGTATCGTTTCGTCTACAATAAACTTTGTAACGAATAAACTCATAAGCTACTAGACATATTTCAAAAATTATTTTAAGAATGCTACATTATCCCTGAGTAACATAGCTTTATTTATAATAAATAAATGTCCGCTAGTATTCATTAATGAACTAATAAACTATCCGAACCATCTGTCTCCAACTATGGTTTATCCATTTTGAATGAAGCATGTCAGTAAACAAAGTACGACAAATAACAAAATCTTACTTGCTTGGCGTCGAGTTTCAGTTATAGTTGTAAGCAATTTTTATTGAAGGGAGGATCTAAAATCGACAAGTAATGTAAATTACGTATAAAAGGACGCGCCAACAAAGTGAATTTTAGGTTAAGTATGGGCGGTTTGTTTACGTTTATGCTCCATTCAAAATGGATACGATATAGTTTGACCTTTGTTCGCAGCAGGAAGAGGAAAGCGAAGGCTCAACGGTAGAGCCAGAAGACGATGCTGAAACGGCCACCTGGGTTGTTTACTTCTGGCAAGGTATAAAAATGATTTTGCTATAGTAGAATTTTAGAATTCTCAGGAACTTGAACCGAATTTTTCTGTGTATTGTCAGGGTACCCTTCTATAAAAGGAGGTAAACTTTTTTCATAACACATAGGTTTATATAATTTTTATTAATTAGCCTCTGAATGGTTCAAAAAGGTTGATAAAGAAAGTCTTTATGGAAAGTTGTTATTCCTTGGTTTTTGATTTGATTTACTCAAAGCTCGGTAACCTATACCTATGAATTAAATTATGAATCACGTATATTTACTACAAAACTACCCCTAGGTTGTGTGCAATAAATATCTGAAATTTCAACGCGGGCGCAGTTAGTTGATGATGACATTTTGTTGATTGTTTTGAAAAAAATAAACAACCGACCTCAAAGTCCCTAATATTTATAATTTAAGTTTGGTGGGACAAATCCTTCGGCAATAAGGACCTTAATTCGACGATCTTGGGATTATGTTATCTCTTAATATTGAAAGAACCATCCCAAACGGCCTACAAATGACGAAGTAATCGACGAACATAACATACATAAAAAACACATACAGCCGAACATCCAACGTACTCCTTGTAGTGCTTTGAAGTCGGTTGAAATGACATATTATCCCGAATACTGAAGAAGCCCATATCAGAAAGCAATATTTATATACACTACATACTAAATACCTAATATGCCTACATACAAAATTATGTTTGTTGATCGATTAAGAAAATAACCATAGCTACCGGCTGATATTTCAGAAATAAAATAACATGTTATAAAATGGATTACGTAAACGCGTAAGAAATAAGAAATGAATTTCATAGAGTTTTCCGTCCCGCATTTTAGTATACCTGCAATAACGTACTTTCTAACTTATGTTTAAAAAATAAACAACATTCTTAGCAAGTGTATTTTAAATAGAATTTATTTAAATATCTTTCATCGTTGTTCAGGGCGCCGCGCTCCAAACATGGGCTGGCTGACATTCACATTCGGCCTAGAACGCAAGTTCAAACAACTTTGCAAGCGGCTCGACGTAGTACGGACTCATCAGCAGCAGGAAGGACTCAAGTTCATGGCGCACTTCCATCGCCGGTTCATCATCAAAGACGGCAAGAGGAATGTTAAACCGGTATGTAAGATGATCGATGTGGCGCGATTGTAAGGCCCGCCTGCAACGCAGGTTGCTGGTTCGATTCCCGCCCTGGGACTGTTTGTATGATCTGCAAATATTTGTTTCCTTGAGATATCTGAGGATGATGAACAGAGGTTAATAGTTATCTTTATGAATGTTCTGAACTTAGCAGGAAACGTATTGATGAGTCAGTAGCAACCATGAGTCAATATTAGCGACATGAGTACGCGTATTATGATTAAAGAAATGTATTTCACGAACTTCGGTTGTATACTTGGTAAAATTGGGCTTCTGTATGCTGAGTTTGCATTACTCTATTTTCTCGCCTGCCACACAGGTTGCTGGTTCGATTCCCGCCCTGGGACATATGTTTGTACGATCAGCAAACATTTGATTGATTGAGATATCTGATGACGATGAACAGAGGTTAATAGTTATCTTTGTGAATGTTCTGAACTTAGCAGGAAACGTATTGATGAGTCAGTAGCAACCATGAGTCAATATTAGCGACATGAGTACGCGTATTATGGTCAAAGAGATGTATTTCACGAACTTTGCTTGTGTACTTGGTAAAATTGGGCTTCTGTATGCTGAGTTTGCGATACTCTATTTTCCGTGGAAATTTGACAGCGCTCCGAAAATAGAGTAAGGCGAACTTTGAAATAAACAGTAAGGCAGTTCACACTCAGCATACATAGGTCCGTATTATGAGAGCTTGCTCAGTCATAGATCTATGCTTGAGTGACGTGTATTCCATAGAAAAGCGTTTCTCAAGCAGTGGTCGACGACTGAGTAAGCTGATATGGGCCTTAGAGGTTTTAAATTGATATTGTTCACAGGAGGGCGGAAAGCCACCAGTGGAACTATTCGAGCTTCGCAGCAACGGTTCGGCGCTGTGCACCCGTCTCGTACAAGTCAAGGCGGATCCCTCGCAACTTAACAGCGAATTCTGGTATTTATATTCTTTGACTGCAAAGTATATAGATGCAAAGGGCAAGGTGTTTGTTGGGAGTATTTTAGGGACCCTTTAAGCCCATGAAATTAGCATTTAGGTCACTTACGGAGACACCTAATGGTTTATGGGCAGCTAAAACGCTGTCGGCGACTTACAATAATCGACACTAAAATGACTAGTGTGTTGAATAATCAATTTATTGGTAGAAACATATTACAAGTCCCGAAAATAACTATTATAACTAAGTATAATACAATAATAATTTCAATTGATTAATTATAAACAATAAATAAATAAATAATTAAAATATTATACAATTTTTTGCACATACTCGTCAACACTATAGAACGCCTTCTCGACGAGCCACGATTTGAGCCTGCGCATAAAGGAAGAGAGTACTGGCTCAAAACACAAACGATGCAAACTTCTAAAAATTACTAGACTACTAAACCCGCATTTACAAAAATACAGGCCATAAAACGACACGCATCCGTCTCGCGGTTTGTTCGGTAACTAGCTTTTCTGTCGAGGTTCGTGACCGACACACGACGAGTAGGCCTTTTACAATACAATACAATACAATAAAATAATGTACACCATTAAATAATAACATTAGGTACTTCAGTAGTCCCAGTACGGGGATTGTTATCTAAGGAAAAGAAAAAAATAACGTCACTTTGTCGTCGAATGCGTAAAATGTTTGAAATTAATTCCTTCAATTTCAATAATTTACGCAATGTATGACGATTCGGTGTCTTTTCTCTATTTTACCCTATACAACAATCCCCGTGCTAGAGCGGCATGTGCCTTTTGTAGTTTCCGGAAACAAAAATATTGATATTCCTCTTTGTTTCAGCTATATCCTAAACGTGCCACTGGAAGGCGGCAACGATGAGTCATCAGCAATAGTGTACGCATGGATCGGCAGCAAGGCCGACGCTGACTCAGCGCGACTCATCGAACAGATCGCTGAGGAGAAGTTCAACAACCCGTGGGTCAGCTTGCAGGTAAATACTAAATGATAATAAAGATATCTCCATAACAAGTTTACAATAAGTTGTTCAATAGTTGAGACCCTCATTATGTATAAAAAACTTGTGTAAGTGGGTCTCGCTCTTCCATATCAGACAAATGATATTATATTATACTAGCTTTTGCTGGCGGCTTCGCGCGCTCAATTAGCTATGTCCGTCCCCGGGATACCGTTTACCTCCCTGCCAAATTTCATCAAGATTCGTTCCGCCGGGAACGAAATAAAAACTATCCTATGTCCGTCTCCTGGTTCTAAGCTACCTCCCCACCAATTTTCAGCCAAATCGGTTCAGCCGTTCTTGTGTTATAAATAGTGTAACTAACACAACTTTCTTTTATATATTTAGATTCTTTTATATATTTAGATATTGTAACCGAGAAACAAAGCAAAAGTAATTTTTTTATCTACTTACTTCTGTTTTAAGTCTTAAAATCTAACATCTAGTCTAAGAATAGCTAGTTTACATAATAACGGGAAGGTAAAATGTGTGATTTGTAAAATATGAGTTTTAGTGATGTCTTGGATGGGAGGTTGTCTAAGGACACCAGTCTCTTAAGAGTCTGGGCAACGTGGGACCCAGATGGACTCAATGATGAGTCAGTCGACGACCCCACGTGTCTTAATTCGAACAGGGCTCATCCTATCCTCTATATTCTTCCTATTCTTTAAGGCTACACAAGTCGTCGTCGACGGGGCGAACTCATCATAAGGTGCGGCCATCGATCAAAAATTTCGCGGGCCCCCCTTAGATGCACAATGCGCGCTCTGAAACCGTCTGTATCAAAAGCTTTCCTTTTTGGCATATATGGATAGCATTTGAATTAGTGTCATTTGAGCGCTAGGACAGAAAGCATGCCTAGCAAAATTACAAAAATCACAAGTTCAAGACACAAAAAAGACGGGTTTCCTATCTTCAGTAAAGTTTTAATGCATTTATTACCACTTTAATGTACAATTATTGCCCTTACCTCAAAAAATCGGAGTTGAAAATTATTTATTGGTTCGCATTGTTACGATTATAACTTTGTTCTAAATACATTAATAGAGAGGCAATTTTTCTTATTTATATATTTTAATTTTTTGTGATCTTGCTATTATTTTTAATCTAAAAAGACTATATTATTCATTTAATAATGATTCAAACATTTATAAAAAAATATTAGATTATTATTTTGATTTAATTTTTTTTCTTTTTTTTTGCACTATTATTTGTAATGTATTGACTACACAGAAACAGTTCTCAGACTTCTCTTAACCATCCATATACCAAACTATTTGCTGTCCGTGATAAAAGATTTTTATTTATTTGATTAGTACCTAACTAGATAGAATCAAATGAAATTAAATATGATAGGTACAAGGTAACGGTATGATTTACAGATTGTTCCTGTAAAAACGAAGTTTTATTATTTTCACTTACTTACCTACTTATAAAATAAAATAAATTCAACTCCACTAATCTCTTGTTCCATAAGCAGAAACCTTGCCAATCTGCGCAAACTGTCTGCGTCAAAACAAGTCGTAGACAATTTTGAGTGTCATTTTCATAAGGTTCTAGGTATCTACGGGGGAGGCCGCGAAATTTTTGATCGATGGGTGCGGCCTAAAATAAGTCTGCGATCTCACCTGACATTGTAGAAATAACTTCGCGCTAGGATGAAATGCATAATGATTTAATCGAAAACAGTCGAGAAAATGGGAATCGAGTTTTAGCACAAGGCTTATTTATCATAGAGAAACCAGTGTGTCTTTTCTAAATAGATTTATTTCAACTTTGAATGAATAAACTATGCCTATAACTGTTTGATGTTGACCATCCAAAACTAAGGATGAAATCAATTTATACCGTCATAAACTATGTTTGTATACCACTAAAACAGTAAAAAGTATACGTTTGAAAAATACAAGCTTCTAAACTTTCTTATTTCAACACGAATTTTAGCTTAACTTTGGGAGAAAATAAATAATACACGTGGAAAGAACACTCTAAAATGAAGGATTTACCGCCATAGTTTAGTTATTATATTCTTATTCTTAGTTTTTCTATGATAAGATAACATAACCCTTGTGCTAAAGTCTGTTCGGCGTCATATATCTTTGTGCATATTCTATCGCGCGGGTATGTCTATAATGACAGGTGAGATAGCATGCATTTAGGCCGCGTTCGCTCACCCATGACAAACAGTGTACTCTTAAAGGTATAAGATTATCCTTAGTTGAGGATGGTCACCATCAAACAGCGTAGTAGTTGGGTAACTTCTACGCTGTTTGATGTTCCACGTCTGTATGCAAAGAAGACTCCGATAACTAAACTAACGAACAATAAGTACATATTAACAAACCTGTTTGTATAGGTCAGTTATGAGGATAAAGTATTATTTTTATCTACGTGACCCTGTAATATAAGGTTACTTCATTAGCGCTTTGTGCTAGGAAGTAAAGTGAGATTATTAGCAAGGCAATCATTGAATAAAATATGTAAACAGGCAAAAATTTATGAGATTGGAGTGCAGCACAGATATGTGTGAGTCATAAATATAAATATTTTACTAGCAGCGCCTCGCTGTTTCACCCGTGTAGTTCTCGTTCCCGTGGGAATAGGTGATTTCAAAATGGCTAAAAAAATATATACGTATTCTCTATTGATTTAGAAACATATCTACATATTTATTCTAGAATTTTGAGATGTTTTTATTGTAGAATTTAACCATTGAAAAATTGATATTTTAAATCTCATTCGCAAAATTTTAAAACGCTACGCCATTGGCTAGAGCGGATGTGACATCACTGATCACATTTCTTCTTTTTTTTATTCTGCTTGCTACACCATGGTTTGACACTATTCTGTCCTCTTTAACATTTCGTATTGTCGGTTATTTTCTGATTTTTCGAAAAACCTCTTTCCTGAGATGATCACTACTGAGGTCGTCAAAAAAGGTTTTAATCGAGTGTGAACGTCGACGTCAAATAAACATGGCGCCAATATGGCAGCGTTCTTATCACCCGAAAATGATTGTAGTTTTGATTTGTTTTTTTTACCTTGTTAATGCGAAATTCAGTGAGCGGTCTTATCATTTCTCGGTTAAATAATGACCTAAAGAATCGATTAAAACAATAAAAAAAATCGATGCATATAAGTACCCTATTCTGGGATAAAATATACCCTATGTCACTCCCTGAAAGCTAAGCTTTCTAATGGTGAAAGTTGTTTTTAAATCTGTCTAGTAGTTTCGGAACCTATTCAATGCAAACAAACAATCAAATCTTATCTCTTTATAATATTAGTACAGATTAAATATATCAGTTATCTATTACCCATAATAACGCAAGCTCTGCTTAGCCCAAGCTAAATCCTGTGTGGATTGTCCAGCGTTATTTATTTATACTTAACCCAATGCTTTTGTCTGTACTTACTTGTTTACACATCCCCGCTTCTTTTATTTCATAAAATGTTTATTAAGGCCCATACACCAGCGAAAGTGGCGCCCCCAACTATTATATCTTATTATTACGTTGAACGCAGAAATTTTTAAAAATCCTAAGTTCAGTTTGTGGTATCTATTATAAGCTATTTATTAAAGCCTCTGTAATAGTTTCATTTTGTAAAGCTTAGGTAGAGATACGAAGTTGCGCTTTTTGGCCACCAAACTCTATTTTCGCATCTCCTCCTAAACTATATGAGATAAAATTATTACAGAGGTATTAAAAAGTAGCTTATAATAGATAACACAAACTGAACGTAGGATTTTTAAAAATTCCTATGATAAAAGTAAAAATATGATAAAATAGATATTGCTGTCATAGTCTAGTCAACAAGTTCAAAAACGTGAAAAATAGAGATAAAGGTCCTAAAAATATGAGCGATGGCTCATTCGATTCGGAATCACCTCTAGAAAAATGTTTTTGAAGGATTTTGGTGCAGGTTAAAAATTGCAATTGTTATTAACAAAATAAGATGAAAAAAAAAATGATATTTTGTTTTTTGTTAATAACTCGAAAAATATTAACATTTAAGCAATTTTGAAAAAAGCTCGTTAAAGAGGAGAAAATTTCCAATAAAATAGTCCTGACTCCCGGAATTCTATCTCCATTATTTATAATTTTAATTAGACGTTGAAAATAGGGATCCTCGCGGCAGTTACGGCATGCGCGCGCCGCCGCTAAAGAGAGTTCAGCAATAAAAATATTTTTTTATAACATAAAATGTGATTTAAAAAATATGAAAAAATCCTAGTATCTTCTTAACACTTGAAAGAATCGAGCCCTGAAGAAAAAAAAGTTTCATAACCATTTTTCAAAAAGTTATTCAATTGTTAACTAACCAATTTTTTCCCAATCTCCATGGGCATAAACAATGGGATGAAAGGTATAAATAATTGGCCTATATTTTTTTTTTCAATTAATTACCGTTCATAGCTAAATATTATTTGAAAAAAAAAAATTATCAACATTTTTTAGATTTTAAATTTTTCAATAGCTATAAAGAATTCCGGGAGGAAGGACTTTTTTATTGGAAATTTCCTCCTCTTTAACGAACTTTTTTCAAAATTGATTAAATGTTAATTTTTTTCGATTTATTAACAAAAAACGAAATATCATTTTTTTTTTCATCTTATTTTGTTAATAACAATTGCAATTTTTAACCTGCACCAAAATCCTTCAAAAACATTTTTCTAGAGGTGATTCGAATCGAATGAGCCATCGCTCATATTTTTAGGACCTTTATCTCTATTTTTCACGTTTTTAAACTTGTTGACTAGACTAATATTGGCTCGGGTCGGCGCCTTAAAGTTTTATTTCCTTTTTTAGATCCTGAGTGAAGGCAGCGAACCAGACAACTTCTTCTGGGTAGCGCTAGGTGGCCGCAAACCCTACGATACCGAGGCTGATTATTTGAACTACACACGTCTCTTCCGCTGCTCAAACGAGAAAGGATACTTTACTGTGTCAGAGAAATGCACGGACTTCTGTCAGGTAAATGATAAATAGATAAATTTCTGATAGGTAAGAAACAAATAAACTTGAGTAATAAGTACAAACAAAGCCATAATATAGTCTACGCTAGCTGCGCCCCGCGCCTTCGCATGCGTTGATTCTATGGAAACGTTTAAAGATGATTTATATCCCACGGGAACTGATTTATGGGATAAAAAAGTAGCCTATGTTTGATTCCAGGATTAGGATTACCTGTATGCAAATTTCAGCCCTATCCGTTCAGTAGTTTTGGCGTGAAGAGGTAACAAACATCCATCCATCCATCTATACATCCAAACAAACTTTCGCATTTATAATATTAGTGCGAGTGTGATACTGCACAAAACGTATGTAAATCTCCTTTCCCGGTTAGGTATGTCAGTATTTTAACTAACTGATACTGACTAAATTATTGAAATCCTAAAACAGGATACTTCTGACGATCGCTGTGGCGCGGCGACCTGCGACGCAAGAGGTTACGGGTTCGATTCCCTCCTAGGGACAAATGTGTCTACGATCTGAGTATAATTTTTTGCTTTCAGTTGAACTTTCTGGAAATATTCCATTTTGTTAAACTTCCTCAAAGTGGTTACAAAGATGAACTAATCGGAAAAATAATTCCAATTAGTTTAACTCGTTTAACATGTTAGAACTTTTCGGAATAGAAGTATTTGTTCGGGATTTTCTTGATGGTTTCCATGTACATTAAAAAACATTTATCTACGTGGTGTATTGTATATTATCAATCAGTTATCTTATTTGAGGTTTCAGTTTCTTTATTCTCAAACAAATACATTTGTGTCTGAGGCTAGATGTTGCTGTGTGGATTGCCCAGAATTATTTATTATTGATTAAACTAATCTTTCTGTAGGACGATCTAGCCGATGACGACATCATGATTCTGGACAACGGTGAGCAAGTGTTCCTGTGGCTAGGCGCGAAATGCTCAGAAGTTGAGATTAAACTTGCCTACAAATCTGCTCAGGTGGGTACTTTACAAACGGTGTTCTTCTACCTCAACAGCCTATAGGTATTGGTCCACTGCTGGACGCAGGCCTCCGCCTGATAAGCGCCTTATTTGTATTTATTGTGTGGACAGTAGGTTAATGTCCATTGTCCACACGCTGGGCATGCGGGATGGGGATCGCGGTTCGGTGATAGAATATTCTGCAGGGGGCGCTGCAGCCCGTAGATATCCCTTACCCTCTAACGACACTCGCGGGAAGAGTTGAGGGAAACGAAATAAGGCTATAATCCTATGGGAACTGTGTTATGGGATAAATAGTAGCTTTAGCCAAACATTCTCTATTCAAGCCTACACAAAAGCTTGTCAAAGCTGTCCGTCCATGTCCATGTGTTTATTTCATATTTGATAATGATTGTTTAAAAAAAATGGCTTTTATTTTGTAAGAAATAAAGTTTAAATCTTATATCTGATTCCTAAACTTCAGAATGTGTCCAATTAGTTCACTGATCTTGGCACTCACAATGGTTGGAATGTGCCAAGTCCACTCTAAATTATACAAATAATTTCAATAAAAATCTCCAACAATTTCCTCATAGCTTTTCCATCCCACAGGTATACATACAGCACATGAAAACTATGCAACCAGATAGACCAAGGAAACTGTTTCTCACACTGAAGAACAAGGAATCTCGACGGTTCACCAAATGCTTCCATGGCTGGGGCGAGCACAAGCGACCACCGGAGTAACTAGATCTGTCTTCTCAATCCTACCCTAATTGACATTCTAAATCTACCCTATTTTTGGATTCATTCCATATGACATTTAAACTCGGTCCGGATTCAAATTAATGGGGGCCATTCAAGTATTAATCACCAGAATATCAGTAAATTTTTACAACCACCACCTCTCCACTAGTGGCTCTCTTAGCTTACTTTTTTATGCAAAGCTTTTTTCATGGTAAAAGGTTAATATACTAAAAGAAAAAGTATGTATCCTGCCTATAATCAACAGTATTCTATTTTGGTTAGTAATTTGGAGTAAGGTAAGGTGATTGAATGGTTTTTTAATGTTAACAGTTGTCCTGGTTTGTTTAATGTACTGTCATAGCTGCTATAGTAAAAAATCCTAGCTCAAGAAGACTACAGATAGTTAATGTAGCATAATTGATTTTACTTAATCATAAGCAGTATTTTATTTCTTTCTAGAGTCTGTTCAAAAAGAGAAGAGTTGTGTTGTTACTGTGAACTAATTAGTTGTACTGAAATGACGGAGCAGTGTTGTCAACAAAACAAAAGTTGTCAATTGGCCCACAAGCACCCTCAATTCTCACGACTCTTCTATTTTTGAACAGACTCATAACTTCTAGCACAATTCTGTCTCTGCTATTT
This sequence comes from Eupithecia tripunctaria, assembly GCA_955876795.1. Taxonomy (NCBI): domain Eukaryota; kingdom Metazoa; phylum Arthropoda; class Insecta; order Lepidoptera; family Geometridae; genus Eupithecia; species Eupithecia tripunctaria. The sequence goes on along the minus strand of OY041613.1, from coordinate 4,682,911 downwards.
CATCTGGGGATTCCATTCTTAGATATAAAGGAATGTGTAAAATGAAAGACTGACAAGTATGCCATTAAATTAACACAATATATTAGGCATTTTTGATGACAATTATTCAACTTAGCACAAGTGTGGAGTGATATAGTAGTAAAACATACTGCATAAGAGTAACTTTTGACTAGATAAGAAGAGAATGCATTATGTGTTACTCTATTAATTAACTGTGGAATCACCTTTTTTGTATCTTAATGCAATTCCACAGGTTACAAAGATATTCAACACAATACTAAAAAAATATTGAGGTCATTAGTTTGACATGATGCATTTAAAATTAACTACACAGTATATTGTATAAGCTGTTCATTTAAAAACCTATGTAAATCATGTATATAAGATCTATGTTGTATTGTAATTATTAATCAGATAATTTATTGTGCGTTTTTGTAGTTAGAGCACAAAATTATAATAAAAATACCTTTAACAATTAATGAGTCTTCACTTAAAATAACACCTGCAACAAAAAACTTACATAAGGTAATGTCATGAATAAGAATATGTAGAGTTCACTAGAAAGTTTTTACTGTAGTGGCAGCTTATGATAAAAAATACACTTACTAAAGTTATTTACAACGGGATATTTACCAAGATTTGAATTTTGAGCTTTCAGTTATTCCGTGATCATGGTGCATGAAACTGTGCCGAAATATTGGAAAGCTCAAAATTCAAATCCTGGTAAATATCTCGTTGTAAATAACTTTAGTATTAATAACCATGATGGATTTAAAAGTTTTAAAAATACACTTGCCTGAACGTAAAATTAGTCATCATCATCATCGTCGTCGGATGGCACAAAGAGTTCATTTTCTTCAAGGAAATTCGCAATACTTTTGCTAATTACTGCGCCGACAAACAGCCCAGGTATTATGGTCATCACAATCCCAATCAAACCGAATGGTTGTTTCTCAGGCTGCGGAAGAATCGCTCCAGTGGCAGTGGTGGTCGCAGGCCTCTTGTGTAATAGCTGTTCTGTTCTTTGAAGGCTCTTAGAGTGAGCTACAAGCCGTGTAAGCCGAAAAATCGCCATTATAACGACCTCGCTTGGTTCTAAGGCAATCTATACCTAATTTCACGACGCGATCCGCGATAATTTTAGAATTTGGGAACGAAAATAAAATGGGACAACAAACCCAGTCCATTCGCCAGAAAATGACATTGACAATGATTGACACTATTTATTTATTCGACACATGACATGACCCACGCAGTTGATTATGATATGATAACACACAACTCTTAAATACTTACATTTCATTTCTCATACAGTTTGCTGCTCTCACTCGCCTAGTGCGCGCGCGTCACTTTCACTGTGTGTTTCGGCGCAGCACGATTTCGGCGATTTTCTTGCCTGATTCCTTATCAGGCAAGAAAATCGCCGAAATCGTGCTTTACAAGACGCGCTTATTATTTAGCGTCTGTTTGCGGAGGGCATTAAAATTAGCCTATGTGAGTAGGGCTTTATGTCTTAGGCCATGAAATAAGAAGTTGAAGTTGAAAGTTTATACGACATTGTCAAAAAAATAAAAATAAAAATGTCTGATGCAAAGTAGAATAAATAGAAAATAACCGATTTTTCAAGATTTATGAGTAATTGGTCTGCTAAGAAATATGAATGTGACGCTCACGAGTCTGGAAGCCCTTATACGTAAGTGTTAATCTGTCGTTTTCCTGTAGTTTTTGGAGGAAACAGTAACAGCTGAATAAATTTTTGTTGGCAGTGAAAGCAACAAACCCAGCCTTGCCATGGCCAGACCCTGCTGCGCTGGAGGCCTTCTGTGCCGTGATGCGGCAATCCCCGGACGGTCCTCAGATGGCAGCACAAACCTTGGCCGCTCGTATCCACGTCCCCCACGTACAAAAAGCTTTGCTTGCCCTGACCATGACTGAAAGATGTATGCGAAAGTGCGGTGCGGAATTCCATGCAGAAGTCGGCAAATTTCGCTTTCTAAATGAGATGATAAAGCTAGTCTCTCCTAAGTACCTAGCTGATAGAACTCCACCTGAAGTGAGGACCAGGGTAAGATAAGCATATTATAGTTATAACTTAGCCATAAGGAAATATCTCAGTTTCCCTGATCATTATCCTGTTTCCTTCATGTTAAGTTTCATGTTAAGCACATTTACAATCTTGAGAGTATAAAAACAATCCCTAAAAACTGATGAGTATAAAAATAAGTTCAGCTATGTGTATGTTATAAGTACTTATAACATAATTTCAGGTACTACAAATCTTACATGCCTGGTCCATTGAATACCCCCAAGAGTTCAAGTTCAAAGTTGCTTATGACATGCTGAAAAACCAGGGGGTTGTTAAGGAAACACCTCCACCGTTACCCCCAGAAGAATCAGCACCCCCCAAGGTCAGAACTATAAATTCAATGACGGAGGATGCGGAGAAGATGCTCCAGAAACTGCTGCAGAGCAAGAAGCCAGCGGACATACAACATGCTAACCGACTTATCAAGATTATAGTTAGAGAGGTAAGGAATAAAATGTTTTGCCCATAAAAACTAAAGAAATATAATGTATGTAATTTTTATAAGGCAATTAGAATAAACAAAGACATGAATAAATAAGAGCATTACTCCTAAATTTACTAACATGCACGGCCATGTAGGAAAGTATCAGCAAATGCAGAATGAGTTGTCTTGATATTTTTGAATATTTTTTGAGGCAATCGTTGTAAAACTTTACGAACGCGGAGTGGCGCGGCTAGAGCGACAAGCCACATACGTCCTTTCCCTGAAAGGTCTTGGCTGCGACTAAGCCTAGGAACATAAATACTCCAAGGAGTACTAAGCTGGCGCGATCTCGCATCTATTATAATATAGTAGTATTCAATAAATCTTAGTAAAATATAAATACAAAGGAGGATGGGCATTTTGGGCTTTTGTCCAATGAAGATGAGTCATACGTTGTCGAATAGCTCTTTGCAATAGGACAAAAAAATTATACTACGATAAAACTGTTGCAGTTGTCCGTTTTGAAATATACTCGAAAAAAGATGTTGAATATTTATGAAATAGAATAACAAAATCTAAATTAAGTAAAAAATTACAATTATTGCTAAGAGCAATTTCTTCCTGGCAATCAATTTCCGTCAATGTTAATGTGGACCACCCAGTAAAAAGTTCTGAGGAAACAAACATAAAAAAACACTAGAATTGAGAACCTCTTCCTTTTTTTGAAGTTGGTTAAACATAACATACTTATAATGGTTATTGCAGTTTCATACAGTTACCTGCCCTTTATTTTGTAACAACGGTAATGAATGACGGTACTTTTGATATGCTTATTCCTTTAACTTAACCGACTTCAAAAAAAGAAGGAGGTTCTCAATTCGACTTTTTTTTTATGTTTGATGCTTCAGAGCTTTTGACTGGGTGGTCCGATTTACGTGATTCTTTTATATGAAAACTGGTGCTTTCCGTGTGGTCCCATTTTCATTTGGTCCAGGTCTGACGTAAGATCCATATAATTGAAGTCGGTTTATAGTTTTTTTTAACAAAATCAATTATTCATTAAGTACTTACTCATCAGTACTCATCAAAATCAATTATTCATCAAACTCAAAAAATAGGTGTGACTCAAGTTGCTTGGGGAGCGGGTTGAAAATAATACTTTTCAGCCCTATATCTCATTCTTAAAGTATAAGAAATAAAAACTATTGGCGCCCTGCCTATTCCATTTTGTTTAATAACAGTTTTTATTTTTTTACGGTAAATAGACTTTTGTTTGACCGCAATCTCACCTGATGGAAAGCGAAGATGCGGCCGACGGTGTATCACGAAGGTCTAGAAGATACCTATTGTTGTAATTGGCCGGAAAAACAGAGGCAGGGAGCGAGTTCCATTCCTTTTTTATATTACAATGTATAGTTTCCGGAACTGTGTAACGTGCCGAAGAGGGCTGTATCAAGGTAGATACCAAACTCGTGTCCTATATCGGAAAACCTACCAAGGGTGCGCGCAGAGCTAGCAGTATAACTTGTTTTATTTCGAGATTCGAAAAATATTATTAATATGTAGTTATTCAATGTATAAAAGGAATTTCTGTGAAGGATTCGTAACGAAAACATCCGACAGGGAAGCAGAGTTATCAACATAGCTCAAAGAATTAGCAAGATGAAGTGGCCGGCCATATCTCACGAAAAACCGACTACTTCTGTGGTATAAGTCTCCTTGAGCCGAGACCGCGGCACCTTGGCAAACGTATGTAGGACGCCATATAGCTAGGTGGGATAAAGATCTATTTATTTATTTATGTATTGGCCGGTACAATTACCAGTGTAATCTGCGAAATACTGCGTGCTACAATCTGAAGACAGGGCGCTATGGCAATCATTAGGGGAGGCCTATGTCCAGCAGTGGACTAATATAGGATGATGATGATGATGATGATGTTATATTGTAAAAACAATACAATGCTAAAATGATTATAAATATTCACGGGTATTTATCGCGATTTACCTATTTTTCCCGATAAATACCCGTGAATATTTATAATAAATGTGTTCTGATCGCGTAAGTTAAAAAAACTTTAATGCTAAAATGTAAAACAAACTGATTTTTTGAGGTAGGTATGCACCGTTTTAGATAGTACTTTAATAGAAAGGGTCAAAGAACTCATCAAATAAACAACTTTCAAAGTGGAATTACTCAAAACGGACGAATCAGGACTAGCCCCTTAGTTATTTTTATTCTACAGGAACAGAGCTTTCCAACGACATATCAATCAGTTCGATTGGTGCCAGGTCCAGGCGCCATACATTTGTGCCCATCCTCCTTTATTGAAAAAACAAATATACAAAATTGTAGACCATGGTAGACTTCATATGCTAAATCAAAGAAAAAATTAAAATGACTTACATTTTGACCTAAAGGGACACGCTCATATCACGGAAAACTTACTAAAAATCACACTTTTGATTGCGATCATTTTTTGAGTGAAATTTTACCTAAGTCGTGTTTGTTTTTATACCAAACGCTAATCAATAACCTTTATTTTTGATAAATAATATTTTTCAAATCATTTTGTTTTTATTGATATCTAACTTCTTCGTAGACGGTCGAGCGCTAGTTTAAAAACGTAACGTAACCTGTATTTGTTCTATTTGGAAAACGATCCTAATATTTGAAAATATTTATAAACCAAGTACAAGATTGTGGAAGTAAACATAATAATGATGTTAAGGTCTTGTTTAAAAATTAAACAATGCATTGTTTTATGTTCCGACGAAAATTTTGACAACACCGGCGCTATTCTAACGGATAAACGCTCTTAAAGACAGCCCATTAAAGTCTAAAGGAAAAATAGAGCTATGATATTTGATGACTTCCTGTCCTATGCACTATCTCACCACTTCCCGCTTGTAGCTCACGCATGTCCACTTCTACCATATTGTTTTCCCACAGGACAAAATTAAATAAAACCACTTACTTGTATTCCAGGAAGAAAGACGCAGCGAAGACTCCAGCCGCTTAGAACAGGAGTTGACCACATACATCGACAGTGTCACCCTTCTCTCGGACATGCTCGAGGTTGGACACAGCGCATCATCAGAAGAGGTGGAGGTGATACACGACCTGCATTCCATCATATCAAAGATGCGAGGTGTGCTGGATGATATGGCTTCTCATACTGCGGAGATGCATTGTTTAGGTAAGTAAACAGTAATTAAATTATGTTTTTATAAAGCTAGACAGTTGCTAAAAAAATAAATGTTGGGCATCTCCATAAGGCTACAAACGCACAGGCTTAGCGCCTACAGCCTAGTGACTTGCATTCTGGCTACCTGCTAAAACCAACACCTTGGTACACTTAGATAGACGCTAAGCGACTAACTAAACGCCAGGCGCGCAGCGTGGTCGATCCCGAACATTTTCGAACGTTAGTTTGACTAAGCTATTCGCTTGGTGACTTGCTAGGCTCTAGGCGCTAAGCAAGCTGCCTGCCTGTGCGTTTGTAGCCAGCTTAAGGTCTTGTTTCTCAGTAAACAAGATCTTATGGAGATGCCGCGGCGCGGCACTATATTCAAACATATGGTGTTGGTAGAGTGCGTTTATGGAGAATGCGGCGGCTAATGCGGCCGCCGACACTCTTCACGCCCCGCCTATTCATAAACATCATGGTATATTGCGATATGTTTGTGCGATAACAGGGCCGCTGCACGCGCCGCTGCTCTGTAAGCGAACCAAAACGCCCAATGCGCCGCTCGACGCCCCGCGTCTTCATAAACAAGGCCTAAGTGATTTTCTGGTAGAATTTAAACAATTACTTTGATGTTTTTCAACCTACAGGTGAAGTCATAAGAGCAAATGAAATTATGGACGGAATACACGTAAAGTATGAAGCATTTGTCGCGCAGCAAAACAACAAGAAGTCGGAACATAAGCCAGTTACCAACCACAGCAGTTTGTTGGACTTTGCTGGTGCAGTAGAGGGCGCTAGTAAGAAAAGTGAACCAAATAATGTTGCCAAAAACGCGATAGATGAGCTCGGAGATATATTTTCTGCAGAAGGAGCATCTGGGATTGCTGCGCCTTTGCAGCCTGTCAATCTAATGCAGGGTAAGACTTTTCTTTTGGCAACCAGTTGATAGTGTCAATTCAATGAGTACAACCTCAGTTCAGCATATAAGTCGTGTTGATTGATAATGGATGGGATGGAATACACAATATTTGCACACTATCTCTACTAATGTACCATTCTTTTTTGCTGTTTCATAATTGCATTTTGCATTAGGTTGCGACATGGGCAGGGAAAGAGTTAGGTAACTATGTAATCTAGACTTGTAATGTAACCTTGTGAGAGAAATATAAATATTTTTATTATTATTATTATAAAAATAATCAATAGGGTATATGCATCGATTTTTTTTATTGTTTTAATCGATTCTTTAGGTCATTATTTAACCGAGGAATGATAAGACGCTCACTGAATTTCGCATTAACAAGGTAAAAAAAACAAATCAAAACTACAATAATTTTCGTGTGATAAAAACGCTGCCATATTGGCGCCATGTTTATGTGACGTCGACGTACACACTTGATTAAAACCTTTGGTGACGACCTCGGTAGTGATCATCTCAGGAAAGAGGTTTTCTTAAAAAACTGAAAATAATCGACAATACGAAATGTCAAGTGGGCAGAATAGTGTCAAATCATGGTGCAGCAAGCAGAATAAAAAAAGAAAAAATGTGCACAGTGATGTCACGTCCGCTCTAGTCAATGGCGTAGCGTTTTGAAATTTTGCAATTGAGATTTAAAATATCAAATTTTCAATGGTTAAATTCTACAATAAAAACATCTCAAAATGCAAAAATAAATATGTAGATATGTTTCTATATCAATAGAGAATACATATATATTTTTTTAGCCATTTTGAAATCACATGCATATACCCTAGCGATACCAATAGCTCTTGTACTATTAATTATGTTTTCGTCACTAATGTGCTTGGAGAAACTATATAATATGTACATATATCTCACATTATACCGTACTATATATATCTTCTGTGATTTATGTGATTATAAACGAGTAAACACACTTCAATCTGACACCATATGGTGGCGGCATAAAATTTACTCAACCCCAACTCTTCCCGCGGGTGTCATACGAGGCGATTAAGGGATATCTACCGGGGGCGGTCAGCAGCGCCTCCTACTACCACCAAACTGCGATTCCCAACCCGCATACCCAGCGTGTTGATTGTGGGCATTACTCCCCATGAGATAAAAGATAAAAGGCGATGATCAGGAGAGGCCGTTGTTGAGGTTAAGGTTGATACACACTTCAATGAAATGCCTAAAAGGAATATCTCTATGGTTTGTCCACGTTGAATGGAGCATGTTAGTAAACAAAATACGACACAAATAACAAAATCTCACTTGCTTGGCATCGAGTTTCAGATATAATTGTAAGCTATTTTTATTGAAGGGAGGATCTAAAATCGACAAATAATGTAAATTACGTATAAAAGGACGCGCCCACAAAGTGAATTTTAGGTTAAGTATGGGTGGTTTATTTACGTTTATGCCTCATTCAAAATGGACACGGTATAGTTAACTCTTCTCTATTATCTTTTTAGATGATGCCGATTTGTTAGTTGAGAAGCCAAAAGCAGAAGGTTGGAAGGAGTTAGATTCGTTGGGAGAACAGCTGCTAAAGCAATCGTTACCAGAAAACGTGAAACGAGTCGACGGCTTTAATGGGTGAGGAATGAGAAACGAAACAAAAACCTAAATAACAAGAAACGTTATTTAGGTTTTTGTTATTATAGCGCGTACACTCCGCATAACAAAGCCGAGGCCGAACATTTTTGGGGTATTATTTTATTCGATTTTGATTTATTCTAAGAAACGTTATTTATTAGATACATACACTATACTTTAATGAACCATACAATGACAGAACAATACCAGCAGATAGAAAAGCTAACAATATTTATCACTACTTAACAATATAAACAATATCTTTGGCTATCTTGGTTTGAATTGAACATTAAAGAAGAATAAATAATATCGTGTCGCAAGAAAATACGCTCACTGCTTTAGTTTTTTTTACTATTAATATTCCAGTAGATAGTTTTTTTTTTCTTTACTTAAACTTACATACATACATAGAAAACTTATATTAATAACACTGAGTAAACCATAGAGGTTTGTAAAGGAGTGGTATTAGCGAATCAGCCGAGTAACTGGCTATCAGATAAGTTTGACAAAAACAATAGCTTAATTTCTAAGGCCCGTATTATGAAAGCTTGCTCAGTCATAGAGCTATGCTTGAGTGACGTTTATGCCATAGAAAAGCATACATTGATGACTAAGCAAGCTTTCATAATACGGGCCTAAGTGTCCGTGTGATTAAGTACGTGGGTATCTACTAAAAGAGTTATAATAGTAGACAGAACTTAATTCTAAGTACAGAAATCACTTTTTTTTTTCAGCAAATCATCAAAACAAAAAATTCCGATGAACGCGCTTGCATCTCCAAAACGCGAAGAACCAAGCAGCGCTCCGTTATTAGACTTCGATTTCTTCGCCAAAATGCCCGAAGAAGACAAACAAAGCCCTGAAGACAATCCCCTCCCTCTGAGCGTCTCCAATGATGACAACATGGTCGATATAAGCGACACACCATCAGACGCACCCAACATTCTAGACTTGTCAACACCTGGAGAAACCTTTAATATTAATTCACCTAGAGAAATACAAACACCCTCATGTATTAATTCGCCAAGCACAGAGCACATTATTGGCAAAGTCAAAAGTAAAGTTGAGGTGTTAGCGCCTACAGGCATCTTCTTGAACATAGAAAGTGTGATTCCTAGCAATGTTCCGCCGTTGACGGCGTATGAAGACAAGGAAGGGGTGACTGTTGTGTTCCACTTTTGTACGGACAGACCGAGGCCGGATGTTAATGTGATTGTTATTTCTACAACCAGCGGGAGCAGTTCGAAAATTGAGGATTTTAAGATACAATGCTTTGTTAATAAGGTAAGAGAAGATACGCGGTTTACAATATAGATATTTTTATTTATTCGTTCACAAAACAGACTAAAATAAATAAGAAAATACAGTAGATACGTTGTTGTTACGAATTAGATTTTACCCATGCAAACATAACAAGTGGTGAACAAATTTTGCAAGCTACGAAGAAGTGATATTTTACTTCTTCGTAGATTGCAAGTTTTAATTTAAGAATGACTAATAATACTCTTTTTAAAAAAACTATTTTTTTTTTAAGTTTTTGTAAAAAGATGTTACAAAACCGACAAAGAAAATATGGAATATATTTTGCGTCACTGCAGAGAAAATGGCAGAAGTTAGAATAAGAAGACAACTTTTGTCTCGTCTTTTGAACTCAAATTCATAAATTTTTCGCTGCGCTTGGGCGTTATTGAAGTTTTTGTTTTTGATAAATAGAGAAACATTATACAGACTTACATGGTACACTAAATAAAATAAAATTACGATAAAATAAGAAAAGTGTAGTAAGGGGTACATACCCAGGTCTACATTAACACTAGTCTTACTACTGACTAATAATTAATTTTGTTTTAAAAAACTATAAACCGACTTCAATTTTTATAGTTTTTCGTGAATTATTTTTATAATGGGACCACACGGGAAGCACCAGCTTTCATATAAAAAAAGAATCATGAAGATCGGACCACTCAGTCAAAAGTTCTGAGGTAACAAACATAAAAAAAATACAGTCGAATTGTATGATATGATAAACTCCTCCTTTTTTGAAGTCTGTTAGAAATATCTTGGATTCTAGAACCAGTATAGGGATCACCTCTCAAACTCAACAGCCTATAATCGGTCCATTGCTAGACCTCCCCACGATAGGCGCCTTGGCTTTTATCAGCCAATAAGGCGCTTATCGTGGTATCTAGTAACTACTAATTGAGGTCGTGAGGTACTAATTGAGGTCTATATTCCTGTTGGGTGGAGAATCGGGGGTTGTAGAATCGGCCTCCGACGGACATTCCTTACGCCCTTAGCTGGACGAGCTGGGGTGGTGCAAACTCTAAGCCGCCACCACACGGCATGGTACAGGGATAAACTTATTGTTAAATCCCTAACAGTTTTGCTAAGATATTGTTGTTTATTTCAGAGCTGTAAGATTCGCCAGCTGCCTGCCTCGGGCACCTCCCTCGAACCTTTGAAACCATTCATTCCGCCTGCAGCTCTTACACAAGTAAGAAAGATTATCTTTACAAATATCCATTTGATCCGCAGGATCCCACAGAAAGGGGAAACCAAAGGGGTGATTATGGACATCGAGGAGGTCACGTTTGTTTGGATAATTGTTTATTCGAATTCGTTACGTTAGGTGTGCCTACATGGTCGATTTAACATTGTGGTTTTTAAAGAAAGGATATTTTGTATAAACATTTACAGAATGCTCAACAGTAAAGATACAAAAAATTATAGAGATATGACATTATTTTTCAAATGTCACTAAACTCCTTTCCTATAATGATACCTACTGCCAATTAACGAATTACGAGCAATTTGAAGACGAGTGCTGCAATTGCTAAAAGCGGCGTGCTTGCTGCGCTCTCCCTCGCTTTGAAATCGCTCACAATTTGCCAATGTGAGCTTCGAGCTAAAGTTAGTGTCTAAAAATCCCTTTATTGCCCTCAGATAATGCTGATCGCTCGACCGCCCGCCAGCCCGCCAGTCGATCTCAAATTCGTCATCACCTACACAATGGATGACGAAACCTTCTCAGAAATGGGAGAAGTCAAGAACCTACCACTAAATGAAATTGAGAGTGATGGATCATGCTTTTGAGGATTTTCTTAATCCGAAAACGACAGCACTCAATGGTTATAGGTACCTAAGTATTTCAGGGCTTTCTTTTAACGGCCTATACTTATCCTACCAGCGTATAATGGTCCAATGCTAGACTCAGCATCCACCTTATTGGCTTTTTGACGTCATGGGGTAATACCTATAATAGCTACGCTGCGCATGGTTTGAGATCACAGTCTGGTGGTAGAATGGTTCTGCTGCAAGACCCGAATGTATATTCCTTAGTCGTCTATCGCAAACGCGCGGGAAGAGTCTGATTAATAACCATAAGGCCATATACATAGAACACTGGCTATAACGGACCCTCTAGACTGGACGAGTTATCTACAGAAGGAAACATAATGACGCAGTAGAGAGAAACCTAGTATTACATATATACTTAGCTATTATACATAACTTTACACAAAATATTTCACTCTTAGCAAGCGAAATTATTTTCTTCCATCCGTTCGTAGACATATTGTTATATTTGGACTTAGTGGTACGGTGTGTGATTTTGACACACATATGTCTCTTCTGACACATAATGACCGATATAATCTGGTTTTTTATCGCATAACGACGCATTTTTCAACACTGCTATGAAAGTATATTTCAATGACAAAAATAGACGGTGCCTGCGTTCTATTTAAATCAAATTAATCAATAAAATCTATTCTAGTTAATGTTAATTTAGCTATAGGATCGATCTTCTAAGACTAAAACTTAGACGAAAAGCTTGTAAATATATATTACGCGATGTATGAGCATAAATTGAACTAGGAAAATTCAGTTATTTTGTAGTATTGACTGAAATTATAAAAAAATATTATTATTATTCAATGAAACTTAAGTTCTAGTCGAATACGAATTGCAATTCATTCCATCGCGCTGTGCACTCAAAATTATCTCTAAGTATATTTAACCCCTTGTGTGTACAGTAGGTCTTATTGTTATGTTAGTTTTGTACTTATCATTGTTATATTTGAACTTAGTGGCGTTCTTCTGAAGGATAATTCTCTGATTATCTTAAAAATCAGATGGCATATAATTATTCATTATATTTATATATGTCAAAAACCATATTAAAAATTTGACCAACTTTTATTATGGTTGAGAAGAGCACCACCATTGGCTTTTAATGTTTTTTGAGCATTATACATTCCATGAATTTATTTTTATGTTTAAATTATCTTAGTAGGTAGGTATATCTTATATTGATCAAGCTGTTGCATATGCAGCAATTTAATTACTAGACAAGACTTTGCACAATAGGCTTTCTAAATATTGTAAATTACTACTTTATATAAGTCTAGTCTTGTCTCGGTCGCACTTCGGTCTAGATACGTCTTTCCATCTTTGTTTTACATTAGGTAAGTATATTGTTAAAGATTGGATAGCGTGTCTTTGCGTTTAGTTAACCAACACAGGCCATTATTTGAGTAAACGCTGGGAGAACGCACCATATCTACCGAATTTTAATTAGATCTATGCATATAGCTTAGTTATATTAATCTATTTAAAACAAAATGATCTCAATAAAGGACTTAATGATACATGTTTTAGAATTGCACCATTGTAATGTTAAGTACCGTGTTGTAAACTACAGAAGGCGTTTTTTCTATACGTTAAATGGAAAGGCACAAATAGCCCACAGAAAAAAAATCCGGACTTGTGACCGACGGTTTCATTCTGTTTGTGGCGGTTTTAAAGCTTGGCCCAAACCTTCGCGTCGTACACGCGGGCCGCGGTAGGAGAAGCGGGAGCGTCAGCCGCGCGGCGTTCGCTGCAAGGACGCCTCAATGTAGCCTAGCATACTCAGAATAACAAGCAAAATGTATATGCTTGTTTCCGAGCTTGCATACACAGAAATATGTCTATAGCGACCGAGACACGGGAACTTTATAATGGAAATGTTTCGCTTTGTTGACGCGCCCGCTTCCTGCGTGTTTTACGCGCTGGGATGTTTAGAGTCCGCGCCGCGACACAAGTCCTATAGACGCGGCGCTGCTATCGCAGAACTGACTTGTATCCCTTTTGACGTAAGTAAGACTTGAGTCGTGGCATTGCTTGTAACCAGTTCTCGCTTAATGCATTTATATTTATCATAATATGATAAGAACCTACAGTAAATGTTACTGTGCAAAATATATAGCTGTTTGTAATTGTATGTATCTACGTAAATAAATACCTATAATGATTTTTTTAATTGTTTACTTTGACGACTAGCAGATAACCCTGACAGGTATTTTCAGTTGATTAAAATATTGAAATAAATCTACGATGCACGATTTAGTAGTAAACTTGAAATATGCGTCACGACACGAAAGAGATTAAAAACATCACTATTTTAAATACATAACTTTATTTGTACATAAAAAGTAGCCTAACTTCGTGATGACACTTAACTCTAATATTTACAATAAATGCTTTGAATTAACACAATCCATGTGTATTATACAGCGGAACTTTGTAAAGGACTAGGATAAAAGTTCAAAACTCCCAGATTATTACATAAAATTAATAGAAAACATTCTATAAAATCCAAATTTTACGGATTTTTCATAATTTATGTTGACTAAAAATGGTTATTTTTACACAAGATGGCTGTCGAAACTTATCACAAGTAGGTGAAAGTTAGAAATCAATAACCTACATAACAGCTTGGTCTCTGAACGCGAGTGCCGTGATCGCCTTCTGATGTCCGCAGTATTCTCGCTCTAATGTGCCCTTCTCTATGTTCCAAAGTCGCGCGTAGCTGTCCGACGAGCCTGGAACAAGAAAGTGCCGAATACATAACTACATCAAACAATAAAAATATTTACAATGCATGTGCTCGAAAAGTGCGTTTTCTAAGGAGCCAAATCGTGCAGAATGTGCCACTTTTTCGCAATAGTGCTTTTTACTTTTCAACTTCGCCGTCAGCCCTAAACAAAGAGTAATCTTTCCTTTCTTCCTTTAATGGCGTCTATAATTTCGCCAATGTCCGTAATATAAGAGTAAAATTAAAATATATAAGCAACGTTGTTACTTGGTGAGAAAAGTTCGATAAAAGATACGACATGGCGGCTTCTGCACATGCGCAGTAGTAGATACGTAAAGCGCGTATGTGTTTAAGAAATAAAAACCCGGCATTTGGCAACTTTCTCGTCAGTCACAACACAATTGTTTAGTGCGACTCGTTTTTTTATTTACTCGCACAATCTTAGAGAATTAGTTGGCTTAATTCTCTAAGCGCACAATGCATTAGTAAAACATTGTACGATACGAAAGCCAAAGATAACGAAAGCCTTTATACAGCTGCTCGTTTGACATTTGTTGACATAAATCTTATTCTTAATAATGTAATAATGTAATTTTGATTATTATTGTTTAACTGACATTTTTATTATTATTTTAGGCCCTTTTACAGCCAACCATTTATAATTTATAATTAGATGTTATGTATGTATGAAAAATTACCGTCTGTCTGTTTTTATATTTTATTCTATATATCACTCTCTCCTGCGTAAAATCCCTTATGGTGCTTCTATATTTTGTTTGTTTTGTATTCTTACAATAAAATAATTATTATTTATTATGTTTAAAATTAGATTATAACGATATCAAGTGTATATATGAATGTACCTATGGTGGAATAAATGAAATGAAATGAAAATGAAATGATACACGTGCGTAAAGATGATTTCCGCACTCGTTGCATAAAAAAGCTGTTATTTCTCTAACAAAAGTACAGCAAGGTTAATTTATGTGGCAGGTGGTTTTACTAGGTAGTGCTATTGGTGGGTGAGAAACAAGAATTACATAGGTACACTACACTTTCTTGCTCATTGCCGTTGTCGCATACGGCGCGTCCCTTCGAGTACACCACAATGGCTGGGCAGTGAAAGCGTTAAGCTTATCTACCTGATTTGTGAGAGACTGGTGCCTGTTATGAAAATCCTATAACAGGCACCAGTCACCAGTATAATATACAGGGTGGCACATTTAGATCGGTCAGTATGGGAAAGTCTTAGGAACCATGTCATCGATTTTAGTAACAAATAACTGCATTCATATATTTAAAAACAATTATTGTTCCCAGCTCGAGGATCGAACTCGGGCATTTACACAGTCGACAGTTGAGTGAATCAACTCTGGAATTTAAAACGGACTTTTTAAAAAATAAAGCTTACTTAATAATGTTAGTTTTATTTTTCTAAATGTCCGACAAGGTACAAGTATTTTTTAAATGTATTGTTTCAGACTTTCCCATATTAAATAAATAAATAATGTGTGACAAATCACACAGCATTATCTAGCCCCAAGCTAAACAGAACTTGTGTCATGGGTATAACTGATATACATAATACAATACACTACATAGATAGATATTTTTTTATTATACATACATAGAAAACACACAGAACGCCCTGAACAAATATCTGCAGATCGTACATACATTTTTCCCGAGGCGAGAATCGAACCCGCAACCTCCTGCGTCGCAGGCGGGCCTTCGTTCACCGCGCTACCGAGGTCGTCAAGTATTTTGACCGATCTAAATGTACCACCCTGTATATCGGGGTCTAGATAGGGAAAAGCAACACAGGAGCGCGATTACGGTCCTTGATAAGCACCGATTTTGTCTCTGTTGTTGATACAATTCGCTAAATAATACTTTTTTATTTATATATTAAAATACTGAACCGATTTCAGCAAATATTTACCATTTTAAACAATGCTGCATTATCCCTGGGTAACATAGGGTTGTGCGAAGCCGGGGCGGACCGCTAGCACCTCATATAATACACTATATACTTATACATCATCATCAGCCTATATTAGTCCATTGCTGGACATATGCCTCCCCTAATGAGCACCATAGCGCCCTATCTTCAGTTCGACACATCCAGCATCTGCCTGCAGTCATACAGCATAGCAGGTATTCATTTACCAAGCGTGGTAATAGTGGCAAACCCCATTTGTTTTGAAACCTTGTTCAGCAACAGTCGTATGTGCTGAGGAAGATACAAGATACAAGATACAAGAATTTATTGGTAAATTTTAAATTTACATGTCAAATATTAGGTCCTTACATATGAAATTGGCGTTTTGTATGGGAGGAACAAAAAGTCGAATATTTTTTAATATAATATATTTAATTAATCAAAGTATGAACCATTATTTTCTATGCACTTTTGCCATCTTATAGGTAGTTCATTGATCCCTTTACTAAAAAAAACCAGTCGGACGGGAATCAATAAAATCTTTGAAGGCGATTTGGACTGCCCCATCGGAGTTGAATTTTTTCCCTTGCAAGAAGTTATCCAAATTTCGAAAAAAATGGTAATCTGTTGGAGCAAGGTCCGGGGAGTACGGAGGATGTCTTAGACTTTCCAATTGAAGCTCTTCTAATTTAGTAGCAGTCTGTTGCGCAGTGTGTGGTCTAGCGTTGTCGTGAAGCAGCAGTGGCGTGGAGCGATTGACCAGCATAGGTTGTTTAGCCGCTAGCTTTTCCATCATGGTTTGCAATTGCTGACAATAGACATCAGCCGTAATAGTCTGGCCAGATTTGAGAAAACTGTAATGAACAATACCGGCACTAGTCCACCAAACGCTTACAAGTAACTTTTTTGGGGTTAATTTTCGCTTGGGGCAGGATTTGGCTGGCTGGCCAGGATCCAACCATTGCGCTGAGCGCTTCCGATTATCGTAAAGAACCCATTTTTCATCACAGGTAATGATTCGGTTTAAAATACCTACATTATTGTGCCGGTTTAGTAATGTAACGCAGCAGTCGACGCGCGTTTGCCGGTTTGCTTCAGTCAATTCGTGAGGTACCCACCTTTCAAGCTTTTTAATCTTCCCAATTTGCTTCAAGTGAATTAAAACAGTTTTATCACTAACATCGCAGCCTGCAGCTAACTCGGACGTGGTTTGCGATGGATCCGCTTCCACAATAGCCTTCAACTCTTCATTATCAACTTGAGTCTCAGGCCGTTCACGGGGCTTATTCTGCAGGTCGAAATTTCCAGAACGAAAACGTTGGAACCAAAAACGAACTGTGTTTTCTTTTGCAACACGACCGCCATACACATCATTCACCCTTCGAGTTGTTTCCGCAGCACTAGTGCCACGGCGGAACTCGTACTCGTAAATAATGCGATATTTTAAGTTTTCCATTTTGTAAAATGAGTGACGCAAACAGAAAAAAACAGAAGAAAAAAAACAAATGAATGACGATCATCGAAGCACAAATACATGAGTCTATAGCTGTACAAATTTGAATTTGGAATTCCTTACCAA
Source organism: Eupithecia tripunctaria (assembly GCA_955876795.1). Lineage (NCBI taxonomy): Eukaryota > Metazoa > Arthropoda > Insecta > Lepidoptera > Geometridae > Eupithecia > Eupithecia tripunctaria. Next base: position 4,665,270 of record OY041613.1, on the reverse strand, counting down.
AGAGGAGAAATTTGTGATTAAAGTGGCCAGTACGAAAAACGCCAATTTCATATGTAAGGACCTAATATATAACATTAGGTACATTATTACTACTTATTTAATACATTACATTATTGTTAATTTTTATCAAATTAATTATTTTACTTTATTTAATATTATTATTATTTTGCTTCATTTAATCCAACCCGCTATATAGCCCTACCTATGTTTTGCACCTGACACTTTTTGGATCTATAAATCAGGCACGGGGATTGTATTCTACAGTTCGGGTAGCTCTAGTAACTCACCGAAGCTGTAGAACACTGTCCCCAGTAGCCATGACTTAAGTCTGTGCTTGAATATGTTGGAGGATGCGGCATCTCTTATTATTTCGGGTAATCGATTATACACTGCGGGGCCCATTATGTATGCAGATCTCTCCGACTTAGATAGTTTGTGTGGGCGTGTGATAAGCCTGTAATGGTACATGTTGCTTCGGAGAGCGCGGTTGAGGTCCAGATTATGATGGGTGAACAGCGCTACCTGGTAAATGAGCTCGCTTGGTAGGGTCATTATTTTGAGCATGATGGCTCACTACTCACCAGTGAAGAGGAATCGCGACTCTATGCTAAAGGCCGCGTCCCACACCCAGCGCTGCGTGTCATGGCGCAGCTCCTGCAGCAGCGACCAGTCGCTCGTGCGCCACACCTTCGCCGAGCAGTCACCAGAGGTCGTCACTAGCATTCTATCAACAAGACATTACGATAAAAACTTTCTTATTTTGACGAATTCATTCAATATGGGTCATCTAACCTTACCGTTACCGTACTACGTTGTCCATAATTTTGTAATTTTCTTATATCTTTTTGATTAATATTTTATTGAAGAATTCACTTCCTTTATCTATCTTTATTATCGAACAACGTTGCTTTTATTTTTATTTTACTCTAATATTACGGAAATTGGCAAAATTATGTGAACCCAGACGTAGACGCCATTAGAAGAAAAGAAAGAAAAAGAAGAATCATACGTGCTCCGAGACTGGCTGGCAGTGATTATCGCGTCGCATTTAGCAAGGACACAGAAATTAATTCCTACCTTTTTCATTATGAATGCAAGCGCGTTAACTACGAACTTAATTTGTGTTGAAGATGTCCCTCGTTATGGGATAAAAAGTTGGTGTTCTTCCAACACAAACTATATAGGTTCGTAGTTAATCCGCATACATTCTTAATGAAAACAATACATTTCTGTGTCCTTGCTAAAAGCGACGAGTCACTCTGACTTATGGTTCATCCATTTTGAATGAAGCATGTTAGTAGACAAAGTAGGACATAAATAACAAAATCTCACTTGCTTGGCGTCGAGTTTCAGATATAATTGTAAGCAATTTTTATTGAAGGAAGGATCTAAAATCGACAAGTAATGTAAATTACGTATAAAAGGACGCGCCAACAAAGTTAATTTTAGGCTAAGTATGGGCGGTTTGTTTATGTTTATGCTCCATTAAAAATGGATACGATATAGGTACTAATCACTGCCAGCCAGCCTCGGAGCACGTATGATTATTGGGCCATAAGTGTTAGTAGGTATATTAATAAGAAGCTATTCAATGTTAAGGCGAAAGGGTCAAAATAAATGTTTGTTGGCCTTGTTTTCTTTCAAAATCACTTTAAAAGTGCTATCTTTATCTAGTGCGTAAGACTGATGAGCGCAGTCGAGCGTTTTTGCCCATCCCCTTCCAACATCATTACAGTCCTTCGCGCACGATTGCTGTTTCGCGCGCGATAGACCGTCCGTCGCTTTTATCCAAGAAAAACGCGTGCGTATCCGCGGGCTGGGCTACTAGTATTTCACTATATTCATCACATAACTCAGTGGTAACTCACGTAGAATCCAAGCTGAATTTACAACGCAGCGCGTATTTAGTGTGGGCGGCTATGTGCTTCCTCGGCACGGGGTGTGGGGGGTCCCCACCCAGCGACCACACGTAGCAGTTACCCTTATTGTTGACCGCAGCCATCATCTTGCCGGTCGGATCGATGGCTATGTCTTGAATAGATGCTTCTGCTTCAGGTATCTGGTAAAATAAATAAATTATAGTGATCCCTGTCACTGCTACAATGTTGTCGGTCCATCGATTTATTTGATACATCGAACCCGCGACCTCCTCGGTCGCAGGCGGGCTTTCGTCCACTGCGCCTTGCGTGCATAGTGTATATCTACATCGTATCCATTTTGAATGGAGCATAAACGTAAACAAACCGCCCATACTTAACCTAAAATTCACTTTGTTGGCGCGTCCTTTTATACGTAATTTACATTACTTGTCGATTTTAGATCCTCCCTTCAATAAAAATTGCTTACAATTATATCTGAAACTCGACACCAAGCAAGTGAGATTTTGAAATTTGTGTCGTACTTTGTTTACTAACATGCTTCATTCAAAATGGATATAGTAAGTATTTATGTAAGTAGTACTCGTATGTTTTATGAGGTCTATGTGTGTTTTTATTTATGTTAATGGTAAACACACAAATTGTTATTTGTATTTACTATTACTATATTTCTTGTTTTTCTGTAAATTTTGTTATCAAGCACTACCTACTAAATTTTTGTCCACACTACCCAAAAGTTAGCAGTACAAATTACATAATTTTGTGAGCAATAAAGTATATTGTATCTCTTTAACTATGTGTTACTGAGGTCTTCATAAGTCGAGAAATGATTCAATCAAATTATAAAATTAAACACTCACAGAAAGTAGATTGAAGAAAAGACGCGACAGAGAAACCTTTAGCATGTAAGTTGTTAGGTAGCAAAAAGACACCAAAATTTTCAATCATATTCCACCATAATAAAATTTAAGTTAAGGGACTTACCAACTGCTCATTTTGATCTGTTTTGAGATCCCAAATGTGTATGATGCCACTCTGATCTCCGACCATGATCTGTGACTGATCTGGATGCAGCATCACAGCATTCACGGGGGCTGGCACTTTGAATATCTTTTGGCAGCGAATATTTGATGATACCCTAAAAATTACAAATACATTCTTCATCTCCATTCATGCGTTCATTACAGATGTAGGCAGGTTAACTATGAACCTTATTCATGTTGGAAGAACGCCAATGGTTCATCCCTCATCGAATGAAACTTGAAAATGAAAACGTAAATCTAATAATTGAGTTTGTTTTAAAAAAACTATAAACCAACTTCAATTATATATTTTTATCATGGATACCATCATCAGAACTGGACCAAAATGAAACAGGACCACATGGGAAGCACCAGCTTTCAAATAAAAAAGAATGCTGAAAATCGGATAACCCAGTCAAAAGTTCTGAGGTTAAAAATACCAAAATAGAGAAGTACCTTTTTACCTTGGATCCCATATCTTTGCCGTGCAGTCTTCTCCACCCGTGTACATCCATTGTCCATTTTTCTAAAACCAAATATTATTTTTAAGTGCTATGATTTAAATGGTCAACCAATTAAAGAGGTGTCTTTCTATTGAATAATTGGTTTTGTTTTAAAAAAACTTTAAACCAACTTCAATTTTAAGGATCCCAATGTCAGAAGTGGACCAAATTAAAATGGGACTTTCAAATAAAAAAAGAATCATGAAAATCAGACCAGTCAAAAGTTCTGACGTAAGAAACATAAAAAAAAAACAAAAAATGACGAATTGAGAACCTCCTCCTTTTAAAGTTGTATAAAAAGCCATTGTGCCAACAAAAAATTGTGTTGTATATTTATGTGGATAATGTGGCCTGCTCCAGGCCTCTTAATCTCTGATAAGTAACTAGACTACTATGTTAACTCACTAACACCACCCCTCTACTGTAACTTGCGGATAACGGGGCTGGTCATACTTTTAGTACTTAGTTTCTTTACTATTAACTGTTAATATTTAAGTATGATTGTTTGTTATCCCTAAGAGATAAAAATAAAAAATAAATAATAAATAATAAGTCAACCTACCTTGGTGTACTATTAATGCATGGTTGTGTATAATAAATATTTTAAATATTTGTTAACAGTAACAAATGGACCAAATTTTATAACTTTCCTTGTGTGTGATAATGTGGATCTATGGTTTAGAGTTACTTAAGTCTTACCTGAAAACCAACTCTTGACACATTCTTGATAATATTCTCAAAGTTGACAACCGGGTCGGGATTGGCACTAGCCAGGTCATACATTCGGATGTGCTGGTAGCCACAAGCCGCTACCATTTGACCATTTGGAGATATTTCCAGTCCATTTACTTGCTGCGGAAACAGAATCATTGATTTTGACACTATATTATTTTTAAGTACACAAGATAAAGTACTCGTAGTCTGTTTATGATTATATCCGAAAGTAGATAAAGCGCTATAAGAAAATTAAAAACACATTCTTCAGTTTTATCATAACATTATTTTAAATGTAATTGTATGAAATTGGATGTGACATATGAGATAAGTTTGAGAGCAGGTAGATAAAATATAAATAAATACCGCTGGACAATCCACACGGCATCATCTAGCCCCAAGCTAAGAAGAGCGTGTGTTATGTGTGCTGGATGACTGATATAACTATCATAATACATTACAGAAATAGATATGTTTTATTTTACGTAAAAATACTCAGAACATAATCATACAGAGTCTGGGTGCTGCATAGTACGAAGACAGACGCCACTGTGTGCCTGCCAGAGTTTGATCGTGTGGTCGTAGCCCCCAGTGACTAGCGCCACCTGAGCACCCCCGGCGACGGAACCATCTCCAGCCATTTCTAACAGAAAATCACTCAAGTTTGTGCCAAGTACGAGATGAAAACAAACGAATCTAACCTAACTCACACTCGCAATGATCTTTAAACTTTAGGTTTCTATGAAGGAACTTGATCGACTGAACTTGGGAACACAAAGAGAGAGAAATACTTTTGGAAATACATGCATCAAGAAGTTTATCAGAAAGCAAGCAAATTGAATCTACTTTGTTTTCATTTTCAATTTAACTTCAACTTCTTAGTTTATAAACTTTATATCAAGCATGGTAGAAATAACAAGTTATTGTAGGTATTCTCTGTTTCTTGTACTTTAAGCCCTTAGCACACAGACACAAGCGCGATTTCAACGATTTTCTAGCGCGATTCCTTACACACATTATTTTTAAGCACGGCTTATTTTTAAGCTCGATTTCGGCGTCGCGCCCATGCGCAACCACCACCGCCCCTCCCCGCTTTACCGGCTAGATTGCGCGAACGACGAAGAAATATCGCGCGACGCAGGTCGAGCTTCAAAATTTGCGCCTGTGTGAGTAGGGCCAAAATCACCAATATCGTCGTTGTGGGGCGAAAAACCACTTACTAACAAGTTTGGACAAAATGACTATTTTTAAACCCATTATTTACCTATAGATAAGGAAAAATAGCTGTTTTTATTGTAATTTCAGAAAATACAAGAATGTCAGAAGTACTTATGACGACGACCTCTGTGGCGCGGTGGGCGAAGGTCCGCCTGCGACGCAGGAGGTTGCGGGTTCGATTCCCGCCTCGGGACAAATATTTGTACGATCTGCAGATATTTGTTCAGGGCGTTCTGGATGTTTTCTATGTATAATAAAAAATATATATCTATGTAGTGTATTGTATTATGTATATCAGTTATCTAGTACCCATAACAAAAGCTCTGCTTAACTTGGGGCTAGATAATGCTGTGTGAATTGTCCAGCATTATTATTATTATTATTATTACTTATCTGCTTATTGAGCCAAAAATACGTCTACGAAAAAGTACTATGGGTACTTAAACCTTGGTTTACCTGGTGACCCCAGATCACTTAATTTACCCCATGGAGTCCATGAGACTCCTTGCATAAAAATCATTGAATTTAATCAAAATAAAAGCAAAAAGTGTACTGAAAAATGGTTAATTCTACTTAGGAACATTGTCCTTAATTTTTTTTTTTTTCTTCTCCATTAGTTCCATTTTTCTCTTTTTACGTCATACATAATACGCCATCACAGACGATTTCATAATAAATGCTGTGTTTTTTTTTCAGAATGCTATATTAGAGCCACCACATGGAAATGTCGAATTTAGTAAGTTATCGAAGTAGTTAAAAAAATCAAACCACTAGATTATTCACTACTTTATCCTGTTATTATTTTATGCTGATGTTAATCTAAACTTAAAAAAAAATGTTGTTTAAATTTTTCTTTTAATTTGCAGACTATCGAGCCCGAAATTCCAATTCAAATAAACACGGTGTTTGAGGGCCGCAGAATCATTGATTTTCAATATTTTTGGGATCAAATCAAAATGATCAATAACCATAATAGAGCAATGGGTTGTACCATTGTTAATTTACAACTGTTGAAGGAGCACAAAGTGGGCTTGCAGTCAAAAAAAAAAAAAAAAAAAAAAAAATTCGCCGTGTGGTGCCGGCGGCATAGAATTTGCACCACCCCAATTCTTCCCGTGGGTGTCGTAAGAGGCGACTAAGGGATATCTTCTGGGGGGCGGGCAGCAGCGCCCCCCGCAGAACAAATCTTTCACCAAACTGCGATCCCCAACCCGCATGCCCAGCGTGGGGATTATGGGCATTACCCCCCCATGAGTTAAACGCCAATAAGGCGTTTATCAGGGGGAGGCCTGCGTCCAGCAGTGGACCGATACAGGCTGTGGATGGAATATATAAAATCAATATAGTAAATGTTGACTGCAAGCCCACTTTGTGCTCCTTCAACAGTTGTAAATTAACAATGGTACAACCCATTGCTCTATTATGGTTATTGATCATTTTGATTTGATCCCAAAAATATTGAAAATCAATGATTCTGCGGCCCTCAAACACCGTGCGCCATCTCCAGTTAAAGATTTAGATCCAGACCACAGTCAATATACCCGGAAGACTATAATATACTCAGATGGTTTGGGTGCTGGCATGGGTTTAATGCTGAGTGGCTTGCTGGCGCAAAATGTAGTTAACAATTGCTATCCAAATGCCAACATAAATATAATTACCGATAGCATTCAGCAAGATGACTCTCTGAATAAGAGTACAACTTTAATTGTTCAGCTTGGTGAAAGTTGTGTGAAACGGTCACAGTTGATTAGGCTAGTTGAAGTACTTCTGGGAAAGGTACAGAATGGACTAGGGAAACTTATTATTTGCTCCTTTCCTTACTCAAAGTCATTGACATCAATTCAAAATGACAATATATGTAAAAATAACATGCTGATGTACAACATGACATGTCGTCATAGTGATGTATTATTTTTTGATACTAATAACTTTATTAGTAATACTTTTTTGATTAAGGATACAATGTACCTAAGCAAAAAAAACAAACTGAACATTGCTAAATTGTTAGCATATAATATTTTTGATCCCGTTATAAATAGTATAACGCAGTTACCTGACGAGCCTGTCTATATAGTTAGTAGCAGTACTAATGAGGGCATTAAAGCTATTGTGTCAGTAAATACAAATTTAAACTGACCACAGCGACAACGGGAAAGCAAAATTCATTTCATATAGTCCATCAGAATATACAAGGCTTACCCAGCAAAATCCTAGAATTAGAATTATTTTTGAATTATTTGAATGTAGATGTTATGTGCTTATCAGAACACTGGATTGTAAAAAATCAGTTACTGCCCTTTTATAATAACTATTGTTTTGCAAGTTCCTATAAAAGAAAAGCTGCAATACGTGGTGGCTCTTTGATTATAGTTAAAAATAGTCTTAAATGTAAAGAACGTAAAGATATTGTAAACCTCACTATTGAGAGGACTATTGAACTTTCTTGTGTGGAACTGGAGCGACACATCATAGTGTGCGTGTACCGCCCTCCTGACGCAAATCAAGTAGCTTTTGAATGTACTATGGAAGAGGTTTTGCTGAAATTATTTTCATGTAGAAAGGATCTCATTGTTTGTGGCGACTTTAATATAGATATTTTAGCGAATCCCCTCGCCGATAGGCTGCTTAATTTATTCAAATGCTTTAGTTTACGACATCTTTTTCATGATCCTACTAGGGTAACCCTAACATCTGCCACTTGTTTAGATAATATTTATTGCAGTCTATCTCCAACCAACAAAGCAGTAATCAAACATTTCAAATCAGACCACTATGGTCAGAGTGTTAATTTTAGTTATAATCTTAACGATAAAAACAAAGTTGAGAAATATACCTATAGGCCTATTACAGAGAGCCGTATTAAGAATTTTCAAAGTCAAGTGGAACTAGCAGTAGCTAATATAACTTGTTCCGATAACCCTAATGATCTTTTTGCCAAACTTTTAAGTGTTATAAACAAAGAACACAGCGAAGTATTTAAATATAAAACATGCACAGTTAGGGACAGGGTCGGATTTACCGATTGGGCCACTCCCGGTATTTATAGAAGTAGGAATAGACTATATGATCTTTATGGTGCTAGAGAAGCTATGTTAAATGATCCTGCGTTTCTTTTGTATTTAACAAAGTACTCAAAAACATTTAAAAAAGTCTGTAACACAGCGAAATGCCTGTTTTTGAGGAAAAAAATTGTAAACTCATCTGATAAAATCAAAGCAACATGGAGACTTATAAATAACGAAACTGGTAAATCTAAGTCACGAAAAAGAGAATTAAGGTTAAAAATTAATAATTCAATACTTGTAAACGATAAAGATATTGCCGATGCTTTTGATTCATTCTTTTCTGATATTCCTAAAGTTGTTACCCGGTCTCTAAACTCCTCACCTTCAATCGCGGTTAAATTATTAGAATCATCTGTAGATAAATGTACCGAGGTTTTTATATTTAGTCATGTAAACGCTAATTATATTGTGAAAACATTTAAGTCAATTAACATCAAAAATACTGAGGATCTTTGGGGTATTTCAACCAAAGTACTGAGTTCTATTATTAAGGAAGTTGCTCCATACTTGGCTTACATTTTCAATAGTTGTGTTGATGCAGGAGTTTTCCCTGATCTCATGAAATATAGTAAACTGGTTCCTCTTTATAAATCAGGTAGCCACACTGATCCGGCCAATTACAGGCCAATTTCAATACTTCCTGCAATGAGTAAAGTTTTTGAAAAAATTATTCTCACACAGTTGTCCTCTCACTTCAACCTCAATAGATTGTTACATAAAAATCAATTTGGCTTCACCAAGGGTAGATCGACAACTGATGCTGGTACAGTTCTATTAAAGCACATATTGGATGCATGGGATAAAGCGAAAAACGCTATTGGTGTATTTTGTGACCTTTCTAAAGCTTTTGATTGCGTTGATCATGGTACATTAATAAATAAACTAAGACATTATGGAATTCAAAACAAGGCACTGGACCTTATGCAATCATATTAGTCTGATAGAGTCCAAAAAGTAGATATTGGTAAAGAAAGATCTAGGGGATCAAAAATCGATTTAGGAGTCCCGCAAGGATCAATATTGGGTCCTTTTCTATTTTTAGTATATGTAAATGATCTCCCATTTCTAGCAAAAGATCTCTGTGATATAGTCTTATTTGCTGATGATACTTCATTGATTTTTAAAGTTGACAGAAATAAACATAATTATGACGATGTAAATAATTCTCTTTCACAAATACTAGATTGGTTCACCGCCAATAACCTCTTACTCAATGCTTCAAAAACCAAATGCATAAAATTCATGTTACCAAATGTAAGAGAGCTCCCAACTAAGATAATGCTAAAGGATGAGATTGTTCACCTTGTAGACTCAACTGTTTTCCTAGGGTTACATATTGATTCCTCTCTTCAATGGAGACCGCAAATTGATGCTCTCGCAAACAGACTTAGTTCAGCAGCGTATGCGGTTCGAACAATTAGATACATTACCGATGAAGATACAGCTAGGTTAGTTTACTTCAGTTACTTCCATAGTGTTATGTCTTATGGTATTTTGCTTTGGGGACAGGCAGCTGACATCCAGACTATCTTTGTTATTCAGAAAAGGGCGGTACGCGCTATTTATAAATTAAATCCACGAGACTCGTTAAGGGAATTATTTAAAGAAATAAATATTTTAACAGTAATATCGCAATACATCTATGAAAATCTAATGTATACACACAAAAACAGAGATAACTTTATGAAAAGGTGTGATGTTCACAATAAAAATACAAGAAACAAGAACAAATTACACATCCCATCATATAGATTACGAAAGGTAGGGAAATCATTTGTGGGCAATTGCGTAAGATTCTATAATAAGCTTCCATCTGAAGCAACTGAGCTCCCTATTCGTAAATTTAAACTGTACATAAAACGAAATCTTATCAAGAAAGCCTATTACTCCGTAGATGACTACGTAAATGATGTTAACGCTTGGCCGGATGTCGCCCAGTTCCATACAGACAATAGTATGTAAGACCAGTTAGACTTAGTTATCCTAAGATTGTATTAGTTGATAAGCGATGGACTTGCTAGTGGTTTCTTTTTCACTTCTTCCGCTAGTGGACAAAAAATTGAAGTGAATTAAAGTCAATTGCACCTTATTTCTTGTTGATAGTAATAACTATTTATCAAGCTGTTTATATAGTAAAAATTTGACTTGTCTAAGAACTTATTTTGTAAGTCTAAAGAAATAAACGATTTGACTTTGACTTTGACTTTGACTTTCGTGTTTATTTGAATTGGAATTTCGGGCTCGATAGTCTGCAAATTAAAAGAAAAATTTAAACAACATTTTTTTTTAAGTTTAGATTAACATCAGCATAAAATAATAACAGGATAAAGTAGTGAATAATCTAGTGGTTTGATTTTTTTAACTACTTCGATAACTTACTAAATTCGACATTTCCACGTGGTGGCTCTAATATAGCATTCTGAAAAAAAAACACAGCATTTATTATGAAATCGTCTGTGATGGCGTATTATGACGTAAAAAGAGAAAAAAAGTAATTAAAATTTTAAAAGTTTAAAATAAAGTTAAAAGTACCTCCATATTTTGGTTTTCGCATTCAACTATTTCTGAATTTTGTTCGCTTGCGTTTTTTTTACATTGCCTGAAGTGAAACCATCAACCAATAAGCACACATTTTGCTATTTGAAAGCAAGCATTATGCAGTAAATAAATAAAAGAAAATAATGTTACTCATACATACGTAGGAAATTTATAAAATAAACAAATTTCAACAGACTTTTAGACGTAGAAACACTCAAAAGCAAAAATATTTAGATTATTTTAAATTCGGAGCCAGCTCAGAATTATTAAAAATCTACCTTACAGTTTCATAAAAATGCACGAACAAATATATATAAATACATATTATTAGAAAGCCCACATCGACCAATAAGATAAAAAGAAATTAAATATAATATAAAATAAACATATCAGTAGGTATAGTACATGTATACGGATAGGAAAATGTGTATCTTACCTTGGCGAAGCCGTGGGTTGAAGCTAGTATAACAAAACTAGCTGCGCCCCGCGGCTTCGCACGCGTTGTTCCTATGGAAACGTTTAAAGGTGATTTTTATCCCACGGGAACAGATTTACGGGGTAGCCTATGTTTTATTCCAGTATTAGAATTACCTGTATGCAAAATTTCAGCCAGATCCGTTCAGTAGTTTTGGCGTGAAGAGGTAACAAACATCCATCCATACATCCATACAAACTTTCGCATTTATAATATTATAGTGTGATAACGTGTATAAACCAACCTTTTAGCTCTTGCATTTTCCATGTTTGCTACATTTTGGCGCTTTCGTTTCTTCGCTAAAAATAACTTTTATTTTATATCCCATTGTCTGAAATATGATTTTTACAATATAAATACATTCTAAAAATATGTTTGCCATCAAAAATTATCATAAAATATTTTACTTACCAAAGTACCAAAACCTGGTAGGCAAGTATAATGTCCGCTCGTCCTATACGCACGACAAAGGTCAGTCAGAGCGCCGAACGACGTGACCACACTCTAGTAAGCCTCGCGGCGGACTGATTTGCATTGATTTGAGCGCAGCGTTTTATAGTATGGTTTAAGAAACTTTATTCTCATAAGAATTATAAATTCACTTAAAATGAGAACTTAAGGCTAGTATTGCTATTTATGTTTATTAAATTTGGGTGACGAGCGTGCTACATACACTAAAGGTACTAAAGCACTCTATACAAAATATAAACAAAATTATAGAGACAGAAAGAAAATTAAAAGTGGGTAGTTTCTAAATAAATGTTGACGAGACCGACACAATGCAACAGTCGACAGCATGTTTAGAACAATAAGCGGCTCGGGGTACATAGATCAGTAGCGACTGGATGTGTCAGGTTTTGCTTATGCATTTTATGTCCTGTAGTAGAGTGCAGGGTTATTAATTAGTTAGGCGATTTATAGTTTTAAGTTAATTGTGTTATCTTTTAGGGTTCCGTATTTTTATTTATTTATTCAAACTTAAAGTTAGGTATTAATTGTCAAAATTATGTAATATTTAATTGTGCATAAAAATAATCTTAGTAGTTTTGTCTTTGATGTCGTGTAGAGTGCAGTGCAGAGTTATTAATTATTATTATTTTTGTGTTTTCTTTATGGTTGATTGGATGTGCTTTATGTTAATTATTAAAGTTGTAACTAATATATTATTTGTGCTTAAAAAAATGAGATCTTAGTAGTTTTTTAAATCTGTATGTAGATTTTGTATCTTTTATGTCTTTCGGTAGTTCATTGTATATTTTAGCACTTTCGAAAGTAATGTTCTTTTTGCCATAATTTGTTCTTGGTTGACGTAAAATTAATTTATCTGCATTTCTTAATTGCATCCTTTGAATATTGTCACGTTTAGTTTTGAATGTAATGTTTGTGTGCATGTCTTTGGATAATATTTTTCGTATTAGTAAGCAGGTATAGTATTTATAGGTTAAAGTGACATTCATAAGTTTTGTTTCATTGTATAGTTTAATAGTAGGGGTTAGGTAATCGTAGCTAAATAGTCTTTTGATAAGTTTATTTTGGGCTATCTGTAATAGGTTAAGGTTCGTCTTTGCTGCTGATCCCCAAATTTCTAATAGTATATATAATAGTAGTCTTAAAATATTTACAGAAAAATAATAACAACAAAATAATAAAAAACTTAAATGTATAATTTTAAAGAAGATGCTCCACTTTATTGGTAAGCTATTATTATATCAAATTAATAAGGTATATCGGAGAAAAAACCATTTAAAGTTCTTAATATTTCACATTTTTAAAATTTTAATTTCTCTTAGTTGGATACCAAAACCAAACATCTTTTTAACTAACTATTTTCCCAAGGATCTTATTGATTGGTAATAATTTTTTGTTATTTAGATATGTCAGTATTTTTATAATATTTTGAGCTTCGAAACTGATGCTGAAAGGGAAATTAAGAAAACCTCTAACAAGTTATCTTGATAGAACGCGTACATACTATATTAATCGAAATATTTTCTTAACTAACTATTTGGACAACGAAATTTCCTACAATTATTAGTAATTAACATATAGTGTAAGATAAGTGGTTAATGATATTAAAGAGTTTGAAAAGTACTGTTTTTGAGCCAAACTGCGCATGGAAGGAGTAAACGCTCTTAACAGAAGAACTTCAACTAGAAAGACAACGCTTACGCGTCTTAGAAAGCCAAATAGAGCGGGAGCGTCAAAAAGGGAACAATGACCTTCGAGTTAGGGAACAAGAATCTCGCAAACGGAGACTGAGCCTAGGGAGGGACAATGAGAAAAGGCCAAGGGAAGCCTTCATTCGGAAATGAAATCCCGAAGGGGATGTTGAGGATGTCACTGAAATTCGGGAACTCCGCAGTCGGAGTCGGAGCCCTGGAAGGGACGAGAGGACCAGGAGGTTCAAGGAGCTCCATAATCGGAGACGGAGCCCTGGAAGGGACTATAAGACTAAAAAAGCATCAGGGGTTGATTCAACATCTAAGTTTTTTGAAGAGTTTCTAAAAATTATGAAGGTACAGAATAGTGAACGTGATAGTTTTCCAGCTCTTAATAACGTTATACCAGAGTTTGATCCGTTGAGCAAAGAGCAGCCAATTACTGTTTGGTTGAGCAAAGTAGATGAATGCGCCGAAATTTATGCATGGTCAGATAGGCAAATCATCCACTATGCTCTTCCAAAACTCTCGGGACATGCTAAGTTATGGTACCAAGGGCTGCCGTCTCTAAAACGAAATTGGTCTGAATGGAAGACTTTACTTACAGAATCCTTTCCGGCTACTGAAAATAATGCAGAGTTATTAACTGAGATGTTAAACAAGAGGGTCCGTTTTGGCGAATCTCTTGAATTGTATTATTTTTCGAAGATAAATTTACTAAATCGCTGCAAAATTTTCGGTAGGGGAGCAATAGATTGCTTAATTCACGGGGTTGACGATAGAGGAGTAAGGGTAGGAGCCCAGGCAGCGAATTTTGAAAGACCAGAACAAGTTCTACAATTCTTCAAAACTGTTGGGGTACAGACAAAAGACTCCGGGGACCAAAAGGGGTACAAAAGGTTCACCAACAACAGACAGACTAACAAGACAAGTGATATCGCAAATTCTTCTAAGCCCCGACAATATCCCGACAGCATAACATGTTTTAATTGCAAAGAGAAAGGACACCCTTACACTAAATGCACTAAACAACTCGTCAAATGCTCTTATTGCCATCTGATAGGACATGCACTGTCGGACTGCCCAAAGAAAACTAGTAAGCCAGAATCAAAAGATAAAGCCGTTCTGAGGGTATTATTAAACAACAGGCTAGAAGATAACGAGCCTGCTTTCAATGACAAAAATATGCTCCATGACCTATCAGATGACAATTCCAGCAACAAATATAGAATATTAATCAAAATCAACGGGAAACCAATAGCTTGCCATGTTGATCTAGGTAGTGAAGCTACTCTTATTCGTAAAACTGACGCGATAAACTTAGGATTGTGTTGGTCCACAGTAGATGGACACCTGCTTCGAGGTCTAGGAAACATCCCATACGTTCCCTTGGGTAAGGTGCAGGCTAATTTTGATGTTCAGGGCGTCAGCGAAAGGGGAGTAGATGTTTTGGTTGTTGAAGACCAACTAATTAATAGCGCAGTATTATTAGGACATACCTTTACCGAACGTCCGAACGTTCGAATTGTTAAAACAGCGACGGAATTGAAATTTGAAAAGGTAGATGATTGCAATTACACGAAGTTACTTCTTAAGGCGGTCAATGACGAAACCATTGCAATAGATGAAATGAAAGCAGTCAGAGTCGTAACTGATGATCAGCTAAGCGGTGATGTATGCATTAGTGGATCTGTGAGAGGATGTTTGGGGAGCGAGTATTATCTCTTACCAGGGGAGTACGAACTACGGACATGTTTACTGCTAGTACAAAATTTAGGAATAAAACCTGTCCATATGAAGAAGGGCACCCTAATAACAAGATGCAGATTGTTCAATACAGTACAGCATGTACAAATGGTGAGGACTAAAACTAATGTTGAGAATAAGATTAGTGAGCCACTTATGAATAATGGAGATAACTTATGATGAAAAGAACAGGCTGGACGACCTACTGTCACGATTTTCGTCTTGCTTTTCTACGGGAATGCACGATCTTGGTTATACTACTGAAGCCGAGATGGTTATCCGACTCAAGGATTCTGAACCAGTAGTATACAGACCGTACAGAATGTCACATTCTGAACGGCAATTAGTCCAAGGTATGATCAATGAAATGATGGAATATGGAATAGTTCGAGAATCTAATTCACCTTACGCCAGCCCGATTGTTTTGGTGCAAAAGAAGTCTGGCGAAAAACGACTCTGCGTTGACTACCGCGCTCTAAACAGTAAAACTAAACGCGATCATTACCCTCTTCCTCTCATTGAGGACTTGCTGGATCAATTGTCAGGTCAAAACATATTCACAACACTTGACCTGGCCTCCGGATATCATCAAATCCCTATAGCTGAAGAGTCAATAGAGAAGACTGCGTTCGTCACGCCAGACGGACAGTACGAATACACGCGAATGCCATTCGGCTTGGCAAATTCTCCAGCAGTATTCCAAAGGGTGATGCACAAAGTCCTCGCAAGGTTGAAATATATCGTCATATATATGGATGACATTTTGATACCAGCGGCCTCGTTCGATGAAGGACTCATGCGGCTAGAAGAAGTCCTTCAGGTTTTGCAACAAAGTGGGCTCACCCTAAAGAAGCAAAAATGTAACTTCTTTCAAGAAACCATAGAGTTCCTAGGATTTGAAATTAGCAAGGATGGAATTAGACCTGGCTCGCAGAAAGTTCAAGCAGTATCAAAATTCCAGCCTCCGACGAACCAACACGAGGTAAGAAGGTTTTTGGGTCTAGCAAGCTTCTTTAGGAGGTTCGTCAAAGGGTTTGCATCAACAGCAAGACCATTGACTAGTCTCTTGAGAAAGGATGCTACTTGGAAATGGACTTCCGAAGAAGAGACTGCGTTTCAAATTCTAAAGGATTGTCTAGTTGAAAGGCCTGTGCTAGCTCTTTACAATCACTCTGCAGAAACACAATTACATACAGATGCTAGTAAGTTGGGTCTGGCAGGTATTTTACTACAACGCACTGGGTCAAATCCTTGGCGTCCTGTTGCATATTATAGTCGACAGACTACAATTGACGAACAAAAACTACACTCATACGAATTAGAAACCTTGGCAGTTGTGAGTGCTTTATGTAAGTTCAGGATATATTTGCTCGGTATCAAATTCACAATAGTCACAGATTGCAACGCTCTGCGCTCCACATTCACCAAACGAGACCTTATCCCACGAATTTCCAGGTGGTGGGTGCAATTTTTAGAATATGATTGTGAGATTGAGTATCGAGCAGGGAATAGAATGGCGCATGTCGATGCGCTCAGCAGAAGTCCCATCGAAGGAGAGGATAAACCATTCACGATTGACATCTTAACGGTAAAACTAGACGATTGGATCACTACAGTTCAATCTAGTGACACAGAGATTAAACTTATCAAAGACGTTTTAGAAGATCCTGCTACGACCAAAATTGCCAGCATCCACAAGGAATACAAGGTGAAAAATGGTAGAGTATTTCGAATAATTGACGAAAATACCATTCGTTGGGTTGTTCCTCGGGGAGTACGATGGCAACTACTCAAGGTCAATCATGATGACGTAGGACACTTTGGCTTTGAGAAAACTCTACAGAGACTACGCTCATACTATTGGTTCCCAAAAATGCGTCGATTTACAAAAAAATATGTATCTGCCTGCCTGGAATGCGCCCACCATAAAACTCCCTCTGGATCAAAAGAAGGGGAGCTCCATCCTATCCCAAAAGTTGAAGCTCCATTCCACACTGTTCATGCTGATCATCTCGGGCCATTTGTTCGTAGTAAGCACAAAAACTCGTATATGCTTGTCATAGTTGACTCTTTCACAAAGTACGTAAACATGACTCCAGTTCGAAGCACAAAAACTAAGGCAAGTATCAAAGTATTTAAAAATTACTTTAGTTATTTTGGAACTCCTACCCGTTTGATCACCGATAGAGGTACAAGCTTTACAAGTAATAAATTCAAAACATTTATCCAAAAGTTAGGCATCAAACATGTCCTGAATTCCGTTGCCACTCCACGGGCTAATGGGCAGGTTGAGCGATACAACCGCACTATCTTATCCGCCCTTAGTACCATGTCACATGGTCAAAGCCCTGATAAATGGGATAACTATGTGCAGGATGTACAAATAGGAATAAACTCTACCATGCATGAAATAACTAAGAAAACTCCAACTGAATTATTATTTGGCAGGAAAGTATCAAATTCCACGGAAGGTGTTTTGCGCGATATTATAGATGACATAGGTAGCGATAGGATTGAAGAAAGCTTAGATGAAGTCAGAAATCAGGCCAAGATTAAAATCGACCGGCAACAAGAGCAGAGCAAAGAGAGATTTGATAGGCGTAGGAAAAAGGGGCATAAGTATAATGAAGGTGACCTCGTTAGAGTTATCCGGGCAATAGCAGGGGGGACTGGACAGTCTAAGAAACTTGAATCAAAATATCAAGGGCCCTTCAGAATCAAAAAAATCCTCCCTCACGACCGATTTATTATAGAAGATACACCCTTGACCAAGAAAGGTAAACGATATGAAGGCACGGTTTCTATAGATAAAATATTCCCGTGGTTAAGCTTTGACAATAATCCGACGAGTCTTACCTCAAGCGATAATGATTCCCCTGAAGAATAAACCCTATGGTTTAACTAATACGGTCACAGTTCTATAGTTTCATTCGAATTACATAATATAATTACGTTGAATCAATCCCCCATAAATTCTTAATATATAATTAGGTAAGTTAACTAAGGACCTTGAGTTGTAAAATCGTATACAAACTACTTACAAATTGTATAATATAACTGTATCATGAAATATGTAGTTCACACCTTGTATCAATTTAAGTGATTCCATTGATTTTAACTTTATATATTATGTTTATATCGCTTACTTAAAAATTCGTTTCATCGTTCGATTAGAATAAACGATTATAACTTATTAATCTCTGTTAAATTGTATACCATAATTCTATCTTAAATGGAGTATTCCACATCTTGTATATAATAATTGATTCATTTTTTAATTAATGTGATGATTGTGTTGAATTCCTTACTTATAAATGTAGTTAAATTGTTCGATTAAAAGTAAGTTATTATGTACTTATTTTTATTTAATCTTTGTAAAAATTTACTAACGAGTGGACTCGTTTTGTATCGGATGGCCGACTGTAACATTTCTACAGTAATACTGCCATAACCGGGTAGTGGATACGGTCACTGGCTTGACTTGATTGGTTGGCGAGTGGATTGGGGCGGATCCAAAACCAGTATTGTAAAGTTGTTGGAGCCACGTGATAAAAAGCCGGAATCCGACCAAAACGTGGTTCAGTCGTTCTTGTAAACTCCTAGGGGTAACTCTGCCCAATAAGTAACGTTTATAAATTATATGGAGTGAAAGTACTAGCTGATTGTTTTATTTGCCGAAGTCCATAGATAAGTGTGAGATAGGACAAGTGCGTGTTTCATAAGTAGCCTAGTTTTTTTACTACGATTTTTTTGTATATTTCATGGACCGGATATTGGGTAACTTTGATAATTATTATTAAAAAAACATCATGATCTATCGATCCCGGAGTTCTACCTTAGTACTTAAAATGATAAAAACTATTGGTATTCGTGATAAAACTGAGATCAAACAAAATTGGGGTTTATTTTACACTGTGCCACGGTATTAAGTAATAAATATTTTTTAATATATTAATTTTTTTTATGTTTTAGGTACGAAATAGGTAATTTCGTAGGTAACTAAAACGTACAATTAAAAACCCAAGGGACATAAACCGGGGGGCGGGCAACAGCACCCACGGCAGAACAATTCCCCAACCTGCATGCAAGCCCAGCGCGGCGATTATGGGCATTCCCCTCTAAATGAAAGTTCTTTAGCCCGAGTACCTTTATGATTTTATAGGACCCTTTCCATAGAGTTTATATAATACAAACTCGATGACCCTTTCCGAGTATGCATTGTGAAAATATTATTATACTAGCTGCGCCCCGCGGCTTCGCACACGTTGTTCCTATGGAAACGTAAAAAGATGATTTTCATCCCACGTGAACTGTTTTATGGGATAAAAGTAAGCCTATGTTTTATTCCAGACCTAGGACTGTGTCTATTTTAAATTTCAGCCAGATCCGTTCAGTAGTTTTGGCGTGAAGAAGTAACAAACATCCATACATCCATACAAACTTTCGCATTTATAATATTAGTGTGATTATATTGTATGCATGTGCAGGCAAATGCTAGATCTATGTACCTACCCTAAACGATCTTAGCCTTTTTTATCGGTGAAGCCACGCCACTATCCGGACGAACTGGATGAGATTTCACATTTATGTTTTTGATCAGATAATGCTATTTTAATGAAAACAATTTTTTTTTTAACAATTTTTCGAAAACTTGACGTACCTACAGCATCAGATCTTTGGTTTACCACACGTACCTACCTATTTCGTACAAAAAATTACAGTTAACAGTAATCTATCTCCTGGCGTAGGCACGCCTAAAAATTAGGTAGTACAAGCTAAAGATACCAGACAGACTTTGGTATGAAAACTTGTAGTACCTAAATATTTTTCTTATAGACGCTCAGACCATCGATCAAAGTTTCGCCGCCGCGGCGGCGAAACTTATTATAGGTACGTATTTTTTTGCTTTAAAACGGGCAGGTATATCAAAAAAACGTATTCTATAAAAGTGGTTTAGAATCACCCAGAGACCTCAATTTCAAGCGCGTCTTACCGTCCCACCACCCCCCGCCACCCGCAAAATCGCAGGACGCAGAAACGCGCTTAAAAATTAGCGTTGATGTGAGTAGGGCCATGATGCATTTTATGTAATAAACTTGTCAAGCTCTGCGCAAACTGTCTGCGTCAAAACAAGTCGTAGACAATTTTGAGTGTCATTTTCCTAAGGTTCTATGTATCTACGGGGGAGGCCGCGAAATTTTTGATCGATGACTTTAATGTAGGTACAATTATTGCCCTTACCTCAAGAAATCGGCGTTGAAAATTATTTGTTGGTTTGCTTACGCTACGATTTTGAGTTTGTTCTAAATTCATGAATAGAGAGGCTATTTTTTATATATTATTTTTATTTTGTGTCTTGAGTTTATTTTTTTTTTATCTAAGAGACTAGTTTTCATATAATACTGGTTCAAACATTTATAAAAAATAATAGATTATTATTTCGATTTTTTAAGCTATTGCATAGCTTCTATCGCGGGCCTTGAGCGCAGGGACCGAATCCAGAAATTCCGTAACGCAAAAACCTTACGCTCCCCACTCCGCCGGGCAAGGAGGTGTGGCTTGAAGGCCGTGCATCGTCTAACGTCGTTTCGTTTCAGTTCGGCAGTCTTCGACACGGCGTTGTGTGCGTGCGATTAGACGTATTGTACGACTCTACGAAACTCGCACGAATCGAGACGAGCTGCTCCGAAATCGGGCGAATACATAAGCAGCTGTTTATGAGAAAGTATATAGGTGTATAGGGTCACCACGCTCAAAAAGTGTAACTTGAATTAATATCAAAGAAAAAGCAATACTGCATGAATAAAATAAATAAATAAAATTATAATTGCATAAGTTGATACAAAATGCTATGCTTTATACAAAATAGCTTTACCGCGGCAGTCCCCGAGTGCCACACGTCTTTTTTCTTGTTGGTCTAATTAATTTGTTAAGTATTGACTACACAGAAACGGTTCTGTGTCTTCTCTTAACCATCTAATAACTACTGTCCGAAAGAAAAGATTTTTATTTATTTTATTAGAAACTAGAAGGAACCAAATAAATTTAAATATATCAAGTGCGGTAACGTAACGGTATAATTTACAGAATGTTCCTGTAAAACGCAGTTTTATTATTTTCAGTTACCAACCTACCTGCAAAAATATAAAATAAATACTACACCACATATTTCTTGTTCCGTACCTATGCGTTAACTGCGTCAAAACAAGACGTAGACAATTTTGAGTGTCATAGGTATCTATGGGGGAGGCCGTGAAATTTTTGATCGATGGCTCAGACCAAGTAAATATTTGGTCTGAGTTTATACGTACAACTTTTTTAATGTTTTAAAAAACTTTCTTTTGTGTGTAAATAATCGCGCTAATATTAGAATCTGTGTGCAGAGGGCTTTATTATCTCAGATATCTCCAATGTAATGGTACGTTTACACGTTTGCCAAGCCTTGGCAAACTGCAAACAGTCCCAAGCCTCCACAAATCTCGTTTGGCGTTTGAAAGGCGTTTATACGCTTGTGAATGCGTCAGTCTGCAATATACATCCAAGCATGGCGGACACCGAACTTGTGACGGCTATTGCATTGCTTGTTTCTTCTTATCTTTAGATTTGAATCTTTCGGATTCCAGATGCTTGGTTCCATTTGGTAATGTTCCAGAAACGAAAGACTCTCCTCATTCGACCAGCAACTAATTTTTTATTTATTTTTTGTAAAATCAAGCAAGCGTGTACTCTCCGCGAGATCACACAATGGCTACTAAACGGACCAACATGTAAATGCATCGTGTCCGTCAAGGTAGCGTACACATACGCGATATTACGTTTATTGATATGCCAATTAATAGAGTAAAACAGTGTATGAATTAGTGTAAAAGTGAAATAAATAGCGCCTCTTTGGTTTAAGAAATAATGACTATAATTAGTGTGTACGCTAGCTTGACAGTCAAGCTGGCGTACACATGACCATGCCGAAAACTACGTATACTATAGCGACAAAATGTATACACATAAATAGAGTAACCATACGGTACGTGGTATGCAAAATATCATATTGATTGCTCTTATAGGAACTGAGATATTGAACAAGACCTTGAAATAAATTCCGACCAAGCGTTATGCCAGCGTACCCATTAAAAATCGAAATAGTTCCTATAGAAAGCGAGCTTTTCTTATTATGAATGATATAATATGTAAAAATAATGCATGAAATGCCGCTTCTGCCAGTAGTCATAGTTTATGAAAATTCGTACTGCAACAATATAAAAAGTTGATGTGAAGTTCTAGGAACAAAATATGCACTGTGGTACAGTCGCACACATCAAATAATGACCTAGGTATTTTTACCTATATTTAGCTAGTTCTAAAGCTAAACATTCATAACGTAAGGTTTTGTTGATTTTGTAGTGACACAGTTTAGCTAGCAGTACGCGGCGCAAAGGCGTTTCGCTAATTCAGCTTTTTCAGCAGTTAAGCCGTGTCTCGCCAGTCATTCCACCAAGCTCTCCCAGAAAACACCTACCCTAGTTATGGGTTACAGATTATATTAAAGTCACTTCAGATAGCCCCATTTGAGTAGTCATATCCTAAATAAGGATTAAAATAATCATATTATTGTAATTTCATGTACGTGTGTCTTGTGTATTGAATAGACTCAGTTCAATATAATAACTCTTTTATTACAAACAACCCACAATACGTAAATTCAAAGACTAAAGTATACAATAAAAATTTAATTATACCTATTTTAGAGTTAGGTATGTTGCTTTCATCCACCAAAATAAAAGTAAATAACATTGAACACGGAAACCGGTATACACATCGTGCGTGGGGGGACAACGCGATGTTAAACCGCACGTGATTGAGAGGATGCGGCCGAAACATCGCAAAATCTTTTTTATCTTTGAATGGAATACCTACCTAGGTTATTGACAGATCGTAAGTAGGTACACTACTATTGTAAAGCTTAACCAAGTAGGTAAGGTATATCTCTGTAGGCACTGCTGTATATATTACTAGAACTATGCCCTTTGTTTTTGATTGATGATGTGCTTTTGTGGATAGTACATTATAGCAAAGGTACGTAAATAATGTATTACTGTGTTGCTTTATTTCCATACAACTTTAGTATCCCCAAGTAGGATAACAGTAAGCTCTGTATGCAGGTAACTTCCGTACCTACTTCTTAATTTAAGGAATATGGAAGATGGTTGTTCTACTTACCGGATTTCGCCCAGATCTAGAATTAATGTTATCGAACGCAATTCCATTCGATAAACAAAACAAAGCCTCTTGTCTGAAAATATAATTATATTTTAGGATTATTGGGTGAATGAACATTACATAGAAAGGTTCTTACAACCTACTTAAATCAAGACAACCCTGTAAATTTTTAGCTAAAAGAGGAGGTAAGAATAAAAAACGATTTCATAAGTAGGTACCTAGGTAGACCTAACCTACATCGTTAAGCAATTAAAAAGTGGTTGTAAATTCTCAGTAAATATAATTAATAATAATAACTCAGGTAGGTAGATAGGTAGGTATTTTATTTATATTACCTATGTCTAGTTTAGCCTGTATACAGCCTTGCCTACAGCATATTATTATACCCTACGTACATGGTTAAGCATTACAATAGTAGTGTACTTACGATCTGCCAATAACCTAAGTAGGTACGAGTAGGTATTCAATTCATAGATAAAAAAGACAAAAATATTTCGCGATATTTTGCGAAATTCATTCATTCACTCTCGCACTCACGCGGTTTAACATCGCGTTGTCCCCCTCACGCACGATGTGCATACCGGTTTCTGTGTTTAATGTTATTTACTTTTGTTTGTGGTGGATGAAAACAACATACCTACCTCTAAAATAGGTATAATTAAATCAACAAAACCTTATGTTGCCTGATACTGCAACATGCTGAGGCAGAGACCCATTTACCCTTTACAACCTTGTATTTACTGTTAATACATAGGTATTCAGTAAAGTTGTTTTGAGTTATTTACTACATATCTGTATAGTAATAGTACCTACCAATTTAAGTGTTTTTGAGTAAATAAATTATATCTCTCTATATTATGAATGTTTAGCCTTAGAACTAGCTAAATATAGGTAAAAATACCTAGGTCGTAAAAGCTCACACAAATTATCAAACCTATTCTTACCACCTACCAACATTGCATGGTGTAAATTGGTGTATAATTTCACTAATAAATTATTTGATGTGTGCGACTGTACCACAGTGCATTTTGTTCCTAGCACTTCACATCAACTTTTTTTATTGTTGGAGTACGAATTTTCATAAACTATGACTACTGGCAGAAGCGGCATTTCATGCATTATTTTTACATATATCATTCGTAATAAGAAAAGCTCGCTTTCTATAGGAACTATTTCGATTTTTAATGGGTACGCTGGCATAACGCTTGGTCGGAATTTATTTCAAGGTCTTGTTCAATATCTCAGTTCCTATAAAAGCAATCAATTGATATTTTGCATACCTCGTACGGTATGGTTACTCTATTTATATGTATACATTTTGTCGCTATAGTATACGTAGTTTTCGAGCATGGTCATGTGTACGCCAGCTTGACTGTCAAGCTGGCGTACACACTAAGTATGGTCATTATTTCTTAAACCAAAGAGGCGCTATTTATTTCACTTTTACACTAATTCATACACTGTTTTACTCTATTAATTGGCATATCAATAAACGTAATATCGCGTATGTGTACGCTACCTTGACGGACACAATGCATCGCAAGCGCTTGACGCAAACGCCCTTTGATCTGCGTAAAAAAACCGACACTCGACTGGATCGGAAGCAAGCAGGCACAAGCCCACGCAAGCCAAGCCAAACGCCCTTTTTACATGCGTGCGATTGTCAATCCTTGCCAAGGCTTGGCAAGCGTGTAAGCCTTACCTGCACAAAATGGCGCTAGAGGTTTGCGCAGGCAAGACGGTGCAACCAGTTCCATGGTGGCCCATGACCTAATGTTTTGTACAATGAGAAAACAAGCTTTCTATGAAATTACTTTATTGAACATGTAAAATCCGTATTGACATGAGGAATGCTAATTCTCATTACAAATTAACACAAATGTAAAATTTGAGAGACGAATCACATCGAAAATCTTAACTCACAGAACAGCTATCAATAACTAAAAATACAACATACCTACACATGAAAAATCTTTAACACCAAACTAGAGGAGCAATGCTAATCTCAATACATTGGCGATACAACAATTTTTGCAATCAGCAAGACTTCACATTCTATTTTGTCAACAAATAAATTGAATTTTTGCAAGTTTGGTATAATTAAAGAAATTCCATTCATTCATACATCAAATTCCTAAATTAAAGTGCTCTGCAAATGAATTATGAACTTAGCTTACTGTTTGGTACCATTATCAACATTGAACATTACAATGAGAAGAGGTAGGTTACATTAACAATAAGCACATCATTCAATAGTCTCTAATTAATTTCACATAAGTATTTGTTAGTTATAACTCTTGATGTTCAGTGGATGCAGACGTACAAAAAAATATAAGTTATCCATTTAAAAGCACAGCTTCAAAACAAATAATATAAAATCAGGTATCTGAGCAGACATTAAGTTTTTAGGAAACAAATCAAGGTATGTACATCAGTGCATCCAGAGTCACTGCGAACTTAACAAGGGAGGGCTAACTGTACAATTCCCCGGTGTATACATGCTAACACTTAAACATTATTTTTATCGAGGCTTAGAAATCTAGACCCTAGCCAGTGGCAAAACTTTCCAAACTCTGCAGTCCTTTCACATTCAATTAACAAGTAATACTACAAAATGCAAGCAGTAGCCAAGACATCACAATATGGAATAATTCAAAAATTTCATGTGTAAACCGAAATTAAGTTGCATACAATAAAAATTATAAATTTGACTCCATAAATTCTATATAAAAAAATTGCAATGTTGTACAGACTTTGGAAAGTCAGTCCATTTTCATTTTACTTTGTAATAAATTAAGTCCAAGTAAATTATTCATTATGTACATTGTTAGATCAGGAGATCACTCGCTCTCCTCGTCTTCTTCATCCTGATCGTCATCATCAGATTCTTCCTTCTTCTTCTTTGATTTCTGAAATTCAAAGACATTTCAGTACACTGTCCATGAAACAACATAAATGTGATCTTGGTGTGATCAAGAACAAGTTGAGCAGGTACATTATGTCAATTGTATAACTATGACAGACAAAGTTTACTGCAACATTCATGTGGCTACAATGACAGCAGCATAATACAAGTACAAATACCTACATATTGGTATTAAATGATAGAGCAAGTGACCTACTTATCAGCTAATAGTTAAAATCAATAGTATTGCAAGTACTTACAGCTGGGGCAGGTTTCTTGGCCTTCTTGCCTCGCTTTGTCGCCTTTTTGCCGGTATCTTCGCCGCCACCGCCATTCGCGTTGTATGATTCAAGGTCCTTTGCGTATTGTTCTTTGGCTTCAGCGGCCTTCTTTTCCCATTCCTAAAATCAATAAAAACAACATGTTTACATTCATTTCTATTGAAGTAGAGTTGATCAGTATAACTGTAAAAACCTAAAGACAAAGAATGTAGATAGATATCTATGTACCTATCAGAAGCTATGTAGGTACCTGTAGGTACATATAAACTTACACTCTTGTCCTTCATGGACTTCCATAATTCACCACCTTTCTTGGCAATTTCAGTAACCTTCAGGCCGGGATGCTCTGATTTTATGGATTCCCTAGCACTGTTCAGCCACAGCATGTATGCTGACATAGGACGCTTCGGCTTGTCCGTCATCTTATTTTTTTTCCTGAAATCAAAGAAATAAATTCGTAAGTCGAGAGAAATAGCCAAGGCAACAGGTTAGGCGAGCCATGCTTCGCAAAGCGAAGTTCTAGATAGCTTCCACACGGCATAATGGGTAGAGTAGGGCGTCGTTTTGGCGGGAACTGCGTTTACAGGTCAAAATCATTACTTCTGAGTTTTTGAGACTAATTATTCTTTGGATTGGAATAATTTGATGATAAAACAACACTTCTAGAGGCAAAATACTTGAAAAACGATACCGCCCTATATAACGAGTTCACTGTCCTACGCTTGGGTCGAACGAGCCATTTTGTTTTATCGAATTGTGACGAATATACGCAATTACTTTATTAGTCTCGATCACCAGTTAATCCCACTAGTATTTCACTATAACTTGTAGAAGAACCAATCCTAACACCCAATGGAAATTATGCGAGAAATAAATTATTGAAATACAGCGTCTTTCCCATACCCACGCTACTAGAAAATGTATGAAGATTCGATGGCCATGTTTGAACGTGAATTCCAACGTGGAACGAAAACGCAATACAAGGATTAAGGCTTAAATAACAAGAGTAATCTTAATAAAACACTTCTCTTTACTAAGAAAATTGCTTAGACTTACCTGATGGCAAAAATTTTGAAAATATTTTTGAACTGGTGCACAACCAAACTGTAGACGTAGAGAACCAGAAGAAAATGTATGGAGCTCGAAGCAAATTCCCAAAGCCAGCTAGCTTGGGGTCGGCTCGCGTCGATACGGCAGCGCCATCTACGAGCGCTGCCATTGGTGGATTAATTCAATAGTGCCAACAACGAGACTGTGTCTACGTTTCTCGTACTACGTATATCCGCGACGTCTTGTAAATCAGCTTCATAGTAAACTAAGTCTTATGTATTAGAATTAGGGTTGATATTGAAATGTAATTTTGGTTTTCATACATTTGTTCTAAAAAATATTTTCATTGAATTTATTCAGAGAAATGTAATTTTAAGTATGCAATTTTATGCCAGACTATCAATTATTAATTCCTCTTTATTTTTCGGGAACATCTTCTATACAAAAGAGTTATGAGTACATCAAAAAATGACCCATTCCATTCAAGAGCCATTCCTACCAAAATTAACTCGCGGCTTATTTTGAATGCCGCCAACGTTTAATTCCGAAAAAGTCTCAAAGCGCGGCAAACCATTGTAAGAAAGAGATGCCAATAAAACATTGCTCCTGAATGGCAGCCCGGCACGTTTGTTTACGATTTGGTAAATTGTTGAAAATGGTTTTTATTTCTAGAGATATAGGGTCTTCACAATCTTCAAGCCTGGTGATAAGAAATAACCGAATGATAAGAAATAGTTTAGGTTAGAATCACAGGTTAGATCTCATTAGCATAGGACCTACCTACAGTATGTGCAGTAAGTACCTACCTAGGTACTTATAAATAAACCAGCCAAGTGCGAGTCTTCTCGCACACGAAAGGTTTCGACTGGTTTCGACCCAACGTTCAAACCTTGTTTGGAAACCCCCTTAATTTTCCACATTTTAGGTACCTAGCCTAGTCCGAGTTTCCGCCTCATACCTATACCTCGGTAGGTACCTACCTAGATAAACACCGATTGTTGAACTGTTAGTTAAAGATGGTTTTGGTTGATCCACCACCAACTGCCAAACTGCTTTTTGAGATTGGCATTTGGTGTGGCCTTTTCAGTTACCTACCTACCTAACTAGGGAGTTTTCCACTAAATGTGTTGTAGTCTAATCTAAGTACTTTGTACTCTGATGCTGATATTTCTATATTACCTATTATACCTACTACCTGGCCGCATAAAGAAAGTTACATCTGTTCATCTACTATGTCCAAGAGATAGCCACCCACGGCACTAGCCTACAACCTCTACAAACTAAGAGCAAAGCAAAAACAGCCAAATTTAGTATTGTCAATGTCAAGTAACAATGCGTTTATTTTGTAACCAATACCAACGACGTAAGGTGCACCGAGGCAAATGTAACTAGGGGGTTAATGCGACTATTAGATTTTTCTTCTATTCTAACGGTAATTGATCAGCAGCACACCATCTATATTGGTCAACTAAGTAATTAGTGTCTATCTCTAAAATATACCGGTGACAAATATTTTGAAAGAAAAAAAATTGGTATAGGTACCGTGTCCATTTTGAATGTAGCATGTTAGTAAACAAACCGTTCATACCTAACCTAAAATTCACTTTGTTGGCGCGTCCTTTTATACGTAATTATCAATTTACATTACTTGTCGATTTTAGATCCTCCCTTCAATAAAACTTGCTTACAATTATTATATCCGAAACTCGACGCCAAGCTAGTGAGATGACTATTCTTATTCGTAGAGTGAGATTTTGTTATTTGTGTCGTAGTTTGTTTCCTAACATGCTACATTCAGAATGGATACGGTATAGTTACCGTTTTTAATAAATCAATGATAGTTACAATAGCCTTCTTGTTTTTGTATGGGAAATGGAAATCGCTAGTGATGTACAGTGTCGATGGAATGGCATCACCGAAAGGGTTTGAATCTTGACCCTAAGGAAAAACATTAAAACCCCTTTTTTCATATTCATGTTCTTCTCTACATAATATAATGTAATCTTTATTGGTTTGAAATTTTAACAGATTATTATTTTACCCTCGTTCGCTTAATATGTCATGTCACATGGCTGGCCTGGCACCCTGTATGGATGATCGTGATCCCGCGATTCAGATCGCGCAAAAATAGTTCGGGATTGGATTCCTTATGAGGTCTTTTGATATTAGGTAAGTATGGTAGAAGGTACCTTGAAAAATTAACTGAAATTCTCATAAAAACTAGGCAACGTAAAAGGATCTGGAATGTAAAAGAAAAAGTAATACTTATTTACGAATTGCGAACACCTTTTAATATTTTTTGGTAAACTGTAAACTATGACCAGTAATTTTCACGATAAAAATATTATACTTTTCATTTTCTAATGCAAAGGTTGAGCTAAGCCTCTGTCTGTGGCATTGATTTATTAAAAACGTTTTTAAATCAATGGTCTGTGGTGTAAAAAAAGTTGTATCAAACAAAACCTAAGATGCCATGCACCAAAGATTTAAATCGTCTCTGCAGGATTCTAAAGAACTGTGAGTGATATTAAATTTAATTAATTACTGAGATAAGTATCCATATTAATGTATCGAGGAGGTGAATCGTAGATTAGGTACTTGTTAAAAATTAAAGTAGATACTTATCTATCTTTAAGCTAATGAATCTCTTTTTCAATACAAAATATCAGGCAGCACTAAATTCTACCAAAAACTCTTGATAGGACTTTTAGGCAGGAATGTAATTTTTTGCCTTTTTTTTCAGGACAAAATGTAAAGATTTGTTTGTGAATAAACTTTTCTGTTTCTACGGGTTCTACTCCCAAAATGGACCAAAATACTCCAACTACCTCGGAAAAGCCAGTGAGCTACGCTAGTAGTAGTAATTCAATGGAAAAAGCCGTTCGGTTTCGCGCCTGTTAGGAAGTTGCCTTGCTTGGTAGAAACGGTTGAGACCACGTTGAGACCGAAGGACCGTATTTGCAACTGCAACACAACGACGACGACGACGAGACAGCGGCGGCGGTAGCGGCGCGGCGGTAACGGCGCGGGCGAATGCATGTATAAGAGGTAAGTACCGTAGGTACGTACTAGTTCGATCGATTTTTTCCACCCTGTAGGTATGTATAATAAACATACCATGGTTAGACCATGGTAGAATAGCCATGGCTATGTTCTGCCATCTCTAAAGAGGATATTCTATGCCTAAGAAAAAAAAGCAGTCCGCAAGAAAAACGTCAATCCGATTTTTCGAGTTGTAGAATTTTGTGTGATTATTACAATAAGTTCAGACATAGATTTAACGCCTGATTTTATAAAAGAAGAGGCTAAAGCAGTAGTGGAAAACCTTTTACCACCTAAATCAAAATGAAGATACCTAAATAAAATCGTACAACGATTTTATAAGATGGCGCGCTGAGAAAGTAATCGTTAGAGGAAAACGTTTTGTGAATATAATTTTAACGAATTCTCAAAGACTTACAAAACTTTAACATTATGGAGCATGTATTCTATGTCAAAGACAACATACAATGTACATTTATAGGATTTCGAGAGACTAACATCGTTTCTCAAAAGACTAAATGATGGATTTATCGTATAGGATTGACGTAGATAAGGTACCGCTTTTTTATATAAAAAAGCGGAAATACGTCAATCCAAGCTTCGTATGATTTTTCGAGTTGTAGAATTTTGTATGATTATTACAATAAGTTATATATGTATTAATATAGTCTTAGATTGAACGCCTGATTTTATAAAAGAAGAGGCTAAAGCAGTAGTGGAAAACCTTTTACCGCCTAAATCAAAATGAAGGTACCTAAAATCGTACAACGATTTTATAAAATGACGCGCTGAGAAAATAGAGAAATCATAAGAGGAAAACGTTTTGTTAAAATTACTATCTAAAATAATCTAAATACTAAATCTCTAAGACTTACACAACATCAACATTATGTAGCGTGTACCTATTCTATGTTAAAGACAACACACAATGTACATTTAAAGGATTTCGAGAGACTAACATCGTTTCTTAAAAGACAAAATGATGGATTTATCCAAAGTTTTCAAGAGGTACCTGGGGAAAATCTTTCACTATCTATAACTAATAATAGGGTATATGCATCGATTTTTTTTATTGTTTAAATCGATTCTTTAGGTCATTATTTAACCGAGGAATGATAAGACGCTCACTGAATTTCGCATTAACAAGGTAAAAAAAACAAATCAAAACTACAATCATTTTCGGGTGATAAAAAAGCTGCCATATTGGCGCCATGTTTATGTGACGTCGACGTACACACTTGATTAAAACCTTTGGTGACGACCTCGGTAGTGATCATCTTAGGAAAGAGGTTTTCCGAAAAAACTGAAAATAATCGACAATACGAAATGTCAAGTGGGCAGAAAAGTGTCAAATCAAGGTGCAGCAAGCAGAATAAAAAAAGAAGAAATGTGTACAGTGATGTCACGTCCGCTCTAGTCAATGGCGTAGCGTTTTGAAATTTTGCGATTGAGATTTAAAATATCAATTTTTCAATGGTTAAATTCTACCATAAAACATCTCAAAATGCAAAAATAAATATGTAGATATGTTTCTATATCAATAGAGAATCCGTATATATTTTTTAGCCATTTTGAAATCACATGCATATACCCTATTGCTCTAATTTTACCATACACTTTAAATGAATATCTCACCTAAGTTGTTGATTTATGTAAATTAAAAAAAATATTAATAAGCTAATGAAAACAATTATAATTTTTTTTTTCATTAACTCATTCATATTTTTATTTTTCTTGTATTCGTAATGAAAAGTTCAGTGTTTGCTTCGGGTGAAAGTAACATTTAGTCCCTCGAACTATTAGCGCCCTCGCTACACTCGGGCGCCAAACCCCGTCTCGGGACTAAATAAGATAGGTACTTTCTCCCCTTGGGTAACAATGTACTATTGTTTACTGTCATTTAATGCAAACTGACATGTTTGAGCAGAGTTTAAAAAAAATTAAGGTAAATAGAAATTATTTAGGAAATTGTTTATCTAAGCCGTTAATCCTCTAGAAGATTTAAATTAAGTACCTAATTTTAAAATAAACGAAGACGTAAGTACTCCTTTAATTTGGTCGTTACAACACTTGTCCGTGCACAAGTCTCATAAAATCCCAACACTGTAAATAACGCACTTTTTGTCAATGCATTCATTTGGAACTTTCTCAAAGGGTGCCCTTGCCTGCGGAGCGAAGGGTCTATCAATAACTATTCCATATTCTGCGCCAGGGACGCGGCTGGCACCCTCATAAACCGATCCTGGGAATTTTGTGCCAACAAATTCTTTAGAATGAGTTCCGTCAACAAAAGTTGCACGAGTTTTTTTGACGAAAGATAGAGCAAGATAGTTTAAATTTTGATTCCCATGTGAACAAAATTGCATAATGCAAATTTATTGCGGGAATCGTTGCAGCTGTCTAATAAAATAATATTATAGGTACTGCCAATAATTAAGACCTTTATTATTATTACTTATAACCCAAGGTGGTTAGAAAAACTGTTGGATTTTGGCGCACTCTTTTCTATAGACGATTCTCATTTGCGGCGCGGATAGATGCGCGGTCACCTTTATTGCTAGCGTTTTTATGGTTTTTACTATACTCTTCTGTTCGGTTAGGTTAGAAAAACCGTTGATTTAGGCGCGCTTTTTTCTATGTTGGTAAAGGTACTTAATTATTTTACTTTAACGGTAAGTTTGTACCTACTATTATCACTATTCATAAAGGTTAACGACAGGTTTTAGCAATGGATGGAGCTAGTGGGTTATGTTATGATGATTATGACTTATGATGTGTGTGAGCATTGATTTATTAAAAACTTTTTAATAAATCAATGGATGTGAGTGATAGATCTCTCTCACCAATGAGGTTTAATAACATTCTCTCACTCATGGCGTTTTTAACCGACTTCAAAAAAAGGAGGTTCTCAATTCGACTGCATTTTTTTTCTTTTTATGTTTGTTACCTCAGAACTTTTGACTCGGTAGTCCGATTTTCATAATTATTTTTTATATGAGAGCTGGTGCTTCCCGTGTGCTCCCATTTTATTTTGTTTTAGTTCTGACGATGGGATCCATTAATATCCATGCAAAAACGATAAAAATTAAAGTCGATTTATAGGTTTTTAAAACTAAATTAATTAATAGAGACATGACAGAGACAAAGTCGTATAGCGGAACAAGTGATAGCGTCTTGGTCGCTGCATTTTCAAAAAGTATTACATAATTATATTATATTTCTCGACCGTTTTCCCATTTATTTGGGGCCTTCCTTGTACGTTTTCTCCATTGCGCACGGTTTTGTGCAGTGTCTTTTCTTTGACGAGATGAGTTTCTTTTAGGTCTTTTTTAACCGTCGTCTCGTCGTTATCCAAGTGTAGGGCGCGTCCTCGTCGTGGTTAGCAAATTTAGGGCAAGCTTGACTAGGTATATGATCTTCCGGACATTTCTGTACCTGCCCGGACCACCGAAGGCGTCTCAAATATGATAAACTAACCTTAGTCACGATAATTAGTTTAATGCCCTTAGTATGCTTAATCCAGTTTACCTACTCTCACTCATAAGTAAAAATATTAGTTGGGTGAGTAACTCAGATGTAAGTTAAATAAATTCCGGACATTTCTGTACCTGCCCGGACCACCGAAGGCGTCTCAAATATGATAAACTAACCTTAGTCACGATAATTAGTTTAATGACCTAAGTATGCTTAATCCAGTTTACCTACTCTCACTCATAAGTAAAAATATTAGTTGGGTGAGTAACTCAGATGTAAGTTAAATAAATTCCGGACATTTCTGTACCTGCCCGGACCACCGAAGGCGTCTCAAATATGATAAACTAACCTTAGTAACGATAATTAGTTTAATGACCTAAGTATGCTTAATCCAGTTTACCTACTCTCACTCATAAGTAAAAATATTAGTTGGGTGAGTAACTCAGATGTAAGTTAAATACAGAATTCCCCCTGAGATAATTTCTTCAAAGGGAAAACTGGAAGGTAGGTTTAAGAGGTATAGTATAAAAAAACTAAGTCGTTATAACTTAAACTTAGTTTATTCTAAAATAACAGTACATACCTATTTTAACAGTTCTTATTATATCTCCATGTTCTAACAAATACTCAGGAGATTCTAAGAACAAATCAATTATTAGGACAAACAAATCACATGATTAAAATATCTACCTAGGATTGTTTACAAATTTACATCTCTAAAACGATGTGATATCGATTATTGAAAAAAAAACTTCTATAGGTAAGTAAGTATCTTGAAATCGTCGTTGTAAGAAGGTTAGGTTTTAGCTTTTTAGCGTTTTAACTTCTGATTTTGTGGTCGCTTAATTAATTTTTGGTGAAAAATAAAATTAAGCGTTTAAAAAAAACATTTAATTTTTTTTTTGGTGCCTAACACCAAAAATGAATTATGCGAACACAAAAAAAACCTTATTGGATCGCTAAACCAAAACCTAACCTACCAACAATGACGATGTCATGGTAGTTTAATTACTTATAGAAATCGAAGCGCCGTTAATTCAGTAAAAACGTTATTGAATCGCTCGCTACACTTCTTTTTAGGTTCATTTATTTGAGTTAGCGAACAAATAAGCAAACCAATTTGTATGGAAATAGAACCACCTAATGATATCATAATATTAAATCCTTACAAAACAGAATATAACACAGGACAAAATACAGAAACAAAGACAAACCCCCTTATTCATAATGGTCTGCTAAAAAAACAGCTGCTAAGTACTGTTATTTCTCAGTCTGACTTATGTCAATAGAAGAAAGAGCGTGATTTAGCAGTGTGCTAAGTTAGCAGACTATTATGAATAAGGGGGTTATTATTTACAATCACTTAACTCCGTCCATGCATTTATTTTCGATGACTCACTGAAAGAATAAAAAATTTCATACACATGTAATCTGTCAGTTCGATAAATATCGAAGCTCTACCGATATTTTTCGATACATGCGAATTACTATTCTTAAAAAGTAGTAGAAAGAAGCAAAGTAAGAAATGTTGCATTCTTTCATTCAGTGAAAGAAAATAAACGCGCGGACGGAGCATAGATAGTACTCAGTGCGTTATTCTAAACAAACAAGTAAGTACAACATTTTATCACAATCATTAATTATAATCACTTGGGGCAATAGCCTAGACGACAGCTAGACAACTAGTAAACTCTAATTAAAACAGTTACATTATCAGAGGAAAATTTTTCTTTTGCCAATCAAACAAAAAAAAATCCGAGAAGAATTACAAAAATAAAGTGCGTAAGAGTTGGAGAGAGTGACGTCACGCTTAGCTAAAAAGTATCACTAGGCGTGACGTCACGCGGAACTAGAACTGGCTACAGCTTCATCATTTTTAACAGACTTCAAAAAAAGGAAGAGGTTCTCAATTCGTCTGTTTTTTTATGTTTGTTACCATAGAACATTTGACTGGATGGTCCGATTTTCACGATGTTTTTTTATATGAATGCTAGTGCTTCCCGTGTGGTTCTATTTTAATTTTGTTCAGTTCTGACAATGGGATCCATGAAAAATCATGAAAAATCTATAAAAAATTAAGTCGGTTCATAGTTTTTTAAAACAAAATTAATTATTGTTTGACGACAGAAAAAAAATACATGTCCAACATCTGCTGATAATCTAACGAATCGACGATTATAATTATAATTTATTAGTTGTCTATTCAAAATATGGCCAGTTTTAAACGGCAAGGAGTGTGTTTTTGACGTGTCCCTTCTCTCGAATTTCTCGATCAAATCAGATTCGTTTTCGCGCAAACGCTAATCTTTTACAAGCGACATAAGAGCTGGTCTTGCATGACAACAAAAACGAAACTACGATTTTCCTTTTCCGAGTAGACCCCTGAACACTTTTTGAACGCGATACATTGAGTTTTTTGTTAGGTTTTATTATTCTCGCACATGGACGAACTCCACTTGCTCGGCAATGAATGAATAAGTTAAACCACGGCAGCCGTAAACCTGCCAATATAAAAAGCTAAATAGGTAAATAACGTGATAAATGTTCGTAAATAGTGAGTTCCCTCTTCTCTTTTTGATTATAAGATTAGTCGCTTCCACTTTCGTCAGCAGCTGATCCAGAGTCCTCCGCTTCAGATTCCTCGCCTGAACTCTTCTTCGATTCCTTTTTGGACTCTTTCTTACTATCCTTCTTGGTCTCTTTGCTCTGAAATATAAAATATGTACCGTGAATATGGCGTCGATTGCATCGATGTAAATAAAATTAGGAAGATTGGGTACTAGCTTCTTCAAAGTATGTATGGCTCTCATGAACCTTCGCCGTATGGTGCTGGCTTCGAATTTCCACCAACCTAACTTTTCCTGCGGGTGTCGTTAGGGATATCTACCGGAGCGGGTAAAGCGCCTCCCGCAGAATAATTATTTTACCGAACTGCGATTCCCAATCCTCATCTCCAGCGTGGGGATTATGGGCCATACACAGGCCTCCCTTTAATAGGCGCCTTATTGGCTTTTATCTCATGGGTGGTGATCTAAGTATATAATCCATAAACCGCTTGGTCATGCGGGTTGGGGATAGCTGTTCGGTGGTAGATACGTCTAAGGGAAAAGTTGAGCTGGTGCAAATTCTAAGACGGCGGCACACAGTAGCACAAACTCCCACATTTATAATATAAGAAGAGTATAACTCACATCTTTTTTGTCCTTCTTCTTCTTATCACCATCGGAGTCTGAAGAGCTGTCATCATCGTCAATGTACTCTTTGCTGGTGAATTTTCCACCTGAACCGGTACCGCTCGTATTCTTGGATTTCTTAACTGGTGATGGCTTGCTGGCTTTTTTCTCCACCGCCTTTCGTTCCTGAATGATATAAGTATATTATAATTACTACCATGGTCATCTTCTGCTGGTGAAATGCCTAAGTGCTCAATGAATAGTAATAAAAAATAAATAATGTTGGGCAATCCACACAGCATTATCCAGCCTCAAAGTAAATAGATCCGGTGTTATAGGTACCTACTAGATAAATTATATCTATACTAATATTATAAAAGGGAATGATTTGAATGTTTGTTTGTATTAAATAGGCTCGGAAACTAAACCGAGTTTAAAAAAACTCATCATTAAAAGCTTACTTTGCAGGGAGTAACTTAGATTATATTTTATCCCTGAATTCCCACGAGAACGGGAAGTCCGCGAGTGAAACCGCGAGTTAGGTAGATATCTTAGAAAAAACCCGGAAGCAATATCTGCAGATCGTACAATGCAAACATTTCTCCTGAGGTGGACATCAAACTACAATCTTACAAAATAAGAACATGTATACATATAGGACTACCATATCATTTATAAAATAGAAATGCCTGTGAAAATGACGGGTTTTTATTAAATGCCCTAATTAAATCAGGGTGTTTGGCACATGGACCGACATGATTTTTTGGGGGTTGTGGGGTCATGCGCTAGATTTCCCCGATAGGCCCTAAGTGTCACGGTAGTTTAGATATGGTATGTTTTAGTTTTTTTTAAAACCATCCGAAATTAACTTTTTTGTTTGTGGTTATAATACCACATACTTCAACATTTTTGTATGGACATAAAGTGTTGACTTTTTGTTCACATAGGGGATCCGATGAACCGTGACGGCACAAAATGCAAGGGGTAACATGGCAGCGTTTATCACCCGAAACAGAGTGTAGTTTTACTTTTTGTTTTTTACCTCAATAATTTAAATTTTAAATTTTTTGTGTGTTATATTATTTTTCGTTTATGTATTAACCTAAATAATCGATAAAGAAAAAATAAAAAATCCATGCATATACCCTATTGACAACTTCTTGTTGCGTAGACACACTATGACATGTGGTAGAAAATAAAACAAAAAACATTAAGATGTGACAAGTGGTCCACAGATGGTCGTATCTATTCTTGCATAAAACAAAGCGTCGTTTTGCAGAACAGGAAACACAAAAGATGCCCAGAAAACGGTCGGTCGAACCAACTCAAATAAAATGGATGGTACCTGACTTTGTTTCGAATAGAAACAACCGAAAGTTATTGTTTTATTTTACAACCTTTAGCAAAATGTTTATGTCGGTCGACTGAGTAATGTCTTAATAAAAATTCTTTTGGTTTAATATTTCAATGGATTTAATAGGGTCAGGGTGATATTCACTAGATTTATCACGAAAAAACTTTTTGCCGGACATTCATATACCTGATATATAAAACTTTTAAATAGACACAAACACCATCATCATTTACAACATGATATTAACCATGATTAGAGTTTATAGCTTTCCAGTATTTCGTCACAGTTCATTCATGCGCCATGTTCACAGAATAACTAAATATTGGAAAGCTCAAAACCCAAATCATGGTAAATATCCCGTTGTAAATGATTCATAACATAATCTAGAGTTGTTCAAATAACCTAAATCTTTGTTGCTTCTATGTCTATTCGGGGGAGCTTAGAACACACAGATTTAAACATGTCTCATGATTTTTTACAGTTTTCAATGAAAATCTGTGTTAGGCAGGTTTTGGTAGTAGTTACTATAGAATAATTTTGTATCTATGTACAAACCTTAAACTTACCCCTTAATTCATAATAGTCTGCTAAATTTAAACAGCTGCTAAGCAGTGTTATTTCTCACTCTGACTTATCTCAATAAACGAAGACATATTGAGCAATAACAGTGTTTTAAGTTAGCAAATCATTATGAATACGAACGAATCTGAAAATTTGTCATAAAACCTGATTATGGCCCGCTTGCTCAGTCATCAAGCTAAGCTTGAGCAACATGTATGCTATAGAAAAGCATTACTGAGACAGAGATTGAAGACAATTGATTGAGCAAGCTTTCATAATACGGGCCTAAATCTCAGTCGCGTTCGAGTATTCGAGGGAATGAGTTCGCGTCAGAAGAGTGTACCTTATCAGCTGCCTTCTTCTTCTGTTTGAATTCGTCAGCGGCGCCGCTGTCCTTGTATTTCTGCATCGCCAAGTTGTATTCCTCCTTGGCTTTGGCTGCTTTCTCCTCCCATTGCTGAAGACAAACAATTACATCAGTAATTTTAAATATACCTATATTTTATTGCATTACCCCATCGATCAAGATATTCGCCGACCCTCCATAGATTGGCAATGCGCACCCTGAAATTGTCTTTATCAAAAGAAACCCCTATTTACATTTTGGGGTACCATTTCAACTATAATTAACGGTATCAGTTTAGCGCTCGGACAGGACTTGTCTAGCATAATTAATTTTGTTTAAAAAAACTATAAACCGATTTCAATTTTAATAGTTTTTTCATGGATCCCATTGTACTCCAACATTGTGAACCGAATCAAAATGGGACCACCCGGGAAGCACCAGTTTTCATATGAAAAATATTCATGAAAATCGGACCACCCAGTAAGTTCTGATCTGGTAACAAACATAAAAAAAAATTAACCAGTCGAATTGAGAAGCCTCCTTTTCTGAAGTCGCTTAAAAATTGCAAAAATCACACACATTTTTACCAAATGCATTAAAACTTTAATGAAAATAGGAAATCCCGTCCTTTTTTGTGTCTTAGACGTGCTCTCCATAATGTACTATTAGCCCCTCAAGAAATCAGCGTTGGAACTTATTTTTTGATTAGCCCATTTTACGATTTAAACTTTGTTCTAAATTCATGAATAGAGAGGCTATTGTTTATTTATTTTTAGTTTATGTCTTAACTTTATAATAGTTTAGGAATACTCACCGGTTTGTCCTTCAAGTCTCTCCACAGCTCGCCGCCCTTCTTGGCAACCTCAGTGACTTTGATTCCGGGGTTCTCCTCTAGAATATTCTTTCTGTTGTCGTTCAGCCACAGCATGAAAGCGGTGGATGGTCGCTTTGGTGCGTTGGCGTCTTTTTCTCGCTTCTTCGTCTTGTCCTTGCGTTTGCGGGGAGCTTCCGACTAGAATACAAGTTTTATCACATGAATATTATAAATACGAAAGTTTGTATGAAGTGGTTTTTTGTCAGTTTTCCATAAAAAAACCGGTAAAAGCTCGTCAGATCTATGATATGACCGAGCAAGCTCTCATAATACGGACCTTACCCTCGGATACTCTTACGTTTAAAACGTCTTAATAGACGAGTTTTACCAGTGTTTTTTATGGAAAACTGTCAAAAAACCGCGATTGACACGTGCTCAAATTTAAGCTGCGTTTGAGTATTACGGGGGTTAGTCTTTATGATTTTTTTAAATATATTTGATACTCCAAGTTCTTACAATAGTGATAGCTTTCTTGGGTTTATCCTTCTTCTTCTTTTCCTTCTTGCTGTCATCCGAAGCGGCGCCGGAAGCGTCAGATT
Source organism: Eupithecia tripunctaria (assembly GCA_955876795.1). Classification (NCBI taxonomy): domain Eukaryota; kingdom Metazoa; phylum Arthropoda; class Insecta; order Lepidoptera; family Geometridae; genus Eupithecia; species Eupithecia tripunctaria. The sequence goes on along the minus strand of OY041613.1, from coordinate 4,624,137 downwards.
CTCCTTCGGACGAGGCGTTTGTATCGTATCTGCAGAAATAATTTTGTTTGCATCATTTTAGTACGAGATATATAGGTGACATAGACAATGCACCTCCTGTGTGTAAATGGTATGTTTATTATGATATTATAAAAATAATGAATAATAAATAAATAAATAAATAATGCTGGACAATTCACATAGCATTATCTAGCCCCAAGCTAAGCAGAGCTTGTGTTATGGGTACTAGATAACTGATATACATAATACAATACACTACATAGATAGATATTTTATTTTATTTTACATAGAAAAACATCCAGAACGCCCTGAACAAATTTCTGCAGATCGTACACAAATTTGTCCCGAGGTGGAAATCGAACCCGCAACCTCCTGCGTCGCAGGCAGACCTTCGCCCACCGCGCCACAGAGGTCGTCAATGCTGGACAATCACACACATTATCTAGCCCCAAGCGAATCAGAGCTTGTGTTAAGGGTACTAGATAACTGATATACTTAATAGGTTACATTTTATTATACACAGAAAACCCTGAACAAATATCTGGAGATCGTACACAATTTTTTCCCGAGGCATCAGATTTTCTGGAGTCCCTTTCCTTAGCCTCTGCCTTGACGCGCTTTAAGTATGCGTCGACTTCATTATTGGTGTCGATTCTGTTGTTTTAGGATTAGCTTAATTTAGGATTTCGGAATTTCAAATAGATAAAAACGATTCTATGGTTGAAAAATTTGACTGACACGTTTAAAATTAGGGTGACAGCTCTAAAATTAAGCTGACAGACCTAAAACAACTCAATTTAGTTAAAATGGCTATAACCATATTCATTGCGTAACATTTTAGGTGTTTGAAAAATTAAACTAACGGGTTTAAAGTTAGGATGACAGCTCTAAAATTAGATTGATAGATCTAAAACAACTCAACTTAGTTAAAAGTAGCTTTAACCCTATTCTTTGCATTACCTTTTAGAAATGTCTACCTAATTTTAGCAGGCATCTAATTAGGTCATGATTAAAATTTATTGATTTTAAACTGGTATCGATTTGTATTTCTAAAACATTCCTCATACAAATGGACGAACTGTTTGACCCAAAGAAAGAAGTTTTTTAAAATAACATTTTAGAAAAAAAAACATATTTTGCTCACAGCAACAACCAACTACTCAACTCAGAGAGGTTTTGCGATTTTGAAAAACGTTCTAATATATAGGTATTTTTAGGACCTGTATAGAGAATACCATAATGTTTAGCTCTAAAAAGCATAAAAAAAATAGAAATCTTAAAATTTTGGTTAGGAATCCTAAAACAACAGAATCGACACCAGTAATGGTTAACACACGAGCGTTAGACCAACGTGGTAGTAAGCAATACAAGTATGCTAAGTACTCACTCCTCAGCCACATCACTCTCTCTGTTCTTATCGGGGTTGAAGTCCTCATCCGTAGAGTCAGAGTCCTCGGAGTCTCCGGAGTCCCTCTCCTTAGCCTCTGCCTTGACGCGCTCCAGGTATGCGTCGGGCTCTTTCTCCGTATCCGAATCGCCGAAGTCATCGTCGTATAGTGCTTTGTCCTGGGGAACAAATATTTTCATTTTGTGGTAACAAAAATTAGTTATGTCGTAACACGCTTGAGATTTTACATACATATACAATGTGATTACGGATGTGAACAGGTTAATAGTGTGCAATAACGCCGCTTAGAGATGGATTTCGAGCGGGATGACAAGATATAGGTTTCTCGCGGGTGAGAAGTACAGAGCAGAAACGTGCACCGAATTTTCTATGCGCCAAACAGTTTTGACCTGATTACAATGAATGAAACAACCAATCGAAAAATTAAGACATAACTAGAGAAATATTTCTAGGTTTCTTAGCAGAACAAAAACTGGAGAAAAGAAGTCTGCTAAGAAATGAAATAAATAGCAAAATGAGTGAAAAACATCTATTTAAAAAAAAAAGAGAAATCTTTTACCAATCGTGTTTTTAAAACACGTAATTCAAGAAAAAAGATCGAAGTAACATGTCCTTAAATATGTAGCTGGTAGCTTTCAAGGATTCTGAGATAAATAAGGATTTTGAAGTAAATTGGTTATGGCACACTCATAACTACGAACCTTATTTGTGTTGGGTGTTCAACACGAAATATGGATCGTAGTTAACCCGCTTACACCCGTATATGATTAATTGACGTCGTCGACGCGCTGCTCTACATCTGGCATTCAAGAGGTTATTTATGACTCAACTTCTTAGAATCGGACCCTCCTAGCGTTTATAATTTTTGTTCAGAGTTTTTTTTACTTACATTCTTGCCAGTGTTCTTTACATGAAGTTTCTTAGACGATATGTAGTTGAATAGTTTATCATATTCTCCTTTCTCTATACTGCTGAACGTATGAACATTGCCAGATTTCAGAGCAATCTCGAAATCAAAAGACCTGAAATAGTAACAATAGGTAAATACAATAATGTAAGTAAAATTCCTGATATTGGGTACTAGCTTCTCGAACGGAACGCTCAAATTAGGTCCACCCATCCTTGTCATTAGAGTCTGTTCAAAAAGAGAAAAGACGTGGTGTTACGGTAAATTAACACGTTTAGTCGTACTGCAATGACAGAGCAGTGTTGTCAACGCAACAAAAGTCGTCAATTCTCACATAAGCGCCCTGAATTTCCACGACTCTTCGCCGGCGTTCGTGTTTCATCGTAGTTTTTCATTAGGTAGGTATATTACAAATAATTGGAAATAGCGTGTCTATGCGTTTAGTTGTAACACAACAAAGGCCATTTGTTAAGTTAGCGCTGAGAGAACATATCTACAGATTTATACTTATATCTATGGGTAAAAAGGACTTCGAATCAGCAGGGGTATTTTAATTCGTCGGAAAGGCTGTCGGTTTCGATATATGAAACTTTTGACAAATCAAAATAGGGTTCTAAAGTTACATCGGAATAGAATTGAAATTTGAACCAGACGTTTTCGCTCCGGAAACGAATCGGATGAATTAAAATACCCCTGCTGAAGTGGAAATCATTAAAAATACTTATATGATTTTTGTGCGTGTCTGACTAGAAGTCTACGTATATGTGTAAGTAATATATGATTTCTTATTAGAAAAGCTGTTGACTGTTCCTATTTGATAGAAACCGTAAATGCCCCAGTGGAAACGGTCATTTGGCATAAGTCAATTGGAATGTGATTGACCATTTCAATTGAAGGTGAAATGGTCAATCAAACAATGGAGTTTCGCATTTTTTTCTTTTGGCTAAATAAAAAATGTGTGTCCGATATCCGATAATCTAACACCGGTCTCTATTCAGATTTCGCCAAAACTAAACTAATTTGACAATATTAAAAATGTTGCCGTCTCTGTCAGTCATACATAACGATTAAAATAATAAGAATGGCATCCTTTTTAGTCTTGATTAATTTAGTCTAGTTTTGGCAACATATTAATAGACACCATTGACGGACCGATTCGAATTTTTTAGATCACTAGTCTATAACTTCCTTCATCATCCACACTGCTATGGTTTGGAACACGCTGCCCTCAAGAAAAGAATGTATAGGATGGACTAATCATATTAGCAGTTTAATAGTTCAGGATCACTTACTTAGTAGAAGAGGCGCCGCCTCTCGCAAAGTTGACCGAGGCTATTTCTTCAAACCTTATGTGAACGGGAGGTTTGTGCACATAGATGAATCCTTTCTCCAATGGGTACAGGTAGCCAGCCGCGGCTTTGTATGAACACGCTACTGCTGGGGTCTTGTGGTGACTGGAATAGGCAGTTGCAGTTGTTGTTTACATATAAATATAACAATGGAGGTGTTGTCTTATGATTGTATTCAAGGCAAAATTATTCAGCACCATAAAATTCCCTGTTCGAAAAGAGAACACATTCGACAGCCATTCTTTATCTATTAATAACTGATTCATATTAATGATAATTTTTGTGGTTTGCCTATTCCACAAAATTGAATTTGTTCTAAAGTCATGGTTGGAGTGGTTATTGTTTCAGTATCTTATTTTTCTTGTACCATAATTTATTTGATATAAAACACTTTTATATCAATGAGCAACGATTTTTGAATGTTATGGAAAATAATGGAGACCTTTCCTTATATTGGAATTAATCATCTCATGAATTGAGTGATGATAGTCATTCTAGCTTCAAACGAGCAAAGATTGTATAGAACAACAAGATATTTAGATACTTAAGTTATTTACAACGGGATATTTACCATGATTTTAGTTTTGAGCTTTCCTATACTTCAGCACAGATTCATGCGCCATGATTACGGAATAACTGGTAAATATCCTGTTGTTAATAACTTGTATTAATAACTATGATGGATTTAAAAGTTTTACATGATTATACTCAATTGAAATTTTATTATTAGATTTTTTCTCAATCTAGCCCTAGGTAACTTAGGGCTCTTATACACGGACGGGAAGTTGCCCGTCGACTGCAGTCGGCAATTTTCTGTCCGTGTATTTAAGAAGTGCAGTCCGTGTACATATGTATATGAGCCCTTAGGGTTCGTTTCTTTTAGATTTAACATACCCAAGGAAATCTCCGGGTCCCGTGACTCGACGGTTGATGATGACCTTCATTATCTTGGCGAGGACTTCATACGTCGGACCTGCTACCTCCTTTGATATTTTACCTTCATACTTCTCTTTCAGTTCCTCCCTGGAAATAAGTTAATATTATATTAGACGTGGGACTTACACAGAACAGTTAATACGGATATATTTAAATTATACTTGAGAACTTACGTAATGATTTAAAACAGGCCAGGGTGCAGTCGGACTCGCACACGAAGGGTTCCGTAACATTATCTATCAAATCGGCAAAAACATCACGTTTGTTGTATGTGAACCCCCTGTTGTTGTATGTTTTTTTAATATTAGTTGTTATAGCGGCAACAGAAATGCATCATGAAACTCTCTGACTGACAGGGTTCATGAGATACAGCCTGGTGACAGATGGACAGACGGACAAACAGACCGACAGATGGACAGCCGAGTCTTAGTTCCGTTTTGCTCTTTGGGTACGGAACCCTAAAAACGAGCTAAGTGACAAGGCCCAAAATAGTAATGCGCCGCACGATTTGTATTTTTAAGAGTGTCAAACAATACTCACTCAGTAAAAGGCAGTTCTATGCTAGTTTCCTCCTCAATTCCAAACAGCAGCACCAAGTAATGGTACCTCGTCTGACCCTGCTTGATAGGTGGATCTAGCGATACCACGAAGAACATCTGTCTCGTATCCTTGTGGGGTAACAGAAAGAGACGCAGCACTGTCGACATGGGAATCTTGTAGTCAAACGTTTTACCGTGAAGTTGGAAGAATGTTTGGAACACTTTGATGTCGTAGCGACCACTGGAAAAATATTATAGATAAGTTAGAAAAATTGGTGTAGAATTATTATTTGTAGATTGTCACAATACAGCAAAATGCGTACTGGTTTTTTCCTTCTAGAAACAACCGGCTACATTGACAAATCATTCGTTTTGATGACTAGTCAAGCGGACTAGGGAATTCAATCTCGCATCAAAATCTCTTTCGCCTGTGGGATCGATTGAAGTATTATCATCCACGGCATGGCAACTGCACCCGTCAACGGCACGCGACGACTGCGTTGTCTTACCATCCTTCGACAACGTGCCCTCTGTGCATAAGATCCCTAACATGTTAGTACATTGTACATAGTCTATGACACAATGTAGTAAGTGGAGTAAGGTACAACAAGGTGTTACATACATCTTCGTGCACTTCACTGGCTAGTCGGTAATCCTCGACTGTACAATCTAATCATTTTTGGTTTAAATAACCTAAAAAGTTTGGGGTGGGTTTTGCTCTAACTCCAAAAATAATGTAGCTTCTTTACTTTCGAGGCACCATAAATCAAATTTATATTCTTGAGAGTTGGTGGTGGGTAATGATATTAATATTGTCAACCAGTATTACATTACATAAAATTGTGCAATAACAAAACAAGTTAGATAATCAAGCGTTTTTGGTAGGCAGTGGATAAGAGTATGGACTTGTACAGTTTGCTGAACAATTCACCCTCTGAGCAGGATTTTTTGTACAGATCTGTCGAATATCAAAATCAGCTGTTGCTAACCACAAATCATCCCCAAAGGAGGATGGGCATTTTGGGCCTTTTGGGTACTTTGTCCAATCAAGATGAGTCACGTATGACTCGTCTTGGATAGCTCTTTTCAATAGGACAAAAAAATTATACTAATGTTGCAGTTGTCCGTTTTGAAATATACTCGAAAAAAGATGTTGAATATTTATCACAAATAAAATAACAAAATCCTATTATCTTATCACGTTAATCGTTTTAACTGCATACTTTATTATTATTATTCATAAGAAATGATACAAAAAAATATCTTGAATCTTAATTAAGTAAAACAGTACAACGGGCGGCCTTATCGCTATAACCAATTTCTTCCAGGCAATCAATCAATTTCAGCATTTTTGCGAAAATCACTGAGTGTAGACGACAATCCCTCCTACTTATAAACCTCTCCTAATTTTAATTAATTGCTACAAGTTTTTTTCCGAATTAGTGAATTACTCTAAGCAGGTACTACTTAGTGAATCATTAACTGGTATTCGTTGTTCGCCGGCTCCCTGACACGGCGCAGCATTTTTGGACATAAAAGACTGATTAGAGTAGAGAACTTATCTGTCACTAATACCTATACCTACTATACGGCAGATATGGTCCGCTTACGTCTTTCGTTCTTTTTTTTTCAATTTTTAACCGACTTAAAAAAAGGAGGAGGTTCTCAATTCGACTATATTTTTTTGTTTCAAGCGGAAGAAGCCTATAACATGTAGCAACCTGAACGTAAAAACATTTTCTCGTTTGACCTTTTATCAAAATAACTATGTATGTATGTACCGGGTGATATAAAAAATAACATAATATACCTAATGGATAATGAAGTCAAACAGCTATCCGTCCCTTCTTTTGTAACAACGGTAATGGCGTACTTTTGATGTGATTATTCCTTTTTAACCGACTTCAAAAAAAGGAGGAGGTTCTCAATTCGACTGTATTTTTTTAAATGTTTGTTACCTCAGAACTTTTGACTGGGTGATCCTATTTTCATAATTATTTTTTTATATGAAAGCTGGTGCTTCTCGTGTGGTCCCATTTTTATTTGGTCCAGTTCTGACATGGGATCTATATAATTGAAGTCGGTTTATAGTTTTTTATAAACCAAATCAATTATTCATTACTCTTACTCGAAAAGTTGCCTGAGGAGCGGGTTGAAAGTAATACTTTTCAGCCCTATATCTAATTCTAAAAGTATTAGATATAAAAACTATTGGCACGCTGCCCTCCCCGTCTCGGGACTAAATAATTTACTTTTGCTCCTAGTGAAACAATGTACTACACACATCAACATTGTCTAGGGATATTCAACATTTTGTTGATTTTTACAAAAACTGAAAATAATTTCTTTAGAAAAGAGGTATGGCAAGAATCTTTATTCTGTGTAGTTTATTATTAATAATAAAACACAACTGTTTCATATAAATTTTTAGTAAAAATTTAAGTGGGAACAAAATTTGAAAAATTAGAAAATTTACTAAGTTCGGTAAATTGTGTTTAAACTATTTTAACGTTGCCATGACTTTACAAAATTACCTTTTAACAATTTAATAATCGGTGTTGCCTCCCCTGACGTTTAAGTTATGAATCTGCACCGGTTATTCATACTCAAAATGAGGTCGTCAAAGTATCGCTGGGGTATGCGATCACAATGTTCTTTTTAAATGGCAAAAAATTGGTCTTCTGTGGTCAAATTCGACGGCAAATTGCTGAAAGCCAGCAATCGCTGCAACATGTCCCAAGCGTGTTCAATTGGGTTTAAGTCGGGTGACTGTGCAGGCCAGTCTAAAACCGCGACATCATGTTTCTGAAGGGCAGCTGACACTAAACGCGCCGTGTGTGGAGGGGCATTATCTTGCATGAGCTGGAATTCCTGGCTAATTTGAACTCTATGAGGGATGATCACAGGTTCTACGATCTCGTTCTGGTATTTTAGTGCCGTCATGCTGCCCCGTATCCAAATGAGCTCGGTTCGCGCTCCAATACGAATTCCCGCCCAAACCATGATTGTCCCACCTCGGTACGAATGGACCTCTTGAGGCTGCTGGAGACGACTTTCTCTGCCTGGAACTTTTAAAACACGTGTTCTTCGTGAATCGGGGTGGAATCCAAACCGAGACTCATCAGTAAGAGAACCATTGTCCATTGGCCATTGTTCCATAACAAATGTTCGTGAGCCCAAAGTAGTCGCCTTCCGCGATTGCCTCGTCGTAGAGCTGGCACACAAAGCGGCCTACGAGAATGAAGATCGACTTCATGTAGCCTTCTTCTGACGGTTTGGTCGCTGACTGACAGCTGATGGGCTAACTGAAGCCTTTGCACTAGCTGCTTTGCTGTGAGATTGGGTTCCCGCCTGGCGGAATTTTGGAGAAAACGATCCTGTCTAGGGGTGGTTACTCGTTTTCTTGCAGTGTGGCGCTCTCTTAAATCTTCAGTAATACGAAAATGTGACCACAATCGAGAAATTACGTTTTGATTGGTGTTTAGGGTATTGGCAACCACGCGTTGGATAGCACCAGCTTGTAACATGCCTATCGCTCTTAACATTTCCTTTCTGCTTAAATGTCGACGTTCCATGACATAAGAAATATCACAAGATCCGTTAAAATTAAAAATTACTTAGATAACACTTATTGTTAATTAAATAAAAGTAAATTTATCTTAGCCAAAATTAACGTTGTTTTATCGGGTCTTTAGTCGTTTCGCACCGCGAGCGGTTCGAACCGCGGTGCGAAAACCCCAAGCACTGTTTCTGAATAGGGCCATTCGCACCGCAGTGGTTACGGCGGTGCGAATCGCCCAAGATTCTTTAGAAATGGGTCGTTTCGAACCACGGGAAAAAACGACTCGATGCCCATTTTGTTAAGTCCAATTCAGACACACATCATTTTTAATTCCTACAGATAAAAAGAAAACTGGATAGTGTTAAAAAAAATTGCAAGATAATATGTAATAATTATATTTGCTCAACGATGTCTTTTTATAGTATTAGGGTAGGTTTTAAATCCCAGTTTAATCAACATTATACATTTTACTAAAAAACTATTGCTAATCAAAGGTATGACGTACATTATTATTTACTTTGACTAGGTAATCATTAAGAATCACAGTCGTAACATTTTAAATTCAACCAAGACTTTTGAACTAAAACTAAACTCTTAATTTTTCTAAGCAATGGCCGACAGTTATATCTCCAGTCAATAACTGTTGTATGTTTGTATGAATTCTTCGGTTCATTTCAATGGTTTCTGGTTTTCTTTTCGAAAGTCGTATGTCACCTGATCTGCGTAATATCCAGAGTAGAAATTGGCATCCTTCTGTATTCCATTTAGAAATTGTGCAATATTGGGTTTTTCTGGAATAATCTTTTTTATTTTGGCATTCCATGACTCCACCATATTATTGGTTTTGTCACTTTGATTGAAGGTGTTTCACGACTTTGAGAGTATATCATGTTCTAACTTCTAACCATGTTTTAACAAAATAATCGTTGAACTTAGTGACTTCGGTACTGTTGGGACTTTCATCCATCACGTACAGACACCCTTTATCCAACAAGTCCGGAGGTAAATGTGACAATACTGTGCATAATTTAACATTAAGTGCAATCAAAAGCAACTTCTACCAATCAGCAAGCATGTGCCCCTTGCACGTGCTTGCTGATTGGTAGATGCTTTTGTTTCCTCCAGGTTATTCTATTGTTGATATGACCGGTAAGTCTACTTTTATAGTAAACACTTAGTGTGCTTAAGTTATTAATTTGTAACCTAAGAATTATTGTGCCTGATTGTACTTTAAGAGATGTGTAATTAAACTACATTATTTTTGTCAGAATTCACCCATTCAAAAAGAAAACCGCATTGTTACTCTCTGCTGTTTAGTCTATTCACACCAAGGTGCGAAAGAACCCATTCAAAAGGAATACTTGGGCGATTTGCACCGCGGTTCGAATCGCTTGTGGTGCGAAACGACTAAAGACCCGTTTTATCTAGATCGGAGTCCCCATTCTATCTTTTGTTTAATGCGTTCTATTTTTATTCTTTTTACAAATTTTGAAAAGGGAACAAAAGAGGTTTAATTCCAAGTATAAACTTTTTCTAAAAAGCAAATAGTTTGTAAGCAAATCATTTCGAAATGGAATATCCCTAGACAATGTTGATGTGTGAATTCCCGCTAGTATGTAAAAAGTTGCATTGCAAATGATTTTTATTTCGCACCTTTTTAAACCCTTGTTATTTTATTTTGTTTTATTACCGATTATATTGCAATGTATCGTTACCGGAACTGTGTAATGTGCCGAAGAGGGCTAGATCAAGGCAAATACCAAACGTTTTTTTGAGTCAAGACTACGACTTGGCAAACGTATGTAGGACGCCATCTGGCTAGGTGGGATGAAGACCTGCGAAAGCCTGCAGGCAGATGTTGGATGCGTCAAGCTGATGACAGGGCGCTATTGCGCTCATTAGGGAAGGCCTATGTCCAGCAGTGGACTAATATAGGCTGATGGTGGTGATGATGATGTTATATTGTAAATACAATACAATGCTAAAATGTTAAAAAAACTGATTTATTGAGGTAGGTATGCACCGTTTTAGTAGTACTTTAATAGAAAGGGTCCAAATCTTATCAAAATAAACAACTTTCAAAGTGGAATTACTGAATTGGAGGAATTAATGAACCGGGAGTAGCCCCTTAGATATTCTTATTCTACAGGAACAGAGCTTTCCAACAACATATCAATCAGTTCGATTGGTGCCAGGTCCAGGCGCCATACATTTATGCCCATCCTCCTGTCATCTTATTGCACTGGCTATATTTTTTTTTATTTTTTATTTTTATTGTTTTCATAAATAAATAATGCTGGACATTTCACACAGGATTATCTTAATATTTAATGCTATGTAACTCATGCAACTTAACTGTGGACCTTGCACTTTATAAAATGTTTGGTGATGCACAGTTAAGTCGCACAGGTTCTACATTACTTACCGAGGAGTAAGGCACTGTAGCTCTCTGAATATAGCAATAGCATCACCAGAGACAGAGATAACACTAGCTTTGTTCATAACTTGCTGGTGGAATGCATCCACAGCGTCCATGTCTCCAGCCATTTCGTTAGTTGGGATGTGGAAACGCATCTCCATTAGAGATACCGGGGTGTCATCATTCTGAAAAAGAATTGTATTCTATGAAGACTCGTAGCATTAACAGTACTATGAAGTCATGCATTAGCACACATAGTGCCATGTGCTTATGATGATTGTGTCCCAGATTGTGCATTCCATTTAATTAAAGTTGTTTTTTGTTTCATGTTTTTATTTTATTCTGTTTACTTAACATTATAAATATGGCTGAAATATGTACTGTGTACTGAAATAAATGTATTGAATTGAATGGAATTAGAGCTTAGTTGCTAGTGATGTAATAAAATATTTGATAAATGGTACTGGGTTAAGCACTGAATCCTGGACTGAAAGTATATAAGGCATGTGTAATTCTTGACAGTGATTCTTGGGCATTACCCCCCATGAGATAACAGGCAATAAAGGCGCTTATCAGAGGCGTCCAGCAACGGACCAACATAGGCTGTTAAGGCTGAGGTGATTCTTGAGATTCACAAATCTTCAAGTCACTTTACAATGAACATGGCAATAGAACACATTCATCTTATAAAGAAACTTTATCTGCTCTTTTTTTCTGCATATAACTACTTAACAGATGGGCCTGAATTTTTCCATTCTTGCTATTTGTTAGACCTGAATTAAACTTTATGAAATGTTAATGCAGATCTAGCAAGAAGCTACTTTTCACCATGAAAAAACTTCAGGTAACATAGATCAAAACTTTTGGGTTTAAAATATGAGATGTAATTTTAATTTAACTAATATTTTTGAGTCAATTGCCAAATTCTCACCTGATGAAATTCAAGAGTCACCTCATTTTTCCCCGTATTACACTGAGACACATAATGCAGTGGGATCTCAAATGCTGTGTTTGACCCAACATTGAAGCTCAGGACAGCTCCGTTGAACTTAGCAGTTCCCCAGTTCCAGCCTTTTAGGGAGAGTTCCTTCTCCAACATGTCCTTTTTGTAGCTTGACTTAAAGAACTTGGCTACTTTCTCTTGTTCCTGTAATTTTAAACAGGTAGGGAGCTGTAATTAAGCCTGAATATATGAAGAAAAGTTGAAGCTGTAATGAAATGATCTTGGTTCATAAACAGTAACTAATTCAAGACTGCTTGTTACTTTACAGTCTTTTGAGGCATTTTTAGCTAGTACTTTTTATCTTGGTACTTACTCCATCTTTAAATCCACCGTATCTATGCAGAGTTCCATTCTTGAGAAATATTCTTAGCCCCCAAGAACCAATGAATTTTTGGAAGTTTACCAACTCTATATCGTTGGCAGCCAGCTGCTCTACTTTGCCTGTTTTGCTGTTCTTGAAGATGATGTTCTGGTCGGTCATCTTCAACCTGCCAGGGACCTAAAACACGTGAAGAGGTAATGAGTTTTATCATTACAAATATGAAATCAAAGTTGGGAAGGTTAAAGTTATACCATTGTCCCTTTTATTTCGGCTTGTACGTCATTGTATTCCAAGAACGCTTCCATTGCTTGACTTGACTACCTAGCAGTTCAAGCGCACAATAAACTGAAATTATAGCAACACGCGCTCGTTATTCAGAAAAAATAGCGGTACGAAACTACAAACACGAGACGAAACATATAAAAATGTTTGATTGAATTGAACGAATGACTTGCCCATGACAGCTGTTGATTTTTTTTTTATTTATATTTTAATTTGTCGCTTTGGACAAATTAGGCTAAAGCCAAATTGGGGCCATACTGCCTTGTCTTACGTTAAGGTGGCCACGAACGTCTTCCAAATCTCAGCGGCCGGCCCAAGCGGATTTGTTGTTGTTTCACGTCGAATGAAATGGGGCGCGCTATGAGTGAGAAAGCGCATCTAACCATCAAATACAAAGCTGTGGATGTGTGTGTGTGTGTGTGTGCGCACGTGCCCAGTGTCGGCACAGAATAGGTTCTAATAAGTACGTAGTCGGTTGATGCAATCATTTACAAAATAGGTAGGTACCTATAATAGAATAGGCAAGTATAGGTACTGGTCTACCAACTACTAACTTTATTTTTGTGACATGTTTGAGACTTTTTGGATTAGATAGGTAGCTTAGCTAGGTAGCTTAGATAGGTAGCTTATTTAGATAGGTAGCTTAGCTAGGTACCTACTTACTGGATGGGTCCATTTTTGCTGGTCATTTGCAAGTATGTTCGTAGTTTACCAAGTCAAAGGCAAAATCCAAATCCAATACACAGGCCAAGTCGTAAGTTTTCTTAATAGAAATAATAGGTACTACCTAGGTATCTCGTTTGATTACGTCTAAATAAGGCAAAATACTAATACGTGTAGCAGAAATAAATAACTAGCACAGAATAGCCGACGACGCCCGACCGACTACGAAAAGATTCGTCGCCGCATCGTCGGTCGTCGTCATCGCATCGTGTCGGCTATTCGGCGATGTTTGCCTTTTTTCGGAATTTCGCCCCCTGCGCGCCGCATCGCCCCCCGCGTGCGAGCGAGCGGTTGCAGAAACTAGAAGGAATTTCACCAATTTTTGATAGTTTTTCGTACTTCCCGATTCATTTTGAAGAAACGACTTATTTTAGAAATATTTTTGATTATTTCTAATTGTGAATATATTTAGGATGTCTGCAGTGTGACAGATTTTCGAATAAAGGTGTCTATCATGCATAAAAAATAGCTTGAAAATGACTCGATTTGGTGGTCAAAATATGGCAAATTAGTTTCGCTCTCATTTAAAGATCATGTTTTTTAAAAAACGAAAAAACTACAGACATGGCTATTTGTCATCCGATTATGTATAAAAAATTTCAATACGATCGGGGACGTAGTTTCCAAATGGAGCGGGAAGTACGTTTGTATGGGGGATAAGGTATCCGTTCTGTCCTTAAATAATTTTCTTATCAGAAATACGTCTTTACAGTTCAGCCATTTTGTCTTTTTTTTCGACCTGACAGCTGTTGAATGAATGAGGTTAGTGATGGGTAAACTAAACTTTACGTACATAGTAATAGTATATCCATGTACGTACAGTCCGATCGGAACGAGTAGAAAATAAATGAGGGCGCCATAATTGTTTACAATTTACATGGTATCACCATAAACTAGGGCTACTACGTTTTGATAATTATATTTTCAAATATATTTATAACACATTGCAGTTCTTATATTATAAAATTTAACAACAAATATTTATGCTCATCACATAAAGGTACAAAATATATACATGTAGTGCAAAGTAAAAAAGAGCTTTGAAAATGTTTACAGTATAAATGTCAATCTAATGTCAATGGAATGAAAAACAGACAAAAGTTTATTAAATCGGCTGTCAGATTCTATTTTATTCTCTATTTGATATTTAGAATGCTACCAGCCTGCCGGAAAACTTGTTCATTCCATTTTCATTCTTTTGACTTATTTAACCACACAGCCGCTATATTTTGCGCGTCTTGTGAAGCTCGATTTCGGTGATTTTGTAGCGCGATTTCTTATACACTGCTGCTTTTTGTAAGCGTGATTTCAACGCCGTCTTACCGCTACGCGAACGAAGACCGTAAAAACGCAAGACGCAACTGCACAAAAAACCAAATAACAAGTCGCAGGGGTTGGTAAAGCTTCAGAACACAAGCAGAATCGCGTCGATAAAATCGTGGCAGTGTGCTTCATTGTATGCGTCTTAGTACAAAATGTACTGCAAACAAATGTCGCGAAATTGCGCGACACAAGTCGTGCTTCAAAATAGTGGCTGTTTGCGTAGGGCTTTTTCGTTCCGTTCAGTTCAAGACTTCAGTTCACGTTTATTTTCATTCATTAATTTTTTGCTATCGGGCGAGGACGAACGTGTGTGTTGTTGTTTTTAGAAATATTTTGATAAAAATTCGCGATATAAATAATTTTCCTAATAATCAAATTCAATAAGCATAACTTTTCTGTGTAAAGAACTTGTGAGATAAATCCGCGAGCTAGTTTTGAAGTGTGCCCAGAATTGTGTTCATAATTTATATTCCGGGTCAGGCCGCAACTTTTTGTAGCTGATAGTTACTTGTGTGAACTCTATGGCGTCACTCTCCCTGCCCCGCGTTCTGCAGCTGAAGAAGAACAGCCTGGATGCTGAGCGCGAGCATTTTGAGAAGTTTCAGGTCTGTTCCTGAAATTAATTATTAGACTACCCACCTTCCAGGCATTCACCAATTATTTACTCCCTTATCTCACGTTACTGTACCAATTGCGACAGATTGGAATAATCAGCCCTTCCAGCTTATAGGACGTTGTGGGTAAATTAATCAGGCATTATACAAGCTTAATATCTAAAGAAAAGTAGTAGGTAGTAACCATTCAGGTATGATATTCTCCAGTTACGTCCTTACTTATATAAGTACCAGATACATATTTCTTATCAATTTCTCTTTACCCAATTGATCATCTTATGCTGTGTATTAAACCTGTGCAATATTATCTACTTTGAATACCTACCATACATTCTTTAGTTACAACATCACATTGCATTGCATACATCCATGATTCAGCTGTGTATACAAACACCGACACAAAGTTATGAATGAATAATGGGTGATAAATTCTGACCTAGAAAGATGCTGTATGTTTATACAAGTCATAGTTTGATCACATAATAGGGTATATTTTTTTAAATAGTTTATTTAAGTTAATACGTAAACGAAAAAAAAACTAAATATTTAACTCAAAAACTAAATTATTTGGGTCTTGACATGGATGTTCTCAGTCCCACATAATTATATGCCAAGCTGTGGTGGCCACAAAAGTGTTTGAGGGTAAGCACTACTTGTTAGGTAATAATAATTATTATCATGCAGCATAAATTTTTTTTTCTTGCGATGATTAAAACAATCTATACCGTGTCCATTTTGAATGAAGCATGAACGTAAACAAACCGCCCATACTTTACCTAAAATTCACTTTGTTGGCGCGTCCTTTTATACGTAATTTATATTACTTGTCGATTTTAGATCCTCCCTTCAATAAAAATTGCTTACAATTATATCTGAATTATATATTAATAATTACTTGACGCTAAGCAAGTGAGATTTTGTTATTTGTGTCGTATTTTGTTTACTAACATGCTTCATTCAAAATGGATAAACCATAGTTGACTATGTATTCTATTTTAGTTTATTCTTATCCTGTAACACCCAGTGATTCATTTTGTTATCCTTATCAACAGAAATGTTATGATGAAGCATGAGATAGCTTATCTTTTTGAGGTATCGATCGAACAATAAACGAAAGTAGTCGAGTAGTGATTGAAGTGTTGGATGTGTGTAATTTACAGATTCTTTATTGTGTAGTGACCTTTTCCTTAGTCTGGTAAGTAAATTTTCTGTGTACTGTTTAAGGAAACCAATATAAAAAAATTGCAAATATCAATCTTGATTTATTATGAATGGATTAAAGGAATTGATTCTCAGTTGATTTAAATAGTAGGGTAAAGATTATTTTGATGAGTCGGAGAGATATCACCTCATTGACTTTATTCTGAGAATGAGTGACCATTGTTATTACGTTGAATTGGGAAAATACGTGTGTTATCTTAAGTTCCATTTTTCGTTTGCGCTTTTTATTAACTTGAGAGTCCAAAGGGAAGTTCGCTCTTAGATAATAGAAACTAGCGTGGTGTGACCTTGGTAGGTATATAACTTACACAGTAGTGGACCCAACAATGTGCCTTGTATGAAGCCTTTGTCCATGGGGAGTTAATTTAAGTACAAATGTTTACTCACGCAATTCCTAAATATTTTATAATGCCTACACGCAAAGAAAGTTGTATTGGTATTAACTATGTACCTATTCATGAATGCCGCACTTTATTATAACTCGACATTGTCCGTTGGCTAACCCTTATTTCAACGTCCTTGTCTGTGTACATGTATTCTATAACTACGTCTTATTCTATTGTCATGCTGAGTACACTACAGTTTCGCGAATCATTATCTAAAAGTCTTTGACCGTATGACATATTCGAGTGGCATTATTGTGCCTAAGCGTAATCTAAATGCGACAAAATCTTAGCACGAGTGAACGAACTTTGCGTTGCGATAAGGTTTTCTTTTGTTTCTACAATATTTTGCGTTAAAAACGTACACCAAACGCAATGATATTCCAAATCAAACTCTACACAAGAGATCTCGCAACTACAATATAGGTAGCTAATTCTATATTGTCTTGTCGTTAAACTAGAATAATTTGTTGCTTTGATTTGTATTCAGGTTTTTCTGATTGTTAGACATCAAGTAACTCGTCGGTTATTATAAGTTCAACTGAGCCGAGTTCCGTAAAACGATCAAGATTGTCAGCATCCGCCTACAACATGTCATGAATAATACATACCTACCTACCTAGGTATAGGTACACTGATCTCTCATGTTTTATTTCCGGTGTTACTCTTGGAATCCTCTACCACTAGATAGAGCTTATGGAATTTATCGGAGACAAAGACATCAGCAGTGCTATTCATAAGGTTTCTGATTGTAAAATGAAAATGGCTTGTGCCTGCGCTGCGTCTCATAAGAATAGCTCCGAAAACCAGCCTCCAGTGATATTCTTTGAAAAATAATCGAATGATCTAACTAGCACTTTCATTGCCATCACCTTGGCTCACATGGACCACTTCCATCAGCTCCAGTGAATGCCATTACAAATCGTTCGTAGCAGATTCGACGTTTAAATTCAAATTCAAAATTGAAACACCTACTTCTAATGCTTCGGCTACATTAGCTCCGGACGGAGTGCCACTGTTTGCACCTGCCCCACCACGCACTGTCGCCAGGCAACAGTCACCCATCTGCCGAGCTCAAAACCACCTCAATGCAATTGTTAATGAACATCCCAGGGCCGGATTTAGGGGAGGGCAACCGGGGCGAAAGCCCGAGGCCTCCACAAGCAGGGGGCCTCCATAATAGACTTCGAAAACAAAAACTTTTAAATTCCAACTAGTAAACACTAGTAAACATCTTTTCCTTTGATTTTTTTGCTACAGTACTTTGTACATACATGATTATTTGATTATAATTAATCTTAAACATCAGGCAATCAGTGAAATATCAAATCAAAATCTCAAATGGCCCTGATAAGCCTTTCCAATTTACTACCCATCTTGAGGGAGTACCCCAATGGCTCAATGGCTGAGTGGGGTGGTACTTGCCCGCAACCTCGGAAGTTGGGTACCTATTCGATTCCGTATCTCGTAATTTTTTTATTATATACAGGGTGGGGTAAATTTTTGGCCCCGTAAGGGTAACTACCGTTTAACCTTCTATTAAATTTTGAAGAAAAAAATATTGCCATATTTTGTTTTTTGAAAAAAAGTACATGTCGCCCAAAAAATTACATTTGTCAAAAAAACTAGTTGGTCTTAATCGACTCTATTACAAACCAGGAAAACTTTTCCCAAAGTAACATACAAATCAAATCGTAAGTTTTGGCTATAATTAAAAAAAAACATTTCCATACATTTTCTATGAAAAAACGAGTAAGTTAAAATAACAATGTCGCTCATTCAATGGTTCTTAATTTAAACGCATATGTAACTACTTTGTTAAGTTGGTAGGCTAACTTCGAAGGCATCACAGGAATTAAATTTTTACTTATTTTTTATTTTTATTAAAAACTAGCTTTTGCCCGCGACCAAATAAGAAACATACCTACCTAACTACCTTTTCGACAAACGTCATTTTTAATTATTTTGATTTAATTTGGTATGTTACTTTGGGAAAAGTGTTCCTGGTTGGAAATAGAGTCGATTAAGACCAACTAGTTTTTTTGACAAATGTAATTTTTTGGGCGACATGTACATTAAAAAAAAACACTAAAAACAACCATATCTTTTTCATCGAAATAGAAACAGAAGGTTCCAAAGAACAAAACTTTCTAACTACAAAAGAAACGGTAGCTACCCTTAAGGGGCCAAAAATTTGCTACATAAATAAATTAATTGCAGTATGTGAACAATTGGTGCTCTTCAATTCTTAAACAAATCATCAAATCAATGATTATTGACTAATTGGTAGTTTTTTTCATATTTCGTTATGCAGCAAGGTATGTATTTTGATAGGCAAATAATTATTATTGTGATACAGTTCAATGCCATCAATTATTCACGAACTTTACTGCATGCAAGAAATTGAAAAAAATCATAGTCGATCAATAATAATTAATTTGTATTTGTATAATAAATTACTGAAGAATATCGATTTCGATTGTCATACAAAACCCACCCCACCCACCATCGTGACAAGGAGTCGAACGCTAATATTAACAATCGAGTCGTGAGTCATAATCGAGAAAAGAATGTGTTCATTGAAGTTTGCGTGCGTAATTTCGTCTTCATGTAGTTGTCTATTCCTTTTTCAATATAATTTTCCAAAGGCATAATTTTCTTCAACCAGCGAGTGAGTGCGAGTTTTTTTTGCCCTCTGTCTGTCCATGTGAATCCGCAATAGAATAAAAATTGCCAGTTCGGATGGGGAATTTATAGTATATTCTGCGGATTTTACAGCCTATTTTTCGTATTTGCGTGTCGATAAGAGATACAACTGCAACGACAGTACCTGTTTCCCGCGTTTTATGTCTGTACTCTGTACGAGTGTAAGACCCGTCACAGCGTTGACAAGTGTCCGCTGAGTGGCGTGCTTGTAGCAGGGAATCCCAGAATTTGATATATTGCGTGACTCGTGCGTCTGAGAAACTACGAACTTGCGAACATGGTGTAACAAATCTAAATCATTTCGAATTTTTACTGAGACCTAATAAATTATTTATTGAAAAACTCGACAGAAAAAATGTTCATTTTGTTTGGAAAATAATTTGGGGCGAGGGGGCCTCCGCTCCTTTGTTGCCCCGAGGCCTCTGAGCCTCTAAATCCGGCCCTGGAACATCCAGATGTAGATATATTTGCTGACACACTGATTAAAATCGCAAAAGTATGTCAAACCTATTCCGAATCTGTTAAATTGTAATAAAGTCTGTTGTTCTATTTATTTTCATATCGGTACCTAAATCTTACTATTTTCCCTGTTCTGTCTGTGTATTATGTTTTCTGGTATGCGTACGTGTGAGTGTTGTGTTAAATGTGTGTCTGTGTGCTGTGTTGTAAGTATGTTACGTTACGCTCTTAGTTTTTTTTTTTTTTTTTTTTTTTTGTATATTATATAGGCTAAGTTTGTTAATTTGTCTTCCGCTTTCGTATAATTTATTTACTTATTACCTTTGTGTTCATGATTTGTTTTTGTTGTGTTTCTGTGTGTTAATTCTAATTATTTTATTTCTGTATGTTGTAATTATTTAATGTAATTTTGTGTAAGTAAGGTCCTACACCTTCCTACCTATTAGCAATATACCTAGTGACCTACTAAGTAGGTATTATTCTTTAAGTACTTACATGTTGTAACGCATTGGTTTTTTTGTTAAACTGTAATGTTACATTATGATGATAAATAAATAAACTATAAACTATTAGCGGGCGAAGATTCGTGTCGAGTTGACGCGATGCATCGTGGGCTCTGTCTGTAGGTACTGTAGTATGTCATCACATCAATGAATCTTTTTTCTACTTCTTTTCTTCTACTGTGGTATGTGGTATGGTAACTGAGCATATTTTTAATTCGAATCCACGCATCATGTACCAAGTGTTTATTTTTATGGTTGGGGTCACTAGGATTCCATAAATTGAATGAATTCTAACACTTTTTCGTTACTCCACTCTATAGTGTAAAAAATTAAATGCACGTCCGTCTCGCTTCAAACTCTGGACGGACGAAGCATTATTGAAGAACCATGCCTTGGCCACATCCCATACTCGTCGCCAGTGTGCTTTATATGGACAGGTGTTGTCTGAAAGACGGCCATTAGCTCACTGGTGTATTCAACGGTGCAACCAACGGTGTGCACACGCACACATACCTACGTACACATACATAACACATGTGCCTACCGAAAACTCAGCATCACATAAAAAGAGATAATATAGAGTTATACATGAAGTATACATCAATATTACAGCTTCCTAATTTTTTGGTTAAGTTGAGTCAGTTTATGATAATCCTTAGCTCTCCTTTATGAATTACTTCTTACTTAATATTTCATTCCTACAGTGCTTAAATTGTTTCTTGTCATAAATTATTGCCTATCTATGGTGTGTTTATGCTGGACCCTCACTCAGGACAAAAATCATATAAACAACAACTAACGTTGATTCTGCTTAGCTTAGGGCTAGATGATGTGTCAATTGTCCAGCTTTATTTATTTATTTTTATCATTTTAAGATTCTCATCATAAATCGCTGCATTGTTGTTGCATTATTGTCTGCATCTGCGTTTACCTACAAGTAACAGGTCCGATTCATTGGAGTTACCTCCTACAAGGTCGAGATTTTAAGTAAACCTAACCTTGTCACCTACAACTACAACAGAGCTGTTGTTTAGGTACTCTTGGGAATACAGCGCGGTTTGCTGTTTATGACGTCAATATTCCGGCTTCCTAATTTTTTGGTTAAGTTGAGTCAGTTTATGATATCCTCAGAACAACTTTTTTTTTTGGTCTGAGATGATATCCTTAGCTCGACTTTATGACTCACTTCTTACTTAATATTTGTAGGTGCCTTATTAATCTTTTTTTTATCTATGCCTACCTTGTTTGTTCCTTCCAACCGGGGTTACCCTTTTAGGTAGAATATTCTATCTTTAGCAACTGCGTCTTATCTTGTATACCTACCGCTACACTACTTCATTCGAGGCAATGGGAGTTCTCCAACTTTTAATGACTATGACTAATCAATCGTTTCTGTAATTAATCCACTCGTACTGTCTGATAAATAATCTGTGTTAACGTCTCCGCATTGTAAATAACCAGTTTTCCTTGTGGAGTTCTGACCTAGTGTATGCATCTTTTGACCTTGGTGCTAATGCTACATCGTATTTTAGCATCTCAAATGCAATGTGGTAAAGATTTGAACTTTGTACGGTGTAGAAACTTTACATCAAAGCTACCTTAGCTATTAATCGAATTTTTAACCTATCGTCGACAATTTTATGCCTTTCGCACCTACTACCATTGTTAAACTTTTTTGAGTCTGTTAACTTAACAATACAATCTGAAATTAGACTTTTTGTCACTTGAGTCATGTCGTAAAAAAAGTCTAAAGTGTTTTACCAAGCTTATCTGCCACAAAACTAAAATTTAACAGTGAATAAATTTGACCTACTGGCTGGCTAAAGGCAGATTAGCATCGGATTACAACCAGAATGGACAGGGCAGCTCACAGTCCAGCCCACACACAACCCACTCAGTAACTATGGAATGAAAAGAATAGTACCTACCTACTTAGGTATTTCGAGTATTTTTAAGTAATATAAGAACAAGGGCAGACGATATTTCTAAGATCGCAGGGTGAACCTGGATGAGACCGTGTGAGACGCAGGAAGGTGTGAGTGAAGTGGCACAAAAGTTAGGAGGCCTCCGCCGCCCCGCCGCCGCCGGCAACGGCATATAATACCTACCTACTTAGCATTGGGTGAAGTCGAGTTGCGGATGATGATGATGATAACATAGGTAAAGCATGACATAATGCAACGCATCGTGTCATACACAAGTAGAACGGATGAGGATGCGCGGTGATTGCCCCCTCTCGTACCACTTCCCAGCACAGGGCCGGCGTAAACATTGGGCGGGCCACTTGTTGGAGCTGTCGACAGTTGAACAAACTTATAGATACATTTTAAAAGCTGATTGTCGTTTGTTTCAATGGTAAGTTAAGAATGTTATACCACAAACACAATTGTTTGCGTGTTTTATAATAACTTTTAGCTCAGACTGATTCCCTCTCTACTAGTAGGTATTCTAAATCCGTTGTCCTTCCGCTTGTTAAAATAAGCCAGGAATGCTTATATTCCAGGAAGTTCTGTACAGTATGTATTAATTCCTTTACGTTCAGGAACTACGCAAATTCTTAGCATGGTCGGCAAAGTTGGCATTGTCTAATAGTAAATCAATCAACTGAACGGTAGTTAACTTTTTGTGAGTGACCAGCAGGCCTAGCCAACCGGCATTCGCTTAGAAGCGTTTCGATTTCTACAATCGTCATCGCATAAACGATGGCGAAGTACGTTTGGTAGACAAAGTAACCTTCGCGTGGCGATCGCCGTGTCTATTCGTCTGATCGCTCAATACCGCGCTTAGTCTATGGTTGTCGTAGTCAAACGTCAAAAGTGTCATTCGCCTATTTTGCTCGTCTCTTTTACGTTCCGGTCTACGCAAAACTTATAGATCTTGGATTTTATTTATGAATGATTTTCTGTTTTTTATTGCGTGTGGAGGCTTATTATAATAAGTTTTTGATACATTGAGTAGCGTACTCTAATTCTACAGCATAATTAATAGGTTGAAATGGAATTAAAAATTATTTGCATTTTCGAACTAACATATTGAAAGATCGTAGTCAATTGAAATGAAACGCCAGTGTTGCCAGACGGGGGTATTCCCTGCAAATTCGGAGTTTTTTGAACTTTGGAGGGAGATTCGGGGGAGGCGAAAGGTTTGTTGGGGGGATTTTCGGAGGGAAAACTGGGTTTGGAGGAAATTTGGGGATTCTTATTAAGTACCAAACCGACCATACCATACAAGATGGTACTGAAAAAGCCAGTTGTGTAAATTTCGATCCGTCATAGCAAACATTTAATTCGCAAAACGTGTAGGTACATGTTGAATAAAATAGATATAAATGATAACTAAATTTATATATACATATATTTATATATATATATATAATATATTCGACGACCTCTGTGGCGCGGTGGGCGAAGGTCTGCCTGCGACGCAGGTTGCGGGTTCGATTCCCGCCTCGGGACAAATGTGTGTAAGATCTGCAGACATTTGTTCAGGGCGTTCTGGATGTTTTTCTATGTATAATAAAAAATATCTATCTATGTAGTATATTGTATTATGTATATCAGTTATCTAGTACCCATAAAACAAGCTCTGCTTAGCTTGGGGCTAGATAATGCTGTGTGAATTGTCCAGCATTATTTATTTATTTATTTATATAATTTGGTATCAGAATTGAAATTATGATTATTATAGTTATTTTTGATTGATAGTTTATAAAAAAATAACGGTGTTTTATTGTTACATACTAACCATTCTTAATTTTAATTATTTATTTATTTTAATACATGATTGCACACAATTGTAAAAAGTACACAAATGGTGGGTGGGCATAATGCCGATGGCATTTTCTACCTGCCAACCACACGAGGTAAAAAATAACACAACGGCGTGCATAAACTTAGACATAAATTTACTATGATAAAAAAAATAAGTCTTAACAATATATAAAAAATAATAATTTAAAATAATGTGTTTCTAACAAAATGGATGTCACAGTCTGAATAAATGAAGTTTTAATTTAAATTTGAGATTTGGGATTTGGAATAAAGTTGGGGGGAAGTTCAAGTCATCTGGCAACACAGAAACGCAGTAAAAGACTGAGAACACTTTTTGTATTGTTTGTTTTGTTTTATAAACTTCATAAAAAGAAAACAACTTTGGCGCAATTGGAATTATCTTACTTTGATGTACGTAATTGCAATTATTTAAGTAATTGGAATCAAGAGCACGGGCCAGCGGTGAGCAGTTTTCAGCTCATTTGGAGTTTATGGAAAGGTAAATTAATTATTTAGTACTCGACCTACCTACTTACCTTTCTTTGTAAGGACTAGGCTAGTTATGTACCTCAAAAATTTAAATAACTACCTAAAAAAGTTTCTAGCCGGAAAGCAATACTATACCTAAACCATGGTAGGTATAAGAAACATAAACAATGACTCGATTCACAAAGAAATATAAAGAACGAGATCTCTTTAGTTTTATGTTATGTTACAGGCATGGTGACCTCGCAAAACATCAGCCTGGTGCGCAGGGACATTTGAGGGCTGATCGTTTGTGAAAATAGCGGGCCATCACCTTAAATTCTGTTGGTGGTGGTGTCCAAAAGACTATGGACAAGTGGAAAAAGGTGGGTACCTTACGAGTACTTATAGCACTTTTATGACTTCATGAAGTAAATGATTTACCTACCTGTAAATAGAAAGTATGTACCTAAAAAAATCATGCATATTTAATTCATTATAATAAAAAAAAACCCTGCAATCTGCATTACTAAAACTTTCTTGTAATTTTAAGGTGTGGGCAGACTGGAAGTCAAGAGTGAGTTTGTGGCCATCGAGCGGAGACCCCTTCAGTTGGAGGAGAGACGGGCACAGACTGAAGGCCAAAGAGTAGAGGTGGATACTGAGCGAAACAATGTCCTCGGCCGTTCCACAAAAATAGCTGAAGCCTTAGTTTAACAATATCTGAGTAGGGCTATGCCTGCCATCCGCGAGCCAACAGTAGCCGTCTACATTGTGTCATCTGTGTATATGACCATTCGTGATTAGATTAGTTTGATAGTTCTAGGACACTATTAAACTCCAAAATTAAAGGTATAAGAAATATGAATGAATGTATGTTACAGCAAATGTGTACCCAAATAGATAATAAACTAAATTAAAAATAAAATATGTTTGTAACTTTAACTATGTACTTTTATTTATAATCCACTAAGAATTCTCATTCTCATCAAAACCTGCTGATTAAATGATTGCGCATTGCCCTGCCTCGGATAAGTTCTGTTTGGTTATCAGCATTAAAGATGTTATGTTGTGAGGTGTAATCATCACTGCCATCATTGCTTATGCCAGGACTAATACTTGGTGTTGGACTGCCATGTTATGTAGTACACAGCAAGCAAGTGTTATCTTGCAAGCTTCATACAGGTGGTAGTGAAGAACTCTGTCTTTAAGAAAGCACCTCCATCGAGACTTCAGTAAACCAAAGCAGCGCACTATGCTGTTTCTGGCCTGCACATAGCGAGATGTGTAAACGTCTTCTTGAGACCCAGGTGCAGCATTTAAAACAGGCGTCATCAGCCAGGGTCGCTGCGGATAACCAGAGTCCCCTGCAAGAAAAAAAATCACTTTAATACCTAGCTGCTAGCGCTAAAAAGTTTAGGGCGCAAAACACTAGAAAAAAGGAAATTTAAGCAATGTTATTGCAGGTAGGTAGCAGGTCCATAGGTTATCAATACACAATCAAAAATATTTCTTAGACACCTACCTTTATTTCCAGAGATATCTCTAGAGATCCTTTTATTGACGTATAAGACCGCAACTCACAACAAAGCTTTTAAAATAAGGCTTTGCTGAGTCTAAAGTGCTCTTTATATAATGTTTCTGGCATTTCATCAATACTTTCCAATTGCTGCCGAGAAAGTTACATAAGTGGCGTCTGAGCCAAACATTTTCATTTTGAGCTGACCACAGCAAACGCAGCGTATTCATCTTGCACTAATTATTTTAAAATCACAAAACAAACATCGCGATGAACACATCCATCCAATGATTCCTTCCTACAGCTGTTTATGAAATCACCATTTTGTGTCGATATCTACAGGGTCTCGGCGTTCGCCAGCGTTTCCATCAAGACGATCGACTATAGGCGTAGTCGATTGTCAAAAAGTGCATCTTGGCTAGGCATTTGTATGAAAGTAATCGTTCGATGTTGTCGATTCGTTTGGTGGAATCGTCATGTGTGTACATTGTCTACCATTATTCTATACGTTATAGATAGATCACGTGACATATCTGAGGCATATGTCAAACCCATACATTTTTGGACTTTTCTACTAACGCTTTCGCTAATCGATTGTTACATTGTCTAGGCCCGCAGGGACAGAATTATTCTGTGTTCGATCGGTACCACTTTCCATTGCCAGGTTTATTAATATCAATCACAATGTTTGGATGGATGTTTGTTACCTCTTCACGCCACGCCATAACGGGCTGAAATTTTGCATAGCTATAGGCTTTATATCCCATAGTTCCGATGGGGTATAAATAATCTTAAAACCTCGTTTGAAACTATAAACGCGAAAGTTTGTAAACATGAATGTTTGTTTGTTGCTCTTTCACGCAAAAACTACTAACAGATCGTGAAATTTTGCATACAGGTAGTTCTAGACCTGAAATAACACAGGCTACTTTTTAACCGACTTCAAAAAAAGCAGGAGGTTCTCAATTCTGTTTAATTAAAACTGTAAAAATTGAAGTCGGTTTATAGTTTTTTTAAACAAAATAATTATTTTCGCATAAATCAGTTCCCGTGGGATAGGCGTGCGAAGCCGCGGGGCGCAGCTAGTTATTAAAAAACCTGACAATGGGAAGATTAAACTTGCACAGTATAACAAACATGGTAGATGATGTTGCTGCTCTACTTAACATATAAAGATAACTGTAAAAGTAGAAATGATGGTGAAGCATGGAGGCGGTGACGTGAAAGCAGTTCACATAAAACCCGATGGCAATCTGCCATATAAGGCGGCAACCCACTTGCAGAATATCGTAAACGTAACGAGAAATTGAATGAAAGTTTGTTTATAAACATTGATTAATTAAAAAGGGAAGATGAGGTACTAGTTTCTCGAAAATGGCAACCTCATATCATATTGTGTAAAATTGTGTGCTACCACCACGCGCCGCTGCATGCCTCGCGTCTCCGTAAACAAGGCCTAAAGAAGTTGCATGGAACTTGGAAGTCATTATGGCCATAATCGGATCTGTGTGAGGTGACGAAACACCGCAAATTATACGGCCATAGGCTCTAACGATTGCATGCAAAAGGCGTAACGAATCGAAAATGTCCGCCATTGTACTGCTATCGATAGATGCATTGGTTTCGGTGGAGCACTCGATAAGAAAAGTTGGATGATTCAGGCTACACCGTGCCGGGGCCTAGCCGACTGTAGCACGCTCCCTTTGTTTTCAGTAGGTAAATTGGATTTGTTTCGTCAGCGCAGCGTGGATAATTGTATGAAATATTTTGATTGTTTTGAAAAAACTGATAGTCTACTTCGAACACTGTTTATAAATTTTGCCAGACAAATACTTATTCTTTGGCAATATTATGTGGCCATGCCCGCTTTATGACAAGATTTCAATTTCACGTTGACTGTACTTTGGCAGATCGCTACGAGACGAAAATGATTGGCTTTTTCTATGGGACCACCTCGGAACTTAAAATAAGTTCCATGCCACTTCACTAAGAGTTAGAGAATTTGCAACTATAAGTACAAAGTTGAGTGGATTTGCTTGTTACAGCCAAGCACTGGAGATTACAGAGTATTGAAGATAGGTTTTGTTTTACACATCATGGAAATTATTTATTATCGGAAGCGTCCCCAAGACGCTGCTGGCTGCATTGCCCCGCGGTACGCTGAGTCGCTGACGCATGCAATTGCAATGCGCCAGATACTCACCATTACCAGCTCTTGAGTGACGCGTTGCATCGACCAGACGTTCAGCTAACTTTTTTAAAATCCTATGATATGATTGAAACTGGGTATGCATTGGTAGAAACTAAAGGTAGAGTCGACTGTAATTTTTATGCACCTAACTTATTTATTGGTCTAGCGAACGATTTGGTTTACTGCGAACGTGTGAATAAGTTCGAAAATATTGTGCTGAGGAAAATGAATCTAAAAAATCAATATCCTTCACATTTTGTGAATTTTAATAACCTACTATTATCGAGAGTGCGTGACTGGTTATCCGTGCATGAACTATACGGTGCTAAAATTGAAACTGTTCGTTCATGAATCTCACCTTTCTTACCGTTTCAACATGTTGTAGATTTTAATAAGAAGCTTTCTGACTTTTTGTGAGACGTTGGGAATGCTTTTCGTGACACGTTGGCCATAGGTTCGTTTTCGTGAGACGTTGGGAATAACTCTCAACCTGCTATAAGAATATTAAATTTTAATTTTTATAAGTATACCTAACAGTTATCTAGTACCCATAACACATGCCCTATCCATCAACTTTGGTGATAGATGTTGCTGTGTGGATTGACAAGCATTATTTATTTTATTTTATTTGGATTTTTTTCTTACGATTGCGGATTGTGTTTAAAACAAAAATATAGAAGTATTTATAAGACATTCTTTGTTTTTGAATTCAATTATGTGGTTCCCTTAGTAATTAATAGCTTTACTTCTTTCGGGGCTAGATGATTCAGTCTGAAATGTCCAGTCCAGCAATTCTATTTACTTATTTCATTCTATTAACAACAACGCCTACAGTCTTCGTAGTATCGGCGGCCTCGCATACTAAACTTAGTACAACTTCTTACTTGTACTTAGTTGTTACTACACTAAATTATTCAGCAGAGCCATAATACCAACAACATTCTTGCTTCTGATGAGTTGCATAAACAATAAACATTAATATAATACCTACACATCTAAAGCCGCTGCTACACCGCGGAGCACGGCTGTGCACGACCACGCGACTCATGTTAGCTGCGTGGGTTAGTTTGTTTGGCAACGTGGGTCTACGTTTCCACTGCAATCTACCTCCATGAAAATTAACCAACGACTATGTACAACTGTAGCGCAGCACCGTTTTGACGTCCGAATTCCCGCAGTCGGGTTATACTCACGCTTGAGCCGCCTGCTTATCGTTGACGGCGTTGAGTAGCGTGGGTGCCATATTCGAGCAAACTACGTAGCAAAGACGTAATTTCTCTCTGTTATCTTCTTTTTACTGTATTTTTTTTTTGGTGTGCAATAAAGTGTATTTTATTGTCATTATTCTCGTATTCGTACGTAGCGTGTTCGTCGTGGGTTAGAGTGAACGTTATTTATAACATACATTTTCTTGCAAAGTGAAGCTAGACACACGTGCGTAGTCTCACCGTGCGCAGCTGTGTGGCAGCGGCTTAATTGTTGTGTCATTATGTCGCTGGCTGTAAATGATCCTAAACTGATTATACTTGCTAATGCTCCTATGCTAATGTGATTCACTACTTCTCGCTTTATATCACACACTACACAAACAGTTAGTTGTTCAGTCACACACAGCTTACCTGCAAAAATTTACCGGGATACCGCGAGCGGAGCGAGAGTGAACTGCATTCTTGTATTTCCACCAAGAAATAGTCGAGTGGAAATGACTGAGCGTACAGAAATAGTCGAGCGAAAAGGAGTGTGCGACCAGCAAGCGTTGAAATCAACGCCATCAACCTACCACTCATCTCTCATTTCCCGCTCATTACCCGTTCGCGGTAGCTTTAGGTCCAGGGAGTTTTGGAGCTTTGAATGTAGATAATACATAGAGAATTACACGAGTAGAATCTGAAAAACTGGAAAAGATTACGATAACGCATTTACTGCCCAGCTGCGTCTTGGGCCATGAAGGTGTTAGTGTATAACTAAGATATTATTATTATTGATTATTTTAAGATCGTCGTTTTATCGTGGTGAAGAGGTTACTGCTGCCACGACAAGACAAGACAAATAAAAGGTCTTAGGAAACAAAATGGCTTACATTTATTTATATGATTAAAAATTGAAGCTATGAAACATCAAGCTTGCAGGTCACAAGTACATACCTATGTATGTTCATATAAAGATGTGGGTCTGATAAAACAATTGGTATTAAAATTAATAAGTACCTCTCATTCATTAAAACGTACATTGTATCGTGAGAACGGCGTTTATGTGTTTCATATCATGTACTGTACTATTGTAATTGTAGTCCACTATTGTTTGCTCTGTGGTTACAGTTGTGAAACCGTCATCATTGTACTGTACTGCCGGATTGTGTTACGTGGGTGGTACTCGGGCTAGACTACAATCCACGATTTTACTTATAATCCAAGTATCACTTGATAAAAATAATTAAAGAAATTAAATATGTATTTAAAAAAAACATATTCAAGAAATCCTAAGTGCTTGGGTAGACAAATCCAACGAACCCAAAGTTGATGGGGTTACGTCGTAAGGACGACACGCAGAACTTTGACTGGCAAAAGTATAATTAATTTTGTTTAAAAAACTATAAACCGACTTAAATTTTTATAGTGTTTTCATGAATTTTTATGGATCCCATTGTCAGAACAAAACAAAATTAAGATGGCACCACACGGGAAGCACCAGCTTTCATATAAAAAAAGAATCATGACAATCGGACCACCCAGTCCAAAGTTCTAAAGTAACAAACATAAAAAAAAACAGTCGAATTGATAACCTCCTTTTTTTGAAGTCGGTTAAAAATCGAATATCTTCTGATAATCTAACTGACGGAGAAATTAGATTTTTTGTGGACACTCGCCTCTCTCTATATTGGTTGTTATGTAAACAACCAATATAGAGAGAGGCGAGTAAGCAATAACAGTCGAAGCCCCCTGCTTCGACTGTTTACAGAACTACCAATATACTCCGGATCTGGGTAATTTGGAGCTCTTGCAGTTTCCTGATTTAGCCCGACGCGACGGTGCGTGGGACATGCCCACTATAATGTTGATTTATTCCAAGCATGTCGTAGGTACTCGTATATGTGCACCGAGAATGCAGCTGTTGCGGTGTTGATTTAATTTTAGGAATAGCGTCGACAATATGCTTTAATAGGACTACATATTGAAATGCCACTAGAACGGGACAATTACTTGATAGGTCCATTCAATGGTGTCAATCTCTTTAAATCGCCAACTATTAAAATTTGAAAGCTTCTTCCTAAGTAGGAATCTGATGCAAGGTGGATTCTGTCACTGGCCCATTTTCAAATGTTTCTGATGTACTCGTTCTTTATCTTATCCATCCAGCTGAACATTCGCATTTCCGATGCATGCACAGTTCGTTCATCCTTCCCTACACTTTTATCGCCCAACATTCATATCCTTACGACAGGTCTAATCACGGTCTTGTAATTTTTCCCTATACCGGAGCCAATATGACAGCGCCATCTATTTTATCATATTATTACATAAAACACACGAAATTTAAAAAATCCATTGAAGTGTATGTGGTGCCTATTATAAGCTATCTTTTAATACGTTTGTAATAGTTTTATCTCATATAGTTTAGGAAGAGATGCAAAAATAGAGTTTGTTGGCCAAAAAGTGCAACTTCGTATTTCTGTAAGCTTTACAAAATGAAACAATAACAAAGGCATCAATAAATAGCTTATAATTATAATAGATATCACAAACTGTACAATGGATTTTAAAACTTCCTGTGTTTAACGTAATAGTAACATAAAATAGGTGGGGGCGCCACTTTAACTGCTGTATGCGCCTTAAGGGCCATTTGCCGATCGCTTAAAGTGCCTGTGACCTGTCACCAATTTTCATCCATCCTGCACTTATCCTATCCTTGACGTCCTGCCTGACAACTGGGCCTACTCGGAAAATCTAAGTGTCTTATTTAGATTTGCGTTTGCACGAAAACGAATGACTGAAAAGACTGGTCTATCTTGCCGTCGCGTTTTAAAACAACTATGTTCTTTAAGATAATTATTATGCCCTATCTCTATCAAATCATTAGTGTTGGTCTTAGAAAGTACAAGATGGTCAACATTGTTGTGAAGTATGAAGCCCTATATTTAGGTTAGGCCTCTAAGCCCTATTTAGCTAATAGAAGTAATCTGATTTTCTTTTTATAAGTATTCCTTTATTTTATTTGTTGCAAATGTCTAATACCACACTTTATTAACGAATTTATTTATTTAAGCAAAACGCTAGACGAAGGCTATTAAAAGGTTTTCACGAGTAAGAAGAATAGTACTGCTTAAATACTGATACTACTTAAATGAAACTTTAAAAAAAAAACATCAATATCAGCACCAAACAGGGCTAAAAGTTAAACACCAATGTTTTGCAGCACCAGTGCATACACATTCTGTCGGTAACATGGTTTGGTTGTAATATGAACTTTTTTTGTTGCAGGTAAGCACCGTTACGTTAAATGCCGAGTTTTTGCACATCTGGTAACCACCTGCCCTGCTTGGATATACATTTTAAGCCAACGGTTCACTAAAGCTAAGTTTTTTTGACCACTAGAACAGAGGTTCTGCTGTCAGAGGACAGCAAGACGTTGGCAATCATGTTTTTGCCCCCGAATACTTAAACACAACTCAGATGCACGTCTCAACAATTTTTAACGGAATTCTTTGGAAAATTGTCAAAAAATCGCAACTTGAGATGTGTATAAATCTGATGCGTTTAAATATTCGAGGGTAAGTCTAGTAACTAGGGATTTATTCTGTAGAATTGTTTGATTAAAACTAATTCCTGTGATGTAGCAAAGCTTTTATGAACTGTATGTCTAAACTTACTTCTCATTCTCAGCCAGGGTCAATAACACGAACCCCACGTCTGATTCAACTTCTATTTTGATTCTGTGCACTGACTGTTCATCGTAATTCTCAATATTTCCGTGTTACGTTTGTACCATAACCTGTATATTGCATCCGTGCACAGTCCAGTGGCATTCATTTAGTTATTTCACACTTATGAGCATGTTTTTACTACTTTATAGAGGTGGACGAGATATTAAAATATGGACTTAGTAACCAGAACCACGTACCTATAAATCCTCTGGCTGATGAGATGAAAAGTCTCACTATAGTCCGTTTCAATCGCAAAGCGAAAATTCTTTTATTTTAGCATGAACATGGCATGACCCTAAATAATATATGCAAATAATAATGCATAAACGATTTTTACACTACCTACCTACCAGTTCCTGCCCGTGGTTTCGCCTATCATATCAATGTTTTTTATATCCCATGGGAACTGATTTATGGGATAAAAATTAATCTATGTTTTATTAGACTTGGAGTCTAGACTAGCTCAAACGGTTCAGTTAGTACTTTTGAGGAGGGCCAGAAAAGTCACAATCATCATAACCTACCACATAATCTCTATGCCTACAATACAAACCATCAAAAAAAAAACTTTCGCTGTCTTCATTTTTTACACCTTACATCACCTATAACTAAATCTAAAGCGTACCTAAAAATATTAACTAAATTGTGATTGTTATGCGACCATAGCTCAAAATATATTGTCAATTTCCTCAAATGTACATACTTTCATAATGGACCTATAATATCCACCTAAAAATATCAACTAAATTGTGATTGTTATGCGACCATGGCTCAAAATATATTGTCAATTTCCTCAAATGTAAATACTTTAATATGTACCTATAATATCCGTTTTTCCTCTGCGTTTGAAATGGACCATAAGCAATGAACACTAAACTAGCTGTACCCACATTCTCGTTTACCTGTATCTTCCACTAAACCACTAACAGTTGCCGTGTGTCGCCGCTGGTTTCATTTCAGCTCAGGGCTAACTAATGCATGAAGCTAACTTCGTCGGCTAACTCGCTGATATGACGACTCCACGGGACGAGAAAAGGTTCTTCAAGCAGGTGAGTCTTCCTTCATCACATCACGCATTTATTTTCTTTGCAGTATTTAGACGCAGAAGAGGCAAACAAAATATCTGGTGAATGTTTTCATGTTTATGTGGCAAAGGGGTTTAAAATTTTTTGTATGGAGGGTGGTCCTTTACATATTTGCTGTTTTTTCTTCAAAACCGTTGCGCACAATGAAAATTTTTAAATAATTTTTTTTTCATAAAATAATGTCGTAAAGCGTCAGGTTTCTGAAATATTTACAATTGAATGTAATTATGAATTGTCTTCATAAGCAAATATCTCAGAAACCTGCATTACGACATTGTAAAATAGTTTTTTTTTAAATTTTGTTTAAGTGTATTCTATCCAAGAAGAAAACTTAAAAAAAAATTGTAACAATGACAGAAAACAAGAAGAAAACAGCAAGGTACCACTAAACCAACAAAATCAACAAAGCATATTTGAACACGCACAGTAAAAACTGTAAATCGAGTTCTAAAACGAACGAGTGGCGACTTAAATTACGAATGAAAGCTTAAATTGTTTCTTTGCTCCGATGATGAGAGTGATGAAATGTCGTAAAATATTTTCGTTCAATATTTGTTTAGTTTCTAGCCCCTTTATTTACAAAAAAATATCTAGGAATTTATGTAGAACAGTGCACAAACTTTCTTGTTTATTTATTACTGTTAAAGGCAGTGGAAGGCTGGCTTTAAAATGCACAAGGCACGCACGGATTCGTGTTTAAGGTTAACTGTTTTTTTACACTTAAACATGGCCTTGTAGTTAAATTCGTTACTACTTTGCTAATATAACGTGTTTTAAAGTCTACTTACCAGTATTTATCCCAAGATTGCAATTTTATAATGCATATAATATTCAATTTTATTAGCAAGATCATAATGATGCAACAAGTCTAATAAATATTGTTATTATTCCAATAAGCAAACCATAGATCGCTAATCGACTGGAAAATAACACGTTTTAACAGATCAAATCAATTAAAGGCGGTAGGCAGGCTTTTGTATATGCCTGGTCTGACTAAGGGCTTATATACACAGATGACAAATTGCCGACTGCAGCGCAACTGCAAACTGTTGTAAAAAATGATGAGGTATCCTTTCTTTATTGTTAATGGCCAAACATGATCAACAGATGTCGTAGATTTTAATAAGAAACTATCTGACTTTTCGTGAGACGATGAGAATAGGAAACGTCTCACGTGAGACGTTGGGAATAACTCAATACAATAACAGGCACCAGCCTGACGATCGTGACGTGACACGATCCCTCTGGTCTACTGAAACCCAGCGCTTGTGTATAGTTTTAAGGTAAATAAAAATATTATATTTGACTCATTTATATAAATACGTTATAGAAATACCAGTAGAATACTTAACACTCTTGTTGCCAACAGCTTGATGGTCATAATTTGTTTATTTTTGTCTACTTAAATTGGATTTAAAATTTGGGTGCGAGGTGCCTATCAGAAAGAAGGCTTTGCTAAATATTACCCGATTGTATCCAAAGAACAAAAGGTGTGAACAAAAAAAAGTCCTTGCTCTACCTTTAATTGTAATCATTGTTGCCTACACAATTACATAAACATTATAACAATGATCTATTTATTCATTGTAAGTCTGATTTGCAATTGTTTGGGCGTTTGTAGATTTCGATTTGCAATGCCGTGCCGCGTTGGTGGTTTAACCGGGAGTAAACGTAAGACAAACGGAAACGTCACTCGTAAGAGTGCATAGTTGTATTTCCTTATTTCCACCTGTGCTGTCATTGGTCGATTGTGTTATAGAGGATTTTGAAACTGACCTACGCTAATATAGTGGCTTATTATGTATATAATACCATCGTTCTTTACTAAGCGAATTTCTCTGTGTTTTAGTGAAATTTGATACAAAACCAACCATTCAAAGCAAATTTGAAGAACTTCTTAGTGATGGTACTCTATGAGTCTATAGTACTCGTAGTTAAAAAGCATTATAGCGGGTTATGAAACCCTTCAATTAGTCGAACGGAAAGGAGTTAGCGAGTAGAATACGTTGAAATTACTCCACTGATTCATCTCTCATTTCCCGCTCATTATCCTTTCGCGGTGGTTACCCGATCTCCAACTCAGCCCTTGGCTGGTAAAAGACTAAGGGATCCTACTAGCATCTTCCTTCTGTATATTTTCTGCAATCACCAATCGACCTGCCAAGCGTGGTGGTTGATCCGATTTTGATGATTCTTTTTTTTTTTTAAAACTGGTGCTTCCCGTGTGGTCCCATTTTAATTTGATCCAGTTCTGGCAGTGGCATCCATGATAAAACCATTTTATAGTTTTTTACAAACTCAATTATGTTTTCTATACCTTAGATTATAAGAAATTAAATAAAGTGTGTGCGACTTAGACTCTGTTCAAAAAGAGAAGAATCGTGGAAATTGAGGGTGCTGGTGTGCCAATTGACAACTTTTGTTGAGTCAGAGTCAGAGTCAAATCGTTTATTTCTTTAGACTTGCAAAATATGAACTTGGACGTTGTCGATGTGTGTGACGTTGTTGTCGTTGTGTGTGACGTTGTTGCGTTGACAACACTGCTCTGTCATTGCAGTACGACTAAAAGTGTTAGTTCAAACGCCTCGACTCTTCTCTTTTTGAACAGACTACTATAATACCAAAATCTTTAGATTCGAGTGCACATGTTGTTGTTTTCACGAACTAATCCATAATCTGGCTGGAATGTGCCAACACGTGTTCTTTGTTTTGTTTACAAACGGTTTTGGACCGCGTCGCGTTGGTCGCCGCCGCTGTTCCGGAGACTTGCTAAGTCGCTTTGTTAGTTTATTTCAAGTACAAATCATTCCTTTTGATACCTTTTTTCTATCACGGAATAAGCGATTATCTACCCGCTCGTCAAGAGGTAATGGGTCGTTAAGAAAAACACTACTGTGCAGGTCCTTTTTCTAATAGAAAGAAAATGCAATATCTGAGTTTAATACACACTTATAACCAAAATACATAAGTCTTTTTGACCTAACTTTCTGGACCGTGAAAAAAACATTTTAGATTGAAACGCTAAATGGTTAACAACTGTCTTTCTACGTTGAAATTGAGGGCATCTCTTTCTACACTACGCAAGTTGAACGAGACTTCAGATCCAGTTAGTACAGTGACGCCCGCTTTTTTGACAGTTTTCAAATAGATCTGCCAACAATTGGTTATTTGGGATGTGCTTTAATCTGAGTTGCGTTTGAGTATTCAGGGGTAACGCGCTAAAGGTGTATTCTGGCCTTTAGTAGAGAATAGCCCAGGGCTCGCGTCTTGCGTCAGCAAACTCATTGATTAGGCCAGATTACACATAAGAAACACAGTCATGTCCGACTTTATGTCATATATTTCTAGGAATAATTTCCTCTCCTCTATTTCCTACACGCCAAACGACAAACATTCGCCTTATTTTGGTATTTAAATGCCATAAAGGCTTTCTTGGAACTCAGTAGGAACCTACGTTATTTACTTCTACATGATTGCCTTAGCCTACATTTTCGTGGAAAGTTACCGAATGGCTAACAGCCCATCAGATAGCAGTCGGTGCTGTTCGATGCGTAATGTCTTCACGACCTGAATATGTAGATTGAAAATGTCTGAACTGAACACATGCTGTGATCCATTTTACCTTGGAAATATTTTTTCGTAGTAAAGTATTTCTTATATCTTATTTTTTGTTAGTTAGATGTGCATCTAGACTGGCCTATTATAAATAACATTGAGTCACAGATAAAGGAAAAAACATCCCTTTCTTTCTCTTTCTTGCCCTGCTTTTACTGACGGACTTCATTTTAACTGTTTTACCGTAGTTTTCACCCTGAAAAATTAACAACTTTATAATCTATTAACCTACTGTGTTGCTGGCTCTTGGGCTGAGTTGATAGATACAAACCTCAAATCTCAAACACACTATGTAGGTTAATATAGTACCTGTGTGACCCTGGGTTTTTTTTGGTAAATTGTGCTTGTTATAAATTATAGTAGTACTATTCGCCAATAGATGGCTGGAGGAGTCATATTTTTCAGTTCAATTCTATTAAGTTGATTGGGATAAAGTTGATTATTGAAAACACGATTAAAATAGTATTACTATTCGCCAATAGATGTCAGGAAGAGTCAATTGATTACGATAAATCTTATTATTGTAAATATAATTAAATTAGTAAAACGACATTTTCTGAAAATTTATCCTAGTTATATTAGATTTTTTAAACCCTGCACAAATGATAAATAAACACGTAGTACTTAACCTCAAATTAACTTTCTTGTTGACGATTTTTAAATGGAAAGTACTTGCTGATTTAAGATCCTTTCATCAATAAATTTTGTCCTATTATATCTCTTTATTTCGACTCCAAGCATGTGAATTTTAATTTATGTTATTGAAATCTATTGACCTTATTTGCAGCTTTATGACAAATAGATCATAGATCGATTTATCGCCCCCGAAACCCCCTGTATACTAAATTTCATGAAAATCGTTGGAGCCGTTTCCGAGATCAGTTACAAGAATTGCTCTCTCGTTTAAAGGTAGAAGATTATAATGTACCTGATTGTACCTATATTGTGAATCTGATGTACCTACTTACATTGAGTTAACGAAATAAATATTTTGTATTAATTTGTAAACCTATCTGTTGCGCCATTATGTCCGGTCCTGTTTTATCCATGTTTAGCTTCATTTATTTTACCCTTATCCATTATTTCCGGGCTATTTTAACCATGACTTCTTCCTATCAAGCTTATGTATACCTCTTTCTAGTACAGCGTTTTTTGGCATTCCGTAATAACTGTAGTTCACTTTCCGTCTTTCCATCACGCATTACCGTTAAGCAATTGAACCAGTTGGTAACATGTTCCGTTTGGTTTACCGCAGACGCTTGCCATCCAAAAGGCGATCAACGCAGTCGAGACCCCTGTGAAGGAGAAACATGTCCGCAGCACCATTATCGGCACTTTTCAAGAACAGAGCGCCATCACTTACTGGGTGAGTGTAGTTCTTTTTAACCTGAGAATATCTACAGACGACTTAGCAGGATTTGGTGTTTTTATTGCTGGTTGTCAAACTTTTGACCACCAACTTACATGAATTAAGTGAAGATATGACCTAAGATGTTGCACGCTTTTCCAGAAGGAACTTATTTACCCTGGATTTAATGACTCCAAGACGGTACTCTAATGGGAAAACAGACGCAGGAAGCTCATTCCATTCTTTGGTTGTGTATATTATAAAAGTAGAGCAGAATTTTTTGGTTCGACACTATGGTATGTCAACCAGGCATGGGTACATTTTTTTTGTGCATTAGCTAGTGCTTAATTTTTTGGTTCGACACTATGGTATGTCAACCAGGCATGGGTACATTTTTTTTGTGCATTAGCTAGTACTATGGTGAAGATGAGATAAGCAAACACCGAAGTGGTATTTGTAGAACAATGACAGTCTGGCAAAGCGCTGTCTGTGATCGAGTGATATACTTGACTAACAGTTTTATTTTGATTCGCCCAGCAAGAGAATTCATGACTGAGTTCCTATGATGGCTCAAAGTCAAGATACAACGAAAAATTTTTCGTTCATACATGAAATGTAAAGCATTGTATGTAAATATAATGGGTTTATTAGTTCACTTTATAATGCGATGAATTGTATCTAAAGAATACTCAACTACTTTTAAAATATTAATCACAGTAAGTAAGCAAGTCACCTCTTATTCTAAATGGTATGCGAGAGGTAAAACAAAACACTGACTGTTTTATTAACGTAACGACAGAACAACGCAAAATGCACGCTGAAAGAACATGTGTCGTATTGCGGCTCGCTTCGCTCACCGCAATCCGACCCACGCCCACCGTCCTTAGTCAATACATTTTGGCCGTATGGTTTACACTTTTGCATACCGCAAAAGTTGACCATCGCGTGAAACCTATATACCTACTCTACTCCATTGGCAGTACTACCATTTTGTTGTATCCGTCCAGTATTGGCTTGCATACCGCAGGCATAGACAATAGACTATACTAAACTCTAACTATATTAATAATAATAATAATAAATTTATTTCAGACAACATTAGAACAAGTATAGATCTTATTAACTTATTCTGCGCATTCTATTGGTAGATGGTCGCAATACGCCTCCCCTTACAAGATAACCGCATCGTATCATGGAAGTTCTGCCACGTCACTCACAAACTGCTGCGAGAAGGACATCCAGCGTGTCTGGACGACTCACAGCGGCATATCAACATGATCGAAAACCTGGGCAAGCTTTGGGTTAGTGAAAAGTGATTTTACTACGTTGGACGTCAATTTACTAAACATCACGTATTTTTCTCATTACAACGTCATGGGAGTTCATATAGTAAACGTTGATATAATTTAATGATTATTTATCGGGTATTTATCGCGTACCGTGACCACGATCACTGTAATGCGGTAGAAACGTAGGGGAAATAGAAACAAAAGGTACGCGATAAATACCCGGTAAATAATGATTAAATTATGTTAACAAATCGCGAAAGTTTAAAAAGTTTTAAACGTTGATAGTCATGCTTGTTGTTATTACAGGTAAATTACTTGAATGGTCAGTAAGCGCCGAGCTATTCTTATAATATTGGATTCAGCCCCGCGTCGCACATAACAGAACCTCCGCTTAACTTGGGACTAGATTAATGTGAACAATTTTTTATTTAATAAGGGAAAGGACTTTTCAAAATAATTCGTTGTCTTTCGAAATATATTCCCATCGACGATAATAAATTATATTCGGTCAATGTCGTGCACAAATTCACTCGCATAATAATATGTGAAAGTGCCCCATGTTGGTTGCCAAAATTCACAAAACATTTCCCTACATACCAGGTACATCTTCGAGAAGGCTACGGAAAGTTGGTCCACTTATACTGCAACCTTCTAGTTTGCAAGCTGAAGTTCCACGCCAGAAACCCTCGCTTCCCGGGCAATATGCAGCTCACTGCAGATGAACTGGATGCAATCGCAGAGAATGACGTAAACAACTAGTAAGTGATTCTTGAAGACTAGGTCATCAATTCGTTCACTTCATTCACAAGTTCGCATTCGAGCTTTAGAGGGGCGTTAATCATCCGTTACAGCTCTTGACGCTCCTTGATGCAACTGTTGTGCAGCTGCCTTAGAACCGAGAGCTGCACAAAATTGTGCCCAAATGGCGCTATAGTTGTAGCATAAGGGCTTTAGAGCATGCTGTAGTGCTTGGGCTTAGCACTTTAGGAAATAATCGGATTGGCTCCAAAGCTCATTTATGGAACCAACTTGTGTTACTTGAGTAGTACTATTTCGGTACACACATTTTAATTTCTTCTTGTTTTGGCTAATTGGTCTAATACACCGAATTAGGATACCAATTTGCATGAAAACCTAAACAGATCTTTTTTCCCTCACTCATTCAACGTATTGCTTACAGCTTCCAGTTATGTGTCGAGTTGTTTGACTACATGGATGACATCCTTACTCTGCAAGCGGCAGGTTAGTATTTAGTAGTTTTAATCCTCAAATTTTAAATAGTATTTAGCTGAAGTATTTTACGTGACACTATTCACTGTTAATCTGAGACCTTTTTATTGGTCTGTAACCTTAGTGTGGTGTATGACCTATTATAACGTTTATGCCACTCAAAGCCGAGCCATGAAGACCGAAAACCAAGGCGACAAGATTTTTTAGGTTGTCAATTCGAGTGTCGCAGTGGTAGAGAGTAAGAAAAGAGACCGTGACGGACGGCTCGCCGAAGATGGATATATGTGTTTCGGTTCTTGGTCGCAATCAAATCTCTTTTACACCACCTTTTTAACAATGTAACATGTTCACAGTATTCGACAGCCTTGGCAACGCACGAGCCAACAGCATGACAGCATCGGGACAGTGTCGCCTAGCAGCTCTGATCCCTTGCGCGCAGGACGCCTCTAAGATATACGACTGCAATGTGCGCCTGCTGTTCCGACTGCACGC
Organism: Eupithecia tripunctaria; assembly: GCA_955876795.1. Taxonomy (NCBI): domain Eukaryota; kingdom Metazoa; phylum Arthropoda; class Insecta; order Lepidoptera; family Geometridae; genus Eupithecia; species Eupithecia tripunctaria. The sequence continues at coordinate 4,581,553 of OY041613.1, read as the reverse complement.
TTCCTTGCCTGCAGACACTCTACAAGGACATAGAGAGAGGTATACCTACAACTCACGAGCCGACAGCATGACAGCATCCGGTCAGTGTTGTTCGCTGTTTTATATAAACTAAAAATAGGAATGGGCAACGTAAAGACCCATGCGGTACACCGACTATAAAATAGTGTAATATTATAAGTATGATTGTTAGATTTAAAGTATAACTGTAAATATTTAAGGGGTGGTGCGCAAATAAGAAATGACCATGTGGGTCAAAATGACCAATTTTCCCCTTAAGAGTTAACTTTGGTCATACCAGCGTCTAAAAGAAAGTTTATAAGTGAAAAAGTTCGGGCGCCAGACTACTGGTACAAAATCCAAAGAAACTTATGCCTGGAATAACTCAATCTAGCATCAGAATTTTAATCGTAGGGCAGGGACCCAGAATAAAAGAATTCAAATACACTGAACCTTCTTTTATTTAGTAGGCTTAGGGCTATAACTTAAATTTAAGGGTTAGCTTAGAACTAAAGGGTGTCCAGCGGGAAATTTTCAACTTTAAATTGCAATTACCGAAATACTAGCGGGGTGAGGTAAACGGGAGGGGTATCATTCGAAGCGCAGAATTTGCGGATTTATTAGTCGCCATGAGTCACTGGTCGGGGGCACACCGCGCGTTTGCGGTCGAGCAATTTTTGAAGTGCGGTGAATCATTGGTACGCGCGCGTCGCGCTTTTTGTACGCATTTTAATATTCGACGACTAAGTGATGGGCCGAGCACGCAACTTATCTGGTCGTGGGTACAAAGATTCAGGCAAGAAGGGACAATGGTCAATAGAACTACTCCTGGACCATCAACGTCAGCAACAACACCAGAACATGTTTCTCAAGTTCGAAATGAAATTATTCGAAATCCACGTAAATCGATAAGAAAGATTGCAGCTTCTACAGGCATAAAAAAGTCAACAGTCCATGTTATTTTGAAAAAAAAATTAAAGCTCCACCCGTACAAAATGCAAATTGTTCAGGTTCTCAATGAAAGTGACTATCCTTTGCGAGAATCCTTCGCAAGAACAATGTTGGAACGTTTTCGGACAACACTTACGCTTGGAAACATTTTATTCAGTGACGAAGCACATTTCCACATCGATGGATATGTTAACAAACAAAACATGCGATACTGGTGCCCCACCAACCCTAGAGAACGCCATCAAAAACGCCTACATTGTTTAAAAACGACAGTTTGGTGTGCCATTTCATCCAGCGGGGTAATTGGCCCTTATTTTTTTAACCCAGGAGAGACAGTCTCTGCTCCTGTGTATTGCCGTATGATAGAGGAGTTTCTGCTACCGCAATTGCAGCTGTATTCGGGGTACAACAACAGAACGCAATTTCAACAGGATGGTGCCACTCCGCATACAGCTAGGGTGTCGATGGAAATGTTAAGGTCAATTTTTCCGAATAAACTGATAAGCAAGTACGGAGACATTTTATGGCCACCTCGGTCGCCAGACCTCACCCCTTGTGATTTTTTTTAATGGGGATATCTCAAATCAAAGGTTTACAATAACAATCCCCGGACAATTGAGGCCCTGCAGCAGAATATTCGCCGTGAAGTTCGAAGCATTACTCCAGCGCTTTGCCGTCGGGTAATCGCAAATGTAAGGGTCCGACTGCAAGAGTGCATTGAGAAAAACGGCCGTCATTTGGACGATATTGTTTTTAAAAAATAAAATCCGCATTGTTATGCTCCATTTTAGTGAAATAAAAATTAATAAAAAACAATGTAGTTTTTTTTATATTGAATTTTAAAGTTGAAAATTTCCCACTGGACACCCTTTAGCTTAAATTAATTCCTATAAAGAAGTAATTTGGTAATGGGCTGAAGGCCAACAATATTGAAATATCCATCTCAGAAGCGGATTGGTTGCTGTTATACAGCTTATTTACTAGAGTTTTGCTAGCCTAAGGCTGAAAAAGAAGCCTTATAGGTCTATGCTTAAAATTATTAGAAGGCAGGTGTAAGAGCCTTAACCTCAAAGTTAAAAGTTAAATATATTCTATATTTATTTTATTTCTGTAAGAAATATCAAAAGTCTACAATTAAGCCGTCCTTGCGGCTAGGAAATTAGCTTGAAAAGGTACTAATGCATCCAATAAGTTACTAGTTTTCGATGAAATAGGTTATATTAGCTGGGCCGAGAAGCGGTCAGTCTAATAGATTCAAGTTTTTCGGTTATAATTAAAGGAAACGCTATGAACCGATGAAAATGCATAAACTACTGTAGAATAAACATCCTAAACTGGATTCTGAATCCCCAAAACAGGATCAGGCCTTAGAAATTAGACCTTAGACCAAAGTCCAAAGATCAAACCAAGACTAAAAGAAAACTACTAAAGGAAAAGTCTAAAAGAACTCAAGACTAAAAGGAAATCTAAGGAAAATTCTAAAAGAACTCAAGACTAAAAGGAAATCTAAGGAAAATTCTAAAAGAACTCAAGACTAAAAGGAAATCTAAGGAAAATTCTAAAAGAACTCAAGACTAAAAGGAAATCTAAGGAAAATTCTCTCCGCTCTGTTATAAATACTTGTGACGTGTAATCCCCTCGCCATCTGCCGGGGTTAGACCAAAGGGCTGGCTAGACGGGCGGTTTTGGATGTAACCTTACACCTGGAATGGACAAAAGCTCATTTCAGTCTCGAAAAATCCAACGACGTAAAGTTAGCGTCCCTACGTCATAAAACCAATAAAATAACTCACCAGTATCGATAACATTCTTGTTCTCATGATTTAGGGCTGGAGCATTCCAGGGGCTTCGTTATTGGAGTCCCGAATCTGATTCAAAACACAAACGCATAGTAAAAAATTTGTTCGACAAACAAACGCGGGAGCCATTCATTGACCTTTGAAAAATCGCAACTTACTTCCGTAATCCTCCGCGGATTCTAGCTCCATTACCCCTCACGAGGAAGAAGACTTCACTCCACAACAACTGGTTGCCATATTTTAAAATAACTTGTTGGTTTTGAATAAAAGAAATATTACAATAAAAGAGAATGAACTGGTCTCTGCCAGGCTGGATCAAAAAGTGCTATAGAGGAAGTGACAGATTTGACAGATGCCAAAAAACTTCCAACTTCTTGTGTTGCCAGACCTCGACTTGCCAGATAAAACAAAACCGGAGTTGGGCAAAATAAACGGTATCGGCAACTTCCGAAACGTCGTTCAATAGATCGTAAGTCGAGAAATTTATAACCTATAACCTCCAAATTCGAGGGTTAGAAACAAAAAAATCATGTAACGAATTACATCGTTACAATAGGTGTACCGCAGACAGACCCTATGACCATTTTATTTTTGTGTCAACTCTTAGTATCTTGCCATGCCATTCAAGGAATCCTCATCGCTGTGAAAATAGTGATGATGTTTCTTGATCAATGTTTCGTGGCATTGCAATCAAATGCACTTGACAAGTCGCGTTATAAAGTTGCATTCAATTACGTAACTGTCCTTTAAAGTAATTTCAGACGGCCAAACACGCTATGCTACAAACGATCAAGCCCTAATTGTTATTATTACCTTTTCCAGATTCCGTCAGCAGTTCAAGAAGCTAAGTTCCTTCTACAAACATGCCAGCAGCCTGCAGTACTACAGAAACCTCCTCACTTTACCAGTGCTTCCATCTAACCCGCCTAACTTCCTACAACAGGTAATCTATACACAAACAAGGCTTATAAATATTCTATGAAAATTCAATCACCCAAAAGATGAAATCCGTCTGGTCTTAAAACGACTAACTTCCACGTGTATATTTACTTACCCCCTTATTCATAATGGTCTGCTAACATAAAACTGCTGCTAAATAGTGTTATTTCTCAGTCTGACTTACGTGAGAAAAAGACAGCGAGATTTAGCAGTGAGCTAAGTTAGCATGCTGTTATGAATAAGGGGGTTAGTGTATATAGTCAAGAGAGTTGACTTCAGTAAGAAAAGAGACTGAGGGCCAGGCTAATATCACACTAATATTATAAATGCGAAAGTTTGGATGTGTAATCTGTTACCTCTTCACGCCAAAAGTACTGAACGGTTCGAGCTGAAATTGTTAGTCATACAGACAGTTTTATGCCTGAAATTAATCATGTTACCTTTTACCCAATAAATTAATTGCCATGGGATAGAAATCACCTTTAAATGTTTCCATAGAAAGAATGCCTGCGAAGCCTAGAGCGTAGACACTATTAATAAGTTAAGGAAACACTACAAACAATGCATTAATCTCAATAATATAAACTGAAAATACTTACACTTAACTTTACCCTCAACCCTCAACAGTCTGTAATGTGTCTATAAGTTCACTGCTAGACGCAGGCCTCCTCTTGATAAGCGCCTTATTGCCGTTTATCTAATGGGTGTAAAGCCCATAATCCCCACGCTGGGCATGCGGGTTGGGGATCGCAGTTCAGTGGTAGAATTATTCTGCAGGGGGCTCTGTTGCCCGCGCCCGGTGGATATCCCTTAGTCGTCCTTACGACATCCACGGAAGAGATGGGGTGGTGCAAATTCTAAGCACCACCCAGCTTGCACAACTTAACTTTCACCCAATTTTCATTTGCAGAGTGACTTCGGCACATACGTAACCCCAGTAGTCTCCATACCGGAACAGCCTCCTGACGAAGTGGATTCAATCGCGTCTCTCATTGACACGTCAGATACGATGAGTCAGATGTCTTCGGAGCATTTAGAAGAGAGCTTCGAGCGACCCACGCCTTCACCTCAACCAGACCCTATTATGGAGAGGGATAGGCTGATTGATCATCTGCAGCATGAGCTCAAACGGATGCGGTAAGCTGAACCTTCGCCGTGAGCCGGTTTAGAATTTCCACCAGATTCTTTGTTTTCAGACTTACAAAATATGCACTTAGTCAAGTCATTCTTTTTACCATATTATAAATAGTACAATAGTACAAATAGTAGTTATAAATAGTACAGCATTATAAATAGTATTTAATATCAAATTAGAAATAAGGTGGAATTGACTGTAAACCACTTAATTTTTTTGTCCACTAGCGGAAGAATGAAGAAAGATATCACAAGTTTATCGCTTATACACTAATCCAATTTTTGCATGTCTAAGGCCCGTATTATGAAAGCTTGCTCAGTCATAGAGCTATGCTTGAGTGACGTTTATGCTATAGAAAAGCGTTGCTCAAGCTTATATCGATGACTGAGGAAGCTTTCATAATACGGGCCTTAGTCTGAATATAATGCGACTTATGAGTAGATAGTTGTTGAGGCGACTAAGGGCTCTTATACACGGATAGCACGTCTTAAATACACGGACGGCAAATTGCCGACTGCAAGGCTCGACTGCATGCGATGGTAATTAACGATCGCTAAAGTATATGCAGCAGAGCGGGGCAGCAGCGCTCCTTGCAGAACTATTCTACCACCGAATTGCGATCTGCAACCCGCATGCCCGGCGTGGGGGTTATGGGCACCCCGATGAGACAGTCTCACAAGTTCTATCCTGGATAGAGAGTATATTTTATATAAGTACTAGCTGCGCTCCGCGGCTTCGCACGCGTTGTTCCTATGGAAACATTAAAAGGTGATTTTTATCCCACGGGAACTGATTTATGGGATAAAAAGTAGCCTATGTTTGATTCCAGGATTAGATTTACCTGTATGCAAAATTTCAGCCAGATCCGTCAGGTAGTTTTGGCGTGAAGAAGTAACAAACATCCATCCATACATCCATACATCCATCCAAACTTTCGCATTTATAATAATATTAGTGTGATAAGGGTCTCAAATAAAACATATAAATATACTTATAGGGTGGGTAGTCCCCAAATATACATAATAGCCTTTTTATGCTAAACAACAGTTCCCATGGGACAGAAATAAAAGTAAGTACGCTAAGCACACAAAGCATGCTAAGCCAAGCAAAAGCAAAAAAAATCTAGTTCGATGGACCGCGTAACCCGGAACCCGCGTCCTCTTGATTTCTAAGAAATTCTCATAGTAAACTATAATAACCAAAAACTTAAGTCTCAAATAATGTCGCATCATAATATTAAACTTGCCGGTGATATGTAGACTTTGTAATTTCTTGTTCTGGTAAAATTTTCTACAGATAGCTACAACATGCTAAAGAGGAACAAGATAAAATAAACTACAAGATTAATTTTGTTTTAAAAAACTATAAACCGACTTCAATTTTTACAGTTTTTTCATGAATTTTCATGGATCCCATTGTGAGAACTGAACAAAATTAAAATGGGACCACAAGAGAAGCACCAGCTTTCATGTAAAAAAAGAATCATGCAAATCGGACCACCCAGTAAAAAGTTCTGAGGTAACAAACATTAAAAAAAAAATACAGACGAATTGAGAAACTCCTCCTTTTTTTGAAGTCGGTTAAAAACCCAACCACATCGCTCACCAATTGTTCTTATTATTTCTTAGACCCCGCTGTCTCGTTTGACGCCCAATATCGTCTGACGTCATATAGGCACCCTATAACCACCGGGGTATTGAGATGAATCAATCGATACCTCAATTTTGTTGTATTCGAACGAGTAGTTTTAGCGCTACGTGGGAACATCAAAATCGACTACATACATCTAAACATAGGGTGCCAATACCAACCTCATGTGTAAGATAACGAGACGTGAGCTGGTCTATACATAGTAAATAGTTGATGATACTGACAGTGCTGCAAAGGAATGTACTGCATCAATATCAAGGGTGATATAAATAAAATGTATAATGTGTCCTATAGCTGTTTCTGATTCACGACCCTTTATCATGCATAACCCTCCTCCGTTGGTAGATGGATAAAAATTAAATTTTTGCTGGTTTACAGGTCAGATGCATCACAGTTGGTTCAAGAGAGGAATACAATGCTGGGCTCTATGAGAGAACATTGCACAAGACTTGAATCGCAACTGCAGTCCGTACATGTAAGCATCAAGACAAGCTATAATAAAATAAATATGGTCGACAATCAACACGGCATTATCTAGCCCCAAGAGCTTGTGTACTAGATCACTGAATGACTTGAATGACTTAATACATCGATCAAAGTTTTTGCCGGCTCCGATATTACCTAATACAATACATTAGTGTTGTTCTCTGTTCTGTTTAGTTCCTGAGCTTCGAGAAAGAAAAAATAAATAACTTGTGAATAGTATAATATTTCTCTATTAGGCAATTTATAAACTTACCTTCAAGTTAGTAGTTACACAAAAGTAGTTTCATTGTCGTTACAAAAGTTGCTATAATAAAAGGCTTTTGTTATTATAGTGTGTAAGCCCTTGACACGCCGGGTAATTTCTAAGAAATTGAATTGCTCTAATTTGTTTTCAGTCGGAACTAAATGAAGAGAAACAAAGAGCTGAATTAATTTCTTCAAGAACCCCAGAAATACAACGTAAGTTAATCAATCAAATGCCAATTTAAAACAAAATGTTTGTTGCTCATAATTTCTATGTTTAATTTACAGAAAAGCTAACGGAAACGGAAGAGAAAGCCAAAGTTCAAGATGAGAAATTCCAAAAATTAAAAGGAGCATATACGCAACTCAGAGAGGAACATATTACATTAATTAGACAGGTACTATGTCAATATGTTTATTCGAAACTTCTTTTAGAACGAAATGGTGTAAAACTAACCCCCAAATTACTCAAACGGCACGTCTCAAGAGACGAATTTTTGACGGTTTTTTCGAAATCAGTTTTTTGTGCCTAAATCTGAGTAGCGTTTGAGTATTCGGCGGTAAATTCATTTGCACAGAACCGGTCATTGTGGCGATCCATAGCGCACGCCAATGTCCAACAGGGAAGGTGTTTCGGCTGAGATCATCATGATGATAAGTTCAGTTGATGACACTACGCTTCGCGTGATCATGGATAAATAATGCTATCATGAAACGATAAAAGACTGTATGAGATGAATACCTACACTTATGTTGAAAGATGATGAAACTGAGATTTTTTCTGTGTTTTAAGTAAACGTTTGTTTGTATTTTAACAGAAAGCAGAAGTGGACAAACTCTCGGCGACTCTTAGAGCGGCGGCAGCGCAGCATGAAAGCGCCAAAACACAGCTACAACAACAGCTCAATGATAGGATGAAGTGAGTACAAACTAACCATTATCTTACTATATATATATAAACTACAAATAAATGTAAACTGCTAGTTTCTGCCCGCGGGATGAAGTGAGTACAAACTAACCACTATTTTACAAAAGATATACAGGGTGTCCCAGAAATAGTGGATAATCCTGCAGGTGCGTGTGCGGGGGAAGGGATGAGACCCCACAACCCCACAAAAAAAATCTACGACATTTTTTGTAAAACTTTAAAATATCCCTGTTTTCTTCACATTTGTGGACATCACGTCCGCTAAGTGAGGCCTCGTTCGGTTTTTTTTCTTTTAACGTGTTCCCTAAATGTTGGTTACCCTAAATAACTTTAAAAAATCTCAACTACTTAGGATAGTAGTTAACTATTAGTCCCTAAACATAAGTTTTATTTCTGAAATTCATTTTACTGCTAAGTTTGACCACCTGTGGTGTAAAAAAAATGTATTGGAGTTATGTAGCCAACCACATCAAAAATTTACCTACATCATAAGGATTCTAAAACAGTAGCATACTATCTACTTTAATATTAAAATTACTGAGCTAAAGCTACTAATGTGTAGGCGTTTCATTACAAAATTGCAACATTAACACGTGCAGGATTATCCACCATTTCTGGGACACCCTGTATAAACTAAAAATAAATATAAACCACTAGTTTTTGTCCGCGGCTTTGCACGTTGTTTCCATGAAAACGTTTAAATCTTATTTTTATCCTATGGTAAAAGATTTATGGGATATAAACGTATAGTTCTGTTTTATTCGAGACCTGGAACTAAATCTTAATTTAGTTGGGCAATAAGTGATTTATTTTATTATTATTATTGAATCTATGCAAAAGTTCATCCGTTGCGTAGTAATTGGCATGAAGAAGTTACAAATATCTATCTTAAACTTAAGCATTTCTAATATTAGTGTTATAGTGTAAAGACTAGACACTTATAATTTATGTAAAATACTAGAGAACACAGTACCAAACTATATATCCGAGATTATAAAAGAATTTTCTATTTCTAGAGATGTAGAACTTCTCCAACAAAGCGCATCATCCAGCGAAGAAATTGAACAATACCAAAACCAAATCACAGAACTAAGAAGCGAACTAGAGAAATCCAGAGAAAAAGAAATCACACTTGCCGAAGTAAAAGCATCCTTAGAAGCGCTAGAAATAGAACATCAAACAACAAAAACAGAACACGAAGATAAAATAAACATGATATCGAGTGAACTTAAAGAAGCGACGGAAAATCTAGAAGTACTAAGGAAAGAAAAGGAAGACAGAGAGACTGAATTGAGTAGGGTTAAATCAGAGTTAGTAGGGTTAAGGGAAAAGAGTGGGGATGAGTATAAAAAAGTGGTGGAGGAAAGGGAGGCGGCGCTAAAACAAGTGGCGGACCTGACGATGCAACACCTACAGGAGAAAGAGGTCAGTAACAGAGTCAATTTAAATTATGTAGATGATTGCATGACAGAGTTCATAAAATGTCGTTTACTTATAAAAAAGTAGTATATTGACAACTCCGCGTTTAAGAGATTTAAGAAAGACAAATGATCATTTTCCACACTTGAGATTAGCTAATGTCAACGTTTTTATGTTGCCATATCCAGACCACTAGTGTTCGAGACTGCTAATTGATTAGCATAGTAATTTTAGTACCGTTAACGATAAAATGAAATCAGCATAGTAATTTTATTATCGTTAACGATATAACGATAAAGTTTCGATCATAATGTCCTTTGGTAGTATGTCGACATGGACTGCATTTTGAATTTCCCACCTAATCGTGACGACAGCAACCTTAGTGATAAACTTTTTGCTTGCCTGCCTAGCCTACATGACGCAATCTAAATGCATGAGTTATTCGTGAAGAAAAAATAGCAACGGATGTTTTGTTTATTGATAACGAATTTTTAATCACGTGCTATTTTTTTACATCACTAATATTTTTTCACCAAAAAGTCAGCCATGTGTGGAAAATGTTGATTTGTCCGACTATAGATACTTGGGTCATATTGGATCTATCTATACATATGTACTTAGATAAAGGCTGTATTATTATTGGCCGTCAGTGGATTTTAGTTGTAGTAGTTCACTAGCTAGGGCTCATATTTGTTTGTAAATAACATGCTTCTTACTTGCATTAGGAACTAACACTACAAATGCGTGCTAGGATTGACGAGCAACAAACCGAAATAGTTAGCTTAGAACAAAAACTTCAAGACATGGATAGTAACTACGAAATGGAATGTGAAAGACTCAATGAAGAATTAAATGAAAAACATAAAGAACTTGACATGAATTTAGGTGAGAAAGACATAGAGATAAAGAAGGCTCTTGAGGATATATCCGAGTTAGAACGTAAGCTTGAAAGTACCATAAATGGCTACGAAAATAAACTGGAAGATCTAGTCAGTCATAAAGATCATGAAATGAATAGTTTAAAAATCGAAATGCAAGCCGTTGTCGATAAAAACAACAACGAAATCAACAAATTACAAAAGATACTAGAAGAAACATCACAGAAAGGTGAATTACAGAATTCAGAACGTCTAGAACTTTCCCTGAAAGTAAATGAGCTAGAAACTGATATTGAAAACAAGGCCAAAGAAATTGAAGATGGTAAATCAAAGTTAGATGAACTCACAGTCTTGATAGAAAAGATGAAAATCGAGCATGAAAATGAAATTAAAGAAAGCAACCATCAAATTGAAATCCTAGATAATAAATTTCAAAATCTAACAGATAATAAAGATGAAATTATTAATAATTTCAAAACAATGGTAACAGACAAAGATAACCAAATAATTAATCTCAACGTCGAAGTTACTAAACAATCAGAGGAAATATCCAAACTGAGCGAACAGTTGAATGAAACTCAAGCTGAGTTAGAAATATGTAACAATGAGTTGATAACATTGAAAGAGGAGCATGAAGCAATTATCCAAAGAAGTGAGGACACTAAGCTACTTAAAAACCAAGCATTGAGGGACCTTCATGATGAAATTAAGCATCTCAAAGGAGAAAAACAGGTTGGTATACTAGGGATGTATGTTTTGTATTGTCCGTCTAACTTGTTAGTAACGATCTTTGATAGCTTTTAGAGGCCAAAATAACAGAACAACAAAAAGACAACAGTAAACTGACATCTGAATACGATAATTTCAAAATTGAACAAGAATATTTGACTACGAGATTGAACAATGAATTGAAGCAGACAATTGATGACAAAGACAAAGAAATTCAAACATTGAATGAGCAAATGCAGAGCCAAGAAGCAAGACTGAAGAACGAAATCAATACAAGCAATGAAATGATGAGCCAAATTCAAATTAGTTACCAATCAATGAAGACGGAATTAGAAGAAATGCAGAAATTAAGGATGAAAGAGAAGGAAGCTATAGAATCGCTTACGTCAGAGAAAGATAAAGAGAATCAGGTTAGAGAAGCTGTGAGAGTCGTTTTCGATCTATGTGGTGGTGTCGGTACATTCTGAACGAAAATTTGTGTTGTGGAATTACGATAAATGTTGTCTCTCCTTTTCAATGACGAATTGTTTTTACTCGTACGCTGCCACTTAGGAATCACTTGCTTTGCTTGCCTTCAAATGGTTGTGTGTATAAAAATATTAAACCTATATTTGTGTACAAATGTGCAAAGGTAGTCTCGTAAATGTTCTCGTCTGTCGTCTTCTTTCATTCTGACAAGGTAGAAACCATGATACGAAAATAAATCGTCTTATGCATCTTAGACTTATTATAAATATTGCTTTAATTTCATTTACAACGCTTTATCCATTTTAGAGTGAATTGCACTATTTTATACAGGTAAACTTGAGATTTTTTTACACTATGCACCATTTTTGCACTTACCGAAGTTACCGAATCTATTGTGAAATCTCAAGTTTACCTAATAATATATAAGCATGTTGTACAGTTTTCTAATTGCATGTTTTTTTCTTACGGCGCTGATTGCTGGCTATCTTACCATGTCTGACCTTCTGGAATCTTCCGCTACTTTCTGGAATCTTCCGCTACCTCCTGGAATCTTCTGGAATTGTGGATGTTGAAATCTTCTGGGATCCTGCTTTTGGATTTTAAACCTGGATTTTGGACTCCTGGGACCTGTATCCTGAACTTTTCTGGGTTTCAACTGGACCTTTTTGGACCTGGACCATGCCGTGGATTCCGGAAACCTGGAACCTGTTTGACTTCCTGCTTGGACCGGCTTTGCATGCGTAGATAATGGAAGCTAGGCTGTCTCACATAGACGTGGAAAGGCTGAACACGGAGTGTGAATTGCAGGATCTCTTGCAGCACAACTCTGTTCTGGAGGCTGATGTCTCGGCTCTGAGGAGGCAGTTAGAAGACGCGCAGAAGAAAATTAAAGATCGTGAGTATTTTAGTGTTTCATCTGGTTCCAACACAACAAATAACCTTAAAAAACCTTTAAAAAAAGACGTGTGGCACTCGGGGACTGCCGCGGTAAAGCTATTGCAATGCCATCTAGAGGAGAGTTGCTGAACTAAAGAGACAAACGTCATATTTCAAAAAGTCATTAAAAGTTCTACTATTCATCGATAGATGGCAAAACTAAAAAGTATCACCGCTGTTCCGGTCGGAGTGGGGAACGTGAGGTTATTTCGTTACGGAATTTCTGGATTCGGTCCCCGCGCTCAAGCCCCGCGATAGAAGCTATGCAATAGCTTAAAAAGATACATAATGTTTTATCAATTATTTCGTTCCTAAACAAACAAGCTTTGCTAAGCAAAAGCACATGTCATCGTAAATTTTTTTTCCTAACAGAGAGTACAAAACTGGTGGCGTGGGGAGGCGAAGCAGCAGTGGAGGTGGTAAACAACGCGCTCGCTGCGTTGGAGCGGTCGAGTGCGCAACAGTCTAACAAAGCTGCCGCTGAGCTCGCCGCCAAGGCGCTAGACGAACTGCAGAGACATACTGTGGTGAGATACAATACAATACAAACTGGTGGCGTGCGGCGAGGCGGCAGTGGAGGTGATAAACAACTCGCTCGTTGCGTTGGAACGGTTGAGTGGTTAATTTGACTTATCAATTTTGCGCAAGAAATGAAGAGCTACAATAAAATAAGCACAGTCCTCTTAAGGTAGCCGCCACGAAAAAATACGAAATACATAATAAAATACTGTAAATCTACAGCCTATGCCTGCGCAGGTCTTACCCTGATTAGCATTTTATCATATAGGGATTTATGTCCGTAATCCCCACGCTGGGCATGCGGGCTGGGGATCGTAGTTCGGTGCTAAAACTGAACTTCAATGGGCGTTGCTGCCCACCCTTCCTAAATATCCCTTAGTCGCCACTTAGGACACTTCAGTGTCTTAAGTGTTTTCTTTACTTTACCATCCTCTTCAGAGGATGGTTGAGTGGTTAATTTGACTTATCAATTTTGCGCAAGAAATGAAGAGCTACAATAAAATAAGCACAGTCCTCTTAAGGTAGCCGCCACGAAAAAATACGAAATACATCAATAAAATAATGTAAATCTACAGCCTATGCCTGCGCAGGTCTTACCCTGATTAGCATTTTATCATATAGGGATTTATGTCCGTAATCCCCACGCTGGGCATGCGGGCTGGGGATCGTAGTTCGGTGCTAAAACTGAACTTCAATGGGCGTTGCTGCCCACCCTTCCTAAATATCCCTTAGTCGCCACTTAGGACACTTCAGTGTCTTAAGTGTTTTCTTTACTTTACCATCCTCTTCAGAGGATGGTGTGATTTATAATTATAAGCCTAAAGGCATACTGTAACTATGTATGTATAACATTGGTATAACATAAGCCTATACTGTACCTTGTTTTTCAGGTAAAAGGCAACGAAGAGAGTGTAGTGAAATCTGTCGTGTCGGCGGCGCACAACGCGGCGCAAGTGTCGGCCTACGTCACGGAGGTGTCACAGATATCCACCAATATGGATCTGGCTGAAAGTAAGATATATACAGGGTGACTGGTACTCAACCCGCCATAGCGAATTCTCAAATAGAGGAGGTCATTTGCTAATTATTGGACCTTACTTTCCCAAACTAAAGTTTTATAGTTTTGGTGATATGTCAATTTTAAACTTTATTGAGAATTTTTCAAAATTTGACCTTCAAGCATTCGTAACTTTTTTTTCCTTCATTAATTTAATTTTTTTTTTTATTTGTTGATAGTCATAAACATTTGTGATTAAAATACGTCGGAACTTCCCTCAAAATAGGATTAAAAAATAAGATATTACGATTAAAAAAAAAAACTTCCACAAAAATCAAACTTGACAATCAAATTTATCCTAAAATAATAAAAAAAACTGCGGTGTAGCAAAATTTATTCTACTCTAAATTAATTCTCTGATTCATCATCTTTCCAACGGTACTAAATTTGTATTCAAAAAGTTTGATTCGGTAGACATATCGGTGGAATTTTCAGGTCAACCAGTAATTTTGATCAAAAATACTAAAAGTGCCAACGAAAGGATGAAGCGAATTTCGCAGAGTATTTTTGAAAATTTATGAGTAGGTATCAAATAAAATAAATTAAGTGCTTAGTATACTTAAATTATTTATTTAAAAAAAATACTTTTACGGTGTAAAACGTCTTTCTTACGCTAAGGGAATTGCCATTATGTACTACTCTTCTTTTTTAAAACTTTGATTTTGGCGGGAACCGACTGCATGCCACACGGATAGTTGTTATTGCTTGTTTGACTTGATTTTATTTCTTATTATTTTACTTCGTATTTTTTGCATCTTCGTTTTAAAATGCCGGGATACACCCGTGAAGAATACGCCGACATGATGCTGCGTATGGTGCTGCACACAGTAACGCTTGCGAAACGCGGCGGATTTACCAGGATCGATATCCAAATAGACGCTTACCTGACCGTGACACATTTTCTACCACTTATCGTCGGTTAAGAGAAACGGGTAACTTGAACGCAAGGGAGCCCCAAGGAGGTGTGCGGCAATTACCTGTAGACGTTAATCAGCAGATTTTGGCAGCTTTTGAAGAAGATCCCACGACTAGTACCAGAGTGGCCAAACAAGCAATAACAACTATCCGTGTGGCATGCAGTCAGTTCCCGCCAAAATCAAAGTTTAAAACAGGAAGAGTAGAATGGCAATTCCCTTAGCGTAAGAAAGACGTTTTACTTTGTAAAATGCTTTTACACCGTAAAAGTATTTTTTTTAAATAAATAATTTAAGTATACTAAGCACTTAATTTATTTTATTTGATACCTACTCATAAATTTTCAAAAATACTCTGCGAAATTCGCTTCATCCTTTCGTTGGCACTTTTAGTATTTTTGATCAAAATTACTGGTTGACCTGAAAATCCCACCGATGTGTCTACCGAATCAAACTTTTTGAATACAATTTAGTACCGTTGGAAAGATGACGAATCAGAGAATTAATTTAGAGTAGAATAAATTATGCAAACACCGCAGTTTTTTTATTATTTTAGGATAAATTTGATTGTCAAGTTTTATTTTTGTGGAAGTTTCTTTTTTAAATCGTAATATCTTATTTTTTAATCCTATTTTGAGGGAAGTTCCGACGTATTTTAATTACAAATGTTTATGACTATCAACAAATAATAAAAAAAATCTAAATTAATGAAGGAAAAAAAAGTTACGAATGCTTGTAGGTCAAATTTTTGAAAATTCCCAATAAAGTTTAAAATTGACATATCACCAAAACTATAAAACTTTAGTTTGGGAAAGTAAGGTCCAATAATTAGCAAATGACCTCCTCTATTTGAGAATTCGCTATGGCGGGTTGAGTTCCAGTCACCCTGTATATAAACTACGGCAGAGTCGGCAGATGTATGCCGGAACGTAAATCTTATAGAAAAGAACATAGGTACTGCATGATAGTTACTTGAATTTGGAAATACTATTAGTAGTCGTGCTTTTTTTTAATCGACTTCAAAAAAAGGAGGAGGTTTTCAATACGACTGTTCTTTTTTATTTGTTACTTCAGAACTTTTGACTGGGTGATCCGATTTTGATGATTATTGTTTTATTTGAAAGCTTGTGCTTCCAGTGTGGTCCCATTTCAAAGGTCCAGTTCTGACAATGGCATCCATAAGAAAACCATATAATTGAAGTCGGTTTATAGTTTTTGAAAACAAACTCTATTAATTGTTATTATAGTGCATAAGACCTCAAACTCAGGTTCGGCCAATTTTTTATTGGAATTTTATGTAATTTCTTCCACTACTTTTGTCAAAATCCGTCCCGCCTTCATACACCCCAACAACGTTTTGCCATAAAGAAAACGACTAAAATCGAATCTTTGTACCTTCTAGAACTAAACAGCGAATGCCGTACGATGCTAACCGCCACAAAGCAGTGCTTCGAAGCGATATCCAAGGGCGAAGCCACCACTAGCTCCGAAGCACGGAACTTGGTGCGAAGCGTGATCCAAGCGGCAACAGCGGCGGACATCGCCAGCGTGGGCGTCAGGAGTGTTGATGATGAGTTGGCTGATATGGACCGGGCCATCGAGCAAGCCGCGTCTAAGATTGAGGTAAGAACTTAAGCGAAAGTCAACCTTATTACTCAGTAAATACGTTTCAAAATGGATGGTATTACAAAGAGTGAGTGATCCAAGCGGCAACAGCGACATCGTCAGTGTGCTAGGAGTGTTGATGATGAGTTGGCTGATATGGACCGGGCCATCGAGCAAGCCGCGTCTAAGATTGAGGTAAGAACTTAAGCGAAAGTCAACCTTATTACTCAGTAAATACGTTTCAAAATGGATGGTATTACTAAGAGTGAGTGATCCAAGCGGCAACAGCGACATCGTCAGTGTGCTAGGAGTGTTGATGATGAGTTGGCTGATATGGACCGGGCCATCGAGCAAGCCGCGTCTAAGATTGAGGTAAGAACTTAAGCGAAAGTCAACCTTATTACTCAGTAAATACGTTTCAAAATGGATGGTATTACTAAGAGTGAGTGATCCAAGCGGCAACAGCGACATCGTCAGTGTGCTAGGAGTGTTGATGATGAGTTGGCTGATATGGACCGGGCCATCGAGCAAGCCGCGTCTAAGATTGAGGTAAGAACTTAAGCGAAAGTCAACCTTATTACTCAGTAAATACGTTTCAAAATGGATGGTATTACTAAGAGTGAGTGATCCAAGCGGCAACAGCGACATCGTCAGTGTGCTAGGAGTGTTGATGATGAGTTGGCTGATATGGACCGGGCCATCGAGCAAGCCGCGTCTAAGATTGAGGTAAGAACTTAAGCGAAAGTCAACCTTATTACTCAGTAAATACCTACGTTTCAAAATGGATGGTATTACTAAGAGTGAGTGATCCAAGCGGCAACAGCGACATCGTCAGTGTGCTAGGAGTGTTGATGATGAGTTGGCTGATATGGACCGGGCCATCGAGCAAGCCGCGTCTAAGATTGAGGTAAGAACTTAAGCGAAAGTCAACCTTATTACTCGTTAAATACATATCAAACAAAATGGATGATAGAGGCAAGGGTGATCCAAGCTGTTGTAGGCGGATATGGGGGGCCAACGAGGACGCCGCGTCCAAGATTGGAGTAAGGAACTGCTGAGCAATACTCTATCGTAGTAACAAACAATGAATATCGATACACTACTGGGAGTTAGGCAATATATAAATAGTGATAATAAACATGCCCAGTTTATTTGTGATTTGCCACCGTCATTTAAGGCAGGACACCAGTGGGTAAAATGTAGCCTAGCCAGTGGCTAGATAAATCCTTTCCAAAGCTTCCATCCATCACGGTTCTATCTCTTATTCATTTTCTTTAATAGTTAGATTAAAAATGATAGTTTAGAACTAAACATGAATGAGCGCCTTATCACCCCATTATTGGGCAATGACTTCCCCCATTTTTCGCCAGTTCTTTCTGATCGGCGGTATCTCCTAGTTAACATACTTATAATATTAATCTTCACAGGAAATGCTAGCAGCCAGCCGAGCAGGCGACTCAGGCGTCAAACTAGAAGTAAACGAGAAAATTCTCGACGCTTGCACCACCCTCATGGCGGCCGTCAAGATCCTCGTGCAACATTCTAGAAAGCTCCAGAACGAACTGGGAGATCCTGTGACTCGTCAGAAGATGTATAGGAAGAATCCGCAGTGGTCTGAGGGACTCATCTCTGCGTCTAAGGCGGTGGTGTTCGCTGCTAAGCTGCTCGTGTGAGTAGAAAGTTCTAGATGGGATGACGTCACATGAGAACATGTATAGCACAATCCGCAGTGGTCTGAGTCACTCATCTCTGCATCTAAGGCAGTGGTGTTCGCTGCTAAGCTGCTCGTGTGAGTAGAAAGTTCTAGATGGGATGACGTCACATGAGAACATGTATAGCACAATCCGCAGTGGTCTGAGTCACTCATCTCTGCATATAAGGCTGTGGTGTTCGCTGCTAAGCTGTTAGTGTAAGAAGAAAGTCCTAGAAGAGATGACGTCACAGCAGAACCCGCAGTGGTCGGAGGGACTCATCTCTGCGTCAAAGACTGTGGTGTTTACTGCTAAGCTGCTAGTGTAAGTAGAAAGTTCTAGATGTGATGACATCACGTCAGGACATGTATAGGAAGAGCCCGCAGTGGTCTGAGGGACTCATCTCTCCGTCGAATTAAAATTCAAATCCAAACGCAAGGGATTTGCGCTAGTCAAATGATAACATAGTTATTTTGACAGACAACAATAAATAATAAATATTGTGTTTGCATTGAAGTGACATAGTAATTAATAATTTATTTGTATTACCTACAGCACGTCAGCCGACGAGGTCGTAGCATCAGGCAGCAGGGTTGAAGGCGTGTCCGCTGCCGCTCATGAGGTCGCCGCCGCCACAGCGCAGCTGGTGGCCGCGTCGCGGGCGCGCGCGCCGCCCGCCGCGCCCTCTCTCGCCAGCCTCACGCAGGCCTCCAAGGACGTGGCGGGGGCCGTGGGTGCACTAGTGGCGGCCGTACGAAGCGCCGCCAGCAAGCATAGAGACGCAGGTGAATATTTCTCGGTGTCCTTAAGCTTGGGGAAACCATTTTCACGCTCCTCAATCTCAACAGCCTATATTGGTCCACTGCTGGACACAGGCCTCCCCCTGATAAACGCCTTTATTGGCTGTAATCTCATGGGGGGTAATGTCCAAAATCCCCACGCTGGGCATGCGCCTCCAGCCGAAAAATCGGTCGCTAATCGTAAAATATATCTATGGACGTAGCAGCCACACCAAGCGCCGCGGTCAAGCATATAACAACATAATTCTCATTTGAAGAATTTCAAAAGTTCAGCCGTTACGTCGCCTCTAAGTTCTTACATGGGCTGTAGGGCTCGTACAGTAAGGCAACAGCGACGATCTATCGACGAGTTTTGGTTCCGTTTGGAAGAGAGCCTTATTGGCGTACCTCTTGGTGGAGGGGGGGGAGAGTAATGCCCATAATCCCCACGCTGAGCATGCGGGTTGGGGATCGCAGTTCAGTAGTAGAATTGTTTTACAGGGGGCGCTGCTGCCCGACTCCTGGTTGAATATCCCTTAGTAGCATCTTACGACACCCACGGGAAGAGTTGAGGTGGTGCAAATTCTAAGCCAGCACCACACAGCTCACAGCACCAAACACCCGTTGAATGATACTAATAATAAGCTATAAGCTGCGCCCCGCGGCTTCGCATCCGTTGTTGCTATGGAAACGTTTAATCGTGATTTTTATCCTGAACTGATTTATGGGATAAAACGTAGCCTATGTTTGATTCCAGGATTAGAATTACCTGTATGCAAAATTTCAGCCAGATCCATTCAATAATTTTGGCGTGAAGAGGTAACAAACATCAATCCACCCATCCATCCATGAATACAAACTTTAGCATTTATAATATTAGTGTGATATAACTTTACAGAGGCACTGGACACCTCAGCGCTGACGCTGACAGCCACTCGTATCCTGGAGATGGAGAGCAAGGTCCGCTCGCTGGAGCTCGAGAGTGCACTCGAGGCGGAGCGCGTCCGTCTCGCCGCGTTACGGAAGCGCCACTACCAACTGGCACAGCAAGAGGAGGTATAACCACATTCTTACAGAAGTTTCTCGAACGCTTGTCACATTGAATGGATAAATAAATAAATAAATAATCCTGGACAATTCACACAGCATTATCTAGCCCCAAGCTAAGCAGAGCTTGTGTTATGGGTACTAGATAACTGATATACATAATACAATACACTACATAGATAGATATTTTTTATTATACATAGAAAAACATCCAGAACGCCCTGAACAAATTTCTGCAGATCGTACACAAATTTGTCCCGAGGCGGGAATCGAACCCGCAACCTCCTGCGTCGCAGGCAGATCTTCGCCCACCGCGCCACAGAGGTCGTCAACGGCTTGTTATATACGCGGAATCTCACAACGTGAATTTTAATCTCGCGGAATATAACCTGCATACTTAACTTACACGTACGACGAATAAAATTCATTGCTATTTTAGCTACCTAACTTTATAGTGCTCCAAACATTCATATTATTCCGCTAGTGAACTTCCAGAATTCTGCAAAAAAAACCACGCGAGTAATAAAAGCAGTGCGTGTATAGCCTGACAAATTGTCAACAATTTGTCAGGCTATAATAACCAAAACCACTAATCGATAATCGATTGACGTGGATCTATGTCGATCGATGAATCGATTGATTGGTTTAGTAACACTAAAAACCACAGCACGGTTTACCTAACCTATGTATCTACATAAAGACTATTTTATGCTGTTCCACTCAGCTGTGCCGTTATAAAGTAAAACCACCCATTATATAATTTACATTTGAAAGCCATTTCAATGGCAAATCCCCATATAATTGCAAATTACGAAGCCATGCCCGGCCATCCAAAGGGCTTTCATAATTATGTCAATAACAATAAAGGGCTTTTGATTTTTGCGTAATTCTAAAGTAGCTGTAGATGCTAATCGGATTCAAACTGAACAGGGCAGAGTGAGAAATGACGTCATTCTCAATGCCATTCTCTAAAACTGAGGCCATGTGACTTCAAAAAATCTAATAAATTTTGTATCTATTGATTTAGAAATATATCTGTATATTTATTTTAGTATTGTTTGATGTTTTTATTGTGAAATTTAATCATTGAAAAGTATTAAATCTCAACCGCAAAATTATCATTATATTATTAGCGTTTTTATCACCCGAAACTGAGCGCAGTTTTACTTTTTGTTTTTTACCTTGATCATTTTAAATGTTTTGGCTGTTATATTTTTTTTCGTTTATGTATTAACCTAAATAATCGGTTTAAAAAAAACCATGCATATACCCTGTTATTCTTTACATAAAACTCTTTGGTTTTGTTTCAGAACGGAAACGTCACAAATGGAAAGGAATGAAAGAAGCAAAATCCTTGCTACAACATGGACTTACCAAATATGTTAATAATAAGTACCCAGTAAGTAAAACAGTTTCTAAGCATTTTTCTAACATTCTCTAAGTACTTGCATTTTGTATACAACGAGAACCTAAAAATAATAAAACTTAAGACGATAAAAAGCCGCGTAAGTGTCTTCCTGTAATGCGGTTAACTCAGTGATAATAATCATATACCTACCTAAATGTTTAGATGCGTGTCTAGAACAAGATTCTTATATTAAGTAACAATGATTATGATTCGGTGTAGAGTAAGGAATTTTAGTTATTTCATATTAAGCCATCACAGTAAATAAAGCCAGTACAGAGCAAAAATCTTTGTGACTCTATCGGCTATCATTCAATACAGTACCATAATATTTATTATAATATGCTGCAATAGAAAAAAATAAATACCTTGACACCAGAATACAGCGCTTTTATGCGATTTGGCAAACTGAACAGCTGTCAAAGTTCAAATTTGCGACTTAGTACTAAAGTGTACAATTTTATATAGCCAATCATACAATGAGGCAGATTTCTTCATCAAATTACCCGTCTGTTAAGGTCTGGAGAGATTAAGCCACGTGAAGTTTTTCCAGGCTAGCTAAACTTAATCCCGAATATTCAAATGCAACTCGTATTTAAGCTTTGTATTAACCGACAGATTTTCATTCAAAACTGTCAAAAAATCTTGACTTGTGACGTGCATGTGAAATCTGGAGTATCCAGAGTGGTAGTCTAATAATCTGTTTATAAGGTTTATTAACGGCAATGATGATGATGGAAGGGTGTAAGGTAATTCGTGTTATTTAACTTTCTTAGGGCATGTCAGGCTATGAAGCCTATAAACTGTGTGTGCTATCGTCCAAAGCCAAAGTATTTGCCAGTAAAATATTGGCTTAGAAACAAGATATCTAAGCCAAAGTATTAGAAAGCAAAATTCTGGCTTATGTCTGAGATATTTTGGCTATGGTATATATTGAAATCCCCAACGAAAAGGTATCGATCATCGGAATTGGAGCTTTAAGCGGATGAGACTAAAGTAGAAATTGTATGTCTATGTACCTTTATGTATAGAGATGTTTTATAGTGATTAGTATTATGACGTTTTAGGATATAGCCGTGTATGTGTCCTTGGTATGACAGTGGTTTAGTGTTTAGATTTTACATTTAAAATATGAATTCATAATAAATTCCTATCTACACATTTTTTATTTAGTTAAATAACCATATAGCAAATAATGTTAATTCAATTTATAAACACTTTTATATTTTTTCTTAGCTTTGTGTACGCATTTGTATTATTTATTACTATCATTATTCTAATAAAATGTGTATTCGTGGTATTTTGGATTTTTATTTGCCATAGAATTACCCATCCTATTAATATTATAAAAGTAATGGCGATAATTTTCTGAAAATAAGTTTGTTTGGAAAAATATGACGCCTAAAATGGAGCATAGACTGAATGGAGCATAGATCTATGTAAATGTATCTCTTACCTGGAATAACATAAGGCAAGTGCGATCTAAGAAATTCATTCCTCATTGATCCGGGGCCGGTCGTCATACATGGCTAGTATGGCTACTCTCTCAAAATTGTCTCCGAGTACACTTACCTTGGGCAAATTCTGCAGTTAGGTGAAAACAATTTTGAGAAGGAGGCCAAGAGGAGGGTCCAGCTAGGCTGGGCAGCGTTTGGAAAGCTACGTCGAGTCTTCCCGTCATCCATACCGCAATGCCTGAAAACGAAAGTTTTCAATCAGTGCGTCCTACCCGTTATGACCTACGGAGCTGAGACGTGGACACTCACGATACGGTTGGTCCACCAGTTCAAAGTCGCTCAGCGAGCTTTAGAAAGAGCTATGCTCGGAGTCTATGGCCCGTATTATGAAAGCTTGGTCACTCATAGATCTATGCTTAAGTGACATTTATGCTATAGAAAACCGTTGCTCAAGCATGAATCGATGACAGAGCAAGCTTTCATAATACGGGCCTTATGAAGGATACCTATAGGATTCGTAAGGTAACGAACACATCGATAGAGAACCAAAGTTATCGACATAGCTTAAAGAATTAGCAAGTTGAAGTGGCAGTGGGCCGGCCATATCTCGCGAAGAATCGACAACCGATGGGGTAAACGAGTTCTTGGGTGGACCTGTGTCGCGCGATTTTACTATATTTGTTTGCAGTACATTTTGTACTAAAACCGTTGACGCACACTGCCGCTACTTTATTGCCGCGATTCGGCTTGTCTGAGGTGTTTCAGCGACCTGCGAAATTGCTTCTTTTAAGAAAATCGCCGAAATCGCGCGTCACAAGACGCGCTAATTAATTAGCGTCTGTGTGCTGAGGGCTTAAAACTTTCTACTAGATCTTTGACCTACCTACTTCAGATAACAATGACAGACAAAGCACAGACAGATCTATAGAATTTTTCTAACAGATTCAAATAAAATAACCGAATAATGCTTACACTTTTATTCTTCATTCCATATACGTAATGTTCGCTGTTTCATCTTACTGAACTAAACACGAAAAGCATGGCAACACTTAGTTTAAGTACATAATAGCAGTCAGGAACATAGGTTCCTTTCCTTTTAGTACAATATTATTGTTTGGGAATAATACATACCTACACATAGTTTTTTGACAAAGAACAGAAAGTTTCATTACGGTTTATGAGCAACTTTTCAGGCCAAAGTAAATAAAATGTAGGTACATACAGTAAAGCAGACACTGAAGTTAGGCAATTGCCTGCAATAATATGGTCCTATTACAGCTTCAAGGTAGTAGCAGTTAAATCAATTGATAAATAAAATAGTAATGCATTGGGAATGTACTGGCATAGATATTATAATACTATGTACTGGTGAGAAAATGGACAATTTGAATCGGACATTCATATTTAAAATATGTTTAGCTACTGAGCAAGTATTATAATATACTTGCATAAACGAAAATGCCTGAGGCATATTTTTCAAATAATATTATGCAATCAAACTGATTTGATGTTTCATCATATCACAAAACCTGGCACATATTTTTTGTGCATTTTATACATCTAAAACATAAAACACTTATATATACTTATGCATACATTAGAGGCTTTTAATAAAACAATTTTAGACCTTTGGATTTGTCAGTTTCAGATAGTATGATAAATTTGTAATGCCCATTACGCAAAAGCCTCCGAATTTAAGCAGTATCCTTGAGAATTAGGCCATAATTAAATATTAAGGAAATCTAAGCATGATGCAAGAAGCCTTTACCCTTTCATTGTGTTAACAAACTGATATCAAAATCTTATGAGAATGATAAAACCTTCGAAAATTTAGCACCACTTTTGGCTTCTCACATTAAAGTACTGATTTTATGGTGATCAGGCCAAACATACCTTTACTCCTAATAGTTAAAACTTAGAAACGCTACCTATTTCAGTATTTACTGAATAACTTATCTAAGATGACACACATAAATAGTGAGTAGGTACATAACCAAAGCTTTTTAGGTAGCGCTTGTAAGAATGTACTTAAAGAAAATACTTAGTCTTCAATACACAGTACAGTATACAATATGAGCGGGGTACACTTACGACACTAAGAAGACTACAGACATTACACACAAGAATTGACGAAAGTTACAAGTCAGATATACAATTAGTAAGGGCTTAGAATCTAACAAACAATATTGGAAAGTGGTTTAGTAGAATGCTGATTATAGAAGCAAAATTGTAATACTGTAAATGTATTGTCAATTTAATCGTAATTTGTTTTAATTACAATCAACTAAGATAATACAGAATAAATGTACCTTTATAATACTATATTTGTGTATAGATTAGATAATGATTTCAGCATTCTACTATATTAAAGAGAGGTACAGTACGTACTATACCTCTATGGTACGTACACATAGCAAGGGGCTCTGGTAGGATTTAAATCTTTTGCAAATTCTAATTACATCTTGACTCGTCCCATTTCATATGCTTCTCAGGAATAAGGTGAGCAATGCAGACATGGACAGCTTGGTTCTTCTCGAACTTGGGTGGGATGGGACAGAGGCGGTATATCACCTCATCTCCTGGTAAAGGCACATATTCTCCTTCCACACTGTAAATAAATAAATGAGTATTATAATTCTGGACAGTTCACAGCATTATCTAGCCCCAAGCTAAGCAGAGCTTGTGTTATGGGTGCTAGATAACTGATATACATAATACTCATACTCATTTTTTCGCCATAGGAGCCCACTGCACGGCACACTTGGAGATTTCAATTTTACAATATAATGCTGCTTAAATTATAATTTAAAGCCATAAAACAGAAGACAGAAAAAAAATCAAGTTACTTACCTAGAAGTTTATGAACATACAAAAAAGATAAATTAATAAATAGATCGCTGTTAATGGGCATCGTTAAAGTCATGTATAAATAATAATTAATGGTGCTGCTGTAAAATGGCATTGTCTGCTATAATGAAATCTAAATAATGTTAAATAATTATCACAGTTACCATACCTATGATATTGATATTGATATGATATTATAGGTAAAATATCTGTGGACCTAAGACCTAGGATATAATTATCTGATTGCTTGTTTATTCTCTGAGATTCAGCTGCATTCCCTGATATGAAACTCTGTATGTCATTCCCAATTCCCAGAAAAGATCCTAGGGGAACACCATATCTGATTCTTGTCTTGTTAGATATCACACCGTTAATGTCAACAACTTGCTTTATTACTGAGAAATATGTTTGACACAGCAGCAAATCAACATGAGTTAACAAACCATAAAGCTCTAGTTTAGCCAGGAGAATTTCGTGACTGACACAGTCAAACTCTTTTGACAGGTCACAAAATATTCCCCAGTATTTTACTTTGAGTCTAAAGAGCCAATTGTATATCACTAATCAGTTCCACCACAGCATCCTTAGTCAATAATACTTTATGGAATCCTTATTGATTTTCATTTAATATTATGTGTTCATGTGTGTACTTTTCTAGTCTAATAAAATACACTATGTATATAGATATTTTTATTATACATAGAAAACTTCCAGAACACCCTGAATAAATGTCTGCTAATTGTACCTACATTTGTTCTGAGGCAGGCATCTGACCTGCAAACTGTGTTGCATGCGGACCTTTGCCCACCGGGCAACAGAGGTTGGCAAAATACTAATTTGAAATAAACTTTAATTAAACATGCTAAGAAACTTCTTGGGAGCTAAATGGTTGTGGGTGTGTGTTTATAAAGTAAATATTGGTTTAATTTAAGCTGTCTTCAAAGAGTTAGTGACAACAACATTCATGTAACAAAATAGAATAAACAAATGTTAATTAAAGTAAACATTTGTAATAGAAGCACCTTGACACAGAAATATACAAGTTTAAATGGAGGTTAACAAATAAAAGTATAAGTTATATTGAACCAATAAATTATACATGCTCAAATCAATCAAATTGCAATTAGAGTAGGTATGAAATTTGATTCATCATGTAAATCATGTTATTAAACATAGTACTCAATCACTCTCAAACTAAACAAAAGTTAGATAAGATAAAATAACATTTTCATAACTCCGTCTGTGTAAACATTATCACATTTAGCTAGACATGACCTCGGAGGTAGTTATAGTATAAACAGACACACACATGCTAAGTTTTTTGATAATTTTTTTGCTTTAAATATATAAAATTTAACAAGGGAAAATCTCGGCAAATTTTTTGCTGCCTTATATTATTATTAAAATCACTAGCGTTATATTGAAATTACTGTTTGTTTTTTATTGATTAGGTACATAGGTTTATGGTCCTAAATCTAAAGCTGATGTATGGGTACAGAATAGGATATAGGAACTTACTCAGAAATATGCACAAACAGGTCGTCTCCTCCTTTTGCTGGGGTCACGAAACCATGACCTTTTTCTCGACAGAAAGACTTGATTTTTCCTGTCTCCAAAGGATTTCCAAGAGCGCGTTCAGACCTAAAAACATCCGTTATCAATACCTTTTAATTACCTATACAAAGTTAAAGTACTTTCTTGAAAACTTACGTAGAAGCAGTACGGTTCCTTCGAGTTATAATCGGGCTGGGAATTTGAAGATGTGAAGATGACGAACTTTTGTTGGGAGAATCATCACTGTTGAATCCGTAATCGTTGGACATGATTATTTTATAAATTTGCGAAGAAATTATACAATTTGGTACGCAACCTCAGTCAAAGAGAAGAAAACAAAACAGAAATAGAGAGTAAATCAGTAAAGCGAGACCCCAAACGAAACGAACGACTTGACTTGACTTCTTAGAAAGAGGACGCAATTTTTCAAAATGACAGAAGCAGTGCTGCCGGCAGTAATACTACATATGGCTACAAAATAATCTTTTTTGCAAATAAATATTACTTTCTACCGCGCGCCATCCGAGTGCCGAGTGCGAGATTTTTTACCAACTAGATCGTGACAAGGTTAACTATAATTTGTAGGGAATTGAATGTTTTCTATTTTTAAGCTATTGCATAGCTTCTATCGCGGGCCTTGAGCGCGGGGACCGAATCCAGAAATTCCGTAACGCAAAAACCTCACGCTCCCCACTCCGCCGGGCAAGGAGGTGTGGCTTGAAGGCCGTGCATCGTCTAACGTCGTTTCAGTTCGGCAGTCTTCGACACGGCGTTGTGTGTGTGCGATTACGATTAGACGTATTGTACGACTCTACGAAACTCGCACGAATCGAGACGAGCTGCTCCGAAATTGGACGAATACATAAGCAGCTGTTTTTGAGAAAGTATATAGGTGTATAGGGTCACCACGCTCAAAAAGTGTAACTTGAATTAATATCAAAGAAAAAGCAAAACTGCATGAATAAAATAAATAAATAAAATTATAATTGCATAAGTTGATACAAAATGCTATGCAATAGCTTTACCGCGGCAGTCCCCGAGTGCCACACGTCTTTTATTGTTACTGTTTTAATCCCATACAAATTGTGGTTAGCATTGTTACGATCGAGTTGGAAAAAATCTCGCTCTTGACACTCAGACTTTTTTTACCCGAGTATGAGGTCGAATATAAAAAGTAGGTATTTCTTGTCGTTATCTACATTAATACAGATTTGGCGTAATGAATTATTATGAAACACCCTTTCACATGCAGGTAGTAGGTGGCTTTTTTGAACACTGTTTACTATTATGCGTTTATTGGTCAGTGAAATAATAATATTTGTAAAAGAATTATTCATAAAGTACCTACATGATAATAAAATAAAATTGCATTATTTGCAATGAGCGAAGCGAATGCAACTAAATAACTAAGAATATGTATAAGTAGGTACCTACTTAACGTTATTCTTAGTCGACATCTACATGAATGCAGAATTTCTAACGATCGATCCATTCAGCAGATTTTAGAGTGACGAATTAACAAACATCAATTCATACGGAGGTAGTGTACCTACCTAGCTGATTTGGACTGTCTGTCCCCGTTTGAAGTATTATTAATAAACAAATAATCATTTTGAAATAATAATTTACAAAGTAGGAACCTAACTATAGAATAAAATTGCAATATTGCTAATGAGCGAATGGAGATGAAAAATATGCGTATTCTGGCAAAAAATACTTTGTGTTAGCATTTGGCAGCACTGATCTATCACTTCGCTTCGAATGCGAGTTGACGTTTGACATTTATGGATAGGTTACACAGTGCGAGCCAAGTGCGAGCTGACCGAGTCAGTTACTGAGGTGCAGCTATTACGCACGTGTGCCCGCATCATACGAGTTACTGTCATGTGCGAGTGGGACAGTTTCTCACGTCCGTGTTACTTCAACATTTTTTTTACTCGCTACTTGCCTTCCCCCACCACGCCACTCGCACGCCGCTCGGTCGTCAATGCACGATTTTGCGAAATGATAGTAGCGTACCTACTTTGAATATTTTATGCGTTGCCCCTTTTTTTTGCAGCCAATTCCTGACCCAAATTCTTCTTTTCTTCTTCTTTTTGTATAGCTCTTTCAATTCTAAGTATTACAACACAAAGTATTTTCGTAGCCGCTTTTATTGTGGTATGTACTGTGATTAAACGTGTATTTTGCGACGACATTACACCAGTGATACAGACGAATTATGCCAGTACACTGGTGCAGTAGCTGTCTTCTGTGACGCCAGCAGTTGATATTTGATTGTGCTTATTGTGACCGTGCGAGGCGAGTCGAGCTACTGTCATACGAGTACACAGGCACAGTAGCTGTCTACTGTTACCTCAGCTGCTCGCACTGTGTAACCTATCCTTATTTATTTATTTATTTATTTATTTATTGAAAAAAGGTTTACCAACCACATACATATCAATCACTTACAAAAAAAACTTAAAATTAGGTTCTGTTCTGATACGCATGTTACTTACAGGTAAACACGACATTTGTAGGAATTACCTTCACAAATCTATATATTATTATGAAAAACTTTAAATTTTATATAATAAAAATCAAAATAAACTATCTACTGTACTATCTTATGTACCTAGGTAGTGACAGTGATATCAATACAAACCGCACGATTCACATTCACGGACGAACAAACTTGGACGTCGTCGAAAACGTTCCAATCCACATGAGGTTGCTTTTTAGTAAATGATATTCTTCTTTGGATCATTTTTGATAAATACTATTTTGGCGGAGACCGACCGGCTCTAAACCAGTTTCACCTTATTAATTATTAGCTACTAGTAACCCGCCCCGGCTTCACACGGGTGCAATGCTGATATATTATACATATAACCCTTCCTATTAAATCACTCTATCTGTTAAAAAAACCCGCATCAAAACCCATTGCGTAGTTTTAAAGATCTAAGGATACATAGGCGCAGACAAACAGAGGGACGACTTTGTTTAGTGTAGTGATGACTTACAAGAATATTTGATTATATAAAATCTAAGAAACATTATATTTTAGCGAACGAAGGCCACAGTGACAGGATTGAAGGTATACAGGTCGCGCTTCAAAATTAGCGCCTGTGTGAGTAGGGCTTAATGAATCTGCTCGGGCCTCGGACTGCGTTATGGGGTCGGGGGCTCAGAGTAAACCGAAGAATAAGTTGAAGGGTGAAGGGTTAACCCTTCAACTTTAGACTTCCTATATTCCCACTAATTTATTAATCTTAATCGTATAATATAACAATGTATTGGGTTTCCTGTCAAAGTTTATCTAACTGGGAGATTTACGATAGGTATAAATCTTTGATTAGATCCACATAAGGTGAATTATTTTTGTCCTATTTTGTAGATATCAAAAATCAAATTCTATTGGCAGGTAAGAGCTTATCTTATTTATTTTTCTATTTAAGCACGACTAAGTACAACAAGTATATTACAATGATATAGGTAATTTATAACATAAGATATTATTTAAGAGGTATCATATAATTAGTAATAAATATCTGAATATGTATTATTGTCATGTAGGTATATGTAGGTAGTTCCTAGATAGCTGTTCTATCCAACCAATCACTACACTGAAGCTGGGCAAGTCCTCGTCTCAATCGGCAGTGGCAGCTTGATTCTTGGTATGCTGATGCCTTCCCAGTCACCCTAAAATAAGATCAAACATTTGAATAGGTACCTATACAATAGGCTAGTGTCCTACAAAATCTAAGCCAGTTTAGTTTCGCGTGACGTCAGACGACTGCGATTTGTTGCGACATATTTTTTGCAAGGTGTGACTTCAACTTTGACGCGCTTTGTTTTTATTTTGATTGACAAAATAAAAAATATGTGTCCAATATCTGATAGTAGGTCATTGATTTATTAAAAACGAAGATGAGGTACTGGTTGCTCGAAAGTGGCAACCTCAAATTGTGTAAAATTGTGTTCTCCCACATCAGTCACCGTCTGACCGGCGGCACGGGCGGTCGTGATTCGCGTGAAATATTGTTGTCTCAGTCTCACTTCGGTCCTAGATACGTCTTTCCGTGTTTGTTCTTCTTTGTATTGCACAGGACTGGAAATATAACTATGAGCGTATGTGTTTGCGTGTAGTTGTAACACATGCCAATTTTTGAGTAAGCGCTGGGAGAACGTAACCTATCTTTCCTTTTTTAAATCAATGTAGTAGGTACTTAATCTAAATGACATATATTTTTACCCTATTCTATTTTCTTGGTTATATTTCTATTGGTTGAAATTAACTGTACCTATAAGTATTATAGGTAGGTACTAGTGTGGCTAGGTCCGATTTGTTGTAAATCGGGGCAGATGGTAAAACAAATTGGGGTTTAGGGTTGTAGATCGGATTGGGATAAGAAATTTGGTTTTATAATGTAGGTACCTTATTACAGAATATTTTTACTAATTTTGAATATTTTTTACAATTGCAAGAACTGCACAATCCAAGAAAAATGCACATAGTTTCAGATTTTTGCAGCTGGCAAAACAAATAAATTAAAAAATAACGGAGAGCAGAGCGAACCCTATTTTTTTAGAGTAAGTATTTTGTTAAAATAAAAAAGACGTGTGGCACTCGGGGACTGCCGCGGTAAAGCTATTGCATAGCATTTTGTATCAACTTATGCAATTATAATTTTACTTTTTTATTTTTTTCATGCAGTATTGCTTTTTCTTTGATATTAATTCAAGTTACACTTTTTGAGCCGAGCGTGGTGACCGATAAGAAAACAAATTTAAAATCAGCAATGTATTTAAAACACTGCCAACCTCTCACTCGAAAGCTAGTACACGTGCACTCGCTGTCCACAGCTGTAATCCGCCGCGGTCGTTCACCCGCCCGACACGTAAAACTCCCGCCGCCGCCGCCCGCGCCCGTGCGAGACTAGGTACCTAACCTACCTACCTACAAACTTATCATTCCATAAATTGACCTAACTACTACCTAACCTACCTACGATTAAATTTCCGGTCATGGCCTTGAGCATGCCTATCATTGATTAGAAATAAAAAAAAACACATTTAATTATGTCTAAAATACCCTCGGACACCCGCAGGCTATACCCCATAGCCTACGATACGAGAGTATTTTAGACAAAATTTAATGTGTTTTTTTGGTAGGGCCACAGCCACAACAGCACAGCTGAAATCCGTGGTTGTTCTCCCGCCCGACACGTAAACTCCCGCCCGAGCGAAACAAGGTACCTACAAACTTATCTTTGCATAAATAATTACCTAGTAGGTAGGTAGGTAACCTACTATTTAATCAGCGGCCATGGCCTTGAAAGCATGCCCATAATTGATGATAACTTAAAAATGTAAAACACATTTAATTCACATTCACATTTTGCCTTAAATAAGTACCTACCTACCCACTAGTAGGTACCCACTCGTACACCCACAGCCACAGCTGAATTCTGCGGTCATTCACCCGCCCGACACGTAAAGAGGAGCGAGCGTTTATTAGGTAGGTATGTCCGCGCTACCCTGCGGCCACAGGCGCCGAAGTCATCGCATTTTCGAATCATTCATCATAAAATAATAGGTAGGTACATAGGCAACCCCGCGCAAATATCCGCACCGCCGCATTTTACTCAAATCCTTTAGACTCACGGATTCCGGCGGAAGCGGCTCGGAAGGATGCGCCCTGATGCGCTTTAACAGCAGTCGGCGACAACAGCCGACTGCAGGTGACGGCAGCCGACTGCAAAGGTCGACAGCCGACGACCGTTCGGCCAGGTGGGATGATGATCAGATAAAGACTGCAGCTGCCTGCAATCTTTAGAAGATCGTCTGCATGCTGGATACATCAAGCTGAAGACAGAGCGCTATGGCGCTCATTAGGGAGGCCGACCTATGTGCATCTGTGGATTAGTTATAGGCTGATGATGGTGATGATGCCTTTCCGTTAATTCTGGAGGGCAGGAACACATGCCCTACGATAGTCCTCTGATGGATCCCTACCTACCCAGATGTTTACCAAACATCTCACTTGATGCCCGCAGTTTATCGATAGCTACCTAGGTAAGCATTTGTCCATACCTACTCCCTCGCACTAAACATAATGTAATCATGATAAAAAAAACACTAACCTTATTAAATGCCTCCTCTAAGGATAACTATTATCTAACAAACTCACAATAATAAAACACACAACACCAATAATTAATAGGTATAGGTACACACATGATCTGCCTAGCCAACGCGCTGCGGCCAACGGCAAACATAAACTTATCTGCCTAGCCAACTAATAATTAACAAAAGAAAATCACGAAACATAAACATACTAACCATGTTTATGCACCGCGCAACTGTTCAGACTGAACAACGAACACGTAGGTACTAGGTACTATACTAACTAAAATGGTTTTTCGGTAAAAGTCAAAGAGTTTACACGCGCGTATGCGGCCTTTGCTTAGCCCGCCCGCCCCGCCGCGCCACGCCATGCCCCAAACGTACAAACGTAGGTTATAGGTATGTGTGTATGTACAAACGTAGGTAGTTACTTATTGTAGACAAAGTAAAATGTGTTTAAAATCATGGACCTAGCAAAATTCACGGACGGAGTCTCATTAAGAAATAAAATGAAGCACTCGATAGTCTGTCCACCCTCAGTACGTACACGAACACACTCACACATTGATATCATAGTCTGTCCATCGACTGCCAGCCATTACGGCTTTAGACGTCAACAGATGTACAGCGTTGTAAACAAATGTAAATAACGAAAAATGCATTCTTGTCTTCTTGTCGTGAAATGTCGCGGAAACCACAGTCGTTTCGTCAACATAAAACACGGGATCACATCCACAAATAAATTTATTGGTTCATCAACATATTACTTTGATGTGACACAAAATTATTATCAACAGAAAAATCAAAACAAAAACAAAAACTGTCTTCACTTTTGAATCTGTAGGATTCCGTCCGTAAATTTATCTACGTCCATGTTTAAAACATTGATTAATTAAAAAGGGAAGATAGGTTACGTTCTCCCAGCGCTTACTCAAAAATTGGCATGTGTTAGAACTACACGCAAACACATACGCTCACAGTTATATTTCCAGCCCTGTGCAATACAAAGAAGAACAAAGACGGAAAGACGTATCTAAGTCCGAAGTGAGACCGAGACAACAATATTTCACGCGAATCACGACCGCCCGTGCCGCCGCCGCCGCCGCCGGTCAGACGGTGACTAAGGTTGGAGCACACAATTTTACACAATATGAGGTTGCCATTTTTGAGAAACTAGTACCTCATCTTCCCTTTTTAATTAATCAATGGTTTAAAATGTTAAAGTTTCTAATGAATTATTGGCATACTTCAAGGTCATGGCTGCAAATTAAAGTACGTATGGTTTATCCATATTGAATGAAGCATGTTAGTTAACAAAATACGACACAAATAACAAAATCTCACTTGCTTGGCGTCGAGTTTCAGATATAATTGTAAGCAATTTTTATTGAAGGCAGGATCTAAAATCGACAAGTAATGTAAATTACGTATGCGTATACGGACGCGCCAACGTATGTTTACGTTTATGCCCCATTCAAAATGGACACGGTATAGGTAGGTACAAATCACACTAATATTATAAATGTGAAAGTTTCTATGTACCTATGTATGTATGTTACTTCTTCAAGCCAAAACTACTGGACGGATCTGACTGAAATTTTGCATACAGATAATTCTAATCCTGGAATCAAACATAGTCTACTTTTTATTCCATAAATCAGTCCCGTGGGATAAAAATCACCTTTTAACGTTTCCACAGGAACAACGCGTGCAAAGCCGCGGGGTGCAGCTAGTTATTTACGAAAAGATAAGTTTGTAGTCTCGTCTCGGGAGTTCTAGGGCATTTACACGGACTACAAGTTGACACGGACTGCAAGTTGTACACGCATCGACTGCGGTCGACGGCTTCCATTGGCTGCAGTCGACTGCAGGCGAGGCGTCGCCTGCAGTCGACTGCAGTGCAACCAATGGAAGCAGCCAATGAAGTGCCGTCGCGACGGCACTACCCGGCACGGGCCCCGGCCCATGCCGCGTGCCCGTGCCGCACGGCGGCGCGCCGCCGGGGCGCGCGCAAGGGCGTGGCGCGGGCGCGGGCGGCGGGGCTACCCGAAGGCCTTACGCGCGCGCGTCTTTGATTTTTACCGACAAAATTTAAAAAAAGGAAACTTGAGTCTTATGATTATTACATTAGAACTCATAGGAGATATGACAGCGCGATTTCGGTCGGCGGCTACTCAAAGAAATATTCGGCTTTTATAAAGGGATATAAATAATTTTACCTAATTTCACGAATGTTTTTATTATTTTGTTTTAGTACGTGATCTGATCACTAACTGGTCTGAATAGTCGCGCGCGGTGTTAACGTAGGTACTGACCGTTTCGTGTATTTTTTGATAATTATTAGAAGCAGTTTAGTTTATTAAGTTTTCAGTATTTTATTGAGTTAGTGTTATTTTTATTTATTATTGTTAGGAAGGTACCTACCTACCTACATTATGTTTAGTGCGAGGGAGTATGGACAAATGCTTATGTGCTACGGTGAAGCTAGAGGAAATGCGTCACAAGCCTTGCGAATTTACCGGGATAGGTACCCAAACCGGCAACATCCGGTTGATGCTAGAGTCATCACGGCGGCCTATCAGAGGGTTCTGAGTGATGACCGGATTACTCCTCAAAGGCGCGGGGATGGCAGAGAGGTAGGAGTTCAGGTGCAAGAACGGGTCTTGGACCTTGTCAGGAGAAACCCTCGTGTAGGAACGCGGACTGCAGCAAATCTGCTTAGAGGTCGTGGAACCGTAGTATCCCACCCGACTGTGGTGACAGGATCTTAAATAAAATGTATGTATATAGAGTACCTACT
Source organism: Eupithecia tripunctaria (assembly GCA_955876795.1). Lineage (NCBI taxonomy): Eukaryota > Metazoa > Arthropoda > Insecta > Lepidoptera > Geometridae > Eupithecia > Eupithecia tripunctaria. The sequence goes on along the minus strand of OY041613.1, from coordinate 4,545,209 downwards.
CACTCATTTTCTTTCACTATTTTTTCGTGACTTTCTTCATTAATAATAATTGCACTTTGTTCATTCATATTCAAAACACTTTATACACAAATTTTACAAGTACAGCTATTCACTGTTGTACATAAATACCTATGCACCTATATACTTTCTCATAAACAGCTGCATAAGTATTCGTCCGATTATATTATACGACGCACACAACCCGTGCCGAAGACTGCCGAACTGAAACGACGTTAGACGATGCGATGCACGGCCTTCAAGCCACACCTCCTTGCCCGGCGGAGTGGGGGGACCTCAGGTTTTTGCGTTACGGAATTTCTGGATTCGGTCCCCGCGCTCAAGGCCCGCGATAGAAGCTATGCAATAGCTTAATAATAATAAATACTAAAAATAAAATCAATAATAATAAATACTAAAGTGGAAAATTTAAGGGGGTCCCCATTGTCGCACTCGAGGTATTGTTCTGATGCGTAATAAAATAAAGTACCAAAGTAAGTGACCACTATGCTCGGTTTTTTTTTGTAATTTGTGCTTATTATAAATTATAGTAGGTACTTAGTACTATTCGCCAATAGATGGCAGGAAGAGTCATATTTTTCACTTTAATTCCTAATGTGATTGGTATAAAGTTCATTATTGATAACACGAATAAAATAGTACCTACCTATTACTAATCGCCAATAGATGTCAGGAAGAGTCAATTGGATACGATATAATCTAATTATTGAAAACATAATTGAACTAATAAAACTACATTTTCTAAAAATTAATCCTAGCGTTTTATGTAACTTAATTGAATTTTTAAATTAAATAGTACCTAGGTAGACTAAAAAAAAGTAATTAGGTACATGAGAAAAGTACCTTAGTTACTAACATTTATTAATAGAATGAAACTACGTATCAAGTTATCTGACATAAAAGACTTTATAATTATTATGATTAGAAAACTTACTTGAAAACGAGAACCGTCCGATTTGTTGCACTGCATCGAAATAGGTGATTCTGTGTAGAGATCATTCAAAGCGTTGGCTCGCAGCTTGGTCCAGGGGTGAATCGACAAGTAATTCTGTCGAGGAGCTGCTTCAAACGATATTGACATGTTATCCCACCTGGAATACATAAATCGCACTAATATTATAAATGCGAATGTTTGTATGGATGTATGGATGTTTGTTACTTCTTCACGCCAAAACTACTGGACGGATCTGGCTGAAATTTTGCATACAGGTAATTCTAATCCTGGAATCAAATATAGGTACATTTTATTCCGATAGTTTGAAACTTGTCTTTGTCATTTGGAATCAGTGAATAGGGTATATGCATGTGATTTCAAAATGGTTAAAAAAATATACACGTATTCTCTATTGATATAGAGATAGCATTTTGAGATGTTTTTATTGTAGAATATAACCATTGAAAAATTGATATTTTAAATCTCAATCGCAAAATTCTTCTTCTTCTTCTTTTTATTTCAAAACGCTACGCCATTGGCTAGAGCGGACGTGACAGCACATTTCTTCTTTTTTTATTCTGCTTGCTGCACCATGATTTGACACTATTCTGCCCACTTCACATTTCTATTATTGTCGGTTATTTTCAGATTTTTCGGAAAACCTCTTTCCTGATGATCACTACTGTACTGAGGTCGTCACAAAAGGTTTTAATCGAGTGTGAACGTGACGTCAAATAAACATGGCGCCAATATGGCAGCGTTTTTATCACCCGAAAATGATTGTAGTTTTGATCATTGATTTAAAAAGGGGTTTTGATTTGTTTTTTTACCTTGTTATTGCGAAATTCAGTGAGCGTCTTATTATTTTTCGGTTAAATAATGTAATGAGTAATGATAATGACCTAAAGAATCGATAAAAACAATAAAAAAAAACGATGCATAATACCCTATTGTGTGTTTTCGTGGTGTGATTGTTCGCAAAAGTTCGTGCTATGTGATTGCACCTTTGATCAAATATATATATGGGTATATTTGATCGAAGGATTGCACAATAAAAAGCAATAAGAACAGTTAGGTTTATTGACAAAAACACTAATTTTATCTACTCGTAGTGTGCATTTTGCTAACGATACATAATATACTTATTCAGACGTGCGGAAATTCATTGTAAATATCAGGATGTAAATATTTAGTTACAATTCCGCGAAAAAAACCTGCGATAAAATCGAAAAAATTTAACAAATTTGTAAGTAGGTTACCCAAGCCGCATGCCCAACGTGGGGATTAAGGTCATTAATCCCTCCCCTCCTTGAGATAATGCCAATAAAGGCGCTTATCAGGGGGAGGCTTTTAATGTTCTTTCATTTTGTATAAATGTAGCTAAAATTTGTTATATTTTATCGCAACGCATATTCAAAAAAATGCCACAGTTTTTGGGTGTAGAGGCCTATCTAACGATTTAAATGTTTGCCGTAAACTAAAATTTTTATTTAGGTTTGTTACCAACCGTTTCTCGAACTTGAAGTAGTTTTCCAACGCAGCATTGGAAACTGCGCTTTTGCAGACTTCAAGCTCCGTGGCGGGGTAGTAATGTATGTAGTTGACACACATCTCGTCTGTGATGGCATGGCCTCCGATCGTGGCGTTATCCTTGTCCTCGGTGTTATACACGCACGTTGTCATTAGGAAATCTCCCTGTAAAAATATAAGAAATAGAAAAATATAGAAATAGAATTTATTCATAAAGCCAATTTACATGTCATTCGTTTTAACGTAAACAGTACGCTTTGTTTAGTAGTTTTTAAAATAAAATTATTAATAATTTAAATTAAATTATTAATTTATTTTACACATTAAATTCATTACCTACAGTTTGTAATTAAATAGAAATAAATAGGTAAAGTCTTTAGAAGTCATTAAAAAGTAACGTCTTAGTTCCATGCATGAATCTGTAAAGTAACATGTGGTACTCTTAAATGAATAGACTACTGAACCGTATCCATCGAGCATGTACAATGTTTGTAAACAAACCGCCCATACTTAACCTAAAATTTACTTTGTTGGCGCGTCCTTTTATATTTGCGATCATTCCTTCAATAAATATTGCTAACAATTACACCTGAAACTCGACGCCAGAGTGAGATTTTGTTATTTGTGTTTTGGTTTGTTTACTAACATCCCACATGCTCGATGGGTACGGTATGTATAGGTATCAGTTTGAGTAGGTAAGTGAAACTTAAAAAATCCTATGTTTTCGATTTAGAAACAGTCCCTCAAAGCCCACAGTTATGCCCCGAGGGTCAACTCAGGAAAGAAAATTCGAAGTTTAAGGGTTCCGTGCATCTATAATATAAAAACGGCAAAAAATCATGTCGTCTATAAAATCTATAAAAATCATGTCATCTATAAAAAACGGCTGGGAGAAAATGGATGGGAGCTTCCCACTCCAATATTTATTTTATTGTTTTTTAGATCAACGATGAAAATTTCAACTGTCTACCTATTCTTGAGATACAGCCTGGTGACAGACAGACAGACAGACGGACAGCGAAGTCTTAGTAGATCCCGTTTTAACCTTTTGGTACGGAACCCTAAAATTAAATAGACAATAAAAGTTTAAAATGTGTTACCGGTAAAACGTTCACAGGTCGATGTAAAATCCTGATCTCCTGGAAATGCGTGGAATAATGCACGTCTCGGTTAACAACGGGCAGTTCTACGCCCTGTCTGAAATGTCGCGTCCACACTGCTACCCCAGTCAAGTGCGTGTGGAGTTGACTGCCAAATATCACTATGCCTTCATCTGGTAAACCCTGTGTAAAGAAGAATAACCTCCGTATTCTTAAACCCAACAAAAATAAAAACTAACTTTAAACTCGAGTGACGCCCTGTCAAAGTCAAACGCAAGTCAGATTTGAGCACATTTCAAGTATAACACATTTGTATAGAAACACATTTTTTTTATAGAATATTTGCTAATTTAATTAGGTATACAGGCTTGCGCAACATTTTCAAATGCACAAACAACAGCTAAAAGAAAATAGGAAGTGAAATACAAAATTAAAATAAAGTGAGCTAAGAAATATAAGTTGCCGCGACTTGAGACGTGCTCTGAGTTGCGTTTTAAGTATTCGAGACAAACACTACACCAGACAGAATGAGAAAACTATTCAAATAGTTTCATAGGTACCACCTCTGTGGCGCAGCGGGTAAACCGTGTACGACGAAGGTTGCGGGTTCGATTCCCGTGTCGGGACAAATATTTGTACAATCTGTAGAGTGGGTGGTCTATTTATAATAAAAAATATCTATCTATGTAGTCTGAACTATATGCTCGGAGTCTCTGAAGGATAGGACTCGTGATGAATATACTGACAGAGAATCTCTACATAATCTCAATTATTTAGCAGGCAGAAATGGCAGTGGGCCGGCCATATCTCGCGAAGAACCGTCAACCGCTGGGATAAACGAGTTCTTGAGTGGAGACCGCGACTCGGCAAACGTAGGACGCCCTCCGGCCAGGTGTGATTACGATCTGCGAAAGACTGCAGGCAGATGCTGGATGCGTCAAGCTGAAGACAGGACGCTATGGCGCCCATTAGGGGAGGCCTATGTCCAGCACTGGACTAGTATAGGCTGATTATGATGATGATGATGATGTTATGATATTTATATGAATATACACGCCTGACGAGTATACATGATTTTTAACCGGCTTCGAAAAGAGGAGGTTCTCAATTGGAATGTTTTTTTTCGATTTTGATGATTCTTTTTTATTCGAAAGCTGGTACTTCCCATGTGGTCCCATTTCAATTTGGTCCAGTTCTGACAGTGGCATTCATGATAAAACCATAAAACTGAAGTCGTCTTACAGTATTTATAAAAACAAACCCAATTACCTAATGGTAAATTGTTCATATTTACCACTCCAGTGCATTGAGGAATACAGTAGGCAGAAAGGGGAAAAGCCTTCTGTCCGCTAGGGATTGCCATTTTGTCCGTATACTCAAGCCCTAGCTCCATGATAGCTGCATCGTATCGCCTTTTGTTCCCAGTTATGTGCAGCTCAATTCCGGAACTGTCAATCCAATCTATAAACAAAATAAATAAATAAATTCTTTACATTTCCTTCTGTTTTGTATTTTATGTTTGTGTGGTAAAATAAAGAGTTTTCTAGCTATTGATCTATAAATAGATGATTTTAGTTATTGTCTTTCCAAACTTTATTCATAAACTCTATGTCCATAGGTTTGGTGTAAGGGTTAAGATCGCCTTTGTACATGTCCAGTATTTGTTAACTTTTATGCATGGAGTATAGTATTATATTATCTGTTGTGTTTTCTGTATTCTTTTGTTAATAATAAACCTGGAATGTGCAATAAAGAATTTAAGAATAATTCAAACAAAACAATTGAAACTCACCGTGACTTTCATTTGGTTTTAAAATAACTTATTTTTATATTTTCTATTTTATGTTCGAAATTTTCTCGCACAAACGTGAATTCTCTTCACTTTCGATCAAACATTTTGTAACTTTTGTTATTGTTACAAAGCTGATCGCTTTATGCAAGACGGTAAGTACGATTCATGATTAGTGCAAATAACAAAACGAGGTAAGGTTCCGTTTTACCCTTTGGAAACCCTAAAAATTGGAATAAATCCACAAAACATAAAGTTTAAACCGTTCCGCCCAAAAATTTGCAAACAAAATAAAAAAAATACATGGGGTATTTTTAGGTACATCCGGGGGTGAAGCATTCATTCTTTTTTTTAACGTTACTGTTTTAAACGAATTGTTTACACTTTAATCTATGGATCTTTGTATAATTTAAATCAAAGCACCCTTTTAACTCTTTTCTTTACCTGTTCTCATTTCAGGGTTGTTATAATGCACCTCCAGCATTACGTATTTGTTAGCCCTGGGTCCACCTAGCGGAAGACCTGCCTCCTTCGGGTACGTAAACGGCAGAGCTCCCATAGCCCAGGCGGCTTTTACCTGCAAGAAACAGTTACCGGCAAAAACGGCAATAGGCACGTCGTTTATAAAAACCTCATCCTCAACAGCCTATATTCGTTCACTACTGGACTCAGGCCTTCCTGATAAAAGTGATAAACGTCTTATTGGTTTTTATCTTATGGGATCCCCAACCCGCATGCCCAGCGTAGGGATTATGGGCATTACCCCCCATGAGATAAACTCCAGCGCGCCTATCAGGGGGAGGCCTGCGTCCAGCAGTGGACCGATACAGGCTGTTGACGTTGACCTAACGTAAGCGAAGACGTTCTGCATTATAGATCATCATTGATTAATTAAAAAGGGAAGATAGGTTACGTTCTCCCAGCGCTTACTCAAAAAATGGCATGTGTTACAACTACACGCAAACACATACGTTCACAGTTATATTTCCAGTCCTGTGCAATACGAAGAAGATCAAAGACGGAAAGACCTATCTAAGACCGAAGTGAGACCGAGACAACAATATTTCACGCGAATCACGACCGCCCGTGCCGTCGGTCCGACGGTGACTGAGGTGGGAGCACACAATATGAGGTTGCCATTTTCGAGAAGCTAGTACCTCATCTTCCCTTTTTAATTAATCAATGGAGATCATCGTACAATTAAAAATAAACATTACCTTCGAACATGTTTTAGTGATTTCAGGCCGATCGGCTGCAAAACAGTTGCCGTAGTATAGAGGAAGGTCTTCGTGAGCATCTGCGTCGCAGTAAAACACCTCCATGTGGTGGACCAAGCCTTCGTTACCTTTTGTTATAGATGATTCGAACTAAAACGGAAAATTTAATTATTGTTTTGCTATCTCTGAGGCGCGGTGAGCGAAGGTCCGTCTGCGACACAGGAGGTTGCGGGTTCGATTCCCGCTTCGGGATTTGTCTCGAGGCGTATTTGTACGATCTGCAGATATTTGTTCAGGGCGTTCTGGATGTTTTCTTTGTATAATAAAAAATATCTATAAGTAGTGTATTGTATTATGTATATCAGTTATCTAGTACCCCTACCCATAACACAAGCTCTGCTTAGCTTGGGGCTAGATAATGCTGTGTGAAATTGTCCAACATTATTTATTTATCTATATCGTATTGTACGTACATACGGGGTGCTATGGAAAGGGTGTAGTTAGTCAAAAGGGGTTGATTCCGGACCCCAAGGGGTTAATCTTGATAAAAAAATGTCTTGATTGGTGCCGGCGCCAATGTGAGTCTAGCAGTGTCGATGTACTAAAATAAAACGTGAAAATAAAAAGTGTTCGGCGAAGGGTTCCGTACCATTATCTATAAAAATCAAATAATACAAATCTTGCCTCGTAAATAAAAAAAAAAATCAACGTCACGCGGACACCCATCCAAGAACTGACCGCGCCCGACGTTGCTTAACCTCGATGATCGGTTCTCAAGGTAATAAGGACGTTGCCCCTCCTAATTATAAAAATTATTTCAATTTTATTGTTTGTTGTTATAGCGGCAAAAGAAATACATCACCTGTGAAAATTTCAACTGTCTAGCTATCACGGTTTATGAGATACAGCCTGGTGACAGACGGACAGACAGACGGACAGCGGAGGCTTAGTAATATGGTCCCGTTTTAACCTTTGGGTACGGAACCCTAAAAAACTATAAACCGACTTCAATTTTATGGTTTTCTCATGGATGCCATTGTCAGAAGTGGATCATTTAAGTGGGACCACACGGGAAGCACCAGCTTTTAAAAAAAAAAAACATCAAAATCGGATCACCCCGAAGTTCTGAGGTAACAAACATACACTCGAATTGAGAACCTCCTACTTTTTTGAAGTCGATAAAAATAGGTGGCGCTGTTGTGAGTTGTGGCAGCACCACAGATATCAGAAACTCAGCACCTTAATTTAATTTAAGTCTTACCTGAATAATATGATGCACTTTTTCAAAAACAAACTCCGGCAGTTTGACAACCTGGCACCAATACGTAGTTTCACCCCCTGGGACCTTCAGATTCTTATTGGCAATCCGTAGTTTGTACGCGTTGACCTTCTGAGACCCTGGAGGGGTGTGTAGCCGTACCCTGATGAAGCCACTGGCTTGAGGACTGGTACACGTGAGGCAGAGACTTTTAGAAGTGAATAATTTGTCGGAGCCATGAGCCCATACTATGTGAACTGTGCCATCCTGGTAAATAAAAGATAAAAGAAATATTATTACCAAGTAACAATGAAGCTTATAGAACGTAAAATGAAATCTCGAACCCCGTAAACGTAAACGTCTTGTATGTAGGTAGGTACCTAGCGACATAGGGTAGTTAATGCCCTGCCTGGGTAATAAATAATTTTGTATTAAAAAACTATAAACCGACTTCAATTTTTATAGTTTTTTTCATGGATCCCACTGTCAGAACTGAACCAAATTAAAATGGGACCACACGGGAAGCACCAGAATAAATATAAAAAATAATCATGAAAATCGGAGCACCCAGTCAAAAGTTCTGAGGTGACAAAAAAAAATACAGTCGAATTGAGATCCTCGTAAAATCCTTTTTTGAAGTCGGTTAAAAAAAACTATTTAGTCCATCGTCGACAGTTAGATTATCAGAAGATAATTGTACAGAAAATTATGTACATTGTAAGCACGACGCTCTGACTTTCGTGAGACGATGGGAATACTGTTCGTGACACGTTGGCCATAGATGCGTTTTCGTGACACGTTGGGAATGAGCACGTCTCATGTAAGACGTTAGGAATAACTCCATTTTGAGTTGGGACGACTTTGTGAGGACCAGAAGGCTTAAAATAAAAGATATGTAGGTGTTTCCTAAACGTACCTCTATCAAGTAGTCATCGTTATCACATGTATCGAAATAACGTTCGAAAATAATGCTCTGGCTTTGCATATCCACATGGAAGTTGTCGCAGTTCTGTTTCCCGTCTTGAATCAACTTTCCTTCATTATCCGCATGCATATCCTGAAAAATCAATCGTCAAATATTTTAACAAGGAGAAAAACAGTAAAAAATGAGTCTTCTTGGGACAAATGTCTCAGGAACAAATCTAGCAGATATAGAAAGCGATGGGAGCAAGCGGTGGAACATTATTATTTACAGCTTTTAGAGGTACTTGCCCACTGCTGGGCACAGGCCTTATTTGCTTTTATCATATAGAGGTTGAGTGCCCTACGAAGAAGGTATAGTCAGGAACGCTAACTGCGTTAAAAAATTGACCTAACAAAAGTCGTGTCCAGCGCGTAATCAGTCGGAAGTCGGATATTTATCTTGCAAGCGAGCACACGTCAAGTCTTCACAGAATATTTCGTTCTTATCTTTGAGAAATAGCTGTGTACCTGTGACTGCGACAGTAGGTTTTGTACGCAGCGCACAGGATTGCCATCTCTCTATATCTCTGTGTACCGTCTTGCCAACATTTGTGTTGTGGACTGGTGCAGGAGCCTACAAGATTAAATGTCTACTACACCGTCTTCGTAGGGTGTGCCTATAAATCCCACGCTGAGCTTGCGAATTGGGGATCGTGGAGGCAAAATTGTCGATGGATATCCCTTAGCCGCCTCTTAGGAGACCCGCGGAAAAATTAGCTTTTATTTTCTACCAAAACAGTACGTAAGTACTCATTTTAAGTTACGAAAGATGTAAATTAAGAAGGTACTTACATCAAAATGATCATGTCCCTTATAGTCGGTCCAAAACAAGCAAACATCAGAGTTATTCAGGGCTCCTCTATCCGAGAACCCCAGCGCGAACCAGTCGAAAGAAGGAGCCTTATCAGACACGACCATTTGGAAGCGAACCTTTCTTGCAACATAGTCGACTCGCCACTTCAGCAAGAGATCTCCTTTTGGGTCCAGAACTGATTTGCTCTCGGCATACCGCGGCTCTGCGTACAGATATATTAGAAACTAGCTGCGCACTGCAGCTTCGCCTCCGTGGATTTTTTTTATGTCAGGTCCCACGAGAACTGGATATCCTATGTCCGTCTCCTGGTTCTAAGCTACCTCCCCGCTAATTTTCAGCCAAATCGGTTCAGCCGTTCTGGAGTTATAAATAGTAAATAGTGTAACTAACACGACTTTCTTTTATAAATATAGATAGATATCTTCCAGAAAAAATCAATTGTGTTATGTTATTTTAACTTCTGCTCCTGGCTTAACTCTCACTCCCAAGAGTAAGCCCGGCTTCAGAGCCTAGTAGGTAGAATTCACAGATAATGAAACGTTAACGGCCCAGCTACTGCCGCTACACGGGGGCAGAGTTGGGCATGTGATACTGATGATTCAAGATGGCTTTGCTGGAGAGCATACTTCCTGGCAAAGCCATTTGAAATTAATGATTCTCGGGAAACAAAGGCTGTACATTTTTTTCTACATAGTGTACAATTGCATACAATTAATTGCACATCTTTCCCTCCATTTATTTTTCCTATAGAGCGAGTGGCCTTGCTGGGGATATGACATAGTTGGGCATCCGTCATCAGTCCATGAATGTTACGCCATGAATTTTCAAGAATGTTGTTAATATAGAATTCTTATTTGAATTTAAACTGCCTATACGTTAATGAATTTTCGTGATTTGAGCTGAATCATAAATACTTATTAAGATAGCTGCGCCCAGCGTCTTTGTTCGCGTGGAAATTTCGGAAATGCATGGACAAGTTTTGTATTGAAAAGTAAAAAATATGTTATTCATTATTTAGTTTATAGTTAACTTACACCAAATTTTGAGTGAATCGAACCAAGGAATAATATTTTCCACAGAAACTTTACCACCCCTTCAACGGTTAAAAGGCTGAGAGTTTAGGCCGTGTAAGTTATGGTAACTCACATAGTAATTATGTTCCCAAAATTCTAATAAACCGAATTAAAATTAACAAATTCAAATGTAAATACTTACCAGACTCATCAATAACAAACGATAAATTCGACCCCAGCAACGAAAAGAATAACAACACCGCGAGTCTTGCATCCATGTTTCAAACACTCATTTCACTTGGAACTGTCTAGTCTGGACCGATCCACTGTCTGGATTGATCACTCTCTGCACTGCTCAACAGGCACTGAAGTTATGAAGTGAAATGCAGCCCTCGGAGAGGATTGGCATGTCGGTATGTAGGTAGGGTGCAAACGTTTAATAGCTATATAGCAGTCTGGTACAGTGGGGTAGAAAATTTTCCGTGTCAAAAAAAAATACAAAAATCTAAAAAACTTGCTCAGTTCTAGTTCCGCCGGCACTGTCTGTATTATTATTGCATGTGTTTTTGGTAAGTGAATGTTTTATTATTATTTATTAATATTAAATATTGGTATTATACAAACGGTCAGCTAGTGAAAAAGGTTTTAGGAAATTAAAAGTATTTTGTCAGAATATAAGGAGGTAAGTGAATTAGGCTGTATCTGGTGGCTGGCAAAAATAAATTAATTGATCAGCAGTTTATGTGATATTGGAGGGAGATAAGAGGTATCTACCACCCATAACATATTTAAAAGTATTAAAAAAAGTTTGAAACCAACTTGAAAAAGAAAATTTGAGTCGATAAATCAATCGATTATATTCAATTCATAGCCAAGCAAGTTGTAGTGTTTTTACACTGCAAGCGGGTTAGTTATCTTTTCAGGTCTTAGTTTGCATAGTGTCGGAAGAACGAGATCGGTTTAAAAAGATGTATTTCCCAAAAGACACTATATCACTCATTATGAGAAAAAAAGAGATTCCCTTTATTTCAACGCAGAAAGACAGCTATCAGCCATTTAGCGCTCTGACGGAGAAGTAAAAGCAGAAATAAACTTTATTCCCCCGCATTTAGAATCTAAAAAGTATTTTTTCAAGACCCAGAACGATAGGCTAGAAAAACTAATGTAAACAGGCCTTTACTAGACGAATGTGAGGAAAATAATTACAGATTTGAAACGGTGATTCCGTTCCAAATCTGTAATTATTTTTAATTATATTTTCATTTATTCAATTTGTAATCAACACTATCGTAAACTGACGAAAATCTTGCTTTACCTCACTTGTCGCCTCGCCTGTACTTACTTACATCGGGGACGCCTTGGAATGCACCGCAAACGATGGCTTTATTAAATTCCGGACGCCGCCGGGCCGGGTAGATTAAACCGAGATGACATTAGGCACGTAATCGAGGGTTAGCGGCGAATAGTCTAGATTTCTGAAGTGAAATATTTTTTTGTACTGAGAATACAACTTGGACTGAACGCTCGGGAATTCGGGGTCGGTTACGCTGTTTCGGGTATATTCTACTCAAGTTGGCAAAATTAAAAGTTTTGTGTTGGACCGAAATTATATTTACAAGTTCTATACTAGAATTTAGCTACCTGTAGATTGTCTGCGAATGTCTGGAGTTAGCTCGCGCAATGTTTCTATTGTAAATACTAGTTCGTATTTACCTGGTTCTATTTTTTTATAAATTCTATTTGATTGTAATTTTCTTTTTCAATAAAGATAACTTCGTAACGGAGAAAATATTTATTTTCAATATAAAATAAAATGCTCTACAACTTATTTCTCACTTACATTAAATGCATCTTATTTTTCAATAACATTATCACTCACATCATTGTGCGCTTTTTCTAAATTATCACATTGCATTTCTTCGGTTACCTCTGCATTAACCTTTTCTGAGTTTTCGTCAACTTTTTCTAAACTTTCTTGGGGCTTTTCTGCTTCTTCCTTGGAGGTCTGAAAAGAAAATATAATGAAAAAAATATAATATCCTTTGTTTCCATAAATACAATAAATGTACAGTTGGAAAAGGGATAAAACACTGTCAGTGTTTAATTTTATGAAGATTTCTCTTTCCGCTTTCGGTCACGAAAGCGGAAATAAAGTTATATTATGATTTCTGTGTAATGTAACGTTACACATTTCAATCATTTCCAAAAGTGTAGTTTTGTCACGCTTAAAGTTTAAGCATAATGAAATATTATAAGTAAAATAAATATTATTCAATTGAGTTCGTCAGTTATGCGGCAAGCGGGCTGGGGATCGCAGTTCGGTGGTAGAATCACAAGACAATTCTACCACGGAACTGCGATTCCCAACCCGCATGCCCAGCATGGGGATTATAGGCATCGCCCCCCATGAGATAAACACACTTATGGGCGGAGGCCTGCGTCCATCAGTTAGATTATCAGAAGATATTGGACACATTAGATTGCGTTGATCATGGTACATTAACACCTTCATGGCCCAAGACGCAGGTGCCAGTCTCTAGCTTCGTGTAGCTGCGGCGAGCCCCTGCGGGTCGCACCGCAGAGCTGGGCAGTGAATGCGTTAATAAATAAACTGAGACATAAAGGAATTAAAAACAAAGCACTGGACCTTATGCAATCATATTTATCTGATAGAGTCCAAAAGTAGATAGGGTCAAAAATTGATTTAGGATCAATATTGGGTCCTTTTCTATTTTTAGTATATGTAAATGATCTCCCTTTTTTAGCAAAATATCTCTGTGATATATTTCTTATTTGCCTTATGTCTTATTTGCTGATGATACTTCATTGATTTTTAAAGTTGACAGAAATAAACATAATTATAACGATGTAAATAATTCTCTTTCACAAATACTAGATTCGTTCACAGCCAACCTCTTTCTCAATGCTTCAAAATTCAAATGCATAAAATTCATGTTACCAAATGTAAGAGAGCTCCTAACTAAGATAATGCTAAAGGATGAGATTGTTCACCTTGTGGACTCAACTGTTTTCCTAGGGTTACATATTGATTCCTCTCTTCAATGGAGACCGCAAATTGATGCTCTCGCAAGCAGACTTAGTTCAGCAGCTAGGTTCGTTTACGTCAGTTACTTCCATAGTTTTACTTATGTCTTATGGTATTTTTCTTTGGGGATAGGCAGCTGACATCCAGACTATCTTTGTTATTCAAAAAAGGACGGTACGCGCTATTTATAAATTAAATCCACGCGAGTCGTTGAGGGAATTATTTAAAGAGATACATATTTTAACAGTAATATCGCAATACATCTATAAAAATCTAATGTAGGTATACACAGAAAAACTGAGATAACTTTTTGAAATGTTGTGATGTTCACAATAAAAATACAAGAAACAAGAACAAATTACACATCCCATCATATAGATTACGAAAGGTAGGGAAATCATTTGTGGGCAATAGGGTATATGCATGTGACTTCAAAAAAGCTAAATTTTTTTTTACGTATTCTCTAGTGATATAGAAATATATCTGTATATTTATTTTTGTATTTTATGATGTTTTTATTGTAAAATTTAATCATTGAAAAGTAGATATTTTAAGGCTCAACAGCAAAATCTCTAAACGCAACGCTATTGGCACGTGCATCGTGACGTCATACTTGAACATTTTTGTATGGGCATAAAGTTTTGACTTTGAGTTTACATATGAAACTCGTTGATCCGTGACGTCATAAAATGCAATGGCTCACAAGGCAGCGTTTTTATCACCCGAAACTGAGTGTAGTTTTACTTTGAGTTTTTTACCTCAATAATTAAATTTTTTTTGGGTGTTATATATTTTTTCTTTTATGTATTAACCTAAATAATCGATTAAAAAAAAAAAGGCGTGTGGCACTCGGGGACTGCTGCGGTAAAGCTATTGCAATGCCATCTAGAGGCGAGTTGCTGAACTAAAGAGACAAACGTCAAGGTTTTTTCGTTACGGAATTTCTGGATTCGGTCCCCGCGCTCAAGGCCCGCGATAGAAGCTATGCAATAGCTTAATAAAAAAAATCCATGCATATACCCTATTGCGTACGATTCTATAACATGCTTTCATCTGAAGCAACTGAGCTCCCTATTCGTAAATTTAAACTGTACATAAAACTAAATCTTATCAAAATAGCCTATTCCACACCGACAATAGTATGTAAGAACATAGTTGTGTTAGACTTAGTTATGCAAAGATTGTATTACTTTGTATTTGTATTTGTATTTCTTTATTAATCAAAAACTTATTCTAGTTTTATTACTACGACACTTTAAACCTTACTAAAACTTGATAAGCGATAAACTTGCTAGTGGTTTCTTTTTCACTTCGTCCGCTAGTAGATTGAACTTTATTTCTTATTTGATAGTCATTACTATTCATCAAGCTGTTTATATAGTAAAAGTTCGAAAGTGCTTATTTTGTAATTCTAAAGAAATAAACGATTTGACTCTGACTCTGACTCAAATCAAAACAAAAGTGACAAAAATAAAGCGCGTTAAAGTTTGGGAGAGAAAGCTAGTGACTACATCTCACCTCTTCTCTCTCAAATAGTATAGCCAACTCCACATGCTTCGTCAGCGGGAACATATCAACCGGTACGGCCCGTATGGGCACGAAGGGCGCTCCCCGAAGCGTTTTGGAGGACTGTCGGGCTAGGTCCACGAAGTTCTTGACAGCGGAGGCAGGGCTGCATGATATGTAGACGAGCCGCTTTACGCTCTTCGTGTTGCGCAGTTGGGTTATGGCTCGCATGTCTGTGAAATATAATTATATAAATAAATAAATAAAAAATATAAAAGCCTTTTATTCCATAACCTTAGAAAACAGTATCAATCATGCGTTCAAAAATAATATCGTAATTTTTAAAAAAAATGTATGTATAATGTAATTTAAGTCAGATTTCGTTGAATGTCAATATAATAATTTTAATAATGAATGAAGCTAATTTTTATTGAATTTGGATATAATTATTTCGATTGATTAGTATTGATATTTGTCAGTAGTTAGGACCCCTCTCGGGTAAAGGCCGAAATATAATTATACATACATATAAATGTACGAGTACTTATATTATGTTTATTGCTACTACTTTTGAACCGACTTCAAAAAAAAGAGGAGGCTCTCAATTCGACTGTATATATTTTTGTTTTTATGTTTGTTACCACAGAACTTTTGACTGGATGATCCGATTTTCATAATTATTTTTTATATGAAAGCTGGTGCTTCCCGTGTGGTCCCATTTTAATTTGACAGTTCTGACATTGGGTTCCATGAAAAAATATTGAAGTCGGTTTATAGTTTTTTAAAACAAAATTAATTATATCTTCATCGTGGTTTCTTTCACAAATAAGAAACCGAAGAAAAAACTGTTGAATTTTATGTAATTACTTGATAACTGAGATGTAGGCCTAGTTTCGTTGGCAAATTCCTTAGTTTCCCCTATTAATTTTATAATTTTGTATCTCTCTCCCAATAAGGTTTGCAGAAAGAAAACTCTTGTTAGGGTAAGTTCGCCTTCACCATTATTTTTGCTTTTAAATGTTTAACATACTTGTATATTGTGCATAAAGAATAAATATTACACTAATCACACTAATATTATAAATGCGAAAGTTTGGATGGATGTATGTATGTATGGATGGATGTTTGTTACTTCTTCACGCCAAAACTACTGAACGGATCGGGTTGAAATTTTGCATACAGGTAATTCTAACCTTGGAATAAAACATAGGCTACTTTTTATCCCATAAATCTGTTCCCGTGGGATGAAAATCACCTTTTAATGTTTTCATAGGAACAACGCGTGCGAAGCCGCGGGGCGCAGCTAGTATGTAAATAAAACTATTGTATTGTATGTAAACTCACGCAGCCCGGCTCTCGGTGGGTCCACAATAGCTATGATATCCTCTCCCCCGCTCCTGGCCAGCACGGAGGGCAGGATGTCTTCAGCTCTGCCCGTGAAGAAGTCACAGTTCTCGATATTGTTCAGTTCTGCGTTTGCCTTCGCGTCCTTTACAGCTTCCGCGACCAGCTCTAAGCCGAGAACTCGGCCGCAATGCTAGAATAAAGTGATTGTTAAATAACTAGCTTTCTTGTATTGCACACTGTTTTGTTGGATAAAATACAATGCAATCCTACGAATCACACCAATATCATACATTCGAAATCACACCAATCATAAAAATATTATAAATGCGAAAGTTTGTATGGATGGATGGATGTTTGTTAACTCTTCACGCCAAAACTACTGAACGGATTGGGCTGAAATTTTGCATACAATTTTGCAAGTAATTATAATCCTGGAATCAAACATCAACTACTTTTTATCCCATGAATCAGTTCCCGTGGAATATAAACATTTATTTATATATAAACATGAACTAATATAAATTTATATAAACATTTATTTATTATTTATTTCCATAGGAACAACGCGTGCGAAGCCGAGGGGCGCAGCTAGTTAATAATAAGCCAGGAAATCTTATTTAGAATAAATTCATTGAATAACATTAACGTGCATGCTTGCATGCGACTTTTATATACTAATATTGTAAAGAGAAAAGATTTGATTGTTTGTTTGTATGTATGGAATAGGCTCCGAAACTACTGGACCGATTTAGAAAATTCTTTCATCATTAAAAAGCTCACTTTTCAGGAAGTGACATAGGCTTTATTTTATCCCGGAATTCCCACGGGAACTACGCGGGTGAAACCGCAAGGCGCTGCTTGTTTTAAATAAATGCGATTTCGGCTTAAAAATATTTACATTAGAATGAAATAGAATCATACTGACCTTTGCAAAGCAGAGACCGATGGTGCCAGTGCCGCAGCAAATATCCACCACTGTTGAATCACTCTTTACTTCGCTCATTTCTATCGCGCTCTGGTACAGAATGTCCGCACCGGCCGTGTTTATCTAAAATACAGAGCAATGGTTACCACGACCTCATCAGCTGTATTGACCCACGGTGTTGTCTCATGCAGGCTGGGGCTCATAATCCCCACGCCGGGCATGCGGGTTGGGGATCGCATTGTAGAATTGTTTTGCAGGATCGCTGCTTTCCGCCCCCTGGTGGTTATCACTTAGTCGCCTCTTACGACACTCACGGGAAGAGATGGGTTGGTGCAAATTCTAAACCAGCAGCACACAGCTAACACACACAGATAAAAGCCAATAAGCCGCTTATAGCGGGAGGCCTGAGTCTAGCAGCGGAACATTATAGGCTGTTGAGGATATTGAGTATGGTCTTTTTTGTCAATTTTGCTGCCAGCAGCAGACATTGGTTAAAGTGGATTTATTTGTTATTTAATGTTAATTTCTTTTTTCAGTGTATTGTCCCTATTTTTATCCTGTATGATCACTTGACGACCTCTGAGGCGCGGTGGGCGAAGGCCCGCCTGCGACGGAAGAGGTTGCGGGTTTGATTCCCGCCTTATCTTTTCTTCTCTATCTTTTGATTCTCGCAGATGTGTGTACGATCTGGCAGATATTTGTTCAGAGCGTTCTGGATGTTTTCTGTTTAGGATATAAAAATATCTATCATGTAGTGTATTGTATTATGTATATCAGTTACCTAGTACATAACACAAGCTCGGGGCTAGATAATGCTGTGTGGTATGAATTTTCCAACATTATTTATTTATTTCAAAATTGTTTATTTACATTGTGTGTATTGTTGTGGGAAATAAATGATATGTCTATGTCTTATCTGCTCTCTCTCTCTCTCTCTTTTCTCTCTGTTTCGTCGATCTTTTGCTAACATGAAAATCTTACCTGGAAGAATGCTTCTGGCGATATCCTGAACTGCCTTCCTAGTATGGTGTCTATTATGTGTGTGGAGCCCATCAGATGTTCTGGCCTAGGCGGTTCTTCACCTGATCTCCTTAAAAAACATATGTGAACTTTATTGAAAAAGAAAATTACAATCGAATATTAAAAATAAATTAAAACTAGTATTTACTTAATTGAAACTATTGAGCTAACTGCAGGCAATCTACAGGTAGCTCAACTGATGATGACCCATATCAATATTAGTCGGAAGCGTACCCAAAACCGAGCTTCGCTCGGATTTTTTTTGGTTAATTTGTTTTTTTAGAAATTATAGTAAGAATTATTATTCGCCAATAGATGTCAGGAAGAGTAAATTTTTTCAGTTTATGTCTTTATGAAAGTTTATTGAAAACACGAAAAAAACGACATTTTGAAAAATTTATCCTAGCTAGATCGATTTATCGCCCCCGAAACCCCCTGTATATTAAATTTCATTAATACCGTTGCAGCCGTTTCCGAGATTCAGATTATACATATGTATATACAAGAATTGCTCGTATAAAGGTATAAGATAAAAAGAAAAGATTTGGATTTTTGTATATTTGTAACAAATAAACTCAAAAACATTTCAGAAATTCTTTTACCGTTGGAATGCTTCATTATCCCTGAGTAACATAGGCTATATTTATGTGTTTCAAAATTAAATGTCATCCCTTGCGAAGCCGGGACGGCCGCTTGTTTCTTAAGGTCCAGATACATGTGAATCGGCGTAATTTGGGTAAAGTTTTTACCGTTTTTCTTCTTATTCTTTATAGAAAAAAGTTTGAAAAAAATATATGATAATCTATGCTATTCAAGGCATTTTACCTTTAAGCCGAAAATTTGAAATTCCAATTTTAAGTATCTGAAATAATAGTGCAAAGTACCATCCATTTTCTCCGTTAAAACTCTTTTTCTCCTAAACTATCAATCACAAGATTTATTTAAAGTTATCATCATGTAGAATAAAAAGTTACGGAGACTCTCTTCCGCCCACTTTTTCAAATAAATTATCTAATTATTTTTAACGAATTTTTTACGTAATCGATACAACGTTACTCGTGAGCCGCCCCTCTGCCGGCCCTACAATCAGTGCGGGACGAGACGTTGTGCTGAACGGACCTGTGCTACTTTTAACAGCAATATTATTTTTCGCTGCGGAACCAACTTGAAATTTATTTATTTGACGATTTTTAGTATACAGCGGGTTTATTTGTAAGTTTGTTGTAAGGTTAATGTTTAGTAAGGGGTGATTATAGTTTTGAATAGGTATTATATTTATTATTTCTCTGTGGTGCGGTGGGCGAAGGTCCGCCTGCGAGGCAGGAGGTTGCGGGTTCGATTCCCGCCTCGGGACAAATATGTATACGATCTGCAGATATTTGTTCAGGGCGTTCTCGGTGTTTTCTATGTAAAATAAAAAAATATCTATCTATGTCGTGTACTGTATTATGTATATCAGTTATCTTGTACCCATAACACAAGCCCTGCTTAGCTTGGGGCTAGATAATACTGTGTGGATTGTCCAACATTATTTATTTATTTATTATTTTAAATAATTATGTGTGCAAAAAAAGGTATAATAAAATGAATCGTAAAAAACGTTATTGAAAATAAAATACACGATGAGAATACAAAGAAATGGTAAGTAGGTACTACCAATAGGTATTTTATTAATTGTCTCTGTACCTAAAGGACTCAACTCACTGGTCGTTGCACAATTGTTTAGGTATCTATGTACTTATATTTTTCTTTTTTCGGTGCAACTCTTAATCATCATCATCATCAGCCTATATGAGTCCACCGCTGGACATCGGCCTATAGCGCCCTGTCTTCTTGCCGCATCCAGCATCTGCCTGCAGTATTTTGCAGATCGTCATCCCACCTGGCCAAATGGTGCCCTACACTACGTTTGCCGAGTCGCGGTCTCCACTCAAGCACTCGTTTACCGCATCGGTTGTTGGTTCTTTGCGAGATATATCTCGCCATATATGGCCGGCCCGCTGCCACTTCAGCTTGCTAATTCTTTGATCTATGGCGATTACTTTGGTTCTCTGTCTGATGTATTCGTTACGAAACCTATCCTTCAGAGAAACTCCAAGCATAGCTCTTTCCATACCTCGTTGAGTGACTTTGAGCTGGTGGACCATCCCTATCGTGAGTGTTCACGTCTCAGCTCCGTAGGTCATGACGGGTAGGACGCAATGATTGAAAACTTTGGTTTTCAAGCATTGCGGATTATGGATGACGAGGAGACTAGACGTAGTTTTCCAAATGCTGCCCAGCCTAACTGGATCCTCCAAAACCTAGTCAACAGAATGTTCAAAGAGAATAAAGCGAACTGGCAAAATATACAGGGGACAGGTATAATAAGTATTGTTTTTGTCATTATTACTCTGTAAAAAAACAATAAATAATATTTTGTTCATATAAAAACGGTTTTTTTTAGAAATGAGTCGAAAAGCATTGTCGTGTATTATTTTTATACTAAATAAATACTTATTTTACGTAATACGATACTTACGATTAGATTATATTGGTTTTTGTATTGAATTACTTGAAAATTGGGGTGGTCGGAAATCGGAAGTTGAAGATCACCAAAAATTTATATCTCGGCCGGGAGGAGAGTAAGTACGAATATACACAGAATACTTTTGTCTCATTTTGTTATTTATCTCGATGTTATTAGAGTATATTTGTATTGTAGCTAATGTCGACCGAAATAATCTAAGTTTTCGTTTTCGGCCCCCATTTTACCGTGTTATTCATAAGGAATTTGGACATCTGTTTGGCCGTGGTCGAGAACGGCCACCATGTTTAGAATTATGGTTTCGTTTTCATTCAACTTTAATTTCTTCGAAGAAATGAGGTGGCCGGAATAGGAAAGGCCTTTAAACCCCATTTCGTTTTCGGCCAATTCGTATAAGTTAAGATATTCTCAGTAGAAATCAAACATTTTTGTAATGGACAAGAATAATTACCTTCGAAAAATATCAAATTAAGCCAAAAGACAAAGCGATGGCTTAGCGGTTTTGAGGAAAATGTTATCGTATCACATCCCGTATCCTAGAATAGACCCACCAAGCTCGCGTAACATGCCTGTGTAGTTTTCCCGCAATGAAGAACGGAATCAAAGAGGATCTGTACCTCCCGTACAACCAGGGCTTCTTCTTAGAGATGCGCATTTTATACCACTCCAATGACAAGAGTGATATAGATATATAGATAAACTTTTTGATCTAAAGATATATATATCACTCATTTAGCTCTTTAGCTCATTTAGCTCAGTAGATTAATGATGTTGTCTTGTTGAGTTGCTCATGCTCAATCAAGCTCATGAGCACGAGATAAAAAACAAAATATAATGTCTCCGTTCAACTGAGCTAGGTGGCGCTAGAGTGACAAATAAAAATAACTTGCGTACACTATATTATGTTCTTTAAAAAAATAAACAAAAGAAATAAAAAATACTTATCCGTTAACAATAATACTGAACACGATTACTTCTAAAATAATTACATTCAAACAGTTTGCATAATTATTACAGGCCTGAACTTAGTCTTGCTATCTTTCTCTTTTTTTCATGTTGTATCTGACATCGTACATGTCGCTCCATCAAATCACTCGCCTTGCTCAGTCGTCTTCGCTCTCACTCATTCGCTCATTTCGCTCAGCACTGATAAGGTTCGAAAATAATTCAATGAGGTAAATGAGCGAAAGATATAGTTGAAACTAAGGTGAGCGAGAGATAGATTCACTCAGTTGATAATGTGGATCTTGGTTCTTCTGCAGAGGAGCCTGGGCACCAAGACTTTCTGTAGCGCTAAACTGCATCGGCGCGTGTTCTGTGCTCGTATGTTGGTTCCATTGCTTCTGGTGTTAGTGTCCTTTACAATGCATCCCTGGTACTTAAAATCTATTCACTCCCTTGAAAATTGAGTAGTGGACTACAATGTCCTCGCGTCGTTGTCGAAGGTTTATATCACGCCTTATTAGGATGTACTTTTTACTCAGTTTTTTTTTTAATCTTGAGGTCCACAGTCGCCTCTTCCAAACATTGACATGATAAGTAAAATCAAATAATGAATTTTATACAAAAAAAAACTACAATAATATATCTGTCACAACTTTTCTGAACAAAAGCATGAAAACTTTGTAAGTATTTTATTCCATGAAACCTTTTAAGTTAGCGGTCGAAATCGTGTTCAGGTCCGTAGGAATTTTGTGGTCGAAAATTGAAATTTTACTCATTTCCGATTGTTTATTGTTTATAAAAATAACTTTACAGCATAACTATAAAACTCTTTATGTATTTAAAACTCAGATATCTATACTACCGACTAGTATCATTTCGAACAAGGCTGACCAGTTGGAAATATTTTTTTTGAGGCCTTAAAGTCAGAACTTCGCTAAATGGTTGGAATCTAGTGCAATTGACTCTAATCCACTTAAATTTTTCTTCCTATTCAACGATACGCCACTATGGAAGAAAGGATCTTAAAATCAGCAAGTACTTTCCATTATGTTCAAAAATAACAAGAAAGTTAATTTGAGGTTAAGTACTGTGTACTATTTTGTTTATCATAATATGCAGGGTTTAAAACAAATTGAATATAGCTACAAAATAGGCAGTGGTAGGTGGTTATTCTCTTTATCCCCACTGAATAGGGAAAAGGAAATATCATTGGTATTATTATAATAATAAATTTATTATTATAATAAATTTAGTCGTCGTTGTTGAAGTTTAATATCACGCCGCATAAGAATGTACCTACTAATTTTTTTTTATCTTGAGGTCCATACTCGCCTCCTCCAAACATCGACATGATTTGTAAAATCAAATAATGAATATTATAAAAAAAAATTGTCTACAATTAACTTTTCTGAAAAAAAAGCATGAAAACTTAGCATTTTATTCCATGAAAACCTTTTAAGTAAGCGGTCGTAATCTTTTTTAGGTCCGTAGGAATTTTGAAAGGTCGAAAACTGAAGTTTTACTCATTTCCGTTTTTTTTTTTAATAAATAACATTATAGCATAACTATAAAACTCTTTATGTATTTAAAACTCAGATATCTAGACTACCGATTAGTATCATTTCAAACAAGGCTGACCAGTTGGTTTTTTTTGGAGAACTTTAAGTCTTCGCTAAATGGTCGGAATCTAGTGCAGTGACCCTACAATTGACTCTAATCCACTTAAATTTTTCTTCCTATGGAACAATACGCCACTAGAGAGGGGTGCAATAAAAAAGGGGGGCAGTTGATGTTTTTTAACAGTAGGTTAAAAAACATCACCTATATATATACTTTAATTATTAATTTACTTACTTTTTACTATTTTGGGTAGGGTAGGTACTATTCGAGACAGAGCTATGATCTATTTGTCATAAAGCTGCAAATTATGTCAATACATTCCAAAAACATAAATTAAAATTCACATGCTTGGAGTCGAGGTAAAGAGATATAATTAGACAATATTTATTGAAGAAAGAATCTTAAAATCAGCAAGTACTTCCTTATGTTATGTTCAAAAATAACAAGAAAGTTAATTTGATAGTAAATACTGCGGGTTTGTTTATAATTTGTGCAGGGTTTAAAAAAATCGAATATAGCTACAAAATAGGCAGTGGGAGGTGGTTATTCTCTTTATACTGAATAGTGAAAATAACTAATAACTAATACTCAATACTGAATCCAGTGGGGAAAAGGAATTATCATCGGTGTTTAATAATTAATTTTGTTTTAAAAAACTAAACCGACTGCAATTTTTATACACAAAATTGTCATGAATTTTCATGGATCCTACTGTTAGAACTGAACCAAATCAAAATGGAACCACAAGGGAAGCACCAGCTTTCATATAAAAAAAGAATCATGAAAATCGGACCACCCAGTCAAAAAATCTGAGGTAACAAACATATTGAGAACCTACTCCTTTTTTTGAGTCGGTTAATAAATGTAATAAACAACCTGTAGAGGCCATGCGGTGGCGGCGGCGCGGCGGCGGCAGCGCCCGGCTATAACTACTAGTACTTATTCTGTGGCGGTATCTGTTGTATTGTATGCAACATACTTATACTTATGTTGGTGCGCGCTGCGTGATATAATTCAGATGTGGTGCGGGGAATTTTCATTGGTAACGTCCATTCGAGCAAGGTCATTGGCATAGATCGCCCTCTTAATAAAACTCTTGTTGGTGTTCATACTTACTTCTTTTTAACAAGCTCAAAGTACAGTGATTTGATATTGCACGCCGCAGCCTCTTCTGAACTGAAATGTTTCACCAGATCTTCTTTAACTTTCTTCAACTGTTCCTCTGTTAGATCCTGTAACAAAATTAAATTGATGACAACGAATTTTTACTGTATTTTGGAAGATACCAATCATAGTACCTACCGTACATACAATACCTAAGTAAGGTACAGTAACGTTGGTGTTCTTCTAACACAAATAAGGTACGTAGTTAACCAGCTTACATCCGTAATGAATTCGTCAAACTACGATAGTTTTTATAATAAAATAAGGTACAGTAGTGTATCTAAGGGCCTTATCACACTGGCGAGTTCAAAACGAGATCAGCTCGCAACGAGCGCTTGTCTTCGCGACGTGTTCGCTGCGCAATCGCTCTAAGGAATATTTATTACTTATAAAAATACTCAGAAACCCAGAAAATATATTTACAGATCGTAAAAACTTTTGTCCCAAGGCGGGAATCGAACCCGCAATCTACTGCGTCGCAGGCGGACCTTCGCCCACCGCGCCACATGATCAATCATCATTATCAAATAAGTGAACTACGGACTGCATGCAATCCGTATTTATGAGCATTTGAGACGTGCAATGCTCGTCTTAAAAATACGGACGTAATGTTACCGACTACAAGGCTCAACTGTAGGCGATAGCAGTCGACTGACAGTCTGCCAATCAACGGCAGTCGGCGGCTGCCGTCGCCTTTAGTAGTAGATAATATTAAGGAGTCAGAGTCAGAGTCAAATTGTTTATTTCTTTAGACTTACAAAATAAGCACTTAGACAAGTCAATTTTTTAATATATAAACAGCTTGATAAATAGTTATTACTATCAAACAAGAAATAAGGTGCAATTGACTAGCAAGTTTATCGCTTATCAACTAATACAATCTTAGCATAACTAAGTCTAACTGTTCTTACATACTATTGTCTGTATGGAACTGGGCGACATCCGGCCAAGCATTAACATCATTAACGTAATCATCTAAGGAGTAATAGGCTTTCTTGATAAGATTTCGTTTTATATACAGTTTAAATTAATAATAATAATGCTGGACGATTCACACAGATAAATAGTTAGTTAGATAATTATTTATTCATTCATCACCTTTAAAAACAGAAATTTACATAATTAAACAAAGGTAATAAATAAAGCTGTGTGGTGCTGGTTTAGAATTTGTACCACCACATCTCTTCCTGTGGGTGTCGTAAGCGGCGACTAAGGGATATCCACCGGGGGCGGGCAGCAGCGACAGAACTGCGATTCCAACCCGCATGCCCAGCGTGGGGATTACGCACCATTAGATAAATTACCCACCATTAGATAAACGCCAACAAGGAGCTTATCAGGGGGAGGCCTACGTCCAGCAGTGGACCAATACAGGCTGTTGAGGTTGAAAAGGTAATAAAGAACAGCAATAAAACTGGCGGTCTTATCTCTTAAATCGATTTCTTCCAAGCAACCGATCTGTAGTTGACGAGTAAATTGTCGTCCGTGTATAAGAGCGCTAAGGAATGTTGTGATGATGAGACAGTTAATTTATTTACCTGAGGGTACATGGTGATGATCAGCATGACTTCTCCGGTGGAAGAAGAGTTTCTAACCATCAGGCATCGCCAGTAACCCGTAAAGTCGGCTGGTGAGAACGGCGCCATATTGGATTTGCGGACGTGTTCTTGGAAGATCTACAGAAAGAAAAATAACGTTTTGTATTTTGTTTCGTTTTTTTCACGCCTGGCATTTTCTACTATATTTTGTCGTAACTCTGAAAAAACTTCGTTGTAATTCTAATGATTCCTAATTCATTAAATACCAAAAAACTGAAAAACTGGCAAATGCGAGATTAACCATTTGTTATGCATGTGTAAACATTTGTTTATTTCACAGCACCAAGGCAATTATTTAACCAAGGCAATATTTTAACCCTTGACTGCAACCGACGACGCCAGCTTCTTACGCCGCGCCGCAAGCGTCGACGCGACGACGCACCCCTCCGGTTTGCATCGATGAAGTTTAGCTATTTACATAATAAAATCAAAGATTTAAATCGCCATCCAGACCCTTTCCGTAGTTAGACCGCGCCATGTTATTGAAGAATGAGATAGCCCGCTCATCAATAGGACTCTGTATAGGTATGTATTGTGTTTTAGAGATTTATTCACAAAAGTATGTGCACTGTGATTGCACAATAAATGGTATTCAGTACAGGTTTATTGAAAGAAAGAAACACTATTTATGTATAACTTACAGTGTGCGGGCGTTGGCATTTAGTTCACGCACGCATTCAAAAACAATGGCATAGTTTTTGGTGTCAGGGCGTATGTAATGATTTAAATCTATGATTAAAATGAATGTCTTACCAAAGCAGCTTTCTTGGCCTGCTCGGAGATATGTTTCTGCCCCTGCACGGGCGCCACGGCTACCGTCCCGGTTGCGTACGCTCCGAGTCTGAATCCCACCGTGGGTAACTCTGTCTCCTCGTCAATTCCCACAGTGAATTCACACTTGTTCCTGTATCTGTGTTTATGATAATTTATGTAACTGATCAATGAGAACAACTAAAGTTCACAAATATGGTTCGTAGCTTACTTGTTTACGACAACGCCTCTCCATCTCTAGGAGAGTGCGGAGCACTGATGCAAAAACGTAGCATCCATTTGGACAAGCACATCGCTCATCACTCCAACGACATCACTCCAAAGAAAATCCTACAGTTCCCGTCTACTGGCGAATTATGAATACCGCTGCTGCGTGGCTGAACACACAAAGTGGCGATCACAATATGCTTCATCATTGCCGAAACCACATAAAGCAAATGAAAAAAACCGGGTTACATCGGAATGAATCCGTCAAACTACGAGTTTTTATAGTAAAATGAACTTTTAGGACTTATACATTAGATGGATGCAAGAAGAGTGAATGGCGCACAGACAATGGGAAAGATGTGATTGCAAATGATGATGATAACGGGCATTCAGTGCAGGGCACAGATAGCTAAACTTGGCTTATTATTCAAATTATTTTAAACTAAGGTTAAAAAAATTACAGCGCTGTTCCTCATCAGATTCATTAGGAAAACCCCCCCATAGATTTAAAGTCAATTTCTATATTAAAATTGGAAATTTTATATCAGAAACTTTTGTTAAAATGAAGATAACAAACTGTTTATCAGAATATATCATGTTGCCTTCAAATGTGATTCCTGGAAGAGTTTGGGGAGGCCTTTGCCCAGCAGTGGAAGTGTTGTTCCACTGCTGGGCAAACCTGTGTAGGTTAAATAAAAAAAGACGTGTGGCACTCGGGGACTGCCGCGGTAAAGCTATTGCATAGCATTTTGTATCAACTTATGCAATTATAATTTTATTTATTTATTTTATTCATGCAGTATTGCTTTTTCTTTGATATTAATTCAAGTTACACTTTTTGAGCGTGGTGACCCTATACACCTATATACTTTCTCATAAACAGCTGCTTATGTATTTGTCCGATTTCGGAGCAGCTCGTCTCGATTCGTGCGAGTTTCGTAGAGTCGTACAATACGTCTAATCGCACGCACACAACGCCGTGTCGAAGACTGCCGAACTGAAACGACGTTAGACGATGCACGGCCTTCAAGCCACACCTCCTTGCCCGGCGGAGTGGGGAGCGTGAGGTTTTTTCGTTACGGAATTTCTGGATTCGGTCCCCGCGCTCAAGGCCCGCGATAGAAGCTATGCAATAGCTTAAAAATATTTTTTTTTATTACAAGACTAAGAAGCTGATGGGTAGGGTAACCCCACCCAATCATGAGTACCACTGTTCTATTCCATAGAGTAATCACACAAACTTTTATTTCTTCATATTCTAGAAGACCACCCACCTTACAATAGGTACAACTTACCCCTCAATAACAGGAGATTTGGCTATAGGTTTTAAGTCAAAGCTGAGTCCATTGTGGAGTTTTCTTTTAGCGTCCATATCAACACGCTTTGAAGTGTTTATCTTCCAAACTTCATTGTCAAACCTCATAAGTAGATGGCGAACCTCTTTCTCTTTAAGCGATACCTGGGCAACCACATTTTGTCGATTAAGAAAATGAGGAGGCATTTGCCAAGACACATGTTTAGATTATGATTTATAATACAGGTTGCTTCCTTGATTACACACAGGAGTTGAGTAACTATGTTTTAAAATAAAACCAGCCAAGTGTGAATTGCACTAAGGGTTCTGTACCAGTATCTATAATTCTGTTTTTAGTATTTGTTGTTATAGCGGCAACATAAATACATAATCTGTGAAAATTTCAACTGTCTATTTGTTGATGAGATACAGCCTGGTGACGGAAGGACCGCGGGGTCTTAGTTATAAACCTTTTGGGTACAGAACCCTAAAAACATTATCATTTAAAATAAATGTTTTTTTTTCAATTTCAGGTAAGTACCTGCTCCTCATAAGGAATATTCCAGTAAGGTGTAGTAGCATCCATCAACCTTTCGTCTTGGCTTTTACTGTCATCCTTTTTCCTCTTATCCTGAGCTGGATTCCCCTCATCTTGTTTTCTCTTTCTAACCAGTGGATCTGGAGCTGGTTTAGCTTCTTCCGCTATTAAAGTTCTACCTGCAAAAGGATAAACAGGTTTTTATCAGAAATAAAAGAAGAAATATTCATTCAGGGTACCTTTTTATCAGCTTTATTCATTCAGACCTTTGATTTGAGAAGCAGGAAAGGACTTGTCCCTTTACTTAGCAGCTTATCCCCTTTTATTCAGCCTAACAGGGATAAGCAGGAGAATAATGATAAATCAACATCATAAATAAAAACCTACCTTTCCAAGAGTAGCCATTAAGAGCAGTTATAGCCGAGGTTCTGTCCTCTTCATTTTGGAAGCAGCAATACAACCAGTGGCTACCGTTTTTAGGCCTTTTGATTTTACTGGCATTCAGATTCAGTTTTTGGTTCATAAGCTTTTTCAGTTCCTGAAATTTAATATAGGGTGATTAAATTTTAAGGTAGCGTTCGGAGTTTTATGTAGGTACGTACAGGTACATACTATTGGGGTCAAGTAACAGGCAGAATTCTAACCTGGCGAAATTATATCAAATTTTACCATATTATACCAATACTATAAAAAGAAAAAGAGGTTATTCTTACAGCTATTCCGTAATATTTTGGTAGACCACGCATCTCAATTTTAAACTTTTCTGAAGAAAAGCCGCCACGGTCCAAGTATGCGTATTCATCGGAAACGGACGCTTTATCATCAGTTTGAGTGTCTGGCTGATTTTCAGTAGTTATTTGTTCTGATTCTGCCATTATGCTTTTATAATAGTAGTAAGCAAGACGTATATTCAATTAGAAACAAATTAAGTTACTTGAAAAGTTGAAAACAAATTTTTGGGGTTACTTTGTTTGTTGACAAATTATTCTTGTCTGTAGTTGACATTGACAGCATTTGACAATGACATTCCAACTAGAAATTTAGAATTTTCGCATTGACAAAAAACTCTAGAGGATGCTTTGTTTTGATAAGTAGTGAAATTTTTAAATTTGATAAGGTATAATATTATGTAGGTATTTGAATTTTATCGTTGGCATTTAGTTAATCAATGGTTGGCAATCAATGATGTTTTTTATTTAATAATCATTGTTGATTTGTTGGCAATGGCATCCAGTGACTTCTAATAAAATACTACTTTTTATACACCTAAACCAAAGAGAATAACTTCGAAAGGTTTGCGTCACGGCTGTATCTCATCATCATCAACAAATAGACAGTTGCAATTTTCACAGATGATGTATTTATGTTGCCGATATAACAACCACTATCTTACGAAGTTATTGTACCTATCCTCAAGTTATTGTATTCTCTTTGATAACAACAAATACTAAAAACAGAATTATAGATACTGGTACAGAACCCTTTGTGCAATTCACACTTGGCCAGTATTATTTTAAAACATAGTTACCTACTCGACTCCTGTGTGTAATCTAATCAAGGAAGAAACCTGTATTTTAAATCATAATCTAGTACTTACTACATAGTACTGTATACTACTACAGTACCAATCAAATTACGAAAATGTATTGCTGGGTGTACCGCAAGGAAGCATACGACCCCTGGGACCCCTCCTATTTTTGCTATATGTTAATGAGCTTCCTAAAATAACTATATATATACCCCAAAATAAAAATCTGACACTGAATTTGAACAGGAAATTAACTTTACATTAAAATCACTTGTAGATTGGCTTGAGCATATAAATTTAAGAGTAAATGTCAGTAAGACTAATATAATAAGATTTCAAAATTATAAAACTGTACCATTAAATTTAAAAATTTCATACAAAAATAACGAAGTAAAAGAAATAAATGAAACAATATTTTTAGGACTAACAATTGATTCACATTTAAACTTCAAAGCTCACCTATCAAAATTAAATGAAAAAATTTCTAAGTACTGCTACGCTCTATATACACTCAGCTCAATAACATCAAAAAGTATAGCGAAACAGGCTTATTATGGATTGGTTTATTCTCAACTAAGCTATGGAATAATTTTCTGGGGAAACTCGGTTGATATCCAAACGACTTTTGTTATGCAAAAGAAAGCATTAAGATGTATTTATAACATAAAGAGCACTGATTCGCTCCGAAATATCTTTAAAGAGGAAAAAATACTGACTCTCACTCCCATTTATATTCTAGAAATGTGCATTCTTATAAAGAGCAATAAGCTATATTTTTTTGAAAAGAAATCAGTTCGTGCATCCTCTCAAAGGTCAAAGCATAAATTCAATATTTGTATCCCTCAAGTCACTATGTATCACTAAAGCACTTTCATCACAGCCTTAAAATTTTTCAATAATCTTCCCATAGAACTTAAATCATTAGATGGTAATTTGTTTAGAAACAAATTAAAAAAATGGTTAGTATCAAATCCTTTCTATTCGCTAAACGATTTTTTTTTATAAATGATGTAATATTTTTAAGTTCACCAAATAAATAATTTGGCATTGTATATTAAATGTAATATACCTAGATATAAAGGTTAAACCTCAAACTTATTGTATGTCTATTATAGATAAGCTGTTAAAACTGTACCCTATACTTCTTTTTGTTCTTTTGTGATCTTTTTGTACAACAGTTGACAATAAATATATTTCTGATTCTGATTCTGATACCTGCTACAATTATTATTCCTCTATAAAGTTATAAACAATACAATAGACTGTTCCTCAATAATCATGAACATTGGGTTAGCCGTTCCCACTAGAATTCCTAGACGCCCTATTTCAAAAATACTAAGCACTCCTTTCTGTCACTCTAATACTGGCTTGCAGGCTCCGACTCTGAGATTGTGTAACCAATATAACCTCATGAATACAAAAATAGATTTAGATATTTTCTATGATACTGCTCCAAAATTTAAAAGTAAGCTGCTGGACCATTTCCTGCATCCTCTAGAGAACCCGCCTAATTAAATATTATTCTAAAAAAATGTTTGTTTTTCATATACGAGTAGTTTATTCTCAGATATTATTGTTCCTAATTTTTAGATAGTTTATTTTGATTTTTATTATGTGAAATTTAAAGTTTTTCATAATAATATATGGATTTGTGAAGGTAATTCCTACAAATGTCGTGTTTACCTGTAAGTAACATGCGTATCAGAACAGAACCTAATTTTAAGTTTTTTGTAAGTGATTGATATGGAGGTAGGTATGTGGTTGGTAAACCTTTTTTCAATAAATAAATAAATACAATAGTAGGTAATACGCTAGTATTAAAGCCGCGTAAATTCAGCCAGATCAGAGTACATTTAGCATCGATCAAAAAATTTCGCCGGCGGCCCCGACGGGGGAGGCCGCGAAGTTTTTGATCGATGACCTTTAGGTATAAAAGCTCGATTACACTTTACGGTACGCTATCAACGGTGTGAGTTAGGAAGCTTAAAACGGAAGGTGTAATCGCTTTTAGGAAGAAAGGATGCCGACACCGGAAGTCCGTGAGAGCTCGGCCGTCCTAACTTCCTAATTGCTGGTGTACCGGTAAATGTAATCGCTGTATAAGTATTTTATAGAGGTACCTACATATTGTAGGTATCTTCCCTATTATCGCTAATAATAGTGATTTTTTTTTTATTTCTTTAAAATGATATATAATATGTTGGGCAAACTCTACATAAACGTTTTAGTATGAGGTTATTTAAAAAATATTAAAATAAGCCATGCATAAATCGCGCTGCTTTGTTTCCAAAAAAATATCCTTTTTTATAAATTCCTTTAGGCGACGACGACGCCCGCATGTAGTTA
Source organism: Eupithecia tripunctaria (assembly GCA_955876795.1). Lineage (NCBI taxonomy): Eukaryota > Metazoa > Arthropoda > Insecta > Lepidoptera > Geometridae > Eupithecia > Eupithecia tripunctaria. The sequence continues at coordinate 4,512,191 of OY041613.1, read as the reverse complement.
TAACATCTAAGCATACGTTTTATCCTATAAATCAGTTACCATGGGATGGGCTCCTTGGAGTATTTATATTCCTTGGCGTGCGATGCCGCTGGGCGCAGCTATTCATATTTATGAATAGCTGCGCCCAGCGGGCTTGCAGAAGGCTATTTAGCCTTCTGCAAGCAGCTAGGTTCCGCCGCCGGTATTTCTTTCATCTGATGATCTGAGGTACCTACCACAGAATGCAATTGGTTTCGCCCGCCTATTTCTCGGATAAAAAATAATACTCAGGTTTTAACTAAGTAGGTACCTACCTATCTGGACTATCTACATCTATAGAATTTTTTTAGACTCCATTATGTATTCTAGCTAGTCATTAGAACTTCTTAATAATTTTTTAAACTTTCGCGATTTGTTTACATAATTAAATGATTATTTATCGGGTATTTATAAATTCTCGGCTGTAACTCAAATTACATTCAGTCGCCCCGTGACCACGATCGCTGTAATGCGGTAGAAACGTAGGGGAAATAAAAACAAAGGTACGCGATAAATACCCGATAAATAATCATTTAATTATTTCTTAATAATTTAAACTACACAAATACTAAATTATTAATTTATTTTTAAGATAACATTAATTAACATCTTTCTACAGAATATGATAAAACTTAAACGCTATTACACTAAACATAAATATAATATTCATCCAATCTAGTTAAAGTAGGTAAGTACTATATTAACCTCATATAAACTCATAAATTCTACCAGTGCTTCATAGGTATAAATATAGGAAGATTATTCTTTTGTAATATAAGCGTAATTTGAATTGGTCTAGGACTTACCCCCTTATCTCAAATGCAACTCAGAATTAATGTCATAAGTTGCAATTTTTTGACAGTTCTCTATGAAAATCTGTCAAAAATTCATTGTTTGAGATGTTCTTAAATCTGAGTTGCATTTGTGTATTCGGGGTTTAGAATAGCAATGATATTACATCATTTTCCATTAGCAGCAAACAGTTTTTTCATAGCATCTTTATCATGTAACTCTTTTTCTTTCCGCATTTTATTGATATTATCTAGTTCTTTATCAATAATTGCTGTAAGTGATGGATCCAAAGATTTCAGTTTCAAGAAATCTTCTTCTGCCTCATTTGGATTCCAAGCTCCAACGTTTGCCTTTGCTCTTCGGAATAAAGCTTTTTCATTATCTGTTGAAACAAGAGTAATGTAGAAATTGAAGTCATAATGCAAACAGCACACAAGAGCGTAGTGAAAATGTAAATGCTTTACCTGGTTGACAATTAAGTATAGTATTGCAATGTTCAATAACGTCGTAGTATTCACCTTTGATAAGTTTGCACTGAACATAGTTAAGCAATATTGGTAGTTTAATTTTATTTAATTCGATCCATTCTTCATCTCCTTTTCTTTCCCTGAAAACGTTAAAAATAACATGTGACCAATATCAGTGTTCATGTTTTGTTTGCCAGTGTAGCCAGCCTCACTCCGTGCAGAGGGGCAGAATCTTTCTGGTATTTTAACAATGATGAGACGAAGAGAGAATAACGAAGACACCTCAAGCAGTTGAGGATTTTGTGTTGTTGTGCTGTAGCACCTTCACATTACATTTCCAGTGCATTCGACAGCTGATTCTTCATCGTTGAGACACCAGTTACAGATATATACCTACTGAATCTATACAAACATTAAATGTGATTTTTTTATTGGTAGTCCTTCAATTAATAAACAAACAAACAGGTTACCTGACTAAAAGCTGTTCACAAATTGATATGGCTTCATAGTATGCCTTTTCAGCCTCTTCAAATTCTTTCTTCCCATAGAATTTATTCCCTTTTTCTTTCAGTTTAGGAATCAACTGCAACCTTTCAGTAATGTTCAATTGCCAGAGATCTCGCTCATACTCATCAGATTTTTCTACTTTTAACAATTCTGAAAATAATTATACTGATTGTATAAAAAGCTTATTGCTTCTCTATTCAGGCCATATTAAAATAATCACAAAAAACAAACATTACTTATTATTAGGATTTGCTCAAAATTATTTACCAATAATAAATTCTAAGTCACAGGGTTGCTTTATAAGCTCATCCAAATCTTTGTATCCAATGCCTTCTGTGTGTAATGTAGCTGTACATGTGTGTTTTATTTTGTGGTTCTCCTGGCCCAACTCACGTAATGTTTTGGACACAAAAGGGTAACTGAAGACAAGCTGTAAATGAAAAAAAGCATTATGGTAACGAAAAACTAAGTAAAAGTACCTACCTATACCGTATCCATCCAGGCATGGAGCATGTTAGCAGCAGCGGCGTTAGGGCCACTGACACCCCGGGCAGTAATATTTAGGCGCCCACTTAAGGAAATCATTATCTAGTATTAATTTTTTGCTGACCCAATGTGAACGTAGTTTATGTTCAGATTTGGGAGGCGGATAAAAGAAACGAATAGAGTGATGTATATTTATTATTATTTAGACTAGATACGATGTACTTCGATGTTGCTCGTTGCTCGTTGCTCGAAGTCTCTCTCTCTCGAGCTCTCTCATACTCTCTCTCTCTCTTAATTCTCTCTTTTTTTTGTTTTTTTTTATATGTTTTTTTTACTTTTATATTTTTTAAATCTTTTTTTGTAATTTTCATTTTTTTTTAAATTCCAAGCTTGGTTTATATTTTTTATTACATTTTATTTGATTGAACATTTTGTTAATTTTTTGATTAATGTTCTTAAATTGTTTTTTTAATGATTGTCTTCAGTAAAATTTCACTTTTCGGGCTTTTTTGTCAGCAAATACACGAATCAAATTAGAAAAATCTTATTGTTCAGCGATTTCATTTTCAATCGAGAGAGTAGCCAGGTTAGAGAGTCTCGATTGAGAGATTGTTGATCGGAGATACGTTATTATTAATTTAAATTTGGAAAAACTGCGTTCTCCACTTGCAACTGTAACCGGAATAGTTGCAAAAATCCGGAATGCAATCCATACATTTGGATACAGTTCTTGAATATTGCGCTGTCGTATAAAATTGAGAACGGTTATACACGAAATATTATCGTCCGGGAGAAAATACTTTAGACTTATGAGCTCGTCACATAGTGCGTTTCCGTCGATATCGGAATTAGAACCAACACTGAGCTTTCGCTGGAGATTTGCACAAAGCACTGCAAGTTCATTTTTTTCCGGATTTTTTTTTTTATTTAAAAAAGACCACGTTTCCGAATAGTCTTTTAATTGCTGGAATCTTTCTTTTATTGACATTAAAGCGACGTCCAGCAACTTGTTGAAGAATTCAATTTCGATTTTTTTCTCGGGAGATTCAATTGGCTCATCCGTAGCCATTTCACCAGCCCGACGTTTTATACGTTTTAAACGTTTCGCAGGTTTAAATTCTGGGTTGATTTCAAGCGCTTTTGCCAGGTCAATTGCAGTGCAATAAGCTTGTTTGAATCAAACGCAAACACATCAAAAACGCTTATGTTGAAGAAAGTATATAAAATATCGAGGTAGGTAGGGAGAGAAATGGGAAGTAACTTGAAAAACACACACGATAAAAAATTACTAAATTAACCAAATAGTAACTTTTCGTGACCGTGGGGTAAAGAGAAAAGTATTATATCTAGGAATGTTTCAAATACTCGATAGGTTTGGATTTTTGTTGAAATGTATTTATCAATATTCATTAATTTTTTGGTTTTGTGAAACTCTTTCTCCTGTTCACGCTTACGTTTCCGATATTCCGCACCGGAAGGTTTTTTTTTATCCTTTGGTCTGACATTTTTAATGAAATATTATCAATAGGAAAACCCGTTTTTTAAAAGTACTAGTAGTACTTCTAAAAAACGGCAAAGAAAACTATAGAAAAATTCACAATCCTGAAAAAAAATATATTTGAAAGAAAAATTAAGAAGTATTTTTAAATATAAAAAATAGGAATAAAGGGTTTGGGATATTTGAAGAACAATATTTCAAAGTCAGTAAGAAAAAGAATTCGTGCACGTGCACTTTGCTGTAGCAGTCAAAATATTGTGGACGGTTTTCTCGTTGTATGATCGAGCGACGCTCGAGTCGAGAGACCAAGTACATATACAAATCAGCAGCCTTGCGCCACGCTCTAGCACGGTATCCCCAACATTGAGGGTACACAGCCAGTGAGCCAGGAGGCCGAGGCCCCAGACCTCAGCGCCCCCCAAATTTGGCGCCCCGGGCCGTCGCCCCATCGCGCCCCCCCCTAACGCCGGCACTGCATGTTAGTAAATAAACCACGATACAAATAACAAAAACTCACTTGCTTGGCGTCGAGTTTCAGATATAATTGTAAGCAATTTTTATTGAAGGGAGGATCTAAAATCGACAAGTAGGTACCTAATGTAAATTACGTATAAAAGGACGTGCCAACAAAGTGAATTTTAGGTTAAGTATGGGCAGTTTGTATACGTTTATGCCTCATTCAAAATGGACACGGTATAGTTCCTAGATATTGGTACCTATCTATTATTACCAGAGAATTATATAAATTACCTACTAAATATCTCTAGCTGCCTACCTCCACCAACGCTGCTGTATTGTGTCTATATATGTAAATGTAACTATGGTTTGTCCACGTTGAATAGAGCATGTTAGTAAACAAATACGACAAAAATAACAAAATCTCACTTGCTTGGCGTCGAGTTTCAGATATAATTATAAGCAATTTTTATTGAAGGGAGGATCTAAAATCGACAAGTAATGTAAATTACGTACAAAAGGACGCGCCAACAAAGTGAATTATAGGTTAAGTATGGGCGGTTTGTTTACGTTTATGCCTCATTCAAAATGGACACGGTATAGATCTGAATATAGGTTGTGACCTATATTGAGATCTATTCAGATTATAGGTTGTTGTGACCTACCTACTTTAAACTGTTGTACCTATGTAATCATCTGTTTTGGCCTACGAATAAGAATAGTCAGGAACAGTAACTGCTTTAAAAAAATGCCCCAACCAAAGTTGTGCTAAAGTAGGCGGGGCTTAAAAGTCGGGCTCAGCGCGCCATCAGTCGGATATTTATCTTGCAAGCGAACACACGTCCAGTCTGCACAGACGTTTTCGTGAGTATCTTTGTGAAATAGCTGTGAATCATCATGCCAACATGTGTTGTGAAGTGGTGCAGGAGCCATACAAGATTAAAATGCCTAGGGATCACTTTTCACTAGTAAGTAGTAGCTAAATTATAATTACATTCATAGATGTTCAAATACGTCATCAAAATGAAATGTTCAATACTATGCAATATGAAGTCAGTAAATTTTTGACTTCGTTTTTTGTTATTTATACAAAACAATATTATGGTCAATAATATGCAAATTGAAGTCAGTTATTGATTTATTATATTTGAGATACATATTTTTTAATCTTTGAATTTTTTTCTTCTTGTTGGTGAAATATTGAAATGTAACAAATACAATTAAGATATATTTATAACACTTATGTAAGTATTTATTTTGCTTGTATTTTGTGTTTTAGTTTTCCTGCCGATCCTATTCGGAAAAATAAGTGGATAAGTGCAGTAAAGCTAGAAAGACAAGAGAATTACTAATGAAAACTATGAAAACCAGCAGAGTATAAAACAGAAGAGAAGAATTGCACGGTGTTATCAAACATGTAAGACCAGCGACGCTTCAACTGTCAGAAACCGTGGAACAAATTATAGGCTATATATATATCCGGCTTTATTACCGGAAACTGCAAGCCAAAATCAACTATCCAGAATGAATGAAAATTTATACTCTGATATCGGTGGTTTTGTTGAAAATATGCTCACGCACCGAGACATATTAAGATATAAATAAAAATAAATGACCATGGAAAATCACTTACTCGAGCTAGTAATCTGTCAGTAATATCAACACAGTGTTTTTCTAAAATATTTGATACTGAAGATATTATCGTTGAACTTCTGAAAATCCGTCTTCACTACATTAGAAGTAAGACTCTTTTTTAATGTCTTCTAGACTAAAATTTAACAAATTAATCATATTTCGCGGAACATAGATTTCATTGATGTGTACAAAGTAACAAAAAGAAATTAATAAAAAAACATTGTTAACCATTATATTATTTTATTAATAACTTGGTTCGCTCTACTTATTGCATAACATCATCCACGCCGCCTTGTTTCAGCTGTCATAGCCGACATTGCAGTACGCGCGCGAACCAATCACCGCTTTCATTTAGCAAGCACCAACCAATCCCTGCTTTCGTTCTGAATTCAACTAATCACGAAGCAATGTCTAATTGGAACTTTCGCTATGAATCGTTTTTTGACTTATACGTCATTTTGGTTTGAGCTAGGCCCACTTTTTGTTTGAAGTTTGTTCTGAATTAGACTTCCTGACTATTCTTATTCGTAGGTTTTGGCCAAATAAATGTATCTTTATCTTTAGTTCTGTAAAGAAAAGTCCACAAGATTTATACTCACGTCCTTCACCACTTGAAAACTTGCAACTTCTTCTACTGCCATTTTCTTTACTATGGTCTCCCAAACTTCCAACTTGAATTTGTGCCCAATTACAAGGACCATTGGTTCCTTTTTGCCAATTTTCTTACTGTCATCTATAAGGACTCTTTCTTTGCCCAATTTCCATGTTTGGAAGTGAAAATACACCTTAAACAAGTTAAGTTATTAGCTTTACATCCTTTTATCCATCATCCATGAAATTGGAGAACTACCGTATGTCATTATAAGTTTTGACCTACCTTACTTCCATCTGATATTGGAATAAACACTTTCCCTGCGTAAATAGTGTTTTTAATGATCGCAGCGGAGCTCATTTTACTAAAGCGAAACTTAAATTATTTCCAATATTTTTTTTTTGTTTAGCAATAAAGACTTCAACTTCAACTTCTTTTTTATGACGCCGCTTGCTTTTCGCTACGACTGTGACAGTTTACACACTCCTCCGACACTGACACTGGCTAGTGTCAGTGTCGGAGGAGTGTGTAAACTTAAACTTCAACAGAATAAGATCGGTTATACTATAACCGATCTTATTCTGTTGAAGTTTAAGTTATAAGGTATAACCGTTATAGGAACTAAAATTAAATGAATTTTGCATCAAAATGATTTTGCTAAAACGAACGGACAACAAAAATGAAAAGGACAACACAACATGAAAAGTACACCAACTGAGTCATCCACAGCCTGTATCGGTCCACTGCTGGACGCAGGCCTCCCCCTGATAAACGCCTTATTGGAGTTTAACTCATGGGGGGGTAATGCCAAACTCCCCACGCTGGGTATGCGGGTTGGGGATCGCAGTTTGGTGAAGATATCCCTTAGTCGCCTCTTACGACACCCACGGGAAGAATTGGGGTGGTACAAATTCTATGCCGCCGGCACCACACCAACTGAGTAAAGCCAAACAAATATTATACAAAAATTAAACTCTTTTTAAAAAAAAAATTATAACCTATAGGTTATTGATTTTTACAAATTTACTGAGTATAAAAGTTAATAGGGGGGGAAAAGTTATCAAATTTTATTCTATTTTGAAGGGGGTAGGACGGGGGACTTCAGGGGGAGGATATCGTAGAGGGAACATAATCAATCTGCGATTTTGCGGGGCGGCGCGGGGTGGCGGGGGTAAGAAATCCCTGGAAAATCGCCGAAATCGCTCTTTACAAGACGCGCTAACTGATTAGCGGCTGTCTGCGGAAGGCTTTATTCAATTCATTTTATTGTTTTTGTTTTTCAGAGACCACAGATTACAGAACAGACTGATGAGCTGATGAGTGAGAGACATAAAGCTCTCCGCACACAGATGCTAATTAACTAGCGCGTCTTGTGAAGCGCGATTTCGGCGATTTTGAAGCGAGATTTCGGCGGCGGCGGCGGCGGCGCGCGGCTCGGCCGCGCGCGTGTTTAGTAAGTTGACTACCTCACAAAGAATGATATGATTTCTTCACCTTTAGAATATGTATACAGCAGCCTATTCTTGCATGGTGTATGCAAGAATAGGCTGCTGTATCTCCCACAAAACAGAGAAGTACCTTCCTAGAATACCTACTTCTTGTTCCATGGTTTCTTCAGAACGGATTAAATATTGTTTGTATGTACGTAACTACGTGCGAAAAAATTTACGTTACTACGAGCGTACATGCGTAGTAAGTAGTAGCTGTGGCGAAATAAACGAGAAACCAAGAGAAACATTGATTTTATTTAATGAAAGGTCTATGTAAAATAAAATAAAAACACAATACAAACATTTATAGCTAGTCTTATAGCTTTATTGAATAGCTTTCAGATAAAGTAGGCTGAATCACCCTACGAACCCGTTCAACCGAACGAAACCTGTTCGTTTTAGCAAAATCATTTTGAGACAAAATATCATTTAATTTTAGTTCATAAAACTGAATTAAATAAATCTTCATAAATCATATTCTGTTATTGATGTTTGTTTATGACACTCCTCCTACACTGACACTGGCTGAAGCATTCTATAGCTAGACGTAAAATAAGCGCTCAACGCCGAATTGCCGATCTTAGCGGTTTTTCAAAGCAAAAACGGTCGACTTCGACTTCAAAACACCAGACACGACAAACCAAAAAACTGAACGAAAAGTTGGAATTCAATCATCATTCAATTTCTCACTGTTCGTTCCCTAGTATTGTTCATCTTGGTTCTGTTCTGTTCTGTGGTTCGTTGATTGACTTCGTTCCACTTCGTTCACTATCGTGTCACTTTGAAGATTTGGTGAAGCTTTCTTTTAATTTTTAGTTTTATTTCGAATACCAGAAACCCTACAATTGAGATAAAAGCAAAATCTTGAAGCTATTCAATAGCTCTAGACAATAGTGTAAATAATGGCCGACTTTCTAGAATCTGAGGCCGAGGAGAGTGACGTGAGTAAAGCTTGTCTTGTACGATTTCGATTGTGTATTGCATTTTTCTTTCTGTGCCCTTTATATGTAAAACAACGCGTTGTTTCAGGTTGATTCTGAAGAGGAGCAGCCAGAGCTGCAGCGTAAAAAGCCAAAGCGCAAAGCTGCAGTCCAAAGTGACGACGAGGATGATGATGAAGGTGTGTGCCAATTAAACTTTCACCTTGCGAAGAACGATAAAACAATTTTGTAAACAAAGTCGCGTGTTTGAGCCACGTTAGGTTTGCAAATGCAGCACAAACGTAGCAAACGAGCTATGTTACCTAACAATTTGCTGAATACTGCTGACTTCCCATTGGGTTTCTTCTCAGTAACATAAAACATCATTTATATACCATAATTACAGAACTTCCTGAAGGCCTATCCCAGAAAATATTTACAAAAAATCTTTGTTACAAAATTCAAAATCAGCAATATGTTATACATAACCTCTTCAAATGATTGACATACTTTTAGTTTTCTAGGATATGCAATGTATAATTAGGTTATTAATAATACTTTTGTAGATGATGAGGAACGTCTTCGTGAGGAACTTAAGGATTTGATAGATGATGCACCAATTGAGGAATCAGGGAGCGATGGAGAAGATTCAGATGCTAGTAATGCTGGGCCAAAGAAAAGAAAGAAAAGTGATGATGAATTGGATGATAGACTGGAAGATGAAGATTATGACTTGATTGAGGAGAATCTTGGTGTTAAAGTGGCTAGAGTAAGTAAATATCACTGGTTAAATATCACAACAATGACTACAATCAGAAATAGCTTGTATTATATTCACTAAACATCATGATTATTGGTATACTTAATAGTCAGTTCTAAAATTAGTGTAAGTAACTAATAAGGGTCTGTCCAAAAAGAGAGGTGTCGTGGTGTTACGGTGAACTAACACTTTTAGTTGTACTGCAATGACAGAGCAGTGTTGCCAATGCAACAAAAGTTATCAATTGGCACATGCACCCCCTCAATTCAAACCCCACAACACTTGTCTTTTTGACCAGACTACTCACTGTAAAGGTTTTAAATCAATACTATTTTTCCTAGAGTGGTAGACACTTATTATTTGACTTGATTATTGTTTCATCTACACTTATATTATTATAAAAGAGAAGAACTACTGAACCTATTTCAAAAATTATTTTACCTTAAGAAGGCTATATTTTGTCTGATTCATAAAGACAAGTTTATATGTTTAAAAATAAATATCAGTAATCACACATGATAAAAAGGAAGCCACTGGTGTTTCATAATATTGAAGTACCATAATTATTATTTTGTTTCATTGGTATTATTGTAAATATTTCATTTTGTTGCTAAATACATATTAATGTAATGCACATTCTGTTCTAGACAAAGCTTAAATAATATCTTACTTGTAAAACTGAAACAATTTCAAATTATTTCCAGAATAAATTCAAACGTCTCCGTAGATTGGAGGATGATGACAGTGATAATGAAGGCAATGATGATCCAGACCTTGAGAGAGAAGTGATTGCTGAGAAACTTTTTGTTGGTGGCTCTGATGATGTAAGTATACTCTCTAACTGGTTTTTGTCTTTGTTTTTTAAAGTTCTTTATTTAACATAAAAGTTTTACATCGTAGATTAACTAAACACAGTTAAGAACCTAACTAAGTACATGAGCATTTATTTTTAAAGTAACTCAACAGGCTAAGGATGATTTTAAAAGTTTTTTGACAAAATTACTATTTATAATAACTCGCTAACTAGTACCTAAACCCAAAATAAATCCGGGTTTTCAAGGTTATGCCATGATTTGACAATGCACTTGCCCAGACACTTGTGATCCATTGAATTTCATCATCTTAACACTTGCAATTTCCCGCCAATACTCCATAGCTCTTGATTGTCCACTACCGCAATGTTTGTCTCCATGATCATATACAAGTAAGACCTTAGCCATTGACGATTTGGCAACCGTTATACCCTTCTTTCTCATCATCACCACCCCATATTAGTCCACTGCTGGTTGTAGGCCTCGCTCGCCGCTTCAAGCATCTGCCTGCAGTCCTTAGATGGTCTCACTCCGGAGGGTGTCCTACACTTCGTTTGCAAAGAGCATGTTATGGAATATCTTAAATGTCTCCTTTCCCAACAGGAGGAAGATCACCGACCAGAGCCAGCTCCACAAAGAGAGGTGGAATTTGATGAAGAGGGTGATGAATTGGAGTCAGATGCTGATGACTTTATTGTGGATGACGATGGTAGACCGATTGCAGAGAGGAAGAAGAAACGCAAGCCGATATTCACTGACGCGTAAGTTCTTATGACAGCGAGTTCTTATTCATTGTTATATTATTATAAATATTTACATCCATAAGTTACGCGAGGTGGTTTCGGTGATTTTTCGACCCTGACTCCTTGGTTAGATGTGAGAGATGAGCTCTTACTGACAATTTTGCAATGTATGTTGTAGGTCCCTCCAAGAAGGCCAGGATATATTCGGTGTGGACTTCGATTACGAGGAGTTTGAGAAATACGGAGACGCCGAGGATTACGAGGACGAGGAAGAGGATCTGGACGAGTACTTCACTGATGATGAGGAGGAAGGTAAAGCTCTGCGCACATTAGCACTGACCACAACTGCGGCGCGGTGGGCGAAGGTCTGCCTGCGACGCAGGAGGTTGCGGGTTCGATTCCCGCCTCGGGACAAATGTTTTACGATCTGCAGATATTTGTTCAGGGCGTTTAGTGTATCTATGTAGAGTACAATATCTTCTGATAAATTAACTGACGAACTAATTAGAATTTTTAGTACTCCAGCCTTTTTTAAAATGATTTTACATCTTTACGCTAGGTGAAAGGAGAAAAAAGAAGAAGAAACCAAAACGCCCCAGCAAGAAGTCCATCTTCGAGATCTATGAACCTAGTGAACTGAAGAGGAGCCACTTTACTGACTTAGATAATGAGGTAAGTTATTTATTTATATAAAGTACATGAATTTGTAATCGACTGCAATAACATTTTATCATTTCAAGCTGTGAACGGCATTTTCAATTACAATTTTCAATACCTTTAACTGTTTACTTGCTTTGATCATTCTGCACAGAACATACATTAGGAAAGCCTTTCCTAATGTCTGCTGTGTGCGTAACTGTCCTTATTAATAAGAGTGTATAAAGTTTTACTATAGAAACTTTCGTAGTTTGACGAATTACATTCATAATGAAGTGTTTAAAGTTTATATCAGAGAACCCTAGTGTCTAGATAAACTTAATTTAGGATTTAACACCCTACTTTACCCTACTACGCATCATTCTTATATCATTAATGTACCTATCTATCCATCTTTCTAATTTGCTAGTTTATATTGCATTGAAGTAATTCACAACGGGATATTTACGATAATTTGAGTTTTAACCTTTCCAATAATATTGCGGCACAGTTTCATGCGCTTTAGTGTCGAACCACAGACCATGATAGATTCAAAAGTTTTATATTGCAAGTCTCAAGTTGAAAGAAATAAGTCTATACTTATTTTATTTTTCTTGCAGATCTTACCCATTTAAGCCAGTTTACATGAGATGTATTTGAGATACCAACAAATCAGCCTAAAGTTTTTTTGGTTATTATAGTCACTATAGGTAATTTCTAAGAATTCAAATAATATCCCAAAAAATTAATCGACTTCGAAGGGACTTGAAGTCGCGTTTAAGTCGAAATTTTTAGGGGTTTTAAATGTTTTTGGTTAGATATTATTTCATTTCTTTAAATCTACCAACATTTTGTTTCTACATATCCCTATTATTAAAAGAAAATACGAAATCTACTTACATATCCCTTTCCCCTATAGATCCGTAAAACAGACATCCCCGAGCGTATGCAAATCCGCGAGGTCCCGATCACGGCTGTGGAGGAAGGGAGCTCGGAGTTAGAGGACGAGGCAGAATGGATATACAAACAGGCTTTCATAAAGCCGCCAGTGTCGAAGGCGGAGAGCCAGGAGGCGAGAGAACGATCCAGAAGGTATGTATGCCTCTGTGGCGCGGTGGGCGAAGGTCCCGCTTCCACGCAGGAGGTTGCGGGTTCGATTCCCGCCTCGCGACAAATATTTGTACGATCTGCAGATATTTGTTCAGGGCGTTCTGGATGTTTTCTATGTATAATAAAAAAATATCTATCTATGTAGTGTATTGTATTATGTATATCAGTTATCTGGTACCCATAACACAAGATCTGCTTAGCTTGGGGCCAGATAATGCTGTGTGAATTGTCCAGCATTATTTATTATTTATTTATTTATTTATTTATGGCTATAATACTTAATTTAATGACATACTGGTGACGATTCTTTTGTTTTAGAATAACATAAAATTAGGATTTACGAATGTCAATTATACAAAAGCTTTTTTAAATTGGATAGTTATCTTCTATTTGACACCAAAAATTGCTATAATAAGGATTTATTAATCGTTAGGATTCTATTAAGGAATCGAAATGTATCGTATCGATTAAGAAATCGAAATGTATCGTTTGACATTACTAAATCCTGATTTTAGCTAAATTTAGCAAATTCTAAAACAACAGAAACGACACTACTAGTTGCGTTTCGCGGCATTAATTTCAACCTCAACCTCAACGGCCTATATTGGTCCATTGCTGGATGCAGGACTCCCCCTGATAAGCGGTTTTATTGACTGTTTTATCATGGAGGGTAATGCCCATAATCCCCACGCTGGGCATGCGGGTTGGGGATCGCAGTTTGCCCGCCGAAGAGTAGGGGTAGTGCAAATTCTATGCCGCCGGCTCCACATGGCGGCGTCGCGGCATCGCGGCATCGCCAGTGGGCTGCGTGAAATTTTCTGAAATTTATATTCACTGGGTAGTTTTGTATTTTAGTGAGGGAATAAAGAGTGCACCTGTGTTTGCGCACACAATTGTGCACTAATATGTCCTGCGCATCTGGCTTCGTCTCCGATGAGACTGACCCCCTATGGAAACGTTTGAAGGTGATTTTTATCCCACGGGAACTGATTTATGGGATAAAAAGTAGCCTATATTGCTTCCAGGATTAGAATTGCCTGCATGAAAAATTTCAGCCGTATCCGTTCGGTAGTTTTTGCATGAAAACCCTTATTCAGTATGGACTAATTAACTAATTAACAAACACCGTAATGTATTTTGTATAACAGAACCTCGAGTACGATCACAAAGATCCGCCAAGCGCTGGACTTCATGAGGAACCAGACACTGGAAGTGCCTTTCATTGCGTTCTACCGCAAGGAGTACGTCCAGCCTGAGCTCAATATCAACGATCTATGGAAGGTCTACAAGTACGATGCTAAGGTTAGTAGTCTTTGTTATTAAGGCCGCACATGGAGCTACTCAAAATTGACGGAACTAATCAGTAATTGTAATCACAAACTAGTTAGAAACTGTACCTCGCACACGACGCTACTCAAGTTGCAAGGTTTCAATCACTTCGGTTTTTTGATCGTTCATTTTTCACAACAAAATAACAGAAAAGTTGGTAACTAGTTGCGCGGCGACCGGCATGTCGCGTCACGCGTGATCACTTGCTAACGCGTTATTAACTGGTTTTTGACTAGTAGCGTCGTGTGCGAACCTGTGCGAGAATGTATGGGCGGTGGCGCTCAAGTAACTCCTTAGTAATTTGAGTTTGTAACTAGTTCTTTTTGAGTAGCTCCATGTGCGGACGGCCTAAGGGTACAATGTTTGTCATCAGTGGGCGCGGCCTATATGTATGCTATCTCACCTGTCATTTTAGACATACCCGCGCGATAGAATGAAATGCACAATGATTTATTGGTAAAACGGCCGCCGAACAGACTCTAAGCACAAGAATAACTATTGAATGTATCTCTTAAAAAAAATTTGACTTATTAATAAATAAACTATGTCGTTAAACCATTCATTATAGAGTTTTCTTTCCCGTATGTTATTTATTTTTGCAAAGTTAAACTAAAATTCGTGTTGAAATACAAATGTTTAAAAGCTTGTATTTTTCAGACGTGTACTTATTTTACTGTTTTAATTGTATACAAACATAGTTTATGACAATATAAATTTCATCCTTAGTTTTGAATGGTCAACATCAAACACCCTTGTAGTTACCCTTCCACGTTTGTATGAAACAATGAGCGGCTAGTTCCACCTTAAGTGCGTATGCTCAATACTCAGGGTAATTTCTAAGAAATCGAATCACAAAAAAATTCGCCAAAGTCAAAATTTTTGTAGGGAACAGCGCTAGAGTACGTGGGAAGTCCCAGAGATTTTCGACTCCTATGTCATTTGATCTGGTGGTGTAGTCGGTTAGTACCTACATTCCCAGAACTGAGGAAGGGATGCGGGTTTAAGTCTCGCCAGAGTCGGAAGATTTTTAGGATATTATTTGATAAAGTTAGAAGTGTTTAACTGAATTAGATAGTATAAAGTATCTAATTCAATTATTATAATAACCTTCCTCCATCCATCTTGTATTGACATTAGAAAGCCCTTCATGATTTGCAACTGTGTGGTGAAGACCATTGAAATGGCTTTAAAAGCCCTTCAATGGGCTTCTCAAATATGAATATAGAGTGGATGGATTTTGCGTTATCGCACAGCTGATCGGACGGAAGTCATACCTGGGGCCAAAGCCATGGAGTCGCATTATGAGAGTTAATCTTAGGGCGATGTCGGTCACTAACCAAACGTTTATTTCAGTGGTGCCAACTGAAACAGCGCAAGGAGAATCTAATGAAACTGCTCGAAAATATGCGCGAGTTTCAACTCGACAAGGTTATGGCGAACCCTGACGCGCCGATACCTGAAAACATGCGGCTTATCAAGGACGAGGATATTGACAGGTATTATTTAAATTATGCCTCCCATTTTTTTTTAGTTGGTTCGATACGGATATTTTTTAAATTTATATTTGTTCCCATCCACACAACTTTGGTAAACTGTGGTTAACCTTTGTAGTTTATATTCACTAATTAAATGTATTCTTGTGTTTCCCACTGTGGTGCACCGATATCCATTAACTGAAGTAACTATTGTCTGACTCAGCGATGGACTTCAAGATCGAGTTCTTGGATGCACGCAAACGATTCCAAAAAGGAAAGATGCGCGGTCTGAAGATGGCGGTTTCTTTCTTTCTTTCTTTCTAGGTTTTTTTTTATGTGAATTCAAAACGTTATTGTATTGCATTCAAAACGTTATTGTATTATTTGCACAGATTGCGGGGCGTGCAGACTTCAGAAGAGCTGCGCGACGTGCACACACATTTCCTGCTGTACTACTCCACCGACCTGCCTGAGATGCAGAGGCTGCAGCGGGCTAAAGAGAGAAAGAAACAACTGGAGGAGAAAAAGTAACATATTGAATAAGATTTTTACCATTGCAATAAAGGGGCTACTCTAAACAAGCTATATTTTTCGGAATATATGTGGCCGTTTGCCGTGTGGTTACCGGCTTTGATTTTGCATCAACCCAACTCTAACCGCAGGTGTCGTAAGAGGCGACGTAGGGATATCCACCGGGGGCGGGGGCAACAGCGCCCCTGCATAATAATTCTACTATCGAACTGCGATCCCCAACCCGCATGCGCAGCTTAGGGATTAGGGGCATTGCCCCCATGTAATAAAATCCAAGAAGGCGCTTATCTGTGGGTGGCCTGCGTCCAGCAGTGGATCAATATAGGCTGTTGAGGTGAGGTTGACGTTTAAAAGTCAATTATTTAAACAGATATGCTCAATAGCCACAGCTCAAAAAGCTACGCTGGTGTACATGTGTGCCTTTAATTAAAAGTCAGTAACTATTTCCGATAAGATTAATGATTATCCCGCTTTACTAGAAAATAGTTCTTCCGTATGTGTTTGTCAAGCTAACTTGCTTTATTTAGAGCGCTAGCCCGTGAAGAGGCGGAAAGAAACGGCGAAGACATGGAAGAGGCCGCCGCCGCAGTAGAGGCCTTGGAGCCGGCCGAAGAAGAGGCCACGGAGGTCAAGTACGCAGTGCGGTCGGGTCCCTACGAGCTCTGCAGGAAAGCTGGACTTGGTATGTTATTTATGATCCAAGGAATTATGAAAATTTTGGTTATAATGGTTTACACTATGGGTAAATTCTAAGAAATCAAATAATAGGCTATAAATTTTAAACTTCGACGGGACTTGAATGATACAGTGACGCGGTACGGAGGGGAGGACGCGGCACTAAGTGATTTCAATGAATGATCAGTTACTTAATAATGATCTAGGGATAAAACCTCTGCCTATTTGTCTTCTGAGACTGAGCGAGAGTATGTAAAGATTGCATCCGAAAGCGTTCCAACACAGACAGACAACGAATAGGCTAGTGTCCTAAATATTCTAATAATTAGATTGTGAAAAGAATATATATAAGATTATATTGGATACGTATTTCTTCTTTGTCGTGTAAACCAAAGAATAATGTAGATATAAGCCAGTTAAAGTTACGACACTTTTTAGCAAGGTGTGGCGTTACTAGCCTCCCCCAAACTCCCAAACTTTGACGCGCTTTATTTTTGACATTTCGTGTTTGATTGACAAAAAAAATTTGCCCAATTTAAGAATATTAGAGGTTAAAACAGTCTAAGTCATAAGGGCTGTTGATTTTGTTTGAACAATAAAATAAAAGAAATTTATCTTCTGCTAATTAATCCAAGTAACGGACTAAATATAGTAATATTTATTTTAGCCGGGACACTAACCTATTAGTTTTAAACACTATGTACTAATTTTAAGAACATATTATAGATTACTATAATATATTGGTTTATCTTGACGTATTCGTCCTCAGAGCCCCTAGTAAAGAAGTTCGGATTAACCCCGGAGCAGTTTGCTGAGAACGTGCGCGACAACTACCAGAGGCACGAGGTGGAACAACAACCCGTGCCGCCGTTAGAAGCGGCCGCTGAATACGTAAGTACATTCCTACACTATGGAAGATTACTATTACTATTACTATTGAGGCATATTATTGATTATTACTATTATTATTGACGGTTACTATTGTTTGTTGCTTTTTAAAGTTAGTAGATCAACTAATTTGACAGTATTTATAATGTGAAAATGTAAATTGACGTAACCAAGTGTGCCTTGTGCTCCTACGGCGAATAAATATATGAGTATGAGTATAACTAAACACTGTTTAGAACATAAGTACAAGACCAATAATTGTTTTTTAAAGGACACCTTTAAAGTTTTTTGAGAAAATTACTATTTTTTTTATTATACTACAATTTCAACATAAAATATTAACATCATTATTGTGAGCGCTTTGAATAGCGCGCATTTTTGAAGATAAGGTTCCGACGGTTACTATTACTATTGACGATTACTATTAATATTGACGTTTGAGGCGCCGCCATAGGCAAGGTCTAAATGAGACATTCAGAAGTGGACCAATAAAGGCTGTTTAGATTCAGGTTTACAATACCTTAGGGGTTGTCCATTAATCACGTGATCTTTTTTTAGCATTTTTTAACCCCCCATCCCCCATTGGTGATACGTAGTGAGGTTTAAGACCACCCCCCCCTCCCCCTTCTCAACATCACGTGTATTTTTAGTACTTACTTGGAATCTTAAAATTTTCTGAATATTATCTTAATTTAAATACAGGTATAAACTATAATCTTATTTTATTCTGATATTAAGAACCATAATAAAAATTTATACACCAGGTTGCAAGTTTTTTTTGATTGCCATAACAATAATAATAAACGAAGATTGTAATCATAGGAAAAACATGTATTGTACTAGTACATGAATATATTTAATGTATATTGTCCTCGGACCACGGATTAGCAAGACATTCTTCAACACTAACAACTGGATAGCAAGACGAAAAAATTAATACAAGAGATATCTTGCTACACCCCCCCTCCCCCCTTGTGTAATTTTCGTGATTTTTATCAAACCCCTCCCCCCCTTTCAAGCCTTACGTGATTAATGGACAACCCCTTATCAGTAGTAATTTCTCCAGATGGGGTCAATAGGCTCAGCTCAGGAAGTGCTACGTCGAGCGGTGTACATGTGCGGCGTGCAACTCGCGAGGGACCCGCAGCTGCGCGCCACGTTGCGCGACGCGCTCCGGGAACGTGCCACCATCACTGTCAAACCCACGCCGAGGGGGCTCAAGGAGATCGACGAGAATCACAACTGCTATGGGTAAAGTCTTTGAATCCTGGCTCTTTGTCGAGTGAAAAATAATTATTTTATTTAATCTGTCAGTTAGATTTATAAGAAGACTAGCTGCGCCCCGCGGCTTCGCACGCGTTGTTCCTATGGAAACATTAAAAGGTTTTTTTTCATCCCACGGGAACAGATTTATGGGATAAAAAGTAGCGTATGTTTTATTCCAGGATTAGAATTACCTGTATGCAAAATTTCAGCCAGATCCGTCCAGTAGTTTTGGTGTGAAGAAGTAACAAACATCCATCCATACATCCATACAAACTTTCGCCTTTATAATATTAGTGTGATGTCACAAACAGAACGATGGATTTTTAAAACTTGCTGCGTTTAACGATAATAAAATAAAATAGTTGGGGGCGCCACTTTCACTGGTGTATGGGCCTTAAATGAAACGATAACAAAAAACTGAGAGTTTTAGTCATAATGCATCTCAAAACAATGCCTTGACATTTCATCAATTTCATTTTACAGCATGAAATACCTCAAGAAGAAACCAGTCCGCGATTTAACTGGTGACCAGTTTCTGAAACTTACCATCGCCGCCGAAGACAAACTCATAGACCTGAGCATCAGTGAGCAGATTGAAGGAAACACTGGACCTAGCTATTTGGAGGAACTGAAAGCACTCTATCAGAAGGTAAAAATGTGTAGTTAAAACTTAAGACATTTTCAAATACTAAAATTTTACTCGTAATAGTATATGACCGACGAGAGCTCAATAATGACTGGTTTGCTGGCCGCGATGATGATGACCGAAAGCGTCCAGGCCATCACGGCGTGGTAGTATTGCAGTCCTTGAGGGACCAGCTGAAATTAAGGACGAGGGCCAATGTCTTTCTTTATAATTTGTATGGACACACTCACGCTATACTGAGCACTGAGCACGCAACCGGGTAACGGCCGAGCAACGGACATCAGAAACAAGTCCCGCCTCGACCCTGACTCGGTGTCATCCTTTCAGTCAGCCGGTAAGGCCGATTTTGCTCAAAGAAAGTTGACAAATCATGACAAGATAACGTATCGTGTTTGAATAAAGGCAACCACACAGTAAACAAAACATAAAGAACTTCTCTACTTCTATGTAAGGTCATCTCAACTGACTCTGTGGGTTCTGTGTTGCTCCCGGAACTAGCGACATCTTCTTTCAACTTAGCAACTTAACTTTTAAAAGGTCATCTAAGTAGGCTGCTTGCTTACAATGTAGTACCAATTTAAAATCACAGTAATGCAAGCGTGTTACGTCACCACGGTCACGTGAGGCTGATTTAACATGTTAGATCAGCATCACGTGACCCTGACGCGAGTTTACCATTTAATATTACCCATGCCAAAAAAGTGCACAACGCCGCTAAAGAAGTTTTCACTTCAAAAATTTAAACAAAACCTAGAAAATCATCTACAGTAATTGAAGACGACGACGCACTGCGGCGACTAGCAAAAGAATTAATGCACAGATTCAATGTTAGAGTTAAAACAGAAAAAAAAACTACCTCCTCTGTTTCTTAGTGATCGCCCATCGTCGTCGAGTACCTTTCAATGTTACCTATTATTTTAGGAATGTGTACCTACTTTGGTACTAAGTTTATTAAGTACGTATATTATGGTCTAAGCTATACGATTTCATACATTTGTATAACACACAGTTATCTTACAGGATGAGTTCGCAGCCACAGTGCAAGCGTGGAACGAGTTACGAGCGGAGGCGGTGACCATAGCACTGACCAAGATCGTGATGCCGGAACTCCGGAGGGAGCTGAATGCAGTGCTGGTTCAGGAGTCCAAGGATTATATCCTCAAGTAAGTTTCAATTAAAATTAAGCCCACAATTAAACAGTACCTGGATGACCGAGCTTAGCTTGGTTTTTTGTTGGTAAATTTTGTTTTTTAGAAATTGTGGTATTATTATTCGCCAATAGATGTCAGGAAGACTCATATTTTTCAGTTTAGTCTTAAATTAATGACAATAAAGTTGATTATTGAAAACACAAATAAAATAGTATATCAAATGACTCTTCCTGTCATGTATTGGCGAATAGTTATTCGCCAATAGATGTCAGGAAGAGTCATTTGATTGACCATGATGACGATAAAGTTAATTATTGAAAACGTAATTAAAGGAATAAAACGACATTTTCTGAAAATGAATCCTAGCTAGATCGATTGATCGCCCGCCCTCAAAACCCCCTGTATACCAAATTTCATGAAAATCGTATGAGCTGTTTACGAGATTATATATATTATTTATAGAAATATAAAAATTAGTTAGTTTACTTAGTACGCGGATGTGATTACCAACTAAAGTTAACTACGACCCGTTTCCGTATTTTTGGGATATTATTTGATTACGACTTGTGTATTTCGAAGAA
Organism: Eupithecia tripunctaria; assembly: GCA_955876795.1. NCBI lineage: Eukaryota > Metazoa > Arthropoda > Insecta > Lepidoptera > Geometridae > Eupithecia > Eupithecia tripunctaria. Next base: position 4,490,727 of record OY041613.1, on the reverse strand, counting down.
AACAAAACTTTGGAATAATTGACACTTGGGTTTGTTAAATTCAATGTCAATTATTTCCAAAATCTTCATCTTCTATAAATCATATTCTAAGGCTTTTTATGTGTTTTTCAGATGCTGCCGTAGAAAAATATACGATTGGTTGAAAGTAGCACCGTACGAATCAAAAGTCTCTGATGATGATGACGATGAATGGGATACTAATAATGGTAAATAATCTAATATTATCTCAATTCAAACCAATGAAATTGTTTCAATTGTACAATTGTCAAGCTCTAAATACTAAGAATTCATCTTATATCTTACATAAGAGGGTTACATTGGTAATAAATCTGGCAGAGGATAACTATCGCTAGCTTATTTTGCCATGTATAAGAGAAGGAAGCTAACTTCTGCCAAGTTTTGGTTTACTCTTAACATCTGTATGCTGTGTGTGAACTGCCATCGACTGTCATACTGTTTACTACATTGTTTGCGTTAATCTATTTTCTATAAAAACTAGACTGCTACTTCTATTAAATCTATTTTCTATGTGACAGCGCTTCAAGCTGGAAATTTATATAACTTTCACATTTCCATAGAAAATTGAGTTACGCAAACTTTGTAGTAAATATTATGGCTGTTCACACTCAGCATACGGAAGTGAATAATGTAATGTCAAGACAAAATAGCGATTGCTACAGATACTTCGCACTTTATTGTCATCTTAAGTTATTTTTTTTTTAGGTATTATGAACTGTATATTTCCCAAACAAGACAAAATAAAAATTGACGTATGATTATTGACCACGATCGTTGTAACGCGGTAAAAACGACACCTACGTTAAAAATTTAAAAAAAAAAAAAAAACAAAAAAAATATTACGCAATAAATATCCGATCAACAATCATTAACTGTAACAATAACTTGCTACTAACACTTTCTTTTAATATTGAAGCCGTATACAATTTCCTGCGCCTTGTGACCAACTTATTATGTTCTTTCATCAGGTCTTCGAGTCCTGTCAATAGCGTACGTGCCAGACCGAAATCACTCCTCCTTCGCGTGTATAATAGCGGGCGGGGGCGAGGTCGCGGACCACTTGCGACTGCCGCATCTGTTATACCGACGGAACGCGTGGGACGCGCTCGAGAGAGAGAACAAACAAGCCGACATGACTGCCTTGAGACGGTATGATAAAGTTTAGACCTAATTGAAATTGAAAATTGATTTATTCATAATTAAAATTAAGAAGTGAGTTACAAAAAAAGACAGAAAAAGTAATAATATAATAATAAGAAACAATCAATCATTCAAAAATAACAATAATAATAATTTCAAATCTGATGTCATGAGGATAATAGATAAATTAAGAATTTAAAATGTCAATAGTTGTTGGGTTACTAGTGGGGCGAGCGGCCGATGTTGGTTTGTAACCCAGTGGCTCATGATGCCAGAATTGAAACCAAAACTATCGGTTACTACTGCAAGTAAGCTGTGGGTGCTGGCGCAGGTGCGTCGCATCTGATAGAAGCGAATAACGGATGTCGTAGGATCACGCAAACACCTTGGAATACATACATTTGTACTTTTTCGACACATGCCAGCTATATTATGGAGAAAAGAACATCGGTTGAAATGTTAGTGAAGTGGGGTGGACAGGTCAAACAATTGATTTTACCCAAATTGAGGTGTCAGAGTAAAGAATTTCCCTTCATCACCATCATCAGCCAATATTAGTCCACAGCTGAACATAGGCTTTCCCTCATGAGCGCCGTAGCGCCCTGCCTTCAGCTTGACGCATCCAGCATCAGCCTACAGTTTTTTATAGATCTTCATTCCACCTGGCCGAAGGGCATCCTACCATATCTATATAACCTACCCTACTATATAATTTGCCATATCGCGATCTCCACTCAAGAAGTCGTTTACCCCAGCGGTTGTCGGTCACTTCAGCTTGCTTATTCTTTGAGCTATGTCGATAACTTTGGTTCTCTATCGGGTGTATTCGTTACGAATCCTATCCTTCGGAGAGACTCCGATCATGTCCCCTTACCCCAAATACACTTATTATCATCTTGTACTGATACAATCTGAAATGTTTATTTATTTAATTCGGATTGCCATCAGCTTAACTAATTACAATAGAAGTTAAAATAATCACAGAAAGCTAATAATAGGCATTCGCTAATAGAATCGTAATAAACTACCTATAATAAGTGTGAACACTAAAATTTATGTCGTCGACAGTTGTGTACCTAACTGTTTTAAATTAATTTAATTAACATATAAAAAAACAATAGCTAATGGTTAAATTACAATCACGTTAAATTACAAACGATTGCTCCCAGTAAAGGACTAAAATATAATATAAACTTTTCCTAAGCTATATATTTCCTCTCAAAGAATTTTGAATCTACTTGCAGATTCATAATGCGCAAGAAACCCCACGTCATTGTGATCGGCGGAGAGTCCAGAGAAGCTCTGAACGTGAAAGCTGACGTTTCGGAGTGTGTGCAGCAGTTGGTGGAAGATGAGCAGTTTCCACGGATACCCATCGAGATCGCGGACAATCATATTAGCAAGCTGTATAGTAACAGTATTAGAGGAAGGGTGAGTTATAGAATATCTGCTCTTACTCCCGAATTTTGGTCCTATGTAAGGAAAACAGATGCTTTGAATAGTAAAGTGTCACAAATTAATTGATCTTATTTTTCAGAATGACTTCAGAGAATATCCCGACATCCTGCGCCAAGCGATTTGCCAAGGTCGCTTACTACAAGACCCTCTCATGGAAATCTCGCAACTCTGCGGCCCCGACGAGGAAATAATGTGTCTACGCTTCCACTCCCTACAAGACCAAATAGCCAAAGAAGACCTCATCGAAGGCATCGAACTAGAATTCGTTAACCGAATAAACGAAGTCGGCGTCGACGTAAACGAAGCGATACTAACTGGACGAGGGACAGAGTTACTCCAATTCGTATGCGGTCTCGGGCCAAGAAAAGCCGCAGCGTTAATCAAATTATTCAAACAAACCAATCAGAAGCTAGAGAACCGAACACAACTCGTCACAGTCTGTCACATGGGACCGAAAGTTTTCATCAACTGTTCCGGTTTCATCAAAATCGATACCAGCGTTCTAGGCGACAGTACCGAAGCCTACATAGAAGTTCTCGACGGTTCCCGAGTGCATCCGGAAACGTACGAATGGGCGAGAAAGATGGCGGTCGACGCTTTAGAATACGAGGATGAAGACGCGAATCCCGCTGGCGCTTTGGAAGAGATCTTAGAAGCCCCAGAAAGACTCAAAGATCTCGATCTCGATGCGTTCGCGGAAGAATTAGAACGGCAAGGCTTTGGAAACAAAAGCATAACGCTGTACGATATACGAGCGGAATTGAACTCTAGATACAAAGACCTTAGGGTATCTTATCGCGCGCCGACGCACGAGGAAATGTTTGATATTCTGACCAAGGAGACGCCTGAAACGTTCTTTGTTGGGAAGATGGTGTTAGCTTCTGTTGTGGGGATCTCTCATAGGAAACCGCAGAGAGAAATGTTGGACCAGGCTAACCCTGTGAGGAACGACGAGACTGGATTATGGGAGTGTCCTTTCTGTCATAAGAACGACTTCCCTGAACTTTCTGAGGTGAGAAATTACCTTCCATTGCTATCTTATCTATAACCTATAACTAGGATGAAGTGCACCAGGGAATGAAAATCTTAGTATAAATAGTCACGGGCATGACTTTATCGCGTTTATTTACCTTAAAATAAAGGTCTTATTTTGTGAGGTAGCATTAAATAACAGCTTTTTAACTACAACTCAACGTACACCAAAACAACAATCTTTTTGTTTCTTAAATGCATTTATGCTGAACACAGAATTATATAGTATTTTAACACGCCTTAGGTGACGGTTCGCGCCCCCATACAGACCAGAGACCGAGACACAAGTCTCCGTCTTGTCTAGCTAGCTAGACAGAGACTTGTATTTCGAGCTGTCACATCGCGGCCTCTGGTCATTGGTGTTTATTAAGATGAAACTTAAATACCGGGTCGAGCCAATAGTTGTAATTGGAGTTTTTATAGACATTCACAGTAGTATCCTGGAGTAGAAGCGGTGTTACACTCCCGTTCCCTCCCGCGTCTACTCCAGGATACTACTGTGAATGTCTAGAAAACTTTCTGACTCCAGGATACTACTGTGAATGTCTAGAAAAACTCCAATTACAACTATTGGCTCGACCCGGTATTGGAACCCAGGACCTCATTATCAGCGTTGAACATGCTGACCGCTAGACCAACGAGGCAGTCATAATTTGCTATTGTATGGATAAGACCAATGCTTTCAAAACCATGTAAAGGATTTTTAAATATTAATTTAAGAATGGGTAACTTTTGCGTCCCTTACTTTGTCTCCATTTTAAATACTCTATCCATGTCCATGCTCCAGGTATGGAATCACTTCGATGCTGGCTCATGCCCGGGCCAAGCGACCGGTGTCCGAATCCGGCTAGACAATGGTTTATCCGGCTATATCCACATAAAGAATCTATCCGACCGACACGTCTCGGACCCCACGGAACGAGTGAAGATTGGACAGACTGTGCATAGCAGGATCCTCAAGATAGATGTGGAGAGATTCTCTGTGGATTGTTCTTCGAAGTCATCGGATTTGATGGATAAGAATAATGAGTGGAGGTCAGTTTCTTACAAAGCTAATTAATTACTTGAGCACTACTTTAATTTATATAACCCATCATGGCATGCAGCGTCAGATCACGAGGAATGGGTTTTCTAAAAGTTCTAAAAGGTTTTTTAAAAGATCGGCCTTTGCCGAGTGGTGTGGGACAGTAATGGTTAAAAATAATAATACTTTGATGTGGTCTAGCTTAGCTAATGTTCTAGGAAGCAAACGATCGCATCTTTCTATTCATTGGGTGGTCTTTGTCATCTACAGTTTATGCGTCATTACATAAAATGCGTGAAATATTATTACACAATACTGTCTATACAACAGCTTCCAAAAAAATATCTATTGTTACCATAATTATATTAAATAGGACTTACCTAAACGACTTTATTATGCTAACAAGGCTGAATTTATTAAGAGGTTTTGTAAATCTGTGTCAGATCAATGTGTATGGCTAACTATAAGTTGTAAGAAAGATATATCTGGACAGACAAATTTTTATATAGAAACCGTCAATTTCTTTGTCTGTCTTTTTGCTGTTCATATTAACTGGCTGGACCACAGAAAATAGTTATTTCTGCGATCGATAGATAGTATCAATGACATAGGCAACCTTAAGCTAAACAAAATAATTAGGTGTGTCATGTGATGATGTGGCCCACACACTGAAACCATTAATAAAACAATTTGGTTTTCAACATAAAAATAAATTTCAGACCATCAAAAGACCCCTACTACGACCAAGACGCTGAAGAAAAGGACCTTCGTAAAGACAAGGAAGCAAAGAAAACCAAGGAGCGCGCGCAGTACGTCAAGCGAGTGATAGTACATCCAGCCTTCCACAATATATCCTTCGCAGCCGCTGAGAAGTTGATGGATAAGATGGCGCAAGGAGAGGTCATAGTGCGGCCTAGTAGCAAGGTAACACAAAGAGGCCAAATACTTTTTATTAAGAAAAATACTACACAAGAAAAGCTACTTCTCTTTCTGTCGGCACTCTGTGTATTCAATGGTTCGAGAGGAAGTTTTGGTGTCATCGCGCAAGGTGGTCTAATTCTTAGTCCAATCAGGCTAGCGTTGACAGACCGGCATCGGATGCGTCACACTTGTATACCATACAAATAATACCTTAAATCTTTTTAATGCGGTCAGTGTGGAGTCGACGCTAGCCAAGCCAATATTCGCTAAACGTCTACGGTCTACCTATCATCGTAACTTTCAAGCCAAGAACAATAAACTAAGCAATTATTTAATTAATAATTAAGATGGTTAATACTATTTGATAAAAAGGAAATTACCATCAAATAATTAAAACTTGTATTTTCAATTGTAATAATGGACTGTTGCAAACAATCTACAGGTAGCGTGATAATATAATATAGAAAATAGTTAAACAAATAGCCTTCCTGTCCTTGTGATTTAGGTAGACAGGCAAAGCTAAAAACATTGCATGTTGTATATTATTCCCACAAGTTTTTTGTATGCGATCTTAAATGAAAATGTAATTAACTTACCATGTTAATTGTATCTGTCCTTCACCACAGAAAAACCGATAATTATCATCAGAAACCAGTTTTACGATTGCTTTTCCTTAAAAAAATGCTATTGTGTTAAGAAAATACATAACTTAGTTTCATTTCTATTTTGTTGCAGGGATCAGACCATCTGACTGTGACTTGGAAAGTAGCAGAAGGAATCTATCAGCATATTGATGTGCGAGAGGAGGGAAAGGAAAACGCATTCTCATTAGGTTCGTATTTCCATTCAATATAACTTTTCAATAAGGTCTAGATAGATATATCTATTTAAAGGCACTTCAATCTCATTCAGTACGAATAAAAATGAGATTTATATCATGGTTATAAATGCTAATTCTTCCTACAGGTCGAAGTCTCTTGATCGGAGGTTCAGAATTCGAAGATCTGGACGAAATCATCGCACGCTACGTCACCCCAATGGCCGGCCACGCGCGCGATCTCATCTCATACAAATACTATAAACCTCTCAATGGCATGCGAGACAAAGGCGAGGAGATTCTCAAAGAAGAGAAAGCGAAAAACCCCAACAAAATACACTACGTTATATCCGCAGCTAAAAATTACCCGGGCAGGTTCCTACTGTCCTACCTTCCCAGAGCTAGATGCACGCACGAATACGTTTCAGTAACACCAGATGGATATAAATTCAGGCAGAGAATGTTCGATTCGCTGTCTGGGTTGCTGAAATGGTTCAAAGAGCATTTCCGGGACCCGCCCCCTAGCGGGACCCCTGCGAACCGAACGCCGGCGATGCGTACCCCGCACGGCATGACGTCAGCGATCTACCACACTCCAGCGGCTCACACGCCTGCCTTCCACACTCCTGCGCACACGCCCGGCCCAGCATACATCAATACTCCATACACGCCATCCGCTCAAACTCCCTACATGACTCCGTTTGCGACCACCCCCCGCCAACCAGACTTCCTAACCCCTGCCGTTCCTAGACACAAACCGCAGCCGGTAATCCCTATGCCGCAGCAGCTGCCTCCAGTCTACACCGAGCCGTCGGATTGGCAGAAAGCGGCGGAAGACTGGGTGAGGCATAGAACGGTCCGTGACACGCCGACGCCTCGCAGTGAAGGTATCTCGACTCCTAGACAGTCGCAGCGCACGCCTAGGATGGATGCGAGAACAACGCCCCGACACGATATGCGTTCGACTCCGCGACACGACTCGCGGTCGACCCCGCACGGCACGCCACATCACCATTCCGGCCGCTCGTCTAGAGCCGCATCCGCCCGGTCAACTCCTCATACGAACACCTCCCCTCGATCCATGTCTATGGGCGACGCGACCCCACTCTATGACGAGAACTAAAGGGTATATTACACATGGCGATTTATACGTCGATGCGCGTTTTTCGAAACGCGCGAACCTTGATTAGTTCGTGAAGTAAATTGCAGTTTCCTTTTTGAAATACGCGCTTCGACAACAGTTAAGTCGTGATGTGTATAGAACACTCCAAACCAAGACTGACCCCATCGAGTCGATGTCTAGATATTTATTTTTGTACGGCGACGGATATGACGAACGCTTTACGATGTATATCGAAATCCTATTTTATAGCCAATGCTCCTATAGTATGTTAAATGTTCGATAGGTTGATGATATTTAATATGACATGATTATGACCAAAATGAAATAGATAGTCAATTGTATATTTATGTTAAAATCGCATACATCAAAGCTGTATCTAATAAGGTGTTTACTGTCCTATGTTGTACGTGGGTGGTAAATTGTAAGATTCTGTTGATTCAAGAAACTTTATTTATAATTATGTTTGATCATTGATCACTTCTGCAAGCCACTATCCAATTACATTTTGTTACATGCTTGCAAGATGATACATTTTCCACCAAATCACACATAAATAACAATTTAAGTATATTGTCAGCTTGAAACTTGATTACGTAGGTAACATTACATTGTACAACAGTGCATTGTACGAAATTACATTATACAACAGTACATTGTACTTGTATCCTATGATAATAAAAACAGTAACATGTATTACCGTTTTAGAGACTGCAGAGCGTTAGAACGTATTTTAATGTCGGCTTCTGCAGTTTATACAACAGCGTGGTTTAATCTGATTACTATAGCTTTCCCTAAAAATGGATGCAATATTAATCTCGTTGATGGACTTACGCCCGAATACTCAAATGCAACTTCCATTTGAGCGCGTATCGTGTAGCGATTTTTTGAGTTTTCAGTAAATATATAGATTAGATTTACATCTGATAAACTAGAGATTTTAATCTGAGTTGCATTTGAGTATTCAGGCGTAAAGCTATTAAACCAAAGCAACTCTGTCTGTATAACTTTCTAATCTAAAGAAAATAGGTTCAAATTCCAAAGGCTACTTTGCATCCATCACTTTAACCATCAAAATTAAAATCCTGCGAACGTGGTAGACGATTTTCTATTTCACGACTAGCGGCTCGTCCCAGCTTCCCACGGGTGGACATTTATTTATTTAAACATATAAATATAGTCTATGTTACTCAGGGATAATGTAGCATGCTAATGCTAAAGAGTTTTTGAAATCCTCCTGTTCTTTTTGAGTTTACTCGTAACAAACACACAAATCTTTCCTCTATATAATATGTATTAGATAGTTTAAATGGTTATATTGGCTGAGCTGTGAACAAGAAGAATTAAAAGCAGAAATTATTTCTGTAAAATGTCTACCAATGGGTAGTAATAACCTTTCGTAGGTTAAGGTTAGTGCAAGGCCGCGGTTTTTCACAGCAGTTCTCTTAATAGTTACGATTAAAATTATGAGAATCTATAATGTCTATTAATTTAAACAACCCATTATGAAGTAGATAAGTGGTATGCACTCATCGGTTTTGTAATTAGAAATCGATGTTTGCACCGAAAAATCCGAAAAAGAGCTAACTAGACTACCGAAAAAATATTTTTCAGTGGCCCAGACAACGGGACCAGCTGAACGGGAGCTCGGGAGCACGCGCAAGAAACGCGGTATGCACTTCTAAAAGTAGCAAAACTTTCCCTATTTAATGTTAATGTTGATCAATATTGTTGCAAAACTCTAGAAAATTATTATTCAAACTAGGCATTAAGGCCCATACACCAGTGAAAGTGGCGCCCCCAAATATTTTATCTTATAATTACGTTAAACGCAGCAAGTTTTAAAAATCCTACGTTCAGTTTGTGGTATCTATTATAAGTTATTTATTAATGCCTCTGTAATAGTTTCATTTTGTAAAGCTTAGGCAGAGATACGAAGTTGCGCTTTTTGGCCACCAAACTCTATTTTCGCATCTCCTCTTACACTACACATATGAGATAAAATTATTAAAGAGGTCTTAAAAAATAGCTTATAATAGATACCACAAACTGAACGTAGCATTTTTAAAAATTTCTACGATAATGATAAAATAGGTATCGCTGTCATATTGGCTCGGGTATGCGCCTAAACTCAAACTAAAGCAAGGCTGGCCTATGAATTTTCCAGGTGAGCCAAATCTCTTAGACTGGCGGGGCGTCGTCGCCGCCGGGCCACTACTACTACCTACTATTCAGTACCTGGATGAACGAGCTTAGCTCGGTTTTTATTGGTAAATTAGGTTTTTTAGAAATTATAGTATTTAAATGTATATTCGCCAATAGATGTCAGGAAGAGTCATATTTTTCAGTTTAGATCTGATGTTGAATAGGGTAAAGTTTATTATTGAAAACACGAATAAAATAGTATTTTACAATTAAATACACACTATAAACTAATTAGGTATTTACTTGTTAAAATAACGTAGTATCTTAAGACGAAATTATTATTTTCAATTTGTTTTTTTTGACAAGTAAATTCACGGTATAAACTAGTATCTTTTTCAATGGTACTAAGGACACATAGTAGTATCACTTGTACCATTGATGGTACAAATCAATGGTACCATAGACACAAGGGGTATTCGCCAATAGATGTCAGGAAGGGTCAATAGATTACGATAAAGTTTATGAAAGTTTATTGAAAATACGAATAAAACAACGCTTTAAATTTGCATAGCAAGGTCGCGCAATGCTGGAAAATCGTCACTAGAAACTTTTTCCAAAAATTCAGCGGGCAAATTCAAATGCCCAGGCGGGCCACTTCGTGACCCGCGTACCGGGTGTGTCCGTGGTTTGGCCGGCCTTACTAAATAAAAATTTAGTAAGTACTTTTTAAAAGGAGCATCTTTTTCAAAGACCTCAAAGTGTGAATATTTTATAAACTATTTTTGTTTTTTGGTTTGCTATGCTGAATTACTATTGAAATACTACGTTTACAGCTTCGCCGACTTTCTGAGAATTCCAACGTTTCCAGATACTGGAACGAAAGAATAATCGCTTGAAAAGCTTCAAGAGAACAACATATCTAGCAGGATAATTACTTCTTCGTTGCAGAGATCCAATGGTAAATCCAACTAAATTTGGTAAGTCCAATATTTCCTCTTTTATCTTATCTATTTACTACTAGGAATTTGAGTATTCGTTGGGTTTAACAATTTTATTTATAAAATAATAGCGGAGTTAGGGAAGACGTCCAGCTTTGGAATAACTTAGACAGAAGATGATGATGATTAGTCTAGTTAGGTTTACAGCGTATTGGGTTCTTCAAGTTCTAGATTTCTGTCAGAAGAAATCGTTCTTCACTCTCGGTAAAACTGTACCTACCTACCTAGTTTTTCAGTTTTCATTACCTACAACAAAACAATTCTGTTCCTAACAGCAGTAGGCGTAAGCGCAAATCGCCACGCTGCGCATGCGGGTTTTGGGGATCGCAGGTAGATGGTAGAATTGTTCTGCAGGGGCGCCCACCCCCGGTGGATATCCCTTATTCGTCTCTTACGACACCCACGGGAAGAGATGGGCTGGCGCAAATTCTAAGCACCACACAACTCAATTATATGAATAATTATTAAAACATTACAAAAAGTGGTAACTTCGGGATTTTCTCTATCGAGTGAAGTTCATTGGATTTTCTAACTGAATGGTACTAAGTATATATCTTTTTTTTAGAATTTTAAACACTTATTTTCTATGTATCAGAATTGTTTTGTGGTAGGTGTTTTTAAAAATTGCAAAAGCGCGGCATCTGCTGGTATACCAAGCCTCACAAAATTACATATTCAACAGTTTGTCATCGCGCGAAAAAATAACAGGTTTCCTTCCAACCATCATTAAAAATCATTGTACCGAATATACCTACCTAATACGTGAGAGGTTCATCCGGCGATTACATTCAGTTGAAGATTCGTGGTCGAGTCGCATGCGCCTGCGACATTAGATACATTCGATCGGTAAAAGGAAAACAGTGTGGAAAAGGAAAACAGGTTTTAAGTTTTGGAATTTTGCTTGTGGTGGGCGAAGTGTGCTGATAAAGTTAAAAATAATTTTCAGAAATTAAACAAAAAATTTGGTTTCGATTTTGGGTTTTAAATTCCTGAGATTATTTAAACAATATTTATGTAATGTCTTCATAACTAAATCGCTATAATACATTCGGAAACAAATCTTATTTCCAATTCAGCAATAAAGCAAAATATCTACTAAAATAAATCAAAGTCGTCTCAAATAAAATACACGTTAAACCTGACATTTGCAAATACCAAACCTATTAGCGCATTAGACACATCATTAGTCAAAATTTTATTGTCAACATAGTATTAAAGAATAGCAAAAAAATAACTTATTCCGAAATAACTAGGAGATGGTCGAATATGACGAAATAATCATATGTCTATATGATTATTTCGTCATATTCTCTAAAACCCTACAAGTTACGGGTTTCCTGAAGGGATAGAAAAATACAAAGCGTGCATATAAGGAATCGAAGCAGTTTCTTCCTCATAATAAGGCAGTATCAACGTATTCTGTAAGTGATAAGGATTTTAATAGCCACAGTATAAAGAAAGTACTTAGGCACATTAAACTCGTGCATGCATGTAATTAAATCTATTTTAATTACTAACTTCAGGAGAAGGTTCTGTTTTCGTCTGTGTGTTTTTTTTGTCTGTATGTTCACCGACGTCTCCATCAATTATGGACCGATTTTAAAAAATATATCGCTGTTGTACCTGTAGCATTGTTCCGAATTGATCACATAAACGTTTCATTCTCGAAAGATAAGTATTTATCGCGTCAAGCTTAAAAAACAACAAAATAATTTAATTTTTAGTTGAATTTGAGGCGGTTGTTTGTTTTAAAAACTTTAAACCGACTTCATTTATATGTATGGTTTTCTCATGGATACCATTTACAGAACTGGACCAATTGGAAATGGGACCACTCGAGAAGCACCAGCTTTCAAATAAAAATAGAATTATCAAAATCGGATCACCCAGTCAAAAGTTCTGAGGTAACAAACATAAAAAAAATACAGTTGAATTGAGAACAGCCTCTTTTTTGTTTTAAAGTCGGTTAAAAAAAGTACCTAATTCTATTCCTATCCTATTCACGAGAAAATTATGTGTGTTGTGCGCTGAAAAAGTATCTAAATTCATCCTCTAATTTCACTCAAATTTATCTCTAGCGGTTCCCATGACAACGGACGTAAACAAGAGGTTTACAACGTTGATGCATGGAGGATATCCAAAATGTTCTTGTATTTACGAAGATGGATAGTATAGAACGAACGAAGATCACTTCTGGACTGATGATTTTGTTACAGAGTCTCAAAATTTGTACCTATTACTAAGCCTCCTGTCTGTCTGTAAGCGGGCTGTATTTTATGAACCGTACAAGTAAGGCAGGCGAAATTTTGACAGAGTGTGTATTTCTATTGTTGCTTTAACGATAAATCATCATTATCATCAGCGACAATGGCATCCATGAGAAAACCATAAAATTTAATTCGGTTTATAGTTTTTTTTTAAATAGACCCAATTACGTATTAAAAGCCTTTTATTATGATTAACTGATGTTAAGCATTTTAACATGATAGAAGTTAAAGTTAAGCTAGAAAATGTTTAGGTAGGTAACATTGTTTTCTAAACCCTAGACCTTTTCAAATAATAAAAATATATAATCAATTTGATCAATAAACAATTTGTTTGTGTTAAATTTAGATAAGATAAAAGTAGAGCACAATTCTACTTGGGTCATAAGCTGGCCATAATACCTCCTACTTCCGAAACGGAATTCCTGATTAATAACAAACCCTGTGTCTGTGTGTATTTTAACCGACTTCAAAAAAAGGAGGAGGTTCTCAATTCGACTGTTTTTTTTAATGTTTTTTACCTCAGAACTTTTGACTGGGTGGTCCGATTTTCATAATTCTTTTTATATATGAAAGCTGGTGCTTACTGTGTGGTCCCATTATAATTTTGTTCCGTTCTGATTCTGACAATGGAATCTATGAAAATTCATGAAAATACTATAAAAATTTAAGTCGGTTAATAGATTTTTTTAAACAAAATTAATAAGTGGTCATCAGTTTAGGTTAGGCCAAAAAAGTTTTGTTTGTTGAATTAAATTTCTTGTACGAAACCCATCCCAAGACACGTGACAAACAACAGATGGAGATTAACTAGTAGAACGTGATTGTAGCTATGTGTGTGTAGGTAGGTATAGATACCTAATTAAATGTTTTTTTGAGATAAGGTCGAAAAAACTTGTTGATGTGTCAAGGCATTTGGATCATCTTCCGCAATTTTTTAATGTATACCTAATTATTGCTTGATCGCGCTGAAATTAAATTTAGGATGATTGACGCTCAAGGATTTAACACTATAAAAAGTAATGCACAAATAATTTTGTTATTTCATAAATTAACTAGCAGTGCCTCGCGGTTTCACCCGCGTGTTTCCTGTTCCCGGGATAAAATATAGCCTATGTCACTCCCTGAAAAAGTAAACTTTATAATGATAATTTTTTTTTATAGGTCTAGTAGTTTCGAAGCCTATTCAATACAAACAAACAAACAAATCTTTCCTCTTTATAATATTAGTATAATAATCTTTTGGTTTTGATTGAGCGCTGTGTGGTGTTTATAGAGCACACAGGTAGGTAAGGTACGTATTTGTTTGTTTACGAATCAAATAAACGGACGTCTTTGAATGTAAAAAGGAATTTAAAACACGTTTTCCTTAAAATAAGTAAATAGTTACCATCGAAAACGGTTTCAAAATGTTATTTAGTCTGCCACTGGCCTAAAGTCATGTGGAGCGAATCCTAACAAGAAACTGTGTTTCTAGCTTTTTATGGCTATGATTAATAAATACATCAAGTTTATTGGAAGGTTTACAACATAATACCTACTTATTTAGGAGAGCGAGACAAATATTTTTTTTTAGATTCGGTTAAAAAAAGTTTTTTTTTGTCTAAAAATTACGTGTAATAAATGATAAACGTGTTTCGGTGTAGGTATCTGTTTGTGGCAAAGTATGGCTTTCGGAGGGATGAACGGATTTGGATTTAGTAAGGTGAATTAATCGACTGTGTTCTTTATAAAAATCATAAAGGTTTATTTAACATGTTCATATTAATGACTTTGACTTGTATGCGTTTTGTCGTTTTTTTTTTTGTATATTAAATAATAAAGAAATCGATGCAAACATCAAATGTTATGAATGGCAGTACATTACATTTGAACGCTTGTTCTCTACCTACTGAGAATTTTAATGATAAAAATATGTTCCTTATTTAGTTTGGTAAAAGGTAAGTTTTTACAAGTCTAAACCAACAATTGTTCGCTGTTTCAATGTCACAGATGATTATTGCATAAATTAAATGCCTCATTAAAGAATAAAAACTCCACTTAACATCTTCTTTCACTTCTTTGGTTTAAAGAAAAAAATATTGTCATGTCTTATAAGCAGTGATCGGAATTATGAGGGCTAAAATACCTACTGCTCGAAAAATAACAGAGGCAAGTGGAGACACTTTAGCACTAAATATTTTTTCAGCCCAATTGTTTCGGTTTTCGGGAAATTACTAAATTACATCTAAAATTAACTCTGTAAAACAAGTATCGAATTAATTATCGATGTATATTATTTTCAAATGAAATGATAATGGTTTCTTTGGAACGATGTGTTTATTACAGTCTTAAATATAGGTAACTCAGTTTGTAATTCGGCCTCCCGCGATACAGGTTCTGAACCTAGTGCGGGGACCAACAGTAAACTATATAACCCCTTTTGTAATAGTAATAAATGATTTTTTTTGTATTTTGTATGTACCTAAGTAAAAAGGTGCAGAAGGTAATGTAATTCCACCTTATAAGCCTATGAATAACTAACATACGAAAAGTAAAAAAATCTACATTATAGTTTTCACCCATTTATTAATTTTGTCTAACCATTGGACCTCAACATAAACTCAATATCTAATTATTAAAGTAATCAATTTTAACAACCTTGATAATATTCGGTTGATGAGGAAATTAGTCTGTTAATCTAAATTGCTAAAGGCTTTTTTATTGCATTGAAGTACAGCGAGTGGGCTTAATGCAGAGGTATTTTCTACCTGCCCACCAGGTTTTATCAGGAATAGAGTTTTCCTTGTCAAGTTGTCAACTTGTCACCATCAGATACATTTTCTTCCGGAGAATTAAAATAAATTATTAGGAGTTTATCTATATTATGTATATTATATATAACTTCAAGATTTAAACGATTTTTTTGCGCTTAAAATCTATTTAAATGTAGAGCTCACTCGCCAAATCCTTTTGCTAAATTAATCAACTTAATGCATCTCGATCTGTATTTCTGTAAATAAAGTTTTCTAGTTTTATTTTGACTCGTTCAGATGAACACCAGCTTAAATAAGTATTGCTTGGTCATATATGTAGGAAGATTCCGTTAACAAAAAAATTAACTTATGTAGTTGTTACAAGCTTTGAATGATTTTAAAATATTGGTCAATAAATCAGTTTTAGATTATATTTTTCTAGTACAGTTTTAGCGAGCCTGAAGAACAGAGATTCAGAGCTTCTAAGAAGTTTTAGAATAATTTTAATTTGTTCGTAATATTTTGCATAATACGAAGCTGCTTCTAGCCATGTACTCCACCTTGTTATGACAGGTTCTGGTGGCAATGGCATGTTCGGAAATCTTTCTTTTAATAATTTTACTCTCTTGGGAGCCATTTAAAATATTTATTACATTTTAAATTCACGTATCAACCACATACATATGCATATTCTGCCCTTATTTGTTCTGAAACTCAGCTAAGAGCGTGTGCAAAACAGGTAAAATGTCACTGTATCAAATTCGACAAAAAGTTTTTTTTTAATTCTGTAAAAGATGCGTACACAACTAGGGTAGCTACAGGAGTGAGTGAAGCACGCACAACGACTCTTTGAATGCGCAACACGCCCTCAACAGAATTATACAGTTATACAACAATGTTATAAAAATAAAAAACATTTTGCAGTCGTTTATAATAATGATTTTTATCATTAACATTAGTTTCAATAAAATTTACATACTTTCTTTCCTACAGCAACAATTTTTCTAATTTTCGGCCCAATTGCCGAAAATTGGCCGAATAAAATTGTTGTAGTAAGGAAGTCTCCACTTTTTTTGACTCTGTTCTATGCACTTTAGGTATTTTAGCCCTCATAATTTCGATCACTGCTTATAAGTTACAATACAACTCGCAAAAAATGGCGAAAATCGTATTTTTGTTGTAGAGTTACAAAAATAATGTAAATAAAAAGAAGAGCAAATTTTGGCAAAAAAGAAGGGGATTTCAATATCGATCTAATTAAAATTCGGGAGATGGGGTAGTAGCCTCCCGAAAGTGGAACGCTCAAATTAGGTTAAATTACGTCCACCCACCTCGGTCATAGTTGGTTTCACCGTCGCCGTTCGTGTTTTGCATTGCATGCGTATTGCTGTTTCGGTCGCATTTCGGTTTTGATACGTCTTTCCATCTCTGTTGTTCATTATGTAGGTAATATTACAAAAAATTGGAAATAGCGTGTCTTTGCGTTTAGTTGTAATTGTAACACAACACAGATCATTTGTTGAGTAAGCGCGCTGGGAAAACATACCATATCTACATAATTTTATGTATCTATGGACTTAGGTTGAGTTTACAAACGTTGCATCTATATATATTTATATAACAAGTATCGCCCAGATAAATATATGCAATGTAGGTATGTTATGTATGCCATGCTTTCTGTGCGGAAACGTCGCTAAGCAGATAATTTCAAGAACAACAAGCGAGGATTATGCCGGTTATCCTTTAAGGCCAAACACAGTAGATTAAGTACATAAGTGTATCTACTATATCGGAGCGGAGCTGAGATTTATAAGGGCTCGTATACACGGACAGCACGTCTGAAATATACGGACGACAAGTTGCTGACAGCAAGACTCAACTGTATGAATGAAATGAAAATATTTAATGAACAAAGAAATACACAATAACAATGGTTAACTTTATGTTAGCTAATGTAAGGTGTTATCAGTTTCTCGTTAAGTAGGTAATATTATGTATAAATTACATAGATTGGTTTGATTTAGGCATGTAGAGATCAGGAAAGGTTCGTCTTTGAGGCATTACAAATTGTTCATAGTCATTGTCTAGGAATTCACTTACAGAGTATATGGTTTTATCTAGTAAAAGAAGTTTCACATTATAAAAAAATATTGTTCACAAGTTATGAGTCGAAAGTTGACAAGTTGTGGGCGATTGCAGCCGACGACGACTGGTCGAAGAGAGGTCCGTGTATTTGATAGTGCAGTCCGTGTATACTAGCCCTAAGATGGCGAAAAAGTAGACTGATGTAGAATGTCACTGTGACATCGCAACATATATTTACGTCCTCTGTGGCGCGGTGGGCGAAGGTCCGCCTGCGACGCAGGAGGTTGCGGGTTCGGTTCCCGCCTCGGGACAAATGTGTGTACGATCGTAGGGATTATGGCACCTCTGAATTGTAGGTTAGGTTAGACCTAAGCAATTAAACTTCTGCACAAATTCTGATTGAATGAAAAATAGAGAAGAAGAAAAAAAAATATGTGCCATAATTCAAATGAGTTAAATAGTAAGATTCAAATAAGTTAAATAGTAAAATTCAAATATGTTAGGTAAATAGTAAAATTCTAATATCACAGTAAAATACAGATAAATTAAATAGTTAAATGCAAATAAGTTAGGTAAATAGTAAAATTCCAATAACATAGTAAAATTCTAATATCATAGTCAAATTCAAATAAGTTAAAAAGTAAAATTCAAAAGAGTTTTTTAAATACAATAAATACAAAATAAAAACTAAGGTGGTTCGTATATCTTTTTTATCTTAATAAGAGTTTCAATATCTATGATTACAGCCATCGAGTTAGAATCCTGTTCTAACTCGATGATTACGGCTTATAAGTTTCGATTGAAATCTTCAGTATCACCTTGGCTTTTTGTTGCATCAAAACACTTAACCATCATCAGGAAAAGAAGGCTAAACTAGGAAGTAACCAGTCACCTATGCGTTACTGCAACTACCTTATGATTTTCGCATCACCTTTCACTTCATTAAAGGTATGCAACCACAAAAAAATCTATCGCGAACTAAGACCTTCAAACGAACTGAAAAAAGAATAAGATCTCGAAGATATCATCAGATCAGATACCTAATTGTAATAACATCTACAGTCGATTACAAGAGTGTTAGGCAGTCTTGATTTTTTTACTGTAGCAGTTTACTTAAATTATTTGTTTATAGAATGTTCAATTATTGTACTATGCAATTCAGCAAATATTTTTCCTCTTCCCGGCCTGTCGTCCCATCGGATTATGAGAGCGAGGGAATAGAGTGTGCTTCTGTGTTTGCCCAGATCTGGGCACTAGCTAGCGCCCGTGAGACTGACAGCCGCAGCCGCCGTGGTACCTACTTAGGTAAATGATGATGATGTCGATGATGTCCTCCTAGCCTTGAAAGTGGTCCTCCTAGCCTTGAAAGTGGTCCTCCTAGCCTTGAAAGTGGTCCTCCTAGCCTTGAAAGTCGGCTAGGAGGACATCATCGACCTTATTACCTTAGCACTTAGGTACTTAATTTTAAATACCTTTTTTGTTTTCGTATAAGAGTGTAATAGGCCTTGCTCAATCTTCCAATGAAGTTTTGTTTGTGAAATATCTTCACGTTTCTTACTTTATCCTCATGATGCCATCATTTATTTTCTTTTGTTTTTCCTTTACAGTCGTTATTGGCGAATACATAGTAAAGCGTCACGTTTTTTTGACAGGTTTTCATTTAAACTGGCAAAAAGCCACGACTTAAACCTGAGTTGCGTTTGAACATTCGGACGTTAAAGTCTAAATTACAAGGATCTTGACCGTTTTACACAAGAGAGTAAAATAATTACTTAATATCTATGGAGAGCCGTTCCAAATTCGAGACACAGTCAGAGTTTACTTTAAACTAGAGCTCACGAACTTTTTAAACTTTCGCGATTTGATAAATAATCATTAAACGAGAGCTCACCAACTTTTGCTCCTGGCTGTACACATATTGATTAAACTTTAACTGCGTAGATTAGAAAAACAATACTCTTTGTGGTTGGATCTCACGATGCGATGGGTAATCCCTTAGTTTATCTGCGAGATTCCATCCGGCACCCGTCGCTTGGCTTGAAAAAAACGCAAGTTTTTCGTGCAAAAATATGTATAAAGTAGCTGGCTTTTATTATATTCGTTTAGTACATACTTACCTGCCTTTAAGTCTTAAGAAATTATTGTGTACGAATGTATAGCGTCTTTATTAAAAACAAATGAAACGTATTCGCCATACAAGCTAAACAAAATTTTTGTCTATTTTAAAATGTTCAACTCAATTGTCACCGTGACTTTAAAGTTCAAATGAGTTTAATTTTAAATTAACAGTCCTTTTAATTTAACTGCCTTTAGGTTTTGGTAATAACAGTAAAATGGCTGAATGATACAAGTGACTGTTTTAAAGTGACGAGAGCTAGTTAATTCATTTGTTGAAACTGAAGTGATCGTATAGTGACCGACTTTGTTATTAACAAAAGTGTCCAGTGAAAAGTAACAAATTGGGAAAGTATTCCCTGATACATCGACATCGATCAAAGTTTTCGCCGGAGGCCACGAAATACCTGATGGATCGAAGCCATCACGGCTTTAGCACTGGTTAAAGGATCGAGTGAAAAGTGACTGGCCCGAAGTGGCCTATCAAAAATGACAGCAGAAAAATCTGAAGTAGAAAATCCAGAGACAATGAAACCTGGTGAGACTTGGAGGATTTTGAAAAACGTGGTCGTTATCAGTCTGGCTTTTATGGTGCACTTCACTGCATACAGTGTGAGTTTTATTTGATTTTCATTTATTTGCAGCTAAACTACTTGCTTTTATGTACCTACTTAAAATGAGGCCATTCCAAACATATACCTAGCGATAATCTACATTTTTTTACAAGATCCTTGTTTAATTTTTAGGGTTCCGTACCCATAGGGTAAAACGGGCGGGACCCTATTACTAAGACTCTGCTATCCGTCCGTCCGTCTGTCTCCAGGCTGTTGTATCTCATGAACCGTGATATATGATATATATATTATATATACAGTTAAAATTTTCATAGATGATATATTTCTGTTGCCGTAATAACAACAAATATTAAAAAAACAGAATAAAATAAATATTTAGGAGGGCTTCCATAAAATAGACAAGATTTTAATAAATAGATAACTAGCGACCCGCCCCGGCTTCGCACGGGTGCAATGCTGATGTTTTATAAAAAAACCTCTTGAATCACTCTATCTATGTATTTAAAATTAAATACATAGATAGAGTGATTCAAGAGGTTAAAGTATTTAAAAAACCGTATGAAAATCTGTTGCGTAGTTTTAAAGATCTAAGCATACATAGGGACAGACAGACAGCGGGAAGCGACTTAGTTTTATACTACTTATGTAGTGATGGCACGGAACCCTTCGTGCGCGAGTTGACTCGCACTTGGTCGGTTTTTTAGTATTATTAAGTACCTATACCTACCTATACCTAACCTACCCATAGCCGTTTATCGCTCTACGTTTTAAATGTACTGGTTTTACAATATGTTTTTTATTTTACAACTAGTTTCGCCCCGCGGCTTCGCACGCGTTTTTCCTATGGAAACGTTTAAAGGTGATTTTTATTCCAAGGGAACTGATTTATGGGATAAAAAGTAGCCTATGTTTGATTCCAAGATGAACTAGGACTGGTACCTGTAATAAAAATTTCAGCCCGATCCGTTCAGTAGTTTTGGCGTGAATAGGTAACAAACATCCATCCATACATCCAACTATCAATACATATACTTAATATTAGTGTGATAATGTAAGTGTAGATTAAGATTGAAAAGGTATAAAACACTATCTATCCCCCTTATTCATAATTGTCTGCAATTGTTAGCACACAGCTAAATCTCGCTCTGTCTTCTTCTATTGACTGCCCTGTCTTCAGCTCGCCGTATCCAGCATCTACCTGCAGTCTAAATGTAATTATTTACATTTCTATGATTGGCAGTAATATATTGGTGATTTCTACACTACTCCTCTCCGCTCTGCTTTGGAGGAATGTACGTAAACCGGTGCGGAGTGCGAATTTTGATCATAGTATCACGTTTTGTAACAACTGAAATTAACAACTAAAACTAAACTAAATTAAACAACTGAAATTCAAATTAAAATTATTACTTCCTCCGTTCTGCTATGGAGGAATGTACCTAAATCGGTCTAGGGTGCGAATTTTGTTTACAAAATGTGATACTATGAACAATGATGTTATCCCTTCGGTTGTGGGGAGATCTCCTTTTTGTAGAAAAAAAATGGTTTTTTAAGTATTTAGAACGACTTTTCTACAATAAACTGGCAAAAATTGTCTCATCCTGATTTCAAGCTGGAATTATTAATACATTGCAAATACATGACTATAACAAATGTTTAATGTGTTAGCTTATTACATAACGATTCCAACAATATAAGATAGACGTATAGTTCCCTACAAAACTTTAGAGATATCGTCATTTGAATCACACTCGACGATACCGCGCGAACCACCCAGAAAAGCTCCCGACACTTCCGGCCATTTTGCAAAATGGTGGCGACAGCTGAAAGGTTATTATGATTGAAATCGAAATCGAATTGAACTATTTGTTTATAAATCTTCTGCCTTATTACAGACATTATTAATTATTCTTTTGGTAGGTGCATGCTTGCTTGCAGTCTAGCGTCGACAGACATCTGACGCTCCCACTGCACTGACATCATCAAACGTATTTTAGTACTATTTGTATACTTCGCCATAAAAGTACGTCCAATGTTCTTCACCACACTCAACGGACGCATCAGACTGTCTGCAATGCCGATGATTAGTCCCATTCTGTGGTCCCATTAGTGCTGTAGGGATGACGTCATGGATTGCCGATCAGTAGACTTACTCGCACGCTCTCTCTTTCCGCCTTTTCTCACCCGCGCACCATACCTACCGTCATCGGTCGGGTAGTCATTAAAATTCGTATTCAGTATTCAGTATTTATTGCATTCATACAATCAGGTCTTAGTGATAAGGTGAGTTTAAGTTAAGATCACAGTATGTACCCATTGTGGGTCTTGCAATGGAGAACAGGCAGGTATCGCGCAGTATCTTAAAATTAATAATACCTAATGAACTTAATATTATACTAATTTATAATTTAATTTGCGAGTCGCAAGTCGCGTCAAGTTTGTAATAACAACGTCCGCTTGCTATGAAAATCCGGATGTCAAAGTTGATAATTCGTTTGCTAAAATGGCGTTCACGTTGTCGGCAATCCGGTTGCTGCGGTTACAATGGAGGCACCACCCGGCGCTATGGTCAAAAAGTCCGTCTGATGCGTTCAGTGCGGAGCGTCCGATGCTGGCCACTCGACTCTAGCCCTTATACTTAATGTAAAGTAGAGACCAAAGCTCTATGGTAGACTTTATTCTTAATTCTTAATGTTATTGCACAAAATAATACAATATGGTAAAACATTTAAAAGAAAAATAATGGCGACTCAACCTAACAAATTATGTTAAGATGCCTATAATAAGAGCTATTTTGCTGCGACATTGGTCTATGTTCTAAAAAGGTTATCTTCCATAATTTTTCCGGATGTTAAAAGGCCATGTTACTTGTTTTTCCTTGAACACAGCCACCTAATCGCAAGAAAAACTGTAACGAATTTAGACTAGGTTAAGGTCTTTTTACGATAACAGCCCGACCAGAAAATACATTTGAAGATTTCTTTTTATTACTTTGATACAAGAATTTATACCATGTCAGGAATCGAACCGCCTTCCTTCTGGGTCTAAGGTGAGCAGTCCAGTCATTGTCTTGTGTAAGCACAACAGAGTTGAGAGAGTCGTCTCTTGAAAGTAGTTGAAAATGTGACAACTCAGAGGTTAGGTAGAACATGAGTAGGTATATCATAGCTGTGTGGTACTGGGTTAGAATTGCACCACCCATCTCTTCCTGCGAGTCGTAAGAAGCGACTAAGAGATATCTACCGGGGGCGAGCAGCAGTGGCCCCAGCAGAACAATTCCACCACTGAACTGCGATCCCCAACCCGCATGCCCAGTGTGGGGATTATGGGCATTACCCCCATAAGATAAAAGCCAATGGCAATGGGAGGCCTGCGTCCAGCAGGTGATCGATACAGGCTATTGAGGTTGAGGTTGAGGATTATATCAAAGAGGTCAAGAATCAGTGTTCATCATCATAATAATGCAGCCTGACTTCACCTGCTCCTCTGCTGGGTGAACAAACAAACAAACAAACTCCTGGACCTTCTGTCTGATCCCGCTGTAGTTCTAGAAACAGACTAAGCACGCAACGTATGCGATGAAATGTAGGAAAATTCTGATGGCGTGGCGAACGAGAAGTGCTATGCCGTCTTTTTTCATACCAATTCAAGCGTCGCCGCATGAAAGATAAGAAAAAAATTGTAAAACGGCTGCCGAACAGACTTTAACACATGGGTTATCATAGAAAAACTATTGAATGTATCTCTTCGAAATAATAACTAAACTATGTCTGTAAACCCTTTATTGTAGAGTATTCTTTCCCCGTATGTTTATTTATTTTCGCCCAAAGTTAAGCAAAAATTCGTGTTGAATGAAATACGAAAGTTTAGAAGCTTGTATTATTAAACGTATACTTATTTTACTGTTTTAGTTGTATACAAACATAGTTTATGACGGTATAAATTGATTTCATCCTTAGTTTTGGATGGTCAACATGAAACATCCTTGTAGTTACCCTTCCACGTTTGTATGAAAGAATGAGCGACCACCGTAGTTAGTTATAGTTACCACGGTAGTTTTTGAAATCTGTCTAATAATGGCTTTATGATTGGTCCAGGGTGCCGCTAACCTGCAGAGCTCCATCAACGCAGAAGCTGGTCTGGGCACGGCGTCGCTAGCCGCAGTCTACGCTGGGCTTATCTTCTCCAACATATTTCTTCCAGTCGTGGTGATAAAGTGAGTTAACTCTATTGATATAAGTAGTTCTATAGACACCACAGTCTTGAATTTTCAAAAAACCTTTGATTGTTCTATGTTATGTTGTATGTTTAGCTGTGTGCCGGTGGTGCAAATTCTAAGCCAGCACGGCTTAGAATTTGCACCACCCCAACTCTTCCTGCGGGTGTGTAAGAGGCGACTAAGGGATATTCACCGGGGGGCGGGCAGCAGCGCCCCTTGCAGAACAATTATACCGAACTGCGATCTCAGCCCGCATGCCCAGCGTGGGGATTATGGGCATAACGCCCATGAGATATGGCGTTTCTCATGAGGGGCCATAATCCCCATAAGGCGCTCTTCAGGGGGACGCCTGCGTCCAGCAGTGGACCAATTCAGGCTGTTGAGATTGAGGTTTGTTCTATGTTTGAATCTCGTGTTTTTTCGCACAGACATCCGAGGTGCGCGCGTAAAGGTTTTTTGTATTTTCACCGATTTGTCCGTCAATTGTTTACCGAATTTGATGATTCTTTAGCTTTTGTACCTACATGAAAACGGTACCTTTTGTTCTTTTATTTCCGAAGGAGTACCTACTAATTGTGCCGTAAAATGTAAACTCACATTAAGAAATTAGAATCGGTGCTCAGTATACATAAAAAAAACAATAACACGGATGTTAGAAGACTGGAGATTTACTCACCGACATGCTACAAGTAGGTGGAAACAGAATGACATCCTAAATAATAAATTGAACTTTTGAAGGCCGTACGTCAATAATATATTTATCGTGTAGAGAATCCTTTTGATTTGTTAGTGCTGTGTATCTTTTTTATTGCAGTATTGTCATGAGACGGAATAGTCCATAGGCACGTTCACAAATAGATCCAAACAGATCGTATTAGGCCAGGAGATAACTGTAGGTAGGGCTGTTCGCCAGATGCCGTCTTATCATATTTTCCTGGACATTTATGGGGTTACAAACGGAGTTGGAGTTTAAGAGTCCAAATCCAAATAGAGATGCTTGCTGTTGGACGGGCAATAGAAAAAAACTAATAAAATACTAGTAAGGTATTTTAAAAGTTGCTAATTATTATAAAACTATTTTAATTTTTTAACTAACACACTGTAAACATACTATTCATAGTCACATATCGTCTTTTTAATTAGAAAAAAAAATCTTATTGATAAAAATCAACTTCAACGCAATCATAAAACAAAATGTAGGTACCTACCTAATAATTTTGGGGCAAAATCAACATTCAATATTATCTAACTTGGTGTCTATTCAGATGTTGCCAAAAGGAGACTAAACTAATCTGACAGGACTAAAAATGATGCCACACTTATTATTTTGATCGTTATGACAGGGACAGCGACATTTTTTGTACTGTCCAATTAGTTTAGTTTACTTTTGGCGATATCTGAATAGACACCAATAAGAAACAACTGAAATTTTAACTTAAATTGAGCATCCCGATTGAGCAAGATTTAATACTTAATCAAATTTTGGTACTAAATTATCAACATTAGGTTTTTATTTTCGTTAAGTTTTGTTTTTAGGGTAGATAATACTCATATCCTTAACACTAATACCCTAAAAACAAAACTTAACTAAAACAATAACTTAACACCTCTCTATGGCTATATCATCTTAAATCAAAGGAAAATCGACTACTTTTTACATATATTATCAATAGATTTTTCCATTTTTAAATGTTTTCCGTCACTGCTTTTCAAAACTGATAAAATTTCTGAGCAAGACTGTTCATAATTGACACGAGTTTGCAGTTCAGATTCAGATCAGATCAAATCCATGGACGTACATTCTATTTCGCTCTTTAATCCATAAACTATTAAAATGAAACAGGCTAAAAATTCTTTCGCAGAAGGCGTTGCTTGTTGGAATTGACAAAACAAAACCTACTATTATTTTAAGATTTACAAAATCATTAGAGAGTTTAGTTGTAAAGAAATAGGCCGAGATTTTATCGTTTGGCAAGTCTTTCGGAAAGACCTCAAAAAAAGCTTACAGACAGGTGAACTCTGTATACAGTGAAACAATGTCAACAGTATCTTCAATTTTCAATATAACAGGAAATTCAGAGAGCACTTCCCAAGTCAATTTCAATTCCTCTGGTAACTGAGAGACAATAACTCAAACTTTTTGTAAATCTCATCAGGGCCGCCACGCGGTGACGTAACTTGGTACAAAAAAACTAGAGTTCATGAATTCCGGGACAGTTAAGTGTAATTCATGGGACCACACGTGAAATTCCGGAACTTTTCCGGAATTCCCGGCCATCTGGCAACCCTAACTGTAGGTACAGAGTAGATTAGAAAATTGTGCAATTCCAACCAATTGAGAGCAACTCTTGCAACATTAGGTGGTGTAATTTTATTGAGTAGGTACTTACTAAGCGTATGTAAGGTCAAGAGCCTGCATTTCCTTTTGTTATCAAAACGTAATGATCTTCGAATGTTCAACTATAGATATATAATAATATAGAAGGTTCAAATATTCTGAACTCTTCGGAAAACTTAACATGAATAAAAATAACAAGGAATTTTAGGAAGGGCGATTTCAAAGTTTGATATCGTCGTTTCTACGCTCTACTTAAACTGTTGTAGGAAAACATTGATGAAATTTATCGCAGTTACAAAGATGAAAAGTTAGTTAAAGAATTTTATTTATTTAATCTCTAGTTTCATGACTCTTAATGGTCCGGGAACGAAAGTGGTACAACTTCAAAGAGGTCCTTGCCCCCTTGGTTGTGGGCCACCCCACAACCAAGGGGGCAAGGACCTCCAGTCCAATCCATAAAAGTCCTACTACTTTACCGTACAGTATCTAAGATTCAAGACTGTACTGACTGTACAGGAAGTAATAGATGAAAACCGTAGGAAAACTAAAAACAAAACAAAACAGCTATGAGACAAATGCCAATAAGTCGCTTATCAGCAAGCGACTGGGAGGCCTGCGTCCAGCTGTGGACCAATACAGGCTGTTCAGGTTGAGGTTGAGGTAGGGAAACTCGGTAAGAATTCTTTGTTTATTTGTTTTACAAGTTTACCTATTGTTGCTTACAGATGGCTCGGCACGAAATGGACGATAGCCCTTTCGTTTATAACCTACATGCCGTACATAGCAGCTCAGCTGAAGCCCACGTTCTGGACCATGATCCCAGCAGGGCTGTGCGTGGGGCTCGGCGGCGGGCCGCTGTGGTGCGCTAAATGTACCTACTTATCTGTAGTAAGTGCACACTATTTACATATCAGGCGCAGCTGGGTGCAAGCCCTATGCATAGGTTTTGTTACTATAGTTTACTTACACCATGGGTGTAAAAAAATACTTTTCAATAAGAATTCGAATCTAATTCGAAGTTTGAAA
Organism: Eupithecia tripunctaria; assembly: GCA_955876795.1. Classification (NCBI taxonomy): domain Eukaryota; kingdom Metazoa; phylum Arthropoda; class Insecta; order Lepidoptera; family Geometridae; genus Eupithecia; species Eupithecia tripunctaria. The sequence goes on along the minus strand of OY041613.1, from coordinate 4,462,697 downwards.
TTTAAAACGTTTTTCACCTAACTACTTTTTCAGCCAGTCTTCTTTATAGCGAATTATAGCGGATCTACACATAACAAAAAGTTTGGCTAATTTAGAGGTTTTGACTCTTTTACCGAAATGTATGGGAAAAGTTTTTTGCGATTTTTAGTCTTCAAACCTCAGTCGGTCCAATAGAGACTTATAAAACAAACAGCAAAGAAACAGCATCGATGGCACCATAAAACCTTTTTATGTAGAATGGCCATTTTCTTGCTGACTGTAAATTTTTTCCAACCTCTGTAAATGCAGTTCAGAATATCTTAAAAATGTATGGATATACTCCTAAAAGCGTTTTCCTGTTACTATAACGGTTAAGGTACCTGCCCTTACTATAGATATCAGTCTCAAAAATGCACCCGGTATAATCGATCTCAACTACTTTATAATATATTCCAGGTATCTGATGCTCACAGCAAGATCTCAAAGATATCACCTGAAGCTCTCTTAGTGCGATTCCTGGGACTGTTCTTCATGATCTTCCAAATGAACCAGGTCTGGGGAAACCTCATCTCTTCACTTGGTAAGTAACCATACCTCAACCTCAACAACCTATATTGGTCCTTGTTCCACTGCTGGACGCAGGCCTCCCCCTGATAAGCGCCTAATTGGCGTTTATCTAATGAGGGGCAATGCCTTGCTAATAATATATTAACGCATTCACTGCCTGGACGAAGTGCTGTAGGTGGACGAAGCCATGAAAGTGTTAATGTAATCATCAATTATGTTCTGTTGTATCTTTTAAAATTCAGATAGATATAATTTAAATAAGTTCTAAAAAAATGTATTAACAAAAATAAGGCGAAAGTGTTTTGTCTTCCATTCAATAGAATTCTAGTGTATTTTTTTTAATATGATTTGACCATTTCTAACACATTCGTACATTTAATGTATTTAAGGAAATAAAGCATTTTTGAATTTTAGAATAGACCTGCACTTTTATCAATGAATACTTTTTCTAAGTATAATAGAAATAATGTTTTTGTGTTAGCGCCAGAGTTTAGTTCAAACTTTCCGTTAGTGTTAAATCTTGAAGGGTTTAACGTCCTAAAAGACCAAGTTCTAACACTAACGGAGTTGTTACCTGTGAACAGTATGCCGAGTGAGTACTGCCATACTGTTTACTACAAATTTTGCGCTACTTTATTTTTTATTTTATGTGAAAGTTATGTAAACATCCCGCTTGGAACCCTGTCACATTTTCATGGAAAACAAAATAACGTAAACTTTGTAGTAATCAGTATGGCAGTTCACATAATAGGGGTTGTTATTGTTACTCTTCTTCTGTATACTTTTGACTTAGGATGTACCTACTGGTGAAAACAATCTACACCATAAAAAATAGGTACCTACTATGATCTATTTTAGTTTTTAGTTTTTAGTTTTTATTTATTCGGGGTAACAAACAATTACACTCTTAGCCTAATTAAACAGATACTTATTCTAAAACGATTATCCTATAAGTGCAATCAGCACCGTTACCCTCTAATAAGTTATATAATAAATATAATAGACAGGGCAAAAGTTAAATGATCGCTCGCAAATACTTGGGCGTGATTACAATACAAAACAAGATAATAAAGGAAAAAGTTGGTACCTACCTTTTGTGTCAGACTCCCACAACACCACCACGCAAGCCAATAGGCAGCAATGTACCGAGGTTATTTCCTCGGCACACAAATACCTACCGACATCGCGCTGTTTGTGTTATGGAAATCTGGCATATAGGATTAACAAAAAGACACAAGACAAAAACTACCTAGCTATTAACTGTTTGATCGTTAATCCAATCATTTTATACATTGAGGTTTTTTAAATGGATAGAATAGAACTTAAGTAGGTACATGAATTACATTATTGGAGCAATAGAATCAGACTTAATAGTCTGATTTATTGACTTCTTGAAAGAGAAAGGTGAAGAAGCGAAAATGTCAATGTATGAGAAGTTATTATTATATGATTTAGCTAATCTACGTAGTGGTGCGCGCTCACCAGCATTAGTTTTACAATTTGTGAGTGCGAATACATGTTGTTTACGAGTCTCTCGTGCAGCATGACGGTAAGGAATACGAATGCTTATCTGGTTAACGAGGCTGTTACAATCAAATTTACTGTGACAGATATTGTATAGAAGAAGTTGATCGAGAAACAGTCTTCTAACTTTAAGTGTAGGTAATGAGAACTTACTCAATAGTGATTCGTAGGATGACTTCGAACGATAGCAACGATAGTATGTAGAACGTAGAAACTTGCGCTGAACTGATTCTATCTGTTCGTGGTACTTGTTGTAAAGTGGGTTCCACACTGATGTAGCGTACTCTAATTGAGACTTAACCAGTGAATTATAAAGTAAGATATATGATTGATGTCTCCTGAATGGAACACATGTACGCATAACAAGTCCATACATTTGAAAGGCCTTGTTGACTATGTGGTTGATATGAAGATCAAAGTGCAATTTATTATCCAGTATAATGCCTTAATCCTTAATCATAGAAACCTTTTCCAATGCAGTATTACCTAGCGAGTACGAGAAGTTTATTTTGTTTGTTTTTTTAGTAAAGGTGATAGATCTATTTGTCATAAAGCTGCAAATTATGTCAATATATTCCAATAACATAAATTAAAATTCACATGCTTGGAGTCGAGATAAAGAGATGTAATTGGACAATATTTATTGAAGAAAGGATCTCAAATCAGCAAGTATTATCCATTATGTTTAAAAATCGTGAACAAGAAAGTTAATTTGAGGTTAAGTACTGCGGGTTTGTTTATCATTTGGGCAGGATTAAAAAAAAACGAATATAGAGTCTGTTTAAAATGAGAAGAGTCGTGGCGTTACGGTGAACTAACACTTTTAGTCGTACTGCAATGACAGAGCAGTGTTGTCCATGCAACAAAAGTTGTCAATTGGCACACGAGCGCCCTCAATACCCACGGCTATTCTTTTTGAACACACTCTATATAGGTTGCATATACTAGTAAGTTTCTACAGTGTCAAACGCGTTAGTTATTTCCACATCTTCAAGTACTAACCCCAAGTTCATTTTCAGTACTATCATCGGGCAACAACACGGCCGCGGTGACGTCACTGAACGCGAGTTCGATTCCCGAGCTCTGCGGCGCTAACTTCCTCCCTGCCGATGATGCTGGAGAGGCCCTGCCAGCACAACCACCGGAGAAGATACAGATGATTGCAGGTACCTGATAGATAGATAGATAGATAGATACATTTAAATCAAAAAGGAACTATTTACAACCAGAAAAGTTAAAACTAAGCGACAATTGGCGGTCTTATCGCTCAAGAGCGATCTCTATCAGACAACCATGGATGGATAGGATCATGGGACATTACACGGGGATATGTATGCTTCTGTAAGTTTTAAAATGTTATAAAAATAAAGAACTATTATAATAATACATAGACATAAATACATACCTACTTATCATTAAATATATTTACATATACTTGTTTACATAATATATTATATAAATATATAAACAAAGGGACTTAGGTATGCGTTCAGTGATGACGGGACAAGTAATGCTCCTTTACCATGGATTTAAAGATTGGCAGCGACTTTGCACGCCTTACTGAGACTGGTAATTCGTTCCATAGTTTAACAGCCCGGACAGTAAAGGAATGGGCGTAGAAAGAAGAGGAGAAAGACCTGATACCTCAACAGCCTATATTAGTCCACTACTGGACGCAAGCCTCCCCCAGATAAGCGTCTTATTGGCTTTTATCTCGACAATGTCCTTTGGGCATGCGCGTTTGGGATCACAGTTCGGTGGTAGAATTGTTCAGTAGGGGGCACTGCTGCCCGCCCTCAGTGGATATCCCTTAGTGGCCTCTTAGGACACCCGCGGGAAGTGTTGGGGTATAGGTACCTGATAGATTGTAGTGTATATTGGAATATATGAACCTCTTTCAAAGCTATTGTACAGTAACCTGTGTTCTTTGACTAAAGAATCGAGACCTCGTCGTGACGGCTCATTTTAAACCGACTTCGAATAACACAGAACATCCTTCTGATGTTCTAACTGTATGTGTTTTTTGATGTACGTTCGTCGATTTCGTATAAAGAAAGATCCCAATATGGTTCCATAAAAGTGTACTTATAGTATCAAATTATATTAGTAGTTAGATTTAATATTTTATGTGTTTCTTTTGTTTTTTACAGGAATTTATCTTGCGTGTATGGCAGGAGCAGCGCTAATTGTAGCTATTGGAGTGGACTCTATGAAAAGGTAAGCATTCTATGCATTCAAGCTTAGTTTAACACCTTTGTCAAAGAGAGCTATTAGATTAATTAAAGTAAAGGTAACCTATCCATTGATTTATTAAAATGTCAATGCGAACGCCCGTGCCGCCGCGCCGCGTAGGTCCGACGACGGTGACTGAGGTGGGCGAGCACACAATTTTACACAATTTGAGGTTGCCACTTTTGAGAAACTAGTACCTCATCTTCCCTTTTTAATAAATCAATGTACCTATCATAATAATACGCCTCCAAGATAATGAAGTAGCTTTCTTTTTGATTCCCGGCGTAGAGATTATTATTATGTACTACTAAAACGTGACCTATGTGTCTTTAACAAAATACCGAAACGAATAGTATTTTTATTTTAAAGATGACTCAGTCTTCAGTATTCCGAAAGTTTAAATGGACAGTGACGGGGGTTTAAATGTGTGAGTTCTAATTGAGTGTAGTTAAACAGAAAGCGACCAACTTACGTTTTGGCGTTTATAGAAGACTCATTTTCTCAAAAATCGAGGTTGGTCGCTTTTTGTTTAACTATGTACGCTTAGTAATGTTTGTAAAATTCGTTTGAATCCCGATTGTATTAAAGTTCATATTTCAACTGTTTCAGATACGAATCCTCAAAGAAAGCCAGCGGTACCGACTCAGGCCTCGCGTTACTGGCCGTGACCCTCAAATTGTTGGTGGAACCGAATCAGCTGCTTCTCGTTACCATCAACATCTTCATCGGATTCCAGCAGGCGTTCTTTGGAGCTGATTTTACTGCGGTAAAGTTAACTACTTTCTTACTACGTCCATGCTTTCTTACATGATTCTTAATGAATCGTTTATTTCTGACAATAAAATGTTTATAATATTATATTAAGTCCGCAGGATCCCGAACTAGCCTATGCTGTATTACAGGATCCAAGGCTTCTCTTATCGACAAGTTTATGTCTTTTGTAAACTACTAGCTGCGCCCCGCGGCTTCGCACGCGTTGTTCCTATGGAATGTTAAAAATGTTTAAAGGTGATTTATATCCCATGGAAACTGATTTATCGGATAAAAAGCCTAGCCTATGTTTGATTGCAGGATTGTAATTACCTATATGCAAAATTTCAGCCCGATCCGTTCTGTAGTTTTGGCGTGAAGAGGTAACAAACATCCATCCATCCATACAAACTTTCGAATTTATAATAAAAGTGTGATTTAGAAGAACTTTCTTAAACTTAATAATGAAAACAAAAAAGTGCAGGAATAGTAATTAATTTAGATTGATGGAAGCTTTGTACCTATGTATAATAAAGAAATATCCACCTATGCAATGGAGGTATTGTATATTTATATCTAGTACACAAGCTCTGCTATGATTCAAATAGCATCAACTAGCCCCAAGCTAACTTGCGGTTAGACAGCATCGAACGTTTAATTTATCGTCTTTACTCGAGTTAGGGTAAATTTCGCCCTAAAAACGGCTCCAGTAAAACTGTTCCGATGTGCATGAAATTTTACAGGTCCAAGTTGAACTTTATAAGCTTGCTGGATAATCTAAGAGAAATTTGATCAGAGGTTTTTTTATTTAAAAAGTATGGGCTCCACAAAGTAACATGAAATTCACATCATCTTCCACTTAAGCTCACGTTACAAATTATTCTTTGGGGCACATCCCAAGTAAGCCCCAACGGTACGTAAGCTGTTTTTGGAATTATAATCTTGATTCTGAATCAGCATTGGTCAGCTTACTTTATCTAAGTGAACATTCCTTTTGTATACAAAATGGCAAATACTATACTTTTTATTCTTATTACCTATACCTAGAGCAACGTAACAACCTTTTGATATGCGATTTATTACAGGCGTTCGTGTCATGCGCTGTAGGCACTGGTACAGTCGGGTTCGTGATGATGACTTACGGACTGGCGGATGCTATTGGCTGCGTCGTCTCAGGTTATATTGCTAAGGTAAGTCATCAGGCCATATAGCTCGCAGAACCGATAACCGTTGGGAGTAAAGGTTCTAACTACTGACGGCAACCGCGATGCAATGCGAAACGGAGTGTGGGAAGACCTCTATTCGTGGCGTCGTTTGGGGGAGGCCTAGTTCAGCAGTGGACGTATACAGGCTGATGATGATGATCATGAAGACACCAGGCATCCTGATTCTGCCCATATATGTACCTCCACTGCTGAACATAGGCCTCAATTTCCATCCATCAACTTCCGACAGAGGATATTTGAGTGGTCACGTACCCACAAAGTCGTTAGTACACTGATAAAAAGAGGTCTTCCGTTCCGCAGTCGCCACCCGACAAACTTTACTCGGTTATCGGTTTGGACCAGTTTGGACTCTACCCAGAGTCTGCCTGAACCGGGGAGAAAAACCGTTGGGCTGTAGACTTACATACTTTATCTCGCATATAAATTATATGGCAAGACCCTCGCAAGAACACAGTTATGGTCGTCATCGTAAGACGAAAGCTGAACCAACCCTTTTTGCGTATCCATCCATCCATCCACTGCTGGACGCAGGCCTCCCCCTGATAAACGCCTTACTGGCGTTTAACTCATGGGGGGGTAATGCCCATACCAAGCTTAAGAAATCTAACTTTTTTTTTTAATGAAAATGTATTATTGCAGGTCACAGGCCGTATTCCCCTGCTATGCCTGGCCACAATAGTCCATACAGGGTTATTTGTAAGCCTGTTAGTGTGGCGGCCTCAGGCGGGTTCGGAGCTGGTTCTCTACGCCATCGCCGTTGTCTGGGGGCTGAGTGACTCTGTGTGGATCGTACAGATCAACGGTACGTAGTGTATAGTCCATACAGGGTTACTTGTGAGTCTGTTAGTGTGGCGGCATCAGGCGGGTTCGGAGCTGGTTCTCTACGCCATCGCCGTGGTCTGGGGGCTGAGTGACTCTGTGTGGATCGTACAGATCAACGGTACGTAGTGTATAGTCCATACAGGGTTACTTGTGAGTCTGTTAGTGTGGCGGCATCAGGCGGGTTCGGAGCTGGTTCTCTACGCCATCGCCGTGGTCTGGCGGCTGAGCGACTCTGTGTGGATCGTACAGATCAACGGTACGTAGTGTATAGTCCACACAGGATTATTCGTGAGACTGTGAGCGTGGCGGACCCAGGCGGATTCGGAGCTGGTTCGCCATGGCTCCGTGTCCTTGGTTTGGGGGCTGGACAACTGTTTGTGGGCGTACTGATCAACGGTACATAGTGTATAATCCATACAGGGTTATTCGGAGTCTGCTAGCGTGGCGGTCCGTTTCACAGCTGATTCTTTACGAAGACGCCGCGTTCTGACCGACCCGGTGTGGATTGCACAGATTAACGGTGCGTACATGTATTTACGTCTTAACACGTTCTCTGACAGAACGTCATATCAAGTCCTTTCGGTGATTATGTGAGGTGACACAACGTTATATCACGTCCTTTTTAGTTCCGATGCTAATGGACAGAACGTTTAGAGACGTCTGATTTTAATACAAATATGGGAATTTCGTTCTCTGTGTCACATCATATCAAAATATCAAGCGTTTACTGTCACTTGAGACGGTTCAAATATGAGCCTAAGCATAGAGTTGATAATAGCTTGGCTAAGGGCATCTTCCGCGACACAACGTTATTACACGTCGTACCCCCCGCACACTGCCATACCCATCAGTCTACCTGTGTCACAGCAGTGGGGCGTGCCTGTGTTTCGCGCGCATTTTGCGAATTGTGTTGATATTATATTTGTTTTATCGTTTGAACCTTTCAACTGAAGGATTTCATAATATCTTGCGAATTAGCTGTTGTTTTCTCAAGAATTTCGTGTAAAGATAGGTTAGGTTAGTTTACATGTAGGTAGAGCCGTAGAGTCTTACTCCTGTGTCGTATGACACAGGAATAAGACTGTAGTAGGTGTACCGGTTGAAAAATCACTGTTCAACAACCAAATCTAATGACACAGAATAACAAAAACAAGATAGGTTGTTTTATTTCTGAGTGACTAAGGCCCGTAATATGAAATCTGCTCAGTCATCGATCTATGCTTGAATAACTCTTTTCTATGGCATTAACGTCACTCAAGCATTGGTTTATGACTGGACAAGCTTTCATAATACGATCCTTAGGTCGTATTATGCTAGTAGGTAAGTACCTGCTTGATTTTCACCAAAAACACTTGTGTCAACGTCTATAGACGATAGACGGCTTATCACGTTCTGTCGTGTAATAGTATAATTTCATGAGGAATAACAACAGAACGTGTATAGACGTCGTACACTATTGTATAGGAAAATTGCGTGTCAATCTAAGAAGTCCGAGAAAACGGTTTGTTCGCGCGAACGTGTTAAGTCTTTTTAGTTTTTGTGCCTGCTAGTGTGGTGTCTCGGGTTAGGTCTGACTATTGTCCGGTCTAGGGGCTGAGTGAGTGACTCTCTCTGAATCGTACAGATCAACAGTAGGTTCGTTTTATTTTTTATCACGCTAGTCGGACACCCCGTGTTATCTGTTATTGCTCGCGGATTAGCTCACGTAGACTTTTCATTTATTTGCGTTATCATATCAAACACAACTAAACTATCACACTAATATTATAAATGCGAAAGTTTGTATGGACGTATGGATGGATTGATGGATATATGTTTGTAACCTCTTCACACCAAAACTACTGAACAGATCGGGCTGAAATTTTGCATACAGGTAATTCTAATCCTGGAATTAAACATAGGCTACGGCAAACTTTTTTCCCATAAATCAGTTCCCATGGGTTATAAATCATATTCAAACGTTTCCATAGTAGCAACGCGTGAGAAGCCGTGGGCCGCAGCTAGTTAGAAATAAAACAGTGGTACACTCACCACAAGTGGAAGATACTTATCTATTCAGTCAGATACGTTTCAGACGCGCTTTAAATAAGAAAATTATGAATACGGAACAATCTACATTTCGATTCAATTGTAAATAGGTACTAGTTCTAATTTATATCTATTACGTAATAAAAAGTGGTATTTCCGTAAAAGCGATGCTTTGTACAGATTACAGACCAATTTTCCGTCTTATTACAGCAAACTGTACTAAACTGATAAGTGTAGTGCGAGCTAAAAAAAAAGAATGTACGTACCGATTTGGAGCGTACCTACATTAAGGTATGCTAAATTCAACAGTAGCTTTTGACGCAGAATATTCGTCGACTTGTTTTTGCATAGCTTCAAGTTATTTCTGTCATTTCATATATATGATAAATGTCTTTAAGGGTTTTTATACACGGTCTGCGCATCTTAAATACACAGACGGCAGCTGGCAAATTGCAGTCCGTGTATTTAGGAAGTGCGGTCCGCGTATGTACAATAATGTACATGCCCTAAGCGACAAAGACTTGTTATGTGGTGTGGAACAAAAAAATAGAAAAAACACCACCCCGCTTTCCAAAACAGTACCTAGCTGAGTAACTTTATGCCTTACCACTCTTTTAAAATGCTGTCTTTTTCCAGCCTACTACGGCATCCTCTTCCCCGGCAGAGAAGAAGCGGCCTTCTCCAACTTCCGCCTCTGGGAGTCAGTTGGCTACATCATCGCCTACGTCATTTCCCCCTACCTCCGGACCAGCTCCAAGACCTACCTCATGGCAGCCATGATGGTGACAGGCATGTCCTGCTACTCCATCGTGGAGCTTAGAGATAAGAGGGAGAAGGCGTTGATTGAGACGAAGAAAGAATTAGGTTATGAAAAGGGCTGTGATAATATTGCTTTTCAAAATGTCGAATAAGTATGTGATATATTTAGTTTTAGAATACGAATTGAAGCCTGGGTAAAGTCAATATAACTAGTTAGATACCTATCTTGATAAGCGATAAACTTGCTAGTGGTTTCTTTTTCACTTCTTCCGCTAGTGGACAAAAAATTGAAGTGAATTAGAGTCAATTGCACCTTATTTCTTGTTTGATAGTAATAACTATTAATCAGCTGTATATATAGTAAAAATTTGACTTGTCTGAGTACTTATTTCGTAAGTCTAAAGAAATAAACGATTTGACTCTGACTCTCTGACTCTTGCTCAGTAATGAATATCAATTAGAAGCATCATCGTAAAGAAATTAAAAATACATACTAACTAAAAACGTTATGTATACGTTAAAGTACCTACCCGCAAGACAAGCTCTGCTTAGTTTAGAGCTAGAGGATGCTGTGTGAATTGTGTCCAGCATTTAGTTATTTTATTATTAATTTGATCTGTAAATATCTCTCCATAAAATTAAAAAGTAAGTAGAGAAGTACCGCTATTGTTTTCATCCACCACATATATTTTCTTGTTGGTGAGTTAGGCAAAGTGTTTGTAAATAATTTTAAAATTTTAACGTTACTTGGCTCTGTTAAAGTTGCTTATTAATGACATGTGAAGTTTATGACGATTAAATAAATTGTGATATCAAGTATTTTTTAAAGTTTGTTTTATTACCCACCCACACAACGCCAACGTTTAGAAATCACTAAATTAAGACTATTAAGATTAGGTTCCTGCTGTAAATATAGCGATATAACTACATAATTTAAATACTAGAAATAAACATAACCTCGCTGTACCCACAACTAGGCTTCATAAACTAATGTATCTTCTAAAGGGCAATGTATACGCTTCTACAATAAAGCCCCTACTGAGCTGAAAAAAATATCAGTAAATAAATTAAAAAAAAACTCTCAAAAGTTTAGTGTGCGTAGTATAAAATATCAGATTATCAAATATAGATTATCTAGAATTCTAGACGATAAAAAAGCTTGGGACGGATTTTGCTCAAACTCGAAAAATAACAAATAACAGGCTAAACGTTTCTTCGTCGTTTCTTTAATTTACCATTTACATACCGAAGCGAAATCAAAATATCACTTTATTTCCGTGTCACAGTTTTAATATGTACCTTTACTAAGTGTAAATTTATTGTATTTATGGAAATCAAAGGTCAAAATCACCCATCCTTTATTGACATTTGAAAGCCTTTGGAATGGCCTTCGAAGTCCATTGAAATGGCGTTCAATGTCAACATCGCATATAGCTGGGCAGTTTACCTCTCAGGTTAAATCACCTGAGCAGCCTGAATCGGTCCAATGCTGGACGCAGGTCTGCCCCTGATAAGCGTCCTATTTGCGTTTATCTAATGGGGGCAATTCGATGGTACAATTATTCTGCAGGGGGCGCTGCTGCCCGCCTCATGGATATCCCTATAGTCCCCTCTTACGATACGCGCTAGAAGAGTTGAGCTGGTGAATTATCTATCGGGGCTGGCAGCAGCGTATCTTACAGAACAATTAGACCACCGAACTGCGATTCCCAACCCGCATGCCCAGCGTTGAGCCACCGCAACCTCAACCTAACAGCCTGTATTGGTCCACTGCTGGACGCAGGCCTCCCTAATAAGCGCGTTGGCGTTTATCTCGAGGGGGGTAGTGCCAATAATCCCCACACTGGGCATGCGGGTTGGGGATCGCAGTGCAGTGGTAGAATAGATCTGCAGAAGGCGCTGCTGCCAGCCCCCTGGTGGATATCCCTTTGTCGCCTCTTACGTCACCCAGAGGAAGAATTGGGGTGGTGCAAATTAAAAGCCAGCAAGCACCACACGGCGTTGAGCCACAATGGGCATTAACTAAAAAAGCCAATAAAGAGCTCATTTGGAGATACCTGCGCCCAGCTGTGGACCACTATAATCCGTCGAGGTGAGGTGATGGCGAATTATTCAGCTCTAGCTCTAGATAGTTAATTTGGACTAACTTTTTATTAAAACTGTAAAACTAGATTTAAAATAATAGGGCTATACACAGTTTAGGACGCCCCCCGGCCATGTGGGATGACGATCGGCGAAGGACTGCAGGCAGATGCTGGATGCGTCAAGCTGAAGACAGGGCGCTATGGCGCTCATTTGGGGAGGCCTATGTCCAGCAGTGGACTAGTATAGGCTGATGATGATGATACACAGTTTCGCATGCAACTGCGCAGAGGGGAAGCCAGTAGGATCGCGGAGGTTATTCTGTGGTTCTGGTTCGGCGAATACTGCGAAAGAAAGACACCGGAGAGGTTTTTAGTGTGTATTACGTCCCACATAATTCTGGTTTCCCCCGAAAACCAGTTTATTCGTAAACGAATTTTACCTAGCCGAATAAAAAATAAAGGCTATTCACAGTCCTACAATTAAATACAAACCCTATTTCAGGATACTACGGCACACTCTTCCCTGGACGAGAGATAGCAGCCTTCTGCGCCTATGGAGTGACAGCTTCAATCGGCTATGTAGCTGCATTCATAGTCTCGCCCTACCTCCGTACTACCACGAAGACGTATCTAATGATAGGACTTATGGTAGCGGGGATGGTTAGTTACGCGGTAGTGGAAGTGAGGGAAAGAGAGGGAGATGGAGAGGGGAAATGTGAAGAGGGTATAGATAATTCTGCCTTTGTGGAGAGTGAATCTCATTTATGAGACTAGCTTTGTTTGAGATGATGTTTAGAGATTATTTTTTCTTGCCTTTATGGACATATTTATTTTGATCTTGGAATTGTATGACTGAGCAAGTATTAAAACTTATATTTTGTATTTTGTTTATTTATAAAAACTTAATGTAATATCTTAATTAAATTTTAATATTTTCTAAACCCGTCAGGATTTATGCAATTATTGTTATGAAGTGTTCAAACATAAGTCCTGCAAGAAACTTAGCGAATTAATTGTTATGTAACTATACACTATCCCAACTCAGTGTAGAATGTTTATATAAACAAATCAATTTAATAACATTTTACAAATATTTATTAAAATAATGAACTCAAATCAACATGTATTGTTATTTTCTTATAACGAGACGCAGCAATAGAGTAATATGGACAGTTAATTTGTAAACATTCTACATCGAGTTTGGATGGTGTATAGGTACTACCACTACTACTACCCTCAAAGTACCAATAAGACGTAAGTATCTAATGATAGGACTAATGGTAGCGGGAAAGGAGAGGGAAATTGAGAGAGGAAAAGTGAAGAGAGCAAAGATAATTCTGCCTTTGTGGAGAGTAAAACTCTTTTATGAATGAACAATTCGAGAGAATTTAATTTTTTTTATACATATAAAAAAGAAAAGTTTTTCAGCCATACATATGGCTGACAAACCTTCTAAAAATCAGTAAAGATCGTAATTTGGTTTATCCAATATTTTAGCTTAGATTAATTTATTCTATTATTTTCTACAAATTTAACCTACTCGTAAGTTAAGAAAATTAAAATTAAAAAATGACTTTCACAATTTTAAATTTCTTTACCATCCTATCCTATTGCTTATATCCCTGAGTTAAGAATATTCTAATTTAAAAATGACATACGAAAACCATTTGATTTCTATAACCATCCCTATTGTTTATAGTAAGTGTGTACATTGCACAATACACATTACGAGTATATACATTTGACCTTCAGCCCAAAAACAGAAAATCAGAAAACTAGACGTGTGAGCAAAATTTGTGAGGATACTAAGTATTATCTCATTTTATACCTACCCGGAAAACTTCCCGGAACTGTAAAAGTGATTTATTTATAAATAATTTACAAGTATATCAAACACCCACCTAACTACAGTAATTAAACTGTGGTGGTTACCTTCATAGTTATTAAGGATAGCTACAAGAATTTATAGGCTAGAGTTAGTTTCCATTAAACCAAAAAATAAGGTGCATTGCAAACTTACTAGGTATTTAAGACGTGCGACAGACGGCAACGACCGGGGAGAGATAGATATAATTAGATAGATAGAAAATACTTTTATTGCACACTTAAAGCTAAGAAACTATTTACAAATGAAATAATTATAACCTAAGTGACAATTGGCGGTCTTATCGCTCAAGAGCGATCTCTGCCAGACAACCTGGGATAACCAGAGATCATGGGAGGACCAACGTCTTTAACGTACTATAGTTTATTATAGTTTATTTATTTATTACTATTTATTACTATCATCGGGTTATAAGAATGAGGCCAGCTGTTGTTTGCTGGATCGCTCTGCAAACTTCAGAGAATAAAATAAATTAAAATTTTCCAATTTAACAAAATATTTATGTACTCTACAGAATTTTTTAAAACTGTTTTAAAATTTAAAAACCAATATCTTCCATTCAATACTCAGTTCGGTGAGGTTGCCCCCTCCCTTTAAAATGATTCTCCAAAAGTGTTCTACTCTCTGACTTCTCTTTGTCAGAAAACTAAGTTTTACGGGTGTGTGGTGCTGGCTTTGAATTTGCACCACCCCAACTCTTAAATTGCCGGCTGGTGTTGTAAGAGGCGACCGGGGCCCAAGGGGCGGGCAGCAGCGCCCTATGCAGAACAAATATACAACCAAACTGCGATCCCCAACCCGCATGCCCAGCGTGGGGATTATGAGCATTATTCTCCATAAGATAAACGCCAATAAGGCGCTTATAAGGGCGAAGCCTGCGTCCAGCAGTGCACCAATACTAGGCTGTTGAGGTTGAGGTAAGTTTTACAGGAAAATTAAATTTACTTGTAGGTTCCATCCAAGCAAGACGCGAAGCCGCGTACTAAAGCTAGTAAACACACGTACTATTTAGTTCCTAGTGAATGGACACACGCACAAACCTACGCTGCCCGTAGAGCCTGCACTACGTTCCGATTCATTTTGTGACACTAGTTAGGCGCCTTTTGTTTTACGGTTCGGTACTGGCCGGTGAGAAAAAAGGCTGAGAACTTTTTGAAAGCGTTCTTATTTCAAAATCAACTTGAATTTGTTCGGTGTTCTATTTTTTTGAAAAGTTTATTTGGTGTTAATTTGTGGAGAAAGAGGAAGGACGTTTAACAAGGATTAGGAGAGCCGAAATAAGGTAAGAGTTTTTATTTTTTATCCAGAAAAAATATACATGCATGTGTAATAGAGCCCTAAAGATATACTCGTACAAAACAGTTTTTAAATTAAATAAACTTGAAAAGTTTATGAGGTGGTTATGGCGATTAACGCAATTTTTAAATATAAAAGCCCATGAGAAAATTGGCTAAAACTCGTACACTTTCCTACCTCTGACTATTTAAGGCGCATACCATAACACAAGCTCTGCTTAGCTTGGGGCTAGATAATGCTGTGTGAATTTTCCAGCTTTATTTATTTATTTATTTATTTATTATACCCGAGCCAATATGACAATGGCATCTTATTTTAAATACCTCTGTAATAGTTTTATCTTGTAAGTATAGTTTAGGCAGAAATACGAAAATAGAGTTTGGTGGCCAAAAAGGGCAACTTCGTAACTCTATCTAAGCTTTACACAATAAAGCTATTAATAACTACTGAAATAACTTATAATGGATAACACAAACTGCACCATGCATTTTTAAAATTTCCTGTGTTAAATGGAATAATAAGATAAAATAGGTGGCGGCGCCACGTTCACTCGTGTATGCGCCTTAAATGACTAGTCACAAATTGAAAGAAAAAATCGAACAGAAAAATGTCGCATGCTGTGAAATAGGATAATTTATTTAGTTTGGAGTGTGTATGTTCCTTAATCTAAGCCGTGCGTGAAACAGTTGGATTGTCTGATCCTCAGAAAAATATAATGCTCCGATCCAATCCAACTCACATATCTAGTAGTACATTTTAAGCTATTGCATAGCTTCTATCGCGGGCCTTGAGCGCGGGGACCGAATCCAGAAGTTCCGTAACGCAAAAACCTTACGCTCCCCACTAAGCCGGGCAAGGAGGTGTGGCTTGAAGGCCGTGCATCTTCTAACGTCGTTTCGTTTCAGTTCGGCCGCCTAGTATTTATGTTCCTTGAGTTCGGCAGTCTTTGACACGGCGTTGTGTGCGTGCGATTAGACGTATTGTACGACTCTACGAAACTCGCACGAATCGAGACGAGCTGCTCCGAAATCGGACGAATACATAAGCAGCTGTTTATGAGAAAGTATATAGGTGTATAGGGTCACCACGCTCAAAAAGTGTAACTTGAATTAATATCAAAGAAAAAGCAATACTGCATGAATAAAATAAATAAATAAAATTATAATTGCATAAGTTGATACAAAATGCTATGCAATAGCTTTACCGCGGCAGTCCCCGAGTGCCACACGTCTTTTTTATATATTTTTTTCAAAGTATTAATTTTGTTCTGAATTGAACAATGAGTAAATTGTATAAGTAGATCAATATCCGTGCCGTTACACAAACCTTGGGCGTTATCTTGAATCTAAGGTCAGTTCATGCCTAGTTTTGCATTATCGTGAGCTTGATACCAGAGCTTAGATCAAAGTTATTGATGGAATCGTGTCATATTAGTTGAATGAAATATTTTAACGCATTCATATTTTAACGGAGGCGGTATATGCGATTTGGGCCATGGGTGTGTTAGATAGATCACTCTTTATTGTACCAGACAAACATAAAAAACAATACAGAAGGAAATGTACAGAATCATGGAAGTACAAAGGGCGGTCTTATCGCTTTGAGCGATCTCTTCCAGGCAACCTTGTTAATAAGTGAACTAGCAACATCGAACTCATATATCACCATTGTTAACATTATGTAAAGGCAGCGTCAGTATACGATAACTCCCCCTGCATAACACAACCTCAACCGCAACATTGTATTGGTATTGGTCCACTTGGCCTCCCTCTGTTAAGCGCCTAATTGACGTTTATCGCATGGGGGGTAATACCCATAATCCCCACGCTAGGCATGTAGGTTGGGGATCGCAGTTCGGTGGTAGAATTGCACTGCCCGCCCCCTGATGGATATCCCTTAGTCGCCTCTTACGACACCCACGAGAAGAGTTGGGGTGGTGCAAATTTTAAACCAGCACCACCAGCTATAACACAATGCGGGTTGGAATCCGATTTTTAAGCTATTGCATAGCTTCTATCGCGGGCCTTGAGCGCGGGGACCGAATCCAGAAATTCCGTAACGAAAAAACCTCACGCTCCCCACTCCGACCGGAACAGCGGTGATACTTTTTAGTTTTGCTATCTATCGATGAATAGTAGAACTTTTAAGGACTTTTTGAAATATGACGTTTATCTCTTTAGTTCAGCAACTCGCCTCTAGATGGCACTGCAATAGCTTTACCGCGGCAGTCCCCGAGTGCCACACGTCTTTTTTATAATTTTATCTAAATGTTCGATTCTTATGTTACCAAAATAACAATATAATTTTTTTCGACTTATAAAACCGGCATGTGTTAGTCAGATAGGGTTACCTAAATACTGACGTCGCTGTCTGTACCCAGGTACCTACATATATGCAAAGATTTAAATCGTTAGATACGCCCAAAAACTATGGCACTGTCTTTGAATGCGTGCGCTAACAAAATGCCAACGCACGCACACTAAGAGTAGATAAAAATATTTGTTTTTTCAAACTTAACTGTTATTTTTGGGTTTTAATTGTGCAATCACATAGCACGAACTTTTCTAAACAAGCACACCACAAAAATACCCATTTCACTGATTCCAAATAACAAGGACAAGTTTGTGATACGTAACCTATACTCTCGCCAAACTATACAGGGTGTTTGGTAGTTCACTGACACTACCTGAACTACAGGTTTTGCCCAACTACTTCCGTGAAGAGGCCAGGCAGGTCTGATACTTAAGTTTATTGTAAATCTCCTTTGATACAAAATGTAAAAAAACATGTTTTCCGGCACCAAATTTATAACTTTACCTACCTATTCGTGTTTTTTATTCCTGCACAAAAGATTAACTAACCCGCAGTACTTAACCTCAAATTAACTTTCTTTGTTGACGATTTTTAAACATATTGGAAAGTACTTCCTGATTTGAGGTCTTTTCTTCAGTAAATATTGTTCAATTATATCTCTTTATCTCGACCTCAAGCATGTAGATTTTAATTTATTTTATTGGGATCTGTTGACGTCATTTGCAGCTAAATGACAAAGAGATCAATAAGACCAAGGTCCCACCCCCACTGTGAGTTGTTTACAAACATCGTACATTGTAAATGGCTGGAGTATAGGTACCTATACCTACAGAAAAAAGCTCTTCATCTAGAAGGATTTTTCCTTGTTTAATTAATACCTTCGTATTTTAAAGTCTGCTATTAATTTTGGTATTATTAATACTTCCTACCTAGTGGTGTCATTTAAATAAACAAACAATTAAATTACTAGGTTACTACATAGCTACTTTATGTGATCTTTTATAATATTCGGAGAACAGTAACAATAATAGCCTTATAATCAATAAATATTAGGTCCTTACATATGAAATTGGCGTTTTTCGTACTGGCCACTTTAATCACAAATTTCTCCTCTTTGGTAAGGAATTCTAAATTCAAAATTTGTACAGCTATAGACTCGTGTATTTGTGCTTCGATGATCGTCATTCATTTGTTTTTTTTCTTCTGTTTTTTTCTGTTTGCGTCACTCATTTTACAAAATGAAAAACTTAAAATATCGCATTATTTACGAGTACGAGTTCCGCCGTGGCACTAGTGCTGCGGAAACAACTCGAAGGGTGAATGATGTGTATGGCGGTCGTGTTGCAAAAGAAAACACAGTTCGTTTTTGGTTCCAACGTTTTCGTTCTGGAAATTTCGACCTGCAGAACAAGCCCCGTGGACGGCCTGAGACTCAAGTTGATAATGAAGAGTTGAAGGCTATTGTGGAAGCGGATCCATCGCAAACCACGTCCGAGTTAGCTGCAGGCTGCGATGTTAGTGATAAAACTGTTTTAATTCACTTGAAGCAAATTGGGAAGATTAAAAAGCTTGAAAGGTGGGTACCTCACGAATTGACTGAAGCAAACCGGCAAACGCGCGTCGACTGCTGCGTTACATTACTAAACCGGCACAATAATGAAGGTATTTTAAACCGAATCATTAACTGTGATGAAAAATGGGTTCTTTACGATAATCGGAAGCGCTCAGCGCAATGGTTGGATCCTGGCCAGCCAGCCAAATCCTGCCCCAAGCGAAAATTAACCCCAAAAAAGTTACTTGTAAAAGCGTTTGGTGGACTAGTGCCGGTATTGTTCATTACAGTTTTCTCAAATCTGGCCAGACTATTACGGCTGATGTCTATTGTCAGCAATTGCAAACCATGATGGAAAAGCTAGCGGCTAAACAACCTAGGCTGGTCAATCGCTCCACGCCACTGCTGCTTCACGACAACGCTAGACCACACACTGCGCAACAGACGGCTACTAAATTAGAAGAGCTTAAATTGGAAAGTCTAAGACATCCTCCGTACTCCCCGGACCTTGCTCCAACAGATTACCATTTTTTTCGAAATTTGGATAACTTTTTGCAAGGGAAAAAATTCAACTCCGATGGGGCAGTCCAAATCGCCTTCAAAGATTTTATTGATTCCCGTCCGACTGGTTTTTTTAGTAAAGGGATCAATGAACTACCTATAAGATGGCAAAAGTGCATAGAAAATAATGGTTCATACTTTGATTAATTAAATATATTATATTAAAAAATAGTCGACTTTTTGTTCCTCCCATACAAAACGCCAATTTCATATGTAAGGACCTAATATAATAAAATTCATAATAAATAAAATAAATAATGCTGGACAATCCACACAGCATTCTCTAGCTCTAAGCTCAGCAGAGCTTGTGTTATAGTTATGTGTACTAGATAACTAATAGACTGAAAACAACAAATTAATGGATTATATATTTTTATATTATACATAGAAAATATCTAAAACACCAGGAACAAATATTTGTAGAGCTTCTAATATTTGACCTAAGGCGGGAATCAAACCAGAAACTTCCTACGTCGCAGGCTCACCTTTTTATCAGCCCATATAAGTCAAATGCTGATAAAATGCGTTTCTACCGATTTTTCTATGGATTTTTGATAATCGCAGTAGAGGTGTTAAATAGAGTTATTCTGACCAAGTACAATAATAGCCTTATAATAAATAAATATAATAAAAAAAAAAATGCTGGACAATCCACACAGCATTCTCTAGCTCTAAACTCAGCAGAGCTTGTGTTATACTTATGTGTACTACATCATTGATTTATTTATCTTTTTCAATATTGCCTATTTCCTTCCTTTCTTCTTTTAATGGCGTCTACGTCTGGGTTGACAATGTGTCAAAAGGGGAAATCAGCTTTATAATTTTCAATGAATGCTGTCATATGATAGTTACTGTCATGAATGAGTAATCGTCACAAACGCTACGCTCTTTACGCTACACAAACATAAACTAAGGAAAAAACTATAGTCAGCATTTCTTAAATTTTTATAGTTTTTTCATAGATTTTTATGAATCCCATTGTCAGAACTAAACCAAATTAAAATGGGACCACAGGGGGAGGCACCAGCTTTCATTTAAAAAAAGGATCATGAAAATCGGAGACCTCACAGGTTTTGCCTGGGAGGTCTCCGATTTTCATGATCCTTTCTGAGGTAACAAACATAAAGATAAAAACAGTCGAATTGAGAACCTCCTCCTTTTTTTAAGTCGGTTAAAAATGACAGATGATGTAAAAATACAAAATGGCTTTATTTTTAAAATTAAACTCGTGCGAGAGTTTTATATATGGGTTCAAATAAAATATACACAGAAGTAAGCCGATGACCTTTCTCTGGTAAAGTCTCTTAGTCTCTTAGTCGCTCTTAGTCCCTGCAGATCGTACAAACGATCTGCAGATATTTGTTCAGGGCGTTTTGGATGTTTTCTATGTATAATAAAAAATATTTATCTATGTATGTATGTAGTGTATTGTATTAAGTATATCAGTTATCTAGTACCCATAACACAAACTCTGCTTAGATTGGGGCAGCAACGACCCCTGCGGAACAGTTCTATTACCAGTCTGTGATGCTCAACCCGCATACCCAGCGTGGGGATTATGGGTATATGGAAGGTGCCATGAGATAAATACTGATAAGGCTAGGCTAATCAGGGGGACTTGAGTCATAATAAATATTCATAAAAACTATTAAGGATGTAATCATTGGATTACAAGTTTTGTGGTTGTAAGTGTCGATTTTATTACGGCTGGGTAGCCAAATAATAATGCCGCATTAGCTTCATACATAGTTAAAACTAAACTAACTAAACTGTATGTAATACGTAATACCTATGAATGAATGAATTTGCACTACTAAAAATCAATATACATGGAACTCTTATATATTATCTTTATTATAGTACAAAAATCTTTTGTACTATAATAAATATAGTACAAAAGGCGGCCTTATCGCTGAGAGCGATTTCTCCCAGGCAACGTTAACTGTGGACAAGTCCACCGTTTCCGAAATAAAGGCTTATTATTATTATAGTCTTTCTTATGATGGATTCATTCATATCGTATTGAGGATACACTGAACGGAGCGCAGACAGACCTCGCGCGAAGGGACCCGCTACCGCCTACAGTTTATGTACGCCTGTCTCAAAGATGGTTCAAATTGTAGCTAAGTTCAACGCCGAGAGCTAACTTATCCGTTTCTTAAAAAAGTTATTAAGAAATTTTCAATTCAAGTCAGTGAAAAAAAACAATTGCCAAATTTTGGAAAATCTCAAAATTTTTGGGAATTTAAATTTCACTTTGAAGCCCTCCGACAGACGCACATTTTGACATATGGCCCATCCGCATACCTCTCATATCTGGATAGAAAACAAAAACATTTTCAATGTTAAAACAACAGTTACCGTTGTTTACGAGTACATGTTTATGTATAGTTACAGGTAGGTAGTTTGAAATTGATTTATTAAAAATCCGGTAGTTAGGCTGCGCTGTGCTTTGTTATTCACGCTAGCGATGTGTCGTTCGATCATTCACAAAGATCGATATCAATCATGACCCGTTATGAAAATGACCCGGATCATATGACCCGTTCATTTGAATGATTGTTTTTGCCGGCGGCCTATCATCGCCTCACTTCGATTTTTCGTTTCATTTCGATCATGCATTTTGTGATTGATTGACCCGTGCCGTGTGAGATCGGATCTTTGCGTCGCGTCGTCGTCATCGTCGTTTCGTTACTGACTGATATGGTTCTCGCAAAAACTTTTCCAATACTCTGTCTATATCATTCGAGATCTTATTGATCATTTATAGTAGATATTTGACCAGAATTGAGATAGGTAGGTAGGTATAGGTACCTACCTACCTACCTACTTTTACGTTTCAAGTGATAAGTATGGTTATGTATCTTACAGTAGATAGTCAGATACGAAGTACCTACTTAACTTTTTTTATTGATTTAATATGCTTGATATTTTAATGAACCTGTGATAGGCCGCCGAGCGGGCGGCTTTCCTTGTTGTTAAATACTTTACTTAATAGGTAGTACGTACAGTAGGTACCTACCTACAGACGATCTTATTGATCATTTATGGTAGATATTTGACGAGAATTGAGATAGGTAGGTACCTGCCTACCCTGGTTGTTAAATACTTTACATAGATGTAGGTACCTACCTACATACTTAGATATATTTACGTATTACTCAAAAGACAAGGGCTTTAATACCTAAAGGACCGTAATGCGACAATAGACTATATGACTTATTATTTTATTTATCAATTAGGCTGTGAGAAAATGAGACAGTCCGCAGAATGTGTCCTACTTGCACGCACCACTCACAGCCTCGCAAGAGCAAGACGCAGCGTCAGTGGATTTTTGCGTCAAGTCGCACGCGTCTCGGTCATTTTAACCAATGATCCGAACATTGAAATGATCGGGTCATTTCGTTGAGACTGTTCGGATCAATCACGCGCGGTTCGTGATTGCAATCATATGAGCCGTTCGTTCATGATCGACACATTCCTAATTCACGCAACAATTTGATTACCTACCTTTCTAATTAACATTTTTTTACGCATTGTACAGTCATATAACTTCCTGCATTATTGAGTGACCCTAGAATTTGCATGTCAACCGGTCAGCTATCTATTGAGTAACAAACAATATAACATTCGATCGATATCCTTGAACAAAGAGAACGGATAGTTTGAACTGGAACTAAATAATTAAATATAGGGTATAGAAATAGGTGCCTACCTGCTATTTATATTTAAGTATTAATGACAGCTCACCTGTCTATATTTAACCTTTAACCTTTCTATTAATAGTGTTTTTTTATAATTAGCACTCGTTTCGCCTGAAACATAGGATTACTAAGGTCAAGCTAAGTTTTCTTAATGTTTGAAGGGCTAAGTTGTTACACTCGGCTATAATATTTATTTATTTATATACTTTGTCTATTTACCAATTTTTGGATGGAAATTTTATTTGATTAATCTACTAATTTTAATATGATTTATTTCATACAATGAAAAAGTTTAGTTGCTTAATTGGAATAAGTCCATTCATCTTTAGACGATCGATGATGTGACGCGGTGATCGAAGGTCCGCCTGTGTGTGATACAGGAGGTTGAGGGTCGATTCCCGCCTTAGGATAAATGTTTGTGTGATCTATAAATATTAGTTACGGGTGTTCTGGGTATTTTCTATGTGTAAAAAAAATCGATGTATGTGATGTATTGTATTTTGTAAGTTTATTGGTCTTCTAGTACTCATAATAACACAAGCTCATCAGAGCTTGTGTTATTTTATTATGAGTTACATTATTTATTTATTATCTCGGCAGTAGGATTCTAACTGGATGCTCGTCCGGCAGGTACGTAAACAAATTGATACAAATTATAGGAAGGTAGAAAAAACTATTTTGTAGGGATGAAACTTACCTCCCTACTTAGTTGTATTGTATTGTATACAAGTTGCTCCCCATGGTTTCGCTTACGGTTTTCAAGTAGCCTATGTTCATCTCCGGGAGACCTCACCTCGCCTCAACAGATTATATTGGCCCACTGCTGGACGGAAGCCTCCCCCTGATAAGCGCCTTATTGGCTTTTATCTCATGAGGGGTGAAGACCACAATTCCCACGCTGGGCATGCGGGTTAGGGAACACAGTTCGGTTTTCAATTTTGAATTGTTCTGCGGAGGCGCTGCTGCCCGCCCCTGTTGGATATATCTCGGACCGGGAAGAGCAAATTGTCGGCAACACGCAAGACACTGTCTACCTCTCTGCCAAATTTCATAAAGATCTGTTAAGGCATGAAAAGGAACCGGCAGACAGCGTTACTTTCAAATCTTTATTATTTGTATTTTTTTATTTTGGATGTCGCGAAGATAAAGGATTGGGACTTTTTTCTTTATCTAAATAAGCTACTACTATAGATATCATTGTTTTGGAGTGGCGCACCAACCTTTGTTTTCGATAGTGATCTTGAAATACGCTGAATATCTTCTGTAACAGGTTAGCTTATCGTTAATAATTATCCTCATTTCTTTAACATTGAGGAAACTCCAAGCTTTATTGAATTTATTTCAAGGAAAATATTGAATGCGTCACCTCGCCACTAGGTATGGCACCCAACCAATTAAAGTAATAAACAAGACAAACTGTCTGGTTGCTATGTTATCTTAGCTATCAACATTTATTATTAATAATAAAGTAGGTTTATATTGATTGACTTGACACTTATTTACCGACGACTCGCTGCTGGAAAAAGGACCTTCCACTTTTCAAGGTTCGTTTAAGGAACGTTGGTCCGTCGCAGTCCCTGTGCTGCGAAGGACCAACGTTCCATAAACGAACCCGCTTATAGGTATAGGAGTACCTACCTTCACTAGCTATTGTGGTTTTGTATAATAAGACTTTTTATTCCGTGAGGTTCGTCCAGCCATCTCAATCTGGGTCGGCCGCGACGCCTTTTTTTTGGTAAACAGTGTTGATGTAGATGACTATTGAATAACCAGACAGTCTAACACCTAGGCCAAAGAGTGATGGAACGAAACGGAATCGGCCTACATTTGTTTTTGTCACTAACTTGCTTGCCCGCAACTTCACCCCGTAGTAGGTACTTTATTTTTACGCGGTACCCAAGTTATTTGAAAATTAATCTGCTATTCGAGTAAGACATATCCAACATATCAAAGATCAATAACGTCAATTTTTGAGTTATTTACTAAATTACTTAGGTCTGTGGTCACCTGTGGTGTTCACCAAAAGATAATCAGAGAATTAGTAAGGATCGTTAATAAACGTTGACGCTTAATGTATTTGAAATTGTGTCAAAACCTTCAAAGCAACTGTTTAAAATCTAACCATCTGTTATTAAACCCGAGTCTTATTTTAAAATAAAACAAAGTCGGGTTAGACTTTGTTTTATTTTGAAATAAGTAATTATTTATCAATCATTTTCAGTTGAAATGCCTGAATCTACCGTAGTCTTCGGAACGAACGAGAGATGGCGGATCAACCGGAACATCTTCGTCCTTGGTTTCGCCTTCATGATCCACTTCACGGCCTTCCACGGGACCGCCAACCTGCAGAGTTCTGTGAACAGCGACGCCGGTGCTGGTACCTTTACTCTGGCAGCCATCTACTTCTCGCTGATCATCTCTAATATACTGCTGCCTGCTGTTGTTATAAAGTAAGTCTTTACGAAAGTATTGCATGTGATATACCTAGAGGTTGCCGTAGGCTTCATTATCATAACGCTTTAACTGTTTAAAATGTGTCAGACTGCTAACAGAGGACATACAATCCAAGCCCAAACACATCCCTTTTAGTTTTTTCATCATGATCGATGTTATGATCATTATCCTGTCTATGCTAGTCTACTGTTGGAAATAAGCTTCCTCGAGATTTCCTTCCACGGGACCACCAACCTGGAGTTCTGTGTCACTTAATATATTGCTGCTAGCTATTGTTATCAAGTAAGCGGTCATCAATCGCCATAAGTTATTGCATGTGAAGTGAT
The DNA here is from genome assembly GCA_955876795.1 of Eupithecia tripunctaria. NCBI lineage: Eukaryota > Metazoa > Arthropoda > Insecta > Lepidoptera > Geometridae > Eupithecia > Eupithecia tripunctaria. The sequence goes on along the minus strand of OY041613.1, from coordinate 4,436,635 downwards.
ACACTTACCCCCAAATACTCAAACGCATCTCAGACTTAAAGCACGTCTCAAGTCGCGATTTTCTGACAGTTATTACTGACAATCTGTCAAAAATTCGTTACTTGAGACGTGCTTATATCTAAGATGTGTTTGAGTAGGTATTCAGGCGTAAGGTTGCCAAGACTCACAAGCTCTTAATCATAACGCTTGCACTTACATAAAATTATCGGTATGAAACGTAGGGGCGTGACTCAGCCTGATCAAGTTACAACTTGATCAGGCTGTAGGTATAATCCATGTGCGTCATTAGCAGTGAAAGTGTCATCATCATCATTAATCAACCTATCTGCTGATAGAAATAGGACAAAGGCCATTGCACAGTATCTTTAGCTTGCTTCCAGCATCTGTCGAGTGCTTCGTACACACACGACGTTTGCTGAATTCATCAAAATGCATAGGGGAATGTTACCATAAATAATAATCATCATCAGTCTTACTTCCTGTCTCGTAACAGATGGCTGCCAGTGAGCAGTGGCAGTGGGCAGTGGTAGTCCCTTTCATAGGGTAGGTACAATGCAGTTCATGTAGTGCAGTTTTATCCCCGATTGTACACTAGTGCCCGCCCAGATAATGATACCACGAATAACTAGTTTTATAACAAAACTGTCTAGAAAGCTACGATGTCGTATTCAGTGCCCAGTCTCGGCCGGCGATACGACACGCAGAGGCTGTTACACAGGGACGGAGACTGGCACCTGCGTCTTGGGCCATGAAGGAGTTAGTATATTACCTACATCAGCCTAGGCAAGTCTTCGGCCTGCAGCTCCCAGCATATTATGCCATCAGCCGTCGATCATAATAGATCTCTCGTTCCAGATGGCTAGGCTGCAAGTGGGCGGTGGCTGTCTCCTTTATAGCGTACATGCCGTTCATCGTAGCGCAGTTCTACCCTCGGCTGTACTCGCTGGTGCCGGCCGGGATGATGGTGGGCTTTGGCGGCGGCCCGCTGTGGTGCGCTAAATGCACTTATTTGTCGGTGGTAAGTAATATGAACCCTTTTTAATGAGTACTGAGATGACCAGCGATAAATGTATAATTCACATGGAGAATGAGTGATTTCCTTATCTGATGTGTGGTAGTCGCCACTCGTCTCATTTGTTAAGAAAAATTAGAATTTTTAACACCAGTTTGAAGAATAGACACAAAGGGTAGGTTTCCGGTAAGCAAAGGCAGCAGAAATGCATGCAGAGGCTACAAACCCCTGCGCGTGAGATTTCGTTTGAATATTTGACAAAACTCCTTTTAACGCTCCCAGGCTGAAAAGAGACAAGTTACATTTGAGAGAGTTAAAATCAAAGTATATAATTCGATTGCACTGTACGATTGTATTTCAATAAAAGAAGGAAATAGTGCTATTTTTTAGCTTTCTGCAATAGTTATAAAGAACTAGGGTGTACGACAAATGACCCTGATAATCTCAATTAGTACATTACCATAATTTATGTCCATGCTTAAACACGGTTCTAAACCAACATTAGGTAAATAAATAATAACTAGGTACCACGGATTTGCATACTATTGTTGATACCTACCTGATATCCTTGATAAAATATTATCTGGTACCTCTACCTACATCTTACATCTAAGAGCACTTAGCTAGTTATTTTTTGTACAGTTAGCTCCGAAGATCACTCACATTTTAACATGGTTGGTTGGTCAGCGAACATAATTAATTTGGGCTTTTGACCGACAGCAGCAAATTTTAGCCACTGGTTTAGCCAAATTGGTATCATAGCCCACGGACCACAAATATATTATAGAAACTATAAAACGTCCCGGAATTTAATCAAAATAAAATGTCTACATTACTTGCAAGCAGCCTTAGTCTGCGTACCCAATCGCTTCTGATTATCGCGAAAATAGTTATCCTCTTGGTGGTTTTGGCAGATTAGGGCCACAATTAAAAATTTCCATTAATAATAATGTCCGTTATGACCGTATCGGAAAATAACTGTAGAGTAAAATGACCATTTCTGGAAGAGCACCTCGATAATACTGGACTATATAAATAAATAATGCTGGACAATTCACACAGCATTATCTATTTTGACCTTCGTCAAAATACACGGTGCTTACAATTACTATTTTTAAAAATGGGCAATTAATAATACGTGGCGATTCTGCTATAACACCATTGTCATTGTCAAAGTCATAGTGAAGAAATTGCTTCAGCATATGTTCAGCATGGACATTATTTGGCCGCTGCCTGTTTTCCTACAGCGGGAATAATATTAATGATCACTCCAATAGTAAAATTTGTCTCCTATCTGAATGGTGGGCTCTGTCTGGTTGACTGTACCTCAATTGAATGCGCAAAGTTAGGAATTTTAACTGAGCGTTGACAGTCAAACATAGCTTGGATTCCTCTATCAAATTACCTTCGCAGCACATGTGGGTTATTGATTTGACTCACCGTTTGTGACTAGAATATTGATCGACATTGGTTCAGCTTAACAGATTATCAAAGAATTTGAATTGAATCTAAACACTAGTTTCAATTTGGTTTTGGTGGCTGTAATTTTTTTGCTACAACTTTATTCTGATATCAAGAGTATTTCTCAATTATCCCACTGCATTCCGTCATTTTCTCATCACAAGCAATAAGCACCATCTTCTAGCTTTTAGAAAAGGCTTATAGGTACCAACGTTTAATTGTCCAACAGCATCGATAAAAAATTCGCGGTGGGGGGCCGGCGAAATTTTTGATCGATGTCCAACAGTGACAAATAGGTATTCAGGTGGTTCGTCCCCCGTGGTTGTCGTCATGGTTATATTAATAATAATGGTATACAGGGCGCCACGGTCAGGGTATACTAAGCTAAATTCTTGAGAGAGATTAACTTGTGAAAAATTATTATTTGATTTTCAAAAATCGTAGAGCAAACGTGGTCCACGTTTAATTATAGAATCAAAACCCTTTAGGTTTAGTACACCCTGTATATTCCGTTGACATTGATAACATTAATACAACCGCCCCGTATCAAATAGGAAGCTCTCTGGATAATCAACTCATTTCGATTCAATAATAATGGTTTTTGGTGAACAATAGCGGTACTACTATGATAAGATAATTAGTATGCATGGATGTTTGTCTAGCTAAAGGCGCCAGCGCTGGTTATGAATGGATTAATGATTTTTATTTTAATGAATTCGGAATCCTTTGTACCCAAACAAGGGATCGCGGGCCTATTGATGTTGCTTTAGAATACAAAGTACTTATTAAATCTATAAAAGGTTTAAATTTTTATGGAACTCTATAAAGTAGATATATTTCTGAATTCAATTGGTCTATTTTATAGAGTCTAGCTAGTTTATATAATATTAAATAATTAAATAAAATAATGCTGGACAATTCACACAGCATTATCTAGCTTCAAGCTAAACAAAGCTTGTGATATGTGTACTTACTAGATAACCGAGTCCAATACACTACATAGGTACATATAAACATCTAGAATGCCCTGGACAAATATATGCAGATCGTACAAACATTTGTACCGAGGCGGGAATGGAACCCACAACCGCGTTGCAGGCGGGCCTTCGGCGGCTGCGCCACAGAGGTCGTCTATCTAGCAATAAACTAAGCCATATGAAAATAGTAATAAGATAAATAAAAAGCCTTGAAATATGCACCGCCCCATCCCTCTCCTGGTGTGCGACAGCTGTTCTGAACTTGTCGGAATCGTAACATTATATTTAATTTTATATTAACGACATCAGATATCAGACTGCTCGCGGGCCACTAGTTTGAAGCTTGTGAGAAGTCGTTTTGTCACTGTTAAATATAATCTAAGGATAGCAAGTTGAGGCCAAATTCGAATGCACGTTTTTGTGCTGTATGGTAGCGGTTGGATTAATGAACACAAAGCTGTATTCTATAACCAATCTGCGATCCCCAATCCAGCGAAGTCCAGCGGGAGGACTATGGGCATTACCCCCCTGGATAAATGATAAATCCCCCGCTTATCTGCGTGACGTCAGTGCAGCGTCCAGCAGTGGACCAATAGATGCAGGGTAGATAGACTAGATTTTAGATACCGTACCGTTATGCGGCCATTACCAACTTGAAATTCATTCAACATTTATTAACAAACATCACACTAATATTATAAATGCGAAAGTTTGTATGGATGTATGGATGGATGTTTGTTACCTCTTCACGCCATAACTACTGAACGGATCTGGCTGAAATTTTACATACAGGTAATTATAATCATACATAGGCTTTTTATCCCATAAATATGTTCCCGAGGGATAAAAACCACTTTTAAACGTTTCCATAGCGTGTGGAGCCTCGAGGAGCAGCTATTAGAAGTACACTGTTTATTGCTAATAACTATAATATTATAATTGCATGCTTTTAAAAAAATACTGAATGTTAGTCACAATACTTTAAAATGTATAAAGATATGTTTGTACGCCTACGGCAGAATCCAGGGATCTAAATAAGTCTTATGTACTGACTGTACACTACCGGATTCACAAACAATAAATGAATTATGAATTATGCTGGATAGTCCATACATCATCACGTTACCACTTTAGTTGTGACATGTTCTCTCTTTTCCAGGTAGCAGAGCCCTACGCGAAGCTGTCCGGGGTGCCAGTGGATGTTCTGGTGGTGAGGTTCTTTGGGCTGTTCTTCATGTTCTACCAGATGGCACAGATCTGGGGAAACCTCGTCTCTTCAGCCAGTAAGTTAATGTAGATCAACCTCAACCTCAACCTCAGCAGCCTGTATTGGTCCACTGCTGGACACAGTCCTCCCCCTGATAAGCGCTTTGTTGGCGTTTATATAATGGAGCATAGTGCCCATAACCCCCACGCTGGACATGTGGGTTGGTCGGTAGTTAATGTAATTATCTAGATACACAAAGCAGTGCTATTAGCATCAGATACTTACTTTTTAATAACTACAAAGAATTAGCAAGCTGAAGTGGCAGTGGGTTGGACATAACACGAAGAAGAGACAACCGCTGAGGTAAACGAGTTCTTGAGTGGAGACCGCAACTCTGCAAACGTAGTGTAGGATGCCCTTCGATCAGGTGGGATGACGGTCTGGGAAAGACTGCAGGGAGATGCTGGATGCGTCAAGCTGATGACAGGGTGCTATGACGCTCATTAGGGGAGGCCTATGTCTAGTAGTGGAATAATATAGGCTGATGATGATGATGATGATAAATAACTAAAACAATTCAGTAATATTGTAGAACTACTGCTACAGTACGGTATACAGTACATTTTAAAAACAAAATGGTTCTATTTATAATCAAGTAAAAATAAATTTTCGCACAGAGATCAACGGGTTATTGATATCAAATAATACAAAAAAATAGCACTAATTCACAACATCTACAAGTAGCTCAGATGATCCATATCTATACCAGTTATTAATTATTGTTTGTTATTGTATTTTTGTATTGAGCTGTCACTTGTAAAGTACCTGTGTACAAGATATGCGTGCGGGGCGGCGGCGGCGGGCCGTTTACAAACAAAATCGATTTAAGTGCTCACAAAAGTGAACCGTATATCCGTTAACGCGTTTAAAATTGATAGCGAAACGTCTTGAATGACTTCATATCCATCTTTTCGCTCACAACGCTCATGCTACCGATCAAGGTCGCTGTGAACGATCTGTCAAATATTATAGCCCGATATCTGTCGTTATTGCGTTCAAAGATTAAGGAACGATTTTAAATAAAAATAAATAAAGTAATATAAAATTCGTATATTTGCCTTCAGGTACACAATCCAAGTTCAGTTCAGTTCAGTACATTTATTTAATAATGGAATGTGCGATACAGGTCATATAATTATCTAGTTTTGATGCTTATACAGTTTTACATTAGCAAGTAGCTACATATTACTTTATTTTGCCACTTTCAGGCTTGTGAGCTCGTTGAAGTGTAGAATGTCTGCTCGACAAGCCAGCGTTTTTGTTTGGTTCTGAACGTGTTGAGACTAGGGGCCTCCCATATTGTTTTACAAGATTAGGGATCTATATTATAAATTATAGCGCTGATTGTCTTCATATTATGACTTCTTGTACTTATTACTTTCGCAAAAAATCCATACAATAATGCACAAACTTGTCCAATCATTAATCGTTAGCAAAATTCAGGGTCATTCGTAAATAGTCGAACACTTCCTCGTGCTAATTGATCAGAGCCGACCGTGAAGGGTGCGAAAGTGAATTTGAATTTGGACCTTGACTTGATTTACAGAGATCGCTCCAGATGTACCGATTCCAAAACAAACACAAGAATAAATAAAGGATCTAGAATAATGTTAGCAAAAACGAGAAACACTTAGCTCAGAAGGTTTTAGGTATGCGAAACCTATACCTATATGGAAATATAGGTACTATATTTCACAATTCTCAATGATCGGGACCATGTAAATGTATAGGGGTATCTTTCGTATAACCGCAAGGTAGGGGGGACCATGGGAATGGGTATATTTCGTATCATGTAGTACTAGCTTAGTGGTGTAGTACTAGTATAGTGGCCAAGTATGATGACGATATTTTCCCAAATAATCATAACAATTATATTCGTCCCGCAAGTTTTTTTTCTCGGAATTCGCACGGGAATGGGAACTACGTAGGTGAAACCGCGAGGAACTGCTAGTTACTTGTATTATTCTTTTGACTTTTCTAAGTATTTCCAAACTTTTTTTACTTAACTTAACTTTACTAACTTGGTGTTGTTTTTCATGTCTGTGATGAATATCTCTATTGTTTCAGTTCTGACCTCATCACTCGGCGACACTCCATTGAACTTCTCATCAGCGCATCCGTTCATCACCAATGTCACAGCCCCGAACATTGACTTCGGAGCCACGTGTGGTGTCAACTTCTGCAGTGGTGCAGAAGCTCATGTAAGAGTTTTTATACATTTTAACTAGAATATCAGTTTTATTATGCGGTCAGCAATTATTGTCCCAGGAAGCCCAATTTGAATTCTCCAATATACATTGGGTACTCTAATACACCGAATTAAAGTAACAATTAACACATAAAAAAATCAACTTTACACACTATAGTGTATTTTGGAGAATTAAAGTATGCTTCCAGATAAAGATCTCAGTTAAAAACTTGGTAAAATTTAAGTGAATTAGGCTTCTAGTATGTCTTGACTAGTAATAAGGTTACCTATGAAATAAAATTATACTTCTAGGGAAGGTACAGTAATTTTAAATTGAGTCAAATCACACCCAATGTTTCAGGACAACGTAAACTTGGAGCCACCTTCTCCGTTGAAGATCCAAGTCATCGCGGGGATATTCCTAGCGTGCATGGCTTCGGCGGTTCTACTGGTAGCTTTTGGAGTTGATTCTCTATCCAGGTGAGCTCTTACCAGATTTCACTGTGGTATACCCTATTCGTATCTAAAATGCCTTATCTATCACATGTTCAGATGAAAGAAAAATCCAGCTGCTTTCTTGATTCGGTAATTTACAGTGCTAGATCAGGTTTACCACCACCTTTAAAAAAGTTATATACATCGTAGGACACACGGTTGGAATGTGCGCCCGTTAACAAACGAAATTATTCTAACAACGAAATTATTTTAACAGCCGCACTCAGAGACGTTAATGCTTAGGTACTTAAACTGTCACTAAGTAAAGGTATTGAAACCTTTACTAAGTGACAGTTTTAAGTAGGTAATTGTTAACGTCTCTGAGTGCGGCTGAAAGCGACTTTCAAACAGGGGAATGTCCTATTTAGCGACGTAAACAGACATACTCATAATTATATAATTTTTATGTCTGGGATCCGGCTAAGAACTGCTTATCACCTGGTAGTTCTCCCAGGACGATTTAGATTTCCCCATTTCACAAGAACACCAGGGTTCTTAAAGATAAGCACTGATCACAGTAATTTATTTATTTATTTAAAAAAAGGAACGCCAACAGCGTATACATAAAGCATTTTGTTTTAACTTACTATCTAGGCAGGTTCTAATATATACGCTTATAATAGGCGGACACAACATTGTTACACAATACTTTCTTAAAAATATTTAAATTATTAAATGAGATCGAAGTTAAACATTATAAATATAGGTAATAGAAGATATGGTTAAACTTAATAAACTACTACATAACAAAAATATTATATATATTTATTTATTAATTAAGTAAAATTGAGATCTAAGAAGCATTATGTTCATATTGTCAGTAATCACTTTCTCATAAAACAATTCAATAAATGATACAATACCTGGCCCTTATTATATAAGGAAATGAATGGGGAACATTCATTTCTTACATAATTCGATATCCTCAGATATACCTCAGGCCGCACCTCCACCAACGAAGGCAAGTCTGGCGTGCGCCTCCTAGCGGTGACTCTGCGACAACTGCGGCACAAATACCAGCTGCTGCTGCTGCCTGTGATTGGCTATATCGGCGCAGAACAGGCGTTTATGGCTGCTGACTTCACACAGGTTAGACTAACATGAAGTAAGCCACACTTCCACCAACGAAGGCAAGTCTAGTGTGCGCCTCTTAGCGGTGACTCCGCGTCAACTGCCGCAGTAGAAGATGCCTCTTGCCTGTTGTTGGCTACATCAACGCAGAATGGCAGGATAGGCGTTTATGGCTGCTGACTTTACACAGGTCAAAGGAGTTAAGTTTGTCTCATGTGCGGTCATCATTTATGAACATAATGCTGATATATCATCATCTTCATCATCTTGCTATAAAACCCTAAAACTTAGTATAAAATGTGTACAGTGGAATAAATGAAAAGGTAGTGAATAAGTACCTTCTGTAATATTATTTATCTGCTTACAAAGGTCTTAAATATTCTCAATATCAATACATTTTGATCTCATCACAAGGTATTGGCGTGTAGTGGTTTACTGACGACGATGATGATAGGATGTACTAAATGTCTATCTGAGAATAGCCATTGGATCACCCTTTCCGAACGAAGGCCAGAATAGAATACACTTTACTTTGCTATAGTTTGCAAACCACTAAGTTGCGGCTAAACCACAATAATAACTATTCTAATACGTTTGTTTATTTCCCCATCATCTAGGTACTACTTTGTTCATTGCTTTATAAAAATAATAGTCTATGTTCTGTGTGTTAATGTTCTGTCCACATGTTGCCTCCTCAACCTCAACCTCAACAGCCTATATTGGTCCACTGCTGGACTGAGGCCTCCCCTTGATAAACTCCTTATTGGCGTTTGTCTCATAGGTACATACTAATACTCATAATCTTCTTGTTTCGGGATCGCAGAATTGTGATAGAATGCTTCTGCACCACATGGATAGCCCATAGTTCGCCTCTAACGACACGTACGGGAAGAATGTGTTTCAATTTCTATGCCAGCCCTACACAGCCGTGTTGCCTAAATCATGGCAAAGTAGGGGGCAGGGTAGGGACCCTTTATGTATTTTTTTTTCGAATGGACTATAATGCTGTTGACAGCAGATGGCCATAACAGCGTTACCGGACCAAAATCTGTTAAGGTTTCTAAACTGTTATGGCCTCCTATTATTAATTGGTCCCCAAATTTGAAATTGATCAGCGTTTGCCTCCAGGCGTTCGTGGGCTGTTCATACGGCATCAGCAACATCGGCTTCGTGATGATTTGCTTCGGCATCTTCAACGCGCTGGCTGCGCCCATCGCCGGCAGTGTCGTCAAGTGTACTGGACGGTTCCCGGTCATGGTCACTGCTTTGGTGAGTTTTACTTGCACATACACAAAATACACTTACTACTACAATACATATAGCTGACAGGGATAGGTTGCCGCCAAGCGTTTGCCGTATGGGAAGGTATGCCATATTCGCCACGCAATGGGTGGGTTAGCGATCGCAGCTCGGTGGTGGGTCAGTTCTACAGGACTCGCTGCCCGCATTCTGGTAGATATCCCTATGTCACCTCTTACGACACCCGCGGTGAGAGATGGGGTGATGCAAATTCTAAGCCAGCACCAATTAAAAACTATATTACCAGAGTAACAGATAGCCTGAAGGAGTGGCACAATAAAATAACTATAAGTTTACTACAATACAACTTTTTACTGCCTTTCTGAATTGTCATTGTATGTTTTTCAGATATTAAACCTATGTCTGATCAGTGCTCTTCTAACCTGGAGGCCCAACCCTGATCAGTGGATAGTTTTGTACTTGCTGGCTGCTGTGTGGGGTACTGCGGATGCTGTGTGGCTTGTTCAGGTCAATGGTAAGCATTCTTTACCCTATTTTAGACATGTTTCAATAAAACAGGGGTACTTGTACTTACCCGTTAAAAATATAGGGACCGTAACAAAATCTAAGGACATAACTTTCAGGGTTCGGCCTCGACCATAGAACACAGATAGACTTTTTATTGGTAAAAAAAAGTTTACAAGGAAATATATACAAGAAAATTCCCGGAAAAAGCTTTTGCAAGTCAAGACTCGGTTTCCTAATATCTTGAAAAAGTTTTCAAGCGGGGCCGTACGAAACGAATGTGAAATGTATATAACATCAATTTTAAAATGGTTACTAAATGGGAAGGAGCCGCTATATCTATACTAATATTATAAAGAGGAAAGATTTGATTGATTTAAAAAATCGTTCATTATTAAAAAGCTTACTTTTCAGGGAGTGACATAGGCTATATCTTATCCCGGAATTCCCACGGATACAGGAAATATGAAACTGCGAGGCGCTGCTAGTCACTTATAATTCCATGTGTTGTACAAGTACTGACATCTATCGTAACTTGTAAAATTCATATGACTTCATCGTAAGCGTCTGACCCGCAAAGGTTCAGAGTTAACCGTAAACTGCGGTTATCGATTCGAAAGGTAGAGTCGAGTTTCATAAGAATAACGCCAGATGGCGGTAGCTGTATTTACTTAGATTTTATTGCAATATAAAATATTTGTCCTGCGGCAGTCTCCGACTCCTGTAAATCAACAGGTTTATTGGCTTTTGAGTGTAATTTTATGTTTGTGAACTCATCTGTGGAATTGACGCATGATTTTGGCAAGAGAGCGGTCTTTGGCAAGAATGTTTTTAATTCAACCTAGCTGTGTTTTCTGATCGTGCATCGAATGATGGAGTCAAAATGACCAGAACCTCCAAGATGGCGAAAAAAATATCGTTGTAGTATCGTTGGAGGTATTGATATACTTATTGCTTCTTTTGATTCAAGTTTTGGGTTTAAGTTATTCAAGTTTCGGATGACCGATGTGGCGCGGCGGGCGTAAGTCCGCCTGCGACTCAGGGGATGCGGGTTCGATTCCTGCCTCGAGACAAATGTGTGTACGATCTGTAGATAATTGTACAAGGCGTTGTTCTTTGTATAACAATTGATGTAATGTATTGTATTATATACATATATCAGTCATCTAGTATCTACCCATAACACCGGCTCTCCTTAGTTTGGGGCTAGATGATGCTGCGTGGATTGTCCAGCATTATTATTATATTATTAAGTCAGATAATACTTTATATTTTCTAGCTCTATCCGGGATCCTGTTTCCGGGCGACGAAGAGGCAGCCTACTCCAACTTCCGGCTGTGGGAAGCCACTGGCAGCGTCCTGTCGTATGCATCAGCACCGTACCTTTGCGTCAAAACTAGGTGAGACAGATATTAACCACTGGTCAAAGGACCTGTGTGGTGCTGACTTAGAATTGGCACTACCCCATCTCTTCCCGTGGGTGTCGTAAGAGGTTACTAAGGGATATCCATCGGGGGCATTTGCGTATCGAGCTTTTTAATATTTCGGCACAGATATATGATAATGATTTTCCGTGATCATGGCGCATGAAACTGTGCCGAAATATTAAAAAGCTCGATACTCAAATCATGGTAAATACTCCGTTGTAAATAACTTTAGTAGGCAATGCTTGAGTTCCAAGTTTCTTATTTTTGTTTTCATTATTCCAGGTTATACATTCTCCTAGGTCTTCTAATAGTAGGGTTCGCTGGATACTCCACAATAGAAGGCCTTGAATACAGGGTCAAGAAAGCGCACCAACGGGAGAGGAACTTTGAGCTCGTTGATGGCAAGGAAGAGGTTGAGGATTTACAATGATTTATCTAAACTAAGTATTCAGAGCTGTCTGTCTCTCCTTTTTAACAATAGGGTGACGCATGTGACTTCAAAAAAGCTAATATTTTTTTACGTATTCTCTATTGATATAGAAATATATCTGTATATTTGTTTTTGTTTTTTATGATGTTTTTATTGTGAAATTTAATCATTGAAAAGTAGATATTTTAAGTCTCAACAGCAAAATGTCTAAACGCAACGCTATTGGCATGTGAAGCGTGACGTCATACATGAACATTTTTGTATGGGCATGAAGTTTTGACTTTGACTTTACATAGAGGACTCGATGATCCGTGACGTCATAAAATGCAATGGCTAACATGGCAGCGTTTTCATCACCCGAAACTAAGTAAAATTTACTTTAAGTTTTTTACCTCTATAATTTAATTTTTTTGGGTGTTATATTTTTTTTCATTTATTTATTAACCTAAATAATCGATAAAAAAAAATTAAAAAAATCCATGCATATACCCTATTATAATTATAAAAGCCGAGCCACTGGTGAGGACGAACTATAGGCAGAACTAGTTCATCTTTAGGGCATGTTTTGTTAGCAAATACTGTGTGTAGTGATGGGAACAATGTAGTGGTAGATATAGATTTGTTTAATACAACTCAACCAAGCGTCTCAAACGCTTGTTGAGTAGTTTGTTTTTTAATAAGTAGGTATTTATTGTAACGTAGTTTTTATTATTATTTTTCCTAAACCATATGTGCTGTTTATCTTCGATTGTTTAATAATTTAACTCTGTTTTTTTTCTGGAAACTTGTAATGAGCCCTTGTAATGAAACTTGTAGTTACCCATCATTTTTTCTGTTACCTAGCTGTTAGTTTTCCAAAAAATGAAAAATAAAATAAAAAATTGATAATGGGCCTTATAGATGATGCTGTGTGAATCCAGCATTATTATTGTTATTATTTGGTACAGCGCCTCGGCAGGGAACTTCGCAAATTCCATAGAAAAAGGAAATGTCACGATCATGTCTAAGTGTACATTTATCGTATATAAGGAAATAAAGTAAAAATAGTTTTCTCTCTCTCTTAACTACTTTTGAATGTTTGTATATGTAATATTATAAGATGCTGACATGATGTTTAATTAATTTTTTTTTTATGACTATAAGAGCTTTTTTTTGTGTAATCTATAAACCTATTCAGTTAAATGTATAGTGACCCTTTGAAACTAATTTGCATGCCTAGAGTAAGGTAATACATGTACGGTACTCCTATTTGATAAACAAGACCATTGTGACCCATGTGTGCAAATAAATGATCTGTATTCTGTAAAAAGAATTTTGATTTGAACATTTGCTCAGTGTTCTCTCACGTTGACTATGGTATATCAACGAAAGAAAATAAACAACTATTTAGCAATGTATACTGTAAAAGGGTAATTTTTTATTTATACTCGTCTTAGTTAGTAATATTTCTACTCAGATTTACCAATGTAGATTTCTAATACTCAAGCTTTTAATGATTAATGTTATCATGTTTTTTTACTTATGCGTTTTTTAAGTATTATTTAAAAATAATAGTTAGGCTTTAGTTTTGTAGGTACCTATAACTAATAATAATAAGGAAAAAATATCTACGTTATTATTATTCGGTAGTTAAGTATAATTAAAACTGCAATTATAATTTTTCAGTAGATCATCGTTTTATTTTTTCCACATAAATAATGAAAGTCTGTTGAAACTTAGCGACTAAAAGCTAAATCAAACTAAGTACATTTCGCAATAACTAAAGGTGACTAAAACGATAAATTGAATAACTTTCCTGGATCAAAAACATTTAAACAGTTTCTCCGTTATTTAACACTCACAAATCATAATATACAATAATAATTAGAATCTTAAGTTTAACCCTAAGTCACTGGTCCATAATAATTAGCTAAAATAAAAGCTGCGATATTTACTATAACTAAAACTATATTAATATTATTCAAGATTTTTTATACACCATGTATTTTCATCGACAGATTTAAAGCGTAAAACCGTAATACTTTTCTGAAAAGAATTATTATCTAATATTATAAGGAAGACTGATGAAAGGCACGATTTACAAAATTCAAAAGTAGCACCTTAATTCATGATATGATTTATTCTTAAAACAATATTACAAAGCCACTGGCATAATTATTATATTATTATTAAAAATTTTCAGCAGAAGCATATTATTAATGTTTATTCTATTTTGGCAATTAAGGAGATTACCACAGGGTAAACACCGCAATTATTCTTATATAAACTAAAACAGATTAATATGAAATAGGGCCGTGATAGAACGTGATTAAGTTAGTTGTCACGTTAAAGTTATCAATACAAAAATAAACATGTTATTGTTTTAAAGTTGTTTTTTTTATCTGTCGGTCTGCCGTCCCATTGTATTATGAGAGTGAGGAAATAGAGACTGCACATGTGTTTGCGCATGCACTTGTGCACACATATATACAAATTTTAACCACATCTACGACCACTATCTATTATTTTGAGATAACGGTTATTTATTACCTGTGGTTTATTTTTGTATGACAACTTCATAAGTACATGCTCCAAAAGACGAAAAGACAAACAAAATACAGGCAATAATATTACAATAAAGTGATCAGTATAAAAATAAACCTTATTATTACTGTAGTTCGGTAAACTGTATACTGAGCTTTTCTTCAGGTGTGATGTTTATAAATGCTACACTTTATTATGAATTCATTTTATTATACATATTACAACTAGACTGTATACTGAATATACATAATTTAACTTTGTGACCCTGTATACAATTATGTATAAACAATAGCCTCAAATATAAGACATATTTTACAATTCATTATTTACACATATTATTTCCTATAATTCACGGGTATTTAGCACCAAAATAATAATTTCATTGAAGGAACTTATTCGATGATTTTTTTGAATTTTGAGCAATTCCTTATTGCTTGTTTATATATAACTGTGACGTACAATCATCCAATTTGTTTCGTTTACATCAACACGTTCATAACTGGACGGCAAAGTATTATTTACAATCATAAAAACACTAGGCAACAACTAAAAGCATTCCTAAACTAACTAAATGCAAAAATATAATGAACAGGAAGACAATGAATGCAGAAACGATGACTAAAAGTAACGTATTATTAACAATACACAATTAATTACACTTACAGTCTAATTATTATGATATTAAAGTAAATCATGTGCAAAATGCAGTGATGATGATTATGATGCATCCGTTTAAAAGGTTGGCTAAATTGGACCAAATGGTTTAAAATTAAGGGTCTTAATAAGTGTTATTATAATGTGCTGGGCTGTTTAGGGTTAAGTCGGAGTAACATTCCGATCCTATAATAATAATGTTAAAGATTTATGTCGGTGTGCTCAGAAAGTTTAAGTTTTTCGATAACGTAAAAAATCCATCTGTCCTTTTAATCCAACCTGCAAGGCTTAGGCAAAATAGCAAATATTTTGATCATAGATGCAGTATAAACTGACACAGAAAAACCGTGGTCAGTCGAAGCTCAAACAGTTGTTCTATGCCAGAAGAAAACTGCAGTCGAGGAACAAAGACAAGAAAAGAAAAATGGTGATTTTTAACTGGGGCTGGTCGTGTTACTTCTTGGTTCAGGCTTCACAGCTCCGTTCAATTTAGAACTGATACTGTTCTGTATTGAGACCGCAGGTGCTGTGCCAACTGTAGCAGAATTCGCTTGACAGCTGGCACAAGCCTCTAATCTCCTTGACAGTACAGCTCGGAGCTTCAACGCTGGACCCAGCTTCATCTGCAGCATTCCCGTCAAGTGGTCCTCAGTCAACAAAGGAAGCCCAGATCCGTCGATTCTCTGCTCACGGAAATTCTGTAACAAAAATACCAAAGTCATTGCCTGGAAGCTCTACATAAAGTGTCCGTAATTAGTAAAAAAAGAAGCGCTGCGGTCGAGCGTGCACCTGTCGCGATGTCAGGTTTTATGGTCTGACCGAACCATCTACATACTTGCATAAAAGCTACAGTAAAAAGAAGTTGATCTAGTCTTTAATATGTAGTACAAAAACTGGATTAATGAACTCCAGAAATGAGGCGTGCAAAGTAGACAATGTTCATGTCTAGTCTGTGACATGACAGTTGTGTCGCAAAACTTTATCGTGTTGAAAGCATCAAGACGATTCGCGCCGGATCGACAGGTCGCGAGCGCAGCGTCCAGCGACCTGTCATCTCGGCGGGAACGTTGACAAAAACCGCGGCGGCTACGTGACGTCCTGTCTCTCCCCCTCCGCCCCCTCTATACCCCTGCTCTCGCCTCTCTCGACCACTTTTTACCGCGCGACATTTGCCCGGAGTTCGATCCGTGTCATCCGACGTATTCCTTTTTTAAATTGCGCCGAGCGATGTTCATTTATTTTATTTTTTAATTTTATAAGGCTTCGAGGCAACAGGCATAGCGCGGTAAAAAGCGATGGCGTACAAAAAAGTCTATGAATAATTAAAGCGAGATAGCTACTGGCTAGATCATGGGAACGGAATTATTTAGCTTGTTCTGAAGGACAGGTCAATTTGCAGGAGTGGTTTTGCTTTTCGATTTTCAGCGGGCCTTTAATGCCAGTCCAGCGAGTCGGCTTCACTTTTATGCAAATGAGGGAAGATTAGAAGGAACCACTCTAAATAATATTGGAATGAATAAAGCGGAAAGTATGTTCGGAGTGACCCGAGTAACCTTCACAGCGTGGTTTAGGGGCATATTTATCTTTAATGGGGTTTAGACGTGGAATTGGTTCGGGACTAATGGCCGTGCCCCGCGGTCCCGAGTGACCTGCGCGGGCAAATGAAGTGGAATGATATTCGAGAAAATTGTTTAATTGGGGGTCGAATTACTGGTTCCGAGAAGCATCTCTCCGCGGGCAACCGACGAACCTGTTTCGTTTTGACCTTTTTTGATGCCACATTGTTAAAGGATCGCTCGCCCTTGGCCTGTGACATCGGACGCGTTCCTTTTTTAAATTCATTAGATCTTCGAATCTCTGCGCTCGTACTCGAAAGCGAAGTTTCTGATTCAGTTTCGTGCAAACGCTAATAATTATGCAAGCGACATAAGAGTTGGTTTTGCACGACAGCGAAACGAAACCAATGTATCGATTTTTCTTTACTGTGGTATGCGAACTACGATGGCCTCCGTTGAATTATCCTCGCGTAAAAAGATCATGTTAATTACAAGCAAAGACAGATGG
The DNA here is from genome assembly GCA_955876795.1 of Eupithecia tripunctaria. NCBI lineage: Eukaryota > Metazoa > Arthropoda > Insecta > Lepidoptera > Geometridae > Eupithecia > Eupithecia tripunctaria. Next base: position 4,419,302 of record OY041613.1, on the reverse strand, counting down.
CATGGCAGCACATCAACATCAACGTCTGAGACAAATTGGCTATTACGAATAAAATTATCATTACAAGTTCGAAGCACATTGTCCGAAGAACCGCGAGCGATAGTCCCGCATAATATTTACGTAGGCCGTAGTTAACAGGTTACAGATACCGCGTACCGCCTGTGGCCATGAACCAGGCTTTAAATTGCGCCCGTGTAGGCAGCCGAACAGGTTGGAAGTCTTGGAAGGGAGCAAAAAAGGTTAAAGTATGTTCCTGTTGGGAGGAGAGGGTAGGGGGGGTTAATGACAGGGGCGGCGCGGCGCCTGCGGCTACCGGCCGCGGCCGCAAATTGATGCCTGCGCCCTCTGTGGAACCTTTGCTCCCGGCTAGTGATGCGCCGCTCGATAAAATAGTGACAAGCACGAGGGAGAGAGTTATGGCCGGGACTTTATCGATAATGCTGGATGGTTGTACATTTAGATGGGTTTAATGGCGTGGTGTAGTGTTGCCAGTATTTTTTAATTTTAATTAATAATATCACTTTATAATCATATTTTACTAATAAACTTTTGTCATCTATTAGAAAATCTTTGATGAATTCATTATTTAAATCAATTTGCGTGGTGGTATCAAACTGTGTGGTGTTCTTCCAACACCGACTAGATTCGTAGTTAAAACTCTTATATTAATAGTGAAATAAAATATGTTACAGGCAACGTTAGAAAAGTTTAGACGCAACCGGCCTACAAAGTGTTTAAGGTAATATTTTCCTTTACGAGTGAAAGCTGATTTGGTTTTATCATATGGTAGCATAACTACAACAGGAAGCTATTATTATAATCATGCATAAAAAATGTATTTGTCTTATTTGTTTTTATAATGAGAAACACTACCTATCCCAAATAGCGATGTACAACTTTCAATTCAATCAATATAATTAAGTGAACATCAAAAACGAATACTATTATCTTCATAATGGTAAACATAATCGATATCCAAAACAAATAATCCAACGCTTACGCCAGTCGATTATGAGCTTTATTACAATGCAGAACCGATCAAAATATTTAACGATTGTACCAATATAGGTCACAATAGAAGTAGACAAATGCAATTTCGATGGAGTAATAATAGCGTATCGATATCGATGTAGATAATCAACATGGCGACCGCAGCACTAGCCTGCATTACGTATAAAGCTGACGGTGTGCGGCTAACATAATTATAATCTTGGAGCCTATCACGAATAAAAAAAACTATAGTGGTAGACATTTACGATACTTAGAGTAGGGACATGAAATTGACACCGGTAGACCTTTTGAAATTGGAAGGTATCTACCTGAGTCAATATCATGTCCAAAATTGACTCTGGTAGGTACATTTGAAATTGAAAAGTACAGTTACAGAGTCAAATATCATGTACGAAGTTGACTCTTAAGGTTTTTTTTAAATGAAAAGTGCCGATAAGGGGCTAAAAGATAGAGTCTGATGTCTTCCAAATTTGAATTTCAGTTAGACAACTGAACATTAAAAGTATATAGAATTGCTAGAGTTAGTTAAAACGGCTTAGTATTAGTTGATTCAATGGATACCTAGACTATTTATATGCATAAAGAACTATAACAAAAAGTATCAGACAATCTTATTATCATCATCTACCTGCATTAGTCCACAGCTGGACATAGGCCTCCACTCATGAGCACCATAGCGCCCTGTCTTCTGCTTGACGCATCCAGCACCTGCCTGCAGTCTTTCGCAGATCGTCATCCCACCTAGCCGGAGGACGTCCTACGTTTGCCGAGTCGCGGTTTTCACTTGTAAGGGACGTGACGGGGGAGGAACGCTCCCGAGTTGCATACATTTTATTTTCGTGATAGGGCCTCCGAGTCCATCGCCATTTTAATCTTTTTCTTTTTTTTAAGAGGTAAGGGGTCACGAGACGGGCTGCCTCTTAAGTTTTTTTATCAATTGTCGTTTTGCTTTGATGCTGTACTTTCTAAATCTTACTTTAAGTTTAATTTGAAGCACTTTAACGTGTAACCGGTTAATGTATCGCGATGAATAACTTTTAAACATTTGTTGATTACTTAGTATAGCTAGCACTGGACATAAAAATTGTTACTAAATCTAACTAATAAAAATATATAACACTAGCAGCGCCACGCGGTTTCACCCGCGTAGTGCCCGTTCCCGTGTGAAATCCGGGATAAAATATAACTTATGTCACTCTCTGAAAAGTAAGCTTTGAGTGTTTTCAACCAGTCCAGTAGGTATTTTCAATACAAACAAACTTATTTTAGTATAGAAACATAAAAATATTTCTACATAATTGAATTAAAAACAGTACAAACTGCTGTGATCCTTGCTAGACTAGAGGCGATTACGGTACATTTTTAATAAACCAATATCACAATCCAGATAGGAGGGTAGAATTAGGAAGCAGTTATTGTTTATAGTCTATGGACCTTCGTAGCATATATTAAGTAAGCATTAAAAGCATAAAAGAATTTCGGCCAATAATCTATTTACATTATAACGAGTCACTGTCCAAATATTTCGTTCCACTGACCACAAATTACCTTCTAGAAAGCTTATCATCGAACATCAACGCAAAAAGCTTCCACAATAATTGGAAAATAGCCTAACGCTGTTGGGAGTGGCTTCACCTCAAGCCAGAGCGAGATCGTCCGAGTTTCGTCCAAGAAGGAGAGAGATGGAAGGCGCGGGTGGGCGGGAACACCCGACCTCGGTCGATCGCATCCGAATAGAAACCGCCCAGTGTTACGAGCGCCCAGTCATCTTGACCTATGACTTGTGTTTCGCTTGTTCGAGACTGGGAGCGTTCATGAGGTCAACCTCGAGTGGGCTTGCAACAATGCCAAGTTTTCTAGTTATGCGTCTCAATATTGCCAGAATGTTAGGATTGTTTGAAACGTTTTTAATTAAGGCGCATACCCGAGCCAATCTGACAGCAATTCCTATTTTATCATATTTTTACGTTTATCATAGGAATTTTTAAAAATCCTACGTTCAGTTTGTGGTATCTATTATAAGCTATTTTTTAATACCTCTTTCATAATTTTATCTCTTATAGTTTAGGAGGAGATGCAAAAATAGAGTTTGGTGGCCAAAAAGCGCAACTTCGTTTCTCTTCCTAAGCTTTACAAAATGAAACTATTACAGAGGCATTAATTTATAGCTTATAATAGATACCACAAACTGAACGTAGGATTTTTAAAAATTCCTGCGTTCAACGTAATAATAAGATATAATAGTTGGGGGCGCCACTTTCGCTGGTGTATGGGCCTTAACCAGTTGTTTCATTGATCCTGCTTGGTAATTTGTGGGAATATTTTGTACATTTTATGTAGTGAAGTTTAATGGGTGAAGAAGGAAGATTTGCATCTCAGTTTATTAGTTGGCTCACCCATTATTGTAAGTTGTTATTTACGTATGTTATAGTTAATGTAGGCAGGTTTTTAAAAAGCCTGTTTTATGATGCTTTGGTCTTGCCATAATTAAGAAAGCTTTCTGACCTAAGTGACAAGGGGCTGATAAATAAGAATCATTAGCTGAGCTTTAGGGAATAGTTACCGAATAATTTTTGTACCGACTTCAAAAAACCAGGAGGAGTTTGTTCTATGTACGGCTAATGGCAAATGAAAGTTTTTTTTTAATATTATATGAGTTCTTCGATTATTTTGCTATTGTATAAAAATATTTCTAAAATCGTTGCATAAAAATAAACCGAGGAATTAGTATTTGTCTCGCAAAACTTTAACAATAGTGTCAATAATAAGAAATACGAAGTCAGTTTTTTAATTTTATTTAAAACTATCATTTTATTTTACTAATTCTAGATTAGATACACACACACTTGTATTATCTTTTGCTAGAACGTCCTTGACCTCAACAGCCAGCATAGGTCCACTGCTGGACGCAGGCCTTCCCCTGATAATCGCGTTATGGGCGTTTATATCATGGGTGGTAATGCCCATAAACCCCACGCTGGGCATGCAGGTTGGGGATCGCAGTTCGGTGGTAGAATAGTTCTCGAGGGGTCGCTGCTGCCCGCCCCGGTGGAAATCCCTTAGTCGCCTCTTACTACACCCACGGGAAGAGTAGGGGTGGTGCAAATTCTAAGTTAGCACCACACAGCTACATAGAACTTCCTACATGAATCTAAATAACCTAGCTATTTTAATAACCATCTTCAAAACAAGAGTTAAAGTTAACCAACCCAAGTATTAATTTTGTAATTAGGAATGCTCAAGAGAAATCGTCTAATAAGTTTACAATAATTTACAACGGAGTCTATTAGACAAGTCAATGGCTTACAAACAGGGGTGCTCAAACGGTCGACCGCGATTTAACTGACTTAGTAATAAAATAGTTATTTTATAATTAGAATACGAGTGATTTTGTGTCTAATTACGATAAAGTTTAGTTTTTATTCTGTTTGAACTCAACAACAATCAATCAATAATTTTATGATTTTGTCTATGTTTTTAATTCAGTTTTTTTGTTAGTCACCGCAGTGCGTCGTATTCAGCATATGACACAAGGTGTTGTTCATAGAATAAGAATTTGTAGACATAATGAGTGCATCGAAATAAGCAAAGAGTATCATTTTAATAATGATTGAGAGTGACATTGCTTAAGCGCGGGAACTAGGAAATACATTACAAAACTGCAGTAGTATTATACATTATTTATACTATGCAAATTATTTCCTAGAAAAAAAATATTTTGTGCCTATCTGCATAGTTGGTTAGTCCATCCCTTGCTTTTAAAATATTTTCTGATAGATCAAGACTTTACGTTTGAGCATCCCTGGCTCACAACAACCGGCATTATAAACATAATTGATTAACTGCTAGTTTATTAAACAATAGGTTAAGTTGAGGTCGTTTTATAATAGCAGAATTTAATTACTCATTGGTTTTAGTGATGTTCGTAGAACTTTTACGATGAAAGTCTAGAAATATATATAAGCTTGTAGGACAAGGAGTTTTCTTGCAATAGAGTTACGTTTGTAACGTATTTAGTATTTATTTAATTCACAGTTATAAATTAATCAATTACAGTTGTGTTGCTTATAATCAAAAATAGGTACGTTTGGTAAAGCGTTTAGTTAAACTAAGAAAATGAAAAGGACCTATGGACATAATAATGTTGAATAAAATCTACTAGGTTATTTCAAAATCAAATACCTACTGCTACTGCTAATTGCAATAAAAAAATAGATACCTAGTACATGTTGTAAAATAACTAAATAGGTTTTAATAAATAAGCATATAATCGGTATTTTCATCGGTGAATCAAAATATATATCCTCACGACTTCGTTAAACATGCAGACAGGATTTAAAAGAGCTTTTAATAAGTTGAGTAGTAGCTATCAATTATACTACCCAGATGCAAGTAAAATTGGCATAATTACGGTGATGAGGGTGATTTTAATATACAGTAGTAGATTGTGAGTCTAGTTTAATAATATAATATGTACTTGCAATCATATGGTTATTACATAAATTGCTTGATGAGTCTCTTATTAACCATTATCTAGTAAACATCAAATTGATTAAATTTTTATTGTGTACGTTGTTTAAATCAGAATTATGAAATTAAACCGATGTATTTTCCCCATTTGTATTCAAATTCAAGATTATTTGTGGCTGCAGTCTTGTTTGAGATCAAGATTGGTCTTGTTTTTCACATCACTAAAGGGTTCTCCCGACTCCCGTTAAGCAAACACTGGAGCGCACCGTTACTTAGTGTCAGAGTTATTGCATTGTTGACCACAGAACTTTGTTGTGCTCTTAAGTGTTGCCATTTTAGAAAATACAATACTGCATTTATTTTCTGAAAGACTGGCAACAATGTTCAATATTTAATAATAAGTGATATTGTTAAACGATTTTTTTTTAAATTTTGTCTAAAAATTGTAACAGTTAAAATAAATTCTCGCTGTCATAACAAAATCGGAACGTAAACGTTCCGATTTTTTTTTTTTTATCAATTTTTTTAACGTTTCGAGTCTAAATATTTATTTTTGAAAAAGGCAAGATATAAAAATCATAGTTAACAACAAGACGATGTTTTACAATCATAAAATATACACTTGCTTAGCGAAATATTTTCTTCATAGAAAAGACTTCAACGCGCTTTAACTGCTACGGTGCTACACAAAATATTAAATAAAACGTCTGCTTGATAAAAATCATAATTATATTTACAAGAAGGAAATATTTTATAACTGATGTACACATTAGTTGGGAAAGTGTTTATCTAAAAGATTCATCTAGAAGATTGTATTTTACTAGAGTAAGCTTGCGCTTGGCTGGTCAAAGAGGATTTACAAATAAGGTCGTATTACCAGTGCATGTAATTCCTTTCAAGCTATATCATTTGTTTTTCAATTATTTGGTACCTAATATATCCCTTTCTCTATCACACTAATATTATATATGCGAAAGTTTGGATGGATGGATGTTTGCTACCTCCTTACGCCAAAACTACTGAACGGATTGGGCTGAAATTTGACGTACGGGTAATTCAAAACTTTTTCATCAAATACTTTTAAAATCAGTTCCATAAAAAATACATTTGAACGTTTCCATAGAATCAACGCATGCGAAGCCGTGGGTAGAAACTTGTAGTCTATACTAAAAACACAATAACTCTCTCTCTCTTTTTTGTTTTTACTCCGTTTACGATTTTCCGTATTTCAAACAAAGAACACAATACTTTCGAAACGTGAATCGATCCCCACGATTATATCGATATATTAACAATCGAGTATCGTAAGCGTGGCTCTGAAACAATCTACTTGTTCATCGATAGTAGATGCTATCGGCTCGTGCCACTTGTAAACTGCTAGGGATGTGCTGTTTCTAATCTCATCGATGTTTTACCACAACTACGGTGTACACAATACAAAAAAACGCAGTTTAAAAAATCAGGTTTCTTTATAGTGGTCAAACTGAGATACCTGGTTTTTTTATGATGACTTTGCTAAATACGAAAGTTAAAATGTAAAAGGACTTGAAATGCTTGCTTCTGTGATACTTTCTGAAATGGCAGTTCAATATTTAAAGGAAATTGCAAAGCAACCAATGGAAACTGATGTCTTCTCAGTCGGTGTCGAGTGTTTTATCTAAAGCCGCGGATCCTGAATGCTACTTTAGGGCCCTACGGATTTAATATTTATACACTGTCATTGTATCCAATAAATGTTTTTTATCGATATTGAGCATCGTCAACAATGTCTTATCACTAGCGCGACACCAGAAGCGGAGGCATGCCGTCGCCGCGCCGTTGCGGCGAAGAAAGTGCACTTCTTATGGAGTTATTGAAAACATCGATACTGAAGTTCATCGACAATGTCCCAGCACTAGCGCGGCACGAGTAGCGGTCGCGTGCCGCCGCGCCCTCTGCGGCGAAGAAAGTGCACTTCTTATGGATAGTTACAGATAACATCTATACAGTTTAATGATATTTTCCAAGACGGCTCTGGAGTTAATGGTGCTTTCTTAATAAGGACAGAATAGACGGATTGTTTGTTTTCGATGTCATGGCCCTGAATAACTATACGGGGTGGCTTTTTGAGATCGGATTGTCAAACTATGACAGTTATAGAATAATAAAGCCATTTAACACCAAAAATATTTAACCTACATTACAATAATACTGTGTATATGCTGATAAATAATCTTTTTCGAATTATACATGATAATATGTGTGCTGTGACGGGGTTTTTTCTCTCAACTGGGCTCAATTTATGAGAAAATAAAATATACTTAATTAAAGGTCCGTTGATATTTACATGATTTTACATGACTAGTGTTTATATTGCTTGCCACTACACGAGTATTTATGTGGTGACAAGTCATTTATATTTGTACTAGCTGCGTCAAGCGATAAAAATATAAAAAGTAGCCTATGTGCTATTCCAGGCCTAGAACTACCTGTATGCAAACTCTTGGCGCGATCCATTCAGTAGTTTTTGCGTGAAAGAGCAACAAATATAAATAGAGACATGTTTACAAACTTATTACTATATTAGTATGATTTAGCTAGATAAATATTAGTTTACAATCGAAGGTAAGGTTTTTTGGCAGTTTTTACTGTTTAGCTTAGACAGTTACGAGTAGAATGCGTAACTGAATATTATGTTTATTCGACACGTTTTCTTTTAAAATCAAAATATAACAAATTTTGTCTAATATGACAAGATTTTATGAAATTAATTTCTTATAAATTGTGAGTTTAGGGACCATTAGTCATATGTGTCGTAACATAGGCTTTAAAGCACTTCGAACCAAAATGTAATGTTGTTTGTTACCTAAATAAATAATTATATTCTATTAGTTTATTTGTCTCATGTATGAATTACTTGTTTACATGATTCAAGACCTTTCTAACATTTTAAATTACTTAGGTACCTATCAGATTACCTTCCAATAACAAAACGTGAAGTCATTGAAGTCAAAACAAAACAGTTTCACAAACAGTACGGTTGATTTTGAAAATTTCCTGTGTTAAACGTAATAATATGATAAAATAGGTGGCGCTGTCATATTGGCTCGGGAAAGCTGTTCAAACCAATACCCAAACAATTACTGCTATTTATACTTATTCTAATACCTTTTCTACTTTCTCTCTAAAATAGGAGAAATTCCAAGCCACGCTTATAAATAACCCTAACGGGCTATTTAGTGTAAATCTTAGAGTGCCTACACTAATTTATCATTTAGCTCTAATGTAAATACTAGATCAGCTTTCAAATTGCTCCGTATACTTAGAGTAATGGGTACTATAATAGTAATGGTAGTAGAGTAAAATATGGGTATTGTATAGTGAATAGGTAATATACAGTAGTAATAGAGCAATGAATGTTAGAGTCAGTACTTATGGCTACCTAATAAAAAAATATGTTTATAGAGAAATTTCTTGCTGCCCGTATATTCGCACGCGTTGTATCTATGGAAACGTTTTAAGGTAATGACCTTGGCCCTCAGTTCCTGGAACTGAGAGCCTAGACAATGTAACCCTTTCGAAAAGGCCAAAAATGTATGGGTTTGGTGTATGCCTTAGGTATGTCACGTGATCTGTTTCGATTTTTTCCCTACGAATCTTTCAATTGTTTTCGATTCGCTTCATAGCGAATGTCGGTTGTACGCCCTCTGATTGGTATAAAAACTAGCCTATGTGTTCAAGCCTAATGAATACTAACTGCAGGGGTATTTGAATTCCTCCGATTCATTTACGAAGCGAAAAGTTCAGATTCGAATTTGAATTCTATTCCGACGGAACTTAGGACGTTATTTTGATTTGTCAAAAGTTTCCGATATCGAATCCGACGGCCTTTCCGATGAATTAAAATACCCCTGCTGTACGCAAAGTAGTGGTTTTGCGTGAAAAAGTAACAAACATCCATACATCCAAACAAACTTTCGCATTTATAATATAAGTAGGATAAAGAGCTACTTGGGCTTCTGTTTTTGTTTATTTTAAATTTTAAAGCTTCGAACTGTAAAATGTTCGTTCATTATTACAATTACATTTTATCACATAATATTATTTGTTAATTAAAAGATTATTTAACTCTTTAAGTTGAGATTCTTAGAACAAAAGATTTAAACGCGCTCTGCGTTTATGTCTTTTGTTCTAAGTTTTAGATTGGTAAAATGTTTTTTCCTGAATTCTTAATACTGGCAACATAGTCGTTCCTAGTGAGCAAGTGGTCATGTTAAGTTGCCTCTATTTTCTAAACCATAAATGGACAAACTACTGTTCGTGTTACCCTGTATCTCTCACCATCTTGTATCTAACATTGAAACTGACAGCTAAAACAACCCTTCTGCAAAACATAAGCCAGCTAAGCGAATAAACAATTATATTACAATTCGAATAGCATCAGACAAGAGGCACACGCTCATGAATATTCAGTATACAGTGTATAATACACATTATACAATGTATACTAGTTGTATACTGTGTATAATACAAACGCATGTCATCTTGTCGTAGCGCCGCGAGATATGGTGGCTCTGGAAGGGTGACCATGAACGGTGGAGAAAAGGTTTAGACTTTGTAACATACGATATTTACATTTGGTATGTAGTAAAAAAAGTTTCGACTATAATTTCTATTCATGATGTAAAAGTAAAAAGAAAATTAGGAAAACTTTGAGATGTCGGTTTGGTTTCGTTTGGAATTAAAATTTCAAAATGTGAATGTGATGTTTATTTATTTTTAAATATAATCTTTATTTCATTTTACTATCAAGTTGGTTTTAGCAAAGTCTCCTACTTTGCTAAAACCAACAATTTTTTTAACCTTTTATTTACTTTCAAATATAACTATTACTACCTATTATTACTACAGTAAAACTAAGAAGCTAAGACAAATAAGTACGTAAGTACTAATTTATACAAATAAAGTAAATAAACGAAGTAAAAAGAGTCATACAGCTGCATAAAACTGTATAATACACCTAAAGTCTCAAATCTGTTACAGTTTCTCATAACGACCTTACAAGGCCACCCTACCCTGACATCCGGCAACCCTATAAGGCCAGACAACTACTATCCCACCTGTGTACCTCCAGCTACTGGACCAGTTGCGAACGAAAGCGGTTACTAATCTACGCTTCTAAAGGAGTCTACACACCGGGCCGCCGACAACGCCGACACAGCCCGACGGGTTGGTGCCGGCGAGATTTCTACGCGGTGACTCGTGGCTTCATATCGTATTTATTATGTATGATATATCGTATGATATTGCAGCTGGGCATCAGATGTATTCGTGTTATGGTTTGATCAAAAATAGAAGCGTCGTGGCGTTACGGTGAACTTATACTTTTAGTCGTACTGCAATGACAGTGCAGTGTAGTCAATGCAACAAAAGTTGTCAATTGGCACACGCGCGCCCTCAATTCCCACGGTACTTCTCTTTTTAAACAGACTCTATTCGTACTATTTTTGCCGCTTTTGGTTCTTATTCTTTTGTTTTTAATTTGTAAACAAAAAAATGCAGATTATACGGCAAAAACGTATGAGATATACATTCACAAATAAAAACATTTGAAGTGATCAGCACGCCGCTGACAGTGTTATGTCAACTTGGAAGACGAAATATGCAGCCAATTTACGCCTGCTTTTGTTATTAGAGTGCATATTTTTGTGCTGTGCTGCAGCGGTGTCAAGTGTGCAACAAGCAAGCCACCGTGCTGAGTCGGCGGGCTATGTTTGCGGGCTATGTCGGCGGGTCAGCGGCTTTGGTGTGTAGACACCTTTAGAGTAGATATAGATCGATACCTTGTTTATCGGTATATTATCTTCATTGTGCTGTTTCTCTTTTGTTTATTCGTGTTCTGTTTTGTGGCAATGGCTGAAGGGAACGGAGTGTCGTTTTATATGCAATGATAGATACTACTTTTAACCTTTACAATATATTATGACATGTTATGTGTTTTTATTTTCACACTTCTGCGTCCCGCGGCTTTAACCGCGTGGAAATTTATGTTTCTTTTTAATTTAAATTCATTTTTATTAGTGTTTCATCTTTAATAGAAGCGTAATTGTAATATGCAAATACAAAAATACGAAATGATTTAATGTAAAAGTACAAAATGATTTGATGTTCCGAATTTCTAATTTATTTTCTCTCTTCTCAACATCCTGACAATATCAAACACAGCTAAAAGAATTAGCAAAATGAGATGAAGGCTGATAGAAAAGAGTGAAAAAAACACATGCACTCTGCATCTGCACTGTCCCCACGCGTGGAATGAGGTCCACAAGAAGAAGACTGTTTTCTAGTAAAAGTCAATTTACTATTCTATTCTATTATCATATTACCTACCTAATTCTATTATTTTATTATAATTTTCTTTTAAATAAAGATTTTAATCAGACAAAAAACTTACAATAAAAAATATTGACCTCATCTATCTACTCGTACATGTTTTAGTTTCTAAATAAAGAATGGTAATGATGAAATGTAATTTGGCTTCTCGTTACTTTTAGTGTAAGTGTAAACACGTTTGGTATTTTAAAATAGCTAGCAGCAACATTTTCACTTCGATATTGAACTACTAATTATTGGTAGTAAACCATCTGTGAATAAATTAAAAAAAAGGTTTACCATCTTATCATCTCGATCTAAAGAGGTTAAGCGCGTAACGAATGTTTCAAATTCAGAACGTAGGGTTGTAACAAATCACCTTTACGGGTTAAAGTGTCGATAAATCTATCCGGTACACCCACTGCGATATCGATACTATCGCGACACTAGCTGCTTTGTGGCTGGACAGAAATGAACTGTAGCTGGCCCATAGATTATAAATAGTGCTAACCATTCATTTCTACATTATTGAACGAATTAACGAAATAATTTATCGACTTGTCATAAAACAAAAGAGGTTTTCATTTTCATTCTAATTTCTTATTTTCGAGCTCATTGCCTACGTTTAATTTTTTACGTCGGGTTAAAAATCCGATTAAAAAACAATCTGAACGTAGCTGTTACTTGCAGAAAACTAACTTGTATTAGCAGAAAAGATGCATCATTAATTTTTTTATCATCAACTACATCGTCAGAACGGAAAGTCATACAAATACTGAATTTAAATTCACAGCAATAAAGTTTATTTCACTTTGTAAACTAGTTCTTAGTGATAAGGGTCGAGCCAGACTAGCCCGAGGAGATTTGTGAGCCTCGATAATTATTCCATTTTCAAAAGTGCGTTCGTTTTACTGTCCAGCTGATCCGGAGATAGCGTCCTTCAAAACTTAACTGCTCTGTCCATTTTATTGTCTATGGTTCACGTAACTTATTTGCAAGAATGAGAAGTGAAGAGATATTGGATAAAAGGCTCTGCTTTAAAATATGAATGAATAAAAAATGTGGCCGGCAATTTCACACATCATTGTGCAGAGTAAAGCTGCTAAGTGAAAAGTTGTGGGTTCAAGTCCCGCCTTTTTAATTTTTATTCGTATCATCATCAGCTCAAAAAAAATATTTTGAGCTTCTTTTTTCGCTTAGTTTGATAGTAGGTACCCCTTTTTAAATCAGAAAGATTAATAAACAACTTATTGGTTATATACTATATTATTCACTATGAACTATAATAGTATATCTTACCAGAAAATTGGTAAAACAGATTTCCGATTAAATAGCGCTTTCCCAAAAGAGGTGCTTTAAAACCCATAAAAGTGAAAAAAGTAAACATTCCTACACTAGACATCCCAATAATGACAGCAGTAACTAAAGACAAGTATTATAGCGGGAGCAACAATCAGCGCGCTTCCTCCGGCCGGCCGACATCCGGGGACTAAACGGCTTCTAGACGCCGTCCGGTCGTAGAACGTGATCATGTGGGTAGAGCACAGAAATGCCACTTCGAAAAAATGCCTACATGCTTCTTTTAGACCTATAGGAGTCCGTCGTATAAAGTGTAGCTAAGAAGCGAAACGGGATTTAAACATTGTCGCCATTCGGTCATACTATAGTAGAGCCATAGACAATTAAAATACAAGTGTTGTGTTTTATTCGTCTATAGTAGAGCTAAGTTCTTATACTTATTCCACTAAGAAATGAATAAGGTACATATATCCAAGAAATACAGATTTTTGTGTGCTTAGAATTTAGCTTGTAGGCATATTAGTTTGTAGCTCAGATTAATATGTCGAAGTGATGTTACCACTTGTTTAATTCATGAAAAATGGTTATAGGAAAACAATGGTTCAGTGTTGGCCCAAGTTCCACACCAATTTAGCAGGGATAGTATGAAGAAAAGCCTTAAAAAAATGTGAGAAACCAGAGCTGAGTCGGTTTTTATAATTTTCTATGACTTGTTACTTTAGCATTAAAGTAAAATGATGAAATTTTTGATTCGCACAAACCCAAAACCAACAATCGCAACATTGAATCTAAAGCGGTCACCCCAAAGCTTGTTTTCCATCAAACTCCGATCAGAAGAGACGCGATACCGCGATACGATCTCAGTTTAATTATATTGTTATACCGGGAGGTCGTGAGGTTACCAAATAGATTATCTGTCGATGATACCGGCTGCCGATGCGGCTCCGAGAGTGCCTCTTTATATCTATCGGATTCTTTGGGTCATTATCATTACAGAGTACACATAGCATGGGTAGCTGAGCTTTCGAATCGCTAAGATTTTAAGGCCAATTCTTTAGATTATTATATTATTTATTTCAAAAATACTATTTTTTAAACTTTTCAATTTTCATTCAATTCAATTCAATTCAATTTTATTGGGAATTAAATCTCGAATAAAAATTCGCATTTGTGGTATCAAAGTAAGAATGAAATATAGTTTGAAATGAGACTTTCTGTCACTCATATTATTAGTAGGTAGGTAGGTACTTTGAATTTCAAACAGTTCTAAACTTAACTCAGAAGTCAGAGACAAGAAATAACGTTTGGTTTTGAACAAGAGTAGCAAAATGGAGACTTCCAGGTAGAACGGCAGCGTTTATTTTTTATTTTATTTATTTAATTACATATTTACATTGCCATTACAGTAAAGTAAGAGTTACACAGTCATTATACATTGGCAATCTTACGAGCGCATTTTTGTTTAAAGAAATGAATTGAATTGAATGCTTACGTTGTCGTGTTGCACGTTGTCAAAAAACCTTACGATGATTATCTTGTAAATTATTAAGTACACTAAAAGTATTCATTCATTCACTCTTTCCTCATTGACTGCAAAATCGATACCGTCAAAAACTCATGCTCGCGGCACCGAGCGGGGATAGCACAAGACTCTTTGATTGCCTTTTTGTAATTGGACCGATGAATGTTTGAGTTATTTTCGAGAATTTGTATTGTAAAGCATTGTGGGGCATTGTGGTGTTCGCACGAGCCGAGTCCAGTTATACACGAACTTTGAAGAATGGCCTCAGATGTTTTCTTTGTATGTTGATTCATAATTTGTTTAGTGGAATGTTTAACTCGATCCACTTTCACAACCATTTTTCACAACTAGTAAAGAATAAACACTTTTTATGACATATTCTTGATAACTGGTTATTTAAATGGAATAAAAAGTAGCCTTTGACATCCGAAAATAGTTAAGAAAGGAGAAATATGATTCTGGTTTCACATCTAATTAAGAAATAAGAATCTGTACTTATATCTGTATAATTATGGTGGGCTTGTTTTAATGGTAAGATTTGCTTTTGTGGGACAGCTGAGTAAAACTTTCTGGTTACCAAGTAGAAAATGGCTCAGCATTAAGCCCAACCTTTGTACTTCAATAAAGTTTTAAATAATAATAATCACAACTGTGCAAAAGGATAGTGCGTTTTGCACAGTTTTTTTTTATTTAATAATATTGTACACATCCAGGCTAATGCGATAGTGCATATTCTATTCAGTTGTGTATAATGTTGTCTATAGATGAATTTTCGCTTATTTGGATACAAAGCCCAGAGTCCAGTTGACGATAGATCGAGACACGATCGTAACGTCTAATTTTTGTATGGGATTTCCGTATTACCTGCAATGATGTCCGATAGAGCGCCTTACCAAATACTATAGAAAAAGGAGACGCCAGGAACACTTCTCTATACAATCGTCAACCGGACTCAACCCTGAGGACTCGTAAGGCTTGATTACGTAGAAAATATTATAGGTTATATTCAGGAAATAATAAAGTATTAGATTTTCTCCACTATCTGTTATTTTTTTCAACAATGTTATCCATACTGATAGTTTGTAGTTTTGTAGTTTGTACTCATTTACAAGCCGCTGTGGTTTATTTTATTATATTATTACTTGCATATAAGTTTTATCTTTACAATTATTTTGAGTTGAAAATAAATTAAAAAAAAACAAGTCTGGTGCAATAAATAAAATAAAGGAATTCGTTCAGTAAAAAATTATTTGGAAACATTATGTCACACAATTCAACATTTTATCGAACGAACAAAAAGCATTAACATTAAAAATGTCAAAGCGTTCGATTTCAAAATCCATGACCGATTTGATCATGCAAATTAATCAATAAACACAAATATTTCATTCATAAGCGACATTTTAATATGTTATTCGCGATAAAATCGCACGTCGCCTATTGTATTCAATTTGATATATAAAACTAGTTTGCGAGATTATGAATTTTTAAATCCATCATGGTTATCATGGTTATTTGCAACGGGATATTTACCATGATTTGAATTCTGAGCTTTCCAATATTTCGGCACAGTTTCATGCGCCATAATCACGGTATAACTAATTGAACTGAGCTCAAATGGTTAGTATCCCGTTGTAAATAACTTTGTTTAATGTTTGTTTTTTATTACTTAGATTATCGCTTCCAAATAGGGAACTATTTACCTAAATGTTAAGTGAGCGCCATAAAACTAATGCAAGCCTGTTACCTCACCGCTGATCTAACATGTTAGATCAGTCTTAGATCAGCATCTGGCACGAGTTTACAATTTATTACCCATGCCAAAAAAGTGCACCACGCCGCTAAAGAAGTTTTCACTTCAATAATAATTAATTTTCTTTTAAAAAAACTATAAACCGACTTCAATATTTACAGTTTTTTCATGAATTTTGGATCCCATTGTCAGAACTGAAAAAAAATAAAATAAAACCACCAGCTTTCATATAAAAAAAGAATCATGCAAATCGGACCAACCAATCAAAAGTTCTGAGGTAACAAAAAAAACAGACGAATTGAGAACCTCCTCCTTTTTTTGAAGTCGGTTAAAAAACGATTAGGCCGGTTCAGCTGTATTTAATAAAGTAGGTGTAATGGTAGTTAAAAAATCACGATTAAAAAGAAATACAATGTCGTGCATAAGTATCTAAGCGATGTGCCACACCGCAGCCGCACATGTTCTGCATACAAGCGGGATGTCCGAAATGACTGCGGTTTCAACTCACGCGCACCTGCCCCCGTTCCGTGCAGGTACTGTCAGGTACACAGGTGATAACACTGCATCTCGAGCGGAAAGAATCTCGGAGAATTCCTTGGACATCTTCATTTACTTTTATCAAAAAAGTCCAAGGAATTCAAACCTTTTGAATTTTATGGATACTACGTCGATGTGCCTTGTTTATTTTATAATGTTTTCTAGTAGAAATGCTCTATATTAAAAAAAAAAATCTTGCTTTGCTTTGAGATACAGTATGATCTTAATAATAACTGAAGCCAGTTAGTTATAAATACAGCCTATACTGGTCCACTGATGGACGCTGGCCTACAGTTGATGAGAGCTTTATTGTCCTTAAAAATTATAGAGGGTGCCCGCCCATAATCCCCACGCTGGGTCGTTTTTTGTTGGGCAACGCAGTTCGGTACCTTTTTTTTCCATATTAGTATGACATATACCTACTAATTTATAAATGCAAAATTTTGTATATTTTGTACTAGCTAGATGAATAAAATATTTTAGGCCACAGAAAAATCTAATAAATGGATTGGACGAAGATTTGCATTTTTTGATGATTGGAACTACATAGGCTTAGTACTTTAATCCGGAATTTATATGAACACATGCGCTGCCATGTTAAAATAATAGCTCCAATGAACTGTCTTCGCCGCCACTGGCCGACAGTTAGTGAAACAGACCCGTAACTAGGTCCAGTAGTAACTGACAGCGGCCACACGGGCGACCGCGGCGGGGGGCGCCGTTTTGATATTAGTAGCCGATAACCAGTGGTCAACACTCTGTAATAGCTTGCTGACTTGCTGAATCGGGAGTGGGAAGACGTATTCCCGTTGTCACCATTGACCCTGTCCACATACAATGGGGACAAAGGAAATAAAAAAAAAAACGTTGTCCATGTGTAGGAGGGAAGACTGGTATTCTGTAATACAGTTTAATATCAAACTAAAACAGAACCCAGGGATAACTGCCACTTGCTTTGTGTATTTTATTATGAAATAAATGATTTATATTTTGTATTTCTTGTTCTAACGATTGTTAATCTATTAGTCTCACGTCGTTGGGCAAATGCTTTTAATTTTATGCTCTTTTGTCCGATGACATAGATACCTATTATAAAGTGTACGTATAACTTTTCAAAAAATACTGATAACGATGAAATATATTATATTCGTATTCTTACAGTTACAATACTGAAAAAAGCTAAATTATTGACTGCAGTTCGATTCCAAATAAAAAGAACGAAAAATAACCTACGTGTTTAACTGTACTTAATGTGACACGCCCTGTCTTAATTTGTAGTTTGTCTGTGTTGGTTTTTTACACAATATTATGCGGTTTTATAGCGATTTAGAGAAATCTCACCATAAAATCTTATTATGATGAGGACTGATAACTTGTCATTATGACTTCCCTTTTCTACTCTTTCATCAATAATTGCTAATAATGACAAGAAAGGAAAATTTTCCATTGACAATGAATGGTTGATTAAAGTTTTGGTTATAATAGCTTATTTTAACAAACGGCTGCATATAACAGTTTCTTCTATTGTCATTTGAGACAAAGAGTTGAAGAACTTTCAAAACTCATTTTGTAACCGTTTTATTGAGTACGGATGGATTTTGTCTCCCTAACATAACATTGTTATGGCATCAAATTTTAGACAACAGATAAAATAAACTAAAATATTATTTACTATTATTTTACCAATGGAATTATCGACCCTGCCTCTGTTTTTCCGGCCAATTACAACCTGGATCTCTTCAAGACAAGGGTGAATAGGTATCTTCTAGACCTTCGTTATTCACCGTCGGCCGCATCTTCGCTTTCCATCAGGTGAGATTGCGGTCAAACAAAGGTCTATTTACCGTATAAAAAACCCTTATTTAGACCCAGCTATCCCATTAAACCCCAAATATCGTCTGACGTCATTATAACCATCGTTTATCGTTCTGCTCTCAATCAGGTTTTGGCTGAAAATCAGTGTTTTAAGCAAAAAAAATCACCGAGCCATGGCCCATTTGATGTGCTGCAATACACACAAAATTTTCCAAACTAAATAATTAATTACTTCTTTAAATCAGTAGCGCCCCCTGCAGAACAATTCTACCACCGAACTGCGATTCTCAACCCGCATGCCCAGCATGGGGATTAAGGGCATTACCCCCCATAAGCCAAATGCCATTAAGTCGAATACCAGGGGGAGGCCTGCGTCCAGCAGTAGACCAATACAGGCTGGTGAGGTTGAGGTTTATAGGACTATATCAGGGTGAGTGCGGTTCGCATCGCGCCTGCACTGCGCGGTACTAACTAAGTTTGATAATACCTATTATGACTATGATGTTATCATTTCGGAAGGCGGAGACAACGAACATTTTGGCGCCAATAAACATGTTCTAATTATATAAAATTAGCAATTTACACAAATTACCAACTCAACTGCCCAATAACAAACCATTTAAACTAGTTTAGAGCAGTTTAACATATCAAATTACAAAGGCAATCGCGAACTAGATCTTTAAGCTGATATTGCATATACCTATTTTTGAGATTAAGTTTGTATGTCTGTTGAATTGTATGTTAATCAAAATTAATCTATATTTTAAAACGGCATCTTAAAAGGTAGGCACACCAACTCTCTAACGCAGTTGATAGACTTTTGGCAGGTAATGCCGGATTGGGGATCGCAGTTGAGTGTTAAAATTATATTGCAGGGGCCCCACGGGAAGAGTTAGGGTGGTGGAAATTCTAAGCCAGCACCACACAGCTTAGGCTAGGAAGGCCTTAACTCACAGGTTTCACAGGTTATTTCTGGGTCAAAGAGACCCTCGGTGTACTGTGATATTCTGGTACCTAAACACGAGTAAAGCCAGAGGTAGCAAGCAGCATCTATTGATTTACAATTATTGGCCGCGGGGCATGATCTCGCTTGAATATTTGACATTTAGCTCGACCTTTGTATATTTGGGGCCAGTCTGGCTACCTACTCCTACAGTGACTTATTTATGAACAAAGCAGGTGAAAACGGGCTACATGTACTTGTTTTCCTAAACCATTTCCTCCTGGTGCCTGTTACCTGTTTTAGGGGGAAAAGAAGAGAAAAAATGACCAAGGGAGGTCATTTTTGTGATTTTGTATTAACTTCCGTTGTCCGTGTATCTGTCTCTTAAGAAACTATATCTAATGAGAGGTTTATGCCGCAATATAATTTTAACGCTTGCAAATATTTAAATAAATCTTATAGGGTACAAGCAACTTCCCGCGGCTTTGTACGCATTTCAAGGCACGTGGTCTGTGTCCGTTCCAAGTATATTGTTTAGGTACCATCCTGCCGAATTTCATAAAAATCCGTTCAGCCAGGCAATAGCTGGTATTAAATATGGATCAGTTGAATGATTGCAATAATCCGCAGTTAGCTCAATTGTTTCAATTGTAAATACTTACTAATTTTAATTTATTTATTTTATTTGATTGTAATTTTCTTTTTCAGTAAGTAACTTATGGTGGTGGAAATTTATCTGGAACTATTTTCAGAAACTCCCGTTTTCTTTGTAAGCTCACTTGTTATTGATACCTACATTGTGCGTCGAGCGAGTTATACGCGTCGACCCACAGCTGCGCCCACGCACCGGACTAGATCTCGGCTATATTCAACTAATAATGGCCGAATATGTAGGTCTGGGGACAAATATGACGGAGTGGAAAGAAGCTAGCGGGTTCGAGTCCAGCCAGATCAACGTGGAATGTTTGTAAGCAAATACGCTCATGATTAACCTAAAATGTCGGGTGCATTTTTGGTGCCCAAAGATTAATATAATACTAGCTGTGCCCCGCGGCTTCGCACGCGTTGTTCCTATGGAAACGTTTAAAGGTGATTTGTATCCCACGGGAACTTATTTATGGAATAAAAAGTAGCCCATGTTTGATTCCAGGATTAGAATACCTGTATGCATAATTTCAGCCCGATCCGTTTAGTAGTTTTTGCGTTGAAGAGGTAACAAACATCCATACATCCATAAAATAACCAAAGATATGAGTGAGATCCAGACTGGATTCAATGAACTTGAGTAGAGTTTTTATAGAAAGTAGAGGAATTTGAGCCCTGAGTTTGCTTACGTAGAGGTCACTTTTATAGCACCTGGATATCAGCTGTCACTTTTGGATTTTCCTTTTCTTATTTACTGCGTGGACGTAGGCTACCTAACTTCCAACACTAAAATGTGTTTCCATACCAAACAGGATGCTATAAAAACGCTGAATAGGTCTGAAATTGATAGCAATTTGACCTTGCATCGAAAGTTATTTCTTTAAGCTTCAATGCAAAGAGTTTCTATGTTTAAAATACATGAAATTCTAAGGTGCTGATGTGTCAAGTTAATAGAAAACACCAGCTCACCGGCATTTCAAAGGATAATTACCGCACAGTGATCAAACCAAGCCGCTAGGTTTACTGCGTTAGTAATGAACAAGGTTAAACTAGGTTTCAAACAGGAGTTTATGAGTTGATCTACATCGTAAGTATATTCATGAGAAGCGGTCTTCCAAACCGACAAGAACTGTAACTTGTAAAATGCCTTTTAGGTAAAGTACATCATGCGTGTACGTGCTTAACTTTTTTGTAGCGATTTGTAAAAGAATGTTTAAAATGTCCATTTTGGGAAATACAAGCCATATTCTAATTCTAGTAGGGGAACTAAGATCTGCACGGACATCTATAGGATAGGAATGTAGTGTGCATTATCCTCATGCCTCAGTAGGCCCTAACTAACCAGCCCAGCTCCTTGAAGTAACGGAGCAGGACTTTTGATGACTGACAGCTTCGTTTCAGCAGCTTTTCTGTGGGTAAGGATGGGGTAGATGCCTCAATGAGACAATTCTTCAGCCTACGAGGGGTATTTTTTCGTTAAACTCTTCTTTTTCTCTTCGGATAGGTGGAAATTTTTGGTCTTGATTCGCGTTCATTACAACAGTAAATAAAATAGAAACCCCAGGATATATTTACATGTCAAGGATTAACTTTTTTATTGATAACGTTTAACTCTAAGCTCGTCAAGCTTGCTAGGAAACTGCTAATACACCCTGACCGGATTATTAATCACGATCGGAAGTATTGCAATATATCATAGTGGAGGAAAGAAAGCTCATCTATTAGTGAGTGTAGAAAACCTTCTAGTTAAGAACATTGACATCTGTTACAAGAAAATTTTAATAAAAGAAGAGCCTGATTATTAACAAACAAACACTGATGCAGCACTGCACAGGGTCATGGGGACAAAACGATTTGACGCCCAGCATACTATGTTTAATGTAGTACCGACCACCTTGTTCTTTGTTTTAGTTTTGTATGTTTCTACCTGAATGTTTTTTCACTTTGTGCCTATGTGTGTGTCAAAATAACAGATATTCTATTCTATTCGATAGTATCTATACCGTGTCCATTCTGAATGAGGCATAAACGTATACAAACCGCCCATACTTAACCTAAAATTCACTTAGTTGGCGCGTCCTTTTATACGTAATTTACATTACTTGTCGATTTTAGATCCTCCCTTCAATAAAATTTGCTTACTATTATATCTGAAACTCGACGCCAAGCAAGTCAGTTTTTGTTATTTGTATCGTGGTTTATTTACTAACATGCTCCATGCTGGATGGATAAACCATAGTGTTAAATTTTATAGGCAAGTCAACGGGTATCGTCTCGGATAATGTGAAACGGCAGTATATTACCAACCAGTAAGTGAAGTAGCTAGACTAGCCACCTTAACGTAATTAGGGCTCGATCAACCACCGGTACAAGTGTTTTTGCTTGATAATAGTCTGCCACTATTTCTAAGTGGATAGGAGAATTCGTAGAAAGCTCAATTACCGTCACAGGTTAATGAGTGTTGAGTGTCAATAATTAAAGGTAATTACGACAAGAAGGGTTTAGTTGTTCAGCAGATGATGGGGAAGCAGACGATGTTGTTAGTAAGGATTCCTAAATCGGATTATTTTTAAATCGGGTTTGATATATTTTTAAAATAATTACCACAGTTTTTAAAATATTTAATAACCAACGAGTTTTTTTTATTAATAACTAGCTGCGCCCGGCGCTACACACGCGTGGTTCCTAGGGATACGTTTGAAGGTGATTTTTATCCCATGGGAACTGATTTATGAGATAAAAAGTAGGTAATGTTTGATTCCGGGATTAGAATTACCTGTGTGCAAAATTTCAGCCAAATCCATCAGGGAAAACATCCATCCAACCATACATCCATACAAACTTTCGCATTTATAATATTAGTGTGAAGTGTGATGCACGAGTGCGATATAGAACCCGAATGAAAAGAAAAATATCTATATTTTTTTACAAAAGAAATAATATTAGAAATTCATTTTTTAACTAAATATATTTTTGTCCTCGGGGTCAAGTATCATCCCCTTTTGGCTTTGGACTTTTTCCGTGGCACGATGCAAAAGCAGCCAAGATCACAAATATTGTTTTCTCCACCACACCTCCATTTGGTCTGAACCCAACACCCATTGATCCATTGCCGCGGGGTGCACGCGCTGCTCACAGATTAACAAACAACTAACCAGATGCGATTAGCCTTCTTTATAATACTGGAATAGTTTCTACCCGTGACTTTGCTTGCTGGGTAAGAGGTCAGATTTCATATCTCTTATGTATTAGACAAGTGGTGGCCCTTGTGCGGGTTGCCCCAACCTAAATTTTACCGGCGAGGCGCCATCTGCGCCCGCCAAAAGTCCGGTTACGCTGTCATGGCCATCTGCGGTCAACAGCATCATAGTCCATTCGAAAAAAAAACATCCTATAAAGAGGAAAGATTTGATTGCTTGTTTGTATGGAATAGGCTCCGAAACTACTGGACCGATTTAAAAATTGTTTCATCAATAAAAGCTTACTTTTCAGGTAGTGACATAGGCTATATTTTATTCCGGAATTCCCACGGGAACGGGAACAACGCGGGTGAAACCGCGAGGCGCTGCTAGTTTATTTATAAAGTTTCAGGTTTATACATAGACTTAAAATTTCTATTTTTATATTCAATTTAGATTACATTGCCATCTAATTAAATCAATTACCTAGGTAAAAGTATTTAAAATTTTAAACATTTTTTAGTATTTTACACTTAGTCTTGTGTGTATTCTACGAGTATTGATAAAATATAAATGCCTTCTTTAGATTAAACCTAAAAATATGTCTTTTATAAATTCGAAGAATGTCGCCTATAGAAACTGTTCCCCTAATGTGTGATATAGGACAATGAAACCAATAATAACCTTTTAAATTCGGTTTTGGAGACAAAAGGTAGCTATTAGTCCTTCCCTAGAATTTATTCTTATTCTTTGGCTTTTGCTATGACAGACAAACACGTTCGCATTTATAATATTAGTACTAATATGGATAACTACATCAAGCTTTCTGCGCATATAACTAACGGTTATTTGCGGTGGTCATTGCATTGTTTTTTAGGTTTTGTAGAGTTTGTTTTGATTGCATTGGTAAATAACTATTGTTTGCTGAACATTTGAAAGTTTTCTGAGGGTAGGTTTATTTTCTAAAGGCAAGCTTGAAATTGGTTTATTTTCACCGGTGCATAGAGATGAAATATTTTACTGTGACTTAGGAGCTTCTTTTGAGAACGAAAAGATTTCCGTACCAGCCGATTTCTAGCATTTTTAACCGACTTCAAAAAAATGGAGGAGGTTCTCACTTTGATTGTATTTCTTTTTTTATGTCTGTTACCTCAGAACTTGACTGGGTGGTCCGATTTTCATGATTATTTTTTTATATGAAACTTGGTGACCACAAGTCGATTTGAACGGTTGAAATTGGATTGGGATTCTAAACCATCACCTGATTACTCACTTAACAACCCAAATGAGTCGTATTGTAGTTTTTTTAATAAATTCACCAATGCGTTCAATTCAATATTCACACCCAAATCGAGGATGGTCTCAGAAAAACTTAACTTTAGTGAGTGGGCAACAGTGGGTATACATAAAAGTAGAGTAACTTTGTATGAACTATATAGTGAAAAACAATATAATTTTAACAAGGACTTCAAAGAAAAAGTAAAAAATTACTCAAAAATGTTTAGAAAAGTTTGTCAAATAGCAAAATCAAATTATATTAGCTCCAAAATTAAAAACAGTGAAAATGTAATAAAATCAACATGGAAAATAATAAATAGTGAGACTGGAAAGGTCAGTACCTACGATAATGATTACAATTTAAAGATTAACAGTTGCACAATCAAAAATGACATTGAAGTAGCCCAAGCTTTTGAAAACTTTTTTACTGACATTCCAATCTCTACCACAAAGTCCCTAAATTCTTCTCAAGCAATTGCCGAGTCTTTACTGATAGAAAATGTACCTAAATGCGAAAATAAATTCAATTTCAAACACGTTAATGAAAAAGATATTATAAAAGTCTTTAAACTTTTAAATATAAAGAAAACTGCAGATCTCTGGGGCATTTCCGTTAGAATTATTAAACCTTTGATTGATACCATTGCACCAGATCTAGCTTTTATATTTAATGAGTCTATTGATTGTGGTGTATTTCCTGATCTAATGAAATGTAGCAAAATAATCCCACTGTTTAAATCAGGTAGTAGGTCTGACCCCACTAACTTTAGACCAATATCAGTACTGCCAACATTCAGCAAAGTTTTTGAAAAACTTATTTTACATCAATTGCTCAGTTATTTCAATTGCAATGACCTGCTTCATAGTAAGCAATTCGGGTTTACTCGCGGCAGGTCAACTACTGATTCCGGTATAGAGTTAGTATCGCATATTTTTGATGCTTGGGAGAAGTCGCAAGATGCCTTAGGCATTTTTTGCGACTTGTCGAAAGCATTCGATTGCGTACACCATGAAACATTAATCAGGAAACTACATCACTATGGAATAAGGAACACCTCCTTGGATCTTCTCACATCTTATTTGAGTGATAGGATACAAAGAGTTGACATAAATGGGAAACGGTCATCGGGGTCTGTAGTTACAATGGGTGTACCGCAGGGATCTATCCTCGGTCCTTTCCTATTTTTAGTTTATATTAACGACCTGCCTCATCTTGTCAAGAATAGTCACGAGATTGTATTGTTTGCTGATGATACTTCATTAATTTTTAAAATGAAACGACAAAACACTAATTTCGACGATGTAAACAATGCAATCTCAAAGGTAGTTCATTGGTTTAGTGTCAACAATCTTTTGCTTAACGGAACCAAAACGAAATGTATTAGATTTACTCTACCTAATGTAAAACAAGTTAAGGCTGATGTAAACGTAAATGGAGAAACGTTAGAAATTATAGAAAGTACCGTATTCTTAGGAATCACCTTAGATAATAAACTTCAATGGGGCCCACACATAGATAAGCTATCGAAGAGACTTAGTTCTGCAGCATATGCAGTCAAAAAAATCCGTGATCTCACAGACGTGGACACATCTAGACTAGTTTATTTCAGCTACTTCCATAGTATTATGTCTTATGGTATACTGCTTTGGGGGAACGCTGCAGATATTAACACCATATTTGTGCTGCAGAAGCGGGCTGTTCGTGCCATCTATAAAATGGGTCCCAGAGAATCCCTACGTGATAAATTCAAAGAAATAAATATAATGACAGTACCAAGTCAATATATTTATGAAAACTTGTTGTATACTCATAAAAATATCAATAGTTTCCCAAAAAATTGCGATATACATAATGTAAATACTAGAAATAAACATAAACTCGCTGTACCCACAACTAGGCTGCATAAAATTAATGTATCTTTTAAAGGGCAATGTATACGCTTCTACAACAAAACCCCTACTGAGCTGCAAAAATTATCAGTAAATAAATTCAAACAAATTGTCAAAACTTTATTATGCAAAAAGGCTTACTATAAAATATCAGATTATCTAGATGATAAAAAAGCTTGGGACGGATTTTGCTCCAACTCGAAAAATAACAACTAACAGGCTAAAGGTTTCTTCGTCGTTTCTTTACTTTAGTCTACATACCGAAGCGATCGAAATCAAAAATACCACTTTATTTCCGTGTCAGTGTATTTTTTACTATGATTTGACCTTTTCTAAGTGTACATTTATTGTATTTATGGAAATAAAGCATTTTTGAGTTTGAGTTTGAGTTTGAGTTTGGTGCTCTCCGTGTCGTCCCATTTTAATTTGGTTTAGTTCTGACAATGGAATCCATGAAAATTCATGAAAAAACTATAAAAATTGAGGTCGGTTTATAGTTTTTTCAAACAAAATAATTATTAACATTCTTGACGCAGCGGGCGAAGGTTCGCTTGCGACAGAGGAGGGTTCGATTGCAGCTTCGGGACAAATGTTTGTACGATCAAGATATTTGTTTCGGGTGTTCTTTATATGTATAACAAAAAATACCTGCATAGGTAATCTTATAAGTATAAGTGTGTGTGTTTACTCAATGAAAAGTATAATTTCCCTTAGTATAATTACCACAACACTATCAGTTCCATTACTGAGCGGACGCATGCCCAGTGTTGACTCTAATTTATTTCCTATACTCTGCAATCCAAGCTTATCCAACAAATGCTCAAAATTATTTGTTCAGGTATGAATTTTAGTACTATATATAGAGTACTGGATACTTATGAGGTATATACCTGATACATTATGAGATATATCATAATTATTAAATAAAAAGAAATAAAAAATATTATTAAATTATCTAGTACTAAAATATTTTTTATCGTTTCTACAAATGAATTACTATCAACGTAATGCATTCATAATATTCGTCACAACACTATCAGCTCCATTTTAGTTTGCTCAATGAAAAGTATAATTTTCCTTAGTATAATTACCACGGCGCAACACTATCAGTTCCATTACTGCGCGGACGCATGCCCAGTTGTTAGCTCCAATTTATTTACTTTCTATACGGATCTCGGCCAGCTAAACTGGACCTTTGGAATAAATGATAGTTCCTATTTTCATTGCATAGTAAAATAATAGTGGTTTATTTTATAATGGACTTGCTTTGTTTATGTTTCCCTTTAGGAAGTGAGCGGTTTCCACCTGTTTACTTTGGGTGACGGTTATTTTTAACTGACTTCAAAACAGGAGGAGGTTCTCAATTCGTCGCGTAGGTTTTATAAGTATGTATGTTATCTGATATCTTTGCCCATGGTTTAGCCCATGGCTTCACCCGAGTTTGCTAATTCTTTTTATTGTATAGATAAAATTATCCCGAGGTGGTCCCATAAGAATTTTATGCCCGAGAGATCAGTATTTATCCCAAAATATGTTTTGTTTATATCTTAAGTAATTTATTATAAATAGTTCGTTAAACTAAGAAATCTCCGTTAAACTAGAAGTTAAGTCCTAAATTACGATTAAGTTAATAAGATAACTATAGTCCGAAAA
The DNA here is from genome assembly GCA_955876795.1 of Eupithecia tripunctaria. Classification (NCBI taxonomy): domain Eukaryota; kingdom Metazoa; phylum Arthropoda; class Insecta; order Lepidoptera; family Geometridae; genus Eupithecia; species Eupithecia tripunctaria. The sequence continues at coordinate 4,390,956 of OY041613.1, read as the reverse complement.
GGTAAGGTAATAAAATGGGTTAATGTTAAGGTCTAAAAATCTCACGTTTTTGCATTACCATAAATTGAAATAATAATAAAATATTCTGCTCGACTTTTTTTTTAAATTTGCAAATCCTAAAAATGAGTGTACGACCATAAGTAGAAAATACTTAAAAATTTTTACTTAATTTTTTTTTTGATCCTAGGAAGTTATGCGGTACCTACAACCAAAGGGTTTTTATCGTAGTGCCCGAATCAATTCAAGAAGAAAGTATCTACAAATAAATTACTACCAACTTAATGCATTTATAATATTCGCGTAGATAAAATACCGGAGATATGAATCTAGCATTTAGTAGATTTTCTATTTTCTCCAAGAACCGTCTAAAAACAAAAAGACAGTCCACGGGGCCCTTTCACTTTGCGACAATAAAGGCGTATAATTTAAGGCTACGGACCAAATATCTAACTGCATAGGCATGGTTAAGGCTACTGTCTACCATAGCGAAAGATAGGCCATTGAACTACACCGAATAACTTATTAGTATCCCACACAGGACCGATTAAGCTGACGTGTAAAAGACGAGGCTTAAACTCAGCGATGGGTATAGTAGTAGGTTTACTGATTGAGTTATTCTCAACCTCAACAGCCTATATTGGTCCACTGCTGGACGCAGGCCTTCCCTTGATAAGCGTCTTTATTGGCTGTTTTGTCATGAGGGGCAATACCCATAATCCCCACGCTGGGCATGCGGGCTAGGGATCGCAGTTTGGAGACAGAATTGTTCGTCAGGAGGCGCTGCTGCCCGCCCCCGGTAAATACCCCTAAGTCACCTCTTACGACAACCGCAGGAAGAGTAGGAGTGGTGCAAATTCTATGCCGCAGGCACCGCAGGGATATCTTCTGGGGGGCGGGCAGCAGCGCCCCCTGCAGAACAAATCTTCCACCAAACTGCGATCCCCAACCCGCATGCCCAGCGTGGGGATTATGGGCATTACCCCCCATGAGTTAAACACCAAAAAGGCGTTTATCAGGGGGAGGCCTGCGTCCAGCAGTGGACCGATACAGGCTGTGGATGAATGGATGGATGGAAGTCGAACGTCACGGCGTATGCATCACAACCCTTCTATGTCTCTTCTAAAATGCTGCCGCTTCCCGATCGCGCATAACAAGTCGAAGCGAAGCGTGGTAATTATAGGAATTACCATTCCCTTGTTTGGGAAATTCTAGTTCAGCAGTGGATATATGGTAAAACAGAAGTCGGCTTCAATAAGATTCTCGGGCAGCGATGATGATGTTGAATTCTCGCTGCAGTCGATGGCTGCCTTTAGCGTCTAAACGTTGGCTATCGGAGCACGGTCGCCATCCACCTCAACCGCAGAACGTTGTAGGTAACTGCTATATTTTCTGCATTATATTGAGTATTGCTGTCATTTTACCTCCTGGGTGGTACGAGTTGAGGTAATAATATCATTGGAGGTTTTAGTAGAGGGTTTCAAAGTTATATTATATTTAAGAGTCATTTTATAGTTCCTATTTCTCTTGGAGCTAATGAAAGCAAATTGATTAAAACAATCGCAAAGAACAATATCTACCAACGACTAAGATAATTACAACCAATAATACATACATATATATATTATAAATAAATTAAAATCATTGGTAGAAATTTATTAATCTTCTATTGTTAGATAAATATTAAAAGAACTTAAAAACTTAAAGAGCTCCGAATACTCAATCACAACTCAGTAAGAGGTACGTTTTCATTGAAAGCTGTCAAAAAATCATGACGAGAGCGTGATTTTTGACTGTTTCGAATGAAAATCTCTATTTGTCTGAGACTTGCTTGCATTTGAGGATTCAGCGGAAATGGACGAACTGCTTTAAATAAAGCAGGATGGGGCTACAGAGCAGGCTTTACTTGTATGTTGATGATTTGATGATGATATTAAATAATACGAAAACAGCTGTCAAGTGTCCTAGAAGTCTTAAAGCAAATGGCGGCTGTCTTCGAGATTAATAAAATATAAAATGAGTGACAGCAAGAAAAACCTGTTACATATAAAATATATTTTGCAATAAAGGAAGCATTTTCCATATTTATTGCGGCAATTATGCCAATTCTATCATTTTCGCATAAAATAATAAAAATATCCTGGGCATAGAATCGAAACAGCGTTTTCCCGTCAGATAAATCCGTACTTCCGACAAGCAATTTAGAAGATTTGCATTTATTTCCGTAAGCAGTGGCAATTGGATTAATTAAGCTAACAAGAGTTGAATGTAAATGAACTATCGTGCTGCAAAACTTGGTCATCTCAGACACGAGATACTTTATACCTTACTAAGTGACTTGCTTGTAAAACAGAAGCGAAACTCTTTTACATCAGACATTTATCAAACTCAAATCTAATAAGTACCTATCTAAAATAAACTATTAGCATAGTGATGTTATTTATATAAGTATGAAACCGAACATTTATACAATTTGACGTTTATACCTGCTTGTAACCCGATTAAGTAACTGTATGTTGGGTGCAAAGCGAGAACGGGAACGGAAGCGGATTTTTGACAGATTTGAATGGAACATTTCCTCACAGCGCGCTTTATTCTTTGAAAACTTTCAAAGCTCCGCTTTCTTTCCGCTCGCACTACACTGAAAACACAGCCATCGAGTTTCAGCTCTTCCACTTTATATTACTCCGACATCCACCACTTGATTGTACCCACGTGGTAACTGCTATTTCACTGTAACGCGGAAGAAATGCAAAGTTGATATAAAAGCCTGAGATTGATGGCGACAACCCATCAGCTCTATAAGCGACGTAATTGAATATAACCGCTTATGATGGCGCTCAAGAAAGTGCTAAGTAAATTATTACTATTATAGGTTATCTAGTGTCTTATTTCGACTTTGGTTCCATGGGGAATATCCATGAATAATTATGATTTTACACGTTGTTTACCTCCTAAATAAAGTCATTTTTTTTTAAAGTAACCCCGTAAGGAAACCTCAATGGGATAATCCAATTATCATTAAGGATGATCCTGTTGTCTCCTACTGATAAATAATGACACGTCTTTATAAAAAAAAAACACTGTTTCCCGGTGGGGTATATCTATATGGCGGACCACAGAGTAAAAAAACCAAACGAAACAGACAATATTATAATAATAACCCTAAATTACCCGAGTGTGAGGGTTTATGCACTATAGAGGTAAGGACAATAAAAAAAGCCCTAAAACAGACATTGATTGATCGAATAAAAACCTCAATGGGATAATCCAATTATCATTAAGGATGATCCTGTTGTCTCCTACTGATAAATAATGACACGTCTTTATAAAAAAAAAACACTGTTTCCCGGTGGGGTATATCTATATGGCGGACCACAGAGTAAAAAAACCAAACGAAACAGACAATATTATAATAATAACCCTAAATTACCCGAGTGTGAGGGTTTATGCACTATAGAGGTAAGGACAGTAAAAAAAGCCCTAAAACAGACATTGATTGATCGAATAAAAATGATGGCATAATTTTTAGTGCTATCTGAATTGGCACCATCTAACGGGACCCTATTACTAAGGCGCAGTCCGTCTGTCACCACAGTCAACAGGCTTTAACCAGGCTGTATACAGCTTCTAACTACAAAAGAAACGGTAGCTACCCTGAAAGGGCCGAAAATTTTCCCCACCCTGTATATATCTCATGAACCGTGATAGCTAGACAGTTTTTGCCAGTTGACAATTTTCTCGGATGATGTATTTCTGTTACCGCTATAACAACAAAGTAGGTACCTGGAATGTTACAAATACAGTTGTCAACGCGGTTCCGATCTATCTATTTTCAAAACTCAAAAACAGAATTCACAGTTCAGTTGTCAATATGAATTTCATGAGCTCGAAATAGTGCAACTGATCTAAATATTGACATTGACAGATCTTTGTTCCCGAGACTAGCATGTCTAGAATTTTGATGTCACTTTATGTGAAGTGAGTCGTGCGTTTGTTAATGCATGAGTTGGGTATTATAAAGACGGATTCCCAGGCAAAATGTCAGTGGAAGATGGAAGGTCATTTTATAAAGCAAACCTATACTGCATAAGACAGTTGTTTAGTCAATTTGTCTGAAGTACTTGTTGAACGAAACTGTATGTGCTCATATTTGTAAAATTGCGAGCGCTTTACGAACGAAGTATCTAGACAAATGATTGTTTTTAAATTTTACTTTCAATAATAAATATACTGTTATTTTTCTCTCCCTTACTCTTTTAATTTATGGATAACCGGACAAATAATAGGAAATTTCTCGGAATAGTATTTTGTCGCGATCCGTTTTTTAATCAAAAGCGTCAATATCGGACAACGAATTGACGAAAATACGTACAGTTTAACATAGAACCCTGTTTTTTTAGTCCGTTAATAATACTAAAAATTCGCTTGTTTTGCACACTGTAGAGCAGAAAAAATATGCATAGTGAAATAAAATCTGTGCATGATGAAATAAAAACTATACACGATGATTTCAGTATCTTGCCATTGAAACATAGAAAATAACGTGTTATCAACGTCCATCACACTAGTGGATAATGAGCACGGTCACTGATAAACCCGTTCCCTCACTGACATATGTCACTTCCACTGAGAAATGTCACGTTCACTGACAAATGACAGTGCAACTGACTTTACATAATCCCGCTACTTGTTCTACGGAACAAAGATAAATATATTTCTTATTTTGTGTGGGTGGTTGACCAATTTATTAACGAGAGACCTACTGTTTTTTATTTATTCGTAATTTGTGTCAGATCATCGACAGTATATTGTTTTTGGTACACCGCTTTTAACTCTAATCGTTATAATTATTAACTAGTTATTTTTTAGATACGGTTGAATAAAGTTATGTTATATTATTATGGTGAGAGAGTCGATTCTTTTTCAAAAGAAAAAAACCAAAGCAGATTAAGGGTTTCTACTTTGGTGAACGAATAAAGCACTTTCGTTAAGACGAAAATCGAAGATTATGTTTAGTTTTCGTGTAGTACGCTATCATAGGCAAGTTACCTACATAAGAGTTGGTTTACCTTGAAAACAAAATAAGAAAAAGACGTGTGGCACTCGGGGACTGCCGCGGTAAAGCTATTGCAATGCCATCTAGAGGCGAGTTGCTGAACTAAAGAGACAAACGTTAAGGTTTTTTCGTTACGGAATTTCTGGATTCGGTCCCCGCGCTCAAGGCCCGCGATAGAAGCTATGCAATAGCTTAAAAATAAAGAATTTTCCGAGTAGACCCCTGAATCTCATAAAAACAAAACACCTCAAAGTATTGCTGACATCCTAGAATCACTAAAAATAAAGTCTTGCCACTTTTATATAAGGTTGACAATACAACTGGCAAAATTTACAGCTAAATAACAAAGTAGAGCCGTATCATAATATAATACGAGATCATTATTGGATTACGGCTTGACAATCTCGCGGTAATGCAACACAATCTTTACTGCCAGGAAATAGAGCTTATAATAGGATAATGATCGCGTAGCAGTACTTTCGACCGCCGACGCGACGTCAAGTTGACATTCCTACATTGAAAGGTCGCAAACTGGTCCGGTGATTATAGTAAGTACTAGTAAGGCTGCTTGTCCATTGATAATGCATTGACATTTATTACGGTTGTAACTTGTAGCTGAAACACAAAAGAAGTTATTTATGGTTGAACAACACGGCTACCGGGGAAAAAGGCGCTTAAATCATTATCTGCGCAAAATAGAACTGTCTCGTCTGTCAACTTTGCAATATTTACTGAACTGGTAAAGAAAAGCGTAGGCAGGGTTATTAAATGAAAGATCATAATGAATTTGTGAGATTTTTATAATTATGGAACTTTGTATCTTTTTAAGACAAGAAGTGCTGTATCGGTAGCGCTGTTCTTTTTAAATTTATCGTACCTTATATAATTTTATAGAAAACAATTCAAGTGTTGTTTGTACCTACATATTCTCGCTTATGAACTAGCCCTAATAGTTTTGTGGTTGACAGATATCCGAACATTTTGCCAATCATTTCCGAACGGTAAACAATAAGGTGCACGGACCTTAATCCGTAACATTAGGTTAAGAACCAGAAATGGTTGGTTGACTTTCGCCACACAGGTGGCTACAGTCAACCAACCATTCTACTAAAACATTTTTAGACGGGGACATTAGACTTAAAACCATTGAGCACAGCCTATAACCCGCAACATTAGGGCAACAGCCAATATAATTCTGCAACACAGGTAGCTACAGTCAACCTACCATTCCGCAACACATTTTCAACATAGGGTTAGATCCAAGGTGCACTGCCCCTTACCCGCAACATTAGGGTAAGAACCAGAAGTGGTAACACAGGTGGCTACAGTCAACCAACCATTCTGCCAAATATTTTCAAACGCAAGTCATTAGGCTTACGAACCAAGTACCAAGGTGCACTGCCCCTAACCCGCAACATTAGCCACCTCGGCAGTGGCCACAGATTGCTGTCCATTCTGCCAAGCGGCCAGCTAACATCTGTGCCCATCTGGTAGATTACCCCCATTATTGTCAGCACGCGACCTGCGCTAGGGTTACCGCAAGACATGATGCTTTTGAAAGATGTAGCCTTTTTAGGTAGATTGAGCTATTGGCTAAGTAAGAGGTAGAGCAAAGATGTGAAGATTTGTATTCGACAAGAAATAACGGATGTTTTGGTTTCTAAGCGAGTGGTCTTGGTTTTGACTATCAGGTATTATATAGAACCTCTCGAGTTTGACGTCTTTCACCGCCTATTAAGTAGCTAACGTGAAAATGCACTTTTATTGATAAACCATAATCATTTCATGAATATTTTTATTAGATAGTATCTTTGCAAAACTTGAGTATAACTATAATCAGAAAAATCTACAATTTACTTATTTAAAAATACAAATTTAAAACATCAACAACAGCACAAACGGATTAAATAATCAAACTAATTCTTTCAAAAAAGTAAGTAAGAGAAGTAACTCCAGATCTCCTGTCATAAGTCTGTAACTGTTATTTTTGTTACAGATATCTCTTTCTATCCCCGATACCTAGCAGTTTATGTATCTATAAGTTTATCTGACTGCTAGTAAATTCCTTGCATAATGCAATTAGATGCAGCTCCTTGATACCGCGGGGCCATCCATCAATGCAATGGGAATGCTCTATTGATGGACCTCGTTCCATCCGCGTTAACCACTGATGGGGCACGTATAAGTAGCATGTTCTGTGTTCGTACATAAGCTGCGCTCCGGGCACATGCCTCTAGCTTAAATAAAAAATCATATGAAAATATCAGTCTCCTAACTGTGAGCTTTGTAGAGTCATTGGAGATGTACATCATCTTCTCACGGAGTGTGTACGGAGTCAGTCAGAGTCAGAGTCAGATTCAAATCATTTATTTCTTTAGACTTACAAAATAAGCACTTAGACAAGTCAGTACTGTACCTATGTATAAACAGCTTGATAAATAGTAATTACTATCAAATAAGAAATAAGGTACAATTGACTCTAATTCACTTTAATTTTTATTTTGTCTTTAAGATCACTTCGATCACGCACTTTGAATTAAATTCGTTAAATATTGGCATTTTTCAAAGCCAACCCGCTTTACACGGCGGCCCGGATTCTGTATAAAATGGTTTATGATATTTAAGATTAGCATCTAATTGAAAGTACTAACAGGGTCTTAGTCAGTATTTGGCTAAAAGCCCTTTTAAAATGTAAGAAATAAATAAATAAGCGTTAGGGCTGTGTAAGGCCTTGTTTACGGAGATGCGGGGCGTGCAGCGGCGCGTGCAGCGGCCCCGTCATCGCACGCAACACAAACATATCGCAATGAACGTTGATGTTTATGGATAGGCGGGGCTTGAAAAGTGGCGGTGTTTAACCGTTCAGCTGCCAGACTGTGATTTAGCTATGACGTATGCTGCCAAGGCCAAAATGGCCGCTAGACTGGCAGCTGAACGGTTAAAGATCAATGCATCATTTCACCTTAAAACTGTCCTGCTAGCCAGAGGATGCAATCTTACTTTTAATAAGCTATAATCCGTTCAGTTGGAATGGCAGCAAAGCCTTTAGCCATTTTCATGTAATATTGTTATATTAAAATGGAAAATTCTCAACACCCGTATCGACTACGCATCGGTATGTCCTAACAATTTTTAAGAGTCCCATGGCTTAGTTATTACGAAGTATCTATAGCTACTACCAATTTTAGAATGTCGCTCTGACTTCTGATTGGTTCCATACGTGATACAATTTCAGAGAAATAGGTTGTGAGTGCAAGATGTCGTATTACTCGACATACTGCAGCTGCATTTACTACAAAAAGCATACTTTAGAATCAGAATATCAGCTTTTAAAGACACCGGGTCTCGTAATTTTACTCTTGTAATTGCCGACGTGATAGCTTGGTTTTTCTTTGTCAAAGTTTTCAGTTTTCTGATTGTCTCATTGTCAAGCCTACACTCAACTCTTATTCCAAACAAAGTTATATAAATTAATTCTGAATGTTTGACAAACTCTGAAACTGTGTGGCATTTTATGCTACTATAAGCTTTGGATGTTGTTGTTTGAATCAATAAATGTAATAAGAGTCAATAGCGTCGCTACGAGATGGATTTCGAGCGGGATGACAAGATATGGTTTTTTCGCGAACGCGAAGTACAGAGCAGAGACGTGCACCGAATTTTCTATGCGTCAGAACCTTTTTTAGCTTATTAAAAGTTAATGAAAAAACCAATCGAAAAATTAAAAGACATAGGTAACTAAAAAAAATACTTCAACTTTCTTAGCGAGCCAAAAACCGAAGAAAAAAGTGTGCTGTTCCTGAGATAAATAGCAAAAAAATGCAAAAAATCTATTTTTTAAAATAATTTACATTAGAGAAAACTTTCACCGATCGTGTTATTTAAACACGTAATTCAAGATAAAAGATCGAAGTAACATTTCCCTAAATATGAAGGTGAAAGCTTTCACAGATTCTGAGATAAATAACGATTTTGAAGTACAATTTCGAAGTAAATTGCTTATGGCACTCTCTTAATTTAAATTGTTACTTAAATAATTTGAGATTTGAACCTGTTTTCTATATAACCGCAGTCGTAAGCTTTAAAATGAATTTAAACTGAAAGGAATTGCTTGGGACCAGTAAGGACCCCCTACGTGCGCGACGCAGATTCAATATAACAACCAAACCATAGGGCAAAGTGATCCATCTAGGAAATTATTTTATTGCTACAATTTCACTTGGATTCCATTTGTACTTCCTGATGGATATTTAGCAGGGTAAAAGATTATATTAAAGCTTTGAATAAACGTTGAAGTGGACCTTTTTATACCGAGTCTTAGCAGATTTGAAAAGAAATATTATGCAGGTGGTATCTTATTAACCTTTTGCTAATAAACAAGATGTTTAAAAGTCGTATTTTTTGATAGAAAACGAAGTGGAGTCAAATGACTTTTTGATCTATTAACAACTTTTATTGCCGGATATCAGTTTTTATCGATAGCTTATAGATTTGATGCGGATATTTATATCACAGAAAGTTATTGAATCACACATACTTATGATACATACCTAAGGTTTTTAGCGTTGGTTTGCGAGGTTATTTTATACCTTCCAGTTTATACAGAGTAATTTGTAAGTCACACTGAGGAACTGCAGTTCGAGTGTCAGTGAATTAAAAACAACCCTGGATAGGTACTTATAAGAACGAAAAAATCGTTTAAAGATTATCGTAAATATCGAAGTGGCTTAGAGACACACGAGGCAGCCCACCCGCCCAATGGTTACAATGTAAAATACGTACACTGATCTACTTGTACTGTCTAATGATCCTATCCAACCATGGTTGTCTGGTAGAGATGGCTCTTGAGCGATAACGCCAATTGTCGCTTAGTTTTTAAGTTTTCTTGATCTAAATAGTTTATAGCTTTAAGCAATTGCAATTAAGTGCTTTATATTCTATTCTATTGTCAATATAGCTACGAAGGAGTGGATGAGGGTGGTATCGGGCCGGAAAGAGTGGCAAAATACAAAGGAGAAACTTGTGTTGAAGTACTAGCCTAATAAGTCGTTTAAAATAGTTGTTTGGGGGTTGTTTTAGGGTACCCCTAAAACAATACTCCAAATATTTCAAAATAGAAAAGTTAAACAACTCCATCAATCCTCTTCCACAGACAGCAGCTTATGTCGTGGCTGCTTCCAAGAAGAAGACTGTGGAACACGTTTTATTACACTGCACGGCCACAGAGGAGGCCTGACACAAAACGGGGCTGAATAATCTCATTGAGGCACCCCATCCACACCCACAGAAAAGTTGAAACGAAGCTGTCAGTCACCAAAAGTCCTGCTCTGGTCCTTCAAAGAGCTTGGCTGGTTAGGGCCTGTTAAGGTAGGGGGACAATCCACAAAACACTCCTATGCGAGATGTCCGTGCAGATCTTAGTTCCCCCACTTAGAATGTATTAGAATTAGAATCCTCTTCGTATAAATCGTGTCCCTCAAATAGATGCACAGAACGAAATTAAAATTGAACTGCTTTTTCCATTTCCCACCGGAAACCTTAAAGTCCATCTACATTTATACATATATCTACAGACACCCAGACAAGACATCCCTTATGCCTCGGCAGAGCAAGGCGTGCATTTAAATAGAGTCGTCAGATGTAGATAGCGGCGATGCTATCTACAGAACGGAACGTATAGCCATCGTATAGCTTTACGTTTCTAATTAAGCATTTAATGAAGCATAGCTATTATGGCTGCCTTGTCAACTTTTATACTTGTAAAATAGATAAAAGCCACTTGGAGGTGGTTGTGGGAACATAAGGTCGTGCGGGTTTCAACGCATCCCGCGGTGAGTAAGTTTGTTTTTACTTCCGGGATCAAAGTTGCGGAAGAAAGAATAAACATCCTGGGTAACCATGGTAACCTATATCCAGGACGGAAGCTATCCTGGTACTGAAATATCATCAAAATCCCATCATTGTTTAGACCTGTTCCGAGTCAAGGAGTATCAAACGTATACGCAACAAACATACAAACATTTGGTTTTATAATTTTAATGTGATCTGTATATGTTTAGAAACTTTACAAAATAGCATCGTTTAACCTTATACGCTATACAGATTTACTTTATTTATGAAGCGAAAAGTTATAAACAAGCCGCGCCAATTATTATTTAGTGCGATATCGATCAGTAACAAGTAATAAACTTTGGGTTAATTAATGATTAATTTGCTTGCTATAAACCGTGCTTTATGGCTGTACCTGGTTTCGTTAATTTCAGTTATTTAGTGCAAGAAGCGTGAAAACAAATTAACGTCAAGCTTAAGGGTCATAATCATAAACCTCATTTAAACAATTTTGGGTTAAACAACATTTCATAATATTTGGCCAGTAAATTTCATTTTGGTGGTTTGTTTAAATTTTGGTGGCGCCATCTAGTTCGACCAAATTAAACGTAAATTCAAAAGCCTGGAAATTTCAAAAAAGTTTATGTTGAACGGGTTTTACATACAGAAGATAAGAAGCTTCTAGGTCGGTACAACTTATAAAGTTTATTTTTGTAAACTTTCGAGCAACCTTGCAAAAAGTTTCGAACTCACTAACGACATCTATGGCTGTGTTTATTAAACGTGTGTGTCCGCCTGATCGGATAAGCGTGCAGGGATACGGCTAATAGGGCCCGGGACCACCAATAAAGTATGAGACGTAGGGCTGTCTCCTCTGAGTGAATGTATGGACATGTCAATAGAACCAGACTACAGACAGACACGCATACTGAGATACTGTGCTTGTGGTGGTAAGAAGTAGAGGTCAATAGACAATATTTCACTGTTAGTGTCCTATATCCTATATCTTTCGTTTCTATATCTCTAAATAGCAGGTGATGGTGATAGTGACACACTCACTAGTGCACACACAGTGGTGACTGTGACAGAAGTGGTCAATAATTGACGAATTGTGTGATAAGAGTGATAAGGAAAGTATCCTTTGTCACCAAAAACGAAAGCTTGCCAGACGATTAGATTGCCAGATCAAAATAAAAAAATATTTTTTAATTTATCGGCAAGATCAAGTTAGGAAGTACCACCGTTGACGATATTTCATAAAATATTTACAAAATTATAAATACTGATATGCGTTAAGATGCTTTTCCACTCGTTGGTCAATTCTGTATTTGTAAGTGTATACTCATAAAATTATTGCCGCGGTTGCATTCTTATTACGAATAAAACATGTGCTGATTGTAATATTTCCATAATTACCTTAGTTTCCAGCTAGGCTTCCTCAGGTGTTTCATTAGAAAGGCTAGGAACTATCTGTAGAAGCATAGAATAGGCGAGACCACCAAGCATTCCTTAACCACAATGATTATACAGGGTTGCTAAACGGGCAGAACCAAAGGAAACAAGTAAATTGTAACTTGTATAAAATAACTAATAAGGAGGCGAATCGCACATTGTTATAGCAGATTTTAATTACTATAGCAGTTTATGTAAGCTATAGATGTAGAGATATGGCGAAACCCGGAGGTGAACGGAGCAAATACTCGATCAATTGAACAAGACATTCTGTCACAAGTTCAATTAACAACTGGCTTAATTGGAAAAGTCAGATTAGTCCACGTTTCAATTCTCCAGATAGATCTGCATGGTTTTGTTTTGTTTTATAAGGGAAATAAGGTTACAAAGTACCTAGTTAAAATAAGAAACACAAGATAACCTAAGCCAAAGGAATTTCCGCCATTACGTAAAAAAAATTACAGCTGAATGATCAGAGCTAAAAAAATCAATGGTGCATAATCATATATACAACCTATGTACTAAAAACAGTACGAGTGATACAAGAACCAGTGTTTAAATTGACTAGTTGCTTAAGTTTGTAGTCCAGTTCAGTTCAGTTCATTTATTTAATAACGGAATGTGCATTTCAGGTTATTGTCCAATTTTGATACGTAAACTTATACATTTGCAATAATATATAAATATATTACTTTATTTTGCTAATTTCAGGCTTGTGAGCTCGTGGAAGGTGTAGAATGTCTGCTCGACAAGTCAGCGTTTTGGTTTGGTTTCGAACGTGTTGAGACTAAGCCTCTCTTATTATCAATTCCTATTCATCTATAATCTTTTGGTAACATAAAGATGCGAGCACTTCGTACATTGAGTAGATTTTTTTAGTACAATTACTGTCACTGGTACTATGATTTTAACTACTTCGATACATACCTACAATAAAAAATCTGAAATCTCCTGCTGTGCAACTCGTACCTATTTTTTATAACTTAAATCAGGGTAAATTTTTCGAACCTCATTGAAATATATCAAACAATAAAAGACGGCTTAAAAATTTGAATCCTACTTTAATTTTTTTTTTTTTGTGTACGTATAGGTACTTGTTTCTTATTTTTGTTTAGTTATTCTATGCATGTTAAACTTTTGTGCAAATGCAATTTCTGTAGTATCTTGAATCCCGCATATGAAGAAATGAGTGTGTATTAGTGTATGACCAATTAAGTTTTAATTTGATTTGGATCACACACAATAAATCCGTCGACCTCTCACTCAATACCAATCTCTTGTAAATACAATTCAATTAACTTTTACTACTCTTATTTATGAAGCTTTAATCACTTTTATTGAATGATTTATTTAACGTTTTTAGAGATGGTTAAAAGTGATAAATTATTCGATCTCGCTGAATTATCTTTTGGAAGTTTAAAGGCAAGTTGTATGCTTATTTTGGTTTATTTGGTCTTTGTCAAATGTTGAGTGCAAATCTGCCATTTTTGCGTGAATCTCAGTTTATGCCAATATTCATTTAATTTGATAGGCAAATAAATTTTATTTTATACCAACATTAATTTAATTTGATAGAACAGGCAATTTGTTTGCCATATGGTGTAATTTATGTTTCTAAATTCTATGGCAAATACATATATTCTATGGCGATTTGGTCTGCAGTTGCGATGAATCCAAAAGGTTGAATATGTGATAGCTGCTACAAATTTTTCAAGGATTGCATTCTCTACCCTTCCTTTTTTGTGATTTTAAAATACAGAATGAAATATTTCATTGATAAAGTTTCTATTGGATAGAGATGAAATACTTCAATCTCTATTAGAAAATCACGTATCAAACAAGAATACGGAAGATATAGTGTAAGTTTTTGTCGAAAAGGTCTGAATTCAACACAGTTGACCATTGTATCGGGCAGTATCTAACCCTCGACCTGATCGAGATAGGCTCGACATATTTACAGCGAATTCGCTTGCTTAATTACCGACTCTCGTGCATAATCTTAGAGAAAGGGGAGCATACCAACTTGCTAGCTCGACTAAGCCGTTTGCTTTACAATTTGACTTCAAGCCCGATCGGCAGACAAAGGGTAGTCTGGTAATCTGGTAGGTTATTTAAAACACTTTCAGTTTTTGGGAGTAAATTGGTAACTAAATCGAGATTCTGTTCAAGTTGGCTTTAGCGGGTTTGAAAGATTACTTTTAGAAAAAGTTATTTTTGATCGTTTTCACGCTTTCCGCTATTTTCTCACAAACTTACCGGAACTTATTATACGAGTACGTACCTACTTTATAAAAATGATTTATTTTTTTGGAAACAGTGTTACATCACTAAAAAAACAAGAGCACCCCACAAAAATAGAACACACAAACACAAGCACAACACAAACACAACGCCTGAGAACCGGTCGGCTTAATTAGCTGGCTCTTGACAGCTCTTTCGACAATCCACTGATCGATTCTTACAACAATCAATTGATCCGATCTTCATATTGTGTTGCAAGTGAACAGATTTTCATCGGCTACTTTGCTAGGTAGTTATTAACCTGTGTGATTAACCAGGTTAAAACTGACCAATAACTTGTTTCTAACATAGCGTCATCAAGATTATATCGTTGGTTTTCACACATGTCCTCTCTAAAACATCTGTCTTTGGTAATCAAGCACATTTCTCTTGCCTCATTAAATTCCACAGCATCACCGTAACTCTTCCAATCATCATCTAATCTTCGTCACAGTTTCACCTACTTTAGCGAAACAATAAATCTGTAGCATCGTTAGAAAAATGCCGCGAACTCAAATTGGCGTAACTGAGTAATTTATAACTTTTTTATGGATTAGGCACTAGCTGATAAATAGACTTCACTTCACGCTCTATTCTTAAATAAAAATAGTCAATATTATGTCAGGCCTAGGTACTCGGATAAAGAAAATCCAGGTTTCGTTTTCCTTGTCATGCAAAACCAAATCGAATGTCGCTTGCATAAGAATAGCGTTTGCACGAAAACTAATCAGAAATTGCAATTTAGATTTTAAAAGTACGAGCCCTCCCATTTTCCCATACATTAAATAAATATGCCAGTTAAATTCACGAGTTTCTTTTTATTTATTTTGTAAGAAGCTATTTACTTTCTAAATAGACACGTTTTTAAAAGATTGTTTCACACATACAGTTTAAAATTAACCTAATTAGGCTTAATAGCCTCCATAATATTTGATCTAAGTACCCACTTTCCAAAACAATTGGAATGTCCCAAATCGTCACTCTGCTACCAAATTGACGTAAGTGTGAAATTCGAATTTAATGACAAGAAATTTTTACCAACACATTTGAGACGTAACAAGATTGAGCCTATGTGAACGTTCACATTAGAAGTATTTTGAGGATCTTAAAGACAAGTTGATAGTTTATGTTTTAGAAAAAATCATATAAATTATTGAATTGGTTTTAGCTCGCTTTGGCATCTAAATAACATAAAAAGCACTATGGATATAAAAAAAAAAACGAACTTATTTTAATTCCAGAAAATAAAAACAACAATATAAATAGACCAGAACTTATCAAAAGATCATCGTTCAATTCATGAATCTTAAAACTTGTTTTGAAACAACTTTGACATCCTAAGTGTGTACGATCTCATCCGAAGGTACACGAGTGCCGCCGAATTATCACCGGTTCGTTTGATACCGCGTTATAAATTGCGTCCATTTACGCCTCACGAACACTGATGAAAGTGCCATGATGGACGCCGCTATCTGGCGATTGAAATGTGCCACTTGATTATGTTTACAAATGACGGCCGTTTATTTTGAGCCACTAGTTTCATTTATTATTTCATTTATAGACAATGATAATGAATAACCTATATATATTGTCATTTACATGCTTAGTAAATAATATAAATAATAGTAAGGCGAGTTTCGGCAATGGATATTTAAGAGCTAGGCCTTTTTGATGAAATAGTTTAGATTTACAAGACAAGGTTATACTGTTTTTCTTTATTATTTTTAAAGCTGAAAAATAATATACCTACGTATCTACATCAGAAGTTATATTCCTACCGTAAGTAATTAAAAGGAGATAAAAATTGATAACTACAAATATTCATTAGAATACCATTCAAACAACTTTAATAGCTAAATTAATAGCAACAACATATAATAACTTCGCATGTATTAACAAGATCACTAGCCTCATACATTTCATACATTCCAATAGACTTTTCCTCATAGTGATGTCGTGATAGCGCTAGCACGAACAAATTGAGCGGACAAGTGAAACGTTGACGATTTGCGCAACGAATAGCGCCCACGTCAAGATGACCCGTGACCATTTTCGATTTCATGTTTAAAATCATAACAATATGTTTGTAGTCACGATAGGTGGACAGGGTGTGCTAGGAAAGCTTAACAATTTTGAATTATCATGTATTGTTTGTTATATAATGCTACATACATTAAACTGACGTCGCTGGTGTGAGCTACATCATTATTTAGAAACCAAGTATCTAATATTTTATCTTTTATACCTTTTCCTGTAGTAAACGTTCAAAATAGAATTATAATAAAGAAATATAAGCTCTCAATGTTCAAGAGAATAAAACATGTCAGTTGATAATTTGTTTTAACTCAAATTTAAAGGATATTCTGATACACACTACATGTCCAGCGAATGGTCACGATAGAACGACCATTATAGTAATTACACTGTCAGAACCAACTTATACGTGCAGTTGTTAGAATGGCTTGTAATTCGTAATTTTGGGGTTATTCGCTTGTGCCATCCGCATCTCGACGTTGGCATTCACACAATGATGGGTCGTGTATAGCTCGAGGAGGGTGTCCACACATTGTTTGTTCTTGAGCGATGAGTACTTCCGATAGTCAGCTGATTCGGCCCCGACCTACATACTACAATTCCAATTTATTAGTCCAGTCACTTTAGCATTAAAAAGTCTACCTCAGAAGTAAGAGAAATGGTGCAATCTTTTTGTATATACCATTATTTTGGCATTCTATAAGTCTCAAAAGTCTTATGACTCGTCTCGTCATCTGGTGTCGGAGTTGCAAGTTATTCAAAGTATATATCAAAGAAGACAGTTTTTCGTTAACAGTTTCTTCATAAATTGTGTAGTTTTCTTGTACCTTATTATGAAAAAACATATATTTTGCGCTTACGCCGAGCCAGCAACGGATGCTGTGTTCCACTCCTCTAAACGCGAAATCCTATGCCAATCCACTTTTCACTAAATGGAGCGGAATACGCCCTCTGAAGTAATTTAATATATTGCGAATATGCCTCGGAGTCAGGGCTTCGGTTTAGTTTGGAAATGTAATAAATGGATCGTGTGTGGTATTGCAATTTGATGGAAGGCAAGACTTAAATTTAACAGAAAGTATAGAAAGGGCAGAAAAAAGAAGAAATATGTGTCTTATATCTTTTGATAATTTTATAAAAAGATATCAGACACAACTGAGCGGACTAGCGGACTAAATAGAATAATACTTTTTTTACCCAGCACTAGGTAAAATCCCTATCGTGGGTAGGTATAAGATTTTTTGTTGAAACTGAGTCCAAAGAGTCTGAAGTAAGAAGTTGCATACATTACCCAAGCAGTATTATTATTACACTACATATTATCGCTATTATGTTCCATCATCTCTTTTTGTTTCATAACATAAGTATGTAAGTACCTAAACATCTGTCTTTGTTTACAGATCCTCGATTTTCTCATAAAACCCTTCAAAAACAGATTGTACCAATTAATCACCTAGACAATTACAAATCGGTTGGATTAATCCTTATTTTGGCGGGAACTAGATTGATTTAATCACATCGCGATGGAATCATGCGCGTGCGCGCGTGCGATGAGGATTTGCGCTAATTGCAGAGAGACAGACTGTGTGATACCTTGAAGGGTACTGGCGAGTCAGAAAGTGATTAAAATAATGTTATTGTAAAAAATTAAAAGATTGAAAGACCCTCGATTTTAATTTGACGAACCCTGGTAGAGCTGGTCAATTCAATACGTTAGTAACAGCAAACAAATAAATCCAATCAAAATTGGTTCATCTGATTCACATTATGTGTGCGGAAAGACGACGTGCTACAGGCTAAAGGTTTCTTCGTCGTTTCTTAACTTTAGTCTACATAGAAGCGACCAAAAATACAACGTTAATGTTCCATGTCAATGTAATTTTTTAATATAATTTGACACATTTATTGCATTAATGGAAATAAATAATTTTTAAGTTATTTTTTACGGGAGCTACGTGCTACGAAAATTTCAATGTCTACGTCACGCATCTAAGAGATGACGTTCAATTTGTGTAGACATGTATTTTTGTGAATTCACATACTGCATTTTGTACACTAATAAAAGCATTACAAAAATAAATAACTTAAGTCATGTCATAAGTCCAATCCAAAAGTTTATCGTTAAGAAGCAATATCTTCCACACAACAAATTCTATAAGAGAAAATAACGCTAGATAGTTTGTGGTAAAAAATTAAGCCATGTTTTTTTTTGCAACTTATTAAACATACTATGCATAAATGTATTTTTGATTATAAGTTATTAATTAGTAATGCAAACAAGTTTAAAAAACAGTTGGCTAAAGAGTTTTTAAAAGATAATTTGAATAGGAATCTCATAAAAACAACCTTCGACATTTAAAAAACTACTCAATAAATAAACAAACTAGTATTTAGCAAACATCCCAAATCAAACGTAAAGATTTATCGTCAAAACCGTGCTCCGATTTCGCAAACTCCCCGCGACTGTACAAAAATGAGTGTTGCCATAATTCGAACACATAATATGTCGCACACGGTGGGGTAATTTATATAAATCACTCGGTGTGGCAACATCGGATCACGATTGCACGAAGTTCGGTGACAATGTGCAATTAGAGTAGGATGCATACTGCACTATTTTGTATCGATTTGAATTGTAATGTGACCTTATCGTAGAGCCTTTGATTATTAAACCATGGTTCAAACGGTCCATGCTTTTATATGAAAGTTCATACAAGGTTCACGTTGCTTAAAATAATCTGATGACTTGGAATTCCTGTTTCGAGACATGAAAGAAATCTCGTTCTTTAAAATCAAATTTATCAAATTTTAAGTTATGAAATTTCTTAAATCTCATTGGGAGAACAAATCTATTTTGTTTTTATTGATAATGTTTTTATAATGTCTATGTTTTGGTCTCAATTTCGCATCAGGATTTAAGAACACCTTTTACTCAATACAGTATCTATAGTAGATACGGAAATAAAGTGATATTTATGATATCCGCTTCGTTATGTGGAGTAAAGTAAAGAAACCTTTACCCTGTCAAATTTCTTCACTTCCATGCTCGCAAGCTTCCCAAGTGTTTACGCTTACAAATTGACAAATAAGCCACGGGACGGATTGAACGGCAAATGTCTCGCGTGACGCCGAATCACGGCGTCATGTGGTCGCTTGCTTCATACCATAATGCACGACACTTGGTTGTTAATTGGATTTAGGTGGGAAACAGGCGTTTTGTTTTGAATTTCAAGAATCATCAGAGTAAAGAAAGTATCGAAATTTGCTATCGAAAAGGAATCTGATGGAAATATTAGGTCCTTACATATGAAATTGGCGTTTTTCGTACTGGCCACTTTAATCACAAATTTCTCCTCTTTGGTAAGGAATTCCAAATTCAAATTTGTACAGCTATAGACTCGTGTATTTGTGCTTCGATGATCGTCATTCATTTGTTTTTTTTCTTCTGTTTTTTTCTGTTTGCGTCACTCATTTTACAAAATGGAAAACTTAAAATATCGCATTATTTACGAGTACGAGTTCCGCCGTGGCACTAGTGCTGCGGAAACAACTCGAAGGGTGAATGATGTGTATGGCGGTCGTGTTGCAAAAGAAAACACAGTTCGTTTTTGGTTCCAACGTTTTCGTTCTGGAAATTTCGACCTGCAGGACAAGCCCCGTGGACGGCCTGAGACTCAAGTTGATAATGAAGAGTTGAAGGCTATTGTGGAAGCGGATCCATCGCAAACCAGGTCCGAGTTAGCTGCAGGCTGCGATGTTAGTGATAAAACTGTTTTAATTCACTTGAAGCAAATTGGGAAGATTAAAAAGCTTGAAAGGTGGGTACCTCACGAATTGACTGAAGCAAACCGGCAAACGCGCGTCGACTGCTGCGTTACATTACTAAACCGGCACAATAATGAAGGTATTTTAAACCGAATCATTACCTGTGATGAAAAATGGGTTCTTTACGATAATCGGAAGCGCTCAGCGCAATGGTTGGATCCTGGCCAGCCAGCCAAATCCTGCCCCAATCGAAAATTAACCCCAAAAAAGTTACTTGTAAGCGTTTGGTGGACTAGTGCCGGTATTGTTCATTACAGTTTTCTCAAATCTGGCCAGACTATTACGGCTGATGTCTATTGTCAGCAATTGCAAACCATGGTGGAAAAGCTAGCGGCTAAACAACCTAGGCTGGTCAATCGCTCCACGCCACTGCTACTTCACGACAACGCTAGACCACACACTGCGCAACAGACGGCTACTAAATTAGAAGAGCTTCAATTGGAAAGTCTAAGACATCCTCCGTACTCCCCGGACCTTGCTCCAACAGATTACCATTTTTTTCGAAATTTTGATAACTTCTTGCAAGGGAAAAAATTCAACTCCGATGGGGCAGTCCAAATCGCCTTCAAAGATTTTATTGATTCCCGTCCGACTGGTTTTTTTAGTAAAGGGATCAATGAACTACCTATAAGATGGCAAAAGTGCATAGAAAATAATGGTTCATACTTTGATTAATTAAATATATTATATTAAAAAATATTCGACTTTTTGTTCCTCCCATACAAAACGCCAATTTCATATGTAAGGACCTAATATATCAATATTTTTGTTTATTTATTGTTTATTGTATTGGTATTTATTGTATTAGTTATTTATAGTTCTTGTAAAATAATCTTACGTCATGGCCAAAAGTAACTGTTCTGAAGTTACATCTCATTATAAGCAGCGATGAAGAAACTCATACTTTTCTTCAGAAGCTTTAATATAATATACCTGTACTAATATTATATAGTGGAAAGATTTCATTGTTTGTATGGAATAGTGTCCGATTTTTTTTTAATCTTTCATCATAATTTCACAATAATCAAGGCCCATACACCAGCGAAAGTGGCGCCCCCAACTATTATATCTTATTATTACGTTGAACGCAGGAATTTTTAAAAATCGTACGTTCAGTTTGTGGTATCTATTATAAGCTATTTATTAATGCCTCTGTAATTTTTTCATTTTGTAAAGCTTAGGAAGAGATACGAAGTTGCGCTTTTTGGCCACCAAACTCTATTTTTGCATCTCCTCCTAAAATATAAGAGATAAAATTATAAAAGAGGTATTAAGAAATAGCTTATAATAGATACCACAAACTGAACGTAGGATTTTTAAAAATTCCTATGATAAACGTAAAAATATGATAAAATAGGAATTGCTGTCAGATTGGCTCGGGTATGCGCCTTAAATGGTTTACTTTTCAGGGAGTGACATGGCTATATTTTATCTCGAAATACCTACGGGAACGGGAACTACGCGGGTGGACTGCAAGTTTATTAAAAAGGACTTTTTTTTTTATTATGTTTCACTTACAAAAAAGTTTAAAACGGACCTTTTTCTAGCTGGTGACCAGTTTTCTGAACAAACGTAGCTTAAAAACACGATTTCAGACGTGGGAAAACCAATAAAGATTAAAAATGTTCGTAATTTTTGTATGGCAAATTACACAATGCTACTAAATTAATAGTTTGTGACATACGGCTCATTTGAATATCGAGTAGAAAATCATTAAGAACTAAAAAAACACCTATAAAACATACCAAGTTGACTGCTTATCTTGGGGCTATTAACAAATCATGATCTGATTAGTTTCCGTGCGTTTTCGCTCATCTTGTGCAAGCGACATAAGAGTTGCTTTTGCGAGACAGCGACATCGAAACTATTAAAAAAAAAAACTTTCTTTTTTTTTTCAGTAGGCTCACTGGTTTTACCACGATGCCGTTTTCTACTGTCGTCTGACATCTGCCGTGGTATATAATAAATAAATAAATAATGTTAGACAATTTACATGAAAGTCGGTTTAAAGTTTTTAAAACAAACTCATTTTTATATAAAATGGCAATTTTTTTTAAAGTTTTCTTGTAAAACCATGCAAGCTCGTGAAACTGACTATCAGTGAGTAGATATAAACTAAAGCAGCGGCTAACAACAGTAGCGCAGTATCGAGTTACCGGTGATTTATGCGTTCCGAAGTGTCACTCCAAAATTAATTGTATACCAGACAGTCATTTCAGTTAAGGCGCATACCCGAGCCAATGTGGCGCCGCCACCTATTTTATCTTACAATGCAATACAATACCTATTATAAGCTATTTTTAATAGCTCTGTAATAGTTTCATTTTGAACACAGGAGGATCAAGAAACAGGATCTACTTTAGAAACAGTTTAAAGGTTAAAGTTTAAAAAATTTCTTCTTATTCTTATCTTCGTTATGATTTTTTAAAGAACAATGCTAAGAGGTAGCTGTTTAGAGGGTAAGTATTACGTAAAGTCACGTTGGAATTCGATGGGAAGAAAATCATGGCAAACCAACATTTAAAAAGAAAACAAAAATACGTTGGTTCTTTGAAATGATACAAAATGACTTGTCTGCCTATAGGTACCGCAGCAAGGTGATTGCAAAATCGTACTCCATTTCTCAACAGTGATTCACTGTGAAATAATCAACGAAACAGCCACTCAACGTAATTAAAATCATATTTTATTCGCTCCCTTTCACTCTCAGGTGCAATTAAAATTAATCAAAAAGAAACAGCAAATAGCGGGCACACAAAATATATCGCTCACATTTTCTATCACATACATTGACCAATTTCCGCAGACACTTTTCTATAGACCAAAATAATGACAGCTTCTTTTGTACATGGGTCTTTATTAGTTGGTCTAGTGATGTGAAGCAGTGACTGATCGCAAGCAATCATGACATGACGTTTCAAATCGAGCTATTTGCCGCCATTGACGATTCGTGTCATCATTGCTACAATTTCGTCACTATTTACACTTATTACTTTGATGGGTTCGTTCAAGAAAGTTAGGTATATAAAGTGTTATATTTATTAATTGGACAACTAAGTACCTATTTAAGACTCGGTGTTAGAAACTCCACAGTAATTACAACTCTGTCAGCTTATTATGCCGCGTAGTAAATTTTTACGATTTCCTAGCTATAAAATATTGTAATATTGGCTAGACAGTCGCTGCACTAGTCGTATGGTTTATTTATTTGTTACAATAAATTAAAACCGCATTTATTTACGTAACCTTCGACGGATTGCCTTATAAAAAATTCAGTTTGAACATCGAACTAGATTAGAAGAAAAAAATCGAAGCAATAAATAATAAAAAGAATCGCCACATCATTCGAAATTCGAACCACAGGTGCACGCTCATACACAGATAATTTTTTCAAAATAGAAATAAAAATAGTGATGGGCACTTACCGGTGCGTATTCTGCGCAGATATCGATGGAGTTGACAAAGTCGCACACGTCATCGACTGTCCAAGCTGATAACCGCGCCCGGGCTTCTGCGCATAAGCATTCGGTGCGATCTATGGGGAACAAATAATAAAAGTCATTCACATAAATATACTAATTAATTAGGAAAATACACACATCTATGAGAAACGTAAAGGCTAGTAGGCAAAGATCACGTTCGTTGAGAATGTACCCTAGGACTGACTGCTAATCCACTCGAGGATTATTGGTCTTAAGCCGCAATGCACCTCTAATTTGACCAACAACTCGATAGATCATTTCGAACTGCACACACTATTTGCCAAATTGAATGTTATATTCTTGTAAGTTTACAAATATGAATAGTATTATTGATATTATTATGGCAGCTTCTACATTCAATCCTGAATAAGCTTGAACCAGCGATATAAACCTTTCATTGCTTCAATTTGTAGTGTTGTACCGATATACTGCGAACAACATCGTAAACGGTCCATAGAATCGTTTAGCTCAGATAAGTTTAAATTAGGAACGAACTAAAGTCGAGACCTGAATTACACTATCGCTCAGTTATAGCGGGTGTAACAGATGTTATTGAGATTTATTCGGATCGTAACTATCTACAGCCTTTACATGTTTTCTGGATGATTTATATGGAGTCGTGAACTTCATAGTGTCCGGAAGAATGGGAGATAGAACGAGATATTGAACTGTACAACAATCTCAAACTCCGTTCCATTCCAAAAATCTTGCTTGCCAAATTTCACAAAAATTGTTTTTTTTTTTGGAGATTGAGTTACAAATACGTTACACAACAAGTATATTCAAAGCATTATTAAAATCCAATTAAAATAACATGTGAATTGGAGCATCTTCTTACAATCCTTTTACATCACTTAAGCAATATCGTAAGCGGTATCTTAATTGCTTGCTTGTAAGAGACTATTAGATTGTCATAATAAGGGTAGGTAGTCCTGTTTAGTTAGAAATGCAATTAAACTATTTATGTACGGTTCAATAAAGCTTTGTTTATAAGTTGTTGAGTTTCCTAAAGGGTTGAAATCGATATCGGTAAGCTTTAGTTCCTGTCATTCTAACATGACATTATATTGTCTTTTGTAAGGATTGTACGTAGCCTAGTAAGCTGTCAATTTAAGTTGCTTTTTCAAGTGTGTAGCAAGTCAATATTGTACAGTGCTTGAAATGAAATATCAGATCGACATTATTTTTGGCACAACTAATTAGTTTCCTTAATGATTTTTACATTAAATTAATAAAAACATTGATAATCTTTATCTCATTCGATTAAGGCATTTACTTTAAGTATATATAAAAAACGGTACCTAATATTTTATTATAAAAACTATCGTAGTTTGACGAATTCATTACGGATGTAAGCGGGTTAACTACGAACCTTATATAGGAGATTATGGGTGGATGTTTTCTAGTAAAACAACTGTTTGAGGATTTTGTGCATCACTGAATTTATTATCCACTTGTAATAAGCTATGGGGTATACGTCTGTACTTTGTTAAGTTAAAACGGAGAAGAAGGTAGGACGAAAAAAAAGTAGTCTACTAAAAGCTACCAACCTGCAATATTATACAATGTTGATTATTTCTTTTGTAGGTACTTTTAAATGAACTAAAATCAACACGCCCCCTCAAAAAAATAATCATCTAAACCATGTGTATTCATTATATAAACATAAACCATCCTAAACAGATCGTATACCAACCATATCTTCTCTGGGGTACAATAGTAATGGTCCAACATTCGTTGCTAGGATTAGGGAAACCCAGTAAAACCTAATCAGACCAATCAATACTAAACTGAGTATAAATCAGATTAATCTTAATTATTTCAATATAATTAATTTACATTTATTGACATAAAAATCAATTATTCTAGACCCATTTTACTTCTCATCGCCTGAAAGGTGACAGAATATTTATGTTTATCAATATCAATGTACATACTGATTGCCAATGATTTAAGCCAAAGAGCCTCTCTTACAGCTTCATATAGAGCCATATACTCAGCCTCAGTGGAGGAGGCTGCTACAGACATTTGTTTTTTGGTATTCCAGGTTATTGTGCAAGAGTCAAACATTTTAAATAAATACCCGGATGTACTCTTTCTGTCTTTTGTATCCTGACCACCCCAATCTGAATCTACATACCCACATAGAATATCATTGTACTCACACCTTTTATAACACAATTTTAAATCTACTGTGCCTTTCAAGTACCGTAGCACTCGTTTCAGACTCTGCCACAATTCTTTGTTATTGAATTTAGTATATCTGCTCAATATATTTACAATAATTTAATTTAATTTCTCATAATTCAGTTTATTTTCCAGGGGTGTATTTACAGGTTTGCAATCCTGCATATTGAACTTACTTAAAACTGTTTTTATGTAAGCACTTTGATCTAGTGTTATTTGGTTATTGCTCCTAATTATTTTTATGCCTAAAAATAGTTTTATTTCTTTTAAATCAGTCATTTCAAACTTTGTCATTAAATGATTTTTAAAATTAATCATTCTATCGTTTTCCTTGCATGACTTAGTAGTCATCGACATATAGTACCACGTAAATATTTTTGTGTACATCACCATTGTTTAGTACATATATACATCTATCAACAGAAGAATTTTGGAAACCCTCTTGCTTTAACGAACGCTCAAACACCTCGAACCAACATCTTGCCGTCTGTTTTAACCCATACAAAGCTTTGTTTAATTTACAGACATTGCTATTAATACTATTTGACACACCTTCAGGAATTTTCATAAATATTTCTTCCTTTAAATCGCCGTTTAAGAAGGCGGTCTTTACATCCATATGATGAACTAACAAGTTATTTTGGTTAGCAAAACATAGCAAAAATCTGAAGCTAGCTATTCTAGCCACAGGGGCAAAAGTTTCATCATAATCGGTTAAGTACTCTTGACTGAAGCCACGAGCTACTAATCGCGCCTTATAACGCAAAGGTTTTCCAAATTCGTCGTTTTTAATCGTAAAAATCCACTTACAATCAACGATATTTTTACCTTCCGGTCGTGGTACTATAGTCCATGTTTTGTTTACAGAATGAGAATTTAACTCATTTTTAATCGCGCCTTCCCATTTCATTAAATAATCGTCATCATCATCATTTTCATTATAAGTTATACGTGGACGACCTTTGAACCTATCACTCCTCCTTATTTCACTATTGTTTTCTGTGTTTTGTTGCGTATCAGACAAAGTATCAGACTTACTACTTACAGGCATTGGTTCTACATTATCATGGTTTACTTTACGCAGTTTACTAGGGCACACATTCTCATCAGATTTCGCAACATCTGATTTTGAGCTATCAGATTTCCGAGACTTTATTGACACTGATTTCGTACTATTATCAGTTTCGTCATGAGAATTTCCGACATTCTCTTCAGGTTCTTTAACGGGCCTGGATTGCACAAAACAAGTCTCATCTACGATAACGTCTCTGACTACAACATGCTTTTCACTCGTAGGATCCCAAACTTTGTAACCATTTGGTTCATAACCTACTAGAATGCCCTTCCATGATTTTGCATCGAACTTTGATTATGTCATTTTGTTATGAACATAAACTGTTGAACCAAAAACCTTAAGATACTTAAGTTGTGGTTATTTATTATGCCACAATTCATATGGTGTTTTAGCACATTTAAACTTTTAGTCGGTGTAAGGTTTATCAAGTAAACAGTCATTAAGACAGCAAAACCCCAAAATGCTTTGTCTAATTGAGCACCATTTAACATTGAACGAGATTTTTCAACTACAGTTCGAACCATCCGCTCAGATACACCGTTTTGTTGCGGAGTTCTAGGTACCGTTAAATGATACGTGATACCTTTTTCAACACAGTAACTTTTCATTTCGGTGGATAAATACTCCCCGCCATTATCACAGTATAAGTTAGTTACCTTTGTGTCAAATTTTGACTCGCTTTTAGCTACAAAATCTTTGAAGGCAGAAAACACGTCTGATTTATAAGTCAGTAGGTACGTCACACAGTAATGGGTATATTCATCAACAAAAAGTACAAAGTAATTTTTGTTGTCCACTGTTGATGGAGTGATTGGGCCGCAAACATCAGAATGTACAATAAATAATGGTCTCTTTACATAACTTTTGTCTTTTCCTTGGTTGAACGGTAATCGACTCTGTTTCCCATTTATGCATGCCTCACATAACTCATCACTAGGTGATACTGAACTTATTTGATTAATGTCATCAACCATGTCATTATTTTTCAGCTCTAAGAATTTACCTTTACTTATATGACCTAATCGTTGATGCCATAATTTATAACAGTCTTTAGCAGTAGTGCACATTTGGGAAGCTGAGCCGGTCACATTAACGCAAGTATCAAAATCTACAGTAATAAGATTATTTACAGGCTTACCTTGCATAATCGATTTACCGTTCTTGCATATATTGGTCGGCACCAATATATGCTGTCCAAATACTACTGAGTACCCAGCGCTCGGCATCCTGGAGACCGATAAAAGGTTGTAGGGCACCTCGCTGCAAAACAGAACGTCCTCCAAAGTTCCTTGAACGCCCAAGTTGGTAGTAACTTGAAGCGTCCCCCTTATTGTAGCTGAAATAAATTGCCCACTTTTAGCTACTGAAATTTTAAGTGGTGGTTGCAAAACTACATAAGAAACGAAAAGATCTTCCCTGTTTATTATGTGGTCCGATGCGCCAGAGTCCAATAAAAATGTAATTTTGTTTCCTAGCTCCTGGTTTGAATATTCGCCGGCCTTGAAGGCAAACCCAGAGAATTCATTGGACTTGTCGATTTCCACCGCTTGAACAGTCCTTGCCCTTTCCGCTTTCTGTGGCGGATTCTGATTGTTTTTCTTGAAGTAGAAACAGTCATTTCTTTTATGTCCCTTGCGACCGCAGTGATAACACTTCACATTATTATTTTGCATCTTCTTTCGCGCCTTGTGATCTCTCCAGTTGTTCTGTGTTTGGTTCTGTGTAGACTGTGTATTGTTGAACTTTCGTTTTTTGCTCGTCGAATCGCTTTTGTTTTCTACATGTAAAACTTTCGCACTGGTGTCACTCGAGTCATTTTTGAGTTTAACTTCATGATCCAAAAGCCGCGTTTTCACAAAAGCTAGAGTCAGGTTATCCTCAGACAGCGTTTCGATAGCTGTAATCACGCCATCGTAGGTTGAGGGTAGCGTCAGCAATAAATGAGCTACTTTGTCGGTTTCTTCTAAGTTTGCGCCCGCAGCAAGCAATTCACTAATGAGGTCATCGAAACGTGTAAAATGTTTAACAAGGGGCTGGTCACCTTGTAGTTTTAGCACCAGTAACTTCTTACGTAACGCCAACTGTGTCGCGATACTTTTTCGTTCGTAAAGTTCGTCCAACTTTTTTAAAATTTCCCGCGCTGTACTATCCTCCTTTGCAAATCCGAGATAGGAATCGGACAAATACTCCACGATAATACTCTTAGCGATTCGATTGCTTTTCTCCCACTCACTGCAACGTATGATAGGGTCCTCGTCGATCACTTTTATAACGTCCATCTCAGATAATAATGCACGAATCCGAAACTTCCACACGCTATATTTTTCGCCCTCGAAAGGCTTAATGTTCCGCTTCGATTTTGTTTGATCCATTTCGTAGATCGAAATTATATGTTATTATTTTATAATTTACACAACACTTTAGCAAGCTAGTCTGGGCCCATAACCTATAGGAGATTATGGGTGGATGTTTTCTAGTAAAACAACTGTTTGAGGATTTTGTGCATCACTGAATTTATTATCCACTTGTAATAAGCTATGGGGTATACGTCTGTACTTTGTTAAGTTAAAACGGAGAAGAAGGTAGGACGAAAAAAAAGTAGTCTACTAAAAGCTACCAACCTGCAATATTATACAATGTTGATTATTTCTTTTGTAGGTACTTTTAAATGAACTAAAATCAACACCTTATTTGTGTTGGAAGAGCACCTAATGGTACCTAATATGTTTTGCTGGATTTTACCCCAATATTTGGGAACAATATGGTGGAAGGTATATTTGGATAGAACTTACCATCATTAGACGTTCCATCCCGCTCATCGCTGTCACTAGGGCTGGCAGACAGCCGCGCTCGCTTCGCCGCGCTCTCTCCCGCCGCTGACAGGTCCAGAGGCGAGTGCTCTGTCGCCGGGCCAGCGAGTCCAGCGCGCTTGCGTCGCGACCGACCTCCTCGGGTTACCCGGGTTATTGCTAGCAGAGCCTGAGGAAAAATATACTTATAGGTAGTACTAGGTGTGATAGTTTGCCCCACTTTCACCCAATAAGGACGTGAAATACTGCAGTGAAAACTAAGGGAAATTATGCATCTTAGAAAGGCGTAAAGGTAACGACGACTTCATCAAGAGCACGGTATTTAGCGGCAGTAAAACTGAAATGGCCAGGCCAGGCTCTCTGCTACAACTTAATCATTATAAACTCAATTATAGAGAAACCCATCAAGCACTGACGTAAAGCAAACATGAAAGGTACGAGTTATCTGATGGAGAGCACTCCTAAGTCGCGGGTATTCATCATAATAACAGTGAGGCGTCACGCTCGCCGCCCCCGGGTCAAATCGCAATCTATCTTTTTTAATTGCCACGCGCAAAAGGCGAGTGTGGAGTAATTCTAAATGAAATTCAGACGGAGGCGCGCGCGCGTGAAATGAACATGGCGCGGGCGCGTGCCCGACAAGACAACGCGCCTACGAGTCGACCTGCCATAAATCAAACGATTTATTTCCGCTCCCGTTTCTACAAACCTATTTCATTTCTCTGACTTTATCCTACGTGGGGTCGGAATAATACGATTTCTCCATTATGTGCTTCCATTTGAAAGTTCTTATGCTTATTTTATTGCATCAATAGGAACACAAATTATTTCATCCTTAGACTAACACTAAAGTGAAATTTAAACACCGTCAGAAAAAAACATAAAATAATTCCAAATGACAGATTTTCTAGAAAACAACCAATGATAAATTCTCATCTCCGCACATTTATCTTCAAGAAAGTTTGCAATTTCCCGAGTCATCCGATTTCATCGATAGTTTCACATCCCATCACTAGCGTGTCGCGGGGCGCATGCGCGGCGCGTGCCTCTGCCAATTAGTGCAGCTCCAGTTCCTTTTACAGTGGAGAGTTGAGATGGTTAGGAGTGGGCAAGTGCCTCAGACGTAGACATAGGTAAGAACATAAGATGCAATACTTTTTGAGGTTTTTTACAGTAGAGAGTTGAGATGAATACGAGCACGGAGACTTTAGTGTAAAAGGCTCTCAGTAGAAAAAAGTTCGCGTATCATCATGGGCGCAAAACGTCATCAATTGAAAATGTGTTGTCTCACAAAGCGAAATGACTTTTCTGTCAAACGATATGGTTAGGACAGGGCAAGTATCTCTGACGGTAAGAACGAAAAATGCAACATTAAAGTCCTTTTACAAGTTTTACAGTAGAGAGTTGAGATGGTTTGGAATGGGCAAGTAACTCATACATAGACATAATATAAGTATGAACGAAAGATGCAATATTTATTAAGGTTTTTTGACAGAAGAGAGTTTAGAAAGTCAGAATTGGGCAAGTGCCTTAGACATAGACATATAGGTAAGAACGAGGGTAAGAGAGAAATATGCAATACTTTATGGTTATTTTACAGTAAAGAGTTGAAATGGTTAGGAGTTGACAAGTACATCCGGCGCAAACATGTAGGTAAGAACGAAAGATGCAACACTAGGGTCCTTTTACAGTAGAGAGTTGATATGGATAAGTCGCTGTGTAGTGCTGGCTTAGAATTTGCACCACCTAATCTCTTCCCGTGGGTGTCGTAAAAGGCGACCAAGGGATATCCACCGCGGGCGGGCAGCAGCGTCCCCTGCAGAATAATTCTACTACCGAACTGCGATCCTCAATCCGCATGCCCTGCGGCCCCGGGCATTACCCCCCATTAGATAAACGCCAACAAGGCGCTTATCAGGGGGAGGCCTACGTCCAGCAGTGGACCAATACAGGCTGTTGAAGTTGAGGTTGAGGATGGTTACGAGTGCGGCAGGTGCCTCAAGCGAAGATATGAAGGTAAATAAGTGAAGAAATGAGGCGGTTAGGAGTGGCAACTGCTTAATACTTAGACATAATGTCTAACTCTCTACTGTAAAAAAAACTTATAGTATTGCATCTTACCTTCTTACCTATATAGGTATTTCTTAATTGATAGTAATTACTATTTATCAAGCTGTTTATCTATATCTATATACATAAAAATAAATTGCTGTTCGTTAGTCTCGCTAAAACTCTAGAACGGCTGAACGGATTTATCTCATCTTGGTCTTGAAATGTTCGTGGAGGTCTAGGAAAGGTTTAAAAGGTGAGAAAATCAACGCGTGCGAAGCCGCGGGGCGCAGCTAGTATAGTGAAAATTGAATTGTCTAAGTGCTTATGTTTTAAGTCTCAAGAAATGAATCTGACTCTGTTTCAAAAAGCTGACTCTTGAGCGTTTTGTGAGAATCCTTTACGCGTCTGTCCCACAACAAAAATGATAAAATACTCTTGTATTTCTTTCTTACCTTCAGACCTTTTGTTTCAACTTTCTTGATATCATAGGTGTTTTTGGTTCGATAATAATAATAACTTTTATGGTCTTCGGAACGTATCAAAGATAACTAGATATAATAAGACTTGATCGTCATTTACAATAAGATATTTAACATGATTTGAGATGCAATCACAACTATCTACTCTTGAGTTGCATTATATTTAGACTTAGATTATGCAAAAATTGTATTAGTTGATAAGCGATAAGCTTGCTAGTGGTGTCTTTTTCACTTCTTCCCCTAGCAGACAAAAAATTGAAGTGAACTAGAGTCAATTGCAACTTATTTCTTATTTGATAGTAATTACTATTTATCAACCTGTTTATATACTAAAAAAAATGACTTGTCTAAGTTCTTATTTTTTAAGTCTCAAGAAATAAACGATTTGACTCTGACTCTAATAAAAAATCGAATAAACAAAACATCTCTATCAATGGTGTCCCTCTTTAGTAAGAAGGGATTAAAGGTAGACCGTTATCAGATTTAATCGCCGCCATTAAGGAGAGGTAGCGAAGCGCTCTTTATGAAGAGCATTTACATAAACTAGCTGTGTCCGGCGATGCTACGGGTGATGGCTATGGGCTAACGGCGATGGGCTGTGGTTACGGGCCAATAGGGTTGTATTTTTTATAATTATTAATAATCATTTATCTCACACAATGAGCTTACATTTAGAACTAGAATTATGATGAATAACTATAGAGCAACATTGCGCGAGACTGGTGCCTGCGTTAGGTTTGTAAAAACCTATGAGTAAACCAATAAGTAAGGGAATAGAGAGTGCACCTGTGTTTGCGCGCACTTGTGCACTATAATTATGTCCTGCGCATCTGGCTAGTCTCCGATGAGAATGACCGCAGTGGTGGAAATTCGGCTAGGATGACATTTTTAAGCTATTGCATAGTTTCTATCGCGGGCCTTGAGCGTGGAGACCGAATCCAGAAATTCCGTAACGAAAATAACCTAACACCCTCCACTCCGACCGGCACAGCGGTGATACTTTTTAGTTTTGCCATCTATCGATGAATAGCAGAACTTTTAATGACTTATGCTATGCAATAGCTTTACCGCGGCAGTCCCCGAGTGCCACACGTCTTTTTTATTTTTTTTTATACTAAAGTATGTTTTTAACGGATTCAAACTCTCCCCCTTTTGTAGCGAACCCGATAATATTTTTGAAGTTCTCATGTGCAGTCATATAAAATATACACCCCAGCGTAGAGATTAAGAGCATTCCCCTCCATGAGATAAACGCCAATAAGGCGCTTATCAGCTGGAGGCCTGTGTCCAGCAGTGGACCAATACAGGCTGTTGAGGTTGAGAAGGTTGAGAGGGGTGTACCGAA
Source organism: Eupithecia tripunctaria (assembly GCA_955876795.1). Lineage (NCBI taxonomy): Eukaryota > Metazoa > Arthropoda > Insecta > Lepidoptera > Geometridae > Eupithecia > Eupithecia tripunctaria. Next base: position 4,357,050 of record OY041613.1, on the reverse strand, counting down.
TACAAGGGATCTATATTTTATTTAAAGACAAAAAGGCTGGGTTCAGTAACCACCAACCGTAAACCCACTCTAAGATTTTTACGATCCCCGAGACATTATAATCGCAGCCGTGAACTATGAATCCGTAGTTACTCATTACTCGGGAAGGTCAGTGGGCACTTGCTTATAATTAATACGAATTAATATAAGTAATGTTCTTTTGAAACGTAACGCACCGTAGCGTGAATTATTTCATAGGGGCACTGGCCTTGGGTGAAGATGCTTACCTAATTGTGCATTATGAAGTAATATATTCGTTTTAATTTGGTTTTTGTAATTAGTTTGAGGAAATGGGAGAAGACATTGTTTAGGGGAAGCTTGTTGGACTTATGTGTTAGGAATTGTGGGTAAACGTGTTCTTGATTGGAGACGACGACTTGGCAAGTGTAGTGTAGGACACTCTCCGACTAGGTGGGATGACGATCTGCGAAAGACTGCAGGCCGATGCTAGCGCTATGGTGCTCATTGGGTTGTCAATGTCCATTCTCCGAGTGTTCAACTCTCCAGATGTAAAATTCCCTGATTGTCCAGTGTATCTATTTCGTCGAATTCCCCTTCGTCCTCTTCCCTGAATGTCCATATCCCGAATGTCTAATTTCCTGAATATTTCATTCTGAAGTTTATGTCATCGTCGCATTGACAGGCATCAGTTAAAAAAGTCTGAGGGCGTAGCCAACCGGCATTCGCTATGAAGCGAATAGAAATCAATTGAACAATTCGTTGGGAAAAATTCGAGACAGATCACGTGACACATCTCAGTATTCAGTATTCAGTATTCAGTATTTATTGCATTCATACAATCAGGTCTTAGGTGAGTTTATGTTAAGATCACAGTATGTACCCATTTTGGGTGTTGCAATGGAGAACAGGCAGGTATCTAAGGCATACTCGTATGTCAAACCCATAAATTTTTGGAATTTTCTACTATCGCTTTCGACATCCATTGTTATATTGTTTAGTTGGAGGCTCAGAGGGCCTAGCCAACCGAATTTCGCTACGAATTGAATCGAAAATAATTGAAAAATTCGTAGGGAAAAATTCGAAACAGATCACGTGCCATATCTAAGGCATAAGTCAAACCCATACATTTTTTGACTATAGCTTTCGACATCGATTACAGTTACATTGTCTAGCAAGGCGCTCCAAACTAGAGGCACTTCTGAAGGCAAGACTAGTTCGATTACAGAGAAAACCAATTGTTCGTTTCTAATACGAACAAAAACGCCTACAGGTGCAAGGTTAAGGCCGACCTCTTTATTGCCCATCATTATTTTTATATCCATCCTGTATAAGTCACGCGATCGAAAAATACTTCCCAAAAATAGAAAAAAATATATACGGTATAATATTCTAATAGGTTTACGAGCTCTATTAAAGTTACACAGTCAATGAATATGCATAATAACCTCAAATTCAATAAAACAGCTTGAGAATATTTTGAAGGGAATGTAAACAGACATGATTTGATCAAATTAAGGTAATCAGGTTAATTGTAATTAGTAGCAGTTCTATAATTTAAAAATTTGTCTAAGGATAGTTCGAAGGGGACATTAAAAACGGTGAAAATCGTTAAAAGAACTGTGAATTGGTAATTAATATTAACAAATCGAGGTTTGGCGAGATACTTGATTAGATAGCGTTTGGGCATTTTTAGTGTCAAATTCAGGTTGAATTTATTTTTCTAGATTGTAAATACTAGTTTACATTTATTTTTATTATATGATAAAAAAAATATTCAATAAATGTTCTTCTAGATATTTTTTTTCGAATATTGGGTATAAGGGTTTTGTAACCCACGTATATTTTTTCACACAGTAACAAAATAAACTATTACAAAACATACAATTTCTTACATACCTGATTGTGAAACAAAAATATTTTTTTTGAACTAACGCGATCAGAACACATTATTATTAATATTCACGGGTACTTTCCGCGTTTTTACTGTTGAAACGTTGGGGAAAATAGGCAAATAAACGCGATAAATATCCGTGAATAATATATTTTTACCTACATCTAAAAAAAAGGAAAATTCTCAATTCGACTGTATTTTTTTTGTTACCTCAGAATATTTGACTGGATGATCCGATTTTGATGATTCTTTTTTTATTTAAATATGGTGCTTCCTGTTTGGTCAATTTTAAATTAATTCTAGTTGTGACAATGGCATCCATGAGAAAACCATATAATTGAAGTCGGTTTATAGTTTTTTAAATCCATATTAATTCATGAATGTAAGCGGGTTAACTATGAACCTTGTTTGTGTTGGAAGAACACCAACGTTAACCTTACATTCATAATGAATTCGTCAAACTACGAAAGTTTCTATATCATATTAATTATTATATAATTGAGTAAAAATAAAATCAGATCACCCATTCAAAAGTTCTGAGGTAACAAACATAAAAAAAATACAGTCGAGAGAACCTCCTTTTTTTGAAGTCGGTTAAAAAGAATGTTGACTAAGTTCATAGGATATTTTGTAGCATAGGTCATACACTCAGATATATCCTATGATGCAATGCAACCTTTGAAGCCTAATAAATTGATTTTCTATGAAATAATCAATATTGATCGTAGCTAATCTAGTAATGCGTAGTTAAATGGGCTTTATGGTAACTAAAGGAAGACAAGGCTGTCTGCCTGTCAGATTGAAGTTATTTTTAAAGTGCATTAAAATAAAATAGATAATTAAAAGAACTTAACAAGTGAAGTTTATTACAAGCAAGTGCCTCGCGGTTTCACCCGCGTAGTTCCCGTTCACGTGGGAACGGGAACTACGCGAATCCTGAAAATATTGCCTATGTCACTTCCTGAAAAGTAAGCTTTATAATGATGAAAGAATGTTTTAAATCGGTCCAGTAGTTTCTGAGCCTATTCAATACAAACAAACAAGCAATTAAATCTTTCGTCCTTAATATGATAATAAATCATTTATTGTTCTCATCACACAATTACATCTTTATAATATTAGCATAAAAGATATACTATTAGAATAGAATATATATACCACCAAACCGCATGCCAGGGGGGTTATTTGCATTACCCTCCATGAGATAAACGTTTATAAGTCGCTTATCAGGAGGAGGCCTGTGTCCACCAGTGGACCAAAGCCGTTCATAGTATCTAAATGTGTGTGTGGTGGCAAATCACATCACACTAAAATCACACTATATTATAAATGCGAAAATTTGGATGTATGGATGGATGTTTGTTACCTCGTCACGCCAAAACTACTAAACGGATCTGACTGAAATTTTGCCTACAGGTAATTGGTAATCTACTCACTAATCCTGGAATCAAACATAGGCTAGTTTATATCCCATAAATCAGTACCCGTGGGATAAAACCACCTCTAAACGTTTGCGTACGAACACCACGAGCGAAGCTTTGGCGCAGCTAGTAAATTATATATAATAAGTTCATTTATATTATAATATTGTTTGCTTTGTAGCCAGAGTCGTAGCTCTTTTGTAAATTTAGTCAGCGGAAGGCTTTTTATAGTTTTAGGTAATGCATTATATATTTTTCCACACATTACTAAACAGTTTTTTTGGTGTAGACGGGTCCTAGGCTGCCTACTCAAAACTATCCTATCAGGATATCTAAGACTTACCTTAGTAGAACTCATATCCAGCATCACGGGGAAGGCTGGCAGCCTCGCGGGGCCTCCCTGCTGCTTAGCCAGCTTGGTGAAGAGGCCTCCCAGTGGGGCTTCACATCCGTCGCTGGCGGGAGACGTTACTGCCCGGGGCTCGGGGGCGAAGCCGTTGAGTCGGTGGAAGTAGCTGGGGGCAGAGGAAGAAGGTTTATAGGTTAGGTTAGGTAATAGGTCGTATACCGCCGGGCCATCGGAAGATTTCGAAAGTGTACCCGTAGGCTCGGCAAACAGGTGCAGAATGAAAACACAGTGGTGGGTTTAGCTGGTAGGAGTCCAGCATAACCGTTCTTTCGCCCCTTGATGATGAGGATTCCCCCACTTAAAAAAAATAAAAAAAAAAGGTAATAGGTCGTATGTCCAACTCGAAAATACCATTTTATTTTCGTATCAGTGTATTAATTTTATATGATTTGACCTTTTCTAAGTGTACATTTACTGTATAATATGGAAATAAAGAATTTTTTATTTTTTGTTTGTATGTGATGGTGATGGTGAGGATTGATGATGGTACGGTTTGAAGGTGAAGACGGCCTGTAGATATGAGGAGTTATCATAATATGGTGGGAAAGTTAATCAATTCAGAGTCAGAGTCAAATCGTTTATTTCTTTAGACTTACAAAATAAGCACTTAGACAAGACAATCTTTTTTACTATATAAACAGCTTGATAAATAGTTATTAATATTATAAAAAATAAGGTGCTATTGACTCTAATCTGAATTAATCAACATCTTTCTTATCAGACAGCAAAGGTCCAAACACAACACAAAGAAAACAGAAAATTTCAAACAACATACAAAAAGGATTAAGAAAATGAAATAAAACGACAAAAAATAACTAATTTCACCCACTAGTGCAGTAGTTATGAGACAGTTTTACTGTTTTTTTTACCCAATGTATAGTGAATTGTTAGATTGAAGTACGTTTCAATTATTTTATTACTAGCTTTTCCCCGCGGCTTCGCACGCTTTATTCAAGAACCCTATGTCCGCCCCCGAGATACAGATTACCTCCCTGCCAAATTTCATCAAGTTTCGTTCAGCCGGGAACGGAATAAAAATTATCCTATGTCAATCTCCTGGGTTCTAAGGTACCCTCCCACCAATTTTCAGCCAAATCGGTTCAGCCGTTCTTGAGTTATAAGTGTTGTAACAAACACGACTTTCTTTTATATATATAGATAGTTTTTTCTTTTGTTTGTCTTTGGGTATATAAAATAAATGAATTTTATATTATCTTATCTTTTATCTTACTTGTGAGATATGACTTTGAGGATGCTGCTGCTGTTATTACCAATGTTAAATTTTTTTTATTTGTTTGGTGCTCTTGTTTCAGGATTGTTAATGGAATAAGAAGAATTATTGTATTTTGATTAGGTATATGTCTCTATAAATCTTCAAAATGTTTATATTTTTAAGATTTGCCTAAACAAAAAAAGCCAGACGTCAAGATAATGGACAAACAGCGAGAAAGAGTTCTTGACAATTCACTAAAATACGAAGGAAACGAAACACACAAAATAAAAAGTCGTAGGAATCCGTTTTAAACAGCTGGGAAAAAATAACTAATCATACAGGTTATCAAAGACGGTCGCACGAAACCTTTTTGCACAGTTATTCGAAAGTCAATAAAATAATTGCATTGATATGTGTGAATACTAAACACTAAAACACAGCTGGCTGATAAAAATTAACGAACACGCACTTTACATACGAGTCGCTTACTATTTAATGTCTTTCTCGACCGATAAATTGTTTATTTTATTGCCGGGTCTCGTACCTACTACTTATTTAGAAGTATGGAATCCGTCCACGGCGCCTAGTAGCCTACCGTGGCAGTAATTAAGCCTCGAGTTCGGCGACCAGATGAGCAATTCATTAATATAACATAAGTTCACGCAGAGACATACTCGTAGGTTCTCACGAATCATGTAAATTTGTCGACTAAACGTAAGTTATCGAATCGATTAATATGTTAATTGGTATGGGCATCACTAGTCCGTCGGTCGGTGAACCGTAGGTCACACAGTGTTGTGACATCGACCGTGTGAAAAATTGATTGTCGATTTTCGGACGTTCGGAAATTGAATGTGACGGTGTCAGCTTCTCTTTGTTTGTTTATTTTTTGAATAGAGAAGTGTAAGATGGCGGCGGCATAGACACATTGTCTGAGATGTGTTTTGGTCTGTGGTTTTTCTACGTTTGACCTGTTTATGTCCTCTTGTTGGTATTGGCAACTTATTACTTATATATATTATATATATTACGTTATCTAAAAATCTTACATGGAGACCATAACCTCGATGGACCGATTACATTTTAGCAGCGGTCACAGTGCAGCGATTGGTGGAACCGTTTCAGGACCGGTAATTCTGGCATCGTATGGCCTATTTCCAGCGGTGGACGAGTGTGGACTGATATAATGATGATGACGAATCACTTAAAGCCCCCCATTATTCATAATGGTCTGTTAACATAAAACAGCTGCTAAGTAGTGTTATTTCTCAGTCTGACGTATGTCAATAGAAGAAGACAGAGCGAGATTTAGCTGTGTGCTAAGTTAGCATACCATTATGAATAAGGGGGATAATGTATAAGACTACTCACTCATTGCCAGGATGGTTGTACCGCGCCGCCAGGGACCTCATGATGTCGGAGTAGTTCCTGGGAGGATGGGCTGCTGGCTGCTGGTGCGGGCTGCCGCGTTCTGGAGGCGTGCCAGGGTAGGAAGACGTGGAGGGTGTCACGCTACGGGATCTGGAACCGTTTGGTAAATTAGAATGTGTGTATTTTTAACCTTGGTTCTCAATACGACTATATTTTTTTTTAATGTTTGTTACCGCAGAAGTTTTGACTGGGTAGTCCGATTTTCATGATTATTTTTAAAATTGAAGTCGGTTGTAGTTTTTTCAAACAAAACGTGTTGGACATAGGCCTCCCATAATGAGCGCCATAGCGTCCTATCTTCAGCTTGACGGATCCAGCATCTGCCTGCAGTCCTTCGCAGATCGCATCCCACCTGGCCGCAGGGCGTCCACTACGTTTGCCGAATCGCGCTCTTCACTCAAGAACTCGTTTACCCCATTGTCGGTTCTTTGCGAGATATGGCCGGCCGACTGTCACTTCAACTTGCTAATTCTTACAACAACATTATTTATCCGTGTAAAATTTAAACAACTTCATTTTTATTTGTACCTATGTAATGTAAGTGTATCATAATGTATGTAGGTAGTATGATATTATAGTATGTAGTGTAGGTATAATTGTATCACTTTCATTTCCTTAAGTTTTTCAAGCGCCACCGTCTATATTGTTCTCTTATCTTCAGTACATCCCAAGGTTGCCTGGATGCGATCGCTCAAAGCGATAAGGCCTCGCTTTGTAGGTACTTCCTTGATACTCTACATTTTGTTATATATTCAAGTATTTAATGTTTGAGTGGTACAAAAGTTATCTATCACACGATAACACTAATATTATAAATGCTAAAGTTTGTATGGATGGATGGATGTTTGTTACCTCTTTACGACAAAACTACTGAACGGATCGGGCTGAAATTTTGCATACAGTTAATTCTAATCCCGGAATTAAATATAAGCTACTTTTTATCCCATAAATCAATTCCCGTGGGATGAAAACCTTTGAACGTTTCGCGACGTAGCAAGTCTATGTATAATCCTTAGCACCCACCTAGAAGCGTTAGAATCATGCGGACTGAGCCTCTCGCTCTTCACATTCGTCTGCTCGCTCTTCACGGCTTGATGGTCGTGCTTCAAGCTGGTTTGATGGTCGCTCTTCAAGCTGGTTTGATGCGCGGTGGTCGCCGTCGGCGGCGCATGCGCGGGCGACGCCGCTGCATCGCGCGCGTACCGACGTGCGTTGCCACCTCCTCCACCTTCACCTAGGACAAGAGAAAATATATGTTAAATAAATAAATTTCTAATGAATATAATGTGTAATATTATATACCACAGTGTCGAACCAAAATCTGCTCTACTTTCATAATATCGACAGCCAAAGAGTGGAATGAACTTCCTGCGTCTGTCTTCCCATTAGAGTACAATTTTGGATTCTTCATTTCTAGGGTAAATAAGTTCTTTCTGGAAAAGCGTGCTCCATCTTAGGCTACATCTTCGCTTTCTTAAAGTGAGTTAGTAGCCAAAGGCTTCTCCATCATCAATAAAAAAATGAATAAAGTGTTTTTTTTAACCGACTAAAAAAAAGGACGTTCTCAATTCGATTTTTTTTTAACTTCGGAACTTTTGACTTTTTTTTATGAAAGCTGGTGATAGCACCGTGTGGTCCCATTTCAACTTGGTTCAGTTCTGACAGTGGAATCCATGAAAATCCATGATAAAACTATAAAAATTTAAGTCGGTTTATAGTTTTTTAAAACAAAATTAATTATTTATAGCAAAAATACCTTCGATTGACCACCGGCCGACTTTGTAACACGGTCTAGAATATACCTATCATGGTCTTGAAGAGACCCAGGTTGTAATTGACCGAAAAATGACGAGATAAAATTAAAGGAAAATCGCTTAGTGCCAGAGCTAATTTTATCCATCAGGTAGAAATGACCCTTGATCTTTGTCAATAAATCGATAGACTGGACACCTCATCATGATCATTAAAAACAAATGAATATCCTACTATAATATTATAAACGCGAAAGTTTGTAAACATGTATGTATGTATGTTTGTTGCTCTTTCACGCAAAAGCTACTAAACGGATCGGGCTGAAATTTTGCACACAGTTCCTGGCCGATAGGCCTGGAATAACACAAAGGTTACTTTTCATCCCATAAATTAGTTTCCATGCGATAATTCAGCGCAGCTAGTAATACATATATACACTATGGTTAATGAAATTATCTTTTTACTAAAAATCTTCGCTTCTAATAAATTATACCTATTTAATACTGTAAAAAGGCTTCTTTTCTGGTTTTTTATAAGATAAAGTCAGTGATGATGATGCTGATAATAACAACAGAAGCTGCTTATTATCATAAACCATTTTAAAAACAATTCTCTTACGCCTTAAGTAACACAATCCGGTTGCTTGCGTCGTGTCGAGACAGACCGACTTACGTGCTACAGATAGACGAAATAAAGCGGCAAAGATCAGCTCTGTGTCACTCGACCAACCATCTCTGATACAATCAACATTTAAAGGTATGTCGGACCGTTTGAAGCTACTTCGGACTTCGCAAAATTCACAACGCTTTCTTCCAATCGCAACGACCATCTTGGAATTAATGAGCTTGCGAGGTGTAAAGTGAACAGTTGAATTTAGAGTTCGGGGAAGTTTTGAATTTGTTACCGGAACTGGAAATGACGGAGTTGGCGAGGTTGATTGTTGTTGGGTTAAGGTCATCCCAGACATATGCTGCGCTGCTAGTACTTGATAAACAAAGAATATTTCAATTAATATTAATAATGCTGGACAATTCACATAGCATTATCAAGCCCCAAGCTAAGCAGAGCTTAATTAGATAATAGAAATAAATTAGAACTAGTATTTATAATTGAAACGATTTTACTAAGTGCAGACTGTTGCAATCAATCTACAGGTAGCTGAATTGTTGATATGATTCCGTATATTTGTTTCTTATTTGGAGTTCATGAATCAAGTATTATATATTTTCAAGAACGTTGATTATGTAAAAAATCACAAATATAATCATAATATCAAAAGTTTTGTTTTGACCTATGATTCAATATGTATCTAGTACATTTGTAACAAGATTAGGATAACATCCATTAAAATAATACAAGATTTATAGTGAATGTATAATTTGTCACAAAATCAAATAGGCATTTTATATTTTCCGATGTCGAAAATGACATTATTGACAAAGTGTCAAATGTCACGACGATAGTTCACACGATCTATCAAGCTGATTATGCGACAGTGACATTATTTTTGGTGGTTTACATAAGCAATTAAGAAACCCATTAAAGATCTTTATCAGAACACCAGGGTGAGAAGCTGGGTCAGAGAAACCGTCAACTTTATATATATATATATAAATATATATCATTCTATATAAGCTGGGTCCCACCATTTTAAAGATTTATATAGCCGCATCGACTTAATAGGGTTAATATGTATTATGTTTCTGAATATCATACAATATGAGGCTATATTTCAGATATTTTCGACGATTATGATAATTTAAATGGCGTTATTAATGTAGTTTCGGTGCAGATATTGAAATTTAACAGGTGTGAAACATGTGTTTGATAATGTCATTTATTTCGTTTAATAACTTGGTTTTTAAGGCCCATACACCAGCGAAAGTGGCGCCCCCAACTATTATATCTTATTATTACGTTGAACGCAGGAATTTTTAAAAATCCTAGGTTCAGTTTGTGGTATCTATTATAAGCTATTTATTAATGCCTCTGTAATAGCTTCATTTTGTAAAGCTTAGGAAGAGATACGAAGTTGCGCTTTTTGGCCACCAAACTCTAATTTTGCATCTCCTCCTAAACTATATGAGATAAAATTATAAAAGAGGTACCTATTAAAAAATAGCTTATAATAGATACCACAAACTGAACGTAGGATTTTTAAAAATTCCTATGGTAAACGTAAAAATATGATAAAATAGGAATTGCTGTCAGATTGGCTCGGGTATGCGCCTTAATGATAACAAACAAATCATGAAAATTCTCCGAAAATATATAAGTACAATATACAGGGTGGGGCAAATTTTTGGCCCCTTAAGATTACTACCAAAACTTACGATTTGATTTGGAAAAAGTGTTCCTGGTTGGAAATAGAGTCGATTAAGACCAACTTGTTTTTTTTGACAAATGTCATTTTTTGGGCGAACCGTACTTTTTTCAAAAAACTAAAAATGCCAATATTTTTTTCTTCAGAAAAACTGAAAGTTTCTGAGAACAAAACCCTCTAACTACAAAAGAAACGGTAGCTACCCTTCAGGGGCCAAAAATTGGCCCCATCCTGTATAGTAATAGTATAAGTTATGAGAGGAGTAAGAATGTAATCAGAAAAAGGAATATACCTGGTTAATAAAAAGTCTGAGAAAGACTGCAGGCAGATGCTGGATGCGTCAAGCTGAAGACAGGGCGCTATATCAAAAATTATGGGAGGTCTATTTCCAGCAGTGGACTAATATTGGCTGACGATGATAATGATTCAAAAACACTGTTAGTGTTAGAATTAGAATTGATTAACTAGCAAAATATTTAAAACTTTCTAATAACACCGAACGACAAAGTAGTTTTCTATAATATAAATATTTAACTCAACAATAAAAACTCACTTGACAAGGTAATTGTATTAAAATGCCCACATTAAAATAGTTTCACTAAACATATTCGTGTTGTTATTTAGTAAGCCAAATAACAATAGAATCTGAACCTTATCTCTATTATAAATAGCAATTCAAACGCACAGTGCTACAAAAGTATTTGTTCAGTTGGCGGTGGTGTCGTTACTGACTTACATCACACCCGAATACTTAAACGCAACTCAGATTAAACACGTTTCAAAATCAAAATTACAGTTTAAAATGAAATATTGTCAAAAATTTGTGAATTGAGACGTGATCTGAGAGAGAGAAACGATCATGTAGTTTCAAACTTTGGACTAGGACAAAGCTTCAAACGAGTTTTGTGGTTGCTTCAGTTTCAAACTTGCTATTGGTTTCTTTTTCACTTCTTCTAAGCTTCTAAGTTGTTTATATAGTAAAAAAATAACTTGTCTAAGTGCTTATTTTTTAAGTCTACATCAAGAAACGATTTGACTCTGACTCTGTAAAAATTAAAAAAAAAATTACAACCTAAAAGTTTTAGTTTTCTTCAAAAAGTAACACAAACTTAAAAGATTCAAATCAAAAATGGTTAATACCCCAGTCTTATTAGTTTTAAAAAATTTGACGTTGTTCTAGGTAAGGTCCTATAAGTTTAACATAAACTTGAGGCGTTTGCTCTATAGACTTTGATGTACGTCTTCGTACACTCCTATTTTGTCCACCTTCACAGAAAGCTTTGTGACCCTCTACGAAAATGTATAGAAATCATAATGTCACGGGCATTATGGGAAAATTATTTTAAACTGATACGTTTAGACATCTCACTGTTTATTAGAAAAGAGATGGCACGCGTGCGGTGGGCGTTATAAATGGGTTTATTTGTATAAAATAATATTCAATAACACAATGATAATATTATGTTATAAGAAGATTACAATATATTAGGATGGACCACACAACGGACCTATAGTATCGTGTTTTGGAAGTTGGATAATGTGAACTCGGACTAAGAAGTGAATTTATTTTGACTTAAATCTGTATTGATGTGAACGATGTTGATTGTAATGTAAACAACTGAATTATAAAATACCTTCCTTCTTCATTCATGGATGACGCTTGGAAGATTAGTATGTCTTCATTTACTTTTGTATATGAATCTTTAAGTGCTAAGTAAAAAATATTAAAAGATAAGTGTTTCATGCATGCAAATGCAATTGTGAATTTGCACCTCCTAAGCTCTTCCCGTGGGTGTCGTAAGATGCGACTAAGGGATATCCGCCGGGGGGCTGGCAGCAGCGCCCCCTGTAGATCAATTCTAACACCGAACCCGCATGCCCAGCGTGGGGACTATGTGCATTACCCCCAATGAGATAAAGGCTAATAAGGCACTTATCAAGGGGAGGCCTGCGTCCAGCAGTGGACCAATACAGGCTGTTGATTGAGTAAATGCAATCGCGTCAAAAATAAAACTTTAAAAAAGTATTTTTATTTAATGATTACTTTTGGGTTTATGCACATAAAAATATGTAATATTCGGGAATCTTCTCGTACAAAACCATGATAATAAAAAATAGTGACATATATAAAAACTAATACAAAATACTACGACAACATCGTCATAAATAGATAGTAATACTGTTATTAATAGTACTTATGAAACGTTTAAAACGTCCATTAAAACTACAATTCAAGTATAAAATTAAATTTTAAAAGCAATATCTTAAAATACACTTATATACAAAAACTTAACCACCCAATCCAAATAGACGGTGACATTAACGGCTAAGCCTACTATGATAAAACTTTATTGCTTCATTTGGTACCTTTTACATCACTTCATTTTATACGACATAAAAAACTGCATCGTAAATTACTTTGAGCAAACACATATACTTACGTAAAGCAAATACATTTTAGGAGTTTTAATTGATTACATAATTTGCTTAGTTCTCATGTGAACTTGGAACGTGATAACATATAAATTTAACTTGGCCTAAATACATGTCAAAATAATTATTTTTGTAATAAAAATAATGTGTAACGCGCAAACATTAGATACGTTAACTTATTCTTAACATCGTAACTCTAAGCTCGACTGAAGGTTAAATTGGAAAAAAATATCTAAAACTAGCTGCGCCCCGCGGCTTCGCACGCGTTGATTTTCTCACCTTTTAAACCTTCCCTAGACCTCTAAGAACATTTTCAGACCAAGATAAGATAAATCCGTTCCGCCGTTCTCTAGTTTTAGCGACTAACGAACAGCAATTCATTTTTATATATATACCTCTAGAAGATAATCGATAAATAAATAATGTGCGTCATGCCAAGAGTCATTTACGAAATTCAAAGAAATAAGGAAAGCACCAGACATGCTAAATATCCCCTCGCAAATGAAATTACGCAAATAAAACGGAAATTACCGGATGGTGATAGAACCATCGGTGTGAGATCCTGACGAGTATGTATACATACACCTAGGTATGTACAATACAGTTATCTAAAAGTAGTTACCTAAAATACGCTTATGTCATTTGCGAGGGGATATTTAGCATGTCTGGAGCTTTCCTTATTTCTTTGAATTTTGTAAATGACTTTGGTTTTGATAACCAAATATAATATATATAGTCTTACATTTTTTATTAGAAAACCTTATAACGAATTTAAAACGCATTAGAAATAATATTACTTTTATTACATTTATGAACTGTAAAATCAGGTATTTACCTTGATTAATATTCTAAAAATCTCACGACTCTTAGGTCAGATTCCAAAATATGTGTTTTACAGGAAGAGCTTAGTATGACGTTATTACGATGGCGGGCTATGATCGAGTGCTTCCGGTGTCCAGCACAGGTCAATCGAATGGTATTATAATTAAATGGACGTATTTAGGATTAGAAACAGGGGCTCGCTATGATCATTAATCATTAACACCATTGACTTGCATTAATTCCGAGTATCCTGGACAAAACCACAAACCTAGAAGGCACAAAGTTTGCAATAGTCAAATTTGAGAGTCCCTTTAAAATTTTGTGCCTACTAGCTTTGTAATTTGTTTAGCATACTCGGAATTTTAACTGAAATTGAAATTACAATATTCTTTCCTTACAACTAAAAAGCTTATTCAACTTTGTTTATGTTAGTTATTTATATAATCGTGCCGAAGGATTTCTATTCTAGTTGTTTAAATATAGTTTCATTATTATTTAGTGATTCCATTTAAACGCAAATTATATTGGAACCTATGTACTTTTAAGAAATTTTGCATGCCAATGTGTTTTGGTGAAGTATGTGATAGTGACACTATTCTAATGTCATTTTACTAAGACCATATTTCGTGCAATAAATAAATTATGTGAAATAGTAATATTAAGTTGTTTTACGTAAAATACTAATCTTGATTATAATCTGTCTGTGTATAGTGTACTTAGCCGTGTACTTACACGAGTATCTAGCTTAACTTTTTTTTGAAAGATTTTTTTTTCAAAACAAAAACATTTTATTTTATGATTTTGTATATTATAAGAGGTGGCTACAATATTTAAGTATTTTATTCAGATATTAAATGTGTTAGGTATTATTGTATAATGTATGAAATAAATGATATAAATTATATTAATAGCGCAGCGGCTGTCAGCTTAAGAAACGTACCTTGCATGTCATTGCAAAGGTGATTTCCTGCCCCTGAACTGATTACGTCCACATAATAGAGGGGTCCAAAGTACCGTTATTTAGTGCGGGCCGGGCCAGTTTGACATGTCAACTAGTTATCCGAAGTGATTTGTTGAGATCGCCAATCGGTTGCAACTAGGCTTGTTCCACTTTAGTACCGGTGGTGGTAGTACCACTTTAAATTATATCGACGGTGGAAAATGAGGCTAAGACCGTGAGTAGACATTGAAACTATTAAGACAGCGGCCGCCTAATTCTAATTCTGAGTATACTAAGATCTGCAGGGACATCTCGCATAGGAGTGTTGCATGCCTAAGTAGGCCCTAACCAGCCCAGCTTCTTGAAGTATCGGAGCAGAACTATTGGTGACTGACAGCTTCGTTTCAGCGTTTTCTGTGGGCGTGGATGGGGTTGATGCCTAAATGAGACAGTGCAGCCCTGTTTTGTGTCTGGCCTCCTCTGTGGCCGTGCAGTGTATGACAACGTGTTCCACAGTCTCTTCTTCTTGGAGGCAGCCACGACATAAACTGTCTGTGGCCGCCTGGTAAGAGCTGTATTAAGTGTTTTAACTGACAAAAAATGCTCCCAGTCCCTCTCTTTAACAGTTATATCAGTATAATTCTGAAAAATTATGGAATATTTGAAAATTTTACTAACCTAAAAAAATGTATGCAAAATATGTAACCAGTTTATTCCCGACACTGTCTGACATAAGAACCATAATGACAACTAAAAAAGACGAAGGACACTGTCATACGGTAGACTCTTACAAGTTGATGATAATGGTGTAAGTAAACGTTAATTTCTGGGCTTCTTTTTGTCATTTATTTATTTTATCATATATAGAGTAGAACATAATAGAGATATGATTCCCTAATCTGCTGCTGAAGTAAACGACAGTGAGACTTCTGTAAATATAACTAAATGATAATCTGTGGCGACAGGCTAGATTGGAGAGAAATAACCTGTTCTAGTTTTTATAAGACATTCTTGAGTGCACTGTCGATGCCGATGTGGAGGAAACGAAATGCGAAGGCAAAGGGTCAATAACTTGATATGTTGACATGCTGCAGATTGAAGTAGGTATATTATGTGTTTTTAAAATAAAATTACGCTATTGTTATAGAAAATTGCAGGATAATTATGTCAACTTTACAACATGAAGCAAGCCTTTGAATTTTTGAAGCAATATCATTTGATATTATTTTATATAGCAATTATAACAAAATGATGAGCCCAACAAGTGCCTGCTTTCAGTGACGCACGCATTTTTTTATATAAAAAATTCTAGAACTATGTATTTTGCCAAATATATTCAACTTAGTAGTTTTGGAGTGGTTCTCAATCAAACATCTTCCCACCGGCACTAACTTCCGGCTTTTTAATATTTAGTAAGGGTAGTAGTGGATTAGGTGTACCTACCTAAATTAGTTTTTGTCTTATTTTGTATTTTGCAACATTATCAACTATAGTTGGAACGGGACAACGGGGCTGATTATACTTAGAGTAAGACTATTAAAGTTTAATCTTCTTAACTGTAAAATGAGATATAATTGTTTGTTGTCGTGAATAAAGAAAAATTAAATAGTTATAACTATAAGACACCAGTAAATTTTTGCATCGATTCTAAAACAAGAAAGCTACAAACCCAAAATATACAATTTCTGTCACAAAGCAAAACTAGGCAGTATCCATTTGAACCGTTCTCTAGAAGTCAAGTCGCTTGAAAGAGGCCAAGTCATTGTAGAATACAAAGCATCTGACCCCACAGATGGTAAAAGCCTTGTAAAAGAAAGAGAAATAACTCAATTAACCCACAACGGTGTAATGTGGCATTTGACACCCGCCATTGACTCGCGCTTGAGTTGACTTCTTCGTACAAAGGTAAGATTTGGTTCAAGAGGAAGGTTGAAGCGATTTTTTGAGCGTGGCAACAATACAAAATAATTATGCGTTTATATTGTACGAAGAATAACATACTTTTTACGATAAACTTATTGTAGTTTGACGAATTCATTACGGATGTAAGCGGGTTCGCAACGAACCTTATTTATATTCAAAGAAAACTACTGATTTTTATTTTTCTATTTGCGCTTTGATAATTTGTGATTTTTTTTTATGTCGCATCCCACGAGAAAGGGATCAAAGTCCTATGTCCGTCTACTGGTTCTAAGCTACGTCCCCACCAATTTTCAGCCAAATCGGTTCAGCCGTTCTTGTGTTATAAATAGTGTAACTAAGACGACTTTCTCTGTCGTGTATTATAGACGTTGGTTATACAAAACGAAAACTGAATTTCATGAACGATAAATTAGACGTAACCTCAAACTCCCTCAAAATCAGTACAATTAATTACTTTTGTATTTGGTCATGATTTTCTGCTGCTGGGTGCAGTCTAAGGACTTTTTATTTCCAGGCATTTCCTAATTCTGGTTTAATCACACTTTCAAAATGAGCCTGCCTACGCTATCGGTGTTTCTCATGATAATCATGAGTATACCGTCTCTCGCAGACGTTTACAGTGCCTCTTGGCTTCTACAATAGCTTCCGTATCAGTCTAATAGGTCGTGTGCAGGACAACGTCTACATAATTTAGATAGATAGTTTACTTTTGAACACTTTGGTTTTAGAGTTCAAAATCGAAAAATATTATTTTAGGTAAACAGAATAGGTAGGAGAACGGTCATAGATCGTGTAATGTTATTGAGCAACTCGCAATACATAAATACCTATTCTGTTTCCCTAAAATCATATTTATAGAATATCATCTCTAAAAAAATATATTTATAGAGAAACTAATTTATACATATAATTATGTATAGATTAGTTTCTCGGATGGATCGAAAGGAAAGACAGAGATAGAGAAAGTTCTGGAATAAAGAAAGAGGTAGGTATAGCTTCCGTAAAAGCTTAGAATTATCTAGAAAGGACTACTTATACGTATAGCCAAGCGTTTTGGTGATTTATTAATTCAGTTTTTGGATACGAACAATTGAACAGTGAATTGTAAAATAGTAATAGCAATCCAGAACTGCAGAAAGGAAAAATAGAAGCTCTTCTCACAGAAACATCTTTCAATTCTACGTCATCTTCACCTTCAACTCCGATCCAGCAAATAGCAAGTGTGCACTATAGTGGGATCGCTCAGGTTGACAAAACTTTGTCAGTTTAAACCCGCTATAGTTTATCCTTTACCACCGTCCTTCCGTAGGGTCAGTACCGTCGTCAAACAAGGTAGGTACCGTTGGCAGCACCTGACCCGAATGGGCGGCACGTACAAACAGACTGCCTAAGTGATCGGTACCGTACATACAAGCCTGCGTGCTATATGAACGGACCTACTTGCTATATGAACAGACCTATGTGTTATATGAATGGATCTACTAGTCAGAGTCAGAGGCAAATCGTTTATTTCTTTAGGCTTACAAAATTAGCACTAGACGAATATCACACTAATATTATAAATGCTAAAGTTTGTATGGGTGTATGGATGGATGTATATTTGTTATCTCTTCACGCCAAAACTACTGGCGGATCAGGCTGAAATTTTGCATACAGTTATAATATAACCCTAATACTACAAACATAGGCTACGTTTTATCCCATAAATCAGTTCCTGTGGGATAGAAATCACCTTTAAACGTTTCCATAGGATAAACGCGCGCGAAGCCGCGGGGTGCAGCTAGTTTATCATATTTTAGTCTTCTAGGGATCTCAACCTCAACCTAAACAGCCTGTCTTGGTCCACTGCTGGACGCAGGCCGCCCTGATAAGCATATTGGCGTTTATCTCATGGAGGGTAATGCCCATAATCCCCACGCTGGGTTGGGGATCGCAGTTTGGTGGTATAATTGTTCTTCTAGAGGTCTACTTTGAATGTTTTTACAAACGTTGAATGCTACTTTTCTTTTACAAACACTTAACTACTTCACTGTTTACAAAGATCTTGAACATTAATTCCTAATCTTCTGTTATTTAAAACAATTCTACGAATACTATTTCTAATTAACCGCACGAGATATTTTGATAACATCTTGAGAAGCTACGCGTGCGCGTTTATTATTTAATGGACGTGCTTGGTGTAATAGAGTGAAGTGTTTTTTAAGCACCTATGTACTTAGAAGTGTAAGTAACCATACATTTTTACTATAGGTAGTCAAAATCTGATCGCTTAAGTCATAAGCAATTTTGGCAATTTTGTACTTCGCTATCGTTATTTATCTCAGAATCTATAAAAGCTACGAACTTCATATTCAGGGAAATGTTACTTCGATCTATGTATTTATTAACTTGAATTACGTGTTGTAAAAATACAATTGATGAAAGTGTTCCAGAAGTATTTATTTAGTTCTGTCTTTTAATTTTTCGATTAGTTGTTTCATTAACTTGGAGGAGGGACATCTTCAGGGCGAGTGCGGTGCTAGACGCGTTCCGCATCCCTTCGAGAACCGAAGGGATGCGGAACGCGTCTAGAACCGCACTCGGTTAGTTATATACCACGGTAGAACGAACATGCCACGCTCGGTTACTAACATACGTGAGTTGCTGGCCAGATGTCCGACGAACTTCCAAGAACAACTTACGAAACTGGGAGTTATTTGTCAAAGGCACACAGTGACGGGCTTTCTGTTAATTCTGTTATTGGTCAACTTTCTGGGCAAATTGGTTCTTCTAATTGTGCTGGGAGATCAGGTAATTGACGCAAGGTGAACGTCAACTGGTGTTGTTTGATTGTCACGTTATACATAATTGAACTTCCTATTTATTTAATTACAAGCTGCGCCCCGCAGCTTCGGGATAAACAGTAGCTTATGTGTTATTCCAGGTCTAGGACTATGTATCTGCAATTTCAGCCCGATCCGTTCAGTAGTTTTTGCGTGAAATAGCAACAAACATACATACAGACATGCTTACAAACTTTCGCGTTTATAATATTAGTAGGATTTACGTTGCAGGTCACAGGCTGTCGCAGATCAGCGCTGCACCGCTACCACACAACACATATGTACATTCAAATACAGCGCACATTAACTCTTTCACTCGTGTTTAGTAACTCGTCATATCTTGATGCATTTTATACAGGGTGTAACATAAGGGGTGGATCATCGGTGGCTGGGGGATGCGGGACCTGAGTACCTATCGATTTAACCCCCTAAATATAAACCCAAAAAATACCCGTGAATATTTATAATAAACAATCGATTTCAGAAGACTTTGTTTGACTTTGTCAAGGGTATCGAGTGGTTTCAAACAAATAGTAGAATACACAAGATTTCCTCGTTTTAAGATTGAGTTAGCATGTAAAGCCTCTCACGGGGGGTCATTCCATCATTAGGGCCGCCCACACCGGCGCGTGGACGACAACAAACATGTCACAATACGGGAGTTCTGTTGATTTTTGTATTAGAATGTCACTTATTATCTCGAATGTAACATTATGGTATTGTGAATTGAGTCAGCGGTAGAGCAGATGGTTCAACAGTAATTTTAAACTATTGGAGAACGATGTAATTTTGTGTCCTACCCTCCACTGATTTGTACATTGACATACTTTAAATTATTTTACTTTGATTGTTTTGCAATGTTTTAAGACAAAGTGTAACAACTTCAAAATATACATTAGTTAAAACGTGGAAGAGCGAGATCACATGTGTTTCCATAACACTTAAAAGGTGTTTTCATTTATGAATATGACTATGTATCTTTTATTAGCGAATAAAACATTATTCATATAATGTATCAAGGTAGTAATGTATCTTAGGTACGACTGGCATTAAGGCCCATACACCAGCGAAAGTGGCGCCCCCAACTATTATATCTTATTATTACGTTGAACGCAGGATTTTTTAAAAATCTTACGTTCAGTTTGTGGTATCTATTATAAGCTATTTAATAATGCCTCTGTAATAGTTTCATTTTGTAAAGCTTAGGAAGAGATACGAAGTTGCGCTTTTTGGCCACCAAACTCTATTTTTGCATCTCCTCCTAAACTATACGAAATAAAATTATAAAAGAGGTATTAAAAAATAGCTTATAATAGATACCACAAACTGAACGTAGGATTTTAAAAAGTTCGATAAACGTAAAAATATGATAAAATAGGAATTGCTGTCAGATTGGCTCGGGTATGCGCCTTAACATGGATCACTGGTGCCACCTGTAGATTGTTTACAACAGTCAGTTAGCTCAATTGTTTCATTTATACTAGTTTTATTTTTTTAATGTTTTTGATTGTAATTTCCTTTTTCAATAAACTTTTTTAGACAAAGAATTTAAGATATTATGCAAACCTAGCAGGAACATAGATTGTACAAGGTCACTGAACTCCCTGATAAACCAATATGACCCCCCTAGCTCGAGTCAGGGTCATGCGATGCAGGTGGCGTACGGATGTGTTTGCACGCCACTACGCAAACAACAGGTGAGCGGGCAACCGTTGTTTGTCTGCTGGGAGAGATTCCGGAGTTTGGATATTGAATATTGGTTTTGGACGTTTGGGAAAATAGAATTGAAGATGCACCTGGTAGGTACGAAGCACCTGACGCGTGGGGATAGCAGAAAAATAAGGAAAGGATCGTCAACCGATGGAAAAAGAAAACTCAACTGAGATCACGGGTTGTGAGCTGTGAGTTGTAGTCGCTTATTTATGCACTTAGGGGCTGATCATTAGAGACAAAATGTCAAATGCGGAATTGGGTAAGGCTTATGGGCGGACAAAATGTCGAATTGGCGGACCATTAGAAACAAAATGCAATAACAATTATTGCATATATTTTTTCTGTAGTGTTTATAATCCAGTCAACTGGGCCACGAAATGAAAGAATCTTCCATAGTAACTGGACTGGCCAGCTGAACGGACACAGTAAGGACCGAATAATTTGACGTCAACGTTTTGGATCAAACGTATGGAACTCACTGAATGTGCGTGGTCCAACACAAGTAGGGTTGTTCCCTCTTGTCCCCACGTTTCGTCCCCAATAGTTAGGACTTAGCTGGTGTTGTGTTCGTTGCTATTAAGTTCAACTGCATCAAAATTAATTAATGAATCCTCCACCGATTTAGCACTTAAGCCCACCGTTATTTAAATAAACCTAAAAACTGCTAAACCTCTCGAATGCATGAATAATCATGCTAAAAGGTAAAACGTCGTAAAAACTCCGTTACTGTCAAAGTCAAGGTAAATGTCAATGTTTCAGAGGTCGTGAGAGGCAGGCTGTAGTGGCACGCTGATTCACCGGGGTCGGGATCAAAGGTTGCCCACCTCTGACGTTTACCGAGTGGGGTATTAATAATTGTCGTACCTTGCCGTTAAAAGTAATAATCGTTTTGGAATTACGCAGAGGCTGGTCAGTATTTTTTTGTGATTTATAATGATGCGAGTTGGTTTTGCATTTTTTTGTTTCTTATGTGAGGTTGATTAAATACGGTTGAAGGTGTATCCAATTGTTGACACAGTGAACATATATATATATGATAGTTAACAATAATACTTAATACTCTTGTCTTTTTAACCGACTTCAAAAAAGGAGGAGGTTATCAATACGATTTTTTTTTGTGTTTGTTACCTCAGAAATTTTGACTGGGTGGTTGGATTTTCATGATTCTTTTTTTATATGAAAAGCTGGTGGGAGAGGTGGGCATCCATGAAAACTCATGAAAAAACTATAAAAATTGAAGTCGCTTAATAGTTTTTAAAACAAAATTAATTATCTATAATTATCTTGATTTAACTAGATTTGCAGGTAAGTATGTTTTACACATTAAGCAAAAGACTTAAGCTGTGCGCTGCTGGCTTAGAATAAGCGCCCCCTGCAGAATAATTCTACCACCTGCGATCCCCAACCCGCATGCCCAGCGTGGGGATTATGGGCATTATCCTCCATTAAATGAATGACAACAAGGCGCCTATCAGAGGGAGGCCTGCGTCCAGTAGTGGACCAATACAGGCTGTTGAGGTTGAGGATGCGAAAGACTTGAGACTAAGAAGCAGCCAGACAGACATCGAAACACCATAACTTGTCCGGCGGGCGGCCGGGCATTTAGATCAGCAAAACAAATTAGAACTAGTATTTCTAATTAGAACAATGGACCTAACTGCAGACTGTTGCAAACAATATACAGGTAGCTCGAGATACTCACCAGCTCTAGGGTAAAGTCGCTTCGACCAGACACTCAGATAATTAAAAAATAACCCGAAAAAGAGACTCGGACCTTCTTTCGACTCCAAGGGGAGCCAATGTGTTTGTTAGGTGGAGAAAATCAAGTCTGACTTTGTAAGCTCCATACAAAAAAGTGATGAAGTCAGCGTTGAAATATTTTTTTTTAAAACTATATCTAACTATTAAATATTTATAGTTTTTTCATGAATTTTCATGGATCCTATTGTCAGAACTGAACCAAATTTAAAGGGGCCACATGGAAAGTACCAGATTTTATATAAAAAAAGAATCATAAAAATCGGACCACAGTCGAAAGTTCTGAGGTAACAAAAATAAAAAAACAGTCGAATTAAGAACCTCCTTCTTTTTTGAAGTCGGTTAAAAACCCGCCTAATAAGCACGGATATAGCAAATCACCACTTATCCTCATCTAAAATTCAACGAGGACAAAGTTCAACCCGTTGGCATCGCTCGTCTATACAGGATGGAGCGTAAAAAATCGTCGTCAGGTTCAGGAGTCAAGGTGAGTCAGGGTCGCAGAGGTCGTGAGACGCGGGTCGGAGCCGTGTTGATTCACGCGGGCCAAAGGTTGACCACCTCTGACATTTCTGAAGAGCATTCCACGTATTAATCGTTTACTTACTGCTATAACTGTTTTTTTTATTTATGTTAATATTTACACTGCATACATTTTGTGCGCATATTAAATACCTACCTAACTAAATATTGAAGCGGTAAACGCTTATTAGTTATTTTTCGTCTTTAATTTGGATGTTAATTTGTTTAGATTTTCATAGAAATGGTCTTGTAAAGTGATACTAACTGGATTTAAAAATAAATACGAAAACATATTTTTAATGACACGCTCAAAAGATATGTTTTCTGAATGTAGGTATGTAATTACAAAAACACAGCTTGATCAATATCAATATTAAATATTGCACATTAAACAGAAGACACTTGTCATACTATCACATCAATTTTGACGACCTCTGTGGAGCGGTGGACGAAGGTCCGCCTGCGGCGCAGGAGGTTGCGGGTTCGATTCCCGCCTCGGGACAAATGTGTGTACGATCTGCAGACATTTGTTCAGGGCGTTCTGGATGTGTTGTATGAACCTTAATAAAAAAAAATCTATGCAGTGTATTGTATTTATTATAGGTGCATATAAAACATCCAGAACGCCCGAACAAATATCTGCAAATCTTACAAGCATTTCTCCCGAGGTGGGAATCGAACCCGCAACCTCCTGCGTCGCAGGCGGACCTTCGCCCACCGCGCCACAGAGGTCGTCAAAACGTACCTAATTGACTATGCAGTTCGGAAGCGTTGTCGTTCGACGGTAAAATAAGTAACCGTCTAATAACGATAAACGGTGATTTTGTCCATCGATAAACTTCTACAGCAAAGTGAACTGCCAAGAACTTTGACACTTGTAATTGTAACATTCCAACACGCACTAAATAAAACCGGTCAAGTGTGAGTCGACACACACGCGGATTCCGTACAGTCGTACAAACCATTTTCGCTAACGAAACCCTAGAAACGAGGGTTAAAAAAAGCATCAAGACGTGATCACCCATTTTTTTATATATGTATAATGCTGGACACGAAACATCACCTAGCCCCAAGCTTAACAGAGCTTTTGTTATGGGTACAAGATAACTGATATACCTCTACATATTATGATAATATAAAACACTACATAGATAAATCTTTTTATTATGCATAGACAACTTCCAAAACGCCCTGATCTGCAGATTGTACAAATATATGTCCCAAGGCTGGAGTCGAATCCACAACCTGGTGGGAGAAATACACACTCTGTATAAAATTTTAACTATCCATCTTCTACCGACGGACACACGAACAGACGGCGGCGAAGGCTTAAAAAATACTAAATACTCTTGTCTCTTCTATAATTATTATATGTGTTTCTAGGGCATAGTTTTCACCCTTTGGGTACAGAACAGCGGATACACGGACGAACCGACAGTATGAGCTTAGTAATAGGATACCGTTTTCACCCTCTGACTGCGGACCCCTAAAAACAAAGATATAAAGTGAAGACGCATGGAAGTGACGTACGCCGGGTCGCAAGTCACGAGCTATGCAAATGCAATGTGATTGCGGATTCAGCCTGCCTTTAGAAACCACAGACAAGAGTGGAATTATAAAGAACTTGGCTTTTGTCATTGACACCGGAGTTTATAGTTTACTGTTAAGTGTTTTTTTTAAGGAATGGTCAAAAATTGATTTGGCTTTTGAGGTTTATTGTAGCAGTTTTAGTTTACAGAAGTTATATTGGACCATTTATATAATTTAATAAATAGAAATATATGAATAATAATAATAATAATAATAATAAAAATCATTTATTGCCCATATACATGTACACTAATACTAATACGTAACCTGCATGCATAGGTAACAAATTACAAAAAGAGCTTAGTTACTAATTTAAATGTAAGGTTGGTTAGTTCGTTAGTTATTATGCTAGGTTTAAATGTAAGTAAGCTAAAATTAGGGCAAAAGGGATAAACTCAGCATAAATGCCGACAAGCTTATAAAGCATGTGCGGCGCTGGTTTTCAGTTTACCCCTTACCGACTGGTGATCGTCAGTGAGATTTAAGAGGAGTTTTTTTTGCGGTTTTGCTTGCTCTATAATTATAAGGTACAGCAAGACTGGTGCGTCCATATAAGGTGTTTGTGTGTGTTTGTGTGTGCTCTCCTGGGGCACCAGTCTCGTAAGAGACTAAGAGTCTGGGCAACCTGAGAGCACACATGTGTGAATTGTGTAAGTGTGTGTAAATGTGTGCGTGTGCGTACATGATTGGTTTGTTTAGGTGGGTAAGTGCACAATGAATTTATAAGAATACAATTAAATTTTTTACTTAAAAGAATGAGTTTGAATTTAGGTATAAATGTGACATAATATAATACAATTTAAATATGAATTTTACATAGTATTAATACAATTATTTAGGTAGGTACTTTTATCAATTTAGTATACATGGGTTCTTGTTTTACCACAGGTTTTATAATGCAATTCCTTTTTTTAGGCGCTTTATTTTAAAGAAAGTTTCAAATGTATTGAGTTGAATAAAAATTAATTTATAAATAAATAAAGCCGGACGGTAATAATTTATAATTCACACAGCATCATCTAGATCCAAGCTAAGTATAGCACAGAGCACCCGGAACAAATATACATTTGCAGACCGTTTAAACATTTGTCCTAAGGCGGGAATCGTACCAGCAACCTTATGCGTCGCGAGCGGTGGACACATCGGTCGGCAACCATTTTAACTTGATAAAACAAAATTCTTGAATTCAAACTCTTTATTCAATTCAAACATGGAGTTAAAAACAAAGCATGGAACGTGGAATTTGAAAACAGAATGAAACGTGTAAAAAGAATTAAGTTTTGAACATGGAATGTAAACGATTTGTTTAAGATGGCGCTTTCTAGTTTCCTTATTAGGGAGATAGAAATGTTGCAAACGCAGTTTAACCGTGGCTTTTGACAGCTTATTTAGCATACGATGCGTTTGTAAGGCTCAAATAATGTTGTTTCTAAACCACATAAAGGCAACTAAATAGCGCTCCTTTGAGCTATGATGGTGGTAATTTTTTTTTATGAAGGCGATTCCTTTTTAAGTTCGCTTGTTTTTTAACCGACTTCAAAAAAAGGAGGAGGTTCTTAATTCTTTTGAATTTTTTTTGTTTTGTTTGTTATCTCAGAACTTTTGACTGGGTGGTCTGATTTTCTTGATTCTGTTGGTATTTGTGTTCCTGTGTGGTCCCATTTTAATTATATATAGTTTTTTAAAAATTATTTATTTGTATTAAAGATCTAAGAAAGTTAGGTCTTTAATACAAAAACCGTCTCTTATCAACAACATCACCAGTTCCCCAAAAACTACGTACTTACTTGATTAAAAAATTACTATTAGAGAAACATATTTCTTACAACAAGCCTTTACATTTGAAACAGTTGTGCTAATTGCAGACTGTTGCAAGGAATCTAGAGGTAGTATTTAGCTAGAGGTAGCTCCACTTATTCATATAAATCCCACTCAAAATCATTCCCCCGACGCTGGCTGTACGTAAAACTTTATTGAAAACGATTTATTATTTATTTATCCAACGCACCTGTTGAAGTCGAAATTTCATGCTTCTACGTTAAGTTTAGTTTAAAGGCCTATACCAGAGCCAAAATGAAAACGCCACCTATTTTATCATTATTATTACGTTTAGCACAGGAAATTTTAAAAATCTATCGTACAGTTTGTGGTATCTATTATAAGCTATTTTTTAATACCTCTGTTATAGTTCTATCTTATATAGTTTAGGAAGAGATGCGAAAACAGAGTTTGGTGGCCAAAAAGCGCAACTTCGTATCTCTACCTAAGCTTTACAAAATAAAACAATTACAGAGGCATTAATAAATAACTTATAATAGATACCTCTACAAACTGAACGATGAATTTTTAAAACTTCCTGTGTTTAACTTAATCATAAGATAGAATAGGTGGGGGCGCCACTTCACTCGTGTATGCGCCTTAACAACAAAAACTGATTCATAACATTTGTAATCAAAACCCCTCACCAAGACGCTGCTGGCAAGACTATTGAAAACGATTTACTTTTTATCTAAAGCACCTGTTGCTCGAAACTCGGACTTTTTCGTGCTTCTACGGTAAGTTTAGTTAAAACTACAGTTAAAACTACAAGCTGGAGCTTTGTTTAAAAGGACCAACAGTAAACTACGAAAACACTCGTACCGTTGAGAGTTCAACAAATGTTTTCCAACACAAACGTTTGGCCACCATCTTGGACACACGTCAAGGGTACTTCTTTCAAGGGCTCCTGTCCAAGGAATTTTACGAGTTACTAACTGTTTTCCAGAGAGGCTTGTGTTTGTAGATTTATTACTTGCGTCTCTAGGAAGTGGTAACAGGTTTTGCCGTTGTGTAACGAGGGTAATTTCAGGGTTTGTCTACTGAGAAAATGAATGGTCTTTCAGTAGGGACGCGCGCACTTTGATAGATCTAGATTATAAAAAGCTTGGACAGGTTTTGCTCCAACTTGAAAACTTAAAATTTAATATTGTCGAGGTTAAACTCCTATAAAATATCACTCATATAAAGTCATGGTAAATATCCCGTTGTAAATGACTTTAGTGTGAACCATGGTGAATTAAAAAAAATCTTTACTTTATAAAGATTGACGTGAACCAAAAATCAACATGTTCACTTTATTACCTAGTTTAATTTGAATTTTGTGAGATGTCCAAGAGTTCTGTAAGGTCTAAAGGAAATAAAGACCTTTGATAGTTCAGTTCAGTTCAATTTGTTTATTATTAACGTTTTTGAATTTACATGATTTTAATAATATTATATAATTCTTATGAATTTAACAATCACGTTGTTTGTATACAGTTGTTGCGAAAATAATTAATACATATAAATACGGGAATATTATTTTATTGATGTTTATTTATAAAATACTTAATTAATATAGATACACTATTGTCAAATAGATCATCGAATTTATAGTGACATTGCTCAATAAGCCAGAACTTAAGGTTTAATTTTTGATGTTTGACATAAAAAAAACATAGACACAGCAGAGCATAGAACCTTCGCCGTTTTCCAAAGTCTGTTTAAAAAGAGATCCACTGGACTGCTAGTCTGTTACAAGTTTCAGTCTGCATTATATGACAAAAGAGGGTCAAAGATTATATATCCTGTACCTGTATAGCTGTTGTTTTCTGATCTTTCGACCTAACGTATAGGTCATAAATATTTTACACTCGCCACGTGGTTGCTATTTTTGGCCGTTATGTTATGAATGGTTGGTAGCAACCAGAAACTTAAAACAAACTGTTATGTTACTACTTAGGTTAAAACTGTAAACATACTTAGAGAAGGTTAGACACAAGTAAACAAGACTTTTATTGTATGGAAAGTCCATAATTATCCTAACCTTGCCAAAAAAAATTGCTCTGCTTCATTCTTAGACATAATGATGTCTATTTAGATGTCGCCAAAATTAGACTAATCTAAAAGACTATCGTATCCATTTTAAATGGAGCACAAACGTAAACAAACCGCCCATACTTAACCTGAAATTCACTTTGTTGGCGCGTCCTTTTATACGTTATTTACAATACTTATCGATTTTAGATCCTCCCTTCAATAAAAATGGCTTACAATTATATCTGAAACTCGACGCCAAGTAAGTGAGATTTTGTTATTTGTGTCGTACTTTGTTTACTAACATGCTTCATTCTAAATGGATAAACCATAGAAATGATGCCATCCTTATTATTTTTATCGGTATGACAGGGAAAGCGACATTTTTAGTACTGTCAAATAAGTTTATTTTTGTGTTGGCAACATCTGAATAGACACCATCATCTCATCAAAATAATTACTCCAGTATATTATATGCAAAGGATGGATGTTGTTTGTAACCTCTCAAGACAGTCACAGGTCACGTAATGGATCAGGATGAACTTTGATCAGATATTAGTTCTCGATTCTAGAATAACACTTTTGGGATAACATGGGGCTTATTTAGGTAATTAGTCATATTTACATTAGTTTTACATTATATCAAAATAGTTTTATGATCCCAAAAACTGTGGCATTTTCTTCGAATGCGTGCCTTATCAAAATGCCGACGCACGCACACTATGAGCACTTATACTTACATAAAAATTTGTGTTTTTGTTAATAAACCTAACTGATATTATTGCTTTTTATTGTGCAATCACGATTCACTGATTCCAAAGACAAAGACAAGTTTGTGAGCTCACAAACTTCATTTGGCAACAAACACGGCGCGGTCTCACTACAGAAAGGGCCTATCTAACGATTTTAATCTTTGATTTTTTGTAGGAATTTGAGAAGTTATCAAAATAATACAATTTAAAACATAATATTTATAATAAAAAAGTTTCGCATTCAGAATCTATAGGTTGGTAATGTTCACTACATCTGAAAACATTTCTGGTGTGATGTGTTTTCCTACGTTGTCGAAATAGCGTTTGTAGTATTAGGGTCCGTGGCTAGGCTTCGGATTTATTGGAGCAACATGGCAGTACACGCTTTCACGTTTACTTTGCTAGGTAAATTACAGAGATTAAGGTGATGTATTGAGTGCGGAAGGACTAAGATATTGCATGTCGCATCTAGTTTATCTGTATTCTTGTTGTTCAAACACTTTTGATTTTGAAAATTGAGAATATAAACGTTTTCAATTGTTTAATTTAAAAAGCGAGGTTAAGGTAGATTCGTAATGTCTTTTGAAAATGGAATGTCAAGTTCGATGCTATTCAAAATAATATTTTCATAATTCCGCGCTATACCTATACAGGATGGCCAAAAAAGTTCCTGTGTATTAAAGATAAAAAATTTACTCCTTATTTATCTTCGGTAATAATAGCGGCGCTTACGGCATAGTGAATATTTTCCCTGAAATCTCAAGTTTCTCCAAATAGCTCCACATTTTACCCCAAATTAAACACAATACGAGTGAGTCACCGTGAAATCCCCTAACATTTCAATTCTAAGGCAACAATGCACCCTGCATTCTACCATTGTTGCACGAGTATTTACAATACTTACCTTACTCCTTAGAGGCTTTTGGCATTGGCTTGGCCCCTGGGACAACGCCGTGACCGTTGCTATTGTCCTGGTTTCCTGCCAATTATAAAAAAGCACAGGTACCTGACCTGTGTTTTTTCACAGGTTGTCCCTTCTACGAAGTGTACTTGCAATTTTTTTGGGATTTCACATTTAACATTATGTTGTATATTGACGATATTATTACGTTTATTATTACTACCAGTAAAAATATTGGATGAAGGTTAAGTCTCATTTGGCCTCCAAATCAAGAAGATGCAATTTTAAAGACCGGTGCGATTTATCAATGAGACTTAATATGCACATTTCAATAGACATGTAACAACCTGGTCCGAAGCTTTGAGAAAACTTGAAAGTCTTATCGAAACCCATACCTAAGCAGAGCCAATGTAGGTAAGTATAAGTACATTAAACAGATAAACATTTTATGTATAATCTTTCGAATTATACGTCACACTGTTCATAATAAAGTTAAAACAAGAATAGTACCTATAAATTAATTATGAAATAATTAATTAGCAAATTATTCAGTAAGTAGGTACTTAAAAAATTCGTCATTCGTCATTGGTTACATATATTATAAAAAATAAATAGTTTTAAAAAACTGGTCGACCCATCATGCGTACTGTATTTACCAAATTGCGTGGAGCCATTTCCAAAACTTACTTGGATTATTTTCGGATGATAAGTATCCAAAAATAATCCAAGTAATTACCTCCTGGTGGTCCTTTAACCAGGAAATCGATGGTCAAACAAACCTTCCTTTGTCTGGTAAGCCCAACCTTAATCCATACCATTTTTTCATCCGGCCTCACCTTGAAGGCACCGACTACAGACCTGTCGTATCTTGCCTGAGGGACCTTTCTCTTTAAGGGTTATTTGGACCCGAATATGGATTGTGTGCACTTTTACCTGACTAGTCATAAAAAGGTTAAATTTGACCAGTCGAATATGCTTCTAAGAAGTTCCATGCATTGTATTGTAATATTATTGAGAGCAGAATTGAGATTTCTTTTTTTTGTAATGGGCTGCTCTTTAAAGGTGAGGTAATTTTTTATATGTTCTCCATTATAGATGCGTACCTGAAGTACATATTTTCTGATTGAATTTGTTAATTCGAAATGCTGTACAAAATGTAAAAGTTTAATGCAATAAGGACTGGTAATTTCAATAGCGAATGGGCTAATTGTTGAATTAAAAAATAATAATTTGGTGTAATTTAGAGATATTACTTAAATTGAGCTGATAAACAAGTGGCAGGTGTTCAGGCGAGCGACGGCAATGTGCCCCGCGGTATCTACGGGTATAGTATACCTATTACTTATTTCTACATTTATTTTGCTACCTGGACGGTGGTTAAAGCGTAAGTGTACCTATCAAAATATCAAATACAAACTAGTTTTTGGCGTGTTACGTAAGTTAATAAAAAATATTAATACTAGATACGCGCTACGAAAATGCTACGAATCTACGATACGCCAGTAAAACATCCGTGTAAAAGACATCAACGCGCGTCGTTGGAAATATTTTATGTTTTTTTCTTTAGAAATTGGTTTGATATAAAAATAATATATACAATGTGGGTAGGTTATTAAATAAAGGCACCTAAGAATTAAAAAAATACCAATAATACCGGCATAAAAGTAAAATTTTTAAATTAATTAAAATAACTCACGGTCATCTAATTCATCCTCGTAATCTGAAAAGCACCTCTCGTCCTTCAGGTTCTGGTCCGGCTGCTGATAAAATCGCTCCGATTTTATATACATTTTTAGATACATCACACTATACGGCAGCAAAAATATTCAGTACATTTGTGTCTATCAATTTCATTCACTGCACGGAACAGGTTGACAAAAAATGTACGTGATTAAAAATCAATCACTAAAAAATTCTATAGCTATCACTGCACAATCAACCTGTATAACCAACACAATCCAAAATCAAGTTCAAAGTTCGAATCACATTGACACCCACATAAAAATATAACCTCCGCAGTTCAATGTCAGAAACGTTCGACGTTTGAAAATAGGCGCTAACAGAACGCGCGCTCGCCTTGAGTTGCGCTCGATTACTGCCCCCGACCATACCTTTGAGGCTTTGAAACCGTACAGGTAGCATTAACTATTATCTACCTGTGGTAGGAGCGTAGTAACTGCTATTTTGTCTGTGGCAGGTGTATAGTAACTATTGTTATTCTGTGTTAGGACGCCCGGGACGTACGCACGTGGCCTTTTTGTGGTAGGCTTTTATGTATCGAAATGAATGATGGATTGTCGTGTTCGCAAAATGGCTGTGATGTAAATTGTTGGGGTTTGCGTTTTCGGTTGCTGTTTTGGAGGTGTGGAGCTTAGCGTTAATAGGGAGGCAAGGTTAATGTCTCAGGTTATAAGTAACTAGCGGACCTGGCTTTGCACAGGTAAATACTTATTGTAAACCTATGTTACTCAAGGATCATGTAGCGTTCTCATGGTAAAGGAGTTTTCGGAATAGGTTTTTGAGTTTATGCAAAAATTATCACTAAATAAATTCGAACAAATTGTCAAAACTTTGCTGTGCAAAAAGACGTAGTATAAAATAACAGATTATCAAGAGGATAAAAACGCTTGGGACGGGTTTTGTTCTGTAAAATAACAACGAACAGGCTAAAGGTTTCTTCGTCACTTTACTTGACTTGTTCTAAGTGTACATTTATTGTATTTATGGAAATATAGAATTATTGATTTGATTTGCTTGATTTAGGAATTTGTTGCAAACATAAAAAAACAAATCTTGCCTCTTTATAATATTACTAAAGTGCTGATGTATTATCACATCACACTAATATTATATATGCGAAAGTTTGTATGGATGTATGGATGGATGTTTGTTACCTCTTGACGCCAAAACTACTGAACGGATCGGGCCGAAATTTTGCATACAGGTAATTCTAACCCCGGAATCAAAACCAGGCTACTTTTTATCCCAATAATCAGTTCCCGTGGGATAAAAATAACCTTTAAACGTTTCCATAGGAACAATGCGTGCGAAGCCGCGGTGCGCAGCTAGTACATTAGAAACCTTCCTATTGAAATTGCATCAAAATTCGTTGCGTAGTTTGAAAGATCTAAGCATACATAGGGACGGACAGACAGCGGAAAGCGATTTTATTTTATGTTAGCAGGTATGTAATGTAGTGATGATGTACCTACGCCAACCCCCTGTAAAAACATGTTTCTGGTGGCAGGAAGAAAATGCCTCGGCATTAAGCCCACCCTTTGTACTTCAGATGCAATAAAGTGTTTTAATAAAATTAAAAAACTATTTGTCCCTGGCTTCGCACGGGTGGATATTGATACATACATATATATGTATATATATATATAAAGATATGTAACTCGAGAAAATCTAGTTAGTATTCTAATGGCGAAATAATTTTCGAGATCTGTCAATAGTTTTTGAGTTCACTTGTTACAAACATGTAAAAAACTAATCTTTTCACTATTTGTTGTATATACTAGCAACGCGGTTTCCGTTACTTTGCAGAGAGTGACATAGGCTATATTTTATCCCGGAATTCCCACAAAAACGGGAACAACGTGGGTAAAACCGCGAGGCGTTGCTTGTTATTGAATAAAATATTAATAACAATATTTTTTCTACAGACTATTTACGAGGTCGAAACCTGGTTGAAACCTATCGACCAGTCAAATAAACTGACAGATAAAATATAAAAAGATATAAAATCGTCGTTCATTACCGAAATCGTAAATCGATGTATCTGTCGAACGATAACAATAATATTATAAGTATATATTATTCTAGTCTTTGATATAAATAATTCATAGAAATGCTACCGTATTACCGGTTTTTGTCATCAAACTGATAGATGATTTACTCGTAGTAACAAATTGGTAATAACATGACAATAACTAAACCATTTATTTATTTATTTGTTGGAAAATCCACAGCTATGTTCTTTTAAGGTAAAGGTCCGCCTGCGACGCAGGAGGTTGCCAGTGATGTTAGATGCCAACTCAGGAATTATGGCATCGGACTGTCAAAATTATGGTACACTAACAAAAATTATGCTACCTACCTTCAGTTTCTAAAAACTTACACTAATGGTTGAGTTAAGGCTCGAACTTAGAAGATTTGCTAAAAAACCTAGGCCTAGATCTCAGTGATCACAGGATCCCCGTGGTAAAAAAAACAAGAATTACATAAAATTCAACATTCTTTCTTCGGTTCCTTGGTTGTGAAAACACGATTCATAATGAAATACGATAATTAAAACATGAGAGTGCACTGTCTTGCACCTAGTTTGCTCTAGATCTCAAGAACCTTGCGGTCTTTAGAAATGATTAGGTATTGTTTTAATTCGTAGGACTTATTTGGTTCCTCGGTTGGGACGAAGACCTGGATTATGGTACAAATACCATAATTATGGTACGTATAACATCCCTGGGTTGCGGGTTCGACTGCCACCTTGGGACAAATAATAATAATCTATACTAATAATATTAAGTATATGTATAGGGGAAAGATTTGTTTGTTTGATTGTTTGTTTGGGGCTAAAACATTACATTGTATTGTATCATAATATGTAATGTAGGTATACATAAAATATTTTGTGTGTGGTATAATTTAATATTATTATTAACATATCACAAGCTCTGCTTAGCTTGGGGCTAGATAATGCTGTGTGAATAGTCCAGCATTATTTATATTTATATATATTTATTAATTAATCTGTTTTCTTTTCAAATACTACCTACCTAAGTAGATTCAATCGAGTCCATTGTATAAGTATATCGTTCTTTCATGTCCAGTCCTTCCTAAGGTTACACGGAAGAGATCAGTCACAGCGATAAGGCCACCCTTCATACTTACTTCCCATATTTTAAATCAGGACAGGACACAATTCAGGTGTGTGAGGTATAATGCACTCTCTATCTATCTCGTTTTAACTAGGTAAAAAAAAACGAAAATAAAGACAGGTTTTAGGTTCCCTGCTATAAAATAAAATAATAATACACCTAAACAGTCTAATAATAAATGGATTTTCAAACAATGAAGCAATAATAATCCAAATCTATCTTAAACCACAAGACACAAGGTAGAGAATCCTACGAAAATCTCTTTTAGGAAATGGACAATACAGCCGTTTACTAATCCTAGAATCTGCGTAGGCGCACATTCTACAAGTTCCCGCGGATGATCGCCATTATGGTTGTTTTTACTCAATTTGGGCATCGCAGTTGAACTGGTAACATTTCGGCGAAGAGTGGGTGATGTCAAATGTCAGACATTTTAAATTCTCACAACTATTAAAATAAAAATGATGTATTTTTAAATTACGTGTACGTATGTATGAACTATCAATCTGTTAATATACGAGTTATTAAGAAATTATAATGAGTACTAAGAAAAAAAAACCAGATATTACAAATTCTTAGACCTATGACCGCCGCGTGGTGCCAGCGGCATAGAATTTGCACCAGCCGCGAACTCTTCCCGCGGGTCTCATATTCATAAGAGACGACTAAGGGATATTTATTTACCGGAGGCGGGGCAGCGCCTTCTGTCGAAAAATACCAGACTGCGATCCCCAACTCGCATGCCCAGCGTGGGGATTATGGTCATTACCCCCATGAGATAACAACCAATAAAGGCGCTTATCAGGGGGAGGTCTGCGTCCAGCAGTGGACCAATACAGGCTGTTGAGGTTGAGGAGACCTGTGTTACTAATGTTGGGCATAGCAGCTGAACTGGTAACATTTTGACAGAGTTATTGTGTAAAATGCCTGTATAACTATGTTGACCTAGTCTAGCTATCCAATGTTTCGAGACAACGTGATATGGCCCTGTGTACGGTGTATATTATATTAGACCACTAATTTAATTAGAAGGACTTTAATCCAGTTTGATAATTTGTATTTGCATTTATAAAACCAATAATATAATCTACACCGCGCGTCGATATGCGCGAAGGCGCGAACAATAAGTGTGGATCACATTCGCATAATCGTCGCGTCTTCGCTTCACATTCACGCCTCGTTCCCATAGTTTGCCGGGTTTTCGTCCCGTAATAAAGGAATCATGTGATTCGCGAGTGTGGAGGTTTTGACAGTTTCGCACTGCAATTTCACGCCGTGATTTGCGCGCTAGTATTTAATGATTTAAATTCCTTTAATTGAAATCGAGGCCTAAAATACATCTTCAGTCCTTAGCCAAAGATCATTTCTAAAGCATCCCACTGGGTTTTCTAGCGCATTCATAATACAAACTCCTATCTAGCTATTCATTTGGTAGGTCTTAGTTGTTTGACAATTTTATGTTTCTGTTTCTATGAGCGATGCGACGTAAGAAATTGTAACCCGATACTAATCTGAATGGTCAAATGGCCATTGAATAAAGCTGTTTGGTCAATTACGGCAAGTAAATGTAAAATTGGTGATGGGTAAGCAAATAGTTACTCCTAAACAAACTAAGAAACAGTCAACTATTTCCTCTTAATGTATAGATTTAGTTTTATAAAAAGCTTTAAGTACCCACAATAAACTATAGGATAACTAGTGTATTCTATAACAGTAAACAACATAATTCCTTTCGAATTCTCCCAGTTTCCGCCTAGTGATCATACCTCTAGCATACCAAATTCCAAGCAAGTATTGTTCTGTTCTGCTCAGCATTGAGAAGGCCGTCGGTAGGCGTGCCATGGAATGCTGGCCTGTGACATTTCGGCTTCTAGATTTGAATTTAAAAACAGAATGTTCTAGATAATTTATATTTGAAATAGGAATCAACGCGACGATCTGTTTCACGAGTTTTATTTTAATTTACTTGGAATTGTAGCATTTGTTTTAATAATAATTAATAATGTTTGGTTATTTTATTTTTGTTGTTTTATTTCATGCAGCCTTTAATTGGTTTAATGTGATGTTTTAGTTTAAGTTTTTTGTTTCCCTCCTTTCCCTCAGTTTTATGTCTGTGTGCTAAAACAAACGTTTAAACTATCTTATTCGTACGTTATTCGTAGATGATGGGATTAAATCGAACGCAATTGATAATTCACTGTCGTGAAGCTGTGGCGTTGCGCATTGATTTCGAGAAATACCTACATACAATTTAAATTCAATTAAAATTTGTGTCAACAAACAAAGCCGGCAACTAACCGCCCGCAACACGTCAGGTAGGAACTGTCGCAGCAATTTGACACATGCCAGAGTGACAGCTGTCTTGCGCAAACTGAATGCGCAAATAACCCTTGTACCTGGTCTGTGCAAAGGGAAATTCATTTGAATAATCTTTGTAGAACGTTTTTCATCATCAAAAACACTATTTCTTTCACTTAGGATGGGTGCGTCCGCATCTTGTTAACGCATGCATTTAAAGATAATGCCCAGTTCTTGGTATCAGGGCATATCCAACAATTTAAATTTAGATCATCAGCATGTATTAGTCCACTGATGGACATAGGTCTCCCCTAATGAGCGCCATAGCACCCTGTCATCAATTGCCGCTTCCAGTATCTGCCATTAGTCTTTCGCATGTCGTCATCCCACCTGACAGGAAGGCGTACACTACGTTTGCCGAGTCGAGGTCTCCAGTCAAGAACACGTCTACCCCAGTGGTTGTTGGGTATTCTTGAGATATGGCCAGCCCACTTCAGCTAGGCAATGCTTTAACATATGTCAAATTAACAGCTTCAAATTACCTGTAACAAAACAAATCACAAATTAAAGAGAAATCTAAGGTCAGATTGTTACTTCAACTTTCATATCAAGAGGGGATCAAGAGGGTATTATTTCAAATGACAATCTAGAAATCTGAAACCAGCTGTCACCTGTCAACGGTGACATTTGGGGAAATGCTTTATGGTCCGGCTCAAAGGATTATGCTAATATTTGTAAGTAAGGTCCATTAGCGGTGTGATAAGGAAAGGTCAGTGCAATGTAACAAAGTACCTATAAATTAAAATATCATTGAGCGAGAACTCGGCTTGCGTTTGAGAGTTTTACTCAAACGCCACTCAGTCTAATGACGAATTTTTAACAGAGTTTGTTATTCTGAAAAAAAATCGCAACTTGTGACGTGCTATCTAGGTTGCATTTGAGTAGGTATTCGGGTGTTAGAATCTTACGAATAACATCGCTTTTTAACTGATTTCAAAAATAGAGGCGGTTTTATGTTTTTCTGTAGACTATACTACGGAAGAAATACTCCGTCTAGAGGACGGCGTCAGGTGATTTACCGAATAATCTCGGAATATACCGTGGTCCAAAGTGAGTATATTTTTTAGTATGTACCTGTGTACCAACATACTTGTCGATTAGTACCTACTACATTAGTTGTGGATCGATTTGTATAATTTGGGAATTTAGAAATTAGAGAATAATATACAAGTGGTCGGTTCTAGAACATAAATATTGCGTGCTCGGATGTCTGTGTATTTCTGTAAGTTTTTTCTCAAAGGAGGATTTGTCCCGGAAAACTTAAAAAAGTTAATAAAAAAATTAAAATCATTTTCACTATCAGAACATTTACAGGGAAGATCTTAAATACATATTGAAACGATGACACTACCCAAGTTTTAGATTTCTGAATAATGAAGTTACAACATAATATAGAAGGATAATGTACGTACTTAAACTTCATGCGTACAGCGTGCTGAAAAGGTGCAATATCAGTAAAGTTTGACGAGTAAACATAATTCCTCGTGGTCAAACCAGTTGCACCAAATAGTTTGACTACGTAGAAGTACCCAGGACTGCCAATTCGTAGTCAAACCATTGCACCAGTATGACAAATAGGATTTTTCTCGTTTATCACACTAAAAAAGGTCAATTCTTTTGCACTACTGTTTTATAGATTCGAACGGCTTTATAAATTCGTTATAACTTTGCGGCTTGTACTATCAAAATGCTCGCGATACAGTTTTGATAACTACTGCGCGCATTATCGTTTCCACACGAATTGTTTATTTCCCCTGTACTTTGTTCCAAATAAAGATATATATTTTTTATATCAAAGTTTAGGATTTCACCACAACTGGTCAAATTAATATCTCCAGCCTAATCTTTGCGAGATTGGCTTATAGCCTTTCGGTACCACAAAGGTCGAATCGCACTTTCAATGCTGAGTAACACTGTCGACCTGACAAAGGTGACATAGAAAAAAAACAACAGGTTGCACTTGTCCAGGAGTGCCAGCTGATGTAAAAACTACACGCACACTCTTCCGATATACTAAGGCACCACAAGTGGCAATTTTGCTCTTTGAGATAATAAATACTTTGAACTGCCATCTGTTAGCCTGCGGCGACACTTCTCTACTACTATGTAAGGTCCTCTCAACTGACTGTGGGTTCTGTGTTGCTCCTGGAACTTGCGACATCTTCTTTCAATTTAGTGAACTATTTACACAGGTAGCTGTAACTTTTGAAAGCTCATCTAAGTAGGCTGCTTGCTTACAATGTAGTACCAATTTAAAATGACAGTAATGCAAGCGTGTTAAGTCACCACGGTCATATGAGGCTGATCTGACATGTTAGATCAGCTTTACGTGACCCTGACGCGAGTTTACCATTTATGTATGCCAAAAAAGTGCACAACGCCGGTAAACAAGTTTTCACTTCAACAAAATATTTATTGCCTTATTTTAGAAAATAAAATTAGACTTATCCCTATTTAAATAAACCAAGATAAAACTAGTGAATTCAGTGTTTCGCTGTAATGGATTAACATGCAAGCAGAGCTGTTACTCCTCTCGGATAGCTAGTCACCGAGAGGTTAAATTGAACTCTATATAGAATTCAACCGCAAAATTATGCAAATAAAGTAACTTTACACACATAAATTTTTGAATTTCACCAAAGGTCAAATATTATCTCCAGCCAGCCTAATCTCTACGAGACTGGCTTATAGCCTTTTGATACCACAGAGGTCGAATCCCACTTCCAATGCTGATTTATAGTGCTGAGTTACACTCGACCCGACAGAGCCGACAGGACACCGAGATGCGTGGGCGCAGGTCAGACGTACATTAGTGCATGATTACTTGTGAATGAATGCTTGGCAAGCAATTTCGATTTTGTAAGTCGGTTTTAGTTGTGGAAATGCTTTGGCTTGTGCTTACGTGTTGTAATTATTATGTTTAGTCTTGAACCTACTTTAGGATATTTTCGTTAGGTGTTTCTACTTACATAAAAATCGAAGGTAAAGTGTGCATCTAGCGGATTTTTTGGGATACCTACCAATTAAAATTTAAGTACAGAGTTACTATTTGACTTGACAATGAAAAATTATATGAATCTTTCAATAATTTAATTATTAAAGTACCTTCTATTTATTTAGTTCATAGAAAATTACAATAACAGAAAATAAGTACTAGTATTTTAACTTATATCTCATATCATATCATCTAGCATCTAGCATTAGTCTGTAAATAGTTTTTGCTTTTAAGCATAGTGGTATAAAATGTTATTACATAAAGAAGAAACGATTAAGTTTGTGATTACACAACAAGGCTGGCATATTCGCAAAGCATATCAAGTCCGTATAAAAAAAAGTATACATATTCCTTATATTATTCTTATAAAATTAGGTACCTATAACTTTCTAAACCCTTCTCCAACCCAAATAACTTCGATAATTGGTACCATTTTACCGATTTCGCAACAATTGACAATTATTATGATTTATCTCGTAGTTATGTGCGTGATTACTATAACAAAGTAGATGTGGTAGATAGCTTCTATTGCGGACAACTCGTAATGGTGGACTGGACAGGAATGACATGGACACAATGCAACATAAAACAGTAAGACTGGTTCTATGGTTTCTCCATTTTGAATGAAGCATGTTAGTAAACAAAATACGACACAAATAACAAAATCTCACTTGCTTGGCGTCGAGTTTCAGATATAATTGTAAGCAATTTTTATTGAAGGGAGGATCTAAAATCGACAAGTAATGTAAATTACGTATAAAAGGACGCGCCAACAAAGTGAATTTTAGGTTAAGTATGGGCGGTTTGTTTACGTTTATGCTTCATTCAAAATGGACACGGTATGCTTATAAATGTGCGTAAAATACAAAATTTATTTATTTCCTATTACAAAAAAGCTTATTTCACTTAAGAGGTTTCATTATAATTCATTATTTCAAGATAATGATTGATTGCCGAGCGCTTGCATAGAGGGAGGTAGGAGGGCAGCTCGAGCTGGTAGGTCTAACAAAAAACAATGACCCCTTTCAAATACCATTTTCCCGAACTAGGTTAAGATTGTATCGCGGCATACCAAATTTCGAGCACAAACTTAAATAAGGTTCGTTATTAACCCGCTTCCGTGATGTATCTTCAAACCCTTTTTAAAGTTCCAAATTTTATTATTTTATTCGTCCATCTTACTAATATTATAAACGCGAAAGTTTGTAAACATGTGTATGTTTATTGCTCTTTCACGCAAAAACTACTGTACGGATCGGGCTGAAATTTTGCATATAGGTAGTTCTTAGCCTGGCACATAGGCTACTTTTTATCCTATAAATAAGTTCTTGTGGAATAAAGAGTGCGAAGCCGAGGGGTGCAGCAGTAGTACTCCATATTATGTCATTTTTTAATTTTGAAAGATTTTTAAAGTTGAACTTTCTCTACTGCATCGCCGCCGGTATATCGTCGTTATGGCTAACAGGAATGACACAGGTATCCCACGCCCAGCTCTGGTCGTTGCGCCTACGTCCTCATACAAGTTTTGATAAGTTTTGCAAACATAACTATAATTCCCAATCTGACTGGCTATTTCGAGATATAAGTTTAGTCATTCTGAATCTAGAAAATGTGCAAGTGACAATATTAGCTGTCTGTTGATTTTGATTATTTTTGACTTTATGACGATTTTCAGAATAGAAAATTGGGTTTTTAAAAGTAAAAGATTTTGGTTAGTATATACGAGTATTAAATAGAGAAAGATCGCGATTAGATATCGAGAGAAGGTGACCAACAAAATTTTATTCCCAAATCTCAAGGGATTAGTGTCTAATCCCATAAAACGTTTCCGTTTTTTCAAAACAATCGAATTTTGTAAAACACACAAAAGTTAAACGTGTGAAAATATGTGATCTATTTTACATAACAACAACAACTAATAAAAATAATAAACATCTTAAGATCAATAAAATCAAATCAGTTCTTGCGTAAGTAGACCAGGGACGTTTGACCTGACCTGAGTTCAAAGACGTCATTAGGCAAAAATCAATAAATTATTGTGTCATATGCACTGAATTAGTTTTTGACATTGAATAGGTAATGCTGATGAATGCTAAACGTCAATTTTCTAGGAATGCTTAGGGTTTCGAAACGATTTAGTTTCCACAAGAAACTAACCTCAAAGGACTACGCACTTGGTATAGAACTTCAAGTAGAAGTAAGTTCGTTTAATCATTTATTTTATTCTGTAACTGTGTGGCGTAAAAAGGTAATGCATTATTTGGACAAAAAAAATGAATTAAAGATTACTGATAACCTATTAAATTGACAGCGAATGTAGAAACTGTTTTTGTTTCTTGTCTATGGTTTATCTATTTTGAATAAGGCATGTTAGTAAACAAACTACGACACAAATAACAAAATCTCACTTGCTTTGCGTCGAGTTTCAGATATAATTGTAAGCAATGTTTATTGAAGGGAGGATCTAAAATCGACAAGTAATGTAAATTACGTATAAAAAAACGCGCCAGCAAAGTGAATTTTAGGTTAAGTATGGGCGGTTTGTTTACTAACATGCTTCATTCAAAATGGACACGGTATAGATCTGGCTGCTCAGGGAGCCTAGACAATGTAACAATCGATGTCGAAAGCGATAGTAGAAAAGTCCAAATATGTATGGGTTTGACATAATGCTTTAGATGTGTCACGTGATCTGTTTTGAATTTTTCCCTGCGAATCTTTCAATTGTTTTCGATTCACTTCATAGCGAAAGCCGGTTGGCTACGCCCTCAGGTTTCTTCAATAGGAATAATCCGTTCTAACATTAACGGTTTATTTTAAAATCCTACACTGCGCCTGCACACACGGCTGGGTGACGCGATCTTGGCACGTGGGCCGCGGGCGTGACATTTGGCCCAAGAGGGCATGTGACGTCATCGTCTGATTTAGATACAGATATTGTCCGAAAGATCCGAAGATCGGCGTAACGAGAGCGAACTTCGAATAATTTTGGCTTACTTACTACAAGTTGCCCCAAACAGGCTTTACCTCTATTGTCCTAATAAAATCGAATTAGTCTGTCAATTAGAATTAATAACAGTATTTTTTATTTAATAAAAAAATATGAAAATATAGCTAGCTAAAGTTTCACGTGACGTCACACACTATTTAGAAAGGTATGACGTCACTAGCCCATACTCCGAAATTTTAACGTGCTTAAGTTTTGCAATTTTTGTTTCATTGACAAAAGAAAAAAATGTGTCGAATATTTTTTGATAATCTGCTGAACTAAATAGAACAATTTATTTTCTAGACACTACCCTATTGACCCAAATGGGCCATGTGGGTATTAACCCCAGAAAATTGAGGGAACCGGAAATCACTGCCTGGTGGGTTCGTGAGTAATCTGATTGCGGCAATAGTGTATTACACGCATAGTTTTAAAGTTTCTTAGTCAGATGTTATTAAGCTAATAAACCACAAAAACAAACAATTTTTAAATTTTTTGTTCAATCTATAAGTGCCATAAGAATGCATGTCAATTTTACATTTTCAAATTACGCGCGTAATTTGACGAACACGGAGTAGACGCCATTATTACCTACTCCTAATGGTGATGACGTCAGTTGGCTGTGTAAAC
The DNA here is from genome assembly GCA_955876795.1 of Eupithecia tripunctaria. Lineage (NCBI taxonomy): Eukaryota > Metazoa > Arthropoda > Insecta > Lepidoptera > Geometridae > Eupithecia > Eupithecia tripunctaria. Next base: position 4,312,748 of record OY041613.1, on the reverse strand, counting down.
AAATGCGCTACCGTATGTTTGATTTATGATAAGTACTTGTTTTACACAGCCGTATCACGAAATATTATGGCGTCTAGTATTTCATAGTGTTACATTAAAAACACAAAAAAATTGAATTGAATTATAACATTTATTTTGTTGTTCTAAGAACGAAAAGTAATATTTTCCGACTGTTTTTTGCGTAAGCTATACCAATAATATATTTTTAGTTTTTTTTTCGGTTCGAGTAAATTACCCTATCGGTGAAGACTTTAACTGTCTCTGACTGCACTGCCTGCCGTTTTTCTATTAGATTTTAAGTATACTTTTTGCAGAAGACATTGCTTCGTCATTAGTACCTAACCTATGCCTTAAAAATGAAGAACCCTTGAACTAACCACATTCAGAATTAGATACTTATGTATAAGAATCTTGATCAATGTGACTTACAGTAACCTAAGCGAGCTCAGGTCAAGCAAACAAACACACTGTATCATTATCACCTTTATTCGGCCGCAGCCCACGGGTATTGCATCGAGTTTGGTGCGTTGAATCACTATGACGTCATGCACCCTCCTGGGCCAAATGTCATGCCCACTCCCACGTGCTCTGACATAGTGTCACTAGAACGAGTCAGTTCCTACTTGGGTCAGTACTTAGTGATTTGTTTGGTTGGTAATATCTGCTAATACAGTCACCACCAAATAGCGTTGAGCGGATGTAGACTCCAAAATCTCGATATAGTGTCACTAGAAAGATCAAGTTCCTAGTTGGGTGAATTCTTAGTGATTTGTTTGGTTGGTAATATCTGCTAATACAGTCACCACCAAAAAAGCGTTGAGCGGAAGTAGACTCCAAAATCTCGATATAGTGTCACTAGAAAGATCAAGTTCCTAGTTGGGTCAATCCTTAGTACCTAATTTGTTTGATTGGTAATTTAATTATACTAAAATAATCACCGACAAAAAGGGTTGAGCATACACTCCAAAATCCCGTGGACGCTCAAAGTAATAGAGACCGCTAACCAAACCATTCCTAAGTTCGCTAAATCTTGCTATTCAGTAAGATTTCAAGCTAATCTTATCTACTGAACAGACTTATAGTAAGATACTTTTCGAAAAATTAGTTTGTCCTTTTAGCTTGAGTCTCAACAAGTTTTTTATTATTTATAACAAATTATGAAACATAAATTATTACTTTAAACTTACTACTTTTTATATTTAATTGAGACAAGGTTCAATAGCTATACTTAGATAAGGACGGCGCCCCAATTTTATGGCTGTGGATTGAAGAAACTTATTTTTATTCCGTAAAAACAAAATCTTACGTTTATCACCGTGCAATGGTTGATGGTTAATAACTAACAATTTTTTTGTCACTTGTAAAGTTTATCTCTTAACACCAAAACAACTGAATAAATAGAACAAATAGATACTACAAAGGTACAAACTTTTACTTACGATGAAAGCTTATACCAATGAGGTAAAATCCTACTGCGAATGATGAAGACTTATCTCTCTGGCTCACAGCTTTGGTCTTAGTTCAAAAGACCAGTTTGGAACACCTGAAAGCCAATTTAACAAAGGCCTCATCTTGATACACTTCTCTTCCGCAAAGTTTGTAGCAAGTTTATCAATTTCAATTATAGGGAGCCTCCCATTACCTCCGTACCTCGGTATTTCATTAACAGGTAAATTATCTTCATGGTACTGATTATCGTACCCACTAATACTGTATTACGTTCCGTATCCTGAGTGTGACCTGCCATACTGTTTACTGTTTTTTAGGGTTCCGTACCAAAAGGGTAAAACGGGACCCTATTACTAAGCCTCTGCTGTTCGTCTGTCTGTCCGTCTGTCACTCTGTATCTGTATATGTATCTCATATTTTTGTTGCCGCTATATCAACAAATAACAAAAATTAAATAATTTTAATAATTAAGGGGGGCAACGTCCTTATCATCTTGAGAACCAATCACCGAGGTTAAGCAACGTCGGGCGCGGTCAGTACTTGGATGGGTGACCGCGCCACGTTTACTTTTTGTTTTTTTATCTGAAGTGGCAGTTGGCCGGCCATATCTCGCGAAGAACCGACAACCGTTGGAGTAAGTGACCGCGACTCAGCAAACGTAGTGTAGAACGCGCTCCGACAGGTGGGATGACGATCTGCGAAAGACTGCAGACAGATGTTGGATGCGGCAAGCTGAAGATAGGGCGCTGTGGCGCTCATTAGGAGAGGCCTTTGTCCAGCAGTGGACTCATGTAGGCTGATGATGATACTCACAGCAGCGTATAAATAATAGGCACAAAACATTAACACTAAAGTAGTAGTTGACAACCATGCAAACAAAGTTACTGATTCAGCTGTATAAGTACATAAAACAATCGGTAAAATATATAGGTTCGATTATAGTCAAACCAGGAAAGGATCAATACATGTAAAACAAAACAACAGTTTTGACATTTCATTAAGAATGTCAACCGACCGGCCGCGGCCGTTCAATCCGCATCGGTAAATTGTCAGTAAAATGACGTGTAAACAAAGAACTGAGGCGATGGGCTCCTTGACATTACAGTGTCAAATGTCAAGCGGTCAGTGAACCTGCTTGTGATTCCTGATACAGTGCACTTACAGATTGTTTATTGAGTTTGAGCTTTTTTGTTCTGCGTCAAGTTTTGAAATCAGTGCGTCCTACCTGTCATGACCTACGGAGCTGAGACGTGGATACTCACGATAGGGTTGGTCCACCAGTTTAAAGTCGCTCAGCGAGCTATGGAAAGAGCTATGCTCGGAGTCTCTCTGAAGGATAGGATTCGTAACGAATACATCCAACAGAGAACCAAAGTTATCGACATAGCTCAAAGAATTAGCAAGCTGAAGTGGCAGTGGGCCGGCCATATTTCGCGAAGAACCGATAACCGCTGGGGTAAACGAGTTCTTGAGTTGAGACCGCGACTCGGAAAACGTAGTGTAGGACGCCCTTCGGCCAGGTGGGATGACGATCTGCGAAAGACTGCAGGCAGATGCTGGATGCGTCAAGCTGAAGACAGGGCGCTATGGCGCTCATTAGGGGAGGCCTATGTCCAGCAGTTTACTAGTATAGGCTGATGATGATGATGATGAAGTTTTGAAAAAAGATGGAGAGATATAAAAATATTGCTATAGTTAGGTACTCTGTTTAATTCATAATTCGAAAATTGCCTGAGGCATTAAAATAAAATAGCCTGAATCTATGATTTATGGCCAAATTACACAAACTATTTATTTTCACAAATATAGCACGTCGCCTGACAAAGTTTTAGCTAATATGAAATTATTCTAAAGAATTTACCTACTAAGCAATTACATAATTTGTTGAATCTTAAAAGCATTAAGAAAAGAATTTTGTTTAGCGGAAAAAATCGACGGAATTCTCTCGTTCGCTTTTGCAGAGATAGCTACGTGACATAAGTCTAAAATAGAAATCTGCTCAGACTTTTGTACAAATTTATAACTACATTCTTCTGACAATGTACCGTTCTATCCAATGGTTAGTAGGTAGTTACTAGTATGAAAGCACCAAGCATTTCCATTGTAAGTACAGGAGTCGATTGTTTCGGTATACTGGACGATATAATGTAGAAGCAAATATTCCTATTATGTTCCTATTGAGTTATTCCAGTGATGTCTTAATAATGTTGGAACGAGGCTGGTTCGTATGATGAACCTAGCAGATAATTCGTTTAGCATTCCAGATATTTCATTATCATAATATGTTTTACCTTTCGAGACCCGCAGGCTAAAAAGCCATCGAAAAAAATATATTAACCGCCCGACTCTATAAAGCGCCATCGCTTCTAGGCTCGTTATTTCTATTACAAATAAGCTTAAATTTTCTTGCGTTGTGGTCAACAGTTAATGACTTGAAGTTGTCAATGTAATCATACCAAAAGTAGAAGTAGTATGGTTTTCATTCAAATTCATAGCAAAATCACCCAAACTCACTGACCCCCAAGGCGCCTGCTGTCACGAACTAAAAACGCGTGGGTTCTAGACAGTTCTATTCGGTTTCAAATCCCGGGTTCAGAAAGATTAAGGGGTTGTAATCGCAGTTGAGTATAAACTACATAGAAGGACTGCTTTCTACAAAATCCACAGACTGAATTGGATGAGTTGATTCTTACGTTTTTCTTCTACATTAATATATGTATAGTTCTTTGGGACGTGAGCGTTCTCTCACTTCTTCTTTAGAAAACAACCGTATATCTTCTGATATATCATATATCCGTAAGCCAGTCTTTTTATTTTCTGTCGTGAGAAGTTTTGGTTGTAAATAGCGTAATAGTTTATTTCTTGAATTTTCAATCACTAATGATAACTCAATTGATCGAGAAGCAATCCTTGACCCGGTAATAAAACTTAATAAAACTAAATTCTAATTACACAACTTCCTACAGTAAAGTACACTACAAGCCGTTTATATTCAAATTACTATTGAGAACTAAAAACTGGTTCACCTTTTAAAAGCAAAGTTCAATTAAGCTTCCTAAATAAATCAGCACTTTAAATTTGCGGTAATTGTATTTTTAATCATGTTTAATCTGACCGTCGATTTCGGCATGTACATACTTTACATAGGTATGTGTAGGTATGAGGTGCTAAAAGCGGTTACATATAATTATTATATGTAATTATTATGCAGTTTTTACATAGGTATTTTGCAGAGCTGTGGTTTAAAAAGAACAGACTGTCATGTCATGTTATGACTGAATAAATTGAACGCTACGACATAGGTTGATGCGACGTTTTCATTGTTTTGGGATTATCTTTGACTGTTTTTTTACTTTTAAGTTAGTGTAATGAAATATTACACTAACTTAAAAGTAAAAAAACATGCCATGGTAGAAAACTAAAAAAATCAAATCCTTTAGATATCATGGGATATATTTGCAAGGATAGCAAAACTGAAAACCAATTTGCCAATTTGCTGCTGCACCACATACTGGTCACCTGCTTATTTAACTTTTACTGAATAACAATTAGTTTTTTCAATTGATGATTTTGTATTGTATTTAAATTTTGTTGTTAATTGATGTGTGTATATTGTGGTGGCAAATATAATATCGATGTCCATTCGATGTCTATGTCTAAGACAAAAAACCACGATGGACATTTAAATGTCTCATAATAATACTATATCCCTATATACTCTCAAATACCCACCCTGTATACTCTTAAATAAAATCTACGTCCATTGTACAGGTATCACACCGTTGTTATTTGCAACACAAGTAGATTATGTAAGAAAGAACAACAATTTATTGGCTAACATAGTGAAATATACAAAAGTAACAAAAAAATATTAAATATACATATAATAAGTGTTAATTCTATCGGAACCAAAAAGGTTCAGCCTCAGCTTGATTTTGCTCATCATAGATAGATAGATAGGCGTGGCGACGCGACCGGTGCCTCCCCTAAACGCTACAAAGAAGTAAACGAAGGTATTCCGGAGGAACGTTCTTACAAACAAATATTTGCGCATTATTCGATTGCTCAGAAGTTTTGCCTAACCTAAGCTCCAATCAAAATATTTTCATTTACTATTACGTTATACAACGCGAGAGATCACAGATTCCGTAACAAACAGTGTTTACAAACATGATTTTGTCATTGTTAGTGCCGAAATGTTAGCTCACGTATTGTTTGTTATGTCATTAGCAATGTTTTGGCATTGTTGAACTGATTACTGATTATGTCAATATGTTAGGCAAACAGAAGCAAATCTACTGTGGTTATCCACGAGACAATCATTGCTAAAACTAACAATAGTATATATAGGTACTAACAGCCGCACGTTAATGATTACTTAAAACTGTCACTCAGTAAATATTTCAATACAAAAACCTTTACTTAGTGACAGTTTAAGTAAGCATTAATGTCTCTGAGTGCGGCGCTAAGTGTACCAACCTATTGAGATGGCGCAAAATCGTAACTTTATCTTATTTAAAGTTATTTAGTATCTAAAAGTTTTATGCGGCACAATAAAGATTTAACTATATAAAAGATGCGAACGACTGTATGCGGGAAACTGATGACAGACGCTATGGCGCTCATACGGGGGATACCTATGTCCAGCAGTGGAACTGTAACCTAAAGATGTGTTATTATCATCATTGTCAGATCAAGGTTAAAGGCAGTTCTTTAAGCAAACAATACTGTCCGTTGTTATAAGAAAGGCTGATTAAAAACGTCAGAAATAGAAAGCTTGCAATCATTAACATTTTTCTCTCGATTTGCACACAATGAAACGGTGTCCTTCATAACTGAATACCAAAATTCTTGAACAAACGCTCCCTTCTATCAAAAACATGACATTTTAGATAGGTGAAGATGAAGGAACCGCTATAATATCAGTAAAAAGGTCCACCATAATCTATACCCAACGACCTCAAAACTCCTATAGGACTCTTATCCTGCCTGTCGGTAGTGGACCCATTTGACGGACACCTCATTATCCTAGCCTTTGTTTGTTACTGATAGTATTTCACATATAAAGTGCTTTCTATATCAACTGCTTTGATTTTGTTGGACATTTCCTTTTCTTCCAATAAGTACAATCAGAAATAGACTGTGACAGTAATGTCTTAGATTTATACAGTTATCATTATCATTGTGAATTTTGCACTTTATTTGACTTCTAATACAGGTGACTCAAGTTTTATTATTAAAGGAAATAATATTTATTAGTTTTGCATCAAAATAATGACGTTTCCTTATTCGGCTGCCAATGACCATAAAGTTAAATATTTTTGTCTGCATAGGGTCCAAGCATATGGTAATGGATGTAATCAAACAATTTACTAAATTATCAAAAGCTAGTTTTTGTGCAAATGCCATATTAGGATTAAAGGAAGGCCAACTAAACCAATTGTAGAGTTTAGAATCTGTAGTTTTATAGGTAACACAAGCTCTGCTTAGCTTGGGGCGAGAAGATGCTGTGTAGACTGTCCAGCGTTATTTATTTGTATATTAAATAGACCGTCGTTTACCAGAAGCTTTTCTTAAGTCCCTCATCCAAGGCCTTTATCCCATCAGATCTAACATCCATTAGTGTAATGACTACAGAGCGACTACACGCCGTGCTCGCAGAGAGGTAGATGACAAATGTCTTCATTATTCTACCCACACGTGGGTACAGAGTGGGCGATTGATTTGTTCAGATGCGGCACTCCTTACAGATACTATCCTTGAAATGACTGCAGTAAGGACCTTCAGTAAGGAAACTTTTCGTCTTTTTATCAGATCCTTGAAATCGCGTGAGCACAGAACACAAATAATAATAATAATATTAACTCTGAGCTGAGGTCCAAGAAAGAAATAAAATGCACGCCTACATTTCCCTTCTACTACCATTTTTTTTGTAATCTACTCACCCGAGTCGCGTTTCAATATCGGTCGAACGCAACTCAGATTTAGGCACGTTTCAAGTCGCGATATTTTTACCGCCGCTATCGGAAGCCCCACTCAAAACACCAGCAAACCGTCCATTCTAATCCCACATACTCTTTGTCCAGGTCACGCCCATATCGCCGCCCACACCAGAGCTAAAGGTTACCACCGATGCCCACAAGAGGCAACAATAACGAACATATGATCGAGCGGGTGACAAACGGCCTGAGGTCGTTCGCATCCATTTACCACTCTTTATTACCATAAAGGTGGACTCATTGTGTTAAATATAAATTGGGACGAAATATTTGGGAAAACCAGAAGATATTATTTTGGGTGTTAAACTAACAAAATCAATTTACGGTATTAATATCTGTAGGTGGTATAAATAAAAAATAATCACCTTATAAAATAAATATTAGGAATGTTGGATTGGAACCTAGTAATTTTGGGCGGGTGATACATCCCTGTCCCTTACAGCTCCAATCTGTTTTTACCTACTACTGCTGATCAAAGTATATGTAAAATAATAGGAAAATTTGAGAATCATATTTTAATTTAATTATCTCCGATGTGGCGCGGCGGGCGAAGATCCGCCTGCGACGCAAGAGGTCACGGGTTCGATTCCTACCTTGGGACAACTGTTTTTACGATCTACAAATTAATATTGGTTAAGGGTGTTTAGGATATTTTCTAAGTATAGTAAAAAATGCAAAAGTATAGTAAATATTCATTATTAAGTATATTAGTCATTTAATACCCATTCTAGTACAGAATTATAATATCTGGGCAAATATTATATTGTGCCATAACATAATCTTTGCTTAGCTCGGGGGTAGGATAGATGATGTGTGGATTGTCCGCAGCAGCATTATTTATTTATTTATTTTATTATTAAAGAGATGAGAGTAGCCACCGTTGTGTGATATTATATAATAAAAACCACTCTATGTTCTAATACATATGGATAACTAATAGCTTAGCATTGTGTTCGTATAGCACAAAAAATAAGACTTATCATCGATTTATCGACCAAGCAAGGCTGTTAGTAAGGCGGGATCACACGTGAATGAGATTATCTAACGAAATTATACTTGAATATTAAAATTGGGAGGCGGTTTAAATTTTTCAAAATAATAAAATTTGAAAACTGCAAACTTGACTTAATAATGTAATACTGTTGAGATAAAATAGAGTTAATACATAGTTTCGTAAAGCTTTCGTTTTATATAAACTCAACCTTAACAGCCAATAGTAGTTGACAGCCAATGTTGGCCTCCCTCTGATAAGTAAGTACCTAATTTTTTTCATGGGGGACTAATTCCCATAATCCCTAGCCCATAAGCTAGGCATGTGGGTTGAGGATTGCAGTCCGGTGGTAAATTCAATTTGTATAAGACGCTGCTGCCCGCCCCGGTATTTTAATAACATTTTTTTTCATATTAATTCTTGCTACAAAATAAAGAGTTTCGAAAAAGTTCGAAACACTAGCAAAAGCAAAAGTATATACTCTTCGAATATGCTGTATATTCAAACCCCCTTATTCATAATGGCGTCTGACTTATGTCAATAGAAGAAGACAGAGCGAGATTTAATAGTGTGCTCAGTTAGCAGACCATTATGAATAAGTGGGGAAGAGTAACTTTTGCAAAGCTAGCCAGCTCCAGTAAGCACTCAGCCTAAAACAAACGAGTGTCCATCAGCAAAAGGTCTAAAATCCGATCACTTTCTCGGATTAAACCTCAAATGTCAGTAGCTGTGACATTTTTATGCCAGCTGACATTTGGATGTGCTTATGAAACGTCAGATAGTATCGGCCAATTAGAGATTAATTTATAAAAGAAACCGTGGGATAACAATATGCGTATGGTAATGTTATGAGGGGATAATTAAGATGTTTGGACGTTTTTATGTTATGGACCTTTTTTGGTTTGAGTCTTAATCGTAAATATATCATGTAAAGATTCTTGATTAAGGTATTATACTAATTACTTTATCTGATCCATGAATCAATTGATTCATAAATAAAAAGCGGTCTGCACCAGGCAATTTTATACAAAAATTGTGATATATCGGAACTTGGTGGATGACTTATTTGCGGTGATAGGTAAGTATTTATAGTCGGTAGCATAGTTTTCATTCAATCTTAACGTAGCTAATGGCGTCTATTCAAATGTCGCCAAAACTAAACTAAGCTAATTTGACCGTACTAAAAATGTCGCTGTCCCTGTCATATCGATCAAAACAATAAGGATGGCATAATTTTTAGTCCTGTCAGATTAGTTTCTAGTCTTGTTTTGGCGACACCTGAATAGACACCAATCTCAATGTTGAGTTTTGACAGCGGGTTCAATAGGGTATATGCATGTGATTTCAAAATGGCTAAAAAAATATATACGTATTCTCTATTGATATAGAAACATATCTACATATTTATTTTTGCATTTTGAGATGTTTTTATTGTAGAATTTAACCATTGAAAAATTGATATTTTAAATCTCAATCGCAAAATTTCAAAACGCTACGCCATTGACTAGAGCGGACGTGACATCACTGTACTCATTTCTTCTTTTTTTATTCTGCTTGCTGCACCTTGATTTGACACTATTCTGCCCACTTGACATTTCGTATTGTCGATTATTTTCCTGAGATGATCACTACCGAGGTCGTCACCAAAGGTTTTAATCAAGTGTGTACGTCGACGTCACATAAACATGGCGCCAATATGGCAGCGTTTTTATCACCCGAAAATGATTGTAGTTTTGATTTGTTTTTTTTACCTTGTTAATACGAAATTCAGTGAGCGTCTTATCATTCCTCGGTTAAATAATGACCTAAAGAATCGATTAAAACAATAAAAAAAATCGATGCATATACCCTATTGTCTAAGGTTGAGTTGGAAAGAAAATGTTACACGTTCTGTAAAACGACCTGCACGCTGTGAACTGCCATCAACACAAATAAGGTTCGTAGTTAATCCGCTTACATCCGTAATGAATTCGTCAAACTACGATAGTTTTTATAATAGACTATACAAAGTTCACGGTTATTTTCAAGCTATTTAACATCTATTTCCGCTCAAAGTCACTCGTATCATCTGGTATCACACTTCCTAGTGCCACAACACACGCTCGCCTACAAGCTATTGTTTGTATGATAAGTGTCCGTACTTCCATTTGTTCTGAACTGAAGATTGGAAACGAGTCTTGTGGGTATTCGAATAGATTACGGTTATATTTAGAGCTTGTTGGTTAAATTAATGGTTCGAGTTACATTGGTCAGCTTTAAGCTTTATCATGAGCTGAACTTTGTTTTTCATATGATTTGTTTGACACATCATAACAGACTAAACTTTAAAATGCGAAAATTTGAATGGATGATGTTTGCTACCTATCGGATCTTGCTAATATTTCGTAAACATAATGCCTTCTACGGGGTTTTTCTAATGTACATCCGTTTTTCGTTGTTTTCCGTATTTACTCCGTGACGTCACGAAACGGCTCAGTCGGAAGATCAGCGTTGGTTGTACGACCAGCTCATGCTGAGACAGAGACCAATTTATAACTCTAACAAACTGTTTGTTTTCTTTTCTATGTTCTTCTTTTAAAATGTATGTGATTGAGTTAAAATAAAAATAAACATTTCTATTTTATAGTATACAGCTTTAAAAATATGCTTCTACAAAATATCTTCCGTTCTTATTCGGCAACAGTGGCTTGCGCACCATATTAAAAGAAATCTTATTTTTTAACCTTATTTGATTTATTTAAGTTCTTTCCGAGGCCGTTCCACTATATTTTAAACCTCAACCTTATTCACACGCTTAAAAGCACAAATCAACTTAATAAATAAAAATACATTGAGGAAGCAACATTCAGAAGCAAAACAGGCTTTTTGACCCTTCATTTTTGCAAACCGCTTTGTTTCGCCTTTCACTAGCTACTGTTTGCTCCAAATAAGTGGAACTTAATAACGTCGCATTAAAATCAATACCTTCATAAATAAATATCATTAACAGAGACCATTTTAGGTATAAATCAGGCAACCGGCTCCGAAAACGGTACTTCTTCTGCAAACCCGTACTGGAAAAATGGTTTGAATTGGGACAAAAGGCCCGGATCTATACGCGTCCAACCAATTGATTTTCCGGGTTACTCTGACGCGTCCGAGAAATAGCGTTCTCTCGACGAAACGTGGAGGATACGTGTCGTTTCTGCCTATTTTTTCAGGGCTCCGCGGTGCGTGTAATTACGAGGGTCCCGGCGACAACGTCTCAATTAAGTTTTAACAGATAACATTACCAGCAATATGTAAACCAAAAACGTCTACTCTATACAATCACAAAACTGACTGGGAATCATTTGCAAGGTACATGGAAAGCGAAGTGGACCTAAAAGTTAAACTCAAAACAGAAGAAGAAATAGAAGAGGCCACGTTCTACATAACGAACCTAATACAGATCGCTGCGTGGCGTACCACTCCGACTCTCAGCAACTTTGTTCCACAAAATAACATCCCACTAAAAATACGGCACAAGTTGGCGGAAAAGCGGAAACTACGACGGCAATGGCAAACAAGCAGAGCACAAGCAGATAGGTCAAAGTACAATAAAGCCTCTAGAGAGCTAAAAGAACTTATAAAAGAAAACCATAATGAAACTTTTCAACAAAAGCTACAAACTTTATCTACTACTAAGAAAGACAACTACTCTTTATGGAAAATAACAAAGGACTTCAAACGACCTCAAAATCACATTCCGCCAATAAGAAAAACCGCCGATAAACCGTGGGCCAAAAGCGAAAAAGAGAAAGCAGAGTTATTTGCTGAGCACTTAAGTGAAGTCTTTACTCCAAATGCGTCAAACATGAAAGATTTTGAAGACGATGTAGAAAGGTTATTAGTGAGTGATCAACAGCTATCACCTCCTCTGACACTAGTTACTCCCAGGGAACTAAAGAAACTGATCTGTAAACTGGAAAACAAAAAAGCACCAGGCTTCGATCTGATAACGGGAGAAATTCTTAAACATCTGCCAAAAAAACCAATAGTATTTCTAACAATGTTATTCAACGCGATAATACGAACACATCACTATCCAATGTTATGGAAGATCTCGACAATTTGTATGATGCCCAAACCCGGAAAACCACCAACTGAACCCGGCTCTTATAGACCCATAAGTTTACTTCCAGTCCTGTCGAAAATGTTCGAGAAAGTTCTACTGACCAGGCACCATTTTTGGATGAGAACAAGATTATACCAGATCACCAATTTGGGTTCCGGGAGAAACATGCCACAGTAGAGCAAGTGCACAGAGTGGTCCACAAAATAAGGCAATCCCTTGAGAAAAAAGAGTACTGTTCCGCTGTATTCATTGACATTCAACAAGCGTTTGACAAGGTCTGGCATAAGGGACTGCTATATAAGCTCAAAACACTGCTGCCAAACTCATTTTACATGACCTTGAAATCATACCTGGAACAACGAAAGTTCCTAGTAAAATATGAGGAAGAATTCTCAAGGCTTTGTCCCATTAAGGCTTCGGTACCGCAGGGATCAGTGCTAGGACCTGTTCTCTACTCCATATACACGGCAGACCTGCCCGAGACACCAGATATAGTGACAGCGACCTATGCAGACGATACTGCATGTCTTGCAAGCGATACCGACCCCAAAAAAGCATCTACTAAACTACAGGTCCAGTTGGATAAGATCGATAAGTGGCTCCAAAAATGGAGAATCAAGTCCAGCGTAACAAAGTCCACGCAGGTCACCTTCTCACTCAGAAAAGGGGATTGTGCTCCTGTTCACATGGAACAAGGAACCCTGCCAACCAGCAACGCGGTGAGATACCTAGGCCTGCACCTAGATAGACGACTGACATGGGCCAACCACATTAAAGCCAAGAGAACAGAAGCAAATATGCAATTCAAGAACTTCACATGGCTGTTAGGCCGGAAATCACGCTTATCACTTAATAACAAATTACTTGTGTACAAAGCTGTAATTAAACCCATCTGGACCTACGGAATAGAACTCTGGGGACCTGCTAGCAACTCCAACCTGGAGATACTACAGCGGTTTCAAAACATAGCACTTAGAACCATCTCCAGCGCACACTGGTTTGTGAGAAACTGCGAAGTACATGAATACCTAGAAATGCCGACCATAAGAGAAGAAGTAAACAACTACAGCAAAAAGTATAAAGACAGACTAAACGATCACAGCAACACATTAGCTAAAGATCTCCTTCAAGACAAAGACCACATAAAACGCCTCAAGAGATGGCACATACTGGAACTCGACCAGAGATGATGAAATGATCCAACATTAAGATGGTGCTATTCACTGGAATGGCCACCGAATATTCCACTAAAGACCGCATCTAATTATGGCTAGACAGCCGATTGTAGATACAAAAGGAAAAAAAAAAAAAAAAAAAGAGATAACATTACCGTGCAAAAGGTAATCAATGTTCTCTACGTAGCGTCCAGAGACATGGTAAAAGTACTTATAATGTTGGGTAGAATCTCATTCCGCTGTCATTAGCTCTCACGCGTCTCATTTAGCTGTGTGGTGCTTAGAATTCGCACCACTCCAACTCTTCCCGCGGCTGTCATAAGAGGCAACTAAGGGATATCCCCCTGGGGGCGAGCAGCAGCGCCCCCTGCAGAACAATTATAAAAAAAACGCAATATACTCCATGAGATGAACGCCTTCGCTTCGGAATGAGACCTCAACAGCCTGTATTGGTCCACTGCTGGATAGCTGTGGACCAATACAGGCTGTTGAGGTCTCATTCCGAAGCTAATTTATTTGACGTCTCCAATGTCAATAGTACAGTCGGCGCGATTGACGAAGAGTTTCCAGGACAATGCTGTGTGGACCATATTTGCCTGCTACGCACAAAAATTAGTATAAGTTAAGAATTCATTTAGTGAAGTTAAATATAGTGTTATGTAGTTTTTAGGTAATTAAACTTATTTTCTTTCTTTTTTTCTTTCAATGTGGCCGTATAGTAGTTATCTTTCTATCCATCTTATAAAGATAAAATATAGAGTATTGGTAGATAATCTACCTAAGCTCTTGCGTAAACGTGAATCCGTTCTTAGTATACATTTGTGTTACCTACCAATGTACATTGGAAATATCCTTGAGAATACTTATTCAACAAAGCCGGTCACTATTATAAAGAGGCATGATTTCATTGTTAGTTTGTTTGTATTGAATTGGCTCCGAAACTACTGAACCGATTATAAAAATTCTTTCACCATTAGAAAGCTTACTTTTCAGGGAGTGACGTAAACTATATTTTATCCCGGAATTCCCACGGAAACGGGAACTACGCGGGTGAAACCGCGAGGCGCTGCTAGTTATTTATTTATGCGACAAACACTTAGCGATAACATCGCCCCAGACAGAGTGAGTTTTATCTATAAGTTTCTCGTTTTATATTATATTAAGTTGTCTTGTAAACATTGATAGGTTTTCTTATAGAAGTCAACAATTACCCGCTTTTTATCCAAATTTGGTCCGAAGACCCATTGCTACTGTCAATGTTATTTAATACCCTCTCTGCTTACGTAAACATTGGTGGGAACTTTCGATAATTCTCCATAAAAGGATATCAAGAGCCAGGAAGGCGAGAAATGGATTAAATTGGAGTACCTAGATATTATTCGGACCAGAAAGATTAAGTAATCTTCTCCAATCGCGGGTTAAAATAAATCATTTGCCTAAATAAATCATCAGTCAGAAAAAACCTATCAGTTTAACTTCGAATATTAGCGAAAATTTTAAAAATCGTTGCTCAACCTAATATCATCATTTTTTTAGTTCTCGTTGTCGATTCTTAGGTTTTTAAATTCTTATTTATGATCACAAAAGTATCTACTTATCAGGCACAATACCAAAAAATATGTATGAAATAGATCAATAAATTTATTTATTATTTATTTTTATTTAATAAAAGAACATAAATTTGTAAATTAATCTAAATTTGACATGAAGTTTGACCTTTGATCCTTTTGACTTGGATAAGATTATATCATTCACATACCATATAATATGTATTTATGTGATATGAAAAAATAACCATAAGTAACCAAAACCAAAAACAGAAGATCCAAGAACCATAAACAACCATTCCAACTTATTGAAAGGCAGATATAGCAAGTATTTATGAATACAAAACGAAGCTTATTCTTCGACGCGACGACATCAGGCGATTGAATAAACAAAACCTATAAACCACCTTTCACCAGCATAAATATCTCGAATCATACCACCCAGGGACCACCACTTACCACCCCTATATACTACCTACTTGCAATCAGGTGCGATAGTCGCGTACACTGTCGGACATGGAATCAGGCACTTTTTGATGTGGTTAAAATTTTGGGTAACATTCCTATGAATCGATTTATATGATGCTATAAAAAAAAGGAAGATTTTACTAGAATTATGGTGGTAATGTGAAATTCATATCATATTAATTGTGTAATCGAAATTATTCGCATGTATATCGCGATTAGTTAGTTTGTTGTTTTTGACCAAAGCATTTGTTATATCTACTAGACGGTAGAGCTTAGAACTTTACCATTTATTGCGTATTGGCGAGTTTACGCATTATGGCTGTCTGAAAATGCTATAAACCTTGTGACTAAATATTTCTTCCGTTATTTCTAGAAGCTATTCCGGACTCCCTGGCAGACTAATAATAAACGGCACAGATACATTATGGGGGCCCGCCCACGCGCTATCAAGGCAAGGTGCAGAGCCTCTGGTCAACACATTACTTACGTAATGCGATCTTCGATCCCGACCTAGAACTGTGAACTCGACCGGCTATACGTTTTGCTATAAAATTATAAGTTACACCCATATGCTGTTCGACACAATTAAATAACTACCTAATAAAAAGCTTAATTAGGTTTTAAGCTATAAGCAAACGAAACATAATGAAAACACATCTTTCAAAATATTATGCTAGGTAATTTTGATATCCGTAAGTTTTGTTTTACCAAATAACAAATAATATTATATTCAAATAATAATCAACTTCCAAAGCTCTAAATTATCGACCTTTCCATTCCAAGCATATATAAACGCCATCTATTACCGTAACTCCGTAACTATCGCTATCACAAGCGCTCTAAACGAGCACATTTCATGGAACTTTATTTGTCCGCAAGTGTACCGCGTTTCATTGAGGATACGCAGATATAAATTGTTCTGTTGGCAGACGCCTACAGGTCGCAGTATAAGTGATAGTGCATTATCGAATAGAATCCGATATTGTCAGTGCAGTAGCTCGGAAAATGCCTGACTTATATGCAGATGGTGTAATCCGCGCACGATCAGAACGTGACGGAACCTTGTCAAAGTTAATATTTTAAGTCCTGTTCAGGTCTACGTGGTGTTCACTACAGAAGGGTAGTGGTATAGGCGGGTTGAAATTGTTCATTTCAACCCGGCTATACCTCTACCCCTCTGATTCTGCTCGGACAAGACTCGGATCGAGTGGACTCGCGGAAGTGGCTTCATACGATTATGCAGTACCTACCTGCTGCTTAGTATATAATTGTTTAACTATGTGTACTACTATGACTTTTCTGACTAGTACAATAACAAGTATCTTTTGTTCCAGTACATTATTCACCCTCTAGTCTCTATTCACCCTGCTTTACGGTATAAAAACGGGAAAATGAAAAAAAAAATCTAGTGCAATCCACGCGTTGTCAAAATGGCCATCCCATTTAGACAACTGAAGGACGTAGCCAACCGGCATTCGCTATGAAGCGAATCGAAAACAATTGAAAGATTCGTAGGGAAAAATTCAAAACAGATCACGTGACATATCTGAGGCTTATGTCAAACCCATACATTTTTGGATTTTTCTACTATCGCTTTCGACATCGATTGTTACATTGAGGCCCTACATTTGCTTTGACAAATCGCCGTTTCGAAGTAGTTCTATCCCATTCCGATCGCGCGCAGATTATAGTTATATTTATGAGAGCATTCATGTTTTCAATCTATCCAGAAAGCCATTGAATGTATTCTAATCAATAAATTAAAGGGTCCGTTTCTAATTGATATTGGAGAGTTTTCTGATATGGATAATTTAATTGATTTTCTCTTTCTGGCTAATGAAGTTTAGTTCATCTGGGTTTAGATAGAGATAGCGGTTTGGGTATTTCGAGAACTTGATACAAGCACCTCCACCTTGACAAACAAAAAATAATTGTTAGTAAAAAATATTGGGTGGCTACCCAATATTTTATCCATGTAACTTATGCTAATTTTTTTTATCCGTCTTTAAAAAAGGAGGAGGTTCTCAATTTGACTACTTTTTCCACAATGTACGTCATTTGGCATTGTCTTTTAAATTTAACCTGTCAAAAGTTTAATGTTATTACAAGTTATTACAATCCTTATAACACTAATTTTTAATTTATAAAAAGGTATTAAGGCGCATACCCGAGCCAATATGACAGTGATACCTATTTCATCATATTTTTACGTTCAAATAGGATTTTTTAAAAATCCTACGTTCGGTTTGTGGTATCTATTACCTATAAGCTATTTTTTAATACCTCTGTAATAATTTTATCTCATATAGTTTAGGAGATGCGAAAATAGAGTTTGTAGGTCAAAAAGCGCAATTTCGTATCTCTGCCTAAGCTTAACAAAATGAAACTATTACAGAGACATTAATAAATAACGTATAATAGATACCACAAACCAAACGATGGATTTTAAGACTTGCTGCGTTTAACGTATTATTAAGATAAAATAGTTGGGGGCGCCACTTTCACTGGTGTATGGGCCTTAAGATAAGCACTAATGCACTTTCACTATAATTATGACTACACTTACTCATAAGATTTAGTTCTTTTGAGCCTTCTTAGTTCTCACTATGTGTGTTGAGAATTTCGTGATTAACCCTTTACTTCGCAACGTGTCACAGCTGATACAGTCGAAACAAAAAAATATTGTGCAAAAACTATAAATGATTTCGTAATAATAACTTCACTTTATTATTAAATATACTAATGTCATCTAGTAAAAAAAATATGAAGACACTCATGCGCACTGATTTTCAATAAATTGCAAAAAGGCGCCTCCACGTCGAGCAGGTCACGTATGCTCGGTAAGTTTTTATTCGTAAAAGTAATAATCGGGAATATTTTAACAATTGAACGCTATAAACTGTTTGTTAGTAAGTGCATTCAACTAAAACATATGAAAATAGCATTTGATCATGTTGAGTTTCGATTTTATCAATACGAATTTGGATACGTATCTCCAGTAAGTAACACATTGTCCAACATACGGTAAAGTAGCTCTCGCTTTTTATGTATCTCAGGTGATACATTGTCCTACTGCTAACAAAATGGTCTGCTTGATTTTTGAAAGAAGTTTTAAACACTTTAACCCATTTGGTGGCCTTATATGTATGAAATCATAAATTATTCATATTAATAATTATATTCATATTTATTTATAGCATACATTTCCATTATAACATGGTTTTAGCTTAGATGGTAATTAGCTGAAAGGTACATGTACCCTGTAAAGGCGCAGCAATTTATCTAAAAATCATGACAATAGGGGAGTATAATAGTACATTGTTACCCAAGGGATGAGGTAACTTATTAGGTAAGTCCCGAGACGAGGCGCTAGTAGTAGTAATAGTTCGAGGGACTAAATAAGTTCATCCGAGGTAAACACTGTGCTTTTCGAATAGAAGGAAAGTAAAAGTAAATAAGTAGTAAATAGCTAAGTAAATAGGTAAGCGTAAACAAACTACAGATAGCTGAATCAGATGAACTCATTATAATACAAATCTCTGCTATACGGAAGTATAAACAAAGCTTGACAATAACTCTACAAAACCAAAGAAGATCAGATCGCCGCTGTCCCGCTTTATTTTTTCCCTAGGCTGAGACTGGTCTCTACCTATTGGTGGAATAGCTCTCGTCTCTAGAGATGGCATAATAACCATGGTAGAATATCGAGAACTATTATTCTACCATGGCTGGCTAGAGTGGCTGTATAGAAAATTCGAGACGTGACAGCTGTACCTACTCGTATTACTTTTCATCCAGCTTCCCAGGCAAATTCCGACCTACTCTCCGAGTATGAGTGATGAAAAATCTATTTATTTTTAGAAACAAGAAGTCGGAAAATATTATCCTTTTCATGTTGTGTTGATGTGATTTACAAATGCGCTTATCTATTTTGCTAGATTTATATATTCAGCAATGGTTTTGTGCGGTGGGATTTACCGGTGCGCTTATCATTATCAATAATTCATTTTTGTATACTAAAATCTACTGCTGACTTGGACTGCATCTCAGATCATGCCATCGTTCATCATACTATGCACAAACCAGTAGACCATAATGATGTATTTACGCCATTTGTTGAAGACAAGAAGACATAAAATGTTAACGAAATTTTCGGCCTGCAATTCAATATGATAATCAACTGCCTGTTTTGAATACTCTGTTGTATGAAAATATCAAAATTAACTTTTTTTGTTATTTAGAACCTAGACTTAGTACCAATTTATGGAAAAATACTACATTTTGTTGTTCTGCTATTTTTCTGTATGTCGCGCAATGTAACTTAGGTGATACATCCCATTTAATTGCTACTTCTCTACATGTTGCGCAATGTAACATCTCAGATACATACAATTTCCAAAAAAGTACAATAGTTGGATTTTTTTTAGTACTTTTGCTGTCGTCTTTGGTTACCATAGAAACATACTTTCACAAAAAAAACATAAAATCTATGAAAAAAAGTCTTGCTCGTTAAAGGGTTAAGTAAAATAAATACACACGTTAAAAACAAAGTAGAATCCATTTGCAATAACACAACCATTTTAAAAATAAACGACGTAAAACCAGGTACCTATAAGCAATTTGTACCCCTGAGTACTACATGGAACTGATAACAAAGGCGATAAGCCTTCAAACACGTTACACAGCTCTGCATGTTATAAACAAATGACCTGCAAGGCTTCTCTTGAAGTCATTGAAAGTTTTAAAGGATTACTCGTTTTATTACTAAAGTGTAAAGTGGCCTGTAGACGGTCAATTTTTACGGTATGGACCAAATGACCGGATGGTTGAAGCCATTGTCATTCGCAACTACTCGTACATGATGATTGGGCTAATTAAAGATCGCAAATGACGCAAACAATTGAACGTCTCTTTGAGCAATTGACAGATTTCGATATCATCTTCTACCATTTTTACTATAACAAAGCAAATGTGGGGATAAAATAGACGCATCGACGTAACATCATTCTTACCTTCCATTGAAAAGGTCAATCACGTACCACTTGATATCACCACTTGGGGCATTTTTTCACGCGATCATACTATAAGCTGTGCTTGCTATTCAGTAAAACGGAACTTTGAATTTGAAAACCTAACCGTACGTGCTAGTTACGCGCATTGTTAAAAGATAAAGATATGTATTTGAAAAAACATGTGTACAAGGAGGTAACAAATAATATGAGAGAAACAACATGCTTGACCGTTTACGGTATGAAAAAATAATTATTGTGTTAACATGTTGGTCGGACTGGATCGCCGATTTTTAACAAAGAAAATTACAATTAAAAGAGACTCAAAATAGAAAAAAGTTTTTTTATGAGCAACAGTATGCAAACAATCTTAAGCTAAATTCTTGTACCATCAATGTTTTAGATTTTTTGAAAACAAACCTGTTTTCCAAACCTCATTTGGTTTTTTACTATTGAACGTTTCTTTAAAAGCAGTTTTTTCATAAATAAAACAGAAGACACTTTCACACAACTTTACTTCGATCAGAATCGTGGAAAGCCAAGAATTAGGTTCTCACGTAAACTTTGACGATTGCTGTTTGTTATAATGAGATTCACCACAAAATCAACAAAACCGAACAATGAATTTGGTTGTTTAAGTTTGTTTTTGTAAATAATGATCATGATTGAGATTATGTAAATTATTCTCGTTTTATTTTGAAATAGGTAATACAAACTTAACCCCCCCCCCATAAATGTCCTTCCTATTCGTTAATTTAAAACTAGCATTGGCAGAATTGTATCAAACCACGTGAATCATGGTTTGCAGAGTAAATAAAAGAAGAAATCAAAGAAAAAGATCCACAAACTATGGCTATTTTGTAAGCCTATGATTACCACAGAATAAACAATCATTGTCCAGACAGCATCTAGTTTATAGCTGACTCCACAATAATTTGCACCTCAGAACTTGCGGACATTTTGAATTTCAAATCGCTGTATTTATACAACGATCATTATCGCGTATAGAGAAAGTCAAGTTATTGAATTGATCTAGAGATCAACTTGATTTCATCATTATTTAGCACTTGAGACTGACAATAATATAAAGTTCTGGATTAGCATTATTAATATCAAGATAAAATCATTTATTTTTCTTCACAAAGGGTCTCATACGATATATGTATGTATATCCGTCTAATTTAGTAGTTATAGTAGTGTGAACCTGTATTGTGAAGACTCGTGCCTGATGTTTATTTAATAAAACCTGTATACAGGTCACCAGGGCTTCACTCTACTAATGTCAAAATTTGAGCGACTTGAAGACGGATGTGAAACATAGTCAGATGTAACCCTTTTAAAAAATCTCCTTGAGCAAATCCCTAGCGAAAAATTTCGATACGAACGGTTACTAGTTCCATAACACAAGCTCTGCTTAGCTTGGCCTAGATAATGCTGTGTGGATTACCCATATTTTTTTATTTTGAAAAATCCATATATTAGAGCCAATAAATAATTGGCCAAAGGCGAGTCCATAATTATTACATAATACATTACATTTTCATCATTTTTTAGACTTTGTTTTACGTATCTAAATGTCTCCTAGTGAATAATGCTATTTGGTCAGATATTTCATTACTTTCAGCCTGAAATAAAACCATTTCCGTATGGTGTCCTTGAACTGGGCCAATGGGCTAAATGCTACATATTTTAGTTATTTATCTCCAGGTTTTATAACTTTGTAAGCAGTGGCTAGGTCTTCTTTTCACACTGTAAATGATTTCGAATGACTTGAGGAAGCTTTCCAAAACATTTTACATGGAGATGATGATAATGATGCTAGTCGCCACTTACTAGCCATCATCCGGGGCCGAGTTTCCTAACGGATGAAGAAGACGGTGATGAAAACAATGTCCCTCAAAACATGTTATAGCGTGATATTCCAGGGAGAATTGAAGTATTTGAGACCAGGGACGACGATGAGTGGGATAGCAGCGACAACGATGAACCATTGCAACAACGCATGGTCGCATGGGTAAAAACCATGACTTTGTGAGCCTTCTGGACAAAGTAAAAAGTTGGAGAGTAGCAAAACGACGAAAGGTAGACGTAAACATTCCATTTGTTTTCCAAAATAACAACAATTAAATGGGATGAGTTGATCAGGCTGACCAGTCTATTGCTCAGCAATACGAGGCAAAAAATGCTGGTGGGTCATTATGTCCCCACATCGTATATGTGTGTAGCTAATGCACGGCGTCTCCATATTATCATGTCCGATAAAAGGGACCAGCTCATGTTTCGCTGAGCTTTGGCCCTATTCTTTTCGGTGGCTGCAGGTTCTGAAAGATCAGATGGAAGACGGCGTGAACCTTCTTCAACGGTGCCTAGAATAAGCACTGATGGACTTGGGCACTTCCCCAGAAAACTACAGAGCCAGTTACGATTCGTCGATATGCCATAAAAAGCTCTTTGCCAATGCTAAAATTCCTTCGAAACATTGTGCATCGATAGAAGATGTCTTCTTGAAAAACACTACACTTAAGCCCATAGTCCTTGTTTAAGGACGGTGTTTTTTTAACTATAAGGAAGTTTTTTTTCCAAGTTTTTTTGTACAATATATTTGTCTAGCCTCTAATTAATACGAAAATAAAGTTATTTTCTAAATTCTACTGGTAGTTTGTATTTGGGTCCAAATGGGTTAATAGTTCTTATTTCCTAAGATCTCTTAATCGCTCCACTTCATACAATGCAATACCCGATAATCTAATTTTAAATGTCGTATCCACTAATACAGAGTTATAAAGGGTTACTACACTAGGATTAAGGCGATGTCGCACTGCGCCCACGCATGTCCCGTGTCGCGCGTAAATATGGCGGAATTGGATCTACCCGCAGTTATTTATCGTCGAGAAACTACTAGGGATGTCCACTGTCGGCTCTTGATTAATGAGCTTATCGATTTTAAAACAGGTTACAGGTTGCTCTAGGAAGTGTTGTGCGCTGAATTGTATGATTAATATTTAATGGAATTTTAGTGCGTTGTAGTTTTATTGGTTGTGTTCGAGATAAATGTTTTTTTGTGAACGAATTAAATTGTAATTTAAAATAATAAGTCGAAGATATTTTGTTAGTAGCTTTTAATCACTATGAGTTTCCATCCATTTAATCTGCACAAAAATATTACTTACTCTCAGTATATAAGACTAACAATGAAAGTTTCTTTCATTCAAGAAACGTGCCAGTTTCAATTTACTCCAGAAGAGATTTCTAATCTCGTTAATTTAAATACCCGACCAGAACTTAAGCAGTCCTGTAGCAGCAAACATGCAGATAGTACTTAGTAGGTACTAAAGACTTAATACTGGCTGAAACTGCTTATTACACCCATCTAAAGCCAGGTAGTTTATCGAGGACTCTTTAACTTAGTCTATGCGCAATGCAGTCATCGATACAAAACAGTTTAAGCAACAACCACCTGCATTCATCGATATAAAATCCAATAGACGGCGTCCATCACTAGTCACCTTCCGGAAAGGCGGCGCGGACGCACGTTCGAGTAATGCCCATGTAATAGACCTTTATTTGACGCTGTAAAGCCACATTACTGGTCTCTTAGAGGCCACATTACTAGTGCTCTAGAGGCCACGTAAAACTTTATGGCCTTCTGACTCTGCCATCGGATTTGAACGAGTTATTCCTGGATAAAGAGCAATATTGTGTTTTCCCACCTCATCAGCACTAATTCGTTCACTGCTGAACTTAAAACCCCCAAATATCCCCCTTGCTTTAGCTCTGGGCGACTTTATGACGAGTTGGGGACTGGATTGTTTGGGAAGTAGACAAAAGTTGAATTTAAGGAGTTCAAATGCAGGAAAAGATCAAGAAGATTTAGGAAGTTAATAATATGTTTGATTCCAGGATTAAAATTATCTGTAAGCCAAATTTCAGCCCGATCGTTTTTGTTGTTAGTTCTGGGGTGAATGGGTAACATCCAAACTTTCGCATATATAATATAAGTGTGATTTAAAAATGTCCTTGTTTTAAAATATCTCATATACAATGTCTACCTACACACGCCCGGAAGCAATACCTATTATAATGTAGATCGCGAACGATGACTTTAATGTCTTGACATTTGTTCACGTTTGACATTATGCTATCGCCTAATTATTTCACTGTGGGCGTTGGTTGTCAATGAAGCCGGTCTCATGATGGATACCTCTGAGCTTAGACCGGTTGGAGAACCATTTTGAATGTCAATTGATAAAAATATTGCTCTAGTTTTTACGGTGTTTATAAAAATAAGAATATTTAAGTTACACAGATTCACGATAATTTGGTACAATCCATTTTCAATCTACATAAATAGGTGCATGTACTCAATAACAACTAACCATTCACGAGTGTGAACCTTATGTCTGAGTAGACAAGAATGGATTGTACATGTACGCATAGTGAATGAAATATGAAATATATTAAAATCATTTTTGTAGAATTGGAAGATAATCTAAAACACTCCTATTGTACCCGAAAATAATGTTATTTCATTAATTCATATGTAGTATTTCATTAGTTCAATATAAAGATAAATTAAACGATAGTCACCACGCATGGCAGAAGGATTTTTTACATATATAAATTGTCATATTTTAGTGGAGCTATGTTTGTCAGCCTGCCAGAAAACCGCCAGAAAACCAGCGTTGCTCTACTTTTTTGTTGACCAACATTAAACTGAGACTGGACCTATTGGTTCACATGGTGGATAAATTATTTCCTATATCAGGTTTTTCTATGTTCCAATAAATATACTTTTTCTCTTATTTTTATAGCAGTAGTGATGCTAATAACCCTTCTTACGCAGTCTAGTAAAAATGAAAGCCCGTTCCTTCTCTTACGATATCTAGGTGTCTCTGAGTTGGTGGGATCTTTTTTTATGGATCTTCATTTGACCGCAGTCTTGGTAGATATGCCCTCCACTCGAACTAAGCGGTTTTCCTCCACCATCATTATTCGCACCGCTCAGGAATGGAACTCGTTTCCTGCTTCTGTTTTTCCGGTTATCTACAACCTGGGTATCTTCAAGACTAGGGTGAATAGGTACCTTCTAGATCTTCGTGATACTCCGTCGGACACAACTTTATTTTCCATCAGGTAAGATTGCGGTCAAACGAAGGTCTTTTGTTCGAAAAAAAAACATCTTAAAGAAAGTGCAAATGTAGCCGATGACGGTGTATTACGTACGAAGGATAAGAGACACCTTTTCAACATTTTCATAAAGAGACCCAGGTTGTAATTGTCTGGAAAACAAAAGCGGAAAGCAAGTTCTATGGCTAAGCGGTGCGGATAATGAAGGCGGAGTAAAACAGTACGAGGAGTCAGAGTCAGAGTCAAATCGTTTATTTCTTTAGTCTTACAAAATAAGCACTAAGACAACTAAATCATCATGAGGGGAAGGTTTATCCAACAAATATGGATGGTATTTCGCTGTGATCGATTCTTACGCCGCAATTTTATACCAAGCTTAGTAATCGATAAAAAAATCAAAACCACTGACCACCTGGTGAATATAGAACAGTTGATAAAAACCTTGTCTTTTTTTCTTTGCTTGACCTCGGTGTCGCCCAAAGGTGATCAGACAAAAAATGTAGATTACTTTGCATTCTGCCACCACAAATTCTAATTATAACGGACAAGATCAATTAGATTTATGATTAGCTTTCTTGATTTAGTTCTTGACATTTTATAATCAGTTGATTCGTTGATTAATTTGATTGTTGGAATTTAGTATCATTAAATTAATCAATGTCCTGAAATATCGTGAGTTTTTTGTTTTATCACCATCGTAAATAAAATATATGTATGTTAGATGCGATTATTCCTTTGAACATAACACTATATAAGATTCATTTGGCTATACATTCTATTGTTTGACAATTTACCAGCACAAAAAAGAACCATTTTTTTTATTAAGCTATTGCATAGCTTCTATCGCGGGCTTTGAGCGCGGGGACCGACCGAATGCAGAAATTCCGTAACGAAAAAACCTCACGCTCCCCACTCCGCCGGGCAAGGAGGTGTGGCTTGAAGGCCGTGCATCGTCTAACGTCCTTTCAGTTCGGCAGTCTTCGACACGGCGTTGTGTGCGTGCGATTAGACGTATTGTACGACTCTACGAAACTCGCACGAATCGAGACGAGCTGCTCCGAAATCGGACGAATACATAAGCAGCTGTTTATGAGAAAGTATATAGGTGTAACTATAGGTATTTATGTACAACAGTGAATAGCTGTACTTGTAAAATTCTTATCGGTCACCACGCTCAAAAAGTGTAACTTGAATTAATATCAAAGAAAAAGCAACACTGCATGAATAAAATAAATAAATAAAATTATAATTGCATAAGTTGATACAAAATGCTATGCAATAGCTTTACCGCGGCCCGAGTGTCACACGTCTTTTTTATTTTATTGTCAAAAAACACACCTAACGTGAGTTTTGTTTATTGTGGTGTTTTTTTTTGTTTTCCACGGTTCCAGGCTAAGAATCTTAAGATACCACATTACTGGTACCCTTGGAGGCTTCTTTACTAGTGTTTTAGCCACATAAACTTTATGGCAACTTTTGACTCTGATTTGAGTGAATTCCGGGATCAAATAGAGAATAAGCCGGTAAAATCTTAGTATTTTAAAACCCCTATCTTCGATTATTAAAAGTGTCCCAGATTCTTAAAAATCATAGTCACCTGGCCATTGTTAGTCGTATGTCATTCAGTTTTTATCAGTATGACTATACTAGATCAAGATGGCTGGTGGTCAATTTGTTTTTGTTCGAAATATTGAGTGGTACGGAGGTGGAATATATAAATGTATTCATACGAAATGATTATGGTAATCTTTTGTTTCAAAACTTTATCTCGAGCTTTCTAGTTTGTCTATGGTTTTGATATGCAAATATTGGGGTTTCATCGATCGAAGTAATGGTTGTTTATAAGCGACTTTATACAATAGAAAATGAGGGCTTTTTGAAAAAGAAAACCCTTATCATAGAACTCAATAGATAGCACAGATTTTTCGCGAACGAATAGAGGGTTGAGATGTTATGCCCAACAATGTTTACTCTATACAGGATGTATGCCATTTTAATTTAACGGTCCCAGTATCAGTTGGTCGAACAAATGCTTTTACGAAAAGGCTACACACACTTTTGATTAGCTTTGCAACCCGATGAAACGCGATTCACGTTGAATCGTATAAATTTTCAATGACCAGTGGGTCTACTCGGAAAACAGAATGGTCACTCACATGAGATAAAGTTTACATGGAAATGAATCTGAAACTTCGATTTTCGATTTTGGAGTAGATCCTGAAAATCACATTGTAAACACCCGACGACGTTGCGTAGCGTCGAGTCACAATAATGTGATTCATGCTATAGAAAAATGGTTCGATTAGATTCAACTCAACACGCATCACGTTGTCGAGTCGCATTGCGTTTCTATAGTGTATTTCCACCTTTAGATAATCCAAACTTATTAAAATTGAAAAATAATAGTTTCTTCGTTTCGCACCTAATATAACTTGCTCTATTTTTTATTATTTAACGTGAAATAGTTATTTCTCGTTTATGGTCCTCGATAAAAGCTGCATTACGTTCTGTGACATCTTTATAGTCACCATCTTAGTGTGTATTTAATTAGCTTTGACTTGCCTCGTAAAACGATTAGGAATTTATAGCTATGCAAATATCTGGGGAAAATATCTTTGCACCATTTCAGCAGGTAAAAATACTTTAGGTTTTATGGTAGCTTTGATTCCCATGACCGCAAAGTTTTATTGAAATTGCGGACGATATACAAAGAAGTTATTAAAATCGGGCGAAATGTTAATTATAAATGGACATTGGACATATAAGTAATAATAAGCTTTTTAAATATCTTTTGTATAAGTTTATTATACTTGGTAGTTAAATATCTAGGATTCCACATCCTAGATAGGTAGTTTTGTAACTAAAGGAACTTCTTTTGTAAATGATTTCCAATGAATATTAATTGAAAACATTTCACGTTACGTTTATTATGTACGATCGCAGAAGTTCGCAAAAAAAATAGATTTTGCAGTTTTCATTCAACATTTCATTCCCCTCTAATCCATTTTCAAACTTGAATTTACGATATTTTCACTGCCCGTAAGCAATTATGATTTATGAGTCATTGGAGTTTTTATTTTAGTGGTCACCTTTACCTCTTTGTTTTCTATTGTTGGTGTAGCGCTGTTTCACACCACAGGTTTTTATGTCAAATTCATTTTTGCCGTGGGTATCAAATTTTGTAAAGATTTCATCCCTATATGTTTTTGATTAGATAAAATAACATGGATTCTAAAAGTTTTCGAATCGCTAAAAACTACATAAGTAGTTTGCTTAATCGCTGAAAGCAAACTATGTATAGTTTTGTTTAATTATGAGTTTGGTCAAAAATGCTAGAACAGTCTTTCGTGGTCGGACTGACCACCACCCATCGACTATTTACCTTTTCTGACTTTGATTTAGTACAACTACAAAATCGAAAGATAGAAATTACTTCAAAGCTAAAGTAAACGGAGTAATGTAAGAAATAATGTAAGATTATAGACAAGGAGCCCACGCGGTGTTACTCCACGTCATTACAGAAAATGTTTGACAGACTTACGGAAATGAAACTAGAGACGATATTACTTATTAACTATTAAGAAATAACGCTGTATATCTATGGAGTTAAATTAATTAAAACAGTACGGAACATTTTCCGTACTGTTTTAATTAATTTTGCTGTTATTGACAAGGCGAAATGCTTCTGTAACATGCTTTGCACTGACGGGAATCAGAAAGTGCTTCTATAATTTTCTCGATGATTTGTGATCATTTCTTGAATTAACATAATTTGTGGTAGGCATTTAAACGAGCTACTTAATAGGAATAAATTAGTGGTAATTCCTATTGGGATTTTCATTACGTGCATGACATCTTGTTGGGAAAAATGGTGCAAGATATTTGAAGATTGATTTCAAAAATAATTTGTTGGAAGTACTTCTTTCTCCTGCTCTCATCAGCAGATATACGTCCTGAGAAAATCCAAACAATAAGGGTTTTGTACCTACTTCATTATTAATTATGAATATACATTGTTTACTATATAGAAAATAAATTATCATAAAACTTTTCTAAATAGGTACAGAATAATTAATTTTCCGACTTAAATTTTTATAGTATAGTTTTTCATGGATCCCGTTGTCAGAACTGGACCAAATTATGTAAATGGGACCACACGGAAAGCACTAGCTTGCATATAAAAAAAGAATCATGAAAATTCCGATTTTCCAGCCAGTCAAAAGTTCTGAGGTAACAAACAACAACAACGAACAACACAAAAAAAAAATATCTGAAACTCGACGCCAAGCAAGTGAAATTTTATTATTTGTGTCGTAGTTTGTTTACATACATGCTAAATTTAAAATGGATATGGTATAATTTGTGTTGCACTAGCCCTGAAGATGTTCTTCGTTATGGGATGAAACGAAAATAAGGTTCGTAATTAACCCGCTTACATTCGTAATAAACTTGTTTATGATTAATATTCTAATATTTTATGTAAATTATGCCAAAGTATTTTTTCTTTAGACATAATATTATAAAGCGAAAACACATTAGAAATAATTTCAGAAATTATTAATTTTGTTTGTGTTCAAACAAAATCATTATATAGATAGTTAAGTTTAATTAAATTCAAAGTTTAATTAAATTCAAACCTACCGTTAAATCTTTTTCGTGTTAAAACAGTAAGCGGTATTATAATTGTCAACCGAGAGATGGTAATGTATCGAGAGCGGTCTCTTGTGTAAGCGGCATTATGGACCGGTTCAATGGTGTGTAATGTGTTTATGGCAGCTGGTGGAGACTTATTTAGAATATCATCATCAGCCTATATTAGTCCACTGGACATAGAAATGAGCGTATATAATTGCGTTAATAATTGCAAACAATGTATAGGTAGCTCAACTGACGACGACGACCACTGTGGCGCGGTGGGTGAAGGTCCGCCTGCGACGCAGGAGTTTGCGGGTTCGATTCCCGCCTCGGGACAAATATTTGTACGATCTGCAGATATTTGTTCAGGGCGTTCTGGATGTTTTCTATGTATAATAAAAAATATCTATCTATGTAGTGTATTGTATTATGTATATCAGTTATCTAGTACCCATAATACAAGCTCTGCTTAGCTTGGGGCTAGATAATGCTGTGTGAATTATCCAGCAAAAAAAAAAAAAAACTGATGAAATATTAGCCACATTGGCCCTATGTATGGCAATGCTGAGGGTATGGCGTACTTATTGACATTATCCAACAAAGTTTTGATATTCAAGGCAATTTGTATTCAGGCGATTTGTTTTAAGTCGATTGAAGACGGAATAACTTAAAATAAAACTTTTAAATCCATCATGTTTATTAATAATTAAGTTATTTACATAATTGGAAAGCTCAAAACTCAAATCATGGTAAATATATCGTTCTAAATAACTTTAGGAATAACTTATAGCAAAAAAAAATATTTAACTTAAGCTTTTCAATACCTTTTATCAAATTACTTCTTGTAGTTGTCGAAGGTGATAAAAACTATTGATAAGTTTATACCACTTTCGACAAGCAAAGTCGCGCGCGCGTTACGAAACCGCTCCAGTTCCATTGCTATCACATTGCGTGCGCGCATCGCGGGCATTGACCCCGCTATCTCGATCACAGCCTCCGACCGGCCGAAAGATGTCATCCAGGGGCGAATCGAGGTCATTACAGGTTAAGTGCCTAAGACCAAAAAATTAAAATAAAAGACTTTATGGTGCCTTGAAGAGCAAAAAAAGATGAAAGCTCGAAGGATAAATAATTTTTTGATTGGTTCATTTTATAATGTTACTAGTTTCTGCCCGGGATTTGCACGCGTTCTATGGAAACGTACAATGATTATTTTATATCTTAAAGAAACCTATTTATAGGTTAAAAGTAAGTAGTTTATTGGTTATAGAAGGTAAAGGTAAATATTTACATCTATGAATAAGTACAGGCGATCGCTTTCCGAAATTTGGCGTGAAGAAACAAAAACACACAAACATCCAAACGTTCGTACTTATAATATGAGTGTGATTTTAATAGGTACCTATTAAGTTGATACAATGTTAACGATAATAACGTACACGATTAGAGATGAAAAAAATGATTTTATAGCCATAAAACCACATCATGAACCTTTTTGATATTGGAAAAAAAGAGCAAAATTCTGTTGTCATAATGTCTCGAAGGATTTTATAGGTAGAAAAATAAAGCACATAGTAAGGTGGGTGGTGGACATGTAAAATATAAGACAAGAATATATCTTAAATTGATTGTTTTTTTAGATATTACTTGATTGCTAGTGTGGTTTTGAGAAAAAATATATTATAATATAATATTTTTAGCATTAACGCCATTGCTTTTTCCAGCTCAAAGTTTTTCGGTGCGATTATTTTTTTAGCCGGCAGCCTTAGCTTCCATAAATTGTAGATCATTTTAAAGAACTTGCTTTCTCTTGTGTCTTTTAGGTAACACTAAAAATCTTGTATCTCTAGTAAGCCTAAGTACACCCCTGCCTTAACCTTTAGCTCGCGGCGATCGGCATAAAAATAAAAGAATCAGTTAATAAAGTATTTTACCGTCGCGCTACCATCGCTACCGACGGTACCGGCGATACCGCAGGTGCATTGCCCTGCCCCGGCACGCCTTCCGCCCGCCCTGGACTCTATCATTATACTTACGTGGTTTTTTTGTCAAAATAGAACTTTCAATGAAAATGGAGTTAATTATTGGGTACGCCTATGTTTTGTAACTAACTAGGACTTTTTTAATATAGAGGTAAAAAGGATGGGCTAACCAATGGGTTCTTGAATCTTTTAAAAACAAAGATGCGTGATATAAGAAAATACCGTCAATTAAAGTGACAGAATGGGAACTTTTGTTTGTTTATGAAAAGAAATGTTGCCAAAAATAGACAAAAGTTTAAGTTTAGCTGGGTTACGTGCACATGTTTTTAAGGGATTTACGCATGTTGTGGCTAACCTGTAACTTAGAGAGAACTAGTTTTAAGTATTTTGTTTTATAATTTGTATTCCTTGTGTCATCTCTAGTTTGTTGCCCTAAATAAATAAATAAAAGCTTTTTTTTAAAGCACGAACAACGCTAACTTATGCTAGGTTAAAAACTCTGTGTTAGTTAGTACTTAGTTATGATATATAAAAAAACATGCTATAATAAATACTTAATAATACAGTTTAACGCATTCGTACAAAGCCTCACACAGAAGCTTAGAACAATAACAGAAACTCGGTTCAATAATAATTTCTTTTCTATCAGATTCAGCCCGTGTTTATAAACAAGGAGACAGGAGGCGGACATCAAGAACAGAAGAGACAGTGGAGTAGATCCAATCTGTGACGTACTTATATGGGTTTTGTGTAAGAGACTTTCTTCAAAAGCTTTGAAAATTTTGAAAAATTTACGAAAAACGCCAACCGCTGCCTTGACATGCGTTCTGGATGTTTTCTATGTATATTGGTCTACTTATGTAGTGTACTGTATTAAGCATATCAGTTATCTAGTACCCATAACACAAGCTCTGCTTAGCTTGGGGCTAGATAATGCTGTGTGAATTGTCCAACATTATTTATTTTTTATAACAAGATCAAACTCTCTACTATACAAATATATGTTAGTTCTAATATGTAATAATTAGACTAATAGACCTCTTAAGGCATTTGTACAAACCCTCCCACATAAGCTGAAGAATAATAACAAAAACTCAGTTCAATAATAATGTATCTTCTATCAGATGCAGACCGTGTTTATAAATAAGGAGACCGGAGGCATCAGGAACAGAGGAGACAGTGGAGTAGATCCGATCTGTGACGGACGCCTTCCTTACAAACTCATTACTGGATACCTTGACGGATTTAAGGGCAGGCTTTGACACCTTTATCTTATGAACTTAATCAGGCGACGTAGGGTCAGGTTTGTTTAAGGGAAGCTCAATGATTTGAGAGTTGAATAAGACTGAAATAAGATTTAAATATTTTTTTTATGTCCAGTGCATAATAATAAGTTTCTTCTAAGGATTAAAGCTTACAATTACAATCTAGCCACGTGGGCTAATTAATGGATAAGTAAAATTTAACTAAAATTGCTGTTATAGCTCAAATTAAGTTATATCAATGATTTATATAGTTATAATTGATTTTTAATTTTTAATCACTAGATTATAAATAAATACGTTTACGATTTATACCAATATGCACCAAATTCTACAAAAATACGCAATAATTCATTTGTTTTATTTTTTTATTATTTCAAAGTATTGTATTGATATAATAAGTATCTGCACATAGATTTAGATAGATAGATAACTATAGCTTTAGTGACAGTTACAGTTATGACAGTAAAATAGTTTGCCAATAAAAATCGAGTTTCTAGTTTAGCACGCTGCGCAATTAGCATACTAATTAAATAAATTAAGCTAGGAGAAAGGGAGCCGTCTTGAATTACTTACATAATTTGATAGGTTAGGCATGCGCTTACAAAGAGGACCGAAGGACACTGTCAAACATGTTTTTTTAAGTTTTTAGTAACATTTGATAAAAACCGGTGCACCCGAGCTGTGTGGTGCTGGCCTAGAATTTGCACCACCCCAACTCTTCCCATGGGTGTCGTGAGAGGCGACTAAGGGATATCCATCGGGGGGCGGGCAGCAGCACCCCCTGCAGAACAATTCTACCAACGAACTGCGATCCCCAACCCGCGTGGGGATTATGGGTATTATCTCCCATGAGAATTGAGATAAACAACAATGAGGGGCTTATCCCCTGATAAGCGCCTCATTGTTGTATTATTGCACAGCCTGTGTTGGTCTACTACTGGACACAGGCTTCCCCCTGGAAGCCTGCGTCCAGTGGCTTCCCTCTGGAAGCCTGCGTCCAGCAATGGACCAATACAGGCTGTTGAGGTTGAGGTTGAATGGCATCCAATTTAACGCTAAAATTGCAGTCTTATTTTTCCGTTCGTTCGTAGGTACCGCTTCAGCAGACATGAAGCTTTACGGACGATGCCTTGTAATCGGGTCTAGGCAGGCATTGATTTACTGCGATTATCTAAATATTTACATCTTATAGTTTATTGACTAGTTTATAAATTAATGTTTCATTTACATCGATAATGTGTATCAGGTAAATGGTAAGATAAAATTTTACCGTTATGCAAAACTTTGTCAGCTGATAAATAATTTTGAGCAAGTGGGGTCTTAAAGTAAGTAATATTTGTATGTTTGTATTTATTAACAATTATAACATTGGAAGTTATACAAGGCAAGTCATAGTTTATAAGTCACATTCAAGAAAATTTTAGTGTTTTCATGATAATATTAGTAATACACAATAATATTCCATTCATAATAATTCAGTTAATTCATTTCATTTCTATATCATTAACAGAGTCATTAATTTAACATTTCAATTACTTAAATCAATAAATTGCTACACATAAATTCAATAATACTATAAAATGCATGGCTTTCAGGAAAATTTTAATTTTATGTTTAAAATGATCAAAATTGTCAATGTCTGTGATGTTAATTGGTAGTTTATTATATAATTGTATTTTAATAGATTCTCCCTGGTTTTTACCTTCGCAAGACGTACCGTTGGTTTGACTAGTTTTTCCTTATTTCGTAGATTATAATTATGATAATTTACTAAGTAATTTATATTTGGAATTATGTGTGAAAACCCTAGGGGTAGCTTGGCTCTTCGGGTTTTCAAAACATTATCTGAGCGTCTGGTCGAAGCGACGCGTGACCCGAGAGCTGGTGAGTATATCAGTCATGTTTGATACCGTTTATCCTTAAGATCCTATGTACAACATGTTGCAATAAATATATTGAGTATTGAGTATTGAGTCATCAGCATTGCCATACAGCGGGGCAATGTAGCCAGCGTCGTAGGGTTTCTGTCTACGCTTCCTGGTATTGATATTAGTTGAACTACTAGTAGATTGTTTGCAACAGTCTGCAGTTAGCTCAGTTGTATCAATTGTAAATACTAGTTGTAATTTATTTCTTTTTTTGATTGTCATGTTATTTTTAATATAAAAAAGTGGAAAAATGTCAAGAATTTTTTTTTAATTTTTATTTACGAGTTATGAGTTTTCTTAAACTTATTGAAGAAATAAAACGCTTCGTTGCAAAGACAACGAAACCAAAAATATTTTGCAGAGACCTTACATAAGCCGTTTATATATAGGATGTTCTCTCTATTCCAGTAATTTTAGAGAGACCCAGGCATTCCAACTAGCTATCTGTCCGTTTACCCTGAGTAATGCAGATAATTTCCAAAGCTGTCCAAAACTCGCACTTTATTCGATGAGCTTAAGGTTGAAATTCCCATATATTCTAATTCTATTGTGCAAGTATGCGCATAATATTCCTGAGCGATTAGGGTTGATTCTTGAAAGATAATAATAATATCGTTTATTGAAAAAGATTAAGACTTCAAATAATTACATCGTTGGTCTCCGAACTACGATAAACCTGTATCTGAAAATATCTACGTGAGTATATAGAGACCTATCGAAAGTATTTTAACAATATTCACCAGTATTCTGAGCACTCTACCTTCTGGTGACTTTAAACTTTCTATAAATAGTAAAAGAAATAGTAATTTATTAATAAAGCTTCATCAAAAAGTAATAACCAAGACCAAAACTGACTATACTTAACAACGATTCATAATCAAAAATAGGCACAAATATATATTATTTCCTTAAATACAGTCAAGTGAGTTGTATTTAAAGAAATAATGTATATATGTGCCTATTTTTGATTATCGATAAGTTCAATAATATTAATAAATTATAATCTAGGTCAAAAATAGCTTATAATAGATACCACAAAATGGACGATAGATTTTTAAAATTTCCTGTATTAAACGTAATAATATGATATAATAGGTTTCGCTGTCATATTGGCTCGGGTATACGCCTCCCTCGTCTTGTGCCAACCCTACCCACAATTAATTGAATACATTTACTATGTGTGAATTGCCGTAGTGTCATTATCCTAGACTTTAACACCCCGCAATATGACATACACTCGGATAATACTTTCTATATGACATTAATTCCAACATCGCAACAGAATTAGTATTGTTTATTGCAATATAAGTCTCATTTACTCATAAGTTATATTTTATATTGTGTGTATTTTATTGTGAATTTATTGTTACGTTTCTGGTTTTGTTAGAATGCTTGTGCTAAAATGTTTGTGAAATTCCCTTTTGTGTTGTGAAATTGTTTGTTATAACAATGTGGAGTTTTCCATTTCATAAATTACACACTCACCTATGCCGTTCGGTGTGGCAGCAGGTCGATTTAGATGTTTTCGTGAGTGTATCACTCATAATATGAGAGCGCGGGAATGAAGAGTGCATATAAATAGGTAGAGAGCGCACTCACTTGGGCACTATAATTTGCCCTGCACGGATAGTCTTTGATGATACAGGCGACCCTGTGGCCGATGATTCGGCTAAGATGACATTTTCGTCATTTATGCCGCTTGGTTTTCTTTTTGATTCTTATTCATTATCAAAATGCGGCCTATAGGCGATGTAAATAGTAAGTGATGTCACGAAAACATTTGACCGGAAGATTTCTTATGAAAACTGGAGCTTACCTGAAACAAAAACGGTGTTGTTAGTTTTACTTCAAACAACATCCTAAGTATCAATAATCTGAAAATTAAACTTTGTGATTTTGTATTAGATCCAATATGAAGCCACAAGTTGTTTCGTCAAACCTTCTGAAACAATCGGGATAGCATTTTGCATGCATAAGTTTTAGGATTGGATTCACATG
The DNA here is from genome assembly GCA_955876795.1 of Eupithecia tripunctaria. NCBI lineage: Eukaryota > Metazoa > Arthropoda > Insecta > Lepidoptera > Geometridae > Eupithecia > Eupithecia tripunctaria. The sequence goes on along the minus strand of OY041613.1, from coordinate 4,275,079 downwards.
AAAGCTTTTTGTTATACAAGAAAAAACGGGCTTTTACTGCTAAAAACTATAAAAAAGGCTTTTTTCAAGATTTTGCTGGCTGCAAAATACCAGATCATAACAGAAAAATCTCAACGACATGAATACTATTATTTGACACGAAACAAGGTTTTTATGAACCACCTATATTTCCATTTTTTTATTACAAAGTGCAAGAACTTTATGTGCCTCTTAAAATCATGCATAAAACGTATATTTTCACTGTTCTGCTTTCGAAAACTTTTAATTACAGTACTCTCTTTTGTCATAATAAATTATTATTATTGAGCTATATAAACGTGTTTATAAAATTGGGATGAAAACAGCAAAAATTATAAAATCAGAAATGCAAATAACGTCCAAACCAGCACCAACTTGACAGTTTCATTAATAAATTAATTTTCCTAAGATTTATAACGGAAATAAAATGTCTCAAATAAACTGTAACCTGTCAAAATTCTTTAGTTTCCTTAATTTGAATCAATTAATAAAACCTTTTACAGCTTTGCGTTTCGCAACATCAAACGAAAATTATGCAAAGCATTGTAAGTTATAGTGATTGTTAACATGTCAACCTGTGTCAAAAAACATAAATTGTGACAAAAAGTGTCAGATGTCATAACGTGGGCCATTAGAGTAAAGCCAATTTTTCTGTCCATTTGTTTTTATGTGTGCATTGCTAACAAGGCCTACGCCACTAGCTGTAACTGTCAGAACAGATTTAATTTAATTTCTTTGTGTTCTGTTAAAATTTGATATATTTTCCGAAAACTAGAAACTGCAGACTTCGTTATTATTTTTAAGTGTAACTGTTTTTAAGTTTTACTGCACAATCAGTATCATCCCTCTAACAACACTTTTATGAAATGTCGTAATCATTTACTAAACTATATATTAAAATATTAATATGTACAAGAGGATAACAGCTGAATTAAGATCTTATGAAAGTCGATTAAAAGTGATTTCACCCATAGCATTACATACTTTAAAGTAAAGTCTATGTTCTTTCAAAAACGGTCTCAACTAATAATGCTGTGAACTAAACAAATAAGTAGGTGGCACTATAAAAGCGACTCCACACTATGTCGAAAGTCAAGCACCTGCTCTGCGGTCGCGATTAGGTGATCATTATTATAAAGGTGATTTTAGACTAGGTCGGAAAATTAATTATTGACAAAACAGGTTTGTGGATATCCAGAGAAATTGGAAAGGTAGGTGCGTCACATACGCTCCTAATCGGTCACAAGAACTTTCCATCAATAGTCCTTGCCAAATTTCGTTAAAATCTGTTGAGGCGTTTAGACGTAAAAGTGTAACAATCAAACTGATATACTGACTTACTTTTTAGTTACTATTAGTGTGAATTTCATTAAAAACAAAGTTAGAAAAAGATTATATTTATTATGTTATTCTAACACTGCACATAAATAACATTTCTACCATGTACCGTTAACATTTTAATTAAATAATGATGATAAAAGTGTTATAAATGTCAGATAGAGGTCAAATACATCCACAAATCAATTAATTTAACCAATTATAGCATATGACTGTGTCCAAAATAATTATATATTCATACATTTAATAATTACTTTTATGATTGAACCATCTTCATTAGCTACTGTGAGATAGACGGAAATTCCCACAGTGAAGTTGAAACTTGAACAGAATAGAATAAACTTCTTGAAAGAGAGAGTAATATCTCTGTCTTTCTAAGTTTGACTGTAAGAAAACCTCTTTTCAGAATTATGTTCGTCTCCAAAGTCTGTACAAAAAGAGAAGAGTCGTGGGAAGTAAGCTCGAGTACCAATTTGACAACTTTTCTTGCGGTGGCAACACTGCTCTGTCACAGCGCGGTACGACTAGTTCACCGTAACGCCAAAAGTGTTAGTTCACCGTTATGCCACGACTCTTCTCTTTTTGAACAGACTCTACTAAGAATATTTAATTTCCTAGATTGTTTTGTTTGTATATTTTGTGTTTGTGAAATGATCAACACACTCAGCGCCAAGCCTTGGGGGTCATGTTGTTTATCTATGATTTCCATTTACCCAAACAAAAGGACAATGAAATTCGAAAGGCGTTTTTAAATAACCAACCCTTACTCCAAAAACATGCATCTAACCAAAGCTTTATGTTTTACTCATATAATGTATAGAAAGTGTGCGTATAAAGGAAGAACAGTGTTCAAACTCATCTACTCGTATACTAAGATAGTAGCCTAGAACGCCAGTGTATCTGCTACTTTATAAAAGTAAATAAAAACTAAAGTAATCATTGTCTACATACGGGTGATTGTCTCTGGTAATAGCTGTTATTTGCAAGAGGACTACTGAAATTGGTCTAGCCGACACCAATAGTTTCAAAATATTACGTTTGATAACCGTAATTATTTTACCAGTGACCTGTGTTTTAATTTTGCAAGGTCCTATTAACTTACATGTTGATTCTAGTGTGTTTATCTTTTAGACACTTATGATTCTCCACCTATTATTGTGAAAAAATAACTTATTAACTAAGACTTTTAACAAATCTATCTAAAATCCATAACACAAGCTCTGCTTAGCTTCGGTCTAGATGATGTTGTGTAAAAGGTCTAGCATTACTTATTTATTTATTTTAAGAGTGCGCCATAACACCGCTACGAGATGGATTTCGAGCGGGATGACAAGATATGGTTTTCTCGCGAGTGAGAAGTACACGTGCACCGAATTTTCTATGTGCCAAAACTGTTTTACCTAATTACAAGTTAATGAAACAGCTAATCGAAAAATTAAAAGACATAACTACAGAAATACTTCTAGGTTTCTTACCCAAACTAAAACCGAAGAAAAAAAGTGTGCTGTTCCTGAGGTAAATAGCAAAATGTGTGCAATACATCTATATATCCAAAAAATAAACCAATCATCGTGGTTTTTGAAACACGTAATTTAAGATCGAAGTAAAATTTTCCTTAATATGAAAGATAACTTTCACAGATTCTGAGTTAAAACGATTTTGCAGTTCAATTTTGAAGTAAATTACTTATTTCTGATCAGTTGGTAAGATTTCGGTAAGACATCAACAAGCACGCTCGGTATACGCAGTACCTTACCGACCAATCAGATAATAGTCTAAAGAAATTGACAAATAATACGTTTGCTCTCAACATTTACGCTATAAAATTCTATTTAAATTTGATGTATCGAACGACAGCAACTACCTAAATGTAAAATTTTCTAAGTTTTACAAAGATTTAATAATTCAATATAACAATATATATAATTTAATAACCACGATAACATCTGAATTGACTGACCGATCTACGTAAAATATAAATATTTATTTGTTAATGAAAACTCACATTACTTAAATTCACCAGCTGCAATTCATAAAAGTACCTACTTGCTATCTTATGGTAAAAGAAAAAAATACTTTCAGTTCTATTCTTGAACAAGTAGCCGTAACATTGAAAGAATCCGTGACCAATTTAATAGTAGTGAATTTCTAACATTCTGGATTGAAGACAGAAACCATTAGATACTCGGCACAGTCAGCTGTACTAAAGTGCTCTAATTCAATACAATGTCGTTTTAAAAAGACACTCAACGTTTACTTCCAGTGTACCAATAAGCTACCTTTTGTATGAATATGCCCTTATTATGAAAGCAAAGATCCTTAGGGATAGAGGCTTACGCGGGTATCGTAAGAGTCCACTGAGGGATATCCACCGGGGGCGGGCAGGTAGCACCCCCTGCAGAACAATTATACTACCAAACTGCGATCCCGAACCCGCATGCACAGCGTGGGGATTATGGGCATTACCCTCCGTGAGATAAACGCCAATGAAGCGCTTATCAGGGGGAGGTCTGAGTCCAGCTGTGGACCAATACAGGCTATTGAGGTTGAAGTTGAGGCTTACAGGCTACTCGGACATATTAAAGACATATAGACCAAAAGAAATCCCTTGCTCAGCATCCCGTTCCTCGATTTCTGCATGAGTTACGATTTTCTAAAGCATAAAAAACAAGCATTACTCTAGTAAAAATCGATGACTATGTACAATTAGGTACAATTTCTTATATAAATATTACGGGCAGCCGTCCACATTTTCTCTACAATGCAATCACGATTTTTTTAAATTAATTTCTTCACGAACAGACTGGTCTGAGGGGGACCAGAATTATGTAGGACTCGATGCCTTGAAAAGGACGTAATACCCACTAAAACCTCGAACCTAGTGGATATTTGGCACTTGTTTTTATTGTTGGTCAAGCGTTTGGCCAACAACTCACGTAAGTAAGTGAAGATGTGGCCCAAGATGGAGCACGCTTTCCCAGAAGGAACTCATTCACTCTGGATTTGAAGACTTCAAGATCGTACTCTACGAGAAAACAGACAGAGGAAGCTCATTCCACACGTTGGCTGTGGATTATTATGCAAGTAAAGCAGAATTTTTTGGTTTGATACTGTGGCACAGTGTGCAAACAGATAAAAACTATTCTTATGACTGTGTTATGTTGACCAGGTACGGGTGGTACAGTTTCTCCCCCTGAAAACCCCTTTAAGAAGGAAAACTTGAATAAAAAAAAACTGTTTTCCCCGTCAGCTCGTCCTATGATGGGTATCAATCTTTCGTTATAAGAAACACTAAAATTATTGTAAACGCAATTTAGACATAACATGGATGTTTGTTACGACTGTACGTACGGCAAATCAAACGACAGAATATTAATCTATGCCTATAATAAATAACACAATAAAGGCTTGTCCACACTAATGTACGCGTTGGCGTTGCCTCGTTTGTGGATTATACACGGCTCATCGCGGGAATTCGCACGTGTAGCCTGCATCTGATATTAAAACTGGACAGAGCAATTTCAATCTTGTCTCTGTAGGTATAAAGGTTTATATTGCTCTTATTGATTAGATAATTAATTCCGTCACGATCGAAAGATATGATAGGGTTGATAGATCATCTGTCATGCGTATCGAGCACTCTGAGCGAGAATTGTATAAGTCAATATTAGAAAAAAAACGCAAAGTTCTAGTTAGATTTGCGTAAGTGCAATGTGTTTGGCCAAATCCAAAATTCTGGATAGGTACAGGTTCCGACATATTTCAAGGTTTTCTTCTATTTAGTTGTTTCTATTGACTCAAATGATGATTTCGCCGACAAACGTGTTAAGTAAGTACGTATAACGTTAACTCTTTAATTTGTATCAAGAGTTGGAACTGTGAAAGGATCTAGTGAGAAGAGATTAAGTAAAATAGCTGTTATTTTCGATACCAGTTACTAAACACTCGTGCTAGCATTATTATCCAGATCTCACATTCGTCGGGTAATTTTCAATTACTCCGCGTAAAACCGTACTTTATACGACAATACATCAGCGTCGTCACGATAACTATTTATCATGTTCGTGTGGAGACTGCACGACGGGCGACCGCCAAATTTGATTATCCTAAATTATACTTGTGACATTTTGTACATGCACTGACGATATAAAAAAAGCATAAAATATTAGGTGTTTATTCGTCGAAATAAAGATGTCAATAAACAGTCAGAAAACAATTATGTCGTTTTATACAGACACTAAGCGTAGGACGCTGTATTCAAAGGTTCAGCAGTTTACTACTGTCATAAAAGTTCAAATCGACATCCCTACTCCCAACCCTACAACATAATCCACACCTAATATCCAAGCGAATATCAATTCTAATCCACAGCAATAAATGTCACGAAAACGTAAAGAAGAAATTGCACATCTTGTAAATAGAGCAGCAAATAGAGCTGCGACGCGACGGTTGACAATCATCGATATCGATCTTTATTGCGGCATAAAGAAAGGCTTGAGCTTTGTCTGCTTTACGTAATAAATAAATTGCATGTTACCTATGTCACACGGAATAAAGCTGGCTAGTAAAAGTTAAGTAATAATTTCGTCTCGTGTCATTAATCCCTCGTAAACTTCGCTACGCATTTGCTCGCATACAACTTATTTATTTAGTGCATATTATACCCTGTCCACTTTCTATATTTTATGATCTAGAATGGGCATTACAAGAAACGTTAACACGGTAAAACGTAACTGTTCGCATGTCACAAGAATACGGAACAATCGTCGATTGAATTTACGGTGACAAATATCCGATAGCGATTCGATTACATCGGTTATTCGAGATGTTAGAATAATCGTATCGGTGTAAACAAAGATCTTCGCTATTAATAAAGCCATACGAGTGACCGGGTCGTAACTTGTCAAATTTACGCCGACCGTTAGGGCAGGGCATAAAAACCGATATAAATGCGTTTTTATCGATACTCGCAATCCACGGATCGTAACCTGCGGATAATTTCTTTATTTTCATAAGTGTCGATTTAGATTTTTTTTATTCTTTCATCGGCATCGCGAAATTACGGACTTTGTATATAATATTCCGTGGTTATTCTTTTAACGTTTTGCATTGAGTGATTCTTATAATAATTCTCGCCAGTTCGGTAGCGTTGTTTTATGTTAGTATAGGTGAAAGCAGTTCGTGCAATATGACGGTATCTGTAATTGAATCCGCACATTCTATTTCTTTAATTAGATGGTATTAACTGAACACGGTAAATTATTTTGCACTTACTACCTGAGTGCGTTTTTAGTAGGTAGCGATCGGGGGAGTAGAGCGGTTTTTTTTGGTTGTCTCAAAATAATATATTACTTGTGGCGTGCAAAATTATTTGAAAAAGTAAGGCACTTATAAGGAGGAGGCTTGCGTCTAGCTGTGGACACTCATCAATAATCTGCAGACCGTACAAACAAACGCATTTGTCCTGAGGAGGACATCAAACCCTGCATCGCAGGCGCACCTTCGCCCACCACGCCACAGAGGTCGTCATTATAAATCATAATATTATAATTGACCTCTAAAACTGTGTACGAATCTTATTTTTTGTAATCAGATTATTTTATGCCTTCAAAGTGAACCTTTCAGAACACTGATTGCCAACACCAATCAAAAAATTGCAGACGTCAATGTAGCTGGCGACACTTTCAAGTGATTTATCATCGCCGTAAACATTAACAAGGTGATAGGAAGCTAATTACCGAAAACGTCAGGCAGAGTATAAAGTTTTACTGCATGTAAAAATATCGTGAAAAATACATACGTTCTGTATGATTGATTTGAGGCGACATTTTGAGCAAGTAACTTAATTCACGTTAATCAGATTTTATTTTATGCGGGGCAATGCAGCAAGCTTCTTGGGTACACTTCCGACTGGTATTGATATGGATCGGTTGAGCTACTTGTAAATAGTTTGCATCAGTCTGCATTTAGCTCATTTGTTTCATCAATCTATTTCTATTGATTAATGTTATTTTACAATTTAGCGTTTATTGAAATGAATGTTTGCATTTAAGGTATTTCTTATTAACGCATTCACCGCCTGCCGTAAAATCGAGAAGCACGTCTGCGTCTTGGGCCATGAAAGTGTTAACGAATTCCTTCCCCTCCTTGTTGGAAGAACCTGCAGATGAAAGAAAGAAAGAAAGAAGAAAGAAAATACATTTCTTTGTTGTTGTTTTATTTTACAGATGGACAAATGGACATGCGTGGACCAATAAAGTGTTAACTGTCGTCGCAATCAAACCACATTTCTCGATAATTAAATAAAACTTTGAATAACGGAACAAAATTAGAGACTTGCTTTTCGTAATCTTTAATTCCCATTTTTTTTACTACAGTCATTTTACAAAAGTGCAGTAGAGTAGACATTGTGGTAAGTGTGCTCAGATTGTTTAGTTATTGAGTCGTATTTATTGTAGTTTCAATAAATAGTGCAAGTTTTTATTTTATCTGCAGTATAGAAGATAAAATACACAAGCATCCCCGCTGGGTTACCTGAGCAAAGCACTACACTATGGTCTAACTAGAGGTATAGTCTTCTTCGTATATTACTTTGACATCTAAATTCTGCCAATTACAGAGCTTTTTGTGTAACTACTTTATATGTAACTGCTTTATGAGACATAAGCCAAGAGCAACGAGACTTCTACATTAATTACCGGTTGCTTATACGGTGATAACCTGATCAAATGTCTGCCTAATCCAATCTTTAGTTCAATAATACTTTTGGCGAATCTATGTCAAATCAAATATCTCGTCAAACATTATTTTGACGACATTGAGGGTATGACGGCTGTGCGACTTTACTCAAAGTAGAGCTTTTTTTAATTAAACTAACTGATTTCACATGATGGTAAATAATGATGTATCACGAAGACGACGATATAAGACGACGACAAAGATAAGACACCTATCCAAACTTGTCGATAAAAACCTAATGGAGGCTCTGGTTCTAAAAATATTTCATCGTTTTTGTGAATAACTGGAAATATAATAAACAAAATTGCAACCCAGTAAGACTCTTTGGAAGTCTCAACAGCGACAAATGGAGACGTCCTCGTATCGCAAACGACGCCGAATTTACGCAAAGCATAAAAACTTATCAGAGTTTAATCGTCGCATAACTTTTATTGCTTTTAAGATATCATATCGCAGTGAAAAACGGGACCTCGGCTACCAAAACAATTTAAATTAAAGCAGACTAAGGGCCAGTTCATACCAAAGCGATGTTTATTTAGGAAAAAATAAAGAAATATAGCAATTATTATAAGTTTTGAAGTAGAGAATAAGATTTATATGCGTCACCGCGGGGATCGTTTTACTTACAAAACCAAAATAAACATCAACTTCGGTCCACAGTTTACGGAGAATTCTGCGAAAATACATATAAAACATACATACATACTGCCAAAAATGGGACATATTGTTTTCAAATTCGAATTAAAACAGTATCAATTATGATGTCCACGTATTTATGTAACTATTGGCTGTTTTTATGGAGTCTACGCGTTGAAGTCGCCGACACAACCCGGCGGGTCGTTGTGACATTTAATTTTACGAATTTTATAGAAACAAAATATAGGAACTATTTTTATTTGTCATAAAAACTACTACGAACAACTTATGGTTCCAAATAAGTAATTTTCATTTGTGTATGCCCAGCAGAGTCGGAGGCAAAATGGCCACTACTCAGCATAATCACAGTGTGTAGACGCCATAACAAAATATCTAATGACTCTTTTATATGTATATTCTACTATCTACCTTGTAAAAGGGGGTGCCCCTTTTACAAATCTACCAAATGGTCCGACTGGTTTCAAACCCACTTTATCTATAAAATGTTTGTTGGATTAGACGCTTGAAAATCAAAAGCTCCTTTTAAGAGATTAATTAATTAAGGGAACTGGATTAACATTTTTACTGTCACCAACATTCGTACCTGTTAATTTTTTTAATATTGTGTTTATTGTAGCATTAAATGACCTCTGTTAACCTTATTGGGAATGGCAAATATCCATGTACAGTTAATATTGAAGACTTGAGAAACAAGTTGATCTGAATAAGTTATTTTAAAAAGGCCAATGTTGACGAGAAAATCTTTATTTGACGATCGTTACGATTGCGAAATTTGAAGTGGTTCTTTTCGACAGTTTGAGTCTGACAAACGAGAGTTTTTTGTATTCTAGACAACAAAGTCCCCCGTTGATAAGTTGACAAAACACTGTCAGCTGCCTACAATATTCCTTAACTGAAATTTCGCACAAACCCGCCGGGCTTTGTCGGCGGGTTCAATGTATAGATACAATTTAGCTTACTCGCTAAACTTATATTCAGATACAACTATAGAGGTAGTGCTAGGCGCTTCAACAGTGGGATGTGCAATTTCTAAATGTTGGGACAATTCGATTTTACTAACCGAAAAGAGGACGTTCATCAAATCAAATCAAATCAAATCAAATAATATAATAATAATAATAATAATAATAGTTTATTTGCAAGAATACAAAATTATACAATGTCAGATCTTATAACTAATTTGAGTAAATGTATTCAGCCTGCATGCTAGGCGTGCAAATGTTATGCGAGTCATATTATTATAAGTAATTTTATATTAAATTAAATTATATTAGTCACAGTTCAAATTTCTAGATATTCGTTGACAGTATCAAAACATTTTTCAAGAAGCCATCCTCTTAACTTATTCCTAAATACATTTCCATTTAATTCTTTTACGTTGGAATATGTTCGGCTGTATGTGTAATTTTTTATGTTTATCCAAAGATTTCTTCGTCAATCATGGACTGATTTTGATGATTTTTTAGCTAATATCGAGAATAATCCTTAGATGAAAACAAAAATCCCGAAGAATCGTGGTACCGTAAAGTACTTTGTTCAAAAAATATGTATTTTGATTTTACGTTTTGATTAGTACTAGTCCCGGAAAACTTAAAACGGTAAATATATAAAATAATTCGAAGTCGGCTTGTAGTTTTTGTAACAATATAAAATAATATAAGCGGCGAATCCACGCGCAATATTAAAGTAGAACAGTTCTACTTTTATAGACCTAGCTCTATAAAAGTCAATAAATAAATCCACTAGATTATTCACAAGTATTTTATAAAATGTAGTCGAATACCTACAGAATGTTGCCGTTTAAATGATAATAACATTGTGGGCGGCCACGCGCCAACCACTCTACTCTATTTATTGTCTATGGAAAACCCGAACATTTTATATATTTCGTTGGTATATTGTTTTGTTAAAAGAGCATATTTTGATATAAAATTAAGAAGATAGTATCTCAATTGTTTAAATTGTAAATACTAGTTTTATATATTTCATTGTAATTTTATTTTTAATAAATTACCTATATCTAGTAAATGGAAAAAAAATGTTTAGAATAATATTAGTATTATTATATTACTTGCTGCGCCTCGAGATTTCGCATCCCACGGGAACTGATTTAAGGGATAAAAAGTAGCCTTTGTGTTATTATAGGCCTAGAACTACCTGTATGCAATTTCAGCCCGATCCGTTCAGTAGATTTTGCGTGAAAGCGCAACAAACATAGTTGTTTACAAACATTCGTGTTTATAATATCAGAAAGATATTCTTTTCTTAATTGTTTTAGGAAATTAAGAAGATTGCCAGCCTGGAAGCGAGATGCCTAGAGAGGTTGTATATTGTAGGACACATTACGTATCGTTGTATAGGTATATTTGCCATGAGAGTCCGTCATAAACAAAACTTTGAAACCATTTTTATACAATAAATATTTAACGGAGCCAAGGCAATGGCTTGAAAATTAATTACCCTTTACTTAGTTTGTGGCGTTTTGGATCCTCATTCAAGAATGCACTATTTTACCACACTCGTAGCACTAATAATATAAATGCAAAAGTTCGTCTGAATGAATAAATTGATAGATGGATTGTTGATGTTTATGATTTTTTCACGCCAAATTAGGTATTGCACTGATGGGGATGAAATTTTCTTTACTATATGATAACTTTTATCCTATAAATTAGTAACAGAGATAAAAGCCTAAACCGGGATAGAACCTGTAAACGATGACATAGAAACAATGCATGAGAAATCGTGGGTAGAAACTTTTTTATTTAAAACTAAATAAACAGTTGGTTTGATCTAATTGATAACGATCATTGATATCAATTCTAATGCAGGTGCTTACAGTTTATCGATCTCTTGAACTCAGCCAATCGATATTAATTTGAGCGTGTCCAATTTTGCAGTTCTGACTGCATCCCGCGTGGAACTATTATGTTAATGATTTCAACATTTAGAACGATATGTGGGGAAGAAAGAGGCAGCTGGTTTAATCCAGGTATTCTAGACCATCGTGAAATATTGCCACGTGGTCCTTGTCACTTTTTTGCCAAAAAAATATGACACTTTTTTGCGAAATTCCTTAGTTACGGATGATTCTTTAAGTGACTGGCTGATGATGTACCACGAAGGTATAAAAGAGACTCATGTTGTTTGCCGGAAAAAAACAGAAGCAGACAGAGAGTTCCGAACCTTAGCAGTACGTGATATTTTAGCGCGTGCTTTAAGGTTTGAAATACTACGAAACTTGTATTTTTTGATGATCGCATTCGTGCAAATGCGCTAAACAGATATTTATTTAATACCTGAGTATTTCTTATTATGAGAGGTTTAATTTTTCGACGCGTATTCCAATGCCATCCCGCCCAGAAGAACTAATTTTCTAGTTTCCTCAGTGCCTTTTCACACGTCCCGGATCAAAAAGTCAAAGATCTCAGCTGATCATTTCTTCACTGTGGCAATAATAACTAAGCACGGAGGTTGTATACTAATGCGCCCCAATAAGTTCATGACAGTGCCCGCTGATGCCCGGCCCTAGTTATACATAGCTTTATTATACGGACTTATACGCAATGTCATATAAATTAGTATCAGAGAATTGTAATATCAATAGCAAAGTCTCTTGGCCTCATCTTCGTCTAGGCAGTTCTAGACTTTTAAAGGAGGAAAGTGATACGGATTTCAGGGAAGCACAAAAAAACACTTATATTCGAATTTCCTCGTTCTAAGTGTACCTACTCACCCTACTCCTACTCGACAATATCAATATCACTGTTGCTCTCTTTAGTTTGGCAAAGGTTTTGGTTAAACAACAGGCAGACAGTTAGCAATGTGGTAGAATTTTTATGGAAGCACATAAACTCAAATGCTCAAATACAAAAGTATAACGTTTTTCATTAAATCCTTACTTAAAAACTAACAGCTGAATTGAGAACCACCTTCGATTTTAAAGTCAGTTAAAAATAACAAATGAAACAAAAAACAAATGCAAGAGGAACAAATTTAAAGCTAAGGTTTTGGAGGGAAAATTAGGGAAAGGAAACCCACTCGAACCCAGGCGGGAGCGCGTTTATGTCTTCCGAGGGCGTCGCCAACCGGCATTCGCTATAAAGGCTACTTCCCATTTGGTAAGCTTCCCATTTGGTAAACCTCAAACTGTACCTACTAAAAAGTTGCGTTTGGTAAACATTTTATATGTCATACATTCAGTCCCATTTCGTAAACATTTAAGTAATGACATGTATTGTTTCCCATTTGGTAAACTTTTAATTGAAATGGGTACAGTCAAGTAAAAAATCAAACACGAAACTGATGATAATATTGTCACATATATTTCAATAAAAAAAATTATAGAGTAATACAAGCAACTCGTGATAATTGGTTCAAACAAATTTCCAATGATATTTTTTCACTTTTGTAATCGCCGAGTAGATTGTTAATTCGTATATCATTTTGGATAGACTTTTTTCTTCTTTTTGATATAGTTTCTTCATTGTTATAAAATCTGAAAAAGAAAATTGTGTGAATTAAAGAATATTGTACGTATTTGACGACCCTGTTGGCGTAATGGTCACCATGCCGGACTGCCACGCAGATCCCGGGTTCAATTCCCGGTACGGTCAACATCTATGTGATGAGCAAAGTTGTTAGATGTGGTCTGGGTGTTGGATGTATGTATTTATATGAAGTATTTAAGTATGTATATGTAGTACATCAGTCTTGTTGGTATTAGTAGGTAACCATATCACAATCTAATAAATAACTTACCATGGTACTAACCGGCCGAGTGTGAAATATTATATTATATATTATTATATTATGTATTTATTACACGTATCGCCTAAAAATACAGTTTATTGTAAGAAAAAACAAAAGTACCTTTTCAGAAGATTTTCATAATGTACAATATTTCCTGCTATTGTTTCGAAAAATAAAAGAGTTGATGGCTTTTTTCCAATTTTGCAATTGAAACTCCGATTCCAAGATTCCATAAGGTTTGTCGTACGGTGTCTTTGTGCGTAGCAGCACCAAATATTCACCATATCTTCATTTTCCAACCACTGATTCACAAAGTAATCATTGAATTCCGTTAAAGCTTTTTCTTCAAAACTGTAACAAAATGAATTCGTTGAAGATTAGTAAAAATACTTAAAATAATACCTACATTATGATTTCTGACGCATAAAATAAAGTATGTAGCACCTTTCCAAAGCGGTGGTAGAAGAAAAATCCAGATCTAAACGCGTTCATTTAGATATTTACTGCAAAATTAATTTACCTTTGACTCATAACGTATAGCCAGCCATCGTTTATGTCCTCCCGTGGTAAATGTGCAAGAGCCATACATAGTTTGACGTGATTGTGAGATTCTTCATGTTGCAATAAGCCAAGAGATTTTGCCTTTCTTAATAGTGCTCTGCCAAAATGAACAAAACACCCTTTGACAATAATGTTTGGAAACGTCTTTTTTATTGCATTTATTGGACCTTTTTCGAAATCCAAGGTCATAATTTCTGCTGTCCACTCTGGTAAATGAGATTTTAGTTTGGAAAACAGCCTTTCATATGTAGTTTCTTCTTTATTTGTTAACACTGCGTAAAAAAATGGTACAATATTTGTTCCAGTTTCTGTACTTCCTATGTCTCCGTGTATAACGTAAAGTTGAAGAAACGGCTTTGCACAACATTTGAACGTTCCGTCTGCAAAGTAGTGACGGACTTCATTTAAATGTCCAATTGCGCTCTTTGAAGCAAACACAATAATTCTGTTTTCACCGTCGATCTCATCAAACAATAAATTGTCTTTAAAACGGTCAGGTACGACAATTTCTGTAGAGTTAGTGTGTTGAGATTTCTTGATGCCCAGTTGTCTATTTCTGTATCTATAAAAGCTGCTTTTAACTTTGTCAAAATTTGGTAATGCTTGTATAATTTCGTAACCATCATCTTTCAGCTTTTTAGTACAACTCCTGTATGTAGCTGGAATTGGCTTCAGATCGTCACACATGATTTTTTTACATTTTTCGATAGCTACTTTCACTTCATTTTTTTCAAAATTCGGAATGCAAGAATTGCAATGAGCAGTTTCTCTTAAAACATGGTTCCTATTCGAATTTAAAGTTACACTTGCCGAACACTCAGCTTTTCTATTTACACAGCGCCACCAACTTGAGTCCTTATTATTTTTCTGTTTATAATATTGATATCCACCACGTAATAAAATTTCACCGCCTCGTGCACTATTAACAATTTTTAATTTCACTGTACCACTAGAAGATCCCGCATCAGACATTGCAACGACCTTGCACTATGCATAACACGAGTAAACTGATAAGGAGAATCCTGTTTACAAATTGTAATGAAATTACGTGAACACCATTTATCTAGGCTTTATTCGACAAAGAAATGCAGTAGATAAATAAGTTTTGACATAATCGTTGACAAGGTTACCTAGGCAACTAACTACCTAATCTATGGTAGAAATGCACTATGATCTTATCCCAAAGAGTTCTCAAGTCATACCACCATGAACCCGCTCGGTGCTTCTTTTGCGGCACTTGGTATTTTGACAGACTTTATAACGTTTTTTTTACATGCTTCTTGATTAGCCGTTCTTTTTGACGATCGAGATTCTAACTCAAGACTTTGAAGCATTTCAAAACCAATATCTCATTTCAATAAGCATTTGACTCTGACTGTACCGCACTAAAATAATAATACAATCATGGTTTACCAAATGGGAATAAATGTATGAAGTAACAAATTGTTTACCAAACGCAACTTTTTAGTAGGTAAAGTTTGAGGTTTACCAAATGGGAAGCTTACCAAATGGGAAGTAGCCGCTATAAAGCTCATCTAAAACAATTGAAAGATTTGTAAAGAAAAAAAACGAAACAGATCACGTGACATATCTAAAGCACATGTCAAACTCAAACATTTTTGGACTTTTCTACTATCGTTTTAATTGCTAACTATCGCTAAATTGTTACATTGTCTAGCTCCACTGTAAGCAAACATTGATAAAGACATGAAAAAATAGGCTCGGTTTTTATCATACTAAATGCCACTCTTACAACTAAATGTAACTTACAAATATACAAAATTAATCACCAACTCTCTGTCTAACTATCAGATTTTCCCGAATTATTAGCGTCCGTCAGTATAAACACAAAATACAGGTTCCGTTCTCCCGAAATTATCAAGTTATTCTGCAACGAATGTGCCGTTTGTATAACGAAGTAGCTAAATCGAATAACATATATATCATATGATAATAACCATTGTAGATTTAAGCGGCGTTTAAGTTTTTTTTTCTAAGTAACAGTGTTTGTTAATGTCGTTTTTACGCTTTAGGGTAATTTAAATTATATTGCATGCAACATTATTTTTTCTATGTTCACATACGAGTAATTGATTTCAATCGTAAACAAAATTGTAAAAATTCTTTGCTTATTTTTAATTTGATTATTATCTGATTTGTAAATGAATAAATAAATAAATAAAGAGCATCAAAGTCAACCAAACCACGATTGAAAAGGTGCCCAAGTACGTGTATTCTATTATAAAAACTTTCTTAGTTTGAGGAATACGTTATGAATGTAAGCGGGTTTACTACGAACTTATGTAGTCATGGATCCTGCCGTCAATCCACGCCTGTAACTGCGTGTACATCCGTGACCACGATCGCTGTAACGCGGTAGAAACGTAGGGGAAATAATAACATAATAGGTACGCGATAAATAACCAATAAAATCATTAATGACGACTTAAATCCATTGCAAAGATCCTTTTATGGATAAACTAACTATAGTATAGTATACATGAAAGAGGAAGTCGCTATCATGTCATTTATAAGAGTAAAAGAGACCGCAATTAAAAGAGGATAGTGGAAAAAATTGCACCGACAAAAGCTAAACCCTTTAATTGACAATAAATTGAGTTCTTGTAAAAACCATCAAATTATTTGCGGGACAATTCTTTAGACGCTCTTACCGATCCCAGACAAAAGCCTGTTGCAAACTTAGCCCTTTCAATTAAAACACAATGGGTCATGTTATCAGGCATATGTCTCCTTCAAAGTTACGAATAAGAAAATCCTATTTTATAGGCAATTACTGAACAATACCCTCCTAAAGGGATGTCTGCCAGTCAAAACAATATTCAATATGCAACAGCGCCGCAATTAACGTCACGAGTTTTGACACTTCTTATGAGACTGGTATTACATCGGCGCGTAAGTAGATCCCTGAGATAACACAGCAGAAAAGTGAATTTAAACCTTCTCTCGAGAGACGTAAAGTCTTGTTACAGCAAACAAGCTTTATGACTGAAGATCAGTATCGGTTAGGATAACAATATATGTCTCTCAGTACTTGAAGTGGTTTGAATTTGTCTAAGGGTTGAAGTGACTGGGAGAAAGCTTTCGAGGTTTCCGATACGACCAACAGTTTACGGGGGTTTTATTTTGCTCCTTGAACAAATTTTCTCAAGAGGGATAACTGGATTTTTTTTAATTCCAGTTTTCCCTCTTGTCTCTTTCATCGCCCGTGATAACCCGTATGAAGGTGTTCTCGCTACCTACCTGCTCTGCCTGCGGTTCACCTGTTTGGTTTTAACCGACACTGGGCAGTGAATGGGTTAAGGGAATAACCCTGTTTTTCGATGTGGTTGTCAAATCAAAAATTCTTTATATCTATAAATACAATAAATGTACAATTAGAAAATATATCAAAGTTGGGGGCTTCATATAAACCTATCAAAGTTATGCCTGTTAAGCGAGACTTTGCTATTTATCAGGCGTAACTAAATTAAAAATTAATTTTATGAATTTTTAATTATGTATTCAATGTCTTTTAAATATATTGGAAATCATTTGCGCTGCTGATTTGCGGAGAAATACAAAATTCGAGTAATTAATTAAAGAGGAGAAAAAACATTGCCCAGCAGTGGGAATGTACCTACGGACTCAAAATATTAACAATAATAAACTACATATACGTTGGTGGTTAAAGCTTGCAACTGGGAGTTCAGTTAGCCAAGGAAGGAATTATCAGTTATGTAATATTTCAGTAAATACCTAAAGATATCTTGTAAATAAACTCATTTAAAGCCAAAGCTCAGCTCGAGAACATTGCCCATAGTTTATGTACACGTTAAAATTCCTATATAATAAATTCAACCTTATTGCGGTCGTTAGGTCTAAATTTTCTTAACAAATGAGTCCCCGGCGCCTAAGAAGAGAATCAATCAATAATACATGAACAGACCTTGCGAAATAATTACATGGACAAAACCTGCAAAATAATGCATGAACAAAACCTGCAATAGAAAGCAGGATGAGCTCAGCTTATTGTTTCCAATAAAATTTATTTGAAATTAATTTTCTTGAAGATACAGTCTAGACATATGAACATGGGTTTCTCGTAAAATGCTAAAAATATTACCTATTACTATTAGATACTTGCAAGTTATTGGTTTCTTACTTAGTTTCGTTCACACATAAATTGAATAGCTCGGCTGGCGCAAAGCGACTAAAGTGAAGTTAGTCGCGTATTTCATTGAAATACTTCTTCTTCTTATGGTGGCTCTCCACTACTGGAGGTTAGCCGTCAGCTCAGCGAATTTTTGTCGATCTTGTGCCAAGCGAAAAAGGTGTTCGACGCTGGCGATGTTCGTCCACTCTCGGATGTTTCTCAACCAAGACTTGAAATACACAATGCGCATATTTGAAATACACAATGTGCATATTGATGCACAAAATTTCGATGCTGTGTTCATTTCAAACTGTCATTGACACGGCCGGACATTTGTTACATGGTTTTTTTCTGTGAATTTATCCTATTTCGACAATATGTGGATTTAGAAACAATCTTATTCCAGGCTTGCTCACGTTCTTTCAAACTCAAACTCAAACTCAAACTCAAAAATGCTTTATTTCCATAAATACAATAAATGTACACTTAGAAAAGGTCAAATCATAGTAAAAAATACACTGACACGGAAATAAAGTGGTATTTTTGATTTCGATCGCTTCGGTATGTAGACTAAAGTAAAGAAACGACGAAGAAACCTTTAGCCTGTTAGTTGTTATTTTTCGAGTTGGAGCAAAATCCGTCCCAAGCTTTTTTATCATCTAGATAATCTGATATTTTATAGTAAGCCTTTTTGCATAATAAAGTTTTGACAATTTGTTTGAATTTATTTACTGATAATTTTTTCAGCTCAGTAGGGGTTTTGTTGTAGAAGCGTATACATTGCCCTTTAAAAGATACATTAATTTTATGCAGCCTAGTTGTGGGTACAGCGAGTTTATGTTTATTTCTAGTATTTACATTATGTATATCGCAATTTTTTGGGAAACTATTGATATTTTTATGAGTATACAACAAGTTTTCATAAATATATTGACTTGGTACTGTCATTATATTTATTTCTTTGAATTTATCACGTAGGGATTCTCTGGGACCCATTTTATAGATGGCACGAACAGCCCGCTTCTGCAGCACAAATATGGTGTTAATATCTGCAGCGTTCCCCCAAAGCAGTATACCATAAGACATAATACTATGGAAGTAGCTGAAATAAACTAGTCTAGATGTGTCCACGTCTGTGAGATCACGGATTTTTTTGACTGCATATGCTGCAGAACTAAGTCTCTTCGATAGCTTATCTATGTGTGGGCCCCATTGAAGTTTATTATCTAAGGTGATTCCTAAGAATACGGTACTTTCTATAATTTCTAACGATTCTCCATTTACGTTTACATCAGCCTTAACTTGTTTTACATTAGGTAGAGTAAATCTAATACATTTCGTTTTGGTTCCGTTAAGCAAAAGATTGTTGACACTAAACCAATGAACTACCTTTGAGATTGCATTGTTTACATCGTCGAAATTAGTGTTTTGTCGTTTCATTTTAAAAATTAATGAAGTATCATCAGCAAACAATACAATCTCGTGACTATTCTTGACAAGATGAGGCAGGTCGTTAATATAAACTAAAAATAGGAAAGGACCGAGGATAGATCCCTGCGGTACACCCATTGTAACTACAGACCCCGAAGACCGTTTCCCATTTATGTCAACTCTTTGTATCCTATCACTCAAATAAGATGTGAGAAGATCCAAGGAGGTGTTCCTTATTCCATAGTGATGTAGTTTCCTGATTAATGTTTCATGGTGTACGCAATCGAATGCTTTCGACAAGTCGCAAAAAATGCCTAAGGCATCTTGCGACTTCTCCCAAGCATCAAAAATATGCGATACTAACTCTATACCGGCATCAGTAGTTGACCTGCCGCGAGTAAACCCGAATTGCTTACTATGAAGCAGGTCATTGCAATTGAAATAACTGAGCAATTGATGTAAAATAAGTTTTTCAAAAACTTTGCTGAATGTTGGCAGTACTGATATTGGTCTAAAGTTAGTGGGGTCAGACCTACTACCTGATTTAAACAGTGGGATTATTTTGCTACATTTCATTAGATCAGGAAATACACCACAATCAATAGACTCATTAAATATAAAAGCTAGATCTGGTGCAATGGTATCAATCAAAGGTTTAATAATCTAACGGAAATGCCCCAGAGATCTGCAGTTTTCTTTATATTTAAAAGTTTAAAGACTTTTATAATATCTTTTTCATTAACGTGGTTGAAATTAAATTTATTTTCGCATTTAGGTACATTTTCTATCAGTAAAGACTCGGCAATTGCTTGAGAAGAATTTAGGGACTTTGTGGTAGAGATTGGAATGTCAGTAAAAAAGTTTTCAAAAGTTTTCAAAATTTCAGGATATAAAGCCATGATGTCAATCCAAGTCGACGTGTTTTTACGCCACAACTACCAAATTTCACTGGCAGCAATAAAAAATTCTCGATTAACCTCCAAACATTCGTACATCCAAACTTTTGCATTTATAAAGTGTGATGTAAACTATTTACTTTAAAAAGGTTCCTTCCCATTCCAATTGTACGTGGAATATGAATGCATTGTAGCATTAGTAGGAATTCATTCAACGATTGAAGTGGAAACTCCGAGGCTCTGGTTCATAAATATAAAACAGCCGTCAGTCTGTCCGTAACATCGACATCTGAGGGCGTAGCCAACCGACATTCGCTATGAAACGAATCGAAAACAATTGAAAGATTCATAGGGAAAAATTCGAAACAAATCACGTGACATATCTAAGGCATATGTCAAACCCATACATTTTTGGACTTTTCTACTATCATTTTCGTCATCGATTGTTACATTGTCTAAGCCCTCTGTCCTTTTACCAGTTCGCCTGCACCGTACAAAAGCTTTCTTATCAAATACTTGTGAAATAAAATGAATGTATGTAATGTATGTCGAATACTTGTGAAATCAATTTAAAAAGTTTATTCGGCACCGCACAAAACATGGTTAATTAGGAAAGACCGTAGTCTTTCCTAGGAATAAGCGATTTAATTTATGAGATGCTAACAATTAGACATAGGTACAATAATGATGCAAGTTAGTTAGGCATACCCATTATATATACATTACATAGCCTTGGCTAAATTTATTGTCCGCGTAACTTTTGCGCGTTTTTTCTCAAGTGTTTGCTAGATAAAACGCTACAGATATCACGAAGTACTTAATAATTAATCCATACTTTGTCATAATAACTTCATTCACAAATACAAAATGTTTATTTCATCAATAAAATTTTACATAGATTATAATCCGTGTTCGGAACATTCTTTTTAGTATAAAATACCTGTTTATGGACATTAGTGAAATATTTTTTATGTTTGAAATAAAGGTTTTAAGATCGTCAATTCAAAAAAGCAATGCTTTTTATGGCATAAGTTTAATTTTATCAATGCTTTATCTTAAAACTTAAGTGGAAATGGGCTGGGCACATCTCACGCCTCACTGATAAAAGATGGACCATACAGACTACAAAATGGAAGGGACCAGATGGCAAAAGAAATGTTGGCAGACCGTATAGACGGTGGGCTGATGACATAATCCAAATAGCAGGAAAAAGCTGGATGAGTCATACAAACGACAGACGTGGATGAAGATGGAGGAGGCCTTTACCCAAGAAGGGATCCAACTCTCAAAAGTGTAAATATAATAAGTACCTACTAACCTAAACCTAAGCATTAAATACTAACACATAATTTGTACATAATCATAAGAGTTGGAATAAATGGCTTTATTATTATTATTATTATTTATCTTTGTAAATAATAAAGGTTATAAAGCATTATACCTATCCATCTATCTATCTAATTGTCCTGGAGTTATTTTACATTAACAAAATTGTAAAGTATAGGTATATTCAATTGAATTCGTTTATTTCAGAAAACACAAAGTAAATTTTGAAACCAAAAATAAATTAAAGTGTCAATATTGGAGTTAGGTTTTTTTAAAAATAGATTGTGTGATTTAATACAAAGGTTTATATGTATAACACATCAGCATTGCACCCGTGCGAAGACGGGGCGGGTCACCAGTATAGAAATAAATTGAATATAAAATATAAACCAATTACGACCAAAAATATTAGTTTATGCAAACAAAAGCAAGCGGCTTACAGCGCAAAGATTAAAAAATCAGAAATTTACTACGTTTCTTTAGATTTAAGATTAAAATAACACACAGACAAAATCATTTTCTCCAACCAACCAAGCCTTTAGTAACAAGATTAAAGCCGGAAACACATTATTGACATGCCACGCGACTTGACGAGGCGCGATGCGTGTTGAGCTGAATCTAAGCGAATTTTTTTTCCACATTATTAACACCCGAAGCGACGAAACTTCGGGTGCTTACATGTGGTTCTTGGTTACAGAAAACTGATACGATAACATTCAACTCAACACGCATCGCGTAATGTCGAGTCACGTAGCTTTTCATTAGCGTGTGGAGCCCTTTACATTACTCTACAACAATTATTAGAAGATAATCACTTTATAAATCCCAATAATCATTTATCTTTTAACGAGATCGGAATTTCAAAGACTCGGTCATCTCGTCATGAACATTAAAGAACTATTGCCCAAAAAGCGTACACGAAAACAATAACGCCCAAATTGATCGGTACAAAAAACTTCACCGAAGTGCTAAAGACCGTAATTATTTTGATCAGGGAGCGTGAGAAAGTGTGTTTTGGAGGTGCCATCGGAATTATAGAATTAAGTTGTACGGTTTTTGGTAAGGGGGTACCGTTCACAAAACAGTCAAGCTCTGTCTTGAGTTAGAATCGGAAGTTTGAGTTAACACATTGATTGTATTTTTAGATTCTTATAGATAATGATGATCTATAAAAATAAAAAAATACAAATCTTTCTTCGTAAAAAAACAAAATATACTGACCGCGCCTGACGTTGCTTAACCTCGGTGATCGGTTCTCAAATTGATAAGGACGTTGCCCCCTTAATTATTAAACTTTTATTATTTGTTCTTATAGCGTCAACAGAAATACACATTATTGGTGAAAATTTCGACAATCTAGCTATCACCGTTCATGAGATACAGCCTGGTGACAGACGGGCAGACAGACAGACAGATAGCGGAGGCTTAGTAATAGGGTCCCGTTTTACCCTTTGGGTACGGAACCCTAAACTGTCAAAGGAATACGTCGCTTACTTACTTCTGGCAGGTTCTGGCTAGCTTAGGTGGTCCTATGCAACAAATGCTCTACGTCAGACAGAACATTTCGAAATACACACTAAATCCACATACGGCTGATCCACCAATTCAAAGTCGCTCAGTGATATATTGAAGAAGCTATGCTTAGAGATTCTCTGAACGATCGGATTCGTAACGAATACATCCGACGGAGAACAACAGTTATTGACATAGCTCAAAGAATTAGCAAACTGAAATGGCAGTGGGCCCACATGTCGCGAAGAACCGACCACCGCTGGGGTAAACGTGTGTTTGAGACTCTAACCTACCAGGTGAAATGACGATCTGAAGACTGCGGGCAGATGCTGGATGCGGCAAGCTGAAGACAGGGTGCTATAGCGTTCATTGGCCTATGTCCAGCCTATGTCCAGCCTATGTCCAGCAGTAGACTTATTTAGTCTAGGCATCAGCCTAGCTAGACTAATAGGTAATTGACCCTTTCAATACTAGTATTCAAAGGGTCAATTACTTGAAATTACTTGAAAAAAAATTGTGAATGCTAGCATTCACAGGGCAAGGCGATTCATGACTCTCAACTTCTTTTGCACATAATGTAATTACTTTTTCTTAATCATTAGCTATTGTTTCTTTTTATAAGGTAATAAAAATAATTTAATATAATTAGTTACGCAACTGTCGTTGTGTTCAAACTCAAGTAGTTTATTACGATTCTATTAGCGAATGTCTATTATTAGCTTTCTGTGACTATTTTAATTTCAATTGTTATTAGTGAAGCTGATGGCAATCCGAATTAAATAAATAAGTAATTCAATAAATAAGTGTACTGCTGGACGTCATATCTTCATCGTCATACGATGATGATGAGGAGGAAACAGGACATGAAAATCACACAAATCCAGGAGATTTAAATTAGGTACCCCGCTCATCAGAATCGACAGTGCCGTCTGTTGCAATTCTAACGAGGTTGTGGGTGGCAGCGTATTTCCATACGTCGGCCCGTGACGAACGGAATTTATAGATGATCTGGTTTTACAAATTCTGAACTAGAATTCTAGATGAGACCTGCGTGTTAGGTTTGAATAATGTTGGGTGGTATAACGGAGTTGGCCAGGGTCATCTTTGAAATATGTACATGCAGAAACTAGAGACTGAAAAGCAAGTAATCATGTGGAATCTGAGGTAAGGTGTGTTATGGAACTAAGTGCAGTAGGTTGGCGGCTTTTTTAACCCTGAAAAGTCTCTCGGCCATCTTATTTGTTTTAAAGTTTTAAGTTTTTTTTACTGAAGTTTGAGCTAATCAGTCCTTGGCATGTTAGCTCTTAATAATAACACCCTGTGTACACACAAAGAAAAAAGGTAATGCTGAAATAATTGTGTTAAAACTAACAAGTTATAATGTGAAAACTGAGGGAAGGTGCATTATGGAACCAAGTGCAGTAGCTTGGCGGTTTTTAACTCTGAAATTTACCATTATATATATATATATATATAATTTACCATTATATCTATATATATATATATATCCCGGGCATCTAAAATTTATTTTAAGGTTCTACGTTTTTTACCAAAGTTTGAGCTAATCAGTACTTGGCATGTTAGCCCTTACAAATTACACCCTGTATACATTCACAAAGAAAAAAGGCAATGCTAAAATAATTGTGTTAAAACAGATACGTGCTGGACAAAATTAAATGAATGTAAAATGTCAGAAGTAATAGATAATAAAATGCACTTATGTGATTAAATAAATGATAATGAACCTTGTTCGTGTGCACGCTAATCAAACATTAACTTAATTATTTTTTTAGTTCAATAAACTTAAAAGTAGGTCAAGTTTAGAGCAAAAACCAACCTTTAATGAAATATAGTTTTTGTCTTGTATCAACTTCAAATTAATTTTGTGTAACACTACACAATAATCTCGAGCTACGAACTTACGTATGTATTAAAATACGGATCCCTAAAATACTACGAAAATCAAAGACTTTTATTTTTATTTCTATAAGATCTAAATTACCTAGGTAGGTGATGTAGATCATAAAGAAAAATAAAACAACTACTTAGACCTTCGAATCACCACCTCTTTTTTACCCGAATACCAACGGAGGAGGGTGTCAGTCATCCTATGTTTGTACGTAGCCGATTTGGAAGTTTCCGCTTAGCGCACTATATGTACTTACTATAGATTTCAACAAATGAGGTACTCTATCGATTGAATCATCTCAATACCCTGGTGAAACGTCATTTTTAATTGAGTTTAAATTAAACAAAAATTTTGGTGAGTAATAAAAATAAAAAAAAGTAAAAATGTAATTCCTGAGAGCCCTTCAAAATTAGCTTACTAACTTAAAAAAGTAGTTACATACGAGTTTAAATTAAGCGCCATTGAATGAGTGACATAGTTGTTATCACTTACTCGTTTTTTCATAGAAAATGTATGGGAATTGTTTTTTTTAATTATTGCCAAAACTTACGATTTGATTCGGTATGTTACTTTGGGAAAAATGTTCCTGGTTGGAAATAGAGTCGATTAAGACCAACTTGTTTTTTTGAATCTTCTTTTGAAATGTCATATTTGGGCGAAACGTACTTTAAAAAAAAATACTGAAAATGTCAATATTTTTTTCTTCAAAATAAAACAGAAGGTTCCTAAGCACAAAACCTTCTAACTACAAAAGAAACGGTAGCTACCCTTAAGGGGCCAAAAATTTGCCCTGCCCTGTATATTTAAGCTCAATCGGTAAACGCCATAGCTGGGTATTAGTTTATAGTAAAATGAGTATTTATTCTGCGATTGATCAATAATTTTCAATCAATAAACCCTTGTGTTGAATAGCAATAAATTGAAAACTAAAGATTTCATAAATCACATAAAATATAATGTTGTTTATTATTATAAAACATCATGGTTATTAACACTAAAGTAACTTACAACGGGATATTAACCATGATTTGAGCTTTGAGCTTTCCAATATTTCGGCACAGTTTCACGCACCACGATCATGCAGTTATTCCGTGATCCTGGCATGACACTCAAAAATAGACGGGACATAGCTTATTATCTTTATATTCTTAAGATTATTAACAATGATGTTGACTGTCCTGAACTCCTTAGCAATTTACACCTCAATATACCACGTAAGCAGCTTAGACACAACCCCCTACTACATGTCCAACATGTTGGAACAAATTATAGACAAAATTCATATATAGTGCGAGCGAGTAGAACTTTTAATGAATTTAGCAGGATATTGAACATTGACCCTTTTAATACTAGCATTCACAGGGCAAGGCGATGCATGACTCTCAACTACTTTTGCACATGATGTAGTACCATTAGCTATTGTTTCTTTTTATAAATTGATTAAAATAATTTAATATAATTAGGTACGCAACTGTCGACGATACAATTTTTAGTGTTCACATTCACACTAGTTTATTACGATTCTATTAGCGAATGCCTATTATTAGCTTTCTGTGACTAATTTAATTTCTATTGTAATTAGTTAAGCTGATGGCAATCCGAATTACATAAATAAATAAATAAATAAATGAAACAAATATTGGAAAATAAATAAATAAATAAATAATGCTGGACTATTCACACAGCATTATCTAGCCCCAAGCTAAGCAGAGCTTGTGTTATAATAATAATATAATAAATAATAAATAATAATGCTGGACAATTCACACAGCATTATCTAGCCCCAAGCTAAGCATGGGTACTAGATAACTGATATACATAATACAATACACTACATGGACAGATATTTTTTTTTAATTATATATAGAAAACATCCAGAACGCCCTGAACAAATACCTGCAGATCGTACAAATATTTGTCCCGAGGCGGGAATCGAACCCGCAACCTCCTGCGTCGCAGGCGGACCTTCGCCCACCGCGCCACAGAGGTCGGAAAATATAATAAATATTGGAAAGCTCAAAGCTCAAATCATGATAAATATCCTGTTGTAAAGAGCTTTATATATTACTAGTTTCTTACCGCGGCTTCGCACGCGTTGTTCCCATGAAAACGTTTATAGGTATGTACCTAATTTCTATCACACGGAAACTAATTTATTTGATAAAAGTAGACTATGTTTTGATTCCAGGATCAGAATTATCTGTGTGCCTTGAGCCCGATCCGTTCAGTAGTTTTGGCGTGAAGAGGTATCTAATATCCACCATATGATCCACCATGATTTTGATACGAAAGTTATTTACAACAGGATATTTACCACGATTTGAGCTTTGAGCTTTCCAATATTTATTATATTTTCCAATATTAGTTTCATGCCAGGATCAAAAAAAAAACATGGTAAATAACCATGATTTTTTTCAATTTCTCGTTGTAAATAACTAGTATTAATAACCACGATGAAATTAAAAGTTTTATTGATTTTGATTTTCATTCATCCATAATTCCAAACTTTAGGTAGAAAAAGAAAACAACAAAAAATTATGGTTATTAATTTGGAACTAGTAGTTACTACTGAAACATTTATTAAGCTATCTAAAACAGATGAGAACTAGTATTTTTCCTAACTTAATAAATTGTGAACTTTTTTGTTAAGATCCGTGGAGCGAGAGCACTGGTGACCTGTAATACAGGTTTCATTGCCATTTTCAGTCTCTCACAAAACAGGTTAACATTAGAGTGGATCACTATTCTCTAAAATGTATACCTACTTATGTTCTGTCTATAAAATAAATATATTTGATTCTATTCTTATTCTTATTTATTTTTCTACAAACATAGGTAACCTTTGTATTTATAACTATCACTTAACCTTTGTGAGAAAGAAATGATTTATTATAATTATTATTATTATTATAACTTTCGCATTTATAATATTAGTCTTATTACGAGAAATGAGTATTTATTGACTACCGTCACCGGAAATAATTTTAATTACAAAGCTTTGTAGCGGTAACAAAAGCGGCAATAAAGCACTGCACATAAATCCATAATCCACTTTCTATACTTACGGAGTCTTAACAAATAAGTAGTAAACATATAAGTAATATTATATTATTGTATGTATTACCGGAAGTACGTCCGTACAATTATTACGGCGCATACACGAGTGAAAGTGGCGCCGCCACCTATTAATCTTTATTATTACGTACAACACAGGAAATTTAAAAAATCCATCTTACAGTTTGTGGTTTTTATAATAATTTATTTATTAATGCAATATAATCACAAAGTGATAAATCAAACTTTCCAGGAGAATAAAAACGGTTTCACTTCACTTTTATTAAAAACTAGCTGCACCCCGCGGCTTCGCCCCCGTGGAATTTATCTCACATCCCACGGGAACGGGATAAAAAATATCCTATGTCAGTCTCCTGGTTTTAAGCTACCTCCTGACCAATTTTCACCCAAGTCGCTTCAGCTGTTCTTGAGTTAAAAGTGTTGTAACAAACACGACTTTCTTTTATATATATAGATTTTGCTGAGTTACCTACATTATCGGTTTCAAGACAAACTTCTTATTTCGTAGCTCATCGTAGGCTGCTCGCTGAATAATTTTTGAATGGAAAGTCAGTTGTCGTTTGAGCTACGAAATAATTAAGTATTTGAATAATCACTTTAATGGAGGGTGCATGTAAATTTTTTGTCTACTAGTGGAAGAAGAAGAGGAGGTGGAGGTTTCGATACCTACCTACCCAAATATAATAATATATATAATAATGCTGGACAATTCACACAGCATTATCTAGCCCCAAGCTAAGCAGAGCTTGTGTTATGGGTACTAGATAACTGGTATACATAATACAATACACTACATAGATAGATATGTTTTTTTTATAACTAGAAAACATCCAGAACGCCCTGAACAAATAAATACCTGCAGATCGTACAAATATTTGTCCCGAGGCGGGAATCGAACCCGCAACCTCCTGCGTCGCAGGCGGACCTTCGCCCACCGCGCCACAGAGGTCGTCATAAATGAGGTAATGTTTGTAGTATTAGTATTGTATTTATATTAGTATTTTATGTATTGTATATTTTATTATATTATATATAGTAATATATTTAATATGTACATTGAAATTAAATGTATCCCCAGTTCAAGCACAAACCCATGTTTATATCTTTGTCTCTCTCTCCCAATATAGTTTGCTGGAAGAGAACTCTTATTAGGGTTAAGTTCGCCTTTGGCATTGTTTTTCTTTTAAATGTTTTACCATATTGTACTATTTTGTGCTAGGAATTAAGAATGTTTTTTAAAAATATCTTTAGCGTGGTAAATCCGGCACCAATTGATGCGGTCCGAGACGAAAATCTGATCATTCGCGGTTCAGCGCTCAGACTACGACACCAAAGGGGTTAATACACTTAAGGCGCTTCTAACCCCGTTATAAAAATAGGAACACAAAAATTGGACTTCTCAACAGCCAATATTGGACTCATTCAACAAGAATATTGTAACTAATGTAGCTAGGGAAAGCTTATTGCCAATTGTATTACATTTATTACATGGCACCCGCATGCCCAGCGTGGGGATTATGGGAATTGCCCTCGATGAGATGAACGCCAATGCAGGCTGTTGAGGTTGAGGTAATAACGTTTAAAGGCGGTCTTTATCCCATGGGTACTGATTTATGGGATAAAAAGTAGCCTATGTTTGATCCCAGGATTAGAGTTATCTGTAGGCAAAATTTCAACCAGATCCGTTCAGTAGTTTTGGCGTGAAGAGGTAACAAACATACATCCATCCATACAAACTTTCGCTGTACAATCCACACAATATTAACATCATCTAATCCCCGAGAAAAGCAGAGCTTGTGTTATGTAGGTACCTTCTAGATAAAGATAAATGATATACCTACTCCATACAATACAATACTTTTTTAAATTGTTATTTTACAAAGAAAATACTCAGAATACCCAGAACAAATATTTTCAGTCACCTTCGCCCGTCCCGACTCATGTTTTTTATAATTATAAGTTGGTATTACCAGGAGAAAAAAATAAAAAGCTGCTTCCTGATAAGATCGTGATTCCATTAGAATCCGAATCCGTGGGCTAGCTTTTCAAATAAATAAAGATTAGCTCAGTACCGTTAGCCCCGAGCGATTGAGAATCGATACAAAATTGCAGAGTTCTCGATCAAGATCTCGGTAAATCATTCGAAAATCGAAATCAATTTCTACTTTCGACCCGCATTTTCCGTGACAATGGTCAAATTTGAACGGAGAACGAGCGTTCTAAATTCAAATAGGTGTGTTCGGTGCACGCGCCGCGCCCGCGCCGTGTCTATGCCCGCGGGCTGTGTTCTCATTGGCTAGGCCAGGGCTGTCCGTAAGATGCTTTATGTAATAAACATACTTAATTAAACATTAATAAACATGTAAACATTGATGCTCTAGGCAGAATCTATCAATAAAACAGAGAGATCAGAATCTGATAATTAATTAGCAAATTATTATGAGGTTAATGTTGTTGATGTATTAGGGTCACAGACTTAAAAGCTCTTAGATGTGTTACGACATAATTACACGTACCATCCATGTCTGCGAAATATGATAAATCAACAAATTATATCATCCGCAACTAGGTATTCATCGCTGTAACGATAGTTCGAATCCTTGTTTTTATTGTTCTTTTACCTTATATAGAAAAAAAAGGAATTAAATATCTTTATCATATAGACAGAACTTAAGTAGGTATACATATTAGAGCAAGGAAAAAAAAGTGTACTTAGGTCCGTCTACGAAATTGGCAAATTATATTGAGAATATACATTTATGTTAAGAATACTATACCTTTCATAGAATTAACAACGTTTTGTTTATAAGACCTTTACATAAATAAATAAATATTATTATATTATTTTTACATATATATCGATAAGTAAGCACAACCCTAGAGCCCTAGATCGCCAGGTGCCAGTGTCGTGCGCCGCAGATCGTTCGTAAACTCGGCTGCTCGTCAATTGCGGGCAATTGCGGCTTTTTTCCGACGCCCATTAGAGCGAAGACACGCGAACCACAACACAAGCATCGATAAATATTATACAGTGTGTTACAACTCTAATTTTAAGGATGGTATCCGTTACTCATGAGATGGTTATCCAATTTATTGTTATTAATCATTTATTGTAATAAAATAATCCATAAAACATTATTAAAATTAAAAATTTAACATTATAAAATAAGTTAATGACTAATAAATAACAATAATGAAAAATCGCGTCACATTTTCTCAGTACCGAGATACGATTTATAACGGGATTTTTTATAATTTTTCATATTATATGCCTTTTTTAACCGACTTCAAAAAAAGGAGGAGGTTCTCATTTCGTCTGTTTTTTTATGTTTGTTACCTCAGAACTTTTGACTGGGTGGTCCGATTTGCATGATTCTTTTTATTTGAAAGCTGGTAATTATTAAAGTAGTTAGTAATTTTGCTCAGTTCTGACAACGGGATCCATTAAATTTATGAAAAAAACTGTAAAAATTTAAGTCGGTAGGTACTTATAGTTTTTCAAAACAAAATTAATTATAAACGATCGACTGTAAATTTTGCATTTTATTATTTACTATATCAATATAGTATTTCATCCTGCATTTGGCCCTGTCACGTGTTGAAATACCATCCATCTGATTATGAGAGTGAAATCAAAGAGTGCACCTGTATTTGCATGCACACTTGCACACTATAATGTACATTTACTGCGTAAATGTCTCACCTCACCTCAACAGCTTATATTGGTTCACTGCCCCTAACAAGCGCCATGTTGGCGTTTATCTAATGGGGGGTGATGCCCATAATCCCCATGCTGGTCATGTGGCTTGGGGATCGCAGTTTGGTGGTAGAATTGTTCTGCAGAGGGCGCTGCTGCTCGCCCACGGTGGATATCCCTTAGTCGCCTCTTACGACACCCATTGGAAAAGATACCCCATCGGTGCAAATTCTAAGCCCACACGGCTACAGAATAAATAAATGGCGCACATGGCGCCTCACTTGAAACTGTCACCGTGGTCGAAATCAGCTATAAGTTAAATTAAGAACATCACACTAATATTATAAATGCGAAAGTTTGTATGGATGGATGGATGTTTGTTACCTCTTCGCGACAAAACTTCTGAACGGATCTGGCTGAAATTTTGTACACATAATCCCGTAATCAAACATAGGCTTTTTATCCCATAAATCAGTTCCCGTGGGATAAAAATCACCTTCAAACGTTTCCTTAGGAACAACGCGTGCGAAACCGCGGGGCGCAGCTCATAAATAATCAACGCTGATATAGTCCTGACCAAAATTATGTTTAATTTCTAGAATTGAACTAAAAGTTTAACAGAAGGGGTGTCTGTCTAGTGTACCTATCTACCTATAGATGTCGCTGTCTGCACATTTCCCGATGTAGATCAGAGCAGGTAGAAAGCGGTGCCAATTACTCGGAGACCACCGACACTGCAGAATTGCGGATCGGAACGGAATATACCTGTCTTCATTTACTATGTTGCGATCTCTTTGCTCTTCTGTCTTATTCTATGTGATTTGTTAATTAATTTCAAATTTGGAGCAAAAGTTTAAAAAAAAATCTAAATTTGATGTGGGTATCCAATTCAGCGTTATATGAATATCATGAGCTACATGAAGATTGTCTGCAAGTGACTGCAGTTCGCTCAATTGTTTCAATTGTGTACTAGTTCTAATTTATTAATTTTCCTAATCAATAAAGAAGATCAAAAATATAAAATGTTGAGTAAGAAAATATAGTTATGTATTATTAATTCAACAGTTACACTTTAAGGTAAGTTACCGTTTAAAGTGTAACTGTGACATACCTGCTCGAACTTAGCAATAACATTTATTATTTTACTCAAAAAAAACTATCGTAATTTGGCGAATTCATTATGAATGTAAGCGGATTAATTATGAACCTAGTTTGTGTTGGAAGAACACCAACGTTTCATCCCTTAACGAGAGACTCCGAGCATAGCTCTTTCCATAGTTCGTTGAGTGACTTTGAACTGGTGGAACAACCCTTATGTAGAAAACATGCGTCACAATAACAGAAATTGCATAAATAACAAAACTAATGTATTTATTTTTCTAACAAGCTCGTGTGAGGTCATCATATAATAAAATAATCGATACAATAACCAAACGATCGATAACTCATGTTGAGTATCAGTTGCAATCGAATAATAATCGAATAATCAACTAATAGGACTAATCGAATAAATCAAATCGTTAGCGCAGCGGGAGAGCACATTCGGGTAGTGTCAATTCGATTCAGAATCGATTTGTTTACAAGTATATTGATGTCTGTATTCAAATGTCTGACTTAATGTTATGTATAATAGGATTATTTTGGGTTGTGCCCAAGATATTATTGTACCTAAGTATGTCTCTTTATTTTCCGAAAAAATAAACCCAAACAAAAAAAAAACATTTTTTTAGTATTTCTTAGCACACTGGCGATTTACGAGCGTTTCAAAGTAAAGCTAGTGCGTAGCGAGTACGCCGTGACGAGAACGCCGCGGGTGCGGGACGATTTCGCAGCGAGTGATCCGCGTTTTGAACACTGGCGTCGATGATACTCGTTGCTGACTACTTCTGCATCAGCCAATATTAGTCCACCGCTGGATATAGGCTTCTCTCAATGAAAGCCATTAGCGCCCTATCTTCAGCTAAAATAAATCGGCGTGCTCTCTTTGAAAACCCTCGCAAATCGTCAACCCGGTAAGGCTATGCTTCTTCTTACCTACGAAAAGGGCCTCTCTCTTTTCGATTCTCTCTTGTTTTTAACCGACTTCATAAAAAGAGGACGTTCTCAATTCAAATGTATTTTTTTATGTTTGTTACCTCAGAACTTTTGACTGCGTGGTCCGATTTTCATGATTCCTTTTTTATATGAAAGCTGATGCTTCCGTGTAGTCCTATTTTAATTTTGTTTAGTTCCGACGATGGGATCCATGAAAATCCATGAAAAATTGTAAAAATTTAAGTCGGTTTATAGTTTAATTATTTATTAAGTCTTCAGTTTTTATCTTTGATTAAGTTCAGCTTAGAATAATTACCGTAAAGCTCTCCGTTCACTTTTGTTAGGCCTTTAACTTAACTAATAGGTCCACTAATAAAGTGAAGTATTACTAAAACTAACAGCCAATTATTCAGGTTTATTTTACGAGTAATGCTATGTACCAGACCACCTATTTTTACTACCACTTACCTTCAACCTAATCATTAATGGATAGAGTAGCTTTTGGTTATTTTATAGGAACATCAACAGTTGTAGTAACTTAGATCCTATGGAAACGGTTAAAGGTAATTTCAATCCCTTGGGAACTGATTTATGGGATATAGATAAAAATAAAGACACATTTATTCCGCCAAAATAGGATAAAAAGAAGTCTATGTTTTATTCCAGGCTGAAAGCTATATTTATGACTACTATTTGTACTAGTTTCTTTAGAAAAACACTTGTTTCAACCGACTTCAAAAAAGGAAGAGGTTCTCAATTTGACTGTATTTATTTATTTTTTTATGTTTGTTACCTCAGAACTTTTGACTGGGTGATCCGATTTTGATGATTCTTTTTTATTTGAAAGTTGGTGCTTCCTTTGTAGTCCAAAAACGCAATTATTACGTTGACTATCCAGGTAGCCAGTGCACAATCTGCCTCATTTGACCGACTTCAAAAAGAAAGAGGTTCAATAGTGACTGTTTTTTTTAACCTCAGTACTTTTGACTGGGTGGTCCGATTTTCACGATTCTTTTTTATTTGAAAGCTGGTGCTTCCCGTGTGCTTTCAATTTGGTCCAGTTCTGACAATGGGATCCATATAATTGAAGTCGGTTTATACTTTTTTTTTAAACAAACTCAATTATTCCGTAATTTGCATAACAAAAGAATATCCGAACTACCGCCAACCCATTAATGCAGTTCATTAGGGAACCAGGAACTAAGGATTACTATTAAAATATTATTATTATTAAAATATGGCTCGTATACTTCGATTATGTCTACTACACCAATATACCTAGTTAAAATGGTAATGATGCAAATTTATTTCTCCATAACAGCTGAGCACAAAGGTAACGGCCACTTGTTAGGTTAACTAGTGATGGGATAATATCGATAAGTTATCTTCGATAGTTATTTCCATAATGTTATACAAATTATTTCGATGACTTAGATGAAATCTGATACGGTTAAGATAAACATTTCCTAAAATAAGCCGGTAAGTTATTTGCATAAATAGAAAAGATTTAAAACAACAGTAAAATAATTAGAAGTTTATATTGTTAATGGATTAATTTAGTTTTTTTGTGATTGATAAGTCTGATAACTACGTACTAAATGTCGCAATAAAATACTAAATACAGTTTTTATGCTAATACTAATTTTAGTCTCTTGATGATGTTGTAAATTAAAAAGATAAGAGTAGACTTTAAAATTGTCAAGTTAGAAAATTATGTGGGAAGTTTAGATCTTCCGTTATGATTTTTTCTGTCTTATCTGAGGAAGTTCTACTAAATATTTCATAGATAAAGTCATCATCATCATCATCCTATTTTAGTCTACTGGATATAGGCTTCCCCTTATGAGCGCCATAGCGCCCTGTCTTCAGGTTGATGCATACAGCATCTGCCTGGAATCTTCTTCGCAGATCGTCTTCCTACATCGCCGATAAGATATTATCTTATGAAAAAAATGCATACTATGTATATTAATATTATACATAGAAGGCATTTATTTAAAACTTATTATTGCATATTATATTATTCTAAAGCTGGACAAACGCCTTTCCTATTTGATTATTCTATCAAAAGGCTTGTAAATGAAAAGTGTGTTTTGTTTCAGGTTATCGCAGTCACTGCCCAGCATAACTCAAGGCCCTTAACACCGTAATTTGGGTGCTAAGAACTCTATGTGTGTACGGAAGACATTATTATTCTCGCTTAAGACATCGGATAATCTTCAAAGGGGAGAACGGGTATTCATTCCGGTCAAGTCCGGTTTTCTCCCTTGGATGATTTGAGGGAGAAATTGAATAGTAAGCACCTAACGCAATAAAAAGATTATATATACTATAGATATTTCTTATAATTCTTCTAAAGCAATATTCGATTGGTCTGAACTTCATCTTTTGTATTTTCGATACAAGGAACGCGATAAACACTCGATATAATTTACAAAACCAACATAATACAACAGTCTTCATCACGACTATCGATACATCATCCTCGACTCACCTACCGCACTGTACAACTCATTCATAAATCGACAAGACCGTTACATCCCTAGCAATATCGATTGTCTTACAAGTGATTTAAATATCGTATTTTATGGGGGTTCGCATTGGTTTGCGATGTTGCGGCCATCAGTCTAGAGTTATAGGCCGGCTTGTGGGAAATGTACCTGGGGAAATGGAGATTGAGAGGAAAATGTCGTCTTTTGTCAAAGGGTTTGTTAGTACCCAAGATTTAAATCGTTTGGTACGCCCTGATACCGAAAACAGTGGCATTTCTGTAATTTTAGAATTTTTTTAACATTTCTGACACTTTCTGTCAGTGTGGTTGACTTGACATTTTTGATCACTATACAAATTGTGGAGCAAATTTTTGGCCCCTTAAGGGTAGATACCGTTTCTTTTGTTGTCACAAGGTTTTGTTCTGAAGAACCTTCTATTTTATTTTAAAGATAAAATATTGCCATTTTTAGTTTTTTGAAAAAAAGTACGGTATGCTCAAAAAATGACATTTGTCCAAAAAAACAAGTTGGTATTATTCGACTCTATTTCCAACTAGGAACACTTTTCCCAAAGTAACATACCAAATCAAATCGTAAAAATTAATAAAAACAATTCTCACACATTTTCTATGAAAAAACAAGTGAAAACAACAATGTCACTCATTCAATGGTTCTTAATTTAAACTCGTATGTAACTACATTTTTAAGTTGGTAGGCTAATTTGAAGGCATCTCAGGAATTAAATCTTCCTACCTAAGTTGGGTTGGTACTAAGCCCCCTGGCCAGCAGGCAAGCGAGCGCGTGTGTGTAGGTTTAACAGGTTCTGACTCAGCTTGTTGCTCTACACAAAAACCTAGAGTTAGTAATTTGTGAAAGAACGCCGGTTTCAGTTAGATACCTATTTACACAAGGGTAAATAAATAAAGGTTGAAGAGACACATATTTTTTGATACTAATGTAGCAATATTGACTTGGAGATGCTTCCAGTTGGTAAAATAAAGTACCTAGGTACATAGGTATAAATCGGGTGTAATATTTTAAAGTAGCATAGAAACATAATTAATAAATGCATTATGTATTATGGTCATTTCTATACATTCAATAGAAAACTAAATCATAACATAAAGTTGTCTAAGCTACCAATCATTGACGGACTGGCGAAGCCACTCTGGGCCACCAACCTACGATCCATACTTTAACGTTACAAAATCGATCTGTCTATTACATTTTCAAGACTGGAGGAAAAATCAGATTTTATTAGGTGGGCCAAGGTCCGCCTGAAAAGTAGGAGGTTGCGGGTTCGATTCCCGCCTCGGGACAAATGTGTGTACGATTTGTTCAGGTTCAGTTCAGTTATCTAGTACCCATAACACAAGCTCTGCTTAGCTTGGGGCTAGATGATGCTGTGTGAATTGGCCAGCATTATGTATTTATTTATAAACGTATTTAGTGGGGCTAGATGATGCTGTGTGAATTGGCCAGCATTATGTATTTATTTATAAACGTATTTAGTGCCCTCCCTTCGCGCGGCGGTGGTGCGGTTCGCAAGAGCGCGCGCCCTAATTTTTTTCTGTAAAATAGACCCCTGTTTAACCGCAATCTCACCTGATGGAAAGCGAAGATGCGCCCGACGGTGTATCACGAAGGTCTAGAAGAGACCTATTCACTGTTGGCTTTGGGTAAGAAGTGAGTTCCATTCCTGAGCGGTGCGAATAACTAACTACCCGAGGACCTAGACAATGTACCAATCGATGTCGAAAGCGATAGTAGAAAAGTTTAAAAATGTTTCCTTATGTTTCCATAGATTTTTTTAATTTATCTTTGAGAATTTTTTATGACGGCGTACATACGTATACGTACATATACGTAAGCTTAGTTTAAGATTACTCAATACTCAATCAGTGTATTCCTTAGGATAGGATAGATTAGGCCTTGGTAGGTACATAAAATTCGTTTAATTTATTTAAATTCTTTATTGCATACATAAATTAAATCATACATAAAGATACTGGATATGTACAAAGAATACAGCTTTCTTACAGTAAACCTATGGTTACAGAGAGAGTTTATGAAGCTACTGTGGATAGATAAACTTTTATTAGTTTTTTACGTCCCGGAGAAAAGCCGCGTGCAGTAACTATCACACTTCACACTAATATTATAGATGCGAAAGTTTGTATGAATGTATGGATGGATGGATGGATGGATAGATGTTTGTTACCTCTTCACGCCAAAACTACTAAACGGATCGGGCTGAAATAAAATTTGCACACAGGTAATTCTAATCTTAGAATCAAATATAGGCTACTTTTTATTCCATAAATCAGTTCACGTTGGGATAAAAATCACCTTAAACGTCTCCGTAGGAACAACGCGTGCGAAGCCGCGAAGCGCAGCTAGTCTGATATAAATGTTACTCGATTAACAGTAATCCGATTCCATGATACATCAAACTGTCATTATGTTGATTGATGACGCAGTGACTGACCCGAGGAAGTGGTTAATGATATAGTTTGTAACCCAATTAATGATTGTTGCGGTCATTAATTCTAAGAAAGTCTTCATTGCTCAACAGGTAGACTAGGGCCCGTATTATGAAAGATTCCTGAGTTATCAAGCCATGCTTGAGTAACGCTTTTCTATGGCATAAACGTCACTCAGTAAGCATCTATGACTGAGCAAGCTTTCATAATACGGGCCGTGACTTTGTGTGGTAATGTGTACCTGTTTTATACCATTAAAAGTAAAAAAAAACATACCCATCTGTAATATTGGCATTAGCTGTCATTTTTGTCATTTTCTGTCATATCTTTAGTGTATTAAGTAATTATATTAAATTAGAAAAGTTATTACAAAAATTAAATTCTTTCTAGTAATTGATTGTAATTTTTGCTGTAAAATGATTGAGTCGAGCAATGTGGAAAAATGAGTTGCACAAAAGTGAAGCCCGTTGCTCAACTTTATGCAGTTGAGTAATGGGTTCGATTGGAGATATTCAGGGTGAGATATTCTGGATGTTTTCGATGTAATATAAAATATCTATCTATGTAGTGTATTGTGTTAAGTATATCAGTTACCTAGTACCCAAAACACAAACTCTTAATCTTGGGCTGGATAATGCTGTGTGAATTGTCCAACATTTTTTTTAATTTTAATAAATGTGCGTGCAATTTATTATGGTCATCTCATGAATATATCGCGTGAGTGAGACGGTTACGAAATAATTTATCTAGCCGATGGGCGTCCTACACTACGGCTACCGAGCCGCGGTCTAAGAACACTCAAGTAAAGAATACATTTACTTTAGGTACATATAAATTTTCAAAAACGCAATTTGTCGTCGACTGTACATCAAACGTGTTCAATCGCCCGCAGACGTTTTCTAACAATTTATTTTAATTCTCCAAGAAAACGGATGTCGTAAATAATATAGCAAGTCAGCTGATTAGAAAATAATGTTTTTCTACGAGATGCGAGAAGATTTGAGCGAGTTCGTACTTGTAAAAAACTTCTGGTTTTAAACCTGATAATATTATGTTTGTTTCGGAACTTCGGAAGAGATTAATAATCATTTTTATAATAAAACAAGATTCGTCAAGTGCGAGTGTTACTTTTGTGCCGAGGGTTCGAATTTATATCGACTGAACAAAAAAACGAATAGGACTTTGCAATAGGTGTATATTTTTCATGTAAAAAGTTGTTGTGTGGATTGTCCGGCATTATTTATTCATTTATTTATTTATTACGAGTATTATACGTTTCAGATATATTTCCCAGCGACTCCATGCAGTCTGCATCTGTTATCTGTTCTCTATCGTTACGGCCTTATCAGCAAGTACGAATATCGTTTGATTATAGCGCCAGGTTTGGTCGAGACCTACGGCATATTTTTGTTTTAGATTCATTATTAAACAAAAAACTTCATCTTCATCGGTCGGAAGCATAACAAGAGAGTTACTTGGGGGTGGGTGCAGGTTGTTGTCCAGGATGGGTGCCATTCTAGAAACAGAGCAGAGTCAGAGTCAGAGTCAAGAGTCCGAGTCAAATCGTTTATTTCTTTAGACTTACGAAATAAGTACTTAGACAAGTCAAATTTTTAGTATATAAACAGCTTGATAAATAGTTATTACTATCAAACAAGAAATAAGGTGAGGAGCTGTTAGGTAAGGTAAGTTTATCCGCGAGCTTCTTAACGATGTTGACAAAGTAATCTTCCCTGTCTGTTGACACCATCAAATAGGTTAACTGAATGATCTTCTGTCTTTTTAACCGACTTCAAAAAAGGAGGAGGTTATCAATACCACTGTATTTTTTTAATGTTTGTTACCTCAATACTTTTGACTGGGTGGTCCGATCTTCATGATAATTTTTTAATATGAAAGCTGTTGCTTCCCGTGTGGTCCCATTTAATTTGTTTTCAGTTCTGAGA
This sequence comes from Eupithecia tripunctaria, assembly GCA_955876795.1. Taxonomy (NCBI): domain Eukaryota; kingdom Metazoa; phylum Arthropoda; class Insecta; order Lepidoptera; family Geometridae; genus Eupithecia; species Eupithecia tripunctaria. Next base: position 4,234,061 of record OY041613.1, on the reverse strand, counting down.
ATGGGATCCATGAAAATTCACGAAAAAACTATAAAAATTGAAGACGGTTTATAGTTATTTAAAACAAAATTAATTATATTTTATTCAGCCCACTTATTTGCTCTAAGGCGGTCCATAAGTGTTTTTATTTTATCTTTAGCATTAATATTCTGTTTGTGCTTTTCATAGTTATGCTTTGCCTTTTTTAATTAAGCACTACAGTAAAACCAGCGTTGTTTCCGTCCTTGGGCGGTAGCGGCATTAGGGAAAGACCAATTTTTCTCTTCAAACTGTCTCGTAGAGCTGTTTAATTTTTAAGTTTAGTCATAGTAGTAGTTTTATTTGTTCTGTATTTTACTTTCCCTCTGTGCTGTATTCTATTCTATTCAGTAGTTCCTGTAATTTTTGTAGGTTAATTTAAGAATGTCATTTTTAGGGTCTTTTTCTGCTTTTTATGTAGGTTATTTCGGTTTTTCATGCACTTAAGCAAGCCTTTTGTTATCCAGGGCTTAATATACGTTGCAGTCATGGTGTCTTATATATCGCAGTAATTCATTGCTGGTTTTCAAAAAACAAAATATGAGTATCAGATCATGTAACCAGTATCGTAACGTGATGTCTCATGAATCACGCAGTTACCAGAACAAAAGGCATCGCATCCGAACCTTGACCGACCTCCGCATCCTCGTGCTACATGCATTGTTCCGGTTACTACTACCTATGTAATGCATGCTACTATGGTTTATCCATCCACCATGAAGCATGTTAGTAAATAAACCACGATACAAATAACAAAAACTCACTGGCTTGGCGTCGAGTTTCAGATATAATAGTAAGCAATTTTCATTGAAGGAAGGATCTAAAATCGACAAGTAATGTAAATTACGTATAAAAGGACGCGCCAACAAAGTGAATTTTAGGTTAAGTATGGGCGGTTTGTATACGTTTATGCCTCATTCAAAATGGACACGGTATAGACTATAAAGGAGGGTTAAGGACGTAGCGGTGCCGCTGCCGCACAGCACAAAAATAGGCATGCAATATGAGTGTGAATAATAATGTACAAAGTTATGTGATTGTTTGTTACTAGCAGCGCCTCGCGGTTTCACACGCGTGGTATAATAATGTACAGATTTGTAATGTGATTATTTGTTACAAGCAACACCTCGCGGTTTCACCCGCGTAGTTTCCGTTCCCGTGGGAATTCCGGGATAAAATATAGCCTCTGTCATTCCCTGAAAAGTAAGATTTTTAATGATGAAAATAAATCGGTGCTATAGTTTCGGAGCCTGTTTCATATAAACAAACAATCAGATCTTTTTTCTTTATAATATTAGTAGGTATAGATGATCTTTATGCAGTAAACTATTCAGTATTCAGTATATTCCGCTAGTATATTAGCAAGTCTGAGTGAATGAATTAGTACCCAATACACAGAAAAAGAAGAAGAGGAAGACCTGCAAAGCGATGGGATGATGATGATACCGTGAGAGTTGCAGGGAAAGCATGGAGCAGAGTAGCTAGAGACCGAGTAAGATGGAAAGAGTTGGAGGAGGCCTACTGCAGACAAAGCGGTCCTCACCTGTAAAAATAATAATGAGTAGGTATCTACCTAACTTATTAGAGTAGTTATAAGTATTAGGTTAGTTTTTTGCATAATAAAACTTAGAATAAGTACCTATGTTATGTATATCTAGTGTGTGAGAAAATAAAGGCTATTTTATTTTATTTATTTATTTTATATATTAGCAAGTCCGGAAACGCTGTCATGGCCATCTGCGGTCAACATCATTATATTATTCGAAAAAAAGAAAGGTGCCGGCTTAGAATTTGCACCACCCCACCTCTTCCCGCGGGTGTAGTAAAAGGCGAGGAATATCCTCAGGTTCGAGGCAGCAGTGCCTCCACCAGAACAGTTCTACCAAAGTTGGATCCGCAACCAACATGCCCACGGGTGGGGTTTATGGACATTACCCCCCAGAAGATAAAGGCCGATTAGGCAGGGGCAATCAGGGGGAGGCCAGCAGGGTAGTTCCCAGTTGATCACGCTGGATTTGAACACGTTGCATCTGATCACGGCAGACTGCGACAAAAAGTTTCATCTGATCACGCCATACAAATTTTGCCTAACTTTATTTACGTTCGTTAGCATAATAAGTAGTTTTCATTATTAAATACTGAAGAATGTTATTCTTAGTGTATGTTTATTAGTATTCCAATAAAAATAATTTAGTTTTAAAAAACCATAACCGACTTCAATTTTTATAGTTAGTTTTTTCATGGATTTTCATGGAATCCGTTGTCAGAACTAAACAGCTTTCAAATAAAAAAGAATCATCAAAACGGATCACCCAGTCAAACGTTCTGAGGTAATAAACAAAAAAACTGTCGAATTGAGAACCTCCTCCTTTTAACCGACTTCAAAAGAGGTGTGTTTAATTCTGATAATGGCATCTATGAGATAACCATAGAATTGAAATGAAATAATAATAATAATGAAATGAAATGAAATAATGCTGGACAATTCACACAGCATTATCTAGCCCCAAGCTAAGCAGAGCTTGTGTTATGGGTACTAGATAACTGATATACATAATACAATACACTACATAGATAGATATTTTTTATTATACATAGAAAACATCCAGAACGCCCTGAACAAAATCTGCAGATCGTACAAATATTTGTCCCGAGGCGGGAATCGAACGGGACAAATTTAATTGACAAATCAACAACCGAAATTGAAGTCGGTTTATAGCTTTTAAAAACACAATTATTAATAAAATGAAATGAAAATGAAATAGTAAGTATTTGTGTATTAATAGGTTAACAACGATGGTAACAGAACAAGGGTATTACAATATTTGACCAATTAGTCATGCAAATGTTTAATAGACTGGACATTATGAAGTCGGTTAAAAAGTGCAACCCATCAAAGCAGAAAGCATAAGAATTTTATCCATATAGAGTATTCCATTAACCATTAGCATCGATCAGGTATTTCAAAAACTTAGATCGATGACTATTAGGATCAAATTCGCGTGCAGCAGTTCTCATTCCTCAGTGTCACCGCCTCACAGTCGATTCTCTCCGCTCGTCCTACAATCGACCTTCGCGCCGAGAGGTCGCATCGGTGACCGGTGACCATTAGCATACAGACAAAGCCTTTACACTTGACGCACGACACAGCCTGTTCGCTAAAATGCTGCTATTGTTGCATTCGATATGGTTACAGTGTCCTTAGGATAAGAAGGCAGTGTTTGTAATGAGTTTTGTTTGAATCTTGCGTTGCTTCTTTGAAAATGATGTCATAGAGCACGAGCCCAGAGGACAAGCATGTTGTTTCTACAAGGTGTCACGTAACATGTGTATTAAGTAATGGCGTCCTAGCCGAATTTCCGACATGGCGGCCAGTCTCAACGAAGACTATCCAGGTGCGCAGGACATATAATAGTGTACAAGTGTACGCGCTAACACAAAAGCACTCTCTATTCCCTCACTCTCATAATCCGATGGGACGGCAGACCTACGCGACCGGGGAGAGTTTAGGCGCAGGACCGACAGCTTAACGTGATTCTGAGGCACGAGGGTGTATAACACCGCCAACTTCGTGACTCCGGGCTGCTACTGTAGATTTTTCTTGCTAGAAAAACCCCAATATCAACTATTGGCTCGACCCGGGATTTGAACCCAGGACCTCATAATCAGCGGTTGAACATGCTGACCGCTAGACCAACGAGGCAATCAACATGTGTCTGTATTAAGCCGGAAAGGACCCATCGGACTTTCGGATTCTGAACTCTAAGGAGAAAAAGTTAAACTTTAGTTCTACGATTTTTTTCTTCTCTAGTGACGTACCTACAGTAGACCTACTTACCATTAGCTAAAATTAGTATATCATCATCATTAGGTACAATTGGTACGAACCATATTTGCTGTCTTCAGTGCAGCAATAAGAAAACCAATATTGCATGACATTTTCCATACCTGAAACAAAAGGACAGCAAAAATAAGATAGATTTCATGGTTTATTATAAGAGTACCAACACTATAACATTAATGGCAAATATCACTTTATTAGGTGATATAATATATCCTACAGCTATCATGAAAATTACTTTAGTACCTTACATTTAGAGTACTCAAACGCAACTCAGATTATATTTACGACAATTTTTATCTAAAACTATCAAAATATCATGACTTAAGACCACGACGTGATATTTTGATAGTACCATAACACCATAAATGCAAGTCAGTTACCTGCACGTTAAAACTTTTTAATCCATCATGGTTATTAATATCCCGTCGTAAATAACTTCATATTATGAATTAATTGTATTCAGGGGATATACACGAGTACAAAAACATTTTTTACACCTTTAAACTTAACAACATGACGTCATGCGTCTACTTATCAAAATTTGGCGATTTCCCGGAGGGACTGGAAAATCGCCAAATTTTGATAAGTGCAATCCTCTAAAGGGGGAAAATTGGACTTCAGAAAAAGTTATTTGTACTTCAATTCCTATTTATAGAAATCTTTAACTGTTAAACACTAAGTAGATATCTACATATCCTATGTAATTTTATTCTGTTTTTATTTTATATGCATAATTTTTTTTGCAGTGCCCTTCAGGGTACATGTAAGTACTATTGACCTAAGCATAGGAAATACTACCTACATAAGAACCTAAGCTGTATACCATGTAACTGTGAGCAAAAAAAAAAAAATAGATAAATAGATCTACTTTGGTTCACCCGTACCTAAAAACTCCAGATAGTTCGGCACTATTCAGCAGCATTTTAGCCGCACCATTGTGAATCGGCCGGCTTTATCATGCAAACACGGCGGTTCGACTTCGGACGTATCAAAGTTATGGCCTCGTCGGAGGCCATTCCAGTTTAAATACCTACTGATTGGTCTTACTTTGTTTTGTTTTACTGCAGGGTGGTGCTGGCTTAGCATTTGCACCCCTCAACTCTTCCCACGGGTGTTCTAAGATGCGAATAAGGGATATCCACCAAGGGCGGGCAGCAGCGCCCTTGGAGAACTATTTTTTCATTCCATTTCATTTCATTTATTTCCACCATAGGAACACAAGGAGCACTTAGTTATGTCAAAAATTACATGATTGCCTATGTCTAAATAATAAATAATAGATACATACATTTTCACACAAAAAGTAGTAAGTAGGTACATAGTTGATAAAATGTTCAGCTGTAAATAGGCTCCGCCATATACATACAATTAAAACAATAAACTGGCATAATTAAATTAAATTATTCTGCTACCGAACTGCGAATATGTGCTGAATGTGCATTACCCCCATGATATAAAAGCTAACAAGGCGCTTATCACCGGAGGCCTGCGTCCAGCATTGGACCAATATTTATTTAATGCTGGCGAGGTTGGGACTGACTCAGTTGACTCAGACTCTTTAGTTTTCAAAGTTCATTATTTTGTTTGCGAAAACTACTGAGAAAATCTGTCTACTTCTTGGAGAGATTATATATTCTATCTATATACATATATAAAAATGAATAGCTGTTCGTTAGTCTCGCTAAAACTCGAAAACGGCTGAACGGTTTTATCTTATCTTGGTCTTGAAATGTTCGTGGAGGTCTAAGGAAACCTTCCTTCGACCTCCACGAACATTTAAAAGGTGAGAAAATCAACGCGTGCGAAGCCGCGGGGCGCAGCTATTCTCTTATATATTATCATAATCTATTATAATTTTGTTGTGTTATTATTATTTCTTATTTATATAAAAATATAAAAGTTTTATCGATTAAGAAAAACTATTTCAGAGATTGTTTTGCAAGAGTGTGAATTTCAATCGCCGAAAATTGGGGTGTTTTAAATTGTGTATGTATGTGTATTTATGTGTGTATTGTGTACGTATGTGTATTTTTTGATAGCTTAGAGAGGTTTATAAGCACAGCCCTGATAAGCGCCTTATTAGCTAAGGTTTTTTAACAGCCATTATGGTGCTTATCAGGGTAGGCCTGCGTCCAGCGGTGGGCCAATATAGGCTGTTTAGGTGAGTTGAGACCTTTTTTAGTTTTTTTAAGTTAGTTAAAACTGTAACTTTATGTATATTAAAGATAAGCTATTGAAACTGTATCAATACTTTTTTTGAACAACAGTTAACAATAAACATATTATGATTGTTAACACGGAGTCTTGTGTTAATAACAAATTGGTAGCAATATGCACGCAAGTCAATGAAAAAACCTTAAACCCTTATCAGATTATAATACTAACAAAACAAAATAAAAAAAAAACAAATTAATAATGAAAATCCTCAGCTAGATCTATAATAAAGATAAACTGTCCGTGAACTAAGCGAGGTGCAATGGGAGGAAAACTCGACCCGCGGCGACCCGAGCCAAGATGCAAGGCTGATCAGAGCTCTGTTGGACCAAGACGTAGGAGCAGAGCGAATTATACAATATCCAGACTTAATAACTCTGCAAGCAACAATATAAGTGTAAATACTAGTTACTAAATACTTATAAGGTGAATATTTAGTAACAATTCAGCACAAAATCACAATTTTCCGGTTATATCTAACAAAATATAGTCCGCGTTAATATTATATAAGAAAAAAACCACACCAACTACGAGTACAACGTTACTACGTCGTGTAGACGACGCGACGTTTTGATAGATTTTCTTACATTTTGTAATATTCAAAAAGAATCAATGGATCTTTCCATCAATGGATCTTTGCAAAGGATTTTAGTAGTTCTTTTTTTCTTTTACAACGCCGACTACATTTGTTAGTCTTATCGGGGGTTTGAATGGAATTGTTACTAAATATTTTCATACATATATTTCCCAAAGGATTTCCGCAAAGTATCTATTATGTATAGATACTTCTTACTGTTCATTATCATCATCAGCCCGTATACGTCCACTGCTGGACATAGGCCGCCCCCAAACGAGACGCCACGACGTCCGGTGCCGCCTCCCTCCATCCGTTCTCTGCGACCGTTATAATTACGTACTATGATAATTGTTTTATTTTATTATTCTAATTTGCTGTGTGCTAAATAAATTATATGTGTTAATTAATAATAATTACACATTCAAGGTAGTTTTCAAGTACAAACATAACATCAACATCAATAAATCTCCAACCAATAGCGCGTATTTTACATAAAGAACTTCTTATTCTCGCGTAGTATTCGATTTTTTTGGCCTAGCCACCTAGCAAAAAAAAAGTTTGTCCACACCGACTTATACATATTAAACAATAAAGCAAAGTATTAAAGGCAAATAGAATCTAGAGCATAATTTGGAGATTTATTTTTGTTCGTTTAGAATCTAATTTAACTAAAATACGTTTTTCTTCATAATATTTGAACAGCGATTCTATCAAGATAAAGTTGTATTTTATCAAAATCTTCATTCGACGAGCTCTGTGGCGCGGTGGGTGAAGGTCCGCCTGCGACGCAGCAGGTTGCGTGTTCGATTCCCGCCTCAGGACAAATGTGTCTACAACATTATTTATTATTTATTTATTTATCTGTTTGACAGCTTGGGACTTACGATACGAGGAGATACACACGACAAAAACCCCTTTTTTGTCGGGGTTGAAAATGCTGAATGAGAGATAGTGAGCGTTTTGAATTCATAATTATAACTTGAGTAAAAAAAATTGTTTCAATTGTTGTAAAGACAAAAAGGATTAATCTCGCTTCTACCTTGCGTATAAATCCATAGCAACAACATGCATCAGCCATTAAAATAGCGGTGTAAATGTGTCAATGATGCACAGTGTCACCTGACCTTAACCCGAGGATCTCGGTGTTTCTAAATGATAGGTCACGATGCGCAAGAGTCGTATACATAATACGTAATTGGTGTATTTTATACCTTTAAACGAGCAAATCTTGTATATAAATATATGTATATAAAATATGAATCTCGAAAACGGCTTCAACGATTTTCATTAAATAGTATATGTACAGGGGGTTTTGGGGGCGATAGATCGATCTAGTTAGGATTCATTTTAAGAAAATATCGTTTTATTTGTGTTTTCAATAATTTTTCACCAACTTTATCGTAATCAATTGACTCTTTCTGACATCTATTGGCGACTAGTAATACTATTTTATTCGTGTTTTCAATTATCAACTTTATTCTCATCAGATCTGTAACTGGCTCTTTGAGGTGAATTTTCTTGCTGTCTTCATAATTTAATTTACAATTTGTCCAAAAACTATGGGTCTAACTCGTTTCGTTGTCTTTATATTCACCGCTAAAGGAAATCAAATAATGCAAAAAAAGATACTTTATTGATTTTTATCTATACTTTATTGATAATATATGAACATATTTGACGACCTCTGTGGCGTGGTGGGCGAAGGTCCCCCTGCGACGCAGGAGGTTGCGGGTTCGATTCCCGCCTCGGGACAAATATTTGTACGATCTGTAGATATTTGTTCAGGGCGTTCTGGATGTTTTCTATGTATAATAAAAAATATCTATCTATGTAGTGTATTGTATATCAGTTATCTAGTACCCATAACACAAGCTCTGCTTAGCTTGGGGCTAGATAATGCTGTGTGAATTGTCCAGCATTATTTATTTATTTATTTATATATATCGCGTATCTCGTTTGATCAAGGTTCGACAATACACACTTTAGGTACCTACATATATCATTATCAATCCAATTGTAAGAGCCCCCAAGACGCTGTCTGCATTGCCCCGCTACTGTATGGCAATGCTGCGCCAGATACTCACCAGGTCTTGGAACTTGGTGTCATTGCAAATTATAAATTAAATTCCACTACATTCAAATACATTGTCACCTACCTAACATTGCAGATATGGAATGTCGCCTATGTTTACCTGTAATTACTAGCCGTCACGCGAGGTCCTTGCTATCTGCCTGATATCGGTCGCGACAGAGGTTACTGTCGCCGGTTACTGAGTTCAATATTGATAACAAAGTGCCTAGGTAAGTACCTATTTTATTTATTTATTTATTAGGACTAGAGAAAACACAATACAAATTAAAATACAGTGGCAAGGTTCTTAGGTTTAGTGTTCTCGAAATTATAGGCGGCCGCGCATGCGCATAAATCAAGGCAACTTAACTAATATTTTAAACAAAAACTAATGTGACATACTTAAGTATTAGGTAATCATTAACTTAAAACTACTTCTAAAACTTATTAAAATGATATCTTTATACAAAAATAGACGTGGGTAAACCTACGTAAGCCATACTATACAATACAAATAAATTAATAAAGTTCGAGGGATAATAAAGGGAATTTTTAAGGTATTATTACCACTGCAAGACAAAAGCCCCCTTTTCGTTTCATACTTTTTTTCCTCTTTATACTTTTTTATTTTATAAGTCTGACTTTAACAGTCCGTGTGGTGCCGGCCAAAGATTTAAATCGTTAGATAGGCCCTTTCCCTAGTGAAATCGCCAAATGAAGTGAGTGAGCTCACTCATTTGGAATCAGTGAAATGTGTGCGTTTGTGGTGTGTGTCGCGCAAAGTGTTTGCACGATAAAAGTTGGGTTTATCTACATTTAGTGTGTATCGCAGGAACAGCACACTTCTTTCTTCGGTTTTTGTTTTGCTAAGAAACCTAGAAGTATTTCTTTAGTTATGTCTTTTAATTTTTTGACTGGTTGTTTAACAAGCAACTAACATAGAAAATTCGAAGCCCGTCTCTGCTCTGTACTTCTCACTCGCTCGAAATCCATCTCGTAGCGGCGTTGTTGCACACTCTTAAAGACAATGCCACAGTTTTTGGTCGTAAAGGCGTCTTTACTTTGGTGCCGGCATAATCCTCCATGCTCCAAGACAAGCAGACGCACAGCGCAATACCATACATACTTGGTGGATGTACCCTCCACTCGCACTAAGCGGTTTTCCTCCACCTTTATTATTCGCACCCCAAAGGAATGGAACTCGCTCCCTGCCTCTGTTCCGGTCAATTAGAACCTGGGTCTCTTCAAGACAAGGGTGAATAGGTATCATCTAGACCTTCGTGATACACCGTCGACCGCATCTTCGCTTTCCATCAGGTGAGATTGCGGTCTAACGAAAGTCTATTTCACATAAAAAAAAAACTGGTGCGGGTTGCAAATTGCAGTTTGGTGGTACAATTGTTCTGCAGCAGGCGCTGCTGCCTGCCCCCGGTGAATATCCCTCTTACGACACCTGCGGGAAGACTTATGGTGGTGCAAATTCTAAGCCGGTACCACACGGCCACTTATTATATTAGACCCTGTCAATAAAGCCGTTGAACTCGCCCGTTCTTTACGAGTGGTGCTTGTTAGAGCCGTGTTATTCGAACGCCCACGGAGCCCCACGCTTGGCTCGTGCCTGTGTGTGCCCCAATTTAAGAGGGCTAGCGATTTTGACCAACATGATATTATTTATTTCTTAAGTACAATTAATACAATAACATGAGAACTTGATTGTTTTGTAAACTTTGTGACTTATTATTATTATTTATCCCTTAATTTTACACTGATTATTTTGCGACTTGCGCAGCGCAAAATAATCAGTGAAAATAAATTCTTGCACTTGATCATAGTATACCGAAAATACATAACAAAACATACACAGGTAGTCTTTTCCAGAAATTTCTATTGGTTTGTTAGAGTTAGTTACAAAATTTATTTACTTATTATCAAATTAGTGCCTTTTTTGACTTCAAAAAAAGAGGAGTTCTCAATTCGATTGTTATTTTTTATGTGTGTTAGAACTTTTGACTGGGTGATCCGATTTTGATGAATCTTTGTTTATTTGAAAGCTGGTGCTTTCCATGTGGTCCTATTTAAATTTGTTCCAGTTTTGACAATGGCTCCATGAGAAAAACATAAAATTAAAGTCGGTTTATAGTTTTTTGGAAACAAACCTAATTATCCTTCCAAAAAAACCATAGGAGCACAATATTTTTTGCATTCAGTGATATAAATTTAAAATGCGTCTTATTTGTATTAAGCTTAGAAGCATAAAATCTTCAGTCAATAGTTTACAGCCATATTCAAAGTACCCGAGCAATAGGTATTTTTTACCAAGAACACTACAAACCTCTTGCGAGTTCAATCATGTAATCTCAACTGCTCTTGAACTGTTAAAAATGTTTACTTTTCTGCTTGGTCAAGTAATATAATTATGTTGGACAATTCATACAGCATTATCTAGCTCCGAAGTAAACAGAATATATTCACATATCGGCAAAAAAGTTACCCGAATCGAACCAGCCAACTTTTGCATCTCGGTCAGATCTTCGCCCTCTACTTCACAAACGTCGTCAATAAGATAATATTTTGAGACCTTTTCTTCCTAATCAATTGGACGGAACACCCGTAAGCTTAAATTGATACGTAAGTAATTTTTGTAAATGTAGTCCTATCACTGAATAAAAGACGCCACAACTTATTCGAGTCGCCCACAACGTCGCACAATAGTTTGAATGCCATTGAGATGTCCAAAATAGGTCATTTCCATTCATCTAATCTGTGCTTTACATAAACCCCCACACCTATGAACCTTACCACAAAGTTAACCATTCCGGTGGACAAAAAGAGAACTAAAGACGTAGCATCAAAATCTCTCTCAAAATCTAACAATAATACGGTCCACTAGCGCCACAGTAAACTGAATATACTTGGTGATACGGGGACCACCGTCGAATACCTTACACCTTCTCTATATAAACACATAAACAATGCTAATTCAGTAATATAAATTCATTCAGACAAACGCATCAAAAGAAAATGGATATGTAGGATACAACGATTGACACTGCGGGTAAACAGATTGAATAAATTCAAAATAACTGATAAGAGTATTTATGATTTTTTTCACAAAAATCTTACCTAACAGTACCTACGCGTCTAGAATCTAAAACCATAAGACTTTAGATTCGGCCGAAGTGTATCACTCCAAAGTGAAGTTGAAATCTCATTCGCGGACGAGTTTTATATTCGGACGAGATGTAGCCTAACCCGAATCGATGGTTGGTGGTTGTGTTGTAAAAGGACATGTATTAAAAAAATCTACGCAATCCACCTATAAATCTGCGTGTGATCCGACACATGGTGAGTTTTTTTTACGGTAAATAGACCTTCGTTTGACCGCAATCTCACCTGATGGAAAGCGAAGATGCGGCCGACGGTGTATCACGAAGGTCTAGAAAGATACCTATTCACCCTTGTCTTGAAGAGACCTAGGTTGTAATTGGCCGGAAAGATTAAGAAGAATTCCTATTTAGTTTATTTTAAACCAATTTTATGAGCACCACTACAATAGGCACACTATTCTATTCTCAGTAAGAACGATTTTTTATCCCGGTTTCGATTCCCACCCACAGAAAATACATTACTGCACAGCCTATACATTGCATCGCATTAGTATTCCCATACAGGGGGCAAGCTGCATCTTGGGGACGCTTCCGATTGGTATTGATATTTGGTATTTATTTTAATTCATAAACTATCATTCTTGTAATGATAGTTTATGAATGAAAATAAATATTAAGTAAATTTAATTTTAACATAGGTAATTCCATTAAACACACAAACTTTAAACATTAAATTTACAACACAATCTATCGCAGATACCAAGGACTTATAGGCACATTACAAATAACACAAAACAAACAATGCAGCCCTACGGAGTTCGTTCAGAGAGACCTGAAGTAGATCTATTTCTCTGAAACCAAATTGAGCGTGTGCATAGTGCGGGAAAGAGCTGCTTTTTCCAGTAAATAAGACCTGCTTTGAGGTACATCGAACAGACGGGGTCGTCTACGTCGATGTACGTACTAGTTGGGTACACATAGGCATAGCCTTTCCAATATATCTGGGAGTGAAATGTTAGGCTTAAACGCTAGGTCCCGTCTAGTTTCTAACTTGATATATGTAGATCAATACCAATAGGAAGCGATGGAAATACTAATGGAATTACCAATTTTTGAGATCCTCCGAGTTCGTTTCCAAAAGTCTGTAGTAAGCTCAAATAAAAAAGCCAATGTTTCGTAGACTTTCTTGTTCATGACAAAGAATCTTTCCAAAATATAAGGTATTTGAAATAGCTAATATTTTTTTTGCAAGCGATCACAATATCAAGTTTTTTGGTCAAGTATATAAAAATTTGCATATTTATATTTATATTTATATATTTTATACATCCCAAAAGAATATAAATTGAGTACCTATCTAACAATGAATTAATGCTAAATCTTGCAGAAATCAGATGATCTGCTATACGACGCCATTCTTGCTTATTTTGCATTAAACTAATATAAATCTTGACATAGCGTGGGTGTATTCTAATACATCGATATAATACATGATGTTCAGGTGTCAAAGGTTATAACCTAACCTCCACCATAAGTTTACGATCAATAAAATACTAGCTATTATAAACTATTTAAAGATACACGACTTATATCCTCCAAATAACAATAAAAAAGTTAGCATATCTATGTAATCATCATCATCATCAACCTATATAACACCTTTTAAATCCATCATGGTTAACAATACTAAAGTTATTTACAACGGGATATTTACCATGATTTGAGTTTTGAGCTTCAGCTTTGAGCAGCTTGATGCATCCAGCATCTGTAAGGTGGGATAACGATCTGCGAGGTCTTCATCCCACCTGACTGGAGTTCGTCCTACAGTACTTTTGCCGAGTCGCCGCCGTCTCCACTCAAGAACACGTTTATCCCAGGCAGCGCAGCGGTTGTTGGTTCTTCGCGAGATATGGCCGACCAACTTACATACCTAGACATTACGTACCTAGACTAAAATTATCGACAAAGCAGAAAAAATTAGCAAGCTAAAGTTGCAGTGTCTAGGTACGTAAGTATAGTACATATATAGCATATTATTAGCCAGCGTCTTGGGTACGTTTCCGACTGGTATTACTACAGGTAGCTCAACTGATGTTGATCTACCTGTAGATTGTTTGCAACAGTCTGCAGTTAGGTAAAATGTTCAATTGTTAATACTTATTGTAATTTATTTCATAGTAGATTGTAACTTTCCTTTTCAATAAAGTCATTAAATGTAAGGTTATTCCAGTATTCCCCTTTGACAAATCCCCCTTAAGGGGGAAAACTAGAATTTTTGAAGTCCAGTTTTCCCCTATGAATAAACACTTTTTATCGAGAATGCAACCAAATGTCAAAAATTACATCGAATAGCTACCCAATTTTAAAATACCTATAGGTAATACTTGCAAATATAATCATGGTTTAAATTTGAAAACTGCTCTTCATTTTATTTATACTAAATTATTACTAATAAATAATACATCCATATTTCAATTTTATTTAAAATGTATTTTTGAATGTTAAGTCATAAAAGACAAATCCTCTTATAATATTATTACAATATAATGCATGCATGCAAAAAAATCATCAAAAAAATTATCAAATATACGTATACCTACTTACCTACATTAGCAGTACTGTACTTACTCGTACCGTATTTCTGTAAGTTTACGTAAAAAATAATATTAATTTGGTGATCGAATATCATAAATAATATGGGGCAAAGTGTCAGTCGATCTTAAGACTGATATGTGTGTTGATCAAAAAGATATCACCTTACAAATGCACAATCTGTTTACGGTCTCTCTTTTTTATCGAAGTAAAAAACACAATAAACAACCCACAAATTAAAATATAAAGTTCCACGTTGTTATCATAAAACCATCTACAACTCTATAGTAACATTTAAATGTAAAAATGTTGCCACCTCGATACACAATTGAATTGCTTACAAACTCATGAACCCGATGCCTAAAACATGAAACTGAGTCCGATAACAAAGAAAAATTATGTCTGAACGCTGTATTCGAATCTCACCTCTAACATCTATAGTTTATACTTTGCTATTGTATGATAGATACAGTTTTATACGACCTTTTGTGTTTGGACGGAGGTTGGAAAAGAGGTCAAGTGATAAGACCGATCGGTTAGACCGAGGTCACGAGAAAAGTGGAAAAACTATTGTTTGGCATTATCAGCTTGAGTATTGAGACCTAACCTTTATTTGAAGTGAATTTGAACCTTTTCTATGTAGATATAAGGGTTCGATTCTTGAGGTATCAGTAGATAATTATAGCACTTCGATGATTACGTGCGTAATTGTTTAGATAAACCGATTGTTAAGAGGCACTTGTGTTTGCATTGTAGATTGTTCGTCGTAATCCTGACAATTATCAACTGTGAAGATTAGTTTACTGCAAAAGGTCGCTAAATATGGTCATTCAATTGTAATTTTGTATTTTACTCATAATGTATTTCGGTTTTTTTATTTATAAGGAACCTTGTAAACATAACTCAACCTTAAACTCAACGTGAACAGCCTGTATCGGTCCACAGCTGGACGCAGGCCTCCCCCTGATAAAAGCCTTGTTGGCCTTTTTTGATTCTATTGATACCGGAGGCAAAATCAGTGATGACCTGAATATTTTTTCTGTTTCTAATGACATGTATGTTTACATGTAGCTGCGTGGTGCTGGCTTAGAATTTGCACCACCCCAATTCTTTCCATGCGTGGCGTAATAGATCCACCGGGCGGCGGGTAGTAGTGCCCCCTGCAAAACAATTATACCACTAAACTGCGATTCCCAAAATCCCAACCCGCATGCCCAGCGTGCCGATTATGGGCATTACCCTCCATGAGATAAACGCTATCAAAGGCGCTTATCAGCGGGAGGCCTGCGTCCAGCAGTGGACCGATACAGGCTGTTGAGTTTGAGGTTGAGGATTGAATGTGGGGTCCAGCTCAGAATTGTGATGCGTGGAGGGATCACGGTAAGCCTTTGCCCAACAGTGGGGCACTATAGTCTAATTCTAATTGTAATAACAAAGTTCAAATTTTGTATTCTTACCACAGGTCCAGCAAGTTTATTTATCTTTATTGGATTAGGCTCATAATCCATTTTAAAAATTAAAAAGAATTTATAATTAATCTAATTAATTATTTCCGTTTGTTAGCTAGTAGAACCACTCCAAAACAATCGTCCAACAAGAATATATGAACACAAAAAGGCATCTTTATAAATCTAACACCTATTTATAACGCAGAGGTCGCTAGGAGAGGCATTGGCCTCAAAGCAATGTCAATCTTCACAATACCGGGGTTTGTACAAAAGATGCTTGTTTTACCAGGTACCATACAACATTAGAACATAACATAATGGTATATTATATTTTTTTTTTAAAGCTATAAACCGACTTAATTTTTTATAGGTTTTCATAGATTTTCATGAATCCCGGTGTCAGAACTAAACCAAATTAGAATGGGACCACACGGGAAGCACCAGCTTTCATAATGTAAAAGAATCATGAAAATCCGATCACCCAGTCAAAAGTTCTGAGGTAACAAACATAAAAAAATAAAACAGTCAAATTAATAACCTCCTTCGTTTTTTGAAGTCGGTTAAAAATACATAGTCATTCTTTTTTTATTATGCTCCTTTAATTAACCCTGCAAGACGTGCGAGTGTTTCAACGAGTATTCCCGTTCGCCCCACCACCCCGGTTGGATGAACAGTAAGTCTCTAACTATAAGGTTGAAGAATATTTTATTTCTCACTAAAAATAAATTATCTTAGGTACATCTGAAAACACGATTTTTTGTCGCAGACTTAAAAAAATATAAGAGCATTTTTTATTAATAAACATTAAAAAATGAAAAACGAATTTAAGTAACTAATTAACGATCATTACACTTTTAATATATATATATATGGGAAAGTTTGAATGGTTGGATGGATAGAAAGACGTTATTTACTCCTTTACGACGAAACTCCTGATTTGATCCTGATTAAGATAGGTGCGTTTCGTAGAAACGTGCATGCGAAGCCGGGAGCAGAAACTAGTACAAAAATTCGACTTCAACATGAACTTACCTTAACATTCTATTTACTTATAATATATTTTTGTTCCAGAACTGAAAAACTTATGCTCCGTAGAAATACCAATAGCTATGAAACCAGAAAAGTTTCATAACATACCTACTAAAGTACTCACTCTTAAGGACCCTAACTGAAAACCAGCGCAGTATTGGGCACTTGCCTTATACTGAGCTAAAATGCTGAGCTAGGGTCCCTTTTTACCCAATGTATAAGAAATTTTTAGATTTTAGATTTAAGTACTTATTAGTTTTTATTATTGCATGTACCATTTGTACCTACTTTTTATGTCTTTGGGTAAAATAAATGATTTTTATCTTTTTTTTTCTTTTAAAGTAACAACAAAGTGGAACATATATCAACTTTGATGAGCGTAACAGAGCAAGGTCGGCATTCAAGGTGTTAAGGCGTCACTTCACATGTCACACTAATAAATGACATCTCGAGTTCTTAGTATACTTGTATTGTATCAAATAACTTACTGTAACACGATATTACTGATTGAACAATTGAAAACTGAAATGAAACGTTATTTGTTCAACTGCGTCATTAATGAAAAAGGCAGATGGCCTGATTATAAGTAGTACTAGCTGCTCCCCGCGGCTTCGGACGCGTTAATCATATGAAAACGTTTAAAGGTGATATCTATCCTACGGGAAAAGTGCCTATGTTTGATTCCAGGATTAGGATTACCTGTATGCAAAATTTCAGCCGGATCCGTTCAGTGGTTTTGGCGTGAAGAGGTTACAAACATGTGTGATAAACCTGATATGATAACTAACACCAACTAACACCAATCATCATCATCGTCGCATTCTTTAGTCTCACACGTCACCCTTACGTCCACATACATAAGTATTGCACAATAGTTATTTTTTTAACCGACTTCAAAAAAGGAGGAGGTTCTCAATTCGACTGTATTTTTTTTTATGTTTGTTACCTCAGAACTTTTGACTGGATGGTCCGATCTTCATGATTCTTTTTTTATATAAAAGCTGGTGCTTCCCGTGTGGTCCCATTTTAATTTTGTTCAGTTCTGATAATGTGATCCATGAAAATTCATGAAAAAACTGTAAAAATTGTAGTAGGTTTATAGTTTTTTAAAACAAAATTAATTATTGAATTTTTTGTTGAAGATATTGTCCTAAATGTTTTTATAATGAAATAATTATTTAAAAAAGTTACTTTCGCAATTTACATTAAATTCAATTTTATCAGAAAAGGTGAATTGTGATAATGGGATTTTATATTGCAAGTGGTTATAGCTATTACGAAATGGGAACATCGTTTTCTCTTTTATTCGTTTACGATTTTTTTAACATCAAAGTTTTTCTTCCTTTGCAATACAACTGCTATAAAACATCCCGTCAATTAAACCAAAATGATGGTGTCGTTTTTTACATAAATAACGCAATTTCAGCAATCAATATAAAAGAAATAAACATAAGACATGCTTCGTGCTTACAATTAGAAACACCAACAAATATCATTTTAGGTATATACCGCTCGCCCTCAAACGTAAATGCTGATGTATTTATAGACTCTCTTAGTTCTCATCTAGACACTTTAAAATCACACAAAAGTATAATTTTAACAGGCGATATAAATATAAATTTAATAAGTAGAGAAACTGACAGAACGAATGAACGCGCAAACAGATTAAATTATTTGAATATGTTATCTTTACATGGTTTGATGGCAGGTCATATTTTACCGACACGAGGGTACTGTTGTCTTGATCACTTTATGCTTAAATTAGGGAAAAACAAGTCATCTGCACGTATAGCAGTGTTAAACACTTCGGTTACTGACCACCTGATGATCTTTCTTGTCGTGACTGATGATATCCCTAGCAAAAAGATATCTAAAACAAAAACCGTAACTGATTTTAAAAAAGCACTAAATACACTTTCTACAAAAAACATAACTGAACTTTTATTCTGTGAAGACCCTAATAACTTAATAGAGCAATTAATAAATAAAATCATGGAATCTTTACAGGAAAATACCACCTCTTCAAATATTCCTAATCGTAAGAGAGTGATTAAGCCCTGGATAACTGCTGGTATATTAAAATGTATAAGAAATCGTAATAAACTTCAAAGAAAATCACAAAAAGATCCTTTCAATGAAATTTTACAAATAACTTTTAAGCGATATAGGAATTTTTGTAATAATTTAATAAAACACTATAAATTAAAATATGAAAGAGAACTATTGGAAAATACTAGTAGGAATTCTAAAACCCTTTGGAAAAATATAAAATTAATAACATACACCAATAATAAAAACAATAAAAATGATAGCTGCAAGCTCTTAAACATAAAAACTACAACCTTAGATTCCGTCAACTTTGTAAATGAATATTTTGCTACCGTAGGGAAAAATTTAGCTGATAACTTAGAATACTCAAACATTCAAATACAGACTAGTGAGGCGCAAAACTCACAGACCAACTCATTTGTTCTTTTGGAAACCGATCCAAAAGAAGTTAGTGATGTTCTTATGGGCCTTAAGTCAGACAGCGCTCCTGGCTGGGATAATATACCTAAAAGTTTTTTGAAAATGGCTAAACACGAGTTAATACCGGTTTTAACCCATTTGGCCAACTTATGCTTTAATAAAGGTATATTTCCGTCAGTGCTTAAGCAATCAATCATCACTCCAGTGTTTAAAAGCGGAGATGCTACCAATGTTAGCAATTACCGACCAATCTCTGTCTTAACTTCCATTTCCAAAGTTTTAGAAAAACTTATTAATAAGAGAATAATTAACTAGGTACCTTAATAAATATGAAATTCTTTCTAACTCACAATATGGCTTCCGAAATGGAAGATCAACTGAAGACGCTGTAGAGGCACTGAGTTCGTATATTGTTGAGAGGGTTGATAAGAGGAAAAAATGCATAGCCGTATTCCTCGATCTACGAAAAGCTTTCGATACAGTCCATGTTCCTAAGCTGATTCAAAAGCTGGAAAACATTGGTATAAGGAGTACAGCTCTGGCGCTTCTAAAGGATTACTTATGTGGTCGGAAACAGCAAGTCAAACTTGCAAGCTATTTAAGTAAACCTCTGGATATTACCTATGGCGTACCCCAAGGCAGTGTTCTAGGACCAACTCTATTTAATATATACGTTAACAACTTATGTAATATAAACATCCATAATGCAAAAGTTTTTTGTTACGCTGACGACACAGCGTTGGTCTTTAGTAATGAGTCTTGGGATAGAGTTCGAATAGATACAGAGAAGGGGCTCTCTAAAGTATCATACTGGTTAAAAGAAAACGTGCTAACATTAAATACCGAGAAAACAAACTTTATGTGTTATTCTATTAACAACAAAACCCAACCTGATGATGACTTTTGTATTCGGATACACGATTCTAGTATGACACATCATGATCAATGTAACTGCCCGAACATAAATAAAGTGTCAGAGACCAAATACCTTGGTATAGTCTTGGATCAAAATCTATCTTGGTATCCACAGATTGAAGCACTTGGTACTAGAATAAGAAAATTGGTATGGATATTTAAAACTTTAAGACACGTTGCCCAAGAACCTTTGCTAAAAAACATATACATAGTTCTAGCACAGCCAGTACTAAGCTACTGTATTCCTATATGGGGCGGCGCCGCAAAGACTAGGTTTTTGGAAATAGAAAGAGCACAGCGAGCATTGCTAAAGGTAATGTTATTTAAACCCTTTAGGTATTCTACAAACATACTATACTCTACTATTGAAACACTATCGGTCAGGAAACTGTATACGCTACAAGCTATTTTGAGACTTCACCAAACCTTAACTTATAATCCTTTGTATACTATAAATAGAAGGCGAAATTATAAAGTAGAGTCTCGAACTTGTAAAACCTCTTTCGCCCGAAGACAGTTTACAGCACAATCAGCCTATCTTTATAACCTTATCAATAAACAGCTAAATATCTATCCCCTAAAATTGTACGACAGTAAACAAGTGATAACGAAATGGTTGTTAACAAAAACTTACGAAGAGGTGGAAGCGCTCATGAGAGTTTTATCTTAAGTAAATTGGGTCCTCCGTTGCCCAGACTCTTAAGAGACTGGTGTCCTCGGGGAACCCATCTTTCGTCTTTTATTAACTTATCACATATTATATATATTTCTATATCTATATATTTATACACATGCACTCACACACCACTATATTAACTATATTTATTTGTTCATTTTCTAGAAGTGTAATAATATTGTTTGTGTTTACGAGAAAAGTTATCAAATCTGGGTTCCATGTTACCCAGACTCTCATGAGACTGGTGTTCTCAGGGGACCCAGGACACACTCACACTAATCAAATACGCACTTACTACTCATACTACTAACTAAACAAAATCGCACTTTCCATTAATTATTTGTTAAAATAAACTAGACATAATTAGATTTTAAGCTAGACTATAAACTGAATTAGTAGATTATAAACTATATTTTCCTTTTATATTTCTGTTAAAGACTTAGATAAATAATCTGTAATGTCTGTTATAGAAGAGCGAGACCTTCTAACACAAGTACTTTTACTTAAATGAAGGTCTCTACTACGGCTACAATATTTGTAAAACTGTTACAGAAATAAATTATATTTTATATTTTATTTTATTTATTTAATACACCTTTGTGAGACAAATTAAATGCTGTATACAAATTATAAAACAGACAACGCAAAACAATGCTACCAATTTTGACGGGTTAAAAGAAACGTCCAACATTATTCAACTAACCAATTATAGGTAACTACCTAATAGATAATAAGATCCTAGTGCATCTTATATAAATCGTACTTAACTAAGGTCACTGGTGTCATATAAGTCAGTCGGGTCGAGGCGACGAAGCAAGGAGGTCGAATTAAAAACTGACACGGTAGCAAACACATGATTTTAATACGCGTCATTATTATGTTAAGTTTATTAATAGAGAGGTCAAAATGTCGTATCAGTTAGTTGACCTGTGGCTTTATTTAGTTAGTAGTTAACGTCACGTTGCTGAGTGGATGAGTTGCGAATAATGGGAATTGAAATGTTTGTTTTTTAATCGACTTTAAAAAAAGAGGGTCTCAGTTCGACAGTATTTTTTTTCATATTTACTCACCTCATCCTTACCTCAGAACTTTCGACTAGGTGATCCAATTTTGATGATTCTTTTTTAATTTGAAAGCTGGTGCTACCCGTGTGGTTCCATTTAATCCAATTCTGACACTGGCATCCATGACAAAACCTTAAAATTGAAGTCGGAGAAAACCATAAGTGATTACACAAACACGGTTTATGTTTTTTTTAAACAAACCCAATTATTCAATGAACTATATCGTATCCATTTTGAATGGAGCATAAACGTAAACAAACCGCCCATACTTAACCTAAAATTCACTTTGTTGACGCGTCCTTTTATACGTAATTTACATTACTTGTCGATTTTAGATCCTCCCTTCAATAAAAATTGCTTACAATTATATCTGAAACTCGACGCCAAGCAAGTGAGATTTTGTTATTTGTGTCGTATTTTGTTTACTAACATGCTTCATTCAAAATGGATAACCATAGGTTGTAATTTATCTACTATTTATTAAGATTTAGGGTTCATGTACACGGAATGCCAGGCAACTGGTGGACAGGTGACGGCAGTTCCGACTCTGATGGACAACTACCGTTGCCTATTAAGAGCCGTAACTAATTTCGATAAATCATTTCCGTTCTATTTCAATAATTAATTTTATTTTAAAAAACTATAAACATACTCCAATTTTTATAGATTTTTTATGAATTTTCATGCTTTCCAGTGCCAGAACTGAACCAAATTAAAATGCGACCACACGGAAAGCACCAGCTTTCATATAAAAAAGGAATCATGAAAATCGGACCACCCAGTCAAAAGTGCTGATATAATAAACATAAAATATATTATAATGTCGAGCTGAGAACCTCCTTTTTAAGTCAGTTAAAAATATGTATTGTTTTATCTTAAATGTTTTTGAGACTTGGTAGGTCAAAAGGTTAATTAACGTATCAAATATCACACAGTCCTAATATATAATTTCAGAATAACCTAAAAACTTGTCCTTAGCTATATTAGCCTATACCGTGTCCATTTTGAATGAAGCATGTTAGTAAACAAACTACGCCACAAATAACAAAATCTCACTTGCGTGGCGTCGAGTTTCAGATATAATTGTAAGCAATTTTTATTGAAGGGAGGATCTAAAATCGACAAGTAATGTAAATTACGTATAAAAGGACGCGCCAACAAAGTTTGTTTACTAAGATGCTTCATTCAAAATGGACACGGTATAGGTGTGGTATTCTATGTACTATTATTTATTGATTGGTTAGTTTAGTATCTATCTATAATTTAATTTATAGATTTATTGATTTGATTTACTTAATAAAATTATCACTAAGTAAGCTAGCTAAGCAGAGCTTGTGTTATGGGTATTACATTACTGATATAATTGTTGTCTTCACAAAAGGAGCTAAACGTTTATTAATTAGTGATTTATATTTTATAGCATCAAATCAACTGATCCATTAATTGCAGATACTAAACTAACCGATCATATTTTGGTACACTATATTAAAAACTAGCTGCACCCCGCGGCTTCGCACGCGTTGTTCATATGGAAACGTTTAAAGGTGATTTTTATCCCACTGGAACTGAATTATGGAATAAAAAGTAGCCTATATTTGATTCCAGGATTAGAATCACCTGTATGAAAAATTTCAGCCCGATCCGTTCAGCAGTTTTGGCGTGAAGAGGTAACAAACATCCATCCGTCAAAAAAAATAAATGTTTGTAACATTTATTACTTTTGACGAAGTCGGTGGCGTGACGAGCGAAGGTTCGCCTGTGACGCTGGAGGTTGCGGGTTCGATTACCGCCTCGGGACAAATGTTTGTACGATTTGCAGATATTTGTTCAGGTCGTTTTGGATGTTTTCTATGTATAATAAAAAAAACATCTATCCAGGTAGTCAATTGTATTATGTACGTATTGTCAGTTATCTAGTACCTATAACACAAGCTCTGCTTATAGCTTGGGGCCTATAATGATGTGTGAATTGTCTAGCATATTTATTGTTATTAATAATCTAGATGATAAATATTTTTCTTTCAAAGGCTAAACTAGTTTCTTATAGCTTATCCATTCTCTTCGATGCAATTATCGAACGAATAAATCAAAGATTTTTCCCACAACACATTACTGCCAATATCAATTTAAAGATCGATTTATTTAGTCATTATATATAATTCATAATGTATTTTATGATTTATAGACTAGTGGCACACCCTGACTTCTTATGATGTGCGAATCATAATCCTACTCTAATATTATAAACTAGACTAAAGTTTGTAAACTTATCTGTTTGTATGTTTGTCACACAAAAACTACTGAACGAATCTGGCTGAAACTTTTGAGACTTTTGCATACTGGTAACTCTAATACTGGAATTAAACATTTTTTATCCTGTGAATCTGTTCCCGTGGGATAAAAATCTCCTTTAAACGTTTCCATAGGAACAACGCGTGCGAAGCCGCGGGGCGCAGCTAGTTTACTAATACATATAACTAGTACTACGTATACTGTATGATTAATTGACTAGTGGCACACCCTGACTTCTCATGATGTGTGAATAATTACTTAGTTGAATCATCGCATTTGAATTTGCATTTGTATTTGGATAGCTCAGTTTTTTAGGGTTCCGTACCTCGAAAGGAAAAAATGAAACCTATAAAGATCACTTTGTTGTCCATCCGTCCGTCTCTCTATCTGTCAAGTCCTTTTTTCTCAGGAGCGTGGACCTATAAAGCTGGAATTTATATCAAATACTCAGATCTACTGTCTCATGAAGCTGTGAAAA
This sequence comes from Eupithecia tripunctaria, assembly GCA_955876795.1. Lineage (NCBI taxonomy): Eukaryota > Metazoa > Arthropoda > Insecta > Lepidoptera > Geometridae > Eupithecia > Eupithecia tripunctaria. The sequence goes on along the minus strand of OY041613.1, from coordinate 4,209,267 downwards.
TATCAAACCTAAAAGTCAACGTTTATGCCGCAAACTTCAACAAATTTTCGCCGTGAATTTAAAATCTTGAAGTTTAGTACGAAGCAACGTCTTAAAACAAGATAAAGAAAAAATTGCGAAAACCGCATTTTCATAATATATAAGAAATATTTTTAATAGTTTTAAACTTACACCTGTCCTCATGAACGCGTAGAGGTATTAATGGTACGGAACCCTTCGTGCGAGTCCGACTTGTATTTGGTCTGTTTTTTCACTTATAATTTACAAGGTGCAGCAAAACATGTGATCTAAAGTGCGAAAAGCTGACTTACTATCGTCATTGTTGTTCGAGTAATATTAATTCATAATAAATTGTTTTATGTAAGCCCTAACCCCCGAATACTCAAACGCATCTCAGATTTAAGAAGGTCTCAGGTGACGAATATTTGACAGTATTTCATTAAAAACTGTCAGAAAACCGCGATTTGGGACGAGCTGAGTTGCGTTTGAGTATTCGGGTGTTAGTATCTTTTAAAAATTATTCATGTCCGCAATCAATTCTGACATACAGCGCAGCGGGGCAATGCAGTAATAGCGTCTTGGGGATGCTTTCGCTCGGTATTTTTAGGATTGGTTAAGCTACATCTAGATTGTTTGCAGCAGTCTGAAGTTAGCTCAACTGTTGGAATTGTAAACACTTACATTCTTGTTTAAATTTTCTATCGATTTTGTAATTTTCTTAAATAAAAATCTTATGACCACCACTGTTTTGTTTTGTATCCCATCATCTAGCTAGAGTATTTTAAGAAGTTGAAACGTTGGTGATCTTCCAACCAAACTCAGTTCGTAGTTAACCTGCTAACGTTCTTATTATTTATTACCTATTCATATTTGACAAGGAGTATCGTAAGAAAGGACTTCTAAAATTACCATACTAAATTGTATATTTTATTAGCTCCCTTTATCTAGACTCTACCTGTATTCAACATTGTAGAAAGAATGTCGAATAATTATTATTTGGATTCAACATTGTAGAATAATAATCAACAGACCCCCGTTACATTTGACCCGTGGCACGCCACACTGACACGCAAGGTCATGTACACAAAGGTGCAAGGTATGTATCATTTGTCACGCGTGCTCAGGCGTTAATTACCTGTCACTGCAGTGTACACTTGCTGGCAATAAGTCTGATGTGTTATGATTGTGAGGTTACAAGTTAACGTATTGGCAGTAAGTATAGCTGCAATATATGTGTTTTTAAATAAATTACGACTTTTGAAACAATTGAATTCCGATGATTTGTTTGACTCGGTGTGGATACGATGCGATGTTTTACACAATGTAAAATTTGAAATTTGATTCAAATAAATCAATTTCCTTCGCACGTTAGGCTCAGCGAGGTATGTGTACTTGTTTTTGTCCTTTGATTAATGTGTATTTTAATCTATTTATTTAAAATTATTAAAAAACACATTGAAAATGCCAAACCTTTCCGCAACTTAGTAAATATCTAAGGAAGTAGTTACTTCTAATTGATATTAATTAATCAACCGCACTAATTGGCGCTAAATTTAATCTTTGACCTTTTGGAACAGGTACCTAAACGTGACGCTTATGTTAATCAGATTTAAAATAATGAGGTCAATTAATTAAATTAAATAGGCACCCAACTAGTTAGATTTCATTTAAGGGCATCTTAATGTATTTCAAAAACATTATTTTTGATTGTAAAATTATCAGCATATTACAAAATACAATATCATAAACTACTACATCTTTTTTTTTGTCAGTCACCGATCATCTTACAGTTGGACAAATACTGAACACAAAACAATACCTCTCCCTAATCTAAGGTGGTAGAATAAGTGAACTAACGCCAATAACGTGTTCTTGAGTGGAGACCACGACTTGACAAAAATAGTGTAGAACGCCCTCCGGCAAGGTGGGACCAGGTTTTGCAAAAGACTGCAGGCAGATGCTGGATGCAGCAAGAAAAATTACAAAAAATAAAGCGCGACAAAGTTTAGGTTAGGGGCTAGTGACGTCACGGCTCAGTAAAAAGTGTGACATTTTTTACTGAGTCGTGACGTCACGCGGAACTTCAACTGGCTACATCTTCATAACTTTTTGAATAATCGACAAAACAAAAAATACGTGTCCATCCAATATCTTCCGCTATTCTAACTGACGACGGACTAATTAGAATTTTAGAGTCGTCAGGCCTATCCCGTACATGTCCGTACATAGAACGATCTATTGAATTATAGTTGTGAATTATACAGTACGGTACATGTATAATTCACCACCATAATTCAATAGATCGTTAATCGAAACTACCTGCCTACCTTCTAATTGTAACATTGCACTACCGGTCACGGTTGGTCACGCTTAGATACCGCCGTAGTATGCCCTTTCACCCAAACGCTAAGTAGGTAGTTAGATTCAGGCTTCCGACGCGGAGCGTGCAGCGGCGCGTGCAGCGGCGCGGCCTGCACTAAATTCATACATATGGCGTTGGTTGAGTGTGTTTACGGAGAAGCGTTTTTACACGCGTTTGTTTGATATGACGCGGCGCACGCAGCATCTCACGCAGCGTCCACCGCCTCGCCTATCCATAGTATACATTATACATTAATTTAAGTTTACTTGAATAAATATTTCGTATGTTTTAATTTTTAAGTAAATTGTAATTATGGTAAGTAGATAAGAATATAAACAATATAAGTAGATGACGGGGCCGCTGCACGCACCGCGTCCCCATGAACAAAACCTTAGACAAAGGGCACAGCGGCAGTGAGTCAGCCATGTTCTGAAATACCGATTTTACCGCGAAAATATGGCTAAAAGTTATTGGCGGTGCCTACGGGCATTATTTCTAAATTCCTGACATCAAATTTTTTATTTTCGTTTTGACTGATATTCTACGATCGATCTATGTATTTCCATGCGGACGTAACAGCTATTACCAAATAGAACTTCAGAATAAAAACCACAAAACCGGTGAAGGATAGCTAATAAAAGCCAGTGTTGTAAGTATCTATGGTGAAAAATAGCCAATAAAAGCCAGTGTTGTAAGGTCTCTTAGGTGAAAAATAGCCAATAAAAGCCAGTTTTGTAAGGTCTCTCAGGTAAAAAATTGCCACTAAAAGCCAGTGTTGTAAGGTCTCTCAGGTGAAAAATAGGTAAAAACTCCAGAGTTTTAAGGTCTCTAAGGTGAAAAATAGCCAATAAAAGCCAGTGTTGCAAGGTCCGTACGGTGAAAACGGAGCATTCCAGCGGCGCAGGCGCACGGCCGCACACGTGCTTGGCTTACTGAGCACCTGGATGCTTGACCTTAGATGTCGCCAGCCGTGCCCTACCGGAAGATATGGTTGTATTGGATTCATTCCCGCGGTGTTAGAATGGGATGGAACCTTGTCAACATAATGTTTGAAAGGTGTGGTCGTTTGATGAAAATAAACTGGCAGATTTAACAGCTAAAGCATTCAAAATGCACAGTTATTGTGTGTCTTTTATGTTGTGACTTTTTTATTTTTGTACCAATTTTGTCTTCCTAGCTTCTTATATTGGTCGTCTAAATACCGGAGGAGACGACTATAACTTCACATGTTTACTGTCGATGGAATAGTATCCGCTACTGCTGAAAACAGTCAATTTTCCCTTACGCAAACACATAAAATAATTTTCAGGTAACATTTGTTTTATCCAATTTTCAACTTATTTTGTTACTTTTATGTAATTATTTTTATCATGATTTCTATTTTATCCAATTATTATCAATTTATTGTGTAATTTTATTAAAGTTTTTTGTGTGTAATACTCGTATATTTATGAAATGGATTGTTTTCTGAAATAAATGATCGTTTGTAAACATGGAAACATGTACATATGTACATATGTTCGTTGCTCTTTCACGCAAAAACTACTGAACGGATCGGGCTGACATTTTTCATACAGATAGTTCTAGTCCTAGATTACTTTTGTCCCATAAATTAGTTTCCGTGGGATATGCGTGCGCAGCCGCGGGGCGCCGCTAGTTAATAATAAAAATCAAATTTATGAGAGCGACAAAATAAAAACTACTTAAACAGATCATAGGTCAAAGCATCTTCAGACTGGTTCTATTCGGTAGGTATATCTGCTGTCAAATAAGTAATAAAACCATGTTTTATGTGTCCTGTATTTAATGGTTTCCGCTAGGCAAATTACGGTTTGAACAAATTCATTAAACTTACTTTAATATACTGTTTGCGTTGAAAGGTTAATCAAAGAAATAATCAAAATATTAGTATTTTTATCACTGTCAAGAACTATTTCATTTGCATAACTCGGTTGTTTATATAAGGCGCTTCGTGTGTTGAGTTAAAATTAGTTTTTTAGTAATTAAACTTGATAGCGGCTTGTGATGCCTGAAATAATACTTTCTTTACTTGTTCTAACCATGTTAGATCAGACAGGTGTTATAGACGCGGTAAATTTCTATTGAAAAAGGCAAACTGATTGCCAATTTTAGAAATATGTTACTATACTGTGTTTGCACTAAGTGTTTTTGCTAAGGATATTATTGAAAGTCGTATAATAGTGTTCCTTGTATATTTTATGTATAAGAATCTATCTATATAATGTATTGGTATTTTTTTTAATGTAATTGATTAATTGTTATTTTTATTGTAATGTTGAATTATTATAATTGAATTTACTTACCATCTATATACTTGATTATATTTTAAGGTGTGCTTTTTACTATATGACGTGTAATAATATATTTTACCAATAAATTAACCATGAACCATATTGTATTATGTTTATAAGTCTTATGTCATAAATAACACAAGCTTTGCGTAGCTTGAAGATTATCCAGCATTATCATTATATTCTCAAAAGTCCATAACTTCCCAAGCTACAAATCAGGTAGGTAACAACACAGGTACAAATTCGCAATACATCACTGCAACCCAATTGTCCGTATCAGCTTTGCCATTACTGCCGGCTACCTTCAACACAATGGCCGCGTCAATCCAAATACATCGATAACTCATCAATTCGACAGCCCGCGGGTCGCAACCTATCCAACCAGCCAGTGACACAACAGGCTGCTTCGTTAGGCTCGTCCACTAATCTCGATTAAATGTCAATTAAATCCATTGTCGCTGTTCCCCTCATAAATAAAGGCAATGGGCATTCCTACACTGCCCACGACAGCCTCTTGACACGTCTGTGTCTCATTTACCTTCTCATTTACCTAAGAAAAGTAAATTGTCGTGTGAATTCTGTTTTCGAAAAGTAGAGTCGGTGGTTTCTTAGGGTTGTTTGCGGACGCTTTTTCTAGAAATGCCTTTTGTTGTATCCGGTCATTGGTCTGGCAATGTTACGTTTTCTATTAAAATGACGATTTGCGTATAGGACTGTAGAATTAAAGGGTTTATTATATCTTGCTCAGTTTTACCTAGAATAGAAAATAATTCTTGACATCCTATTAAAATTCTCTCTCTGCTCCGAGGAAAGATATCCGCTATCTAGTGAGTTTCAAGGTAAACGGGGTTTATTTATTTTTGGAAAACGAACCATCCAAAATATACTAAAAGTTATGAATATTTTGTTAAATTAGAGCGGGATAAGAATAAAATATATTTAATAATTATAAATACCTTAAAGTTTAGACAGTAGAATTTTTTTATTGCAGTGTTTCAAATAATTCCTAAGCGAACCAATAGTCTTAGGCCCGTATTCTGAAAGCTTGCTCAGTCATCCTACTATGCTTGAGCATCGCTATTCTATAGCATAAACGTCACTCAAGCATAGCTCTATGACCGAGTAAGGTTTCATAATCCGGGCCTTAGAGTGATAAACGCAAAATAACATTCACGTAACATTCCGATAGAAGACAATTTCACCTTCAGTTTGTTGACCCTCTCTTCGTTGCATACATTCTGTTACAGGTATGTTTCGTTACTCTATATTCTGGTCAGCGGCGTCGGTGACATGTGACCTAGAATGACCTGCTGAGCAAACAGACGGTGGTAGGGTTAAGTATATCAGTGTATACGGTAATAGTAATTGTAATTACTGTAGTAGTAGTAGTAATAACTATTTTTCAAGCTGTTTTTATAGTAAAAAATTGACTTGTCTGAGTGTATATTTTGTAAGTCTAAAGAAATAAACGATTTGACTCTGACACTGACTCTATACAATGGGTAGTATTCGATAGTTACAGGGACAAAAAGTAAAGTACTTTCAAGAAATCAAATGATATCATCTTCAAAATAAGGATGATGAGAGTCTCCCGGCTGAAGAACATAGGGACCTGTTGGTCAGATCCTTCAAAACTCTGCAAGACCCTACAAGACCTTCCTTACCAGTCAATTGCACAGCTAACCACACCGATCCACCTAACTCCCGTTTCTTTTTCAACAAGTTGAATGAAATTGTCTTTGACAAACAGTATGACAATCGTAATTGAGATTGCCCCGTACAAAAGAATTGGGCATACATCCAACTTTGCGTGAAATTGCCTTTTTAAATACCTACTTTCTACTGTCATACGTGCATGGCCTGTTTATTTCTATGGCAATTAATTCAGAGAGCATTTGACCTTTTGTTTTACTTGTGTTTCTAGACCTTCTAATCTGCTATCAAAGGTTTTCTAAGATAGGTAAAAAGACAAATAGGAATTGATATTTTGAAATTCAGAGAATCCTGATCCAATTTCTCCACATCTAATTTTTGATAGCACATTATTAATTCGGCGAAATCAGCAGAAATAAGAGCAATAATTATAAAATGAAAGATAAGCGATAAAAAGAAGTATCGGCAGACTATGATTCTAACACAATTCCTATAAACCCTTCGCTAGCATCTTGATATCGTTATCAAAGTAAACTCGATTAACGCATTCACTGCCCAGCCCAGTCATACTTGTCGCCGCTGCAGAAGGACATGCGTCGTGGGCATTGTCTATTAAGAAATCAGTTCCTACCAGTAGGACTACCTACTGGTAGTGACGGATAATATTACTGAATGAAGTATATTAAGTTAAAATTACAACCTCTCTTCAAGACAAGAGTGAACAAATAGCATCTAGAACTGCGTATTACATCGTCGGCTACATCGTCACTTTCCATCACGTAAGATTGTGTTCAAAAGAAGATCAATCGACATAAAATAAAAGTCTTTGTCAGTATACCACTTGAAAATAAGACTCATTCTTAGCAACTCAATAATTCAAAGTATTCTCTGCAACTATTTACTTCTCAAAGTCTTGCTATCAAGCTCATAGTTACAAAACAGATTTTATAGTAATTTGTCTTAACATTACAAGGCCTGAGTTATCTGAGATCTCGGCTCCTGTGCATAGAACACTGTTGTAATTCAAGATAATTGCGTAAAGTACAAGACAGCCGGTCTACTTTGAGACCAGTGTAGGGAAGGCAGATTTATGGAGATAAATAGTGCTGCACTATTCACACAGCATCATCTATCCCCTAGATAAGTACTAGTGTTTTTTTTTAATTTATTTAAAACATTATTGCACTGAGCTGAACTGTCGTCCATGCACCAGTTGGAAGACCCCCTGCTGCTGGCTGCAGTGGACCGTGCTGATGCGATGCAAGTCGCAGTTAAGCTCTACTGTAAATACTAGTTCCAATTTGTTTATATTTCTGGTAATACATCCATTTATGACAGACTAGCTGCGCCCCGCGGCTTCGCACGCGTTGTTCCTATGGAAAACGGAACGTGGAACGTTAAAAGGTGATTTTCATCCCACGGGAACTGATTTATGGAACAGATCCGTCCAGTAGTTTTGGCGTGAAGAAGTAACAAACATCCATCCATCCACACTTCCATACAAAAACTTTCGCATTTATAATATTAGTGTGATTACAAAGATAATGAAAACTTATAGACATTTCGCATCACTATGAACACATCCTAAGAAACTTTATGAAATATTTTTTTAGAATTTTACCATTGGGGTATTTTCATCTAGATCCTTCATTACTTTTTTTCGGTTTGCCTGTAAAAGAAAATCCTTATTTTATAGAGAGCGTATTCTAGCTTTAGACGACGACGTAGGTATTAAAATTTTATTACTCCTAGATTTTAACTTTCAATCCGTCTCCAAAATCAGAAAATTATTAATGGCGTCGCGTACGTCGCATAGAGTCATTCGACCACACCAGGCCATTTTTAATTATACTCGATTAAATTATAAAACCAAAATAATATCTTAATTCCGTAAATTTACCGAAAATTTCAACCAGATTATCGCAATTATAAAAACTGTACCTACAAGTACAGTTGCTACTCTTCCTGCTCTACTCGACTTATTCGTGTCGTACTCGACATGATGAAATTACATGAATCGTGCGTGTGATATGTCATCCGCTTTTGGATCACTCGATGGGCCTTCGTTCCTTTCCCCCGCTCACCCTGAGATATACTTTCGCTCTGATTTTTCACGACCTCTTGTGCCTCTTTAGGGTTGTCACAGCCATGACAATATTTATACAAAATAATCAAACTGGTGTATGTTGTGTTGCAATCGATGTATTTATACTTATTATTGTTTATCAGTCTGATGTGTCCCTCCGCAAGGCAAGGGCCTTTCCTCCTTCTACCCCTCACCGTTTTGCATAGATAATTCTAATTATAGAAGAAAAAGAAAGGGAGCAGATAGATGGCTTTTTAAATAAGGTAGACAGACACATAAGGACTATAATTCAGCATTTATTTTTTTTACATTGGTATTTCGAAAAAAAAATGCCGAATAGAAAATAGATGCTCATGTCATCTTTAACAATGCTGCTTTGATATGCCAACTTTTATTTTATACATTCAAAGTCAAAACATATCGCAAATTGAAAACTCTATTGTACCACATATATTGTTGGTACTGTTAATAGCTGCCGAACTGCTTGTTCAAGTCGTTTGAATACAATCTGCATCCTAGATTGATAAAGTGCCAACCCTACCTGAGTGCATGTAATCTCGCCATAATGCTCTTGTTTTGACGGTGCACTTTCAAAAACAAACTGTATCGACCAGTTTACGTTCCGTTGTCGATTACGGATATTTTAATCTGGGCTTGACTGCACTTTTACCGCTTCACTTTGGAGATATTTATTAAGCCGGTTTTGACTTCCTATGTGCGTTTATTCAGGTACAGTGTTCCGGGCAATATGATGTTGGGTTACTTTATGGGAATAATAATATTAATTTGGTAAATTTCGAAAGATCCGCTAACGGAACCTATTAAAAGGCTACGTATTTGAATGGTTCCCTTTAGCGATTGATACTTCGTCTTTATTCTTATTCCATGCAATTTTTCATGCGAATCATTCTCGGCGCGTAGCGATTTGCTAAAGTACCTACAGTCAACGTGAAAATATTACTATATCTTCTTATACGTATCTCAGTGACATCACTAGGTATGGAACTGCTTAACGGTTGGAATTCACTTTACAAGCAAGAAAAAATATAACATACAGACAGTTCCAATTACACGTAAGCTAAAATATTTACAATGTAGAAGCATTGACTCAAAATCCGTTAAAATGTGAAATTATTATTGACTTTATCATTTGCTATATATTCGTAAAATTATGTGTAATATTTTGTGATGCGATCAAAGCAAATAGTTTATAACTATTTGCTTTGATCGCATCACAAAATATTCATCAGAATGATTAGCAATAAAAACCTCGACAAAAACTTGTTCCAAATAGTATAAAATGTATTAACACAGCTCTCGGTCATTTTCGTTCAAATTCTCGAGTAATAAAATAAAATAGAATAAGAACCGCCGATCCGTAACATGCGATCGGACGTTGGTATGCCTCAGTTTTTTTACGTTTCGATTAAATTGGTTCAAAGAGCACACGAAATATTCGACGATAATAAAAAATAAAAGATAGAAAGCAGCGGGTTCCGACACAAACGGCTTTAGTATTGTCAATTGCAAAGCTCATAATAAACGAAGAACGAGGTAATTTTAAAATCATAAAAATAGTGTAAACTTTGCAAAATATATCGTAAAAAGTTTATGGTGACAGAACTAAAATGTTTGTTCCTAATCTTTGAATTTATGGAAATAAAGACCTCAGGAATTTTTGCCTAAAGTTTTCACAGTGAACGCCTTCTATAATTGTTTTTAATTTTGAAGAGTCGTAAAAGTTTTATTGAAAGCTCTGCCCACGCGTTTCTAACGCCACCTAATGGTGAGTTAAAGAGGATCTGTCATATAAGTCAGAGAACCGCGATTATTAATAGCGGCACCCCGTTACGGCTTATTAAGTCCAGATTTTGCGGAGTCTGGTCGACGATAATTTATTTTCCACCTACAGGGAAGCCGAGTCTAACAGCAAGTAAGTGAAGAGTCGGCTCAGATATACATTTCAATGTAAAATCACTTAATAACTATGTACCAAACTTTGCTTTTTAGTAATTCAATTAAATAAATGTTGCCTTTCCTCCACCTCCAATAGCACAGGTTTTCCGCTGTTGGACCCTACTTTGTAAGGCTTTTACTTTGCAAAGGTTTCCTGGAAGAGATCGCTTCTAAGCGATAAGGCCGCACATTGTACTCGTTTTATGTTTTGTATCCATGTACCTCATGTTATTTTTATGGTATACAATAAAGAATTTTTGTATTGTATTGTATTGTACCATAATTTCGACGCTTAGAAAGTGCATATATGTTCACTCCACCTCCTCACCTCAACAATTCATAATGGTCCACTTCAGGATGCAGCCTCCCCCCAACTCCTGTTAAGCACTTTATTCGTTTTTATCTCATTAAAGAATCGTTTTTATGCCTTAATCTCCTGGCAAGTGGGTTGAGGATCGTAGTTCAGTGGTAGATTTTTTTTTGCGAGAGGCGCTGCTCTCCATTCCCCGTGGATACCTGCCTCGCCTTTTACGACACCTGCGAAAAGAGCTGGGATGGTGCAAATTCTATGCCGGCACCACCCGGGTAGATAACAACTGCGAAACTAATCTGTTTTAGCTAAGTAGAGTAACCTTAAAAGCTTCGCTATTATTCAAAAGCTATTAACTAGACGGCAATCGCGATGCGTGCCACTAAATTGAGAGTAATTGGCAAGAAGGCAATAAAATATAGAGACCCCTAAAACACGTCGCTTTGCTCGTGACGTGCACTTGACACCTCACCTGTACCGCGACGGATTGGACGATGTCGCCACAAAATAGAGTCAAGTGCCTAAATCGTGAGGGATTGGAACTCAGTCAGAAACTCAATTAAAAACGTGGTGGCACACATTTTTGTCGCCTAGTTTTGGAGGATTTGATGTACATTTGCCACAATAGTATATTGGTAACCTAGGGTTGAAAGTAACTTTAGTCAGTAGACTTTCGTTTAACCACAATTTCAACTAATAGAAAGTATGGCGGTTATTTGACGGGAAGGTGTTGTCTAATTGTACTGACTGCTACCGCAGGACGCGTTAGTCTTTGAGACCTTTAATGCATCAATTGCATACAAAAACTATCCACGTTTTTGGAATGTGTTTGGAAGAATTTTCATCATTACTAGTCTATCTTTTAAAGTCGCTAATTGTAGGCTGATTGATCTCAATATTTTTACCGTCATGTCAAGTTTTGCCATTGATCATCAATCACACTTTGATTACACTAGGGACGCTATTAGCCACATTTGATTCTTGACATTTCTTTCCTTTACCTCTTCTATGATATCCATGGGTTGAAAGGAAGGGTCATTTTGACCACCATGACACAATACCCTGCTGCATGACATTTCCCATCAGCAACCTGTCACGTATCTGTGACCAACAGGTGACTGTCACGACGTGCCGCGTCACCGTTGGACAAGTGGTCTAGATTCGACGCGGACGCCTCGGGCATGATTCTTTGAACCTGTTGGAATTTGTCACAAAAACTAAGAGATTCTATTCCATAGTTGGTGTTTGTTCTTTGGTAAGGCTAAGGGGGTCTTGGCACCAATACGGATTGATTGCTTACCATTGTTAACAGTTTCAATAAGTGTTAAAACAACCATACGATGTAAGAGGAATTATAAGTATGTTACTATGTGAAATCTACAATAACAATAGAGATTTTACTAAATTTTTACAACATTTAAATCACAAACAAGTATTTAATGCCTGTTGTTTTGTAATATATAAGTTGTGAGTCAAATTGGAATGCTATAAACTGTTTATAAGTAAGGAAACCCATGGCATGTACTCTTAAAAACAAAATCGAAGTTTCTGACTCGATTTCTTGCAAACGCTAATCTTAGCCAAGCGAAATACGAGTATTTTTTTACGATAACGAAAAAGAAACTTCGCTTTTAAATTTCCAAGTAGGCCTGGATCGCATTCGACCTGTAACAAGTTGAATTTTGTTTACAATCGCACTGCAATATGAACTAGCCACCACTTCCGTTAGATTAGCAGCTATACTGCCGAAAATTCCTTGGAAATGTTATCAATTCCAAACAATGTAATGCTAAACACAAACAGTATATCAAGTTGTATAAGTAAGACATTCCACAGGTCGTCGGGACGACCTCGCCCTGCGCTTGTGGAGTCAGCGCACGCACCAAAGCATCCGCATAACCATATACTATAGGCACCTTTATGTATCAATGTATAGGGTGGATGGCTATGTTCATTTTTAGAGTTCCGTACTCAAAGGGGACCCTATTACTAAGACTACACTGTCCGTCTGTCATTAGCCTGCATCTTAGGAAACGTGATAGTTAGATAGTTCAATTTTAAACAGATGATGTATTTCCGTTGCTATGTTAAATAGGTACTAAAAATTGAATAAAATAAATATTTAATGAGGCCATACAACAGCCATGATTTTTTGGTTTCAGTTCTGACATTTAGTGAGACATATAGTTTGAAACACTGGGTGTAATTTTTTTATAAATTTCGACATTGTTGACAATTGTTGTCATTTTTGATATTTGGTGTAATTTTTGTTAAATTCTATGTTTTTTGAACATTATAGAATCGGTGAGAGGCAAAACTGGAATTAAAAAAAAAAAACAAATTCCAATTTTCCCACTTGGAAGTTTTTCTCAAGTGGAAAATTGGACTTTACAAAAATTAATTTCAGTTTTCCTCCACAAGGGACAATCGTCTAGCCGGAAAACTAGAATAACACATTATTTGCCGTTTTTATAGATAATGGTACGGAAGCCTTCGTGCGCAAGTCCAACTCGCACTTAGCCGGTTTTTTTATTACAGATATGGGATGCTTTACTTAAGGTGGTTTACATGATTTCCATTTATTTAATAAAAAGGCTCTTTCATTTCTCTTATGTTTTTACGTTGTGTATGTCTGTCATTTTGCTTACCCAATTTGTCACCATTGTCAAAAAAATGTTTCTATGTTAAATGGCTTCCTGATCAATCAGATAAGCTCAAATAATAGATGGACTGGTTGAGAGGAAGTCAGAGAATGGTTCATAACACCCTCAAGACACCTGCACCAATGGCGAACATTTCGTGGTCAAAGTATATCAGTATACTTATAAATCTGTGGGTCAGAGAGTCAATGGATCACACTGGCACATGAGGGAACAATTATAACATCATTGTGAGGGATGAAAAATAAAAATTGAATGACTTCTACTTCTTATTTCATGGCTCGCTGTGTCTGCTGCCAAAAATAGTATGAAGACATAGGTACTTAGGTGGTTAGTCGGATTGAAAAGGTCAAAGTTACGGGAAGTGTTTACTGTATTTACAAACTTTCGGTCACTTTCTAAGCTCAAGATTTTGTATCTACTGTTCGATGAATTTATACTATGTTATTGACCATCCTATCCTTATAACCTATAAGCGCACTGGTTGGTTAATAAATAGTCCACGATTCCTAGAATAAATTCACTTTATGTACCCGTAATAGACAATATAGACAATTAGGTGATAAATAGACGATTTCGATTCAGATCGGGGCGAGAATTGGGAGCGTTTCTAAATTTGAATTCCAAATGTTTGTTTTGTGAACAAAGCTAAAAAGGTGTTATAGGAATGCATACCTACTACCTTTTTTCTGTTGTTAATATTTTTGCGTTGTATGAATAGCATTATTTGCAATAAATTATAACTTCTTATTCGTTCCCACTTGTCGAATGTCGGGCCCGACTGTAATAGGACATAATCGATACTAATACTAAAATGAGGAAACATTTCAGTATGCAATAGACTCCGAAACTAATGGACCGATTAAAATAAATTCGTTCATCATCAGAGTCAGTCAGACTTAAATCGTTTATTTCTTTAGACTTACAAAATAAGTACCTACTTAGACAAGTCAAATTTTTACTATATAAACAGCTTGATAAATAGTTATTACTATCAAACAAGAAATAAGGTGCAATTGACTCTAATTCACTTAAATTTTTTGACCACTAGCGGAAGAAGTGAAAAAGATTTAAAATTATTACCGTACTTTTCAGGGAGTGAAATAGGCTTTATTATATCCCGGAATACCCACGGGAACGGGAGATACGCGGGTGAAACCACCAGGCGCTGCTAGTATTTTATATAAAATCGGTTTCCGATAAGTGTGTGCTATTCACATTATAAAATGCTCTGCTCTTAGGCCCGTATTATGAAACTATGCTTAGTTATCCATCTTGCTTGAGTAACGCTTTTGTCATAGAAAACCGTTACTCACACATAGTTGACTGAGCAAGCTTTTATAATACAGGCCTTAGTTGTCCTACTCGTACAAACTATAAATGCAAAAGTAGCGTATGTTTCCAGCTGTGTTTTTGTTTGTTACCTTTTTGACTAACAAACTAGTTTAATTATTTTCACTTGGTGCTGAAACACTTAGAATAGAGATTAATATTCACAAGAAGACAAAGGCTAATAAATCGGTCACTCACAACAAGATCCATACAAATGTTTCTACGACTTGAGACCATTTCTTTATACACTAGCCAATCTCGATATAGATTATTTGTAAGCAAACCACCTAATCTAAAAATCATTCTGTTGCCGCGACTTTTTATGCGCAATTAACATTACTTCTCAAACCACGTCCAGTAAAACCTGACACAACACTATTTCATCATCAGCCTTTACTAGTCCACTGCTGGACATAATGAGCGCCATAGCGCCCTGTCTTCAGCTTGACGCATCCAGCATCTGCCTGCAGTCTTTCGCAGATCGTCATCCCACCTGACCGGAGGGCACTATTTGATTATATAAAAAAACATGGAAGCATGTTTTTTTTTTTAATTTAACTCATCGATAACCGCGAAAAACTCGTTTAATAGGTACCTACCAAATAAACGGTAAGTTTTGCGACAGAGGCCAATTATTCCGAGCGGATAACTAAAAAAGTGGTTCATTCTCTTTTTATCGTTCCACTTTAGTCGATCGATAAAAAAGAAACTGATGAACTGTCTCAAAATAAAAACAAAGCCCGGTGAGAAGCTTCTTGGTGGTAACTTGAGAGCACGAATCATTTTTTATTTGTTTATTGGACGTACTCAGGTTTGAATGCAGGGCACGGAGGGTTAAATCTATACCAATTAAAAGGCCCTAAATATTTATCAGATTCGCGTTACTTTGCAGAAATCCGTTGCTTAATATTAGGAAAGAAAGTATTTAGTAGAAAAGAAAAAAATGAGTAAAATATTATGTCAAAAAATACTTTGTAGGGTATATTAGGAAATCTAGGTTGTCCGAAATAAAAATCATGTCAGAAAGGCGTTTGCAAATTGTTAAAATACCACCGTAAAGTCTGCAAAGCAGTTCTTAATAAAAAAAACATTAATGACTGCGCGCCTAGTACAAGAGTGTTAGTTCATTGAACTATCACTGGGCGGTTTTACCCAGCATAAGACAAAATCCTGCAACGCAATTTCTTTCACAAATGCATTTTTTACGTAAGTACTTTGCAAAGCAATTGCAAAGGTTTTTATATAATTTATTTTGTGGTACGGAATGGTGTGGTATATTTCCTTAATTATGTTTTGTAAAAGTAATATTTCGGGCTAAATAAACTGTCTTTCATTTAAACTGAGTTACCTAGTGAGCTATTAACCATTTTGCCCCTAGATCTAGTCCTTGCTCCACCCCTGTACCCCTGGTCGTTCCACGCGGCTGGCAGAGGTCGCGACTCGAACCTGCGACCGACCGCACGACGTGACACCGCAGTGGGAACTGAGGATGCACACGATGATAACTTCCTGGATTTTATTAGGTTGTCTATCGAATTATGACATCCCACATCTATAGAATACAAAATAACGTTAAAAGTTTATGACAACTAGTTTCTATAGTACTAGTACTAGTTTCTTCCGCGGCTTTGCACGTGTTGTTTCTATCTAGGCCTCAACAGCCTGTATTCGTCCACTGCTGGACGCAGGCCTCCCCCTGATAAACGCCTTATACCCGGTTATTACCCGGTGGATATCCCTGAGTCGCATCTTACGACACCCACGGGGCAGAATTGGGGTGGAGCAAATTCTTCACGCATCACACAGCTGAGCTAAGCAAAGAGGTGAAAAACATCTTTTATATCCAAACTTTAGAATTTATAATATTATAGTATTATAAAATCTTATACATCGGAGGGAAAGCACGAAGATGATCCCTTAAACCACCCCTGTATTAGAGCAAACAAAAAAAACATATCAGTCAAGCCGTTATAAAGTGACAATAATAATGAACAGCAATCGATTTAAAAAAAAATACAGGGTACTAAGATGAAAGGGGGTGATTCTGGGGATCCCAGAGGCTCAACTTGTGAATGTTTGAAACTTCAAATTCACGCGAATAACGAGCGCTTTTCAAATTCTTGGTCGCGGGAACAAAAAACCGACAAACTATATAGGAACGAAGCGCGAACGCGAATAGAGTGCGAATATGCTAACAGGATTTTGAATCGTTAACTTGCACAATAGTGTATTCAAATTCATTCTAGATTTCAATGTTTGCGCAAAGCGACAAAATTAATAATCTTAATTTATTGCAGCTGTGTTATACTTAAAACTTTTAAATCCATCGTAGTTATTAATATTAAAGTTATTTACCCTGATTTGAGTTTATTAGAGGTAACATTCGTAGCAAAAGACAAAAAGAGGGTAGATCGATGTATCTGCCCATAATAACTCACTCACAAGACATTCAGTTACTCGTTTAAAGGTATAAAAAGTATTTTTCAGTTATTTAAAATAAAATATAAATTTTTCCGCTAAAAAATCTAGAATATATATAATCATACTACAATCCCAAAATCAGCTCTCGTTAGCTCGTTACCTTGTTTATCAAGTTGGTACATATATGTACCATATTATGTCATGTACTGACAAAAGGTAAAGTGTATACGTAAGACCAGTGCAGGTTGCGGTGTAACCCGACACTGCGGTTTGAACCCCGTCGGACACAAAGCGAAAAGAACTTTGTGTTAGTAACTGCACTGTTTATTGTCATCATCCATATTACCTGTAGTTAGGATGGATATGGATCAGTTGAGCTATCTGTAGATTGTTTGTATCAGTCTGCAGTTACCACAATTTATTACTCGTGTGTGTTACAACAATAATTATAATTGTAAATACTGGTTCTAATTTGTTTCTATTCTTATGAATGTAAGCTGGTTAACTACGAACTTGTTTGTGTTGGAAGAACACCAACGTCTCATCCCCTAACGAGAAACATCTTCAGGGCGATTGTGTTCTTCCAACACAAACAAGGTTTGTAGTAAGCCCGCTTACATTCATAATGAATTTGTATAGCTACGAAAGTTTCTATACCTAGTAAAATTGTTTCTATTATTTAATTGTAATTTTATTTGTTATAAATGTAAGTTTGTTTGTTTTTACGTATCTATACAGAACAAAAATTAATTATGTCCAAAGACTTGAGTATAAGTTATTACACTCTAACTTAGCAATAAGGCCGCCCTTTGTAATTCCTCGATCCTCAGCTTTTCCTTCTGCATAGTATTTTGTCTTTTGTACAATAGAAAGTTATCTATCTCTCCATATCGCTTTTACGTATAAATGTCTAACAATTGTCACTTATTTTATAATTGTTTCTTTTGTTAATTGTTTCTTGACTAAGTGCGTAAAGTCTTTTTTCTATATATCTATAGTTTACAAACTTATACGACCTCGTCGGAGCCACATCCTGACCTGACGACCAACGCCGACCTATTGTCTTGAATATGTAATACACGTGTCATGACATTATAGTCCTTATCTCGATAACTTAGAATTCAAAATGTAACTGAGGAAATCAATTCTGCGTATTGTATAGGCTTATCAAAATGCCAGACACTTGATACGATGGTATGGTGTTAAACTTATGTATCCCGTAGTACAATTTTTAATAAGCAATTTACTTCAAAATTGTACTTCAAAATCGTTATTTATCTCAGAATCTGTGATAGCTACCACCTTCATACTTAGGGAAATGTTATTTCGGTCTTTTATCTTAAATTACGTGTTTTAAAAACACGATTAGTGAAAGTTGAGTCCTATATATTCGATTTCTACGTCACTAAGCCTTGTGGTGTAGTTATCACTTCCGATACAAGGTTCAAGTCCCGTAGAAGTCGATTTTTTGAGATATTATTTGATTTCTCAGAAAAGAGAAATTTTACTATAATAACTGCAAACCATATTTGTGTTGGAGGAAAACCAACTTTTAATCCCTTAACGAGGGACTTAATCAGGGTGAGTGCAGTTCGTGTAGGTATAGATAAGTTCTTAGAGAAGTCGTTACTCAACTAAAAAAATCTTTGAAAGGTTTATGAGGTTAAAATGTAGACGGGAATAAAATGTACAACAGGCCGAGGAAAATTACTATATATATTTAACAATAAGAATAGAATGAAATATTTATATATTTATCACAAGCGTATGAAAAATCCGAATCGAAGACACTAACTAAGTTATTATAGTACGTAAGCCTTCACACTCTCAAAGTAAATTATAAGAACTACCTACTTATATTCTTTTAGATATTGTTTGATACCATCACACTAATATTATAAATGCGAAAGTTTGTATGGATGTATGGATGGATGTTTGTTACCTCTTCACGCTAAAACTACTGAACGGATCGGGCTGAAATTTTGCATACAGATAATTTTAATACTGGAATCAAACAGGCTTCATATTTTTGTCGCATAAATCAGGTCCCGTGAGATAGAAATCACCTTTAAACGTTTCGAGAGGAACAACGCGTGCGAAGCCGCGGGGCGCAGCGCAGCTAGCATACATAAATGTTGTATATTTTTTTAGATTCGTAGGAACCCATTGATTTAGGAAAATCTAATTATAGATGCCTTTGCCCGAAGCTGCAGTAGGAAAAAAATGTGTTTTAACTCTTCAGCGACACTTTTATGTCCCATAATTAATTTAGTTATATATTCTATGCCCATAAGCCTCGTTTCCTGGATGAGCCGCTGCCGTTGCAATACTAATCGACTCTTATGTTAACTAGATACTTATCACTTTTTATAATAATTGGTGAGGATTTAAGTATTTTAATTAACTTTATATCGTGCTGTGATGTTGTATGACTTGTTAAGAACTAAATACGTTTACGTAAAAAAAAACAGTTCAAAAATCGGCGCGCCGGTTAAGTCATTGAGAAGATTTTGGTTAATTTAACATAATTATGGCGCTCAAGCAAATTTCAAACGTCCTCCTCGTTACGTCGAGATCCAAAGAACTCTGTCATTGTTAATTTAATTAGTAATTTTTGTGTTTTTTTATGGCCGGTAGACCACCGTTTGACCACAATCTCACCTGATGGTGCCACTGATGGTGACCCACCACCACGAAGGTCTAGAAGATTACTTTTTCCATTTGCTTTGAAGTGACTCAGGTTATAATTGGCCGGAAAACAGAAGCAGGCAGCGAGTTCCAAACCCCAGCGGCACAAATGATGGTGGAGAAAAACCACTTAGTGCGAGTGGACAGTATATATTTTTTTTTTACGGTAAATAGACCTTCGTTTGACCGCATTCTCACCTGATGGAAAGCGAAGATGCGGCCGACGGTGTATCACGAAGGTCTAGAAGATACCTATTCAATTGTCTTGAAGAGACCCAGGTTGTAATTGGCCGGAAAAACAGAGGCAGGGAGCGACTTTCATTCCTTTGCGGTGCGAATAATAAAGGTGGAGGAAAACTGCTTAGTGCGAGTGGAGTGTACATCCACCAAGTATGGATGGTATTGCGCTTTGCGTCTGCTTGTCCTGGAGTGGAAGGGGGATGGTGGGGATGGTAGTGATATCCACCATTTGTGTGATCTCTAGTTGGCTTCTATCACACTAATATTATAAATGCGAAAGTTTGTATGGATGTATGGATGTATGTATGGATGTTTGTTACTACTTCACGCCAAAACTACTGGACGGGTCTTGCTGAAATTTCGAATACAGGTAATTCTAATCCTGGAATCAAACATAGGCTACTTTTTTATCCCATTGATCAGTTTCCGTGGGATGAAAATCACCTTTTAACGTTTCCATAGGAAAAACGCGTGCGAAGCCGCGGGACGCAGCTAGTTAATAAATAAACGAACACCGTAGTGTAGAGGTCAAAAACTGCTTCCCCATAGAACCTCTATCGGACAATAACGAGTTAACGACATAATTACGTTCACACGCTGACACGGTCGTCACGATCTATACGACTATGCGATAAACTATTATACTAGTGTTAACACGCTGCTTTGCTCGCGTTTTTCAGGATAAATGATCAATAATTAATAATCAATAATCATTTATTTTGGATTCTAAATTATAGTAATATTAAAATCAAACAATGTCGTTTATTTGTAGTTTGTAGTTTATTGTTGTAGTTTATAGTTCGTGCCGCTGGGGTTTGGAACTATGGTACTAATAAATATTAACTGTTTTAATAAGAAGAGCGAAAGTAACTTCATATGTCCATCGGCCTATCTGTCAAGTCGTTTTGTTATTTTGTCTCTTTGTCAGTTGTTAAGCAATTTTGGAGTTGAATTACAGCAACCGTGGTAAACAACTTTGTATTTTGTTTACATTTCTTATTTGAAGGTTTTTGCTAATAAATTTTACATTATGAATTTCTAAGAAATCAAATAATATTCCAGAAATAATTGTCATCGACTGGAATAATTTAATTGGTTATCATTATCACATTCCCGTAATGGGGGAAGAATGAGGGTTCGAGTCCCGTCGATGTAATTTTTTTGAGATAAATTTGTTTTCTTATTTGTTATTTTACTATACACTCGCTGTATCTTACGATTAAAATTTATGAGTAAAAGACTAATTTCGTAGTAAGGTGATTTTACACAACTTTCGTAGTTTGACGAATTCATTGTGAATGTAAGCGGGTTAACTACGAACCTTGTTTGTGTTGGAAGAACACCAACGTTTCATCCCACAGAAACAAAGTTCGTAGTTCATTCATAATGAATTAGTCACACTACGAAAGCATTTATAGTAAAACCAACAAATTTATTTTAGTATTTTTAAAACAAATTATACATTTATTAAATTAAACAACAAACAAACCAACCATATAGATATTATTGAATGTACAATGTACATATTAGAACAGTATGTCGTATAGATGGCGTGTAGGTATGTCGGCAAATTACACCAATTAGTTGTAAACGATATCGATGACGTAAAAGTATTATTATTACACATGTATAGATTAGCTTCTTTCCCGCGGTTATTTCTATTAGAGAAAAGGAGTACCTATTAAGGTGCATACACGAGTGAAAGTGGCGCAGCCACCTTTTTATCATATTATTACGGTTTACACAGGAAGTTATAAGAATCCATCGTACAGTTTGTGGCATCTATTAAAAGTTATTTATTAATGGCTCTGAAATAGTTTTAATTTGTAAAACTTAGGCCAAGATACGAAGTATCCCTTTTTGGCCACCAGACTATAGACTTATACTATATTAGACTATAGGCCAAAAAGGGCAACTTCGTATATTATTATACATTTAATACAAGGAATTTCAAAAATCCATGGTATAGCTTGTGATACCTATTATAAGCTATTTATTAATGCCTCTGAAATAGTTTTAATTTGTAAAACTTAGGCAGAGATACGAAGTTGACAATTGTGACCACCGAGACTCCATTTTCGCATCTCTGCCTAAATAAAACTATTACAGAGCTTTTAAAAAGTTGCTTATAAAAGGTATCATAAGCTGTAATACAGGAAATTATTAAAATCCATCGTGGATTTTAATAATTTCCTGTCTTAGACGTCATAATATGATAAACGTAAAAATAATATGATAAAATAGGTGGTGGCTCCACATTGTCTCGGGTATGCGCCTTAAACGAAATGCAAGTCTAAAAAGACTGAATACAACATCAAAATGATAATCAGCCTTTGCAGTATTACTGTATTTACACTAGAATAAAGGCACTTTATACTAGGGGCATCTACCTTAATGTTAAGGGCAAACAGGTCGAAAAATAAAAAACCTACTTTAGGCCACAGCCACTGCAGTTGAAGGTCGACTTTTATTAACTTAATCCTTTTATTAAAACAAACGATTTTGTTTACGATATAACAAGCTTGTTTCTGCCCGCGGCATCGGACGCGTTGTTTCTATGGAAAGGAGCACGTACGTACCAGTACATGGGATCTGGTTTATGGAATTATTACAGTTACGTAGCGAGACATTATGTCGCGAATTTATTTGTCAGTCTCAAGCTCAACAGTACAGTCAACGAGCTAAATAAATAATGGTTTTAATCTGTTTGCCATCGTTATAATGAAAAATAGACTCTAGGACGATGGCATATTGTCCTTTAGAAATATAGAGTGCACTCTAGAGTCAGACATCATAATATATGTAAGTAATTATACCTGTTTCTTGTTAACATTTTGTCTATCCGGATAATAAGCAACCCTATATATGATTTCAGGAGAAGAACTACCTACTCGTATATGCCAAATTTTAGCCGGATATAAGAAACAATTCATACATTCAAACATCTACACTGTCGAATTTATATATTGACTGGAGTACTCGAGTTACTGTTAAATGACTTATTGTATCTATGACATGGATCAGTTGAGCTACCTGTAGATTCTTTGCAATACACATTAGCTTCCTGTGTTTGTCTTCCCATTAGAGTACAATCTTGGAGCCTTCAAATCTAGGGTAAATAAGTTCCTTCTGGAAAAGCGTGCTCCATCTTAGACTACATCTTCACTTTCTTAAAGTGATTTGGGACTGTTGGGAGCCGCTAGTCCATTAGCAATAAAAAACAATATTTTGCATTATTCTTAACCTACTGGCTGAAATTTAATGGCGCTGTGATTTTAAAAATGTCTGTTTGTAGTACTTTATAAATACCTAAGGAGTTCAAGCTATGCTGCGATTTACCGATCGGGTGGATGTTGAAATTATAGTAATTAAATACAAATGTATAACAAAGTAGATAATATTTTTTGTGATTGATTGTGTCAATTATCCAAATTTCGCGATGTAATATTGGTAAATCTACCACCCTTTATACTTCCTTTTTTTAAAGTTTTCTCTGTATTTATCTTCCTGTTTTGTGTGGTATAAAGTGTTACTAACTATCTATCTAATTCAATTAAAGACTACACTTTTTCGAGCAATGATGATAATTTATTAATTTAAACAGACAACGGTTGAAAAACAAGATAAAATTAACTTAAACCCTGTACGCGTCATATACCTTAACTACCACGGTTTTATGTGAAACGAATCAATCAAAACCACATTTGTTGAAATCGAACGAGTAGTTTCAGCGCTACGTAAGAACATAAAAAATGTCTTCATACATACATACATACATACATACATACATACATACAAACACAGGGTGCTAACCTCATAATCCTCCCACGTTGGTAGTCGTGTAATCATAGAAATTAAAAAAATATACAAGGAAATGTATTTGTTTGTTTATAAACGAAAAATAAATAAAAATAAATAAATACTCTCCGCTGTCAAAATTTACGCTTGACTGGCAAGGCGCCACGGATGGGCTTTTGTTTTTTTTTTCCTCAAAATCGGTCAAAAGTTTACAACCGGTTTGTGTACAGATTAGTACACACACCGGATGGCAAGTGTGTCAATTGCATTGAGAAAATAAATCCTAAAAATATAACCCATAGAGGCACAGAGGAACTTTAGTAAACCAATCAACATTCTTCAGTTGCCGACATTACACTTCTTTGAGCAATGATGATAATTTATTCAAGTAACTTTTACAAAAGTTTTACATAGATTTCAGTTTTTCTTGAATATCTACTCATGACTCAAATTATGATTACTTACGTTTAACACCTAGAACACTAATTTCGAGCAGAACTCGCACATCCATTACAAGAGTGACAGTTATTGAAAACAATAAAAGCTAATTTATAATTTGGTATTTACTTACAAAACTTACATTACTTTTTACGGCATGAGATATAATATTAAGACCAAAGGAGAATTTGCTAAGAATCACACACTGCACACACCTCGCGAACTATTTTGTAAAAGTTTCTATAAATTCAAATGTGTATATGCTTATGAGGCTTATGTCTTATGTTATCTATGGCTTAGGTTTATACATGACAGTAACTGTCAAAGTGACAATTAATGTCAATTGTGTCGCAATAAATATCATTTTGATGTTATTTGAACCAAAAATATAGTAACGAAAGCATAAAATGTTTAAAATTCTATCAAAACTAGTAGGGTTAAACAGTTAAACTGATAGTAGGCTGTTGTAAACAATGTTGAGTTAGCTCATCTGCTTTATAGCCAATCTTGAATAACATGATCAACAGATGTTGTAGATTGTACTAAGAAGCTCTCTGAGTTTTACGTTGGAAATATATTACGTGAGATGTTGGGAATGACTCCATTTTTACCAAAAGTACATCTTGCTTAAAGATTCACCTTTACTCGTAGATAATAGGTACAACGTGTAACATAATACATATGGGTACTACCCCAAAGGGGAAGGTTTCAGACCACGATGGTGTTTGTGGGGTTGTGGAGGGGGGGAGATAATTGGAAATTCCTATTTTCAGTTTGCTATACAAAAAATAATAATTTCTCCGTGCCTAAATAAAGCAGAATGATTTTTGTTGTTACTAAATTAATTCAAACCACCTTACCTATAGTATTTTGGGTATTCAAAGTTATATAAAATGTAATATGCTAAGTAATATACATTTAACATAACTTCTATTGTTTTGATCTTTTATATTATGCTATCTAGCATTTTATATTCGCCTATGTACAAGTTTTGTGCAATAAAGCGTAATATTCAATCTATCTATCTATACTAAATTGTATGCCTATTTTGTAAGTCCTGTAAGTACCTACCTGCCATTTCTATTTTAGATAAGATATCAATCATAATTTATATAAATTGAAATTGAATATTCCGCATTCGAGATATTTCCATACATAAATTAATAAAATATAATTACATAATAACTTATCGTGTTATTATGTATTTCAAACGACTGCAAAACACCCGATATAAATATATAGAGCTAGCTTACCTTTCACGTACTTCCAAATATATTCTTCCGATATATTCCTCAGTTTGCCGCTTTGGAGTAAAATTTTGAACGTCACTTGTCACACTCTAACACTGGCAAGCAAATCAATCCTCAAAACAAAAGAAAAAAATAAAAACAACAGTTCTAACTCTTCAACTCTATAACTCTATACAGGATCAGTTCACAATGTTATCAGCCGTCATATACGAGTACTCGTATGCCAGAAATTAAATGTCAGTTGCACTTTTCACGGGTGCATTCATCACGAACACGTGGGTAGATGCAAGTTGAGTCACGGGACTTGAGAAACGACCTCAGCGCGCCAAAGAGTCCCTCAGACTGAAACAGCACGCCACAAACACACTCGCAAATACAACAGGTGAAAACAACACCGATATCACAGTACCTACACCTTGTGTGGAGGTTACGAGAGCACAAGTGTGTGCGTAGACCATTTTGCTCGTGTTGGGTAGATTTGTATCGGTTTCTATGTGTGCGTGGCCGAGGAAGGTCATAGTTTGGATACAGATGCTGTGATACAGTTTGTAAGTACCGGTCATATGTCATCTGTGTATGTGTGCGTGCTACCTGTGCCCTGTTTTGCTCGTTTAGGGCTGAATCTGATTTAGCTTCTGGAGTCGATTTCGCTAATGTGTTTTATATCAAAGGTGTAATTGAAAAATAGTGGGCTGTTGCCCATGGAACCCTTTATAGATGACCAAGAATAATATTTCTATCGCTTGTTTTTTTTATAAACTGATAGGTTTACAATAAAAACTATTATAGTTTGGCGAATTCATAACGGATGTAGCGTTAACTAACAACATTATTTGTGTTGGAAAAACATCAACGTTTCAACCCACTTACATCCATAGGTTTAATTTTTTTAGATAATCTATTTATAAAATCATCAGTCATCTCCGCTGTTTTGATGATGCGCTCTATTTACCTGACAACGTCGTTATCATTCATTAACCTTTTAAAAGTCTATATGCCTACTTAATTATCTTTCTTATCCAATATGGTACATGAAAATATTTGGTGTATATGTTTTTTAAATGTACTTTTGTCTATTTCTCCGTCAACTATTGAGGACCGATTATGCAAATTCTTTCACTATTGTTTGTAGTGAATTCGCGGTAGCCGTTTAATTTAAACCCTATTTGTACTTGTCCCGAAAAATTTAAAAATATTGTAGAGTTATCAAAGGTTTTTAGTTTTTTCTAACACAGTATACTGAAAATCTATGCAGAATCTGAATGGAGATTCAGCATATAGTTTAAAAATTAATTGATCAAACCACGAGTTAAATGACAAGCCTTTGATTTCTAATTAACAAAATTAATCGCTTATACATAATACGCTTTTTGGTCATTATTTTTTCAATTTTCAGTTAGAATTACTCTTAAATTTGTTTCAATTTTAATTCAATTTTAATTGATTTATTTAAAAAGAAAATAACTATACAAATCTATAAAATACAACCAAAATAACAAATTTCTAATTAAAATTAATAATAGTAAAATTCAGTTTAAAATAATGTCTACAATTTAAAAAATGTGTAAAAATAGGGTACAAAGTACAATCAATTATGTCAAATCTAAGTCCAGAAGTGAATTCCACGAAAAACTTGTTTCATTTACTCTTCCTGTCTGTAAATATGAGTTCCAAGATGTGTTTGAATCGTTCTCTTACAGTGAACTTTGTCCACGTAAGGTCACGGATGTTTAGCACTAATACAATAGGCATTAACATCTCGTGTCACCTTGACGTAGGTACAGGCAGACCCTACCAATCTCAGAAGCATCTAACCAACAGTGTGGCGTACCAACTCTTGAACCTTACCCACTAAGAATTAAGCTCTATAATAAGATGTATATTTAACTGCATCTACAGCTTTTTCATCTTAAAAATTTGCGTCACTATAGGAATCGCAGTTATTTGTTTTGAACTTTGTGTGAATAGCTGTAAGTTTAGTTTCGGTTGATGAATGTTTATGAGTTCGTCTCTTTTGGTTTGTTTTTGAGTCGTGACCGATCTATTTGTAATGTAATTTGCACCTAATCAGATGTAAAACTAGATTGATTATCGTGGTGAGGAGCAAATGAAGTTCTCTTGTTTCCGGAGACAATAGAGTCCGTTGATGACAAGTTTGTTTCATTGTTCACCACGATGGATTAAACGCTTAGTTCTATCATCGTCATCAACCTATATTAGTCCACTGCTGGACACAGGCCTCCTCTAATTGCGGCATCCAGCATCTACCTGCAGTCTTTTGCAGGCCTAGTTTCATAGTAGGTTAAAGGCAATGTAATCAATGTTATGTCACGTCAAATCTAGCTGGTATTTACTTCATTACCTGCTCGGTTATTTATATTATAATATATTTATATTCATTTGAAGGAAAACCAGAGTTACAGATTGATAAATACCAATAAGCTTATTCATAATAATTAACTAGTAGGTAACGAGACCCGAGAAAATGCTTTTTTCACTGTTACTAGATAACAGAATAGTATTAAGAAAAGTCTATGAACATAAATTATTATTTAACATACATATAATATACATGTATCACCTGTACATAGTACGTATTTCATATAAATTTTGTGTGAAAAAAACTATGTAGGCAATTTATGATTCTAAATATTATATGCAAGCACAACTATGGAAATCAAAGGACAGAGGCGGCTCAGGGCCCATTCGGGGCGTCTTTTGGGGGAGGCCTATGTTCAGAAGTAGACTTATGATGATGATGATGAAGCAGGACGCTATCAGTAATCTGGTACCCATAGCACAAGCTCTAATTTACTGGATGGTGCTGAATGAAAACTGGTATTTTTATGATGATATTCATCGAATTTTATTTTATTATAAGATTGTAAAAACCTAAGTTATCAAACGATCAAAACTTTTACCGGCCCTCCAGATTCACAAGTCTGTATCAAAGGATATTGGCATATTTTGCCATAATTTCAAGCAACCTAGTGTCATTTTAGCGCTTAGACAGAAAGCATGCTATCAAAATTGCAAAAATCACACGTCCAAGACACAAAATGGAAGGGATTTCCAATTTTTAATGCATTTCTGATCGAAGACGTTAGCTCAACAAATCTTTCAAAATAATGATATAAAGTCAAGAAAATACGCCCGTTTTACGAGTAAATCCTAACAAGTGAAATAGTAGTTCAATTTGAGACCGTGCTACCATAATCTCAGACTACCGTAAAAGCAAGTAATATATCACCCGCGGGTATATCATCGAGGTTGCCTGTATTTTTCACTTGCTTCCTGTTTGTGATTTAGTGGCTCGTGTAGTTGGCAAACCTTGCAATGTTGTTGGAGTACGTGTTTTTATGAATTTATAGTAACTTCTTTAAATTCAGAAAAACATAAAAACTATTTATGGTGCATTTTGCGGTTTTGTGATACGATTTAAATAATGAAAAATCCTCATATGTATTATTTGCAGTAATTACAAATATTCTACTATTTGTGGAGACGTTATGCTGCTAGTTGAGACGGGACTTTTTGGTTCGCTATAGGTACGTATAGATACTTGCTGCTATTTAATAAGTTTTTTTTATTTTATATTCTCATTCTCTTTGCTTGGGGCTAGATGATGCTGTGTGGACTGTCCAGCATTATTATTATTATTTATATTATAATAATAGTTGCAAGCTGTATTGCTTCATAGTGAACTAATAAACATAATATTTTATTTTCTTTCAATAATACCAAAAGTACATTTGAGAAACAAATTAATAAAGGAAAAAAAAAAAAAATGTTTGTATTGCCATGAGAATTTCATAGATGGCTTGGCATGGCTTATTAAGCAGAACTCTGGTAGAAACATACTATTGCTTAGGACTCTTGATATCACCACACAGTACGCTACGTACTGTCTACTGCGTACTGTGATCTGCCCCTTTACTTCCCTTACCATGCACTGACGCAGATGTCTACGAAACAAATTTTGTTCCCAGAAACTGTGATACAGTAGTGTAAAGACCTCTTTACACATTTTTCATACTCTTATGTGGCTGATAGTGCATAATAAAAGTACTGCATAGTGATCAATATTCCAAGGTTGGAGCTGGCGTGACACACCGTAGGTAGGTGGCAATACTAGATCGTCAGGACAATAAGGACATCTGAATTTGTGGAAAACAGATGGCTTAGCCATTACATATTATCGTACGCCACGCCATCCGACGAGAATCTTTCCGTTCTCGTAGCGATCTGCTAAAGTACAGTCAGCGTAAAAATGAAATCGTTGAAACCAGTTTTCTATTTATTACTTTTAGGCCGTGAAATATATTTGCTTCTCAAACTTTCGCGATTTGTTAACATAATTAAATGATTATTTATCGGATATTTATCGCGTTACTTTATTTTAAAAAAATCGTTTCCTATGTCAATAAAAAAACTGGCTCGTAGAGAAGACGTTCTATACCTACGACGAATTTTTAAATTCTGATTGTTAATTAATTAATTATTCACTAATAATATACTAAATTTTATTTTAATAATTTAAATCAATGTGACGTATAATGTGAAAAATTATTAATAAAATGTTTATCTGTTTATCTGTTTATCAATAAAAT
Source organism: Eupithecia tripunctaria (assembly GCA_955876795.1). NCBI lineage: Eukaryota > Metazoa > Arthropoda > Insecta > Lepidoptera > Geometridae > Eupithecia > Eupithecia tripunctaria. The sequence goes on along the minus strand of OY041613.1, from coordinate 4,179,151 downwards.
CTATCATAAAATATTTTTTGAGTCGAGGTGCATCTATGTTGTCTTTGAGAATTCGGGCGTAAAAGACCTTTTGCTTCTTTTAGGTCTAAGAGACTTTCTAAGTTTTAATATTACCTGTAAAATCAACAAGCTTCGGCCAGTAATGTACATACACCCTATTCAACATACCCTGGTGACATCCCCACAGTACCATGCACAGTTCCCCAATTGTCCGGTACCTACAGGTCGCGGTCCCGATGTAGATAGCCTAGTTTGTGCACAATTGTACCATCTCGCCCGCGCACCCATTGTGCTAGTGGGAACATGCCCTTAATTGAGGCCCTGAATAAATTAAAACGAGAATGCTATCGTTTACGGTGCGGGGGTTAGGGAGCTAGGAGTTGGGGGATAAGGGATATTAAATCCTACTAAAATTATAAACGCGAAAGTTTGTAAACATGTATGTTTGTTGCTCTTTCACACAAAAATTACTAAACGGATCAGGCTGAAAATTAGCGTCCAGGTAGTTCTAGGCCTGGAAAAACACAAAGGCTTCTTTACTTGCTACTTTTTATACCATAAATCAGTTCCCGTGGGATAGGCAGCTACGAAATAAAAATTAAATCCACATTGCGTCATTTAGCCCCAAGCTAAGCAGAGCTTGTGTTAATGGTATATGACTATTATACCCAATACAATACATTACAAAAGTAGATATATTAATAGGTACATAGAAAATACTCAGAACACCCGGAACAAATTATTTGCAGATCGTTCAAACATTTGTCGCCATCGAGAATAGATAACCAAGTTCCCACCACTCTGGTGGCAATATTCTGGCGTATCGGACCAGGAACCCTACCCTCAAAACGTAATGTGTAGCCACTCTCGCCTATTTTCAGACTGCCCGGTTTTGTACCCCCGCTTAACGCATTCACTGTCCAGTCTCGAAGCGACGCGGGGCTCTGATGAGTGAGTTCAGGGCAATGAAAGTGTCAGTCTAATAAGAGTATATTCTTCATAATAAACTTGCATGAAGTCAAGTTTGCCACTTGTCATACACGACGTGAGGAACGATTACTTTACTTTGCCACTCATGAAATTTTAAATATATCTGTCATTTTCTGACATTTCTGTCATATCTGACATTTTCTGAAATTTCATTGCTTTCATTTAACACTTTATTTTGCTACTTTTACACATTCAGATAATTTGTGAAAAACGTTCTCACTAGATTCATTCTATGTGTTTAGGTATATATAGGAATAGATCTACTGAGGAACAAAGTTCGCGACAGATCCATCATGGATCTTTAGAATAGATCTAATGGGAATCATCGTTAAACATAAATCTACAAAAAAACTGTTAGGTTTTTATAGCATCCTTAAAACTGCAAATTTATCACAAACAACAATTATTTATCATAGAATGCTGTAACTTGTGATGTACTCGTAGTTCAGAGTCAATCATTTATTTCTTTAAACTTACAAAATAAGCACTTAAACAAGTCAAATTTTTACTATATTAACAGTAAGCTTGATAAATAGTTATTACTGTCAAATATGAAGGGTTTTGGGAATACCTCTACAACATTCGCTTGTGGAGTTAATTCATATGGTACTCATCCATACCACATACTACTTGGGCAGACTAATATCTTATAACAAATAAACAGTATATACAGCAAGCTTAAGGAAATAATAAATTAGCAAAGCCATATTCATTCAAAGCAAATTCGCAACTCTCGGGCAAAGTTTCGCATGCGGCTAGTTATAGCTTGTTCCTCTACTTGTCCGTTAATTGAAATGCGTGTAAAATATTTGTGGCGTTCTTTGAGGTTACAACATAGCCTTATTATAAGGTTCCATTACTTATAGAACCTTGTAACTTTGCCTTTGTTGTCCATTTGTTGTGGTAGGTACTTGCAACAGTTTGTTACAGTTTGCTTTTACGAGTAGCTACCTAAAATTGATAAGTATGCATACAATACATAGGTATAAGTATGCTTATAATATATAGGTATGTGTATCTTACATATAATATCATCATAAGCCTTTATTAGTCCACTGATGAACTGATTTTCCAACGCGTTCGTGAATAGTTTCGGGCTACATACATACCCCTGTCTCTCACTGCTCTGCGCAATTGGATGGGTTTAGACTGCTAGCCGTGTAAGTACTTGGATACTAATGGTGGTGGTCTGGTACAGACATTTCACCACCTCAATATAACGATAATCTACTTGGCAACTCTATTCCAGAACAGTCTAGGTTTCGAAAGCCCATTGACAGGCCTTTTCACTATTCCGATGGCTGGAACTCGTCAAGTCTCCTGGCGAGACGATTTGTGACCACTCATGAGAACAGTTTAAAGATGTGGCTCAGGAGTGAAGTTCTAAAGCAGAGATTTATCTTCCTTCTTAAAAAAGAGCACCACCAAACTCCCACTTTACGCCTTTGGAGTTCTTCTACTGTGAAAGACCGCGTTAGAGATGTTCTATAGCTCCTGTATAACAGGGGCTCCTCCTGCTTTCAAAAGCTCTAAAGTAATTCCGTCCCTACCGTGGGCTTTTCTTTTTAGCTGCCTCAGAACTAACACGATCTCATCTTGCCTGATGTCTAACAGTTCGTCAGTCTATGGCGTGTTATCGTTCACTTATCAGCTTGAATCAAGTAAAGCTCATTTACATTCCCAGTAACAATCATAAACCTGTGCCATAATAATTATTTCGATAAATGTGACAAAATATCACGCGAATATAAATCGTCCTGATCGATTTATAGGCCCACTGCTATAATTTAGAACACAAATACAAGACAGGGTCGAATTTACACTCTAAAATCAGAAACTGTCATAACGACCACACAACTCTTCAACCAATTATAGGACTTATTATTGCGTTGAACCTATTTGTGATTTATAGAGGCAAGGTATAGGTGCTAAGGGCGAGAATGGTATGCAGGGAAGTTAGAACGGTCGGAGAGCGAAGGTCGTTGAAGGTTGGCAGGCTTTTCCGCGATCAACGGCACTAGATTAAAACAAGATGGCGACCGGCGCGTGCGCGGCAAAAGCGGTAACTCAGCGGTGACTAAAGTATCACTTGTTTATGAGAAATATCTGTTACATTTGTAGATTTTGCTGAGTTAAATAATGAAGACTATTTATTACTCTTGGCAACCCACTAAATCGTTGCTTTGAGAACATTTGATATCTTCAAGAATCTTAAATACGCAAGCGAGCCATTTTTGTTTTTGGTTAAAAGGTGGTAATACAGAAATCAATCATAACACTTTATTTCTATATCAGTCTTTAATTTTAATATTTTTACCATTTTAGGTGAACGTTAATCGTTTTGAAGAATGTAAGAAGATTCTGATTTAAAAATATTGGTTTTTAATTTAACGTAGATATACAAGTAACCGGTTGCTCTTAATAATTATTTTTAAAAATTAAAACCTTTAATGTGGTCAATTTCTCCGTCGTCGTTTACCAATTTAGTTTTTGGTTTCATTGCCTTACTTTCATAATCACCAAATCGTGCTCAAAATAGGTGCAGCCGATTCCAAAAAGGTTAGTTTTTAATAGGTTCCTATTCAATAAGCATTATTCTAGTCTAAAAGAGAATGTTTATTTGTTTTCCAACCATTAATCATAGGTCGTGTCGAACTTTGCCCCGCAGAAATTAGCATGCTTTAAAAGCATCACGCCTGATCGTTTGTTCAGTTTTCTGAGTCAGAAGTTTATTATTCCAGGTTCATGATCTATACTTGGTTCAAGAATCTAATATATTTTTTGTAAACGAAGACATTTGTGAATGAGAACTCAACAAAGGTATATTTATTATTATATTATTATCAACTATACAAGTTGCTGCATACGAAAAGTTTTTTGGAATTGAAATAATTGTAGGAAGAGATCTTGGATTTAAATCGTTAGATAGGCCCCTACACCGAAAACTGTGGCAATGTTTTTGAATGTGAAATATGTATGAGAAAATAATGTCATCTCTTTTTCTCTTACTTTAGTTGCAAACACTTTTTTTTCTTTCGTACACTCGCAATGTTTGCTATTTGAATTTGTTATTTTAGTCATTTTAGACAACGCGGAAAGTTATTTTAATAAGTCGCAATATTTACGAGTGAAACGTCTCTGGCTTTATTTGTGTTTCTAGAATTGTTGTTGCATTTCCAAAAGGCACACGATGGCATTTTGTGATACTACACTGTTCGCAAACGTCATTTACAACACGCCCGGCTAACACTGTGTTTAGATGTACACTGAGTCCAGGTTTGTGAATTCGCAAGGTTTGACTTGGGAACAACATGACGCGCGGTCTAACTGCGGTAAGGCCAATCTAATGGTACCCACCATTGCATTGCTTGCTCGAAGACCATGTTTAATGTGCGTTAAAAATCTTCGAGCAATCGTTTGAATCTTGTTCGAATCGAACATTTTGGTTGCCTTCGAGCATTTGTCTTGAGACTTGCATGGTATAGACGTCCGTACTTTCTCGAGACCGAGCAAGTTTATCGAGCAGGTACGTACGTGTGTACCCACCATAACGATTTAAATCTATGAAAGAAATTGTAGTAGTTAACCAGAGTCGAGGCCCTGTAGTCGTGCGTGCCACTTCCACAACCCGTGGTCTAGCAGCCTTGATGCAGCCTTCAACACACAGGTAGCTTAGCTATAGGCATTTAGCATTAGGCGTTTCTACATTATAATATTTGCAGGTCGCAAATGTGAATATTATGATAATGCAAGACACAGTTTTGATATTCAATCCATAAATTGAGAATTATATCGTTCAAGCCTACGGTATGGTACTAATTGTCTTAACAAATAACCACTGTAGCTGATTTAATAAGGTTAACGCATTTACTGCCCAGCCTCACAGATGTAACTAGCAAGACTACGTCCCAACGCAATATGGGCCTTAACTCCTTCATGTTCGTCAAAGAGGGTTTATCCAGTTTTCCCCCTTGACGATAGATAATACGTTTTTTAAATCACCTTTTGAAACATATTTTACATGATCTTATTTATGCCCTTCGCCTTATTTGTTTTAGATTTAGTTTTATTTATTTTGCTTACATGTACCTAAATGGTTAACACTTCAAAATTATATCCTACGATGACACAGAGAAGCTATTAGATATCATCAAGTAAGTTATTATTATTATTTCTAGTTATTCAGTGTAAGCTAACCTAACCTAACCTAACCAGTTGCCTCCGGACCGCCACTGAGTGAGCTGCTTCGATTTTGCTCTCCGAGTCTAAGTGTCAAAAAGTGCTGTGTTTTCGTTCTGCTTTGTTTTAATCGAAGCAGAAGTGTTTTGTGATCACAAGAGTGATGTAAATGAAAATGAATGATGCCAAGGCCTCGGCCACCAGATACTGTTGTGAAGAGCAGTGCTCAATATTGCCGGTACCTTCATAAATATAAATGTACACAACACTGTTAAACTAAATGCCTTTATCGTCATAGTAAGTGACTATTGTATTTCATATTTGACACTAATATTGCCTGAATGAAATACAGGATTACCTAGTTAAGGTTCAATTGTCATACTTAGCTATATTTATTAGTTTAATATGTTTTGTCTTGTCATGTAGCAAGAGAGTTTTTTGAATGTGATCATATTTTTTATATACAATAATATTTATATAAACATAAAGCTTTGGTCTTAATTTATGCTTAGGTCGATTATGTAGGTACATGTACCCTGTAGAGCACTGCAAAAGAATTTATACATTTCGGTAGAACAGAGTAGTTCTTAAGTTCTTTTCGATATAGATGATTGGTTATTAATTTATAACTTATTGTATTGCTTTTTATTTGACTGTTAATTAAATTAAATAAACTATTTTTCCACATTGAGGACATGAAAATTTAGATTTAGAAAATAATAATAATTTTATTATTAGTTTCACAGTAAAATGACTATCTGACTATCTGAAGACGTAAACTTCAAGGTTTTCCGTTGCAGCACAAACATATCAAGTACATACATGCCTGCTACTGTACATGATCGAGTTATACCTTCCCAAAGCTGTAAATAAAGATCTGCCATCCAATTAATAGGTAGACAACAGCACTCATACTCGTAAAGCAACTCGTCGGTACCCGCTACCGATCGCAATTATCGATAGTAACTACAACACTAATTGTGTACGTGGATATCGACAGGCCACAGATTACAACACCAGCGGTGACGGCTGTAATGGAAGATAGCCGATAAGTCGATAAACTAAACTAGAAATAGTGAGGATGTCAGATTTGACATTGGTTGTCAAGTTCATTGAATTTAATTGTCAATGAATTGTCATTTTGTGTTTCTAATGAGAAGTGTATAATATGGATTAAAAAGACAAAGCTTTGTGCAGCTTAACTTTCTTTCCTTGTTTTATTTTTATTGCCAAGACTTTTGTTTCAGTGTTCATTAATGTAATGACAAAGACTTCCGATTTCCCGCCGTAAAAGTTTATTTTTATAACTTTTATTTGTACGCGCAGGAAAATGCAACTTTATTTTTCTGTTTTCCTCTTCCATTGATGAAAGATTTCTAATGCATAAGGAAGTTGTATTACCGCCGACGATGAACGAGAAGCAAGTAGAGCTAGAAACTAGAAACGGAATGCGAGTGTGTAGTTCCGATAGTTTTGTCGCTCGGCTATAAGCTAGTATGGATGAGCGAGTATCGCTGAGCGACTGAGCGAGTATTATCTTTGATAGTTTTTGACGTCAGCGACAAACTAGCGGAATGAGTCCTCGCCGGCGCGGTGTGAACAGTCAGCGATCAACTATGTACATCTATTGTACGTTTCTTGAGCGAGAAAATAGCAGATAGTTAGTCGCTTATGACGGCGGTAGGTATTCTGCAAATAAACCATTGATTTGATATCATTAGAAGGCGATATATTATGAACTAACGGGAGATAATACATAATGCTATTTACCTCTATCGATAACGTTTCATAAAAATTATGTTAATAATGTTATACCTATACTATATCCATCGAGCTTGTAAATGCTAGTAAATAAACTACGACACAAATAACTACGACTCGCTTGCTTGGCGTTGTGTTTCAGATGTATTTGTAAGCAATATTTATTGAAGGAAGGATCTCAAATCGACAAGTAATGTAAATTACGTATATAAGGACGCACCAATAGAGTGAATTTCAGGTTAATTATGAGCGGTTTGTTTACTAACATTTTACAAGCTCGATGGATAAGGTATACTTACACGTATCCTAAAACAAAAACAATAGCTGTTTATTTTTCTTTTATTTTACTAAATATAACCAAATACCTAAGAGATACTTAGTATTAATTTGGTAAAAAAAAGTTAAACAAACGTCGAGCGTCGTGGGTACCATGACTTCAAGTAAAAAAACGTCACTTTCAATAATGGCCAATGTCGTAGCCATAGAATTTTGTAATCCAAACAAAACGATTGGATATTGTATCACGCCCGGCGGAAGGTCACTTTCGATGTTTTTCGATATTTTTACAACATTTTAAAAACAAATCGTACAAAGAAGAATATCGTACATATTATTCTCCATTCCTATTGTGATCCAACGAAATGCAATAAATTGAAGTAACAAATATTATTTATTTATTTAAAGGGATTTCCACCAACGCTTTTTGCCTACCTATTCATTACAGATGTTAGCGGGTTATCTATGAACCTTAATTGTGTTGGAAGAACACCAACGTTTCATCCCTTAACGTCCTCCATATTTTATGTGCCTATTTTCCCATACAAAAGACTTCAACGCGCAAGTTTTGCGTGCAAAAAGTTGTAATATTTAGGTGAGACAGAACAAAATGCAATTAGGATGTGGAACATTTATAAGCACCATGATCCAAATTTTTAGGTAAAAATGTATACCTTAAAAATCACACTAATATTATAAATGCGAAAGTGTATATAGATGTATGGATGGATGGATGGATGTTTGTTACTTCTTCACGCCAAAACTACTGGACGGATCCGGTTGAAATTTTGCATACAGGTAATCTTATCCTGGAATCAAACATAAACTTTTTTGCCATAAATCGGTTACCGTGGGATTAAAATCACCTTTTAACGTTTTCATAGGAACAACGCGTGCGAAGCCGCGGGGCGGAGCTAGTGATTTTTACTTTCAAGCAGCCACTGTGAGTACTTTTTATCGCTTATTACCGTATCACAGATCACACTAATATTATAGAAGCGAAAGTTTGGATAGAAATCACCACCGCCGCTTCGCACGCGTTTTTTCTATGGAAACATCAACACTAATTCTATAGAAAAAACGCGTGCGAAGCGGCGGGCAGAAACTAGTTACGCATAAATGTTGTAATCTAAACTAATATTATGAAGAGAAAGATTTGAGTGTTTGTTTGTTTGTATTGAATAGGCTCCGACACTACTGGACCGATTAAAAAAAAAGACGTGTGGCACTCGGGGACTGCCGCGGTAAAGCTATTGCAATGCCATCTAGAGGCGAGTTGCTGAACTAAAGAGACAAACGTCAAGGTTTTTTCGTTACGGAATTTCTGGATTCGGTCCCCGCGCTCAAGGCCCGCGATAGAAGCTATGCAATAGCTTAAAAATATTTCATCATTCAAAAGCTTACATTTCAGGAAGTGACATAGGCTGTATTCTATCCCGGAATTCCCACAGGAACGGGAACTACGCGGGTGAAACCGCGAGGCGCTGCTTGTTGCTCATAAAAAATAAATAAATAATGCTGGACGATAATGAGAAAACACTTTCAAATTTGAAACAAATTTTATGTACGTAACGGAGACGTCATAAAATAAGAGTTCAAAGTGTGATGTTGTTTGTTTGTGATTTGTCGAGTTTTGTATCCTAGTCTATCTAATAAAACTTTCTGAATACAATAAATAGGTAACACAGTTTCGGTAGTAACTTTCCAATAGCTACTAATAATAGCCGTGTCTACCGGGCCCGATCACTATTTACTTTCCACCTTGCTTTAATAGGTTCAGTCAGCCTATGTCGACCGCACTGAGATTGGGCGTGGACCAAGTGCAATCGACTCGGTACTGGGGGGAAGAAAGTGTTTATCAAAGCTAATCCTACTAATATTATAAACGCGAAAGTTTGCAACCATGTAGGTATGTTTGTTCCTCTTTCACTCAAAAACTACTGAACGGATTGGGCTGACGTTTTGCATACAGGTAGTTCTAGGCCTGGAATAAGCTAAAAAAAGGCTACTTTTTATTATATTAGGGAATAAGGCTTTACTTTTTATCCCATAAATCAGTTCCCGTGGGATAGGCGTACGAAGCCGCGGGACGCAGCTAGTAAATAAATCATGCTGGACAGTTCCATCTTATCCCAAAGTAAGCAGGGCTTATGTTATAGGTACATTACATAGATGTATGTTTTTATTGTAATTATATAGAAAACATCCAAAACTCCCGGAACAAATATCTGCAGAGCGTACAAACATTTGTCTCCAGGCGGGAATCGCCCACTACATTATTAATTATGCATCATTTTGAAAACTAGAAGACTCTCTGGTCTTCAAAATGATACATAACAAAATAAAAAAAATAACAAATTTTATAAAAAAAATTAAAGTTGAATGGCCACACCAGATAAATTGATATGTGGCAAGTAAGAAAAATTAAAATAAATCTGAATGGCCAATTCTGAACAACCACAAGGGATCTACTCTATTTATCGAAGTTTTTTCACGATACAAGAACAACCAGTGACTTTTCACCCCATTTCAAGACAAGCCAAAGCCAAGCCGGATACTTTTCTGAATTCAAAGATAAACTTTCCATCTCCTGCACCAGACATACACAGAAGCGGTACAGATACAATTTTCTAATGGTCAGCCAGGGTCAGCGGTCATTACACGGCCATATTGCGAACACCCTGCCTGCCCGTCTTCGGGGGGACATGTTTCGCTTCTGTAATTAGTCGGATTATACTGATCTAACTAATAGAGTAGATTGAATTTCGAAAATGATCATCATCAAAAGCCTGCGCCAGATTACACTGCAGTATTGCGGAGACTCTCCTAGACAGTGCGGGGAAACGTAACACTTCTGTAATTCGGCGGATTATGATGCGAGGTAGATGTAATGTAGTCAGTTGAGATTCACAATGCTTAAAGAAGGGAAATTAATAAAATGTCACAAAAAATCACACCTTATAATCAAATAAGAACAACTAGAATGAAATAGAGACATTTAATAAAATAATAATTGAGCCCACTAACCTAATGAATCTATTTTTTACACACACAAACTTTTCTACACTAAGTACTTATATACCTACTTTTTAAATTGCTTGTTTTAGAAAATTATTAAACCTGTTTTACTTTTGTTTGTATTGTATCTCTATGTGTGTGTGTGTCTGTAGTACCAAATAATTTTTTTATCTATCTATCTATCTATTATAGAATAGAGATAGACCCCATCAAGATCTTCCTTTGTCCATATTATTTGAATTGGATTATGGGTAGGCAGTCCGGCCGCGGAACTATGATTTGTAGAATTCCTTCGCCAGTAGCCAGTAAGCTAACTGGCTCGTCAATGCTATAGAACTGTAGTAGCAAAACTACGACAACGGCAGGAGCTTTCAGTGATTTAATTTTATTAAAAAAAAATCATATCCTTATTAACGTTACGCCGGGCCGTCTCTGATGATGCAATAAAATGCACAATTTCAGCAGGTTGTTGACATTTTGTATGTGCTTCTGTAATTTATCGGATTATACCGTCATCATTATCTATAGTTTTTATCTTTGTATTTTGGAAATTCTCATTATTATATACATTGCGCTGTATTAGGGAAACGACCGTATTGCAAACAACTACAAAAAACCTTATACGCCGAAGTTGTTGGCACTTGGCTATTTTGATTTAAGTTCTAAAATTCTTCGACATACATTATATCTACCATGTACGGAGCTCTTAACTGATACTAGTTGTACATTTTTACTTTTGTAACCTTACCTACAAGCAAACCTAGAAGCTAACTAAAGCGACCTCTTAAATAACCAGATTTTTCAAAACAAATTAATAAGAATATTCGTTAGCGAATACAGGGTATAAAATTTCGCCGCCGCCGCCGACGGCAGTAGCATGTTATTATAAAAAAAGTACAAAACGGTTTATCTTATGAATATACAGGTTCAGTTTTTATTCAAGGGTTACATTTTTTGAACTCAGGTTATCTGTTGGTGTTATAAATTACAAAAACAATCACTATTATAATGAAGTACATATGTAGCTACTTTATTATTATTGTCTCATAAAAACCTTGTGAGGTTCTTTATTTTTTAGTTATATATGTAATTATTAAATACCAATTAATTTCTTACATGACCCCATTAAGCTATCGTGTAAAAACCGAGACATGCGTCGTTATAACAGCTGAATATTTAATGATGAAACTTGCGTCGCACCGCGCTAAGCTCTGCGATCTCTCCAAAATCATAAACAACCCTGTATATTACGACCTCCGGCCAGTAACCTGGTTTCAGTAGCAACTATTGTGTATTCTCTGTCTCGGCTTGACCTCTACATACCCCATTGTTTTACTGATAATATTATACGGCTTAGATATTGAATGGTAGAGTCCAAAGTAGGAATAGGCGAGCAGAATAATGGGACTTGGTCTGATATGGAAATAAGTTTGATAAGGCTAAGTAAATTTAGTTTGAATTGTAGGTTTGTAGTTTTATAGTCTTTGCAATCAAAACTCAAACTCAAAGTTGCATTGGATCTAACTTGGACACAATAATATCTAGGACTAAATAAACCCTGTACGTAATAATAAAGGTTTTCAGAAAAACAACTTCTTCCTTGTTTATTCTTAAACTCTGGCAGGAGAAAACATCGGGCAGGACCGTTTTGGATTTTATTCTAGAATATGCCAGAAAATAAAACAATATAAAAATGTGAACTGAGCCAAAACAAAGGGTAATTTCGGACCTTCGGTCATTTTACTTTAATGATATACGCAAATTATAACGGCGCAATCTTTTTACTGACATCTTTAATAGGAAGAAGTTCTATGTTTGGCTGTACATGTGTGTTTTTTGTGTTTGTTTATTGTTTTCTCTGTCATTTTTGGACCGATTTAGATGATTATTTTGTAGTCCTACAAAGGATTATTCCGAGGTGGTCCCATAAAAAAAATATTCCTAAGGGATTAGTAATAAACTTAACTTAGGGATTCGCAGTCAATTTATAGTTTTTTAGCTGTGTAGTGCTGGCATAGAATTAGCACCACCCTGCCTCTTTCCGTAGGTGTCATAAGACTTCCACCATGGTGTTTAAAAAAAGACTTATGGAATGGCTCTTAGAGAGTTCTTTTTACTCCGTAGACAAGTTCTACGAAATGCCCATTATTTAATTATTATTATTACTATTATTTTTAGAATGCAATTATGAAAATATCAAAATTATGAACTTGATGAATTATATTATTTTATTTTTATTAGATACTACCTTATTTTAAGGTCAATATTATATAGCTAATAAATATAATTATTGATAACCTTATTGATTATCTTTTTGACCTGTAACTTGTCGTTATTATTAAAGAATATGTATTTGTATTTGTATCCACCGGGGGTGGGCAGCAGCACCCCCTGCAGAACAATTCTACCACCAAACTGCGATCCCCAACCCGCATACGGGAGGCCGGGAGGCCTGCGTTCAGCAGTGGACCAATAAGACTGTTGGGGTTGAGGTTTTAGTTTTTTTAATCCTATTATTTATTTAATCACGTTTACCTTGCGTAAGCTGCCCTGTCAGTGTAAACCTTTTTACTTTTATAAATTAACCTCTTTGCAACCAGGGGCGGATCCAGGATTTTATTTTGGGGGGGGCCATTTTGACAATGTTCAGATATAGGGTAAAAAAATCACAACCTCTTCCTCCACAGGTAGGGGGGGGGGGTGTAATAATATCCCATTTTTTTTTTACTTTGACGGGACTTGAACCCGCGTCCTTCACTAAAACTACTTAGAAGAGGAAACAGATCATTGTTGCCAGGGTTCTTGATTTTTTTATTTTTTTTTTATTTATACTTTAATTTGTCGCTTTGGACAAATTTGGCTAAAGCCATATTAGGGCCATACTGCCTTGTCTTACGTTAAATAATTTTCTTATCAGAAATACACGTCTTTACAGTTCAGCCATTTTGTCTTTTTTCCCAGGGTTCTTGAGTCGTAAGTTACGTTTCGTTTCCTGAAATGTTACATTTTTGCTCCAAGCGAGAGTATCGTTATTGTTTTTTTATGGACGTGTTTTTGGGGTCGAACTCCGGCGACAAATGTAAGCTAACCTAACCTAACCTAACCAAACTTATTCTATTACTTTGAACCACAAGGCAGTCATTTTAGTAAGTTCACCTCGGAATTTGAGATACCCAGCTGTAAGTCTGTAAATACTTGTATCGACACCCTAAAAGTTGTCTCAAAACCTACATATGGTAGGGTGTGCGCAACTATTACATTTCAAGGTCAAAGGTCACGAAAAATAATTTTTTTGTAAATATATTATCTCATTTCCTATGGGTTTTTTGCTATTTGTATGTATGATCAATATTGTAACAGACAAAATTCTCTATAAATTTTGTTTAAATTTTTTTTTATACGGTGAACCGTTTTCGAGATAGAGGGCGGAGAACGCGCGGTCACAGCATCACGTTTCGCATTGCCCAACCCCATACCTGGGGTTCCAAATCATGCCCTTACCAAGTTTGAACTTGATAGTATACACGTTTGAACTGTTGATGAGCAGCTGCACTTGTTGGTGGAATATTTGAAAGCTGTACGGGTTTATGGATGGATGGATGTTTGTTACCTCCTCACGCCAAAACTACGGATCTGGCTGAAATTTTGCATACAGGTAATTATAATTCTGTAATTAAACAAAGACTACTTTTTATCCCATAAATCTGATCCCGTGGGATAAAAATACCAGGTATGGGGTTGGGCAATGCGAAACGTGATGCTGTGACCGCGCGTTCTCCGCCCTCTATCTCGAAAACGGTTCACCGTATAAAAAAAAAATGTAAACAAAATTTGTAGAGAATTTTGTCTGTTACAATATTGATCATACATACAAATAGCAAAAAACCCATAGGAAATGAGATATTGACAAAAAACGGATTTTTTGTGACCTTTGACCTAGAAATTTAATAGTTGCGCACACCCTACCATAATGTAGGTTTTGAGACAACTTTTAGAGTGTCGATATACAAGTATTTACAGACTTGTAGCTGGGTATCTCGAATTCCGAGATTTCATAATGAATATCGGTGAGTCGCAGTCTTTTTGAAATTGGTGAGGTATGCTTAGCAAGACAAAGAAAAAGGCACGATGTCTTGTTTTTGTATAAGCTCATCAACAATCTCACTGATACTCCCTTTATTTTGTCAAAGTTAAAATTTGCTATTCCAAGAGGACTCCCTAGAACTAATAAATTTAAACCCTTCGTAAGTACACAATCTCGGTCTAATTTGGGTTTTTTCTCTCCTTTAAACAGAGTCATAAGAACATACAATGCTACACATAACTTAAATGTAGCCTCTAACGTTCATAGTAGCCTGCGCAGCTCTGGCACTGATCAAAACCGCGCAATTGATTTGTTTTCAAATCAAAATCTGGTGTCTACTTGGAAAAGGAATATCGAAGTTGTGTTCGCTGTCGTACAAAATGAACTCTCGCTCGCATAAGATTAGCTTATCACGTAAACGAATCAGAAACTTCCATTTCAGTTTAAGGGGGGCCTTCATGTGCACAGCCAGAGACGAGACAGTACTCCAGCGGAGCAAGCCGCGAAATAAAATATTTTTTGTTAATTTCTCGCGTTAGTAGTCAAAATGATCTTATTGTGAGACCGATACCATGTATTATTAAAAATGGACCACGAAACAGAGGACAATGTAACCGATTTTTTTTGCTGTTTTGTCGTTTTGTTAGATATTTTGATATTTTGCAACTGAACTGAAAACTGAAAGGAGGCTTTAGTTCAGATCCAGGTCACGTCGAGAGAGGCAAAAGATGTTCGCCACGCCCGTGGTGATACATCTGTTAGTTAGTTTTACATTGAATTAACTACAAATATTCGATACGTATATAACTCTAACGTACGTACTTGTACTTATTTAGCTAAGTATTTTTAAAAGGGCTCTGCTAATAAAGGGCAAGAACACCTCAATGCAAAAAACAAATTAAAATGCAAAAAGCAGTGATATTTTTGTCATCTCTCTGTATTGTGTATTAAATTGTTTGAATTGAATGTTACGAAAGCGGGAACGCATACGTTTCTTTCTTCGCAAGTTCGCGTACTCGCGAGTAACATGCGCGCACACTGTACTACTTTTTCTTGAACTTAACTTATCTTTTCAAGTTAAATTCAATACCGAGGTATACTTAAGACGAGTAATTTTATTTAATATATATGTAGGTTTTAGTCAAATAAAGAGCGTTTTTGTAATTTAGAACTGAGTTTTTATTAAAAGAAAAATACGAGCAATCCGCACACATTACGTGTTGACGTAAGTAAGAAGGAAGTCCAGTGTCGCAACCAGAGGGGTGGAATGGAAACCAAACTAAAAACTAATTCGGATGCGTTCTCATTCTATCAATATAAACAGCTTGAAAAATAGTTATTACTGTCAATCAAATAAGAAATGAGGTGCAATTGGCTATAATTCACTTGTGTTCACTAGCGGAAGAAGAGAAATAGATATCATTTACCTATGTTCATTTCAAAGTCGTTGAACGTGTCGATGGACGTGGTAATACTGAGAAGAAATTAACCTCTTGAATTTAGTTTTTAGATGTATGTAAAGTACCGACTAACCTAAAAAATATATTTCTGTACTTTCATATAAAGTAGGTACCTAGATAACCTACCTAAGAGTAGGTATGCCGTGGCCCGTGTAAAAGTGCATCTGAATTTAATCGTAA
This sequence comes from Eupithecia tripunctaria, assembly GCA_955876795.1. NCBI lineage: Eukaryota > Metazoa > Arthropoda > Insecta > Lepidoptera > Geometridae > Eupithecia > Eupithecia tripunctaria. Next base: position 4,163,203 of record OY041613.1, on the reverse strand, counting down.
AATTGAGTCGAAAGTATGGAACTCTTGGGCCTTTTGGGGGGGGCCATGGCCCCCTTGGCCCCCCCCCTGGATCCGCCAATGTTTGCAACATTGAATATACCTACCGCACGAAATCCTCATTAAAACGACACGCTGCTCTAATTAACACATACCTAAATGCCATTCATCCAACCTTTCTTTAAGACGGGTTGTAACTTATCCGACCAATCGAACTTTTTCTATAGGTAATTAAAGTAACTGAAAAGTTCATAAGAGAGGAATAAAAGTATATGGAGCATGTGCGTAAAAGTAGTGTAAGTATGAACAATAAAAACCATGGACGACTCTCGATAATAATTATTTACAAATGGGAAATGAAGGCGATATTGTGTAAGGACACCATCAAACCAGTAAAGGAAGAATAAAACAAAACTAGCAGTGCCTCGCGGATTCACCCGAGTAGTTGCCGTTCCCGTGGGAATTCCGGGATAAAATATACCCTATGTCATTCTCTTAAAAGTAAGCTTTTTAACACAAACAAACAAACAATCAAATCTTTCCTCTTTAAAATAGAGTTATTGTACGATTACTCAGCTTTACAAAATAAGAATTTGCGCGAGAGAGTGGACTGTATTATGCGAAAGAATTTATGTATTTATTTTATGAATTAATCTTAGGGTGGTTAACGACAAATTTATAAAGCAGTACAGTGAATCTAGATGAGTGTGATGACGAGATGAGTGAGTTCGGGCAAAATAGGGTTTCACACACAGTGTGAAGTCCCGTAGCCTTGATCACCAGCACCATCAATCACTCTCAATCCAAATAATTGCACAATTAATAGGAAACGAGACGAGATAGTTAAAGATATTCCTTTTAAATAAAATATGTGCACGAAAATATGTAACTGCTCTGTTCGAGATCCAAAATTCGAATGTCAAAAATATTTAATTCAAATATACGCGGGGGGAAACCCTAACGGTCTTCAACGTTACGCAATGTCAGCTGTCAAAGTCACGTATCCAGAATATGTCAAAGACAGCTCGTATAGCCAATTCTGAACAGTTATTGTACATATGACAACTTGATAACAACATAAAAGGAAAGGTACTCGTATACATATATACTCGTAGATAGATAGATATAAAATTATTACACACTTCAAAATAATTTACAAATAAATTATGTGTTATTTGGAGTTCTTGTGGCTCAAAAAGCGATCTCTACCAGAAAACCGTGGATGGATATAATCGTTGGATTGAACATGGGGAGCTGTGTGCATTATTATTGTAATATATACAAATCTTACATAAAAATTACAAAAATCCAATTAAAATTACAAAAATACCTTAACCTATACCGTGTCCATTTTGAATGAGGCATAAACGTATACAAACCGCCCATACTTAACCTAAAATTCACTTTGTTGGCGCGTCCTTTTATACGTAATTTACATTACTTGTCGATTTTAGATCCTTCCTTCAATAAAAATTGCTTACAATTATATCTGAAACTCGACGCCAAGCAAGTGAGTTTTTGTTATTTGTATCGTGGTTTATTTACTAACATGCTCCATGCTGGATGGATAAACCATAAGTATATGTACCTACTTATATAAATACATACATACATTTTTATATTGTACGGGGACTACTACAGTAAAGAAGGGTGTGGTCATTGACAGCAAGACAACTAGTGTTCCTTTACCAAACTTTATAATACTGGTAGAGACTTTACACGCCTTACTGAGACCGAGTAAAAAGAAGACTAGGAAGTAGAAGACCAAGAATTAGTCATACGAGTCAGATCAAGTAGAAAATCGCTGTCATGTCGTTTAAAGAAGAAGATTAGCGAGAGAAAAGTGGAGAAAATTGCATCGTTACAGCAACAAAAGCTATCTAATCATTTAAAAAAAGAAGTTTTTCTGAGCTTTATTGTTCTTTTCTATGACGGGAAGTTTAACTTCATAAAGTACTCAACCAACTTAAGAATACATAAGCGTTTAACTGTAAATCGTAATTATAATGATTGCAAAAACTGTAACTGGAGTATTATTGATAAAAACACATAAAATATGACAGCGCGAGTATCGGTCGGCGAGAGATAAAAGGAACACTGCACTTACGCGGCCTGCCTTATTTATAGTCCGGTCCAGTAATTTGAATTATATAGCCAGTCAACCTCCTCAATCTCAACAGCCAATATTAGTCCACTGTTGGACTTAAGCCTCCCCTGATAAGTGCCTTAATTAGTGTCCTTATGAGTCGTAGTTTAGTGATACAACTGTTCTGCAGAAGGCGCTGCCTGCTGCTCTCTGATGGATATACCTAAGTCGGCTCTAACGAAACCCCGGGAAATGTTGGGGTGGTGCAAATTCACAGCCGGCGATAAACAGCACGCCCGATAATTTATGGTAAATACATGTGCAACAATGGCTATAATTATATCTTCCTGTGTCCACTATTTTAAACTAGCTATAGAAAAACTAGGATTTGTTTTTAGAATTATTTACGTGGGTAACTAATATTGTATTCATTTTAAACCGGCGGAGCCGGCTCTAGAAAAGTTCAAGGCCTATAGACAATAGGCCTCAACGTCAACAGCCTATATTAGTTCACTGCTGGATTCAGGCCTCCCCTGATAAGCGCCTTATTGGCGTTTAACTATGAAGGGTAATGCCCATAATCCCTACTCTGGGCATGCGGGTTGGGGATCACAGTTTGCTGGTATAATTGTTCTGCAGGAGCCGCTGCTGCCCACCCCAGATGGATATCCCTTAGTCGAATCTAACGACACATCCAGGAAGAGTTTGGATGGTGCAAATTCTAAGCCAGCACCACACAGTTTTATTTATTTATTTATTGAACTGCCAAAGGTGAGGTGCGACTACACATCCCGCCCTCGTGGAATGTGCTACAGTTTAAATGAGGCTGCGCGGGAGGACCGGTCCGCCCGCGGCGAAAGCATGCGCATGAGTCTGCACCGCCTTTATCGGCAATTCGACAATGATTGACAAGATCATTGCTAAAAGAACGGAAAAAAGGATTAAACGGTAATTTAGGGTTAACTTGTCCGAGATAACGGAGTTGAGTAAGAGTTCAAAGCAATTAAAAATAAAGTCAACGGATTTCAACCAAATTTAGAGCAGCTGAATGAAAATTACATATTTTAACAGTGTTAACATTTTCAGGTTACCATTTAAAAGGCAAATCTTCATTATCATCAGTCTTTACAAGTCAACCGGTGGACTTAGATGGTACCGTCTTTATCTTGCATCATCCAACAACTTCCAAAGTCAAGTCTCAATTTTGAGATTTTATATTATTTGAAAGATTCTAAATCTACAGTTGCAAAGATAGCTTTAGCTACTTTTCTAAGAACGTATTATCTACTCGCGTGTTTAGTTCAAACAGGCTAGTTAAGACGTTACGTGTAAGTACTTCTGTGGTAAGCTCGTATAATCATCACATCGGCTGACCCGCTAACCCCTTGCGTACTAAGCAAGGTCTTCGATAATAACCACGATATAATTCTGGTATAACCAGTCAACTTCTGCAACGATCTGCTCGGCTTATTTCGTTCGTGCATCAAAAACGCTCGCGGCTACCCTAAAACAAAACCAGGCATTATCACTCCATAACCCCTAATTCGCATTGTTCTTATTGGCCCATCAATCGCGCATGCGCTGTAGGGCCCGACAGAAGGTATATATTGCAGCTCCAGATAAAATCAGCCCAGTCGCAGCGCAGCAACCGTGGCGTTATCTTGATCAGGAGCTGGTAACTGGTAACCGCGGCTCTCGGGTCGCAGTTACCGCTCCATACAAATTGTATGGCATATCTGCTGCTGTTTTTGGGCATAGTTAACCTTATATTCTTGTAGGACGTCCGCGGCTAATGGGAGCGATTCTTCGTATCAATGGTGTGAGAAACGCGTAAATAGCGAGCCATGGTCGATGCGGTCAGAGATAGTATTGGTGGCGATGTAGGAAATGGTCTCATTGCGATGATATAACTAGCCATCTGCCTTTTTGATTTCTATCCAGGAAGCTTTATTCTCCTTTTGGAAAAATACTTGGGACATTTTCTCCTGTACTTCTCGTTTATTATATTTGCAATATGACTTTGCAATTAATTGGGGCAAGCCTCAATTAATCCCTGAAGAAATTCCTCGTTCATGGATGCAACCTTTTTCGTTCAATACAAACCAGATTCATTGTTAACGCACTTACATTCAAACTGAAGACCTAATTAGGGTGTTATTCAAGATTCAGAACAGAAAAAACTATTCTGTTTCGAAATAATAATGTTTATCTGTTTTTGTTTCCATTTTGCTTAAGTTCGTCGTAAGTTATGTTTCAGTTTTAATGTTTTACAGTTGGGATATGGCTCAATTTAAGTAGCAGAGCTTTACAGACTTCTTGAGAAGCAGACAACGACCAGACGAAGCCCTGACCCAGACTTGATCTCAAGTTCTGTGAACATAGTCACTCACAGCGTTACCCATAAAACAGGTTAAACCTAGTTTTAGAGCATTATCTAAGAACGCAGTGTGAAACTACAACTCATGATTCAATTCTGGATGGCTTTTGTTATAGCAGTGGACTTATTGGCTGATGATGATAAACAATGAAAGCACCAAGCCGTCTCTCTCATTTTATGTTTTATAATTGAACACTATCATTTTATATGTGTAGGTATAGCTTTTCAAATAGTTAGAACCAGTTTGAATAAACCTTAAAATTTCTCTCTTTTCGTTCAAAACGTAATAACATTAGACACGTGTATTTCATACTGTGGTGTATTTAAATTTTAAACACACCTTGCATGAACGCACGACTGCCATCTAATACATTTTGTTAATTTGCACTTTAAATTTAAAACTGTAAATTAACAAAACGTATAGCTTTTTAAATGAATTTAGAAACACGATACCTTAATGGACTGAATAAAAACCTTATCATTTAATCCGGATTAACATATTTATCACCAACCGGTAATGTAAGCTGAACGTTTACACACTCCAGTTGAGAGATGAGTACGGAGATAGGGACAGAAATTAATTCGCGCAGTAAAATGACGATTATGCAGATGACGGGACAGTCAGGTGCAGATGTGCTTTGACGATATTTATATAAAAATAAAAATTATAAGTATTTGTGTTGTGGTGGACATTAGCCAGTCAATGACCTCGACTACCAGGTGAGATTGTGGTCAAAGGAAGGTCTATTGAGTGACTAAAAACAATTGGCTGAGCATTGTGAAGATATCACACACATCATCTTCCTTCTTCATCATCATCACATCATCATCATATCACGTAATCATCACATTTCTATGAAAAGGTTATTTTGAGGAATTTATGGGATAATAAGTAGTTATGTTTGATTCCAAGTCTAAAGCTACCTAAGCAAAATTTCAGACCAATCTATTAACACGTTTTGGCATGAAGAACGTACAGACATGCATCTAATTCATCTATAATATTAAGTAGGTAACTATTGTCCACGAGTGTACATACATACAAACATGTCAAACGATGTGCGACCTGCCTCGTAAAAGCGAGCTTCCTTGTAGGTAGTCGAGCTCGTCTCGCAAATATTACCTACATTCTCCGAAACTGTAGGATCCGTGACATTGTTGGCCTTCTTCACGAGAATTTTACTTATTTTTATGCAGCTTTTATAGGAATTAAATAAACTTTACTACCTATTTATTTTAAAAAGAAATGAGATGGGGCTATTCACAGTAAAAGTTGTCATGTAAATTAATAACGCACGATAAATAATGTCTTATAGCATCATCAAATAGGTACCTAATGTAGTAAGTAAGGCTGTGTGAATTTTATTATAATTATTTATTTATTTTTGTAAATGTTCAGTTTATTCGAGGTTTCCTTCCACCAATGCGAAATATTCTGTCAGAGCTTTGATGCAAATTTTATATGTATAAAGAAGCATTGCGTCTAAATTTTTGAATCTATTAATTCGTTTATTTCAGGCTAACTTTATTGATAATGATGTTCTCCTAGCCGACTTTTGCCACGGTTCAGTCTCAGTCGAGACTAGCAATGTGCGCAGGAAATATTATAGTGCACAAGTGTATGTGCAAACACAGAAGCACTCTCTTTTCCTTTAGTCTCCGCAGACGGCAGAGGTTCGGTCAACGCAATAAACTAAGTCACAGGTAGCGAGAATTTTCGTCTAGCATTTGCACGGTAAAATTTCTTTACCCCAAATCACCATGCATGAAATTGGATAAATTAATGAAAAAGTTGTAACAAATTAAGAAATTAGACGGCGTATCATAAATTGTTAACTAGCTTGTTACGTGGTTTCGCTCCATAAACTTCAAATTGGTGAAGGCTTAGTTAAGGCGTATACCCGAGCCAATATGACAGCGCCACCTATTTTTTCCTATTATTAATAAACTTAAAAAAATCCATTGTACAGTTTGTAGTATCTAATATAAGCTATTTTTAATACCCCTGTAATAGTTTCATCTTTTATAGTTTAGGCAGAGATGCGAAAATAGATTTTGGTGGCCAAAAACAAGCAATTTCGTATCTCTGCCTAAGCTTTACAAAATAAAACGATTACAGAAGAATTAATAAATAACAAAAACTGCAACTACGATAGATTAAAAAAAAGAGTTAAAACAAGATAAAACAAGATAAAACAAATGGCAACTTTCACTCTTGTATGCGCCTTAATATTTAGTTATAAAAATCATAGAAATCCATGTAACTGTATTTACACGGACGAAGACTGTTATTTTCTTTGCTTTATAAACTAGTTTCTGCACATGTGTTTACCTAGTCACGTCGTATGCTAGAAATAAAGAGCAGCCAAATTATCTGTGCGCAGTTGGTAAAAGTCAGTCTGCAGGAGGTTTCGGGTTTGATTCCCGCCAACAGACATTTTTTTACGCTCTGATCTGTTCTGCGTCATATCTATGTATAATAAAATCTGCTGTTAAAACGAGTGCGAAGTTGCGAACGGTAACTAGCTTTGATATACATTCGTTTATTTATTTAGAAAAACATTTCCTAGGGTTATGCTGTAAATCATACATTATTTTTAGTATAGTCTGACAATAATAATAATAATATTTATGTTGGACACAGCATTATCTAGCCCCAAGCTAAGCAGGGCTTGTGTAATGGGTGTTATGTGCTAACTAATATACATAATACAATACACTACATAGATAGATATTTTTAATTATACATAGAAAACACCCAGAACGCCCTGACCAAAATATCTGCAGATTGTACACACATTTGCCCCTATAGGAGAGCATTCTTTGATATTATACCTTTTATTTAATATTATTTATTTTTATCCTGACTCATTAGTTTTGATATAAGTCCCACTTGCTACTAGATCATGTCGCGAATAGGATGTTATGCTAATATGCTGTTTTGTTTTTAGGACGTTCTGTTAATAGAGTGCTCTGCTTAAATGTACGTTCGATAAAAAAGCCATTATTTTTAATTTTTCATTGTGCCTGTCTATTCTTCTATATTTTAACTTTTGTACTATAAGGTGCTTCATAAATCCAAATTTGTGTATCATTATAGTAAATTTACGACATTGCATGTAACGTAACTGTGGTGTAAATTAAGTTAAGTATGTATTTACCTATACAATAGTAGTATATAAGTGACTAGCAGCACCTCCCGGTTTATCCGGTTAGTTCCCGTTCCTGTGAGAATTCCGGGATAAAATTACCTTGTCTAGGTCTCTTCTTGTGTAGAGCAACAAGCTGAGTCAGGACCTGTTAAACCTACACACACGCGCACGTTTGCCTGCTGAGGGGGCTACTTAGTACCAAGTACTTGGCCAATAAGTACTTAGGTAGGTACCTACCTACTTGTGTTAGTTTTAGCTTTCGAATAATTGTTAACTGTGTTTGTTCGTGTTACTAAGTAGTCTTTTATTTTTACTTTATTTTATTTGTAGTGTTATGTTTATGTAGTGTAGTGTTTAATTAATCATTTACTTTCTTTCTTTCTTTCAAAATATAACCTATGTCACTCCCTGAAAAGTAAGCTTTTTAAAGATTGTTTATAATCGGTTCAGTAGTTTCGGAGCCTATTCAATACAAACAAATGATTTGAGTTTTGAGCTTTCCGTTAATCCGTGATCATGGCGCATGAAACTGTGCCGAAATATTGGTAAGGTCAAAACTCAAATCATGGTAAACTTCCCGTTGTAAATAACTTTAGCAAATAATTTATCTTTACAAAATTACTATAGATAAATATCGATGTACATAGATTCCGAATGGCACGCAACAAGTAGCCAGTGAAAGGCTTATTGTGGTGTCAAAGCGGACAGTAGAGGCCGGGAAATTCACACTAGTAAGTATAGCTATTGTTTAATACTTCTTGGATATAATATTATGCACTTATCTGCCACAGGCGTGTACTTTTATAGTATAGTGCTGTACTGTAGCGTGTATAGTACAGTTACATTTTTACTATACACGGGGCACGGGTCCCGAAAGTCCGAGAGACATTTTTTTTTACTAAACATACGAAAAAGTCTCCGAGGCTCGCACCGCTCGCCAGTGCTTCTGACAATGCTGATAATGAAACTGTTAGGAAGTGTTAGTATACGGTATAGTAAGGCATTAAAAGGAGATCAGTCAGTTGCCCCCTAACTATACACAGGGCACGGGTCCTGAAAGTCCGAGAGACAATTTTTTTTACTAAACATACGAAAAAGCCTCCGAGGCTCGCACCGCTCGCCAGTGCTTCTGATAATTCTAATAATGAAACTGTTAGGAAGTGTTAGTATACGGTATAGTGGGGCATTAAAAGGAGATCAGTCAGTTGCCCCCTAACAACCGGCACGTGCAAAAGCTTGTTCATAAATAATATTTCATTATTTCAATAACTGATCAATTTGAACGGAATTGATCGGTTATGGAACGGAATTTTCAGAATTTTGAAAACATTTATTAAATGTATGTTTCATGATTTTCGACACAATTTTCGGTTTCACAGATTATAGCCAGTAGAGATATGACCAGTGATATTATGATATAAACTGAGGTAAAACCTCATGAGGGTAAAAAAAACATAAGAATAGAGATTATTTATATTTTAATTTGTTGCTTTGGACAAATTAGGCTAAAGCCTAAGGGCCATACTGTCTTGTCTTTCGTTAAATAATTTTTATAATAGCTAAACACAGCTACTAATCAACTGATTACAAATCCGCCATTTTCTTGAGTCCCTAAGAATAGAGATTCTATATTGTTATGGTAAAAAAATAATTGATTATAAGCCTGACTCAAAGACATGCTATGGCAAGATTTTTTTCTCGATGCATGCTATCTCGATGCTATGCAGCCTTACGTCATGTGAAGAACATTTTCAAACCGTCAGTGTTCAATGAAAAATCATAACGTCAAATTCCGAAATTATTAATTTGCATTTTTAATAACTTAAAATAAGTGTCCGTTATTTTAATTAGATATACATCAATTAAGTCTATTTTTAAAACACAGAAAGCATAACCACTTGCCTACTGGTTCTGGGGAAAATTTGTATGGCGAGTGATTGATCTCCTTTCACGATCATTCTAGTACTTTTTTATACCAATGAACACATTAATCGATATACATATTATGAGTAATAAATAAATTATGCTAGCCAATCCACACAGCATCATCTAGCCCCAGACTAATCAGAGCTTGTGTTATGGATACTAGATTACTTTTTCACACCAATAAGCAGTAGTTTGTACTAACATAATAATTATTTCGGTTGTCGCATAGAGACACATCAATGTGGTCGTCAAGCAATTTAACTACATATTATGTATAAATAGACCAGCTACTGAAGAAATGATAAAAGGAAATCTGTAACCTCTACATTGGTTTTTGTCACTGTCTTTTCATCTTCTCTTTAGTTAGTCTATAATTAACTGAAACTTATAATTATATTCTGGTTCTTACCGTTATCAGTAAAGTTGTAGGCATCCGTTGGAGCGTTTCCTGAAACAAAAAAACACCTTATTTTATATAATGTATAATATTTAAATAACTATATACCTAATACAGTGGTTTGTCTGTTTTTGCGCTTCTTGACGAATCTGCGAAATATGCGTGATAAGTAGGTAGGTAGGTACCTACATAGATACCCACCCACAATTTAATATATGATAAATGCGAAAGTCTGTGAGAATGTTTCTTATCAGGTATCTTTGTAACTACTTAGCTGATTTAGATGAAATTAGGTTTGTTGAGTTGACCTTTCGTCTGTTACGGCGATTTTGCACGAAATCCCTCATCTGTGACGGGTCGCGGAAGAAAGTCGCGCGCGGGTACAGCGCGTGAGATTAAAACGACGATATCTCTAAAGTTTTGTAGGGATGTAATACTTATGTATATCGTTGAAATAAGCTAATACATTTAAAATGTTTTAGTCCTATTTTACCTTGCAATGTTTTAACCTTTTGAAATCGACAGTTTTTGCGTAATTATACCAACTTGAAATCAGATTGAGCGAATTTATTCCAGTTTATTTTACACAAGCCGTAAAGTCGTGATAATTAATTTAAAAAACCAATTAGTTTTTATTTAAAAAATCACACCTACTCATAATTTTTCTTTGTAAAACGTCATTCCGATCGGTCTGGACGCCAGGCAACAAATAGGGTTACATTATTATACTTCGATTCTGAGAATACTGTAGGTCAAGTGGCTGGTATTAATTTATACCATAAATTGGTTGACAAACTTGTCACAGACGGAGTTTCAGCTGTTAAAAGTGTTTAGTTTACAGTCAAATGGTCAATAAATACGGCACACATGTTCGCGGACACGACGTGTCCGCACCACAGACGAAGGGTTTAGGTTCTAGAATATTAAAAATAACACAAGCAAATCTTATTTAAAAAATGAACATCTGAGGCGGTTTGAAAGGGTGGTTTCAGTTTACATGAAAAATTAATAATATTTTTCATGGAAACTAAATTTACTCAAATTCTGGTATAAATAAATTATGAAGTAAATAATGAATTACGTATTTTTTTTACCATTCTCAAACTAAAAAGTCAACGGAGACGGAGCAGCGGGGCGCAACTAGTGCTTAAAATACACGATACTTATCAATATAACTAAACATTTATTATTTATTTATTATTACCTCTTGTTAAAAGTTCAAGCAGTTTGCTCGAGAAGTGAAACTCCGGGCTAAACATATTTAAACACATGAAAATTTACTGAAAACTGAACTTTTTAAAACACAACACTTATTTAGCTTTTAAGACAGCTAACAAATTTTGGCACTTCACATTTCCACACTAAACTTTATTTTTATGTTGAAATCACACTGAAAAAAGCCAAATAAATTAAACCCTCCTTTTTTTGAAAACACCGCGCTTGAAACCGTTATCCTACAGTAACGTAGGTACCATAAATTTCACTTGTCCGAACTTTCAAAGAATTTCTTTAAACTTTTAAATAGTCTGTTTCCACTTTCCACGATTGTACGGTACCTACTGTTAACTCAAGGTTATAAACAACGTAACGTTACCGGATCGGCGGTATTGTGTCACCAATATCGGAATCAGTCTGAGGGTAGCAGCTACTGCTTAATTATGCCGACTGTCCCGATTCATTAGTCATTTCAGGGCTGGATTCAGGCATTTAAATTGATAAATTTTAAAAGTATTAAAAAAATATACCTACATAACAATCGCCCGCGGCTTAGCTGGCGTTGCTACTATGAAATGTTTTAAGGCCATTTATATCCCATGGGAACTAATTTATGGGATGAAAAGTACACCTATGTTTGATTCCAGGATAACAATTACATGTATGAAAAATTTCAGCCCGATCCGTTCAGTAGTTTTAGCGTGACGAAGATGGATGGATCTGTGTTACCATGGTAACACAGATCCTTCTATCCATCCAAACTTTCGCATTTATAATATTAGTGTGATGTGATTCTTCTTGCAAATCTACCCCTTTTAAACTTTATTTTCTACCACGCTTGCCTAGCAGTTTTTTTAAAATAAATAACTGTTAAAAAATCCATTTAGATGCTCCCGAGTACGGCCCACGATAGTCTGGAGAGGTCAGGGTTGTCGTCAGTCGTCTTTTGACCCCCTAACCTATCCCGCTCTATCGCACTTAAATTATATACCCCCATCCTGCTCCCACAGGCCGAGACACTTTGCTTGACTTTTAACCCTCACGTCATTGTAGGTTCTTTCCTTTTCACTCGCGCACTCAATTCGATACATCGGTACTTCTCTAACAGGTTATGACATATCGGGTGACATTTGACCCCAGCATCGGGTGTCTACCTATCCTGTTTTGACTTGCGTTTTTATTGTATTTGTGTCTTGCTCGCACGTGTCGCGACCCTGTGACTAGTCGGTTGAATAGATTAGGTGTTTTTGTATGTGAGTTCAATATTCATTGATAGCTGGTTGTTCGTTGGCATTTTGTATGCAAGAAATGTATGATGTTTCCTTTGCAATACAATGGCACCTATCTTCTTTAAGCACGTACTCACGTGATGCGAGCAAGATGTTTGCTTTACATCAAAGAATATGAATCTTTGGTTTTCGCTAACAGTACCTACCTATAGTCAGTTGTTTGAAGTCATCAATGACAAACTTTTTGATCAGATTTGATCAAATGTACTCAAGTAGACTTATGTACATCTGATACAAATCTGATTTGTGGTATCTTTGATTCGTCTAAGCGAGTTGGTGAGAATATTGTTTGATGATGTTGTATTATAAATAAATAAAATACAATAAAATAAAAATGAAAAATAAAAAAGCCTTTATTTTCCCATAACCTATTTCTATAACATTTTTAATAACAATTGTTTGTGTTAGTTTCTAGTGTTATAACTTATTTCCTATTGTTAGTTTTGTTGGTAAGGGCCCCTCCTCGGGTGAAGGCCTAGGCCTCCTCCAGTTTCTTCCACGCTTCTCTATCCTGTCCCACAGACTCCCAGTCCTTTCCTGCTGTTTCCTGAATGTCGTCAGCCCACCTTCTTTTTGGCCTGCCTACTTTCCTTTTTCCTATTGGACCTTTCCATTTTGTTGTTTTGAGTGTCCATCTATTGTCTGTGTATCTAGATACATGGCCAGCCCATTTCCATTTAAGTTTTAGGGCTTGCGTGAGGGCATCTGTTATCTTGGTTTTTTGTCTTATAACATCACTTCTAACTTTGTGTATTTTTCTTATATTCAGTATGCTTCTCTCCATTGCTCTCTGTGTTGTTAAGATTTTTTTGTTTAGCTCTTGATGTGTATATCCACGTTTGGCAACCGTACAGCAGGCAAGACAGTATGCAGGTTTCTATTACAGTTTTCTTCAAGTTTATTGAGTAGTCTCCTTTTAAGATTTCTTTGAATGACCAAAATTTTTTCCAGGCTATATTTGCTCTTCTTTCAATCTCCGAAGATGTTGTATTAGGCACCTATAATTATTGATCCCCATCTCACCATAATCCTAATAATATTTTAAGTGCGAAAGTTTGTAAGAATGTATGGAATACATTTATACATTCTTACAAACTTTCGCACGCAGATGTAGGTATGTTTGTTGCTCTTTGACGCAAAAACTGCTAAAAGGATCGGGTTGAAAATTTGCATACGGGTAATTCTAATTCTGAAATCAAACATAAGCTACTTTTTATACCATAAATCAGTTCCCATAGGATAGAAATCACCTTTAAACGTTTCTATAGGAACAATGCGTGTGAAGCCACGGGGCGCAGCTAATAAAAAATAAAATTGGTCACTTTTTAGTAGAGCAGGCCTTGTAGAATTAGATGCTTTGCATCGTCATAGAATCAGTCTCATAAAGATGCATGCCTCGAACTCTCTTCCATCCCATCGGGCCATCCCCAGGGCTCTGAAGACCTGAAACCTGAGTCCGGTTGACGATAATATCGAGGCGTGATCGTGACGTCTCCATTTTCTATTGGATTAGGTACAGCGCCTCTATCGTAGGCACAGGGAACTACGAAGTTAAATAATTAATTAAAAAAAAACTATAAATCGACTAAATTTTTTTATAGTTTTTTCTTAGATTTTCATGGATTCCACCATCAGAACTGGACCAAATTAAAATGAGACCATACGGAAAGCACCAGCATTCATTTAAAAAAAGAATCATGAAAATCGGACCACCCAGTCAAAAGTTCTGAGGTAACAAACATAAAAAATACAGTCGAATTGAGAACATCCTTCTTTTTTTGAAGTCGCTTAGAAGTGACCAGGGAGAGGTCAGGCGCAGGACCAACGGCGTGCTTTCCGAGGCACGGAGGTATCACCGCCAACTTCCTGACTCCAGGCAGTGCCGGTGATTTTTTCATGCTAGAAAAACCAACAACGATTGGCCCGACCCGAGATTTGAATTTGAAATGAGTTAGTGCCTACATTATTTATTTATTTATTATGCGTTGAGTCTGAAACAATTTCCCCCCGATGTAATTATAAAAACGCTTGCTGCATGACTGCTATCAGCATCGGGAGGTTACCGCTAGCATCGCTAATGGTCGCGCCCGCAGATAAATATTCATTTCGGCAAAAACACGGCGCACGCGCCGAGCGCTGCCCATTGCGCTTTCTTTACAGCTACAAAGGGTGGATGTGGTAGTTTTTAACTAGAATCAAAAAACCCACTGACTAACTGCGAGTCCGAAAAAGGTCAGGAAGGGTTCCGTTGAATCGTTCAAAACGAATAAATACTCTTTTTATTAGCCTTTTTATTAACCTTTCGGTAAATAATCAAGAGGAATTGCAGGATTTTTTTAGAAGATTATCAAAAGATGAACACCGAAACGAAGTCACCCATTCAAGTACCTACTGACCACGCCAACGTTGATTATTGAGTACCTTACCCGTTCGAACCACAGTTTTTCTACTTTCTACCTTTCGACAAATAATCAAGAGGAACTGCAGGTTTTTTTAAGCAGATTGGCAAAAGATGAAAACCCAAACGAAGTTACCCATCCAATTAGGTACTTACAGACCGCGTCAACGTTAATTATTGAGTGCTTACTTACCCGTTCGACCCCTTTTATGACAACACCACCTTTTTCTACTTAATATTATTTTTCCCTGTTCATCCAAAAACATATTATGCTTCGTTCGATCCAATCAAAAAATCGAACCCACTGCGTATTTACAGTAGGTGCAGACACTGTAATATTTATGAAAAATCTAACGTGATAAAAAAATGTGACCCACAGCGACATAATTTCTTTATTTTAAGTACCATACATAAAATAATAATAACAGAATAAAACATTACATTACTTTACTAACAGCTTCCCACTTTACCCTTAAATTTAGTACCTACAAGAGGTAATAAATTTTAAAGATAAATATTAAATAATGACAGAGTTAGACTTGAATTGGATTTTAAGACGTAGGACTATTATTAAGAAGAGTCGTCTCATGCGCTTGCTCACGTACATAAATGTAAAATATAATAGAAAATTCACATTGTTCTCAAATATTTTAGCGACGAATCAGGTACTTTGAAATCAAAATACCTGAACGGACCCTAAAATAGGTTCGCTGCTAAAATCTACACTTATATTAAAAAGAGGAAATATTTGTATTTTTGTATGTTTGTTACACGTCAAAAAGTACTAGACCGATTTAAACAATTCTTTTAACATTAGAATACTATATATCTGAGTTACATACACTTTTGATTTATATGTTTTCAAAATATATGTCCAAACTTGCGAAGCCGGGACGGTCCGCTAGTCAATAATAATAATACGAAGAGCAGAGCGTACCTATTTTTAAGACAATTTAGTGATGATTGAGAATTTTATGAAAGAAAAGACTATTTAAGACTGGGTTGGTATGGTTTATTAGAAAATGCCCTATCCGTTTTTTCTAGCTGAACGTCAATACTTGCAGCTCTCGGAATGCTCTCGTTGCTCGCAGGTCAGCTGGTAGAAAAACTTATGAGGCCGACACGCCTCGCTGCAAGTTGAACTAACTACTGGGAAAATTAGATACATTTTCTTTATTATTCTTTCCGCTATCGCTGAGATGGTTGACTATGATTGATTTTATAGGTTGTCTTAGAAAAGTGTACTAACTTATGTCGGTATGTTACTCTAGCTCTGTTATTGGTTGTATGGAAGTAAACGTAAGTTTCACGTTTTCGAGTTAACTAAAATGTTATAGAGAAGAAGAGTTTTTGTCTGGTATGTAATCTTGTAGCGTCATTACATAAGTCATTCATTCTCTACTTGGGCGTTTTTTATTTTTGTTGTCTTAGGCGTTTTCCTTTGTCCTCCCGACCTTTATTGCATTTTTGGAAAATATAAATGTTTCACACGCATAATAATATTTTAATGCGAAATTTTACATTATAGGCCTCGAGAATATGTATACACATCATTCGATTATTACAGATTTTCATATAAAAATTCACTTTGTTTTTTGCAAAACATGATTTTTCCTATGTCCTCTCCACAAATTGACATTTTAAAGTTGTTGTTTTTTTGTTTTTTTCCAGTGCAAAGGTATTAAATGTGTGGCTTAGAGCCTTCGGAAATTGTTTTTTAAAAGGTTTCTGGCGTTAAAACTGTTATATAATAAGTATAAATTTAGAGAGATACAATTGAAAGTGTGAACTTAAAATGAACCTCAATGGAAAATCCTATTGAGTTACGAACAATTATTCGATTTTCTACGAAAAATACTACTAAATTGTATTTGTTTCTTTGAACTAGCAACACTAAACAGACGAATCTTGTCAGCCATTTTGAGTTTGTGGTTCCTGTTTCATCTGGGCTGCCGTGGCAGAAGGTCGGTCGGTCTACGGTCTCCACGTGACTTTTTTGTATTCCATTGAATGACGGAGTTTTTGGTGGTAAGTAGCTTGTTTTATGTAGCAATTTGAAGTTATTTAGTTTCCTATGTGTTCACTTCAACTAAAATGAATTAAAACAACAGAAAATTAATCGTCTATCCTACTTTGTTTTTCTTTTTAATTTTGCATTAGCCGAACCGTTACGTTCCAGTGAGAAATCTCGTAACTCAACCGAACAAATTGTAACTCAATGGAATGCTAAAGCCACGTTTTAACTGTGATTATTAACCTCCGACAGAAAAGAGGGGTGTTATTAAGTTTGATGTATTGTGTATCTGTATGTCTGTCTGTGGCATCGTAGCTCCTAAACGGATGGACCGATTTTGATGCGGTTTTTTTTGTTTGAAAGCTGACATGGTGGTTCTTATATATAATTTATGAAGAGCGGTTCAGGCGTAGCAGAAACATAGTAGATTTTTTTTTCTAAGCAATGGTAACTATAAAATTTAAACCAATAAAATAACTTGATAAAGTTGACCGAGCGAGAGAGAGAGAACTATTACAGCCCAACCAAATATTATAATTGTTTTGATATTTCTATGCAACTTTCGTTGCAAAAACAATTAAAAGATAGGTAAACAATTAAGCTGAAAAAAATATACATGTAGGTAGATATCGATAATTTATTATTATGTGTAGTATTGTGTCTTAATGTTTCATATGTTACAAAATATCAAATATTATTTATCAACATTTAAAATACCGTTGTTTTGTTTTAGGAATAAACAAAAATGCCGTTGACACCAGCCGAACGTATGAAAAGATACAGGGAAAAGTTAAAACTCAATCCAGAAAAATATGATATAATTAAAA
Organism: Eupithecia tripunctaria; assembly: GCA_955876795.1. NCBI lineage: Eukaryota > Metazoa > Arthropoda > Insecta > Lepidoptera > Geometridae > Eupithecia > Eupithecia tripunctaria. The sequence continues at coordinate 4,145,525 of OY041613.1, read as the reverse complement.
AAAAAGCACACAGAATACGTTAAGTCAAAAACCAAAAAAATTTAAGAACTAACGGAGGAAGAAAAAGAAAAACAGCGTAAAATATGGAGAGACCAAAAAAGTAAACAGAAGAAAAACCAGCTTGAAGCAAAAATGAATGACACACAGGAGACGAAAAACAACGAAAAGCGGAATAAGAAAAATAAATTGATGAAGAAATATAGAACAGCTACAAAAAAAATAGAAAGCCTAACTACAATTGTATACAGATATAAGAAGAGAAGGTATCGCCAAAAAATAGAGTCAGTCAATTTTGTATTAAAGAATTCAAAGGTGAACGCAGCTTTACTTTTTTGTTACGTTCCATTGAGAAATTGTCCCTCGATTTTGTTTCAGTATTATATTAAAATAATGATTATTTTATTCCAAAGTGTATATTCTTGTGTTGTTATGTTGTTACAAAATATGTTTGTTAATTTCCAAAAAGTTCTTTGCTCCACTTTTTTTTAAATTTATTGTTTTATAGTTATGTGAAGTTTGTGGTTAAATCAGTAAAATAACTCAAAGGAATAACTATTGAGAATATTACACCATAATTCTGATTTTTCTGATGGTTTTTGTGATAATTTGATAATATGCCTCATTTCTTATTAAACAATATTAACATTTTGTACATCACGTTTCATTTAAATATTTAACATGCTATTCCCTCTGTTTCTCAATGGAACAATCTTTTCATTCTCATGCAAGTAAAAGCTAAATATTTATTGATTTTATGTATTATTCTAAGAACTTTTGTATTAATTAGGTGAGTTATACAATTATCTTGTTAATAATGGCATTACAATAGTAAACCTTCACATTTTTTTACTAGATACTAAAATATCATTGAGACAACAAAAAAAAAATACGCCCCACTTACGCTTAAAATCTTGAATTTTTTTTCAGGTATCCATTTAAGCTGTCATTTGTTAAAATGCAATAGACTTATAATAGGTATTATATTATATATAATATATATAAAATATACATTTTTGGACTTTTCTATTATCGCTTTCGACATAAATTGTTACATTGTCTAGGCCCATAAAGGGCGTAGCCAACCGGCATTTGCTATGAAGCTAGTCGAAAACAATTGAAAGAATCGTAGGGAACATTTTGAAACAGATCACGTAACATAACTAAGGTATACTCGTATTTGTCTTACTTATGCCTTAGATACGTGATATATCTAAGGCATATATTTGTCATATGCCTTAGATATGTCACACCCATACATTTTTGGACCTTTCTACTATCGCTTTCGACATCGATTGTTTCATTGTCTAGCCAGGGGTTCCCAATTTCTTTTTGCCAAGGAACCCTAATTGATTAAATTTTTCCTAGCGGAACCCTACTTTGATAACCTTAATTTATAACTTATAAATGAAAAACAATTAAGTATTTATGAAATTACTTTTTTACACATAAAGTAATAAAACGTACAAACAAACAAACGTGTTTTTTTATGAATTTAATGGGACGAATGAAACTTTTTTACATATTTTCGTAAAATAGCATTAAAATTAGGCTTAATGTCCGACAGCTGAATGCGAAGATCTGGAGCTGCATCCAGTCTATTTCTGTACTTGCTTTTGGAGTAAGCATATGCGGAAAAACCAGTTTCGCATCGGTAAGTCGTCACAAACGGTAGCAGTAATGTGATGGCTCTATTAACAATTTCTGGGTATTCATCTTTGAGTCCAATCCAAAATTCGTTTAAATCAAAAGTTCCTCCTTCAAATTTTTGTTTTAGCGTTGATGAACATTTGATGTCAATCAAATTCTCATACTCTGATACCGACAGCATCGAAGGTTTGGTGTGATTTACAAACGGATTCTGCACCCAGTCCATGTCCTGCAACTGCTCCGGAAAATACTCATGCAAAGATTTTGTAAGGCTTGTCAAATGCTCACGTATATTCTTTTCCACGTCTGAAGATACCCGCAGCTCATTTTCTTTTAGAAAGTCATTTAATATTGTGAAACATTCGTAATTATGTTTTTCAACACATTCAATCCAGAACGCAAGTTTGTATTTCAGTGAAGACATTTTATCATTTACTGTAAATTTTGTTGTAGCTTGTCCCTGTAATGACTTGCAGATTACGTTGAGTTTATCGAATATATCAGCTAAATAAGCCAATTGCATCAACCATTGCTCATCATGCAGCAGTACAACAAGCTTATTAACGTGTGCAGAAACAGGTTGTTTGGTAAAGAATATCTTAAGCTCGTCGCGCAATTCAAACAGCCTTAAAAGAACTCTTCCTCTTGAAAGCCATCTTACTTCCGTGTGAAGAAGAAGTGATTTATGCTGACTTCCTATATCCTCACATGCTTTTTTAAAAAGCCTCGATTGGAGTGGACGTGATTTAACGTAGTTTACAATTAGTACTGCTTGGTCGAGAACTGTCTTGAGCTCGTATGGCATTTTTTTTGCGACAAGGGCATAGCGATGTAAAACGCAGTGACTGCTATTACATTTAGGTGCAACCTCCTTGATTCTTGTTACAGTGCCTTTTATTTTGCCAACCATAGCTGCCGCTCCATCACTACACACGTCAATGCATTTGTTCCAATCAATATGGTGCTTAGTCATGTAACTATCAATAACTTTAAAAATTTCTTCTCCGGTTGTGTTGGTTTCTAATGGAGTACAAAGAAACAAATTCTCTTCAATAGTTCCTTCAAAGGGATATCTCACAAAAACCATCAGTATGGATAACCCGGCGACATCTGTACTTTCGTCAAGTTGCATTGCAAACATCTCGCTGGTCTTCAATCTACTAATTAATTCATCTTGAATATGGTCTGAAATCTTGTGAATTCGATCAGAAATGACGTTATTTGAACACTGAACTGCTGACACTTTCTTTGCTGCTTCTTCTCCAAGTACACAGGTGACAATTTCTGTCATACATGGTTTTATTAAATCTTCTGCAATCGTGTGTGGTTTACCAGCACGAGCGATTTTGTAACTTAGCAGGAATGATGCCTCTGTTGTATTTTGATTATCCGTCTTTACAAATTTTTGTATAGCAGCTGCACTAGTTCTACGTACTTCTTTGTGTCTTTCAAAAAAGCTGAGGCTTTTATCTTTCAGTTCTGGGTGGTTGGTGTCAAGATGTCGTTTAAGCTTTGCAGGTACCAGTGAGCTATTACTCATTAGTTTGTTGCAAATAACGCATAGTCCATCCGGGTTCTCAGTCATTCCCACAGGAACAAATCCAAAAGACAAGTAGGATTCGTCGTATCTTCTCTTTTTTGAAGAAGTTTTCTCCTGAGTTGCAACTCTTTTATTGGTGAGTGTATGTTGTAGATTCTGTCCGGTACTAGGGTCTTCTGTATTTAGCAAACCCTGAAATGAATTGACAAACAATGATAACAACCGTAGCAATACGTACAATTGACAATAAATAAAATTAGTAAATAACTTGTATAACAATAAATGACCATACATACATATATACTCTCGAAAAACATAACCCTCCTTCTGGCGCAGTCAGGTAAAAATATATATTAATAAGGAAATAGTTAACAGGTACCTTTTGGGTGATCTCGTTCCATCATCGACCTCGTCATCGCGTTATCGGAGGCGTGACTGCGGTCAAGAGTGAATATATAAATTGTAAAAAAAACTTATGCATAATTTTCTTACCGACGAACCAGGAACATTTTCTGAAATATTTTCAGTACACACTGCTGGTGGCTCTGGATCTATTGAAGAATCCGAAACACTTTTGCCACTTGTGAGGCACCCCATTTTGAGCCATCTTTCCATTTTGAACTAGGTACCTACAATAAAAATAACACGTGAATAAATCGTTCGTATTTTAGATCGAAAACGTATCTACAAATAAACAAAACATTGTGACTTACCCGTAAACATCGAAAATTCTAGATCAATAGGTACCCAACAATAAATATTTCTTTACTAAAGCTATTCACTAACAGTAAGTGACCAACTAAGTAATTTAATTATTGAAATACGTGCGCTCTGATCGCGGTCGGGACCGGTATGTTCCGCCCCGCCCGCCGCCGTAACCGACGCGACGGCGCGGCGCTGCAACACGGGCGCGGGCGCGCGGGGCGGAGAGTGCTGTGCGCGATGTACTACTCCCCCAGCACGCCCTGCCTCTCTTTCGCGCGTATACATACAGGTCGGTGCGCGCGAACAACGTTGGTCACCGCTCGTGTGAAAAATTTTTTTACGGAACCCTTGTGGCCCTTCCACGGAACCCCAAGGTTCCGCGGACCACCATTCGGGAACCGCTGGTCTAGGCCCTCAGATGACGCGGCGTTATGGGGCAAAATGTGACGTGTCATACAGTGAGCGATCCTGCAGTCATTTCGGGGAAAGAATCAACGAGCAACGAGAATTATAGCGATCGGCGTAACGTCGTCGGGTACTGACAATTCACACCGAGCATTACTCTCGCAGTACCCAACTTTATACGAGTCATGAGACTTTTAAGTCCACCATGGCTATTTAAAGTAAAGTCATGTACAACGAGATATTTAAAATCATTCGAATTTTGAGCTTGCTAATATTTTTTATTAATTATACGAGACAAGTACCTACGATCAGATCTAATTACCAATTTTTATGAGTGTTCTTTTCTAAATTAAGCATATATGTACCGCCTACGTATACATAAGCAAGTAAATAGGTATGTACTACCCATGTTTTCTTTGAACCAGTGAGCCGGAAACGGGTGCAACAGCAAAGTTCATGTTTGGCTCGTGCGCGCTTTCTTGTGCTAACTGCGATTCTACTAGTTTTAAGACGGAGTTCCGAAGAAAATGCAAAGTGTTGATCTAACGCGCTTTGAAACTAACAAGCTTTGATAAGAGTCTCATTTTGTTGCATGAATTATCCGCCGAATACTCAAATGCAACTGAGATTTAAGCACGTCTCAGTAAGTAAATCATTCATTTGTCACATAAAACATACACATACAATTTGTTTACCTACTTGTTACAAGTTATCAAAATTTTAACATAACTTAAATACTTATAAAAATTAAAACAAAAAAAGACGTGTGGCACTCGGGGACTGCCGCGGTAAAGCTATTGCAATGCCATCTAGAGGCGAGTTGCTGAACAACCTGACAAACGTCAAGGTTTTTTCGTTACGGAATTTCTGGATTCGGTCCCCGCGCTCAAAGCCCGCGATAGAAGCTATGCAATAGCTTAAAAAGTAGACGCACCCTGCGCTACGTTACTTTTAAGTAGGAACATCAAAACAATTAACTGTTTTCGAAATAGTAATGATTTTACAAGGAATCTAAGGACATTACGTTACCGGCTTACAATACAAAGCAAAGAAAAAACGAAAATACGTGTGTCATGTGGCCAATTTTTGACAGATTTTTATAGACTACTTTTAAAACATAGCAAAATTAAACGTGCTCAAACGTAAGTTGCGTGTGAGTATTCTGATGTAAGAGTTATGTTCAGGCTAGACGGGTGGATTAGTAAATTTATTTTATGTTTTTTAATTTTATGATTTTTTAGTCGAATAAATATATATTTTTATTTTCACATGATTCGAGCCTATCAATTTGTTTTTAATATTCGAGTAAATTTCCGGGTTGTAATAAAAGTAGGTAGTGGGTGCTTAAACATTACGGTCAACAGAAAACGGTGACCAGAATGTTCTAAAACCCACCTTTCATCGTCCAGTTTTTGCTCTGCATCCGGCGAGGTGTAATAATTACAGGTCTGAGATGATGTTCCTAAGATAGACGTTTCCGCTTGCTTTTCTAACAGTTTTATATCGCTTATTTGAGACTGATTTTCTTTGTCGATATAGCTTTGGAGTCCTCACACCGAATTCTGCGATACCATGATTTATAATCATGGTATCGCAGAATTCGGTGTAATGAAGGCTTTTTTCTGTGCCTTAAAGGCAATTTAATAAATATTTTAGGAAAGGATGCTTTGCCCACCTCACCAATTATGCTTTTCAATAATTGTAATTATACTCATAAGAAAACATAGTAATCTTTTTTTACCACCCCTTAATCGCCACTTACGACACCTGCGGGAAGAGGGTGGTGCACATCGAGTCTATATAAACTCTATGGTGGTGCATATTAGGAAGGTACCTACTACAATGGCTCTCCAATTTATTGTATGGTCTAACTAATGACATTTTGTTCAACATGAACACTAAGATGACCTACGGTTACTAAACGGTCGTTTTCCTCCTTTAAATTTGTGATAGTTACCTACCCATAACTTGATTCTAAGCAAAAAACGCTAGGTACCATTTCGTTATCCAAAACAAAGTCAGCAAAAACCTGACATAGACAATTTAATAAAGAGAATGTAAACTCATTACACTTTACTCGCAACGAAGACATGCACTTTTCCACCATAATGCACGCCACGCATCCGTTCTCTATGGTTTCATCGCAGTGTCATTACGATTTCCCGCCCAAAACGTCAAGATGGCGTCATGGGAGACTGCCCGCGCAAGGGAGCATAAACCACAAACGGCAATAATAGAATTACTATGCAAATGCTAACAACATAGAGACATGTTGACAATCATTTTCTTACTAGTTTTTGCTGGTGACTTTGCTGTAAGTTTTGTTTGGATTTTTTTATTATGTTATTATTGATTAGTTACATACTCGTTCGTATTTAAATGTATAAATATAAAAGCTGGTTCGCCCGCACACTCAAAATACCCTACCTACCCACTTTCTAAAAAATCAAATAATATCCCAAAAGTCCTAAAAGCTCGAACATTTTTGGGATAGGCAACTATTACTTTTTGTTTCTTAGATAACTAAACAATACAACTATTTCTCAAGCATAAGCCTGTTTGTTGCAACTGTACAAAAAGTACATAGACAATATTAAAACTATTTCTCGAGCCTTAAAATAAACCTCTTTGTTGCAACTGAACAAAAAGTACATATTCAAGAACCTGAACTCGAAAACTTCCTACGAAATTCTAAACAATTTGCTGAAATTCTCCAGTGACCCGCATCTACGCAACTGCGTAAACTCTCGGCCAAGAGACAATCATTTATTTGAAAACAATCATCACTTCGTTGTAATATCACGCTTCTGGACGTTCCCACGAGCGTTCTGTCCACATGGACAATATGGACATTGATTAGTACCTTACGTACAGACTTCCATCTAACGTTTATTAGCCTGACAATGCCCTTCTACAGCAGAATACTTTGACACACCAGGACCTTTTATTTTATATATTTATTTTCCTCTTGACTAAATATTTTTATATCAGTTTTTATTTTTTCATTCAGCTGGCATCGGCATCAGGACCTGTTCTTTTTTTCCCCTTTGTTTCTTATGGTGTTTTGTAAAGCTAAGTTTATGTATTATTGTAAAACTGCGCATTATCTTTTGTTTTATACATATCTTACTCCATGATATCAAATTATCTAGTCTAGAGGACCTTATAGCTTCGGACGAGTTTTGCTCTAGCTCGAATACTAACATTCTAACAAGGTAAAGGTTCTTGTTCGATTTTTCCTTAACCGACTTCAAAAAAGGGAGGACGTTCTGATTAGTTATTTTACATTAAAAATGATCAAAAAATGTTACCTTTTTTCCTAGTTTACTAGTAACTTGAATGTTGTCACGTGTCCAAGAGTTCTCGGTCTAAAGGAAATAAATCACTATGGTTTATCCATTTTGAATGAAGCATGTTAGTGAACAAAGTACGACACAAAATCTCACTTGCTTGGCGTCGAGTTTCAGTTATAACTGTAAGCAATTTTTATTGAAGGGAGGATCTAAAATCGACAAGTTATTGCGTATAAAAGGACGCGCCCCTAGATATACAGGGTGGCACATTAAGATACGTCCATATGGGAAAGTCTGAAACTATAGTCTAAAACTAAGAGATACAAAGCCTATAACAAGAAAAACTGCATTCATACATTTTAAGAAAACTTGTACTCGGGAATCGAACCTGGACGTTTTGATCGGCATTAATACCTACTTCCTTCTACCCGCGGCTTCGCTTGCGATATTCCGGGATAAAAGAGATGAAAACTTACGTCTATCTTCCTGCCTTTTTTTAGTATGGAGTAGTAGTTTTAATGGTGTGATTAAGATGTTGCCAAAACTAGGCCAAACTAATCTAACAGGACTAAAAATGATGCCACACTTATTATTTTGATCGTTATGTTATGACAGGGATAGTGACATTTTCAGTACTATCAAATTAGTTTAGTTTAGTTTTGTCGACATCTGAATAGACACCAAATGCCAATGTAAGTTTTTCTTTTGTACACTTGAATACCTAAGCCTAACGGAAATTAACTCGATGTTTGTAAACCGTACATTAAGAGTCGGAAATACATTACATTATGATAATTCAGTTCGTAAATCTTCGAAAGTTTTTAAAACCATCGTCAAAATAATAATATGTCGATTTAATAAGAGGTTAGCAAAGAATATCACAACTTCCTTCGTTAGGTTGCTATATTTCAGGGTATCCAATTATTTCTAGAAACCGCATCCAGCGATTCCTATCTCCGGTTAACTAGACACGGTCGGCTAAGCCCCAATAAGCCAAAATATCTCAATTGAATCCACCTTTGTAGTCCAAGAGACGTTGGTGGACCATCCTACTTCATCTCATCCAAAACTAGCATCTTCCCGAGGCTTTGCATGCACTTTTGCGGAGTTTTACAAATTTTTTTTCCAAGATATTTTCCTGCCTTTCATTGAAATCCGTAGAGCCGTTCCGTTATATAAAGGTCACAGACATACAGAGGGAATTCCTTTCGCGTCTATAGATATCTATAATATTGGTATGGAATAAATACCTTTAGGTAAGTATACCAAATATGAGATTTTTTACCTAAGTAGTATCATCATCATCATCAGCCGATATTAGTCCACTGCTGGACATAAGTAGTATAAAGTATGAATATTATATTTTGAAAAACAAAATCTGTTATTATTATTTTTTTAAACAATAAGAAAAACATGTGGTAGGGGATTATTTCTCATTTGTTACAGATTTCATTTGTTGCATTTAAAATCGTGTCAATGATTAAAACTAATTAATAAAGTTACAATTAAATTCTACATAATACCAAACAAATAAATTATTTTCATTATATCTATCATAAATCATACAGGACCTAGCATGTTGCTATCAAAATAACACCATGCCAGGTCTTTAGTACCTACCTACATACTACATAGTAACGCGCGTAGGTAGGTACCTAGTACTATAGTTTATTTATATAAATATTTTATAAACTAATGTAAGTAATTGTTATATACTACCGTTTTTTAATTAAAATAAATAAATAAATTCAAATTGAAATGAGGTAAAATTATCTTCTTCGCTCTCTCATTCTACAACAGTTGCAGCTCCATTCGCCACTTTGTCATTGTAAGAATACGGTAAAAGAAAATTACGTACGGAACCCACTTCGATATATCATAATGTGTCAAAATAAATTGTGTATGGCGGTACTTGTGATTGAGGAAGATGTTTTAACGGGAGCAGATAGTTTTCTACTGGTACATTTATCTAACACATTGTAGATCTAGGCTGTTAAATTCTTTTGTTTGTCACAATATATAATATATATATTTTCTTTTTATATATAATATATATATAAAGAAAAAGAAGATGTGACCGACGACGGTGTAACATGAAGGTCTAGAAGACAAATCACCAGCTTTAACACCAATATTAGGGGCGGCATACTTAATTCACCTGATGTAGTTCCCCCGGGTGCACTAAGTACACTTTTAGTAGACTTAATTCACCCGGTCATTTCTGGGTGCATTAGGTACACTATTGAGTAGATTTAACCTGTCTGAATTCGCCGTTTTTGCGTTGAAAAAACGCCAAGATCAGCAAGTTTTTGCGCGCGAATACGGATTCGCACGCTCGCGTGTTATTTTACGTCTAGCTATAGAATGCTTTCTCGAAAGTGGCAACCTCAAATTGTGTAAAATTGTGTGCTCCCACCTCAGTCACCGTCTGACCGGCGGCATGGGCGGTCGTACTAGCGAGAAATATTGTTGTCTCGGTCTCACTTCGATCTTAGGTACGTCTTTCCGTCTTTGTTGTTCTTTGTATTGCACAGAACCGGAAATATAACTGTGAGCGTATGTGTTTGCGTGCAGTTGTAACACATGCCAATTTTTGAGTGAGCGCTGCTTGGAGAACGTAACCTATCTTCCCTTTTTAATTAATCAATGTTTTGAGTAGGGTGATTCAGCTTACTTTACCTGAAAGCTATGCAATAAAGCTATAAAACTGGCTATAAATGTTTTTTTGATTAATTTTACGTACTCGTACTTCTCTATGTTTATCAACTCGTATGTTTATCAACATAATTATACTATTAAAACTATGTAAGAACCTGGGTGACACTCTAAAACGTATAATACTTTACAGATTTTTTGGGATAAAGAAAAAAGACGTGTGGCACTCGGGGACTGCCGCGGTAAAGCTATTGCATAGCATTTTGTATCAACTTATGCAATTATAATTTTATTTATTTATTTTATTCATGCAGTATTGCTTTTTCTTTGATATTAATTCAAGTTACACTTTTTGAGCGTGGTGACCCTATACACCTATATACTTTCTCATAAACAGCTGCTTATGTATTCGTCCGATTTCGGAGCAGCTCGTCTCGTAGAGTCGTACAATACGTCTAATCGCACGCACACAACGCCGCCGTGTCGAAGACTGCCGAACTGAAACGACGTTAGGTTAGGCTGTGCATCGTGCACAGCCTTCAAGCCACACCTCCTTGCCCGGTGGAGTGGGGAGCGTGAGGTTTTTGCGTTACGGAATTTCTGGATTCAGTCCCCGCGATAAAAGCTATGCAATAGCTTAAAAAAAAACTTTTCACTCAGACTTTCGCAAAAAAAATGGCGTCACTTTCGCGCGCTGAACTTTTCGGTATATCTCTCAATAATACAATATTTGTTTCAAAATGGTTTCAAAAAGTTGACAAAAAGTTTGTAGTTGTTGGTAATAAAGTTGTTTAACATAAATGCAATTGAAAATATATCTACCCATTACACCCTCCCCATTAGATAAACGCCAAAAAGGCGCTTATCAGGAAATACCTGCGTCTAGCAGTGAAACAATACAGGCTGTTGAGGTTGAGTTATCTATTTATTTAATAAATGTTCGAGTCTACTTAAGCCCAGCGGCGAAACGCATCTAGCTTCAGCCATACAATATATAGTTTCCAATTACAAATTTATTAACTAAAAAGTAACGGAGTGCGCCATAAAAACTGCCAGTAAATTGTCACATTAACAGAGGCTGTATCTAATGGTGAGCACCAGCGGGGAACCCAGCAGGTGCTGGTTACAACATTATCAATCAGCTATCAATTTATCAGACACTTACGAAAAGGTATTACAGTAGTTGATAGGTACTCTTAATATAGTGGGGGTACACTTCTCCATTATGTCATTATCATCCAAATCTTTTTTGTTTATAAGGCTGTCTGTAACAGCAAATTACTTTCTTAAATTCTGGGATGGTTTCAAAGGAGTAAGTATTATCAAAAACCTTTTTGTCTCTTATGCGCTTTATTAACATTGGTCGTCTTCTTCTTTCGTCTGGATGTAACTTCAAAGCAAATCGTTGGTTCAGCCGTAAATTTCTTACTTTTACTTCATCAGTCAGTGGTCTCCTTTATTAGAGGACTAGCTGCGCCCCGCGGCTAAGCACGCGTTGTTCCTATGGAAACGTTAAAAAATGATTTTCATCCCACGGGAACTGATTTATGGGATAAAAAATAGCCTATGTTTTATTCTAGACCTAGGACTATGTCAACTTGAATGAAAATTTATATGTATCAGTGGAGCTATAGTCAGCAAAAATTGCGCCTTACCACCACTAGGGTGAGTTTTCTGTGAAGTGAATAGTTGCTAACCCCGGCTTGCTCGATATCTTTTGTTATTAACGCAAAGCAAAATAGTTTCAAACTGTGGATAGGCATTCATTTGGCCATGGTACCTGTAGATTGCTTGCAAAAGTACTCGTCCAAATTTGAGCATCATATAATAAATATAAGGATATTAATATGTTTAGTAACAATTCGGCGAAAAAACAAATAATCAATAAAATCTAACAAATTATAGCTACATTTATGCAAAATGAAAGAACATTTATAAAAGTAAGTCGTCAACTAGTTTCGTCTCTCCACGAGACATCATCACGACACCACACCACTTGATCTTGACACTGAGAGCGCTAAACAACAACGGCAGAGTCCCACCAGAGATGTTGCCACTCCGAGCTCCGTGCGCCAAGTTGTCACTTGTATAATTTGTTAGATTCAAAAAAGGTTTTTTTTGCGGAATTGTAACTTAATATTTTCATTTTTATATTTACAATGGATTTCCACAAAGTAACGCCTGAATCTATTGTGTAACATCATAATATTATTAAAAGTATTTTATTCATATAAACTCCATGAGCCCACCACACAGATTCCCCAGTAGATGATACTATCCAATGATCCTATCCATTCACGGCAAAAAAATAAAGAAACTTGGCTGTATAGTAAGTATAGTAGATATTATGTGAAAATTATCCTTTCTTGATATGTTTATTGAGGATTTAGTTTAGGTCTAGGTATACATTTCTATTTATTCCAATGGTTATATATCTATCTACGCACTCGTATCATAAAATTACCAGCTTTTACTTCCCAAGTGGTACAAGAACGGTAAGATGGTAGAGGTGTGCCCGCTGCCACTTCATCAGTCAACCTCACTCTTCGCTACGGTTACTTACCGTGTACCTGCCAAGTCACATGTAACCCACTAGCTCATGCCTGTAGTTTTTCTCGAGCTTTTCTAGGCTGAAAAGTAGCTCATAGTCCATACTCGAGGTACGATGTGACTTTTCTAAATTTGATTACGAATCTTTGTCGTAAAAATGATCGAAAGACAGCATTTACATAGCATTCTGTCTATTAGTTTCAACTGATTGACTGATGATGAACTCGACGACCGCTGTGGCGGAGCGTGTGATATTCCACCTGCGACGCAGGATGTTGCTGGTTTGATTCCCACATTTCTATGTATAGTAAAAATCTATCTATATAGTGTATTGTATTAAATATAGCAGTTATTTTAGTATCCCAAAGCCCATAATACAAGCTTTGCTTAGCTTGGGGCTATAGATAATGCTTGGTGAAACTGTCCAGCATTATATAAAAAACTTTCATAGCATACTCACCCCATTACAATTGTTATTTTGAAGCCAAAGGAGCCATTTGTATTCATTTACAGGATACAGTCTCCTTGATTTTTTTTTCTTTTATAAAAAATATCCCAAAAATCCCGGTAAAGTCGAAAAAGTTTGCGGTTATTTGATTTATTAGACATTCAGAGTTTGTTTTGCCCAAAACTTACCAAAAACTTCGATTTTCGCTTTTCGAGTAGGCCCAAGCTGTAAGGATTTTTATAACTGGTAAATGATAACAGACAAACAGAGCTTCTATCACATTAATGCATGAAAATCCACCGGTAATATACTAGTTATATAATCATAACGGGTGCACACGAGCGCAAACGCCGTTGTTTTATTAAAAACCTCTGGTTATTATCATTATTCCAATTACACTGCTCTCTAATAAATAGCCGAGATGGTAGACAACGGGACTGGACGTGGTTAGATGGAATCTTCTACTATTATTTATGCCTTTATTTTCATAAGGTCAGACTTTCAAATGGTCACATTTTCAAATAGTAGCTCTTTCTAATTGTCACCCTTTTAAATCCTCTGCAGGGTTTAAAAGGGTGGTACAGCCATATTCGTCTACTCAGGTAAGAAATATACATTTTGCTCAGAGTTCACCGATGTCTGATGCGCTTATTCCCAGTTTTCTTGAGAAGTTGTACAGGACAACTGGGACGAGTAAAAATAAATCCTGTCCCAGTTGTCCTCTGCCCCGAAAATATAATTATAGTTGCAAAAATGTTTGCCAATTAAATTAGTATCCTGTACTTTGTTATACATATACCTACTGAAACCGAAGCTGAGGTAACACTTCACCCACTGGTTCTACAGCCATGATGGTTTAAAAGGAAACAAGCACCATCCGGTACCTAACCAGTAGTACTGATATGTAATCTATATAAAAATATGAATGAGTTCTCGGGATTCAAACCCGCGTCCTCCTACCCTTTGATTTTTTTTGGGATTTCATTTAATTTCTTAGAAATTATCCACAGTTTTTTGTAAGCTTACGTACTATAATAACAAAAACCTTGAGTAGTTACACTTTTAGAATTCATGATTTGAGGTTAGATGTGTTATCAACATGTGTTATCATCCGTGACGTCACCAAATGGCTCTGTCGGAAGACCAGCGTTGATTGTGACGTCATTACAACCAGCTCATGTTGAGACAGAAACCGTTTTGTGACTCTAATCGACAGATGCTTTGTATTTTAAGCCATGTTTGTTCTTGTTGATTAAGTTACAAATAAAATAATATTCTATTCTATTCTATTCTAGATTACATGTCTTTTCACACATAAGCCAACATTACGATGCTGTTGAAAATTTAACTTATTAACTCAACTCTTTATCAACAAAATTCATATGGTGGTACGGTACACAACACATCATAGTTTAAACAAATCTTGGAGTGTATTACAGAAACTGAACTTGCATGCTTTTACTGCTCGAAAAATAAAGATAATTATATAAAAGTCTTAAGGAGGCCTACCTAAACCAAAAAAACTGGCTAAGAAAAAGAAAACGAACGAGTTTTCATACCGTCAAACAAACCTGGATAAGGCAACATACACTCATATATTTTCAAGAAACTTTGTATAACTGCGAACCCTTACTCCATGAACTATAGCCATAGCCATAGCCTCAACTCAAACCTGTCATTACAGCTCCCCATATCCTCCCTATGCCTTATTGTCAAGCATGTCAATCATAGGTTACGCGATGGGTAAGAAAGTAAATCACCGTCATAGCGGATGCCGGGCGAAACCACTAGTTACCACAACTGCTTTACCATCTGTGGTCTCGGGTCGCTGCGCAGATAATAACACTTGGTTTTTGTCAACCGACAATCATAAGTTGGATTGCAGTATGAGGTTGCTAATACAAAAAGCTACGGACAAACGTACGCGTCAAACAGGCGGGATGCTGGACGGGAAGCGGGAGCGTCAACAACGTGAAAAAGTTCCCGAGTCTCGGTCACGTAGGTGTGCACGGCGCCATTGAATCCTCATCACAGCGTCAGCAGCGCGGCTGACGCTACCGCTTCGCAGACGTTTTGGTCGTGGAGGTGTGGGCGAAGCAAGGTAAAAGAGTAAGATGGCTGTTTTTTCGATAGACACTGGGAGCTAAAGAATAATAGTTTTTTTGACATCTCTTGAATGTTCGCGTACGGATATCAGGGTTGTTGTTCATTTGAAGAGAGTGTACAAAATCGGCTAAAACTTGCCGAAACGGCAGTTAGCTCAAACATGACTAATGAATAATGACTTCCCTCACCTGCATTTTCGCACACACTTGTGCACTGTGGCTAGTGTCTTAATATGACTAGCTGCTGTGACCGAAAATTTGGCTAAGATCACGAGAGACATCACACATCAATAAGTACGATGAGCAGAGGGGTCAAACATTATGTATATATTTGTATAATTTAATACCCATCAGGACACCATAACAGCAAATGTGTTTAGATAATTTAAAAGATTTTTCAATCAATTAATATGGTTGAAGGAAGCACACAATACTTTTCAGGCTCTGTACAAAATACAACGATTTAATAAGTATTGGCTTGAAAAGATTTGCTGATATCGTAACGTAGGTACAAGAGTGTTATATAACTTTTATTCTATAAATATAAATTTCAATATGATACAAAAAACGCAATATTTGTTCCAATAGGAAGTAATCATGCAAATCGTTGAACCATACACATAGAACGTACGCACTCAATAAACGATGCGGTCAACCGAATCGCAGCATAACTCAACTATGGCCATTGGCTATGATTAAACAAAAAAATTCAGCATATCTTAATTATTTAGATAGGTACCTTAGAGAAGTACCTTTTATAGACTGACTTTCTGATTAATTAGCTACAAATTAAACTTGGAAGAATAGTTTAGGAATGAGCTAAGTAATCTAGAACTTTATTTCGACATAAGTCCATAAAACGAGGATTTTATCAAATTTTATTTTAAATGGAGGAATAAGGATTATTCCAAAGAAATCAAATAGTGGGAGGCCTAAAAACAAAATCGATATGATATTCCCCTCAAATTGCGAAAATCCTATTCATGATTCCAATGGTGGATTAGATTAGGTAATTATTATTTCTAAACTTTTAAATACCTATATAAATATATATATCTCATAATCTAATCTAATCATAAAAATATAATAATAAAAAAAAATCATAAATATACCTATACCTCATAAACTATGAAACTTTCAGCTAAGCACCATACGACATTTCATCAAATATTGACGTTACCAAAGCCGCGGGCCACAACTCGTTCAGCTATGATTTAGCAAAGAAACTCGTGCGCAGTCAGCTAGTTCAGCAAAAACCCACCGCGGTGACCTGACAGGCGATACAGCCCGCTGCGCATACTCAATCGTGACTTACGACTAGGAGTGAGGAATTATGGATGCGGCTTTGCGACTACATTTTAAGAAACATTAGAAATCATTGCAAGGGGTGACAAACGAAAATACTAGCCAAAATCAAAGCATTGGATCTGAATCTTAAAACGAGATCTAAATAAAGCAGCATCTGCTGAGTGTTGGCCATTTTGTTTACCTTAATCGTAACTTTTACTGTGATTTTTACGTGTGCTGTGTATTTTTTTAATACAAAATAAATGCTATTTCACTTACCTACCTTGTTTAAATCGGAGAGAGTTCATGTATAGCTCTGATCTTCCGTGGTGGCATGGTGCATAATTATTTAGATATGGATAAGATATGGAAGATATGGATCAGTTGAGCTACCTGTAGATTGTTTGCTTGCATTCTGTCTGTACTCCTGCAGTCTGATTGTAAATGCTAGTTCTACTTTATTTCTATGTTAGTAAAGATTTTCTCTAGCTCTGCTTTCTTGAGACGATACGACTACGACGCTGTGAGTTATGTTTAGTACGCAAAACCCTTAATTTATCATTATACAGCTGATAATTGGATTAGTTGGATTCACCAACAGTTATTATTAAAGGTTTACAGACGTTCAATTATCAGCAGTATTTTTTTTCTCTTTATGGTCTTTTTATTTGCCATATCCATGTGCACACCTTCATTCTCAGATCTCTAGACTACTCTAATGAGCGGTCTTGCAATAAGGGGAAGATATGTAATTGGTGTGGGCACGCGTCGCGCACGCGCGGTGCACTCGCCACCAGATACGCTATCTTGCACTTTTTATACTTTTTCTTGCTTCCGGGATATTCAATCTAATTTATTTCTTCACAGAATGTTGAAGCATAGAGGTAGACGTCTTTGTTTATGAACTTGGCGAATTCAAATAAGTTTTGAATAGAGTTCGAGTTAGATCTTCCGTTCATATATTCGACCAAGCGAGAGCAATCTTTAAGGTTTTACTTCTATTCTGTGTCAAAATGACGACAACTTGGCCCGCAGGTATTTTTTTGAGAAACAAAAACTTCCAACCTCAAACTCGACGAAGTTGGCGTTAGGTTGGCGTAGGCGTTAAAATAATTTTATGTTTGGTCTAACGCCAAATGTTTCAGGAAGCGCGTTTCACCCCTAAATTACATACTCACTTTACCTGCAGCAGTAGAAACATTGACGGAAAAGTAGCGTTATCCAAAATGCCTGAGCAATAGGAACAAGACAAATCTCAGATGTTCTTAATTACATCCACATACCGTTGAGAAAATAAGAACAATGCTACAACAGTTGATGTGCGCACGCGACTGACACGCGCCTTACACCATTAGCTCTATGCCATCGCCTTTTGCAGTACTGACTCTTTCTGTGGGGAGTTTTTGTAGTAGCTCGTGTGCATCCGGGTTAAATAAATTAACATTATTGAACTTTTATAATGCAGGTAAAGTAAAGCTGTTAGTTTTAATGCACTGAAAGAGTTAAACTATGTTTTGTTTTTAGTTTCATAAACCCGTATATATAGCCCGTATCTACCCATTCCTGGGATGGTTCTTCCAATGGAAGTCATTCTTCCTGTCTTGGCATTCAGATATTGTAGGAAGTTCTCGTAATTAATTAAGTAATTGGGTCGGTATTTGTTTTTATTAGTCCATTATTTGCTTCGCATTACTTTTCTGCCACAAAACTTAGACCACGAAGTATTTTTTTTTAATAATTTAGAGATAGAGATAGAGTCACCTTTATTAAACCATACAGCACAGAACATATATAGTAGTGTAATCCAGACTGGTATATATTAAATAACAAATATATTGATCATTTTACACTAGCTTAAGACCTGAATTAACATGGAGACTATATTAAATCCGAAAATAGCACGTATAAAGCTGTAGGCAAAAGCTCCTCATTCATACGCAAATTGCAACAAAAACAACTGACAAGTAAATCATAGCAAGAAGTGCAAAGGTTGCAACCGTTGCAACATACCAAGTGCGCACGCGCCGCGCCGCGCCTCGTTGCGCACGATACTGTGTTTATGATGCGCTTTTTATTATTTTAATGGGCTTGCATTAGTGCTTACGGGGTAGATTTGTATTATTGAATCAGTATCAGTATTGAATTAGCGTCTTTCTGGGATCTTGGTAGTTACCTTTTTTTTCTTTTTGTACCCTATGGTGCTCTGTAAAGCCGAGTTTGTGTATTTTAATATAAATATAGTGCATTATCTAACGACATCAAGTGTAACATAAGTGTACCTACGTTGTAAATAAATGAATACAAAATACTACTCATACTTGTAATAGCAAGAAAATGCTGTTCATTTACTTTTTCCTTAAAATTTCCCTAATTGAAATAATTATTAGAACGAAAGCGCTCAGCAAGGAAAAGGAAGTAGGTACCCCAAATTTGTGAGGTACAACATTTTTCCCAAAATGCAATCGAGTGGTTCCGAATAGAAGCAGTGTGGTGCTGGCTGGCTGTGTGGTGATGGCTTAGAATTTGCACCACCCCGACTCTTCCAGTGGGTGTCGTAAGAAGAGACTAAGGGATATGCACTGGGGGGCGGGCAGCAGCGCCCCCTGCTGAACAGTTCTACTATTCTACCATCGCATTACCCTCCATGAGATAAACCTCGCTTATCAAGGGGTGGCCTGCGTCCAGCAGTGGACCAATACAGGCTGTTGAGTTTGAGGATTCCGAATAATTGCCTTTTTGAATTTAGAAAGCTACTACGCCTACGTGGTTATTGTTAAATAGAATAACAAAGATGACCGGATAAATAACACAGCTACCCGTAGACTGTTTATGAGCACCGTTTCTTAGGCCATAAATACAATTCTATCATTTCAATCCTTCAAACGTAATTGGAAACCTGTGCACACAGGTGTACAGCACGTAAATTATTTATTAAATTTCTACGACTTCTCTAGAATATCATTTGAGAACCACATTCGCCCGACGCACTATAGTTTTATTTGACAAATATTCGAGAATCTCTGGATTTTAGAAAATTGTTAATTGGGTTGTCTATTACTTCATATGCGAATCCTTAGGCAAAGTATATCTTTCTTCAACCAACTACAACCACAACTAGAAAAGTATTTAAATAAAGAGGTCATAAAAATAGTTATCGAGAATCCAATTCAAATAAACTAACCCCATTTCTCTGGTACCTTTGTACATTATCTTTATCGCGCCGAGGCTTCCAGCTATCTTCAATACACAGAATTACGACGCCATTAAATAGTCACCTTTTGCGACCTTTGGTGTCTCTACAGGACTGATGACCGTGGTTCATAACCACGAGACTCAGACCAAGGATATATTTCTTGGTCTGAGCCACCAGATTACAGTTTATTTCGCAAAATAGCTGAGACTAAACTACTGTGTCTCTACAGGACTGATGACCGTGATTCATAACCACGAGACTCAGACCAAGGATATATTCCTTGGTCTGAGCCACGAGATCACAGTTTATTTCCCAAAATAGCTGAGACTAAACTACTGTGTACTTAAGGGGCGATGTGCGAATGAAATCTACCAATATAACTGTACATAAGGTTTGTTTCTTATCTATTTTGAAAGTACGTAAGAAGGATTGCAGCACCTAGGACTCAAGTTACAGCGCTTAGTGTAGGTGCTGTATTCCCCAAAAGAATCCAATATTATTCTTTTTCTTCAATTTAAATTAGGTGTCTTATGCTATTTAATGTGTCGTGTTTAGTCAAAATTACTTTCTTTCGTTACTAAAATAACAATAAATAAATTTCATTTCATTTCAATTGGGTGTCTTATGCTATTTAATGTGTCGTGCTTAGTCAAAATCACTTTATTTCGTTAGTAATGTAATAAAAATAATAAATCTTTATCAGTAAGCCGTACATAAGTACAATATAATTTCAAAAGTGGTAGCAGTATGTACTTTTGGGATAAAATAAGCAGAGCAGAGCAGGTGCTACCTCAGATCACAGCCAAGCAGCCCGGGCGCAGGTTCACTTGGGTTCACGACACTCCCTATCCCTCCCCGGCATCCGTGCAAACCAGTTCCTCTAATAATATAACGTAGAAATGAAAGATTAATGAGAGCAACCGGCGCACGCCTCTTTCACTCGCGCGCTAGTGGTGGGGCGCGGAACTGGACTTATCGATGAGTGGACAAAGGTCAAATTTCTAATAAATAAAGTTTTATCGATTTTGGATAATGGCGGCGAATGTCACGGCTGTACAGTTGAAATATTCTGCAGCATAGCGTCGATTTGTTAAGTGTGACTCCTTAGAGTCTAAAGGTTCACAAATTGACTTTAAGAGTACACTGTTTGTCATCAGTGAGCGCGGCCTAAATGTATGATATCTCATCTGTCATTATAGACATACCCGCGCGATAAAAATGCATGATTTATGTCGCCGAACAGACTTTAGCACAATGGTTATCATAGAAAACTATTGAATGTATCTCTTCAAAATAAATTTATTTTAACTCATTAATAACTAAACTATGTCGTTATAAAATGAAGGGTTAACTTATGTGTTAACCCTTAATTTTAGAGTGTTCTTTCCGCGTGTGTTATTTATTTTAGTTAAAATTCGAGTTGAAATACGAAAGTTTAGAAGCTTGTATTTTTCAAACGTATACTTTTTTACTGTTTTAGTTGTATACAAACATAGTTTATGACGGTATAAATTGATTTCATCCTTAGTTTTGGATGGTCAACATCAAACAGCCTAGTTTCAATTCCACGTTTGTATGAAAAAATGAGCAAATAGTTCTACCTTAAGTACATTGTTAATACAGGCTGTCTCACAGGCAAGTGCCCTAAATATTGTAGATAGAGCATTATACTGAAAGAAGGCTTCATTTGATTTAAAAATAATTTCAAAATCTTTGAAGAGAAGATATTCTTGGTTCAAACAGATAATTTTTAAAAATCTTATTCAGTTTTATTTGTTTTAAAAATCAAAATGATTCTTTTCAATATTTAAAGTTCTTTCCCATGTGGTATGGCCGTGGGACGCCGTGTATATATATTCCTAACTAAAGTTTAGAGGAATCGATACACAATGGGAGTAGCAAATAGCATTGCCGCCGACTGGACTCCCTAACATAACGCCACCATGCTTAACCGTTGGGCTGCATCGGTGGTGTTGGCTGGTTTGATATATACCTACTAAGAGTATTGGTGATATTTGAAAGATAATTGGACGATCAATAGAATTCGTCAATTTATAAGGTACTGTCAAACATTACCTCTATGTTATGCTAGAAGACATTCGGTCTAAACAGTTTAATAAAATTTTAGCATTCGAATATTTTTCAAAACATAATACCATTAACGTGTAAGCTAAACTAATGAAGAATTATTTATTTACTCGACGATTCTATCGATATTGACAGTGAACTTGTAGATTTCATCGACTTATCAAGCATCGCCCAACACTACAGCAACGAGTCTCGATCGCGCGCGCAATGAAGACCGCCCAGATAAAATATTAGCCGCGCTTCGACCGGTAGCGACTATAATATATCGAGCGATATATCAAGCGATGACAGTCACATGACCTGCGTGCGGAATGCAAGGAACTGTGACGATGTTGATAGCTTAGCTGTGTTGTTTCGATATATTCAGTCGTTTGCTGGTCAATATATATATCGATCGATGACAGTCGCATGACCTGAGTGCGTAATGCAAGAAACTATGACGATGATGATAGCTTAGCTGCGCTGTTTCGATATATCCAGTGGCTTGGTCAATATATAATATATCGAGCGATGACAGTCGCATGACCTGCGTGCGGAATGCAAGGAACTGTGACGATGTTGATAGCTTAGCTGTGTTGTTTCGATATATTCAGTCGTTTGCTGGTCAATATATATATCGATCGATGACAGTCGCATGACCTGAGTGCGTAATGCAAGAAACTATGACGATGATGATAGCTTAGCTGCGCTGTTTCGATATATCCAGTGGCTTGGTCAATATATAATATATCGAGCGATGACAGTCGCATGACCTGCGTGCGGAATACAAGGAACTGTGACGATGATGATAGCTCAGCTGCGCTGTTTCGATAAATCCAGTGGTTTGCTGGTCAATATAATATATCGAGCGATAACAGTCGTATGACCTGCGTGCGGAATGCAAGAAACTGTGACGATGATGATAGCTTAGCTACGCTGTTTCGATAAATCCAGTGGTTTGCTGGTCAATATAATATATTGAGAGATGACAGTCGCATGACCTGCGTGCGGAATGTAAAAAAATGTGACGATGATGATAGCTCAGCTGCGCTGTTTCGATAAATCCAGTGGCTTGCTGGTCAATATAATATATCGAGCGATGACAGTCGCATGACCTGCGTGCGGAATGCAAGGAACTGTGACGATGGTGATAGCGTGGCTTCCCTTGTTTCTATAAATCCAGTTGCAGCATGAACCACCGAAATCGTTCTTTTCTATTGTTAAGAAAGCTGCAAACTATAAGTTGATGTTTAATTTAGAATTTGTAATGTTGCGTTGAGCCATTTATCTTATGTAACACTTACTTCATGCTCTCATGTAAATCAACATTCAATTATGCCTAAGCCATCGGCACAGGTTCCATCGACCGAGCTGGTTAACCAGCAAAAAATAATTACGAATAACATAATGCTGTAAAAAGATAAAGAGCGATGCACACGATCGCCTGTCACAAATCTTACTTGGTCTATGAGTGAGATATACTCGTACATGGAAGACTAGAAAACCAGACTGGAAATTTTACAAAAATTATATTGTTGTTCACCAACAAAAATATAATACAAAAGAGTTTACATTAGGAACAAGAACAAGGAAACGAAGAAAAAGAAAACGAATTTTGCAGAATTTTAGACCTGTTTTTATGCGAAATGCATGAATCTACATTAAATGTTTACAGTGGTAAAATGAATAGATAGCCTCAATATCATATTTAATAGGCATTTTTACGCAAAAGAGTAAAATGTAGTCCTGGGCCATCCGTAGTACGCAAAATTTATCTTCACGTCTTTCACAAAACAAAACTTTTAGTTTTAAAAGAAACCAAAACCTAGATACTTATGTATATCACTTTTTAATAATCTTAGTCACTTTAAGACTAAAAGGCAAGTTTTAAACACATCCCTACCAACTAATTAGTATAGTACCTACATCACAAATGAATTATGGGTAATGATTTAATTTCGCTGGACGAGGAACCCAGGAAGTCAGTCATTTACGGCAGAAGCCATAATGAGCTTTACTTTATTGAAAATGTGTTAGAAATTTATCATTGTTATTTACTACCAGTCCAAAGAATAGTGGCGTAAGTCATATTGAAACGAACGTTTGAAGTACCACCATACACGGTCACTCCACTCCAGTCCACTTCACAAAAATAAAAACCTACTTTATACGAATAAGCAAACAAAATAAATGAAATATGAATATGACTAGTAGTAGATTTAGAGTAAATTTTTACGACTAGATCAGTCTTTGTAAATTTCATAGAAAAAACGTGTGAAATTTTTGATTTGATAAGTTTTTTTTTCCATTCCAAAGTCGAGTTTCTATCCCAAAACGGTAATGAACGGAAAATGAGAGATGAGCAGGAGGAGTTAATTTCACTCTTCCTGCTCGCTCGACTATTTGTTGGAGAAAATACAAGTATGCAGTATGCAAGTTACCTCAAGTTAATTCCGCTCCGCTCGCAGAGGAAATCCGGTGTGTGAATTAAAGGTACTGTATACAGGGTGCAACATAAATGTGTACTGAGCCCCAACATGCGTAATTCTCGACATTGACGGGGTTAAAGTTTGTTCTACGATTTTTTTTAATTTTACACATTATTTTCATTTAAAAAAATTGTGACTTTTTTCTTTATATTTGTGATTTTTACTTTCGTGTAAGTATTTTTACATTATTGTTTTGAAATTTCCGGATTAAAATTTATATTTGTGGATAATTTCATTACAAAACACCGGTTTTGCTAAAAAACTCTAAGAATGCTAGAATTCGTGTAAAAAAACGGGAAAACAAAAAAAATATAAAGTTGTTTTGGCACTGCCAATACGTAAATTTCATAGAATTTTGGTGGATCTGTGTTACCGTGTATGTGTACTTGATGCTTTTGAAACAAAACGCCCGTTAAACGCCGGCCTTCACCCGTAAGTAGCTAGGAATAATTAACGTCTTAGCTAAAAGGAAATTAGTTTCTTCTGAAGCATTTATTGAAGATAATGTTGGAGGAAACACTTGATATTTTGTCGGGGTTGAGGTTAATTTTATTATGAAATACTAGGCTTTTGCCCGCGTCTCATCATTATCAGCTCACAAATGTCCACTCATGAATGTGCCTACCCCGAACAACCCCTTTGTTTTGGGATACCAGATTATCTAAGCTTCTAAGGGATAAAAATTATTGACAAAAAATACAGGCTAAAGGTACACAACTAACAAGCTAAAGGTTTTTTCATCGCTTCTTTACTTTAGTAGACGTACCGAAGCGACAGAATCATCAAAAAGAAGTGTGCATTCAATGGTGGTATTTATTGAAATAAAGAACTTTTGATTTTGAATCACCACGCTTGATGAGAGTATTGGTGATGGTGAAGCAGTAGGGTTGATTCTAACCCCCTTATTATTAATGATCTGCTAACATTAAACAGCTGCTTAGTAGTGTTATTTCTCAGTCTGACTCATGTCAATACAGGAAGACAGAGCGAGATTTAATCAGGTCTTAGGTGACTAGACGTGTTTCAGTCGTTCGTCGTGGCCAGATTTGTCCTTGTGGGAATCACGAGATTATAATTTCATAGAAGGTCTTGCTTCTCTCTGGAAGGACCTTACCAAGGCTGAGTAGACTTATTACTTTGGTTACGGAACGTTTCGCCCGAATCTAAAACTCGTCGCAAAGAGCTTCGGGCGAAATGACCCCTTCACTTCACAAAAGATACATTTCGTCCGCATCTAAAATATCTTGGTTGTGTATAAAGATATCTATCTATGTTTTTATCTGTATGTTTCTTTTTCGTTTGTACCTACATATGCGTGTATGTCTAAATAGAAGATATTCTATTCTATTCTATAGATTTATAAATAGGCATCCTGAAAATCACGATATGGCCAATTAATTAGAAGCTGATCCGAAATTACGCCGTTCTAGGTAAATTAAAGTGTGCCTTAACCTCAGAAAAATTTGTTCTAACGCTAAATTGAAGTTCTGAATAGGAAGAAGTTCTTAAAAGAGAACTTGGTAACTTTTTAACAATCTCGTTCAAGATATAAAAGAGCACGGCCCCGTTGCGGTTTTATAATTGAACCTAGGGTTAGGAGTATAGGATACAGTCAAAGCGTAAAGATAGAACAAATGTCCGGAGATAACGCAGGTATTGTCTATGCCCACCACCTGGAGCGGACGTAGTCAGGGTGAAATCCGGGGGTCATATGAAACCAGAGGTGTACAAAATACTACATAACAAGAAATTATTTATAAGGATATTTACACAGGCGTGCTTAACCCTCAAAAAGGCTTTTCTCCCAGAAAACTTAAACAAGACGTACCATTGTATGAGAAATGTAATTTATAATTATCAGCCTCTTCTTGTTTGTGGCAAAGTGTGTTTTAAAAGAAGTAACCATACCACTAATCATCACCCAGCAAATTCAATCAGTAGATCAATATCAAAATAGAAAAATATCGTAAAACACACATGAGCGAAGAGAAGTTTTCTTGAATTTTGAAACGTCGCCCACTATAGTTAATAATTAATTTGGTTTTAAAAAACTATAAACCGACTTCAATTTTTACGGTTTTTTCATGACTTTTCATGGATCCCATTGTCAAAACTGAACAAAATTAAAATGGGACCACATGGAAAGCACCAGCTTTCGTATAAAAAAAGAATCATGAAGATCGGACCACCCAGTCAAAAGTTCTGAGGTAACAAACATAAAAAAAAGAAAAAAAAAGACGTGTGGCACTCGGGGACTGCCGCGGTAAAGCTATTGCATAGCATTCTGTATCAACTTATGCAATTATAATTTTATTTATTTATTTTATTCATGCAGTATTGCTTTTTCTTTGATATTAATTCAAGTTACACTTTTTGAGCGTGGTGACATTATACACCTATATACTTTCTCATAAACAGCTGCTTATGTATTCGTCCGATTTCGGAGGAGCTTGTCTCGATTCGTGCGAGTTTCGTAGAGTCGTACAATACGTCTAATCGCACGCACACAACGCCGTGTCGAAGACTGCCGAACTGAAACGACGTTAGACGATGCATGGCCTTCAAGCCACACCTCCTTGCCCGGCGGAGTGGGGAGCGTGAGGTTTTTTCGTTACGGAATTTCTGGATTCGGTCCCCGCGCTCAAGGCCCGCGATAGAAGCTATGCAATAGCTTAAAAAATACAGACGAATTGAGAACCTCCTCCTTTTTCAAGTTGGTTAAAAAGTCACTCCCAATAGGTAACAGCTATGTTAACCAATTGGGAATTCTGACGTAATCCACTTCAGGTATTATAATATTTCAAAAGTGTCACATTCCAGCTGCAACAACGTACTGCCAAAACAGGTGTCAGCCGGTAACTTACAGATCGCCCCTATAAAGATGCTTCTACCTAAATTCTAACTCCACTCTTAGGAGATCATTCCACCTGCGAATCAAGATCACACGAAGCGAGATAGGGCTAATTCCATTCACATTTTCGCTTGTATCAGCCAGTGACTTACAGAGTGCCCCCTGTAATGACTGCCCTTACCCCCGTCCTAACTCCACTCCTGGGAGACCATTTCACCCGCGAATCGAGATTACACGTAACGAGTTATGGCTAATTCCATTCACATTTTCGCTTATGTCAGCCAGTGACTTACAGAATGCCCCTACCCCCGTCCTCACCCCGCGCCTGGGAGACCATTTCACCCGCGAATCGAGATCACACGTAACGAGATATGGCTAATTCCATTCACGTTTTCGCTTGTAGCAGCCAGTGACTTACAGAGTGCCCCTACCCCCTTCCTAACTCCGCTCCTGGTAGACCATTTCACCCGCGAATCGAGATCACACGTAACGAAATATGGCTAATTCAATTCACGTTTTCGCTTGTCTCAGCCGGTGACTTACAGAGTGGCCCTACCCCCGTCCTCACTCCGCTCCTGGTAGACCATTTCACCCGCGAATCGAGATCACACGCAGCGAGATATGGCTAATTGCAGTCACGCTTTCGCAGGTGTCAGCGGTGACTTACTGCGGAGTGTGATGACTGTTCGACACGGACCAGCGAGATCGAGGAATCTCAAGTATTTTTGAGAGAAATAGGTGTTGATAGTTAGCTGTGTGCTGGCTTAGAATTTGCACTACCCTGTCTTTTACCATGGGTGTCGTAGGAGGCGACTAAGGGATATCCATCGGGGGCGGGCAGCAGCGCCCCCTGCAGAACAATTCTACCACAGAACTGCGATTCCCAACCCGCATGCCCAGCGTGAAATTATGGGCATTGCCCCATTTGATAAACGCCTATCAGGTCCTTATCAGGGTGAGGCCTGCGTTCAGCAGTGGACCAATACAGGCTGATGAGGAAGGTGTTGAAAGACGGCTATGCAAGGACAATCATGTCTAAGTGCTTATTTTGTAAGTCTAAAGAAATAAACGATTTGACTCTGACTCTGATTCTAGATACGTATAGAGCAGGATATAAATGGAAACGACTCTTTTTTTAGAATTGCATCCGTTATTCATAGGCTTTACCCCGACCCAAACTAGTCTAGTCTGGGAGATGGGATGACGATCTGCGAAAGACTACAGGCAGATGATGGATGCGACGAGCGGAAGACAGGGCGCTATTGCGATCATTACACTGAAAAAAAACATTGGTTGGATTAACCAGATTCCGCGTTGATTTTACCAAGGTCGCAGGTTGAATACGGTCCTATCGAGAATTATCGTTGATTTTACCAAACTATTATGGTTGGTTAAATACTAAACCGGTTTAATAAAATTAACTGTTTGATTGAGTTGAATACACCTAAGTTATTTTCTTTTAACCATTGTCAGTAAGAAACAATTACAAAAGCTATTCGGTAAAATCTGCCAAATTACTTCTACTATACAAATGCTATTTAGTACTTTATACCAAATTAGTTTAGTGACATATACCAGACCTAACTTAGTTATGTAACGAATGACTTTCATAGTATATATTAAAGGGGTTTAGTATATTGTACTAAACTCATTCTAGTAGAATGTACCTACGTCCTTCAAGAGTAATTTGGTAGATAATATCAAACTTAGTTTAGTTATTCATGCCATAGGGGTTCCGTACATTGTATCAGACTTTGTTTAGTATTATCACCCGAAGGGGTATTGTAAATTTTACTAAACGAAATCTGTAACTCCTACAAAAGGGTTTTAGTTTTTTCAACCGGACAGAATCTGGTAATTTTTACCAAATAGCTTTGTAATCTATATTAAACGAGTTTTGTAAATAGTACCAGATTTTGTTTGGTGATTACTAAGCTCAGTTAGGTATTTTTTACCAAATAGCTCTTGTTTATTCTTCCTGACTTGTTTAGTACTTTCTACTAAATAGCTATTGTAGCATAAACTAGTGTTGGTTAGTGTTGTATGCTAAACTTGCACTGGCAAAACTCACAAAAGCTATTTAGTAGAAACTACCATAAACAAGTACACAGGTTGAATAATTAGGAGCTATTTGAAAAATGGAGGTCTATAAAAACAATTGAAGAATATTTTAAGTACTTTATTTATTCACCGAAAATTCAAACACATTTTACTAGTGGAAAGTGAAAACATTACACAATTATGATGTCATGCTTACATTACTTTAGTAAATTTTTAATATGCTGTCCATACGTAAAATAGGTAGGCATCAAATTATGGCTTTATGCTTACCGAAGACTTAGGCATACCCATTTTATTATTAGTCTCTTAAGGCAGTCTCAGACTGGGGCAAAGCCAATCGGGTTAACTTCAATGCCTCTAAAACGCAAGCATGTCTCTTCTCTGCAAAAAAGAGTCCGCTTGTCCAGCTTCCCGTTTTCCGCAATGTACCGGTACCTATAAAGGATCAACTGGAGCTCCTCGGTGTCACTCTCACACCAACTTTGAACTTTGGCACATTCATCGAGTCGAAGGCCAAAACAGCAGCCATGAAGCTAGGGATCCTAAATAAGGTTAAGCGATACTTCACACCGGGACAGCTTCTATCCCTTTATCAAGCACAGGTCCGGTCTGGTTTCCGGCCAAGTACCAGCTTGCAGCCTTAGACTCAATCGAACGAAGAGCTTTCAGACTCATTGACGAGCAGTACCTTGCAGAGACTAAGGTTCAAAGTCTCGACCACCGCCGCAAGGTTGCTTGTCTCTCGATCTTTTATAGGATACATTTTGGAGAATGCTCACTTGAATTACATGACCTGATCCCACCATCCCCCTTCCACTCCAGGACAAGCAGACGCACAGCGCAATACCATCCATACTTGGTGGACGTACCCTCCACTCGCACTAAGCGGTTTTCCTCCACCTTTATTATTCGCACCGCAAAGGAATGGAACTCGCTCCCTGCCTCTGTTTTTCCGGCCAATTACAACCTGGGTCTCTTCAAGACAAGGGTGAATAGGTATTGTCAGGCATGGGTCTAATTATGCGTAACACGAAACGCGACTATACTCTATGGTACTTACTACTTTGGATTGTCACGCTCTCTAGGTCATAGACAAAATATAAAAACCACGTTCTTCATACGTTATTCATGTTTTATTAAAGTAATCCCACCAATAGCTTATAGTTATATGGTGCCGAAACCAGGGATAAAAACCAATAATGTCAGCAAAAGAAGAAACCATAATACATGAAGAAAAACCAATGGAAAGTGGCACGGGAATAAGACCACCACATCCATTAGATTTCACAAAAGAAAATGGAGGCTCGGTCTGGAAATCTTGGCTCCAACAATTTACCTGGTACAGTATCGCTACGGGATTGAACAAAAGAACACCGGAGGTCCAGGTGGCTATATTTATGAGCGCAATAGGACCAGACGCGGCCGCAATTTATAACACATTTAACCTTGAATGTGTAACGCTGGAAGCCATTACGAATAAATTCAGTGAATATTTTATTCCGAAGACCAACATAACCTACGAGCGATACATTTTTAACCAAATGTCGCAAAAAGAGAACGAGAGTTTCGAGGAATTCCTAACCAAAATAAAAGTTCAAATCAAACCTTGTGAATATGGCGCAATGGAAGAAAGCATCATGCGAGACAGAATCGTTATCGGTATCAATTGTAATTCATTACGTGAAAAACTGTTGTCTTACGCGAATTTACAGTTATCACAAGCAATAGACATGTGCCGCGCGAGTGAACAATTAAAAAAAACAACTACAATCAATTAACGAAAATGGAATTCCAATCGTGGCGGCGATAAAAAAGTCTGAATTATTTAAATGCAACCGATGTGGCGGAAAACATGGGCCAAGAGCTTGCCCCGCATATAAGGCAATCTGTAAAAAATGCGGTAAACTCAACCATTTTGCGAAATGCTGTAAATCAAAGAAAATCGCTGCAGTCACCAAACAATCTCCGGAAGAAGATAGCTCTAGTGAGGAAGAGGGCTCGCATCAAAGTGAACTGTATGTATCAGCGTTATCTCTCAAAGAAAATACAAAAGATTGGTTTGAGACAGCGTTGTTGTTGCCAACTAAGAAAAAGGTAACATTCAAGCTAGATACTGGGAGTCAATGCAATGTGATATCTATGAAAGTAGCGCAGGGTGCAAAGGCAACAATTAAGCCATCCAGCTCAAAATTCCTTACATCATACTCGGAGCACAAAATGTCAGTCATTGGGGAAACCTGGATAGACACAAAAGTGAAACAAAAAACACATAAAATAAAATTCTATGTAATCTTAGACTGAAGATCTAAAGGTCCCTGGTTCGATCCCTGGTTTCGGCACCATATAACTATAAGCTATTGGTGGGATTATTTTAATAAAACATGAATAACGTATGAAGAACGTGGTTTTTATATTTTGTCTATGACCTAGAGAGCGTGACAATCCAAAGTAGTAAGTACCATAGAGTATAGTCGCGTTTCGTGTTACGCATAATTAGACCCGCTCTATTACATCACAGAAATAGACCCGCTCTATTACATCACAGAAATACACCAAGAGAAAATCTGGCTTCTCCAGTACAAAGATTAATGGGCAGAAGAACTAAAACATTATTACCAACAAATAATAAATTACTGAAACCAAAAATAATACCATACGTAACGAAAAACTTGGAAACAATAAAAGAAAAAGAAAAGAAGTATGCAGATAGAGCAAAGAAACAAGGAGAGGTATTTGGAAGTGGAGAAGAGGTATTACTAAGAGAAGGCCACAAACAATGGGTACCAGCCAAAATAATTGGACCTACCCCAGAACCCAGGTCATACCTGGTTAGAAAACTAGATGGATCAATATACAGGAGAAATACCTGGTTCCTGCGACCACATTCACAATCTATTGTTTCAGATACTCCCGATCAAGTCAATAACACGGGTTCTAGCCCTCAGCAACCCAGCTCTCTGGAGGTGACAGTCTCCCGTAGCCAAGCACTAGAAGCACTAGGGGATGGACTCAGTCTAACTACAGAACCACCAGAAATAACACCTTCAGAACAACCACCAATTCATTCACCGGCGTCAACACTGGAACAGATGACAACGCCGACTGCAATGGCCACATCCGACCAGCCGCCGCCGCCAGCATCGCCTGCACCCTATACATCCCGCTGCGGACGACCTATAGTTCTTCCCAAGCGCTACGCTTAAAGAAGGGGGATGTCAGGCATGGGTCTAATTATGCGTAACACGAAACGCGACTATACTCTATGGTACTTACTACTTTGGATTGTCACGCTCTCTAGGTCATAGACAAAATATAAAAACCACGTTCTTCATACGTTATTCATGTTTTATTAAAGTAATCCCACCAATAGCTTATAGTTATAGGTATCTTCTAGACCTTCGTGATACACCGTCGGCCGCATCTTCACTTTCCATCAGGTGAGATCGCGGTCAAACAAAGGTCTATTTACCGTAAAAAAAAAAAAAAAAAAAAAAATTAGTACTGAAGTTGATAATAACTGTAATAATTCGTAGGTTACTTAACTAGATATCTAACGACATATTCCCGAATTCAATACATATAATGTGTAAGAGGCCGTCGGCAAGCATAAAGACATTGTGCTTAGGTAGGTAAGGTACCTATTCTACCTATAGATAATTTTAATAAACGGATACAGAGTAATCAATAAGCCAATGTGACGAAGTTTATAAGTAATTAAATCAACAGTATGATTCGCCTGATGCAATAACATGAACATTAGTAGGAGCAATTATTAAATTGTCT
The DNA here is from genome assembly GCA_955876795.1 of Eupithecia tripunctaria. Taxonomy (NCBI): domain Eukaryota; kingdom Metazoa; phylum Arthropoda; class Insecta; order Lepidoptera; family Geometridae; genus Eupithecia; species Eupithecia tripunctaria. The sequence goes on along the minus strand of OY041613.1, from coordinate 4,112,446 downwards.
GGTTTTAACAATTCCATGGTACCATTTTCACTGTCATTTTTTTCGGGAACTTTTACACGGGAACTTTTATACACATACTTTCACTTAACTACACTATAATATTCACACACTTTCACTAGTTCACCAGCATTAACAAATTAATAATAGTTGAATCAGATCAGTTACTTAAAATTAAATAAATCCACCGACAGCGACCTGCGATACGACTTCCAATGCCTGGCGGAGCGAATTAAATAAACCGCCCGCGTGGCGCGGGTGGCATTTATACTATGCGCAGGAGCCGCTTCCGCGGGGGGTGGACTACACTCACGTGTGTACGTACAGCAGCAGAAACTATTCTGTTTGGTACATTTTATGATATTATTTTGTAACTTCAACGTTTGCAATAAGTTGAATCTGCTAGAGTATTTTGTGAAACTACAAGATTATTTTGGTAGAATTAGGTAGATACAAAGGTAAAATGGTTGTTATACCGTTAGCATAGTTATGGTTAAAACCACAAAAGAGTATCGTTCATTTTACTTATGGTTAAGTAAAATCAACGATACTCCGGCCAAATTCGATGTAAAATTATAAATAAATACATAAATCTCATTTTTGACAAAGATTAATATTGCTAACAAATCTGACACAAATCCATCCTAGAAATCAGTTCCCCTGGGGCTCTGGGATAGAAATCACCTTTAAACGTTTCCATAGAAAGAACGGGGGCTAAGCCTCGGGGCGCAACTAGTTATCATTATAATTCTATGAACCTGTCGCACCGGTCGCTCCGTGCTTATAATTATAACCAATTGTTTACAAAACTATGTAATAAAGAGCCAAGGCAACTACTGAAATGGATTTTACCAATCAATGATGTGTTACTAAAGATGACGTATCTATTATTCACTCTGCGCGGTGCAGCGGTGCTCAGATTTAGTTCCTCTACGAATAATTTTACCCGACCACCAACGGAGGAGTACTATGAGACACAAAGACGAAAACAGAGATAGCTTTTTGAAAAGGTGTGATATTCACAATAAAAATACAAGAAACGAAACAAGATCAAATTACACATATTTAGTTCATCATTGAACGCTTGTTTACGACATTTACGTAGTCAAGTTGTAGATTTTAACTTTATTTTATAAACTACTAACTCACTTAAATAAGTAATTATGCCATGAAGAAATGTGTCGTGATTTTTAATTTATCAACGATACTCTTTTATGGCTTAAACCATAATTTTGGTAACGGTTTATCAACTATTTTACCTTTATAATTCTACCAAAATAATCTTGTAGTTTCAACAAAATACTCTAGCAGATTCAACATAATGCAAACGTTGAAATTACAAAATAATATCATAAAATTTACCAAACAGAATAGTTTCTGTTGGTTAAGTAAAATCAACGATACTCTTTCATGGTTTTAACCATAACTTTGGTAACGGACATCAACAATTTTACTTTTCTGATTCTACCAAAATAGTCTTGTAGTTTCAACAAAACACTCTAGCAGTTTCAATATAATACGAACGTTGAAATAACACCATAAAATTTACCAAACAGAATAGTTTCAGTTGGTTGTTTTTTTAGACATTTTTTTCCAAACAATCACAGTGCATATACATGATATTTGCACCAAAAGACTTTGTAAGGTTTTTTTTTTTTTTTTTTTTTATCAGAAATAGTCCTTCGTTTGACCGCAATCTCACAATTCTCACATGATGGAAAGCGAAGATGCGGCCGACGATGTATCACGAAGGTCTAGAAGATGGCTACTCCGGACCACATTCCGAAACACAACAGAGTTGCTTCACGGACTGGCCCAGTCCGGAGGGTGGTGACAAGCCACGGCCGAAGCCTACCACTAGAGGGTATCGCTCTTAGCACCACCCAGAGGACACGTACCCTACACGTGCCCTCTGATAACATAATACAAACGTTGAAGTTTCAAAATAACATCATAAAATTTACGAAACAGAATAGTTTCTGTTGGTTAAGTAAAATCAACGATATTCTTTTGTGGTTTTAACCATAATTTTGGTAACGGACATCAACCATTTTACTTTTGTAATTCTACCAAAATAATTTTATAGTTTTAACGAAACACTCTAGCAGATTCTACATAATTCTAAACGTTAAAGTTTCAAAATAACATCAAAAAATTTACCAGTCAGAATAGTTTCTGTTGGTTAAGTTAAATCAACGATACTCTTTTGTGGTTTTAACCCTAACTTTGGTAACGGACATCAACCATTTTACTTTTGTAATTCTACCAAAATAATCGTATAGTTTTAACAAAATACTCAAGCAGATTCAACATAATATAAACGTTGAAGTTTCAAAATAACATCACAAAATTTACCAAACAGAATAGTTTCTGTTGGTTAAGTAAAATCAACGATACTCTTTTGCGGTTTTAACCATAACTTTGGAAACGGACATCAACCATTTTACTTTTCTGATTCTACCAAAATAGTCTGGTAGTTTCAACAAAACACTCTAGCAGATTCAATATAATACAAACGTTGAAATTACATAATGACACCATAAAATTTACCAAACAGAATAGTTTCAGTTGGTTAAGTAAAATCAACAATACTCTTTCGTAGTTTTAACCATATCTTTGGTAAAGGAAATCAACCATTTTACTTTTGTAAATTCAACATATGAGTTTCATAATACTTACTTAATTTTCCTGGTAAAATGCTCAACTTTTCAAGTTCGGTAAATTCAAACAAACCATTTTTTTCAGTGTAGGAGAGGCCTATGTGCTGGACATATAGGTGGACGAATATAGGTTGATGATGATGAAACTAGTCTGTGACCTATTGTTGAGTGTGTTATACAAATAATTTTTCAAAATTCAAGGGCTAGTTTGTGATAAGAGCAACTATACATGTCTGCTTACAACTATCACACCAATATTATAAATGCGAAAGTTTGTATGGATGTTACCTCTTCACGCCAAAACTACTGACCGGATCGGGCTAGAATTTTGCATACAGGTAGGTAATTCTAATCCTGGAATCAAACACATGCTACTTTTTATCCCATAAATCAGTTTTCATGGGATAAAAATCGCGTTTAACCGTTTCCATATTCACAACGCGTGCGAAGCCGCGGGGCGCAGCTAGTAAAAAATTAAACTTTTACAAAGGCATTAAAAAAACCTTTTAGAAGGTATCACAAACATCCATATAGTAATAATAATTTTATTAATATATAGTAATAATAACCTTATTTCTTTGCAGATCTATTTCTATTATTAACTATAATATAGTAACTATGCATCTCTGCCTACTATACAAAATAAAACTTTTACAGAGCCTTTAAAAAAAAACTTAGGTATCACGAACTGATCCCGGCACTTTATTTCTTCGTAAGTTATCATTGGTACATCTGGATGCGAAGTATTCACTCCTGCAACCGCCAAAAAAGCATACTAGAATCTGGTCAAACCCAACGAGAAACTCATTACAACCTTGAAACTGACCAAAACTCCGATTTGCTCTTGTTCTTCAACCCTAGTCACGATTCGCAATTGGAAAGTTGATAGCGGAGTCATAACACCAGCAACCTGGGGTCTACCATAGGGTTCCCGCGGCAAATTCATTTTATAGTTTTAAAACTTATCTAAAAAATATGTATATTTGAAAAGTTCAATGTGATTCGCTCTGATGTCATCGATCATGGTTTTTTATTTTCTGCTTTTGTTTGTTTTGTAACCTTATTCCTTGTTTACCTACCGTGTTTGTTTGTATTACTATTTTAATTTGTGACATTCCAAAAACGTGTACTGAGTGCATTTTTAGCCAGTGACGCTGTCTACGCTAGGTGCCATGGAAGACCAGCGCTGTATTTGCTCCATGAGCTCCTGCAGCACACGCTGAGTGCCAGCCTATTGGTCTCATACTGTATTTTTTAATTGTATATTTTCTTCTTTTTATCATTGTACTTTCTTGTTTTATGAGCCAATAAAAATTATGACATCTTATCAAAATCTATTTCTTACAACCCTTTGTTTTAGCTTACGACCACGCGATACAACGATGCGAGAAGAAAGACAGTTTTTTAGACACTCTTTTATTACAGTAAGTAAGAGAAACGGACTCTTTGATAGGGTCAAACAAAACACGTAGAAATTATTGTTTTGTATGAATAGTCATGTCGTTACTCAAACGAATGGGTTCGATCTGTAAGGGTGCACTGTAGTGTAGCGCGCGAAGGTCCACCTGTGACCGGTTGCGGGTTCAATTCCCACCTCGTGACAAAGTTTTGTACCTCTGCCTTGTTTGGTGTAGTCTACATGATAGTATGTAGATTTTCTAGCATTATCATCATCAGCCTATATTAGTCCACTGCTGGACATAGGCCTCCCCTAATGAGCGCCATAGCGCCCTGTCTTCAGCTTCACGCATCCAGCATCTGCCTACAGTCTTTCGCAGATCGTCATCCCACCTGGCCGGAGGGCGTCCTACACTACGTTTGCCGAGTCGCGGTCTCCACTCAAGAACTCGTTTACCCCATCGGTTGTCAGTTCTTCGCGAAATATGGCCGGCCCACTGCCACTTCAGCTTGCTAATTCTCTGAGCTATGTCGATAACTTTGGTTCTCTGTCGGATGTATTCATTACGAATCCTGTCCTTCAGAGAGACTCCAAGCATAGCTCTTTCCATAGCTCGCTGAGCGACCTTGAACTGGTGGACCAGCCCTATCGTGAGTGTCCACGTCTCAGCTCCGTAGGTCATGACGGGTAGGACGCACTGATTGAAAACTTTCGTTTTCATGCATTGCGGTATGGATGACGAGAAGACTCGACGTAGTTTTCCAAACGCTGCCCAGCCCAACTGGATCCTCCTCTTGGCCTCCTTCTCAAAACTGTTTTTACCCAACTGCAGAATTTGCCCAAGGTAAGTATACTCGGAAACAATTTCGAGAGAGTGGCCATGTACGACGACCGGCCCCGGATCAATGAGGCCATTGATCATGACTTTGGTTTTATCCAAATTCATGCCGAGACCGATGCGTCGCGAGGCTGAAGCTAGGCCGTCCAGCATTTGGATAAGCTCCTCCAGCGACTCCGCCATTAAGACTATGTCATCAGCGAATCGCAGGTGTGAGATGTAATTGCCGTTTATGTTAATGCCCTTGCCTTTCCAGTCCAGCGTCTTAAACATATCTTCCAACGCGCTCGTGAACAGTTTCGGGTATATAACATCCCCCTGCCTCACTCCTCTGCGCAGTTGGATGGGTTTGGACTGCTGGTCCTGTACTTGGACATTCATGGTTGCGGCATCGTAGAGACATCTCAGCACCTCGATATAACGATAGTCTACTTGGCATCGCTGTAAGGATTCCAGAACAGACCAGGTTTCGACAGAGTCAAACGCCTTCTCATAGTCCACAAAGGCCAGACACAGGGGTTGATTATACTCTTCGGACTTCTGTATAATCTGCCTCACTGTGTGTATGTGGTCTATGGTGCCATATCCTCCGCGAAACCCGGCCTGTTCCGGTGGCTGGAACTCGTCGAGTCTCCTGGCGAGACGGTTCGTGATCACTCGTGAGAACAGCTTATAGACGTGGCTCAGGAGTGTGATGGGTCTGTAGTTTTTAAGGAGGGTTTTATCTCCCTTCTTAAAAAAGAGCACCACCAAACTCCCGCTCCACGCCTTTGGAGTTCTCCCACTGTGAAGGACGGCGTTGAAGAGGTTCTGCAGTTCCTGTATAACAGGAGCTCCTCCGGCTTTCAAAAGCTCTGATGTTATTCCGTCCTCCCCGGGGGCTTTTCCATTTTTAAGCGGTCTCAGAGCTAACACGATCTCGTCTTGACTGATGTCGGGCAGTTCGTCGGTGTAGTGGCGTGTGAGGGTGGCTCTGGAATCGTGGTCGTCTCGTTGGGAACGAGGGGCATGTGCAGCGTATAATCGGCCATAGAAATCCTCTATCTCGGCTAATATCTCCGGCTTCGACAATACGGTCCTCCCATCGTGCGTTTTAAGCTTCGTCAGGTGGCTCCTGCCAAGCTGCTGAGTAAATACTTTGGACCCTCGGTTTCGCTCTATTGCCTCTTCAATGAGGCGTGTGTTGGAGCTCCGAAGGTCGCGCCGTACCATCTTCGCAATACGCTTGTTCAGGTCTGACCTGTCTGACGAAGTCGCTTGGGTGGTTTCCCGTCTTTTTGCCATCAGCCCGAGAGTCTCATCCGAGAGTTTGGATTTCCTGCCAGTACGCTGCTTTTGGCAGAACCTGATGCCCTCGTTCCTCAACGTTTCGACCAGATTATGTAGGGTCTCGTCAGCGTCATCAGTGGGATCCAATGCAACGAATCTATTCCCGAGAAGCTGCTGGAACTTCTCGGTGCCCGCCATGATTTGGATTGGGTTAGGTCGGAGCGTGGACTTCATCAGACGGTTTCTTTCAAGCTTTAAGTTGATATTCAGAGAGCCTCGGAGCAGTCGGTGATCAGATCCGGTATTAAACCTGTTAATCACTGAGACATCTCTGAATATGTGCTTGCTATCTGTCATGATGAAGTCGATCTCATTTTTAGTCACAGTATCGGGGCTTCGCCATGTCCACTTCCTCTGGGGCGGTTTCTTAAAGAAGGAGTTCATTAAGAACAACCCCTCTTTCTCAAGGAAGTTGACAAGCATTTGCCCCCTGTGATTCCTAACTCCATAACCATGCGAGCCTATTCGGGATTCGTTGCCAGTCCGGGTTCCCACCTTGCCGTTAAAGTCCCCCATAACAACGTTGAAGTGAGCCTTAGAGGTGTTATATAAGGCTTTGGATATGTCTTCGTACATATCCTCCACTTCATCATCCGAGTGTGCCGAGGTCGGTGCGTAAACCTGAATTACCTTCAAGCTGTACCGCTTGGACAGCCGAAGGATAAGGTACGCTACCCTGGTCGACACACTGGAGATTTCTTGGACGTTGTTAGAGAGGGCCTTGTTGACGAGGAAACCTACGCCACCCTGGGATGTTTTATCACCCTCGCGAAAGTAGAGAAGATGGCCCGAGTCTAAGGTTACGGTGTCCTCCCCCTCTCTACGGACTTCACATAACCCTAGAACATGCCATTTAATATTCTCTAACTCCACTTCCAACTGCGCTAGATGGTGGTCAAGCCTCAGAGTGCGTCCGTTAAACGTCGCCAGGGTCAATTTGTTTAGTAATGAATGGTAGCCTGCCGTACCCCGGGGATTCCTAGCACCCCCTGCCCCGCCGTTACCATGGCCGCTACCATGGCCAGGAATAGCGAGGCGGCCGGGAACTGGGGGCCATTTTTTGGCTGTGTTGATCATTGGAGGGGTAATGCCCATAATCCCCACGCTGGGCATGCGGGTTGGGGATCGCAGTTTTTGTGATGGAATTGCTCTGCAGGGGGCGCTGCTGCCCGCCCCCCGGTTCATGTCCCTTAGTCGCCTCCTACGACACCCACGGGAAGAAATGGGGTGGTGCTATTCTAGGCCGGCACCACACAGCCATGATATATCTAGCATTATAAAAGAGTGTATCGACCTCCTCTTCAACGTCATACCTAAGTACTTTATGTTCTTAAAATGCGTATTGAAAGTCATATTTTCCCTGCGTGAACCCTACGTTCAGGCCCCAGATCCGGACACAATATCGATCATTATAGTCCACTGCTAACGGCGCGTGCGCACGCGACCTCGAGACATAGATTGGTGCTATTACAGACGAGATCTTTTTAACTTTAACTACAACCTTTTACCTTCAAACTCTTTGAAGAAGGGTATAAATCAGCAAAACAGTAAATTTGTTAGGTTATTACTTATTTCAGCCGCGGCTTCGCCGTCTTTTATGGAGACGTTTTTCATTTCTATCCCATGTAAATTGATTTATATAATAAAAGAAGCTGATAACTTACTGTATGCAAAATTTTACCCAACATCCACAACAAACATGCAAACAATAATTTTCATTCAAACTTTCAAACTTTATGATATTTTAGTATGATTTATTGCTATCAGGTTGAGTAATAGATGAAAAAAAAATGCTGAAAACTCTATCAAATTTTTGACTTCAAATCGAAGTCAAAAATTTAGTTTAACCTAACCTAACCAAAGGTTTAAATTTGAACATAGGTTTATGTAAGGATCATTTAGTGGCAAACGCGACAAATTACCAGTTCCTTTACAAAATTTCAATCTCTATCCTAAGAACAAAGTGATCGTTAAAAAATGATCAAAATATTTGCATTTACTCACCACTAGACATTTATTTTTATCAAGAGACAAAGAAAGCCATTAATATCATCAAAGATACCACAAAGTGACGTCCTCGTCATCAGACAATCTACTGATAAGAACCACAACGGGGACCAATGCACTACGCTGTCGTATGCTTGAACTTAATAATAATAACACATTTAATCAAACAGTAACAATTGGAAAGTAATACTTTATTATAAATAATCACGGGTATTTATCGCGTTTATTTACCTATTTTTCCCGACGGTAGCTCCAGTACTCCATCCCGTGACCACGACAGAGTGTAAACCTGTTGAAACGTCGGGAAAAATAGGTAAATAAACGCGATAAATACCCGTGAATATTTATAATAATGTATTCTGATAGAGTAAGTTTAGTAATACTTTAGCCAGTACCTAGTTCTTACAAAATTCGAAAAACCTGTAAAAATAGTTTTTATTTTAATCTTTTTTCATAGAGCTTAACAGAGTATTTAAATTCGCCTTTCAAACGCGGATTTGATAAATATTGCGATTAAGTCGCTCTAACGAATTGATAGAAAAGAAAATCAAACACATAAAAATTATACAGGATGAACCGCGATACTAAACTATTTAGAATATATACTAAACTATATATAATAAATTATAATAAGAACATTAAGATCAGCTCCGATATCGGTCTGATCGGAACTGAACTTAATGTTCACAATTTCAATAGATTTTTTAAAGATACAATGGTCTACTATGAGTAGTTTCTACTTGATGGTTCCTAATAAAAAAATAAAATAAAAAGTTTATTTATTCAGACAATGTCCATCAGTTACACATCATACATATTAAAACATTAAACATAAATTAAAATTGAATACAAAGATAAATACAAATAAAACTACTACATACAGTTCAGGAACTGAACTTAATGTTCACAATTTCAATAGATTTTTTAAAGATACAATGGTCTACTATGACTAGTTTCTACTTGATGGTTCCTAATAAAAAAATAAAATAAAAAGTTTATTTATTCAGACAATGTCCATCAGTTACACATCATACATATTAAAACATTAAACATAAATTAAAATTGAATACAAAGATAAATACAAATAAAACTACTACATACAGTCACAAGAGTTATGCAACCATTCAACATTTTAATGAATCACTTAATTTTTTTTTAAATTTTTTTTTGCGCTCATTATTTAATATAAGAATGAAAAATATTTCGTAACAATTCCGCGAAAAAACCTTCTGCGATAAAATCTAACAAATTATACAAAATTATACATTTATACAAAATGAAAGAACATTTATCAAAGCAAGTCGTCAACTAGTTTCGTCTCTCCACGAGACATCATCAGGACACCACAGCACTCGATCTTGACACTAAGAGGGCCAAACAACAACGGCAGAGTCCCACCAGAGATGTTGCCACTTCGAGCTCCACGCGCCAAGTCTACAAGACTACAAGACTTGGCGCGTGGAGCTCACATACTTTGGTATTTTAAAATATGGTCAACTCGTTATTTAAACATAAACACTTTTTGTTAACTTAAACTTATAAAAATCCAATAAACAAACACACAGAAAATTAGCGTTCACACTAAAATCACTTTATTCGAGTTCTTTATTGAAATAAATAGAAAATTACCATCAACTAATAGAACAGATACCAGATACAGATTTTCTTTATTTGAGGCATTGCAAAATGATTGTTCATAATGTCGGACATCAAGCGGTCTATATTCCCAGAAATGCTTAATATCCTGAGGGTCTCATCGATCCTTCAAATATGTCATACTCCTTCAAGCGTCCGGCCCGATCGGGCCGCTGCTGATGAAAGGCGAACTTCAATCATAATAATTAGATATTAGACTCGTTTTTCAATGACATTTATTGTACCTGAGTCTGACTGAAATGGATCACTGAACAACTGAAAAAAATTACGACCGAAAAGTTTTTCACGGAGCGCGTATGCACTAAAAATATATACAAAAAAAAACTCTTCTTAATTAACAAAAACTCTTTTATGAAAAAGAGTTTTTGTTTGAATGAAGGAAAATAGTCAGTACCTACTTTATGTGGGGTAGGTATGGGTTACAGCTCTTCTTTTCCTCATATCGAGCTCTTTTATGAAAAAGAGTTTTTGTTTGAAAGAAGGAAAAGAGTCAGTACCTACTTTATGCGGGTTTAGGTATGGGTTAAAGCTGGCTCTTCCTTGTTATATTTTTAAAGGGTCAAACGGAATTTATTGAATAACCTTCAATGAATAATTATTCAAAATATATTCACTAGCAAGCTGTCTATGCATAAAAGTTTAATTTCATAGTTGATTTTCTAGTTACTTGTTGTATCGCATTCATCATCCCAACTAGGGGAAACATACCTGGTCCTAAGTTCCTACTATACAAACATCCGTTCGCTGATTAGCCATAGATTTATTAATTCATTAGCAAACCCATGGTTAGTGGTTTAATCAATGGTTTAACATAATTGGAACGATTGATACCATCCGCGGCCTTGCTGGATGCATATCTTAGCAGATCTATACGGGTTCTGCCCACTGCACTGAGCCGTTACAAACCGGCTCCGGCTGTTTATTTCAAACCGGAAAAAAAATTGTTTACTACCGTTAACTTGTCATAGTTGTCAAAAATTGTACTGCTAAAATGTAATTAAACCCCTCAAATAATTCAAAAGCTGGAGTGCATTTCCTGAAAAACTCAGTTCACGCCTCGCGGGTAAAATGTAGCCAAAATGGTTACACAAATTGTTTGGTCACCACGACCCTACTTGACCGAACATACAATTGCTTACAATCTACTAACATCTGAAACTCTACCGTGTTAAGGCAATAGACTGTAAAACTTTTAAATCCATCATGGTTATTAATACTAAAGTTATTTACAACGGGATATTTACCATGATTTGAGTTTTGAGCTTTCCAATATTTCGGCACAGTTTCATGCGCCATGATCACGGAATAAATATAAGAAAGCTCAAGAAATATTGGAAAGTTCACAACTGAAATCATGGTAAATATCCCGTTGTAAATAGACTGTAAGTTGAAAAAGGCATTTTGAGTAAACGCCAAATAAACTTTATTTCGTTTTTATTCGATTGTTTTTCAAAACTTTGTGGTGTTTGATGTAATTTTCAAGCTAATATCTATCGTGTCATATGAATCTGCAGATCGTACACACATTTGTCCCGAGGTGGGAATCGAAACCGCAATCTCCAGTGTTGCAGACGGACCTTCGCCCACTGCGCCACAGAGATCTTCAAACGTAATATCACCAAAAAAATCGTTTTACCATGATACAGTCTACTGGCCATGTTATGACAAAACACTGTAAATTATGATAATACAGCATTTTACCTTTTCACATTTTTAATAATTCCAGGGGATACTGAGATATTTCTTGAATATAATAGGAATCGACTAATAGTAATTCGGTATATTTGCTAGCCTGTGATTACTGCTTACCCACTGCTAGGTAAAGGCCTTCTCTATATTTTTATTAATTTGCAACTTCTACCTGCTACACTTTATCCCAAATAAAGGGTCACTAAATTGGTTACAAATCCTACAACCATCAATTGTTTGGCCCCGCCAGCCCTAGTTCACGGCACAGATAGTGGTAAGTGCACTATAGTGCGCCTAATGGTGCGCGCGTGTCGGCCACCTCTCGGCACGACCGAGCTACTAAATAATTACCTCCTGGCTTCCTTACATCAGCCCACACTTTACTATTACTACGGAGATAGCGCTACGCCTTTGATGATGCTTTTGGGTACTGTATAACGTTTAGATACAAAATCTTCGTGTAGATCACAACTTTTGGACGAAATACGGACGAAATGGGCGTTGAGGTTCGGTGTTGGGCGGTGACAATGAGAACTTACCGGCTTTGTCAATCATAGCAGACCATCAAGTTGACAATGGACATGTTTCTCGACATTCTGTGTCGGGCCCATGGTATAAGAATGTTATTTTTTCTGTGATTAACCTTAGATCGAGCTACTAAATAATTACCTCCTGGCTTCCTTACATCAGCCCACACTTTACTAATACTACGGAGATAGCGCTACGCCTTTGATGATGCTTTTGGGTACTGTATAGCGTTTAGAGCAAAATCTTTGTTTAGTTTTTGGATGTAACTTGTCATGTAACCAATTGATGGTTTTGTTAACTTCAGCCTACCGTAGATCACAAGTTTTGGACGAAATACGGACGAAATGGGCGATGACGTTCGCTGCTGACAGTGTTGGGCGGTGACAATGACAACTGACCGGCTTTGACAATCATAGCAAACCATCAATGTTGACAATGGGTATGTTTCTCGATATTCTGTTTCGGGCCCATGGTATAAGAATGATGATTACGTAGAATGGGGTGGCATGTTTTTTCAAATCGATTAATCGAAGAAAAAATAGCTATAAGTCAAAGTAGTAGTAAAAGAAATGGCAATAATCTGGCCGATGAACCCCGTGGCACATTTTCACCTGCGTGGCACATAGCCACCCCATTCTACCGGTAGTTTTTGGACATATCATGCTATGCAAGCTTGAAACATTTATTTGATTGAATCTTGATTTAATTTCGAGTCTTGGTTGTTTCGACAAAGTTAACGTATAGTGGATTATAAAATTTACCACTAAGCTATGATATTATCTCATTTACGCTGGACGCAGGCCTCCCCTAAATAAACAAGTTATATAGATGGCCTTAGTAATGGAGTGTAATGTTTTTGTGAGATCGCAGTTTGGTGTTAAAGTTGTTATCACATGGGATGGGAGGTAATTTCCATAATCCCCACGCTAGACAAGTGGGTTGGGGATCGCAGTTGTAGAATTGTTCTGCATGAGGTGCTGCTGATTGCCCCCGGTAGATATCCCTTATTTGTCTTTTACGACACTCGCTGGAAGACTTGGGCTGCTGCAAACTCTAAGCCGGCACCACACGGCCACCTTCAACATACAACACAACAGCCTGTATTGGTCCACTGCTGGACGCTGGCCCCCCCTTGGCGTTTATCTAATGGGGGGTGGGGTACTGCCCACAATCCCCGCGCTGGGCATGCGGCATACGCAATTCGCTGGTAGAATTGTTCCGCAGGGGGCGCTGTCGCCCGCCCTCCGGCTGATATCCTTTAGTCACCTCTCAGGACACCCACGGAAGAGATGGATTGGTGCAAATTCTAAGCCAGCACCACACAGCGAGCCAGCACCACAGCACCTCCTATATTATACCACCTACTACACTTACCTATTAAGATTTACTATACTTCTTACCAAGAACTCGACAAAAAAGTAGTCTAAAGCCAATTATAGTGGAATCAACACAATACTCAGATGCTCGAGATGCCTACGTCGTAAAACAAACTAATCCTCGGCGATGAACGATACCGTATCTACCATCAGCCTATTGTGATGTTGAACAACGTAGAAATCCCTAATTGTGCAGCGACGTGGGCCGGATTCAGGGTTAAGGCTCATACCCAAGCCAATTTATGACAGCGCGCTGTCATATTGGCTTGGGTTTTACGACGTAGGCATCTCGAGCATTTCAGCGCCATCGATTTTATCATATTACAAGCTGCGCCCCGCGGCTTCGCACGCGTTTTTCCTATGGAAACGTTTAAAGGTGATTTGATGAGAACTGATTTATGGGATAAAAAGTGGCCGATGTTTGATTTCGGGATTAGAATAACCTGGATGCAAAATTTCAGCACGATCCGTTCAGTAGTTTTGGCGTGAAGAGGTAACAAACATCCATCCATCCATTCATCCATACAAACTTTCGCATTTATAATATTAGACACTATTACAAAGGCATTAATAAATAACTTATTATAGATACCACAAACTGTGCGGTGGATTCTTATTAAGCTATTGCATAGCTTCTATCGCGGGCCTTGAGCGCGGGGACCGAATCCAGAAATTCCGTAACGAAAAAACCTTGACGTTTGTCTCTTTAGTTCAGCAACTCGCCTCTAGATGGCATTGCAATAGCTTTACCGCGGCAGTCCCCGAGTGCCACACGTCTTTTTTTTTTGTTTAACGTAATAATAAGATAAAATAGGTGGGGTGAAATATAATATTTTCACTGGTGTATGCGCCTTAAGAGTATTTCATTGTAATAATATATTTTTAAGTTCATAAAATAAATAACTTGGCATGTTAATAAATGTAATATACCTAGCTAGCTATAAAGGTTAAACATAAAACTGTTATTGTATGTCTTATAAAGATAAGCTGTTGAAACTGTAGTCTATTTTAATAAGCTTAATATCTTTTTTGTACAACAGTTGACAATAAATATAGGTATATCTGATTCTGATTCAGATAAAATCACACTATTCTTATAATTGCAAAAGTTTGGATGTTTAGATATATGGATAGATAGATGGATGACTGTTTTTCACCTCTCTATGATAAAACTACTGAACGGATCGGGCTGTTTATATACAGGCAATTTTTTTATCGAATAATCAGTTCCCGTGGGATAGAAATCACTTTTGATGGTTTCTATAAAAATAATGCTTGCGAAGTCGCGGGCAGAAACTAGTATGTAAGAAAAAGAATAACCTTGAAATAACCGTTTGCTAGTTCATTTGATTGTACCTTTGACATTAAAAACTCTTTTACAGAGCATGTGTATAATTAAACATGCACATGAGAGTCCTTGCAATAGATCGACGTACAATACTACTCCCTGCAACTGCAACTCGCTTACATATGTGCAACAAATTAAATACCTTGGGGTCATTGTAGATGATAAGCTTACCTGGGGTCCACATACTGAAACTGTCTCAAAACGAATCAGAAAACTGATACACATATTTAAACTGCTTCGTTCAGTTGCGGACTTCAAACTATTGATACAAACCTACTAATACTGATACCTAAAGCCTTAGCCGAATGCATTGTTATTTATTGTATATGCACATGGGGAGGGGCTGCCAAGACCTACATGATTAAAGTGGAAAGAGCACAGAGAGCACTTTTAAAAGTGACTATGGCCCTGCCCTATAGACACCCGACTAAAGATCTCTACCAACAGAGTAATCTACTATCGGTCAGAAAAATCTACGTGTCACAATGCATAAGGAGGTATCATAAGGAGTCGGTACCTACTTTCCCTGTGCCAACTAAAAGAATAAAAAAACTTCCTACACCTTCAGTAAAAAGTACATTCGCACGTAGACACTACATTTATCTAGCACCAACCCTTTACAACGAAATCCTCTCTACTAACCCCAACCTAACACAACTGAGCTCCCATAAAATCAAAGCCCTTATCAGAGATTGATTAAACGGCCTAGACTACGAAGGCGTTGAAAAGTTAATTACCGGAAAAAAAATGTAAACTAACATTATTATCACGTAGAACCCGTCTCTAAATATACAAAATCGCTCATAATTTTCTCCATAGTCATGGCTT
Source organism: Eupithecia tripunctaria (assembly GCA_955876795.1). Lineage (NCBI taxonomy): Eukaryota > Metazoa > Arthropoda > Insecta > Lepidoptera > Geometridae > Eupithecia > Eupithecia tripunctaria. Next base: position 4,096,791 of record OY041613.1, on the reverse strand, counting down.
TTCACACATTGTTAATATTTTACGAAGGTTAAGTTTAAGTTAAGTTAAGTCCAGTTTAAGTTTTTAAGAACAAGGTCGAACTCTATGCTCTACACACTTTATATTTTAATTTACTAATGTTTTTGTTTAAATTTAGCTCTAAATACTTACTTACGCATGCACTTTTAAGTTTAGTTTATTTTGTTTAAACATAACTGTTATTTTGTAAATAGATCTAGACTAGATTAGGCATTACTTCTATTATGTATCTCGTTTCCTTCTGAAACTACAAACAATGTATCTTGCATTGGGAAGACGCTGCCTTCTGTAACACAGTTTTTAAAAAACTAAAACGGAAGACAGAGCTGCTCAAAACTTTGTCCTTTGTTATTGTGGTTACAAAATAAACATTTTCATTTTCATTTTCATTAAAGAATAAATGAAATGAAATAAAATTACAATAAGTTTCCTCACAGGCTGTTTGTGATACTTTCGTTTTACCAAGGAACTGAGTTCCGCACTCAACTAAAACCAAACTTTGACAAAGCTCAAAAGTTGAACTCCATTAAACCATTTTGCATGTTATCTCTATTGATTTTTATTAAAGTGACAACGCATGTGTGATGACGTAATTTTTTGTCTGCCTGTTAGCATAGGAAAATAATTCATGAAGCCACAAAAAAGTTCACAGAAAGTTCTATTGTAGTTATTTTGCACATCCCCCAACTCTACCCGCCTAAGTCCTTCCCTGCAATGAGCGCTCCGATTGTGCTAAAGCGCTGCCCGTGCCCTTTGTCTTACTATAATTACTTTTATAAATCCACTAAGCGATTTACATTCGCGATGCTATCAAAGGTTGCGACTCTACCTGTCACGGTTGAGGTACAAGACTCTAAAATTCTAGATAAACTAGATTCAGTACTACTTAGTTTTATAATATTTGTGATTTTACTATTTAACTATCGTAGCTTGACAAATTCATTACGGATGTAACCGGGTTAACCTTATTTATGTTGGAGGAATAGCAACGTTTCATCCGCCACTGGTCATCGTTGTGATTTGGCTAATCCCAGAAAAATATTGGTGACCCATTATCCTGACAGTTACGCGCGCATACCCGAGCCAATGTGACAGCGCTACCTATTTCAGCATATTATTACAATAGACTCAGTAAATTTTAAAAATCCATCGTACAGTTTGTGGTATCTATATTTTTATAGTTTAGGAAGCGATGCGAAAATAGAGTTTGGTGGCCAAAAAGCGTAACTTATCTCTGCCAAAGCTCTACAAAATGAAACTATTACAGAGGTAATAATATTTTCATCCCACCATCTCGGAAAGAGTATTTTTAATCTTCAATATCTGAGTGGAAAAGCCGTTTTTATTCTCTAGAGGATAAAGTAAATTGAATTTAGAACATCGTGTGCACTAAGTTTGTGAATTAAAAAAAAAAAACATAAAACCTCTATGGTGCCGAATATATCATACAACTTTTTTTTTATTTGTTAAAAACTCAGACTCGGAACCTTCTTGGTGTTCTTTTTTCAATTTGCTTTGTACGCGGCATTTTTTCACGTCATTGTTAAACCTTATATTATTAACAAGAAACTTGAAAACAAGTGAAAAAACTAAAATGAGTGATTCTAGCGACGAGGAAGTTTGTTTGACGCCAACAGAATTGACTGAAACTGTTAATAATGCGCAAATGAGCTTTCTCCCTCAACAATCACGCGAGAAGTATTTAAAACAGTACGATATGTTCAACACGTGGCGACTAGCAAAAGGAGCCAAAACTTTCTCAGAAAACGTTTTGCTGGCATATTTTATAGAATTATCCGAGAACAAGAAAGCAAGCACTCTATGGAGTACGTATTCGATGCTAAAAGCAGCAATAAAGATGAAAAAAGACATAAATATCGAATACCTATCCTAAATTAGTGGCATTTTTAAAAAGAGCCTCATCTGGTCATCATCCAAAAAAATCGAAGGTTTTCACAGTATCTGATATTGAAAAGTTTCTTAACGAAGCACCCGATTCCGTATATTTGGCGGCAAAAGTAAGTCAGTTGCACATTCAGTATCTACTTAAGTATATTAATCTCAATTAAATAGTATACTTAGTAGATGTTGATAGGCATAATTATGCGTTCATATCAATTTTATTCATTTATCTAATACATACTCTTTACGTTACAGGTTGTTCTTATTATGAATAAACGGAGCATGTCGAACTAATGAACTAACACAACTTAATGTCAAAAACATTGAGAAACATTCAGATGACTTACTATTAATTAATTTACCTAATACAAAGACAAAAAGAGACCGCAACTTCGTCATTCGCAAGGAATACGTAACGATTGTTGAGAAATATCAAGCCTTACGCCCGCCTAACACTCCAATCAATCGATTTTTTCTACAGTATCGCAATGGAAAGTGTGTTAGACAGCCTATGGGTACTAATAAAATTGGCAGTGTCCCACGAGAAATAGCAACATTTCTTGAACTTCCAGAACCCCTGTTGTACACGGGTTATTGTTTCCGACGAACTTCAGCCACACTTTTGGCTGATTCCGGAGCTGATTCCTGTCCCTTAAGCGCCACGGAGGCTGGAAGTCCAATGCAGTTGTAGAGGGATACATAGAGGATTCCATCCAAAATAAGTCTAAAATATGTGAAGGCATCGTAGGAGCCATTACACTGAAAGAGCCTCAATCGGATCCTTGGACTGGCCCTTCTACATCAAAAATAAGCCGTTATGAAACACCTAACCATCTCCCTCTCTCTCCAACATTCACACCAAGGGAATCCGATGAATCGATACAACTATTAAGTATGACAGATAGTTTACCGAAAAACAGTACACAAGTGACTAACACCAATATAACAGTACCAAACAAAAATATTACACTCAATTTAAATAACTGTAGCAACGTTACTTTAAAATTTTCTTAATTATACCTTAGTATTATTTTGTTATAATTTAAAGATTATTCTGTAATACTTACCTGTCATAATGTAGTAATTAATACCTAAACTGAAATACAAGTGTACCTATCTTGTGATTGTAAACGTTTTTTTTTGCATTTAGTCATTTCCTCGCTGAGGTGGAATGAAAAGTTACGTGTTGCACTCGAGTGCAAAGATTTTTCACCTCGTGCTCTTTTGATTCCCTCGCTAACGCTCAGGATTCTAATTTTGAATCACTCGCTGCGCTCGTGATTCAATTTTAGAATCCTTCGCTTGCTCGGTCATCAAAATTGAACACGCGGTTAAAAAGCAACTTTGCACTCTTGTATATCAAATAACTATTTTAAACTTCCTGTAATTAATATTAAGATAAAATAGGTGCGGGCGCCACTTACACTCGTGTATGCGTCTTAAACAATAGCCAAATCACAGTATGTAGCGAAATCACTGTATGTAGATATGCTTAGTCTCCACTAATATTCGTGTTTTTGTATGTAGGTAAATTTCGTTCAACATTAAAATGCTACATTATCCCTGAGTAACCTAGGTTTTATTTTATACACTTACAAAAAAATGACTTCAGTCTCATTTTCCAGTTTCTCACTTTTAAAGAAAGTTCTGTTACAACGCCATAATCAAGTAAGAGCGTCTATATGAAAAGTAACCGGTTGGCCGCTCTTAAATAAAGGTTTTTTAGTGGTTTGGCCGACCATAACAAACAAATTAACAAAAGCCCTACAATAGTTTGATAAATCTTTTGCTTACCTTTCATCTGGCTCTGGCACCGCAGCTGGTCGATGATGGAAGTCAGGCGGTTCTCCCGCTGGTGACTCTTCACTATCTCATCATCCTCACATTCCACCTTCACTGACACTTCACTTGTTTCTTTTATCGACACTTCTCTTTGATCACATTTCACTTTATCGTCTTCAAATTTCACTTCACTTTTGTCTAGAATGTTTGGCTCCATATTCTTCATGGATTTGTTTTGAGGTTTGAAATTTTCGTATTGAGATTGTGAACTTTATTTAAGCTAGAATAGAGTCAAAACTTCATTAAAGCCAGATTCTGACAATTGAGATGTCGCCAATAATAATTAATTTTATGCTCCAAAATGGTAATCGTTAGTATTGCGATCGTTATAAAGTTGACGGTAACATTTTAGTGCTGTCAAATAAGTCTACCTACAAATATTTTAGTTATTGTGACATAAGAATTGACAACATTGGTGTCTATTCAAATGTAGCCAAAACTATACTAAACTATGTATTCAGGACTAAAAATTATGCTATCCTTATTATTTTGATCGTTATGACAGGGACAGCAACATTTTTAGCACTGTCAAATTAGTTTAGTTTAGGCAGCTACTGAATTGTCACCATTGTTAGCCATTTACGCGAAGCCCTTGCTATTTTGCAAGCTTTAGATCATGATATCAATTGGGATATCAAAACTGAAAGCTATCCGTTTTATTTCGATAAAATAATTTAGTTTATCTCTATTCTTATTCTCTATTTCTTATCTTGATCTCTATATATTTGAATTGACATTCAAATATAGAGAAACGAGTAGGGGGTATGATTCGTTAAAACACTTGCATTTATCACCAACTTCAACGCCTGAAAGCTTTCGTATGCAATCATAACTTATTGCCGGTTTTACGAATTAGGAAAACGAATGTTGCCTGTTGCTTCAAGCGAGAACAAAATTGATAGCAAAGACTTTAAATTAATTAAAAATAGATTCATTAAATTAGATGTATTTTTCATAATTAAATAAAACCAAATCTAGACTTCAGCGTCTTGATTCCCTGCGTCACATTGTAACAACCCCCCACATGCATTCAACCTATCTTACCTTTACGTCGTGATATAGAAGCGTGATTGTAGTGGCCAACGGTGATCGTCTAGTTTAGTGGTAGGACCTACACTGTGTCGTAGAAACCCGAGTTCTTTAAAGAAAGCTTTGACAAATGGAAAACCCTTATCTATTGCTAAGTAAGAACATAACTACAAGGAAGTAAGATGTAATAGCACTAGTTATAGAAGAATGATGTATTAAAGATTAAAGGATGTATAATATTGGTTTTATCAGCCTCGCCTTTCTCTCGCCTTTCTCTCTACTCAGCTTCCACGCTAGCTCAATCACACTGAGACTAAGTTGCGGCATAGGTACGAGCTCCTCCACCGCTCTGTACAATAGTCCTCGGCTCCTAACTGGGCAGACTCCTTCCGCTGATAGAAAGTATGCTGGGAATTCCATACTCAGTCTATCCTAAGCTACGGACTCATCACAAAGTCAATGGGGCTTATTCTTTTCCAACCTATGCCAGCTTACGTCCGTCAAATACTCCTAGCATATATAATAAATACAGAATGAATCTACTCACTCTCAGAATTGTGATGTACGTTACTTGTGATGTTCGCAAACAACTCTTTCATGCCATCAAGATTTATCCAATAAAGTCGGTTCACCATCCATTCTTCTTCCACGCGCAAGGTAAGTAGTCTTAGACCTCTTAGCCCTGCCGCTTCCAGAGAGGTGAATGGTGACCCCTTTTTATCAGTCGGGGTCTGTCCATACCTAAGTGGAATAGGTGTAAACAGTCTCCTATTCCGCGCATAGCTTCCGTTGATAACTTGAGCCTCGTTCTGGATTCAACTTGCTGAAAGGAAACGAAAGGTACATATAAATGCCTCAGATTCCATTCCCTAGAATTTCTCTACGAATGAAACCCGCCCAGCGAGGTCCTTGAACCACCGATTACGACCCTACATTGACTAGGGCCCATCGGTGCCGGGTCCTAAATAGAAATAATACAATTTAGCAGCAGACTTTAGCAATTTAGATCCAGAGGTTGACTACTTAGATTACCAACTGAAGGTTATTAAATTCATTAACTGAGATTTAAAAGGTTCCAGTAGACCTAGGTAGAGCCGGGCTCTTGTTACAGTAAAAGGGTACCTGTTTGGAGTAAAATTCAGTAAGATCAAGCCAAAGGCTGATAGCAAGATGATGAACTAACTACTGCGAGAATAGCTGTAAAGAAAATACGATAGATTCAGTAGAGCTTTAGGAGTATGTTGCTGGACTAACCCAAGGAAGAATACTTCCCTTATCCATAGTTATTCACGATTATCCCAGCAGCCAAATAACCCGTATTGGAATTACTTTATTGCTTCACGAAGCAGCACACAAGAAATCTTTAAGAGAACTTTGTAAAAATCCGAAATTCGACCGTCCTATTAAAACTCCAAATCTCAAGTCCATACCTTCCGTCTTCTTCCTGCCCAAAATCTGATAATTTTGAATTCTTTTATTTTACGTACGCCTTCTAATAATTTAGTGTCGACAAATCCCACACGATATATCTTCTATCGATAGCCTAGAATCTTCCATCAGCTTGTACAGATATTGAAAGATTCTAGTTTTAACGTAAAATGATTCTAAACAAATCATCGAATGATCGATAACTCGCTGCATGAAATGTTTGTGCTACATGAATTCTTCGAATATTATGTCTTTCAAGAGAGGTTTATCATAACGAGGCTTTAAATCGATACATAAAGAGGTTTTAAGTCGATAATGTTACTATCTACATTAAAATCCGCCAAATGTTTCTTTATTTGCAAATGATGAATTCTGACTCGTTACAGCATTAGGTAAAGACTTGACTTCTTTTGATAAATAATGGTAACTTTGTGTCCTGGTTTGCCACTTTTCTTTTCAGGCAGTGTCCGGTTCATGGAAACTTCATAGCCTTGGAATGGAGGCATGGTTAAAATATTCATAAGAGAAGATAAGGTAATGTAACTTAGGTACTTCACGTCTAGTTTGACCATCAAGAAAAAATCTATGCTCGCTATTTGAAGAGTTTAGACACAACTCTGACAAATTCTCTTTGGTTTGTTATGAGCTGTGACATTTACCAGGTTATTTTTTTTGAGCTGTTAGGTTTGCAAAATTGTACCATACCTACCCTACCTCAAAGAGAATACAATAACTTCGTAAGACCCTACCTGAGCCAAGTCACAAATGTTTCTACGTGATGTACCAAGGTGATCCCGGTAAATATCATCTACACATATTTTGTGGCAGATGCATTAAAGACAATGTTCATTGGAGTAGGCTAGGCACTAAACCAATCTGTGTCACAATCAGATACCTACTTAACAAAATCCCGACTCATTCCATTGATAAGCAGATAACAACATTAGGTGCATTCTCTCAGTAATAGCATTTGCCTGTACAAAATACCACAGCGTTTGAAAGTTAGTTTTCAGAACTTGTAATAGTGAGGGCCGCGCATTATCCTCTAGATATTCTGATATTTTATAGTACGCCCTTTTTCCGCCAGAAGGCGAATCTCGCCGCCAAACGTAATGCCTATTGCTTCGCGTTAAAAACAAAAGATATCGAGCAAGCCGGAGTTGGCAACTATTCACTTCACAGAAAAATCACCCTAGTGGTAGTAATGCGCAATTTTTGCTGACTATACCTACTGCCAATAAGGTATATGCATCGATTTTTTTTATAGTTTTAATCGATTCTTCAGGTCATTATTTAACCGAGGAATGATAAGACGCTCACTGAATTTCGCATTAACAAGGTAAAAAAAACAAATCAAAACTACAATCATTTTCCGGTGATAAAAACGCTGCCATATTGGCGCCATGTTTATGTGACGTCGACGTACACACTCGATTAAAACCTTTGGTGACGACCTCGGTAGTGATCATCTCAGGAAAGAGGTTTTCCGAAAAAACTGAAAATAATCGACAATACGAAATGTCAAGTGGGCAGAATAGTGTCAAATCAAGGTGCAGCAAGCAGAATAAAAAAAGATGAAATGTGTACAGTGATGTCACGTCCGCTCTAGTCAATGGCGTAGCGTTTTGAAATTTTGCGATTGAGATTTAAAATGTCAATTTTTCAATGGTTAAATTCTACAATAAAAACATCTCAAAATGCAAAAATAAATATGTAGATATGTTTCTATATCAATAGAGAATACGTATATATTTTTTTAGCCATTTTGAAATCACATGCATATAGGTACCCTATTGCAAAATAAAATTATAAGGGGCATGTTGAGAGGGGTAACAGTACGTCTCGCTTCAGACAACACACAGCCCGAACCACTGGTTCTAGAGGCTTGTGCTCATAACGCGTATGAAGTTGCGGGTTACAGCTTGTCTGTCTATGTATTCTTCGGTAAAGGGTTTAGTTTAGGTGTTTATAGAGGTGGTCTAGCTATTCATATATCTTATCATCTCGATAAGATTGTCATTGTGATTGAGTCATTATTTCGATGTACTCGTATACCTAGAGGACAGGTCGTATTAACCTCTAGGTGTAGGGTGTAGTATACTTTTAATCTTTGCACGATTTAGTAAATCCTATACTAAAAGTGTTGAAACTTCGAGAAATATAGTAAAAAAACGTGATAAAATAAAACATTACCTATAAGGGATGCGTTCTTCAAAAAGATAACCAGGCAATGACATTGCAATTGACGATTTCGAAAGAAGTTTTCATATTTTAGACGTCAAATTTAATCGACAAAGATGAAGCTAATTGTCTGATAATGAGGTATTCATTTTTACCAGAAGATTATCATTATCATTATCAGTTTCAGCGTATATATCAACAAATAAGTATGTATCAAACAATCTAAATATATTGTTCGGAGCAGTCTGCAGTGAGCTCAATTGTTTTAATTGTAAATACAAGTACTAATCTGTTTCTTTTATTTGACTGCTTTGTTTTTTTTTATTAATAAATAGGTGCTCTTACAACGAGGTTTGGATTTTTAAAAATAACTATTATAGAGTCGGTAAGAAGAAACTAAGTTATATATTATTATAGAGCTATGTTATATATTAGTATTTATGTCACTCCAGCAATTTCGATTATGCATAGAGAAGTACTAACACAATCATATTAGACGTGCAAGCTACGCAATCAATAGTGCTACTATAATGTAGTGGTAAGGATTTAAGCGAACAACGAACCTAGTTCGTGTTGGAAGAACACCGACATTTCATCAGAAAATAAGTCCACTAGTGACTAACTTTTTGACATTTGTAGGTACCTAGATATTCTTGCTTCAGAAATGTGGGATTTTAACTTTACCATCCAATGTTTATGTTGTGTTAACTATTCATCTTTAGATATATTTATAAACAATCAAGTATAGAAGTATATATTTTCTCAGTTTCTCTATGATATCGATACATACCCACTAAATAGCCTCCTAGCAAAACTCACGACTCAAAAAAAACTCAAACCAAAACTTAAAAACAAAAACTTCACTTCACAATAAAATTGTAAAAAGTTGAAAAGGTAAAATAAACAGGTAGAACCGTCGGTTATCGCAGCGTACAACTGATAACTGGAGGTGTCAGGTCAAACGAGCAAATGGGGCGTAGGTACGTTGCTGATAACGCTTGATAACGGGCTCTTAACCTTCCGTGGGTACGCTGAAAATGTCACACTTGTATTACAATAGGTATTTGAAAACCTTTTCTTTACTTTAATCCTTAACAGCAACGAGGTTTTTCTTTTTAACTCAAGGCCGAACAGTGCCAACAGGGGGGTATGCTCTATGAGACGTACTACAACTGTATTGTACAACTGTATTGTACAAGTGTACAACTGTATTTATTTTTAATTTACCTTAATTCTACAACATGCGATTCACAGGTACATCAGGTACCTGCTTGTGCCTATAAAAATAATGTAAAAACCACTTTGATTTAACCATTTATTATTAATTTACGATCAGCTGTTTAGTTGAGTTGCCTTGTTTTTTGCGCATGTTGTGGCTACCTGTAATTTAGAGTGCACTAGTTTTAAGTTTTACGGTAATAATTTTGTGATATCTTGTGTTACTTCTAGTTGGTTGCCCTTATTAAATAAATAAATAAATAAATAAATAAAATGACCAATTCAACGTCTTACACAGATACCTCAAGATATCGGCGGGGAAAGGGACAAAACTGTATTGGTTTTGTCCCATTCCCCGCCGATATTATTATATATAGTAATATAAATATTACACAACTTTTATATAGGTAATATATATATATATAGGGACGTACACCTAATGCAATAGTGTACGTACATACAGATAACATAGATTTTACATAAGTTCAACCAGAAAACATTAGAACTGTCTTCAGAATTTATTTTTATTTTATTAAGTTTATTCAATTCATCGGCTTCATTTAACTAAAGGGTGTCAAAACAGACAGCAAGTTTTTCCTCGAACAACGCAATCATTATTGATGTTGTTAGTAGTAATTAAGTATTGTTATTTAATTTAACAGCCGAATTTTGTTACCGATGAATAATTTGTTGCTGGACAATTCACTCAACACTTTTCTTGTATACTTTGATAATAAGTCATCAGACGCACAACTTTTGCCAAATATCCATAAAAATCCAAATACCTTCAGATGTTAGAATAACAGAAAGTTATAATTGAAAGAAACTATCGATAGAGCGTTGGTGTTATTTGTGCGAAGAGATTAATGGAATGGTTTCAATCTTTTGACACGCGTCCGTTCATCATTCAGGTAGTTTCTTTGAACCTCAACCTCAACAGCCTGTATTGGTCCACTGCTTTAAGCAGGTATAAGCGGCTATAAGCGGCTATAAGGCTATAAGCGACTTGTTGGCGTTCATCCTATGGAGACTAATGCCTATGATCCCCATGCTGGGCCTGCGGGTTGGTGATCGTAGTTTCTTTCGTTAAAGGTAAAATGCCAAAATTTTTCATTCTGAGACTATTATTGGAACGCTGGCTTTCCACCGCAAAGGATAATTAGCGGGAAATTGGAGATGAGTGGGCAGAGTTAATTTCAACGCTTTCTGCTAGCACACTCTGCTCGACAATTTGTAACCGACTTTAAAAAAACGAGGAGATACTGAATTCGATTCTATTTTTTTAATGGTTTTTACCTCAGAACTTTTGACTTCTTGGTAGCTGGTAGCTGGTGCTTCCGCTATTTCCACCAAATAATTTTTATAGTTTTTTAATGAATTTTCATGGATTCCAATATCAAAACTGAACAAAATTAAAATAGAACCACACGAGAAGCACTTTCATATAAAAAAAAGAATCATGAAGATCGGACCACCCAGTCAAAAGTTCTGAGGTAACAAACATAAAAAAAAGAAAAAAAAATACAGTCGAATTGATAACCTCCTCCTTTTTTTGAAGCCGGTTAAAATGGATGCTCTACAAAGGTTCCATTCATTCCATCTTGCACTAGAACTCCCTTAGTCACCGTTCGATTTGACCTCAACGATATCACTGCAAAATGACCCGCGTACCGGGCGCTATCAGGCAGGTAGATTTCCCTTGAAACTGATACGGGGTTTTCCTTTGTCCGAGTTATCAGCGCTTATCAGCATCACGACTGTGTGACCGGTCGCGACATAGGTGCCTTTAATATCTACCTACTCTCTCTATCACACTAATATTATATTCTGGCAGAGAATCGCTGTTGAGCGATAAGACCGCCAATTTTCACTTAGTTTTAATTATTTTCGTTTCTTAATACAAGTTATTAATACAAGTTATTATTTTCGTTTCTTAATACAAGTTTCGACTTAGTAAGAACGAGGAACTCATTAGCGATGCCTAAATTTGGGTCTTTTACACACATCTGGTACCAACTATCTGAATAATAAACTGTACCTACCTTTATTTGTAAAGACGAAATAAACATTTTATATCTTTTTATATCTTTTATATCTATTTTATTTGTTAATTGTTTCTTAGTTTAAAGTGTGCAATAAAGTATTTTCTATCTATCTATCACACTAATCACACTAATATTATAAATGCGAAAGTTTGTATGGATGTATGGATGGATGTTTGTTACCTCTTCACGCCAAAACTACTGAACGGATCGGGCTGAAATTTTGCATACAGGTGATTCTAATCCTGGAATCAAACATAGGCTACTTTTTATCCCATAAATCTGTTTCCGTGGGATGGAAATCACCTTTTTATGTTTCCATAGGAACAACGCGTGCGAAGCCGCGGGGCGCAGCTAGTCTATTATAAATGCGAAAGTTTGTATGGATGGATGGACGTTTGTTACTATTCACGCCAAAACTACAGGACGGATCTGGCTGAAATTTTGCGTACAGGTAATTCTAATCCTGGAATCAAACATAAGCTACTTTTGATCCCATAAATTAGTTCCCGTGGGATGAAAATCATCTTTTAACGGTTCCGTATGAACAACGCGTGCGAAGCCGCGAGGCGCAGCTAGTCTATCATATTTTGCGTTTCACTAGTTACTGATGTGTGGTGCTGGCAAAGATTTCAATCGGTAGATACGTCCTTCCGCCCAAAAACTGTGGCTTTTCTTTGAATGCGTGCGGTAACAAAATGCTGACGACGCTCGCACACTATGCGTGGATAAATTAGTGTTTTTTTCATTAAACCCTCAATTAAACCTAACTGTTATTAATGCTTTTTATCGTGCAATCACATAGAATTCACTTATTCCAAATGACAAAGACGAGTTTCTCACAAACCAAGACCGTTCACAAACTTCGCTGGGCAACAAAAACGGCTAGGTGTTAGTTACACCGGAAGACCTATCTACCGATTTAAATCTTTAGCTGCTGGCTTAGAATTTGCACCACCCCAACTCTTCTCTCCGGTGTCGTAAGGCGACTAAGGAATATCATTTAGCAGGATGACAGTCCCCCTGCAGAACAGTTCTACCACCCCACCCATTCTTCCCCAACCCGCATGCCCAGCGTGGGGGTTATGGAGGCCTGTGTCCAGTGGACAAATGCAGGTTTTTCAGGTTGAGGTAATTACTGTTCTCGGGTTCGCTCGTGACCTGAAACAAAAGAGGTTCGTTGTTAGTTGAGTGTTTTTTTTACACATTCGATGATGTCAGTGGCTCAGCGGGAGTAGGTCCGTTGCGGGTTCGATTCCCGAAGCGAGAAAAATATTTGTTAGAACTTCAGGTATTAGACACGGGACATTATAAACCAGTCATCTAGTACATTACGTATCCATAACACAAGCTCGTTCAAAAAAAAGTTTAAGTGTAAAATGCCCATTCACTTGCTATCTGTACCTAATTATTTTGGAAATTTGTTAATGGGGCTGAAAATTACTATAAAATAAACTGTTCCAGGTTTTAAATTTTTCAGGTTCTGTAGTTCCAGAGATTTAAGCCGGCACCATACGGCATGTTTATTGCAAACATAAATATTTCATTAATTAACTCTCCATTTCCATAATCCATTGCGTTAAGTTCTTTTTATAATTATTTCTAGCTAAGTACCTGCCTTACCTTTTTACGTTTGTTCTTATAAAAATCGTTGCATCTGAACTGTAATTAAACTATAACAGTTGTCTGTGTAAGTAACTTCCCGAAAAGTAGAGATCCCTGGCGTCTACGTCTCAGTCTCGTCAGATGGCGACCGACATCGGTCGCAAAATGTTACCGGATATATTTTAACGTATTTTGATTTTCTCTACAAGAATCAAGTTTCAAATGATTCAATAACTATTTATTTCCATAAATATAGTAGATTGACATAAAGAAAAGGTTAATTTCTAATATTTATATTGATTTACCATAGGAACTATTCATTTTTGTCGCAAACTTTACGATTTCGGTGAAGGTAACTGCGAGCAAATTAGACAGCCCGATAAATTTGTAGGGATCCTTCGCCGAAATCGTAAATGGCGGTCGAGGTTTTGATTGTTATTTTATTTTGCGACAAAAATGAATAGTTCCAATGGTAAATCAATATGAATACTAGAAATTTAACCTTTTCTTTAGGCTTATCTTTTGTATTTATGGAAATAAATAGTTATTGAATCATTTGAAACTTGATTCTTGTAAAGAAAATCAAAATACGTAAATTATATACAGTAAAACTTTGCGACCGATGTCGGTCGCCATCTATGTCGAGACTGCTTGCCCAGGTTTACTAAACGGCCCGGTACATAAAAGTTTATAAGTCTGATTGTACCGTGGTTAAATTACACCTTCGTCAAAATGTACATCGGACATGGATCAAAATATTCAAACGGCCATAATGCAATACAATACAATACAAATTACTTTATTGTACACCAACAATAAAACAGTACAAAAGAAATTACATAAAACAAAAGTACAATGGAAGCCTTATCGTTTAGAAGCGATCTCTTCCAGGGTCTTAATGATTCTGGAATCTCCGAATCGTCATGTAAAACCTTAAAAAATATACAATTTAATTATTTTACCATTAAAAACTTTCGTAATTTGACTAATTCATTATGAATTTAAGCGGGTTATCGACGAACCTCACGCGCGTCTAGAACCGCACTCGCCCTGAAGATGAAGAACGTTTCATCCCTTAACGAGGGACCGTTAAGGGATGAAACGTGGTGTTCTTCCAACACAAACAAGGTTCGTAGTTAACCCGCTTGCATTCATATCGATTTTATTATTTTTATTCAGCATTGCCATAAAGCGGTGCGATGCAGCCAGCGTCTTGGGTACGCTTCTGACTGGTATTGATATGGATCAGTTGAGCTACCTGTATATTGCAACAGTGTGCAGTTAGCTCAGTTGTTTCATTTGTAAATACTAATAATTTATTTATATTGTTTGATTGCACTTTTCTTCTTCAATAAAGAAATACTAAATGGTAAAAATAGGCCTAGAATAAAATATTATACCCGTAGTACCAACCATACGGAAGGTTTGATTGTTAAAAATAACAATCAAAATGTTTTCGTTGTTCGACGAATTCATTATGAATATAAACGGGTTAACTACTAACCTAGTTTGTGTTGAAAGAAAACGTTGGTGTTCCTCCAACAGAAACTAATTTCATATGTAGTGTATTGTATTATGTAAATCAGTTATCTAGTACCCATAACACAAGCTCTGCTTAGTTTGGGGCTAGATAATGCTGTGTGAATTGTCCAGCATTATTATTATTATTATAGTTAACCTGCTTACATACATAATCGATTTTATTTTTATTAATAATATACACCCCAACAAAAATTCGATGGACACATGTAGTTAGACATGACATGTCATAAGGCGGCAGTTGGCAAGCACCTGTTTGTGACGTCATCTCTAATTCTGGCGTACGAGGTCGTGACCTGGCGCCCTCACATCTCATGTAGATATCTATAATGCATAGCTAGCCTACCCACTATACCCAACAAGTCCATGAGTAAGCAGAGAATATACAGGGTTATTGGTAATTCACTGACATTAAACACGTCCGTGAAGACGTCAGACAATTAAACTGGTAAACATTAATCGAATATGCCTGGAACGTACCACACTCCGGAAAACCACTTGCTTTAGGGTTGATTTGGACTCAATAGGTAATAGGGATAACCAAAACATTGGTTATATCGGCGAGCGGAGCAAGCCGCAACTATTTTGTCGCCGTTGAAGACTTTATGCAATGTGATAGAAGTTCACAGTTAGTACAAAAATAAACAACTACGATAACTGCTTTGAGCTATGTGTTGATTGATACATTTCGGAGGAGGGTGCCTCGTGGACCACTTCACTTCACTTTGGTGATTGTGCGCCCCACCTTCTCCCTTCCACCATAGGACCGACAGACGCACAAAAACATACCACAGTGTTGAACTGTTCTGTTACTTCCAGGGATCATCACGGATGACCGGTTAAGAACTACCATAGTAGACTGTTGCCCATCTGCAAGACGGGAGATACAGTAGACTAGCAATGATACAATGAAATGGTCCTGGAGATCGGCGCTGGAAGACCATACACACGATGGGATGACGAGGTAAATGAGACGGCAGGGTCGCACTGGCCGAGAGTAGCCTATAATAGAGAAAATTGGCTAGCTTTGGATGAGGCTTTGAGCTGCATGGGGCTTTAACCAAACAAGAACAAGGAATGTCTGTAAATAATCAGTTTAAGCTTTACCAACAGATTCTTAGATTTTCTATTATAAGTCACACTTATATTATAAAGGCGAAAGTTTGTATGGATGGATGGATGGATGGATGGATGTTTGTTACTTCTTCACGCCAAAACTACTGGACAGATCTGGCTGAAATTTTGTATACAGGTAACTATAATCCTGGAATCAAACATATATAATACTTTTTATCCCATAAATCAGTTCCCATGGGATTAAAATCACCTTTTTATGTTTCCATAGGAACAACGCGTGCGAAGCCGCGGGGCGCAGCTAGTATGTCTATAAGCAGACAGTGCAGGAAATAAAAGGCTTATTTAGTTTATTTCTTTTTTGTTTTTTCTAGTCTAAATCTGTAGAGCGCGAGGGGCAAAGGTGGCCAGGTCACGACCCGTCCAGAAATACGTATGACACGGGAGCGGTGGACGCATGCCAAGCACGTCACAAAGCGATAATCTGAGCTTATTCGAGATGCGATCTGATTGGAAGATTCCTTTACTTTCAGAACTGGAATAATCTGGAATGGTGTTGATGAAATGAAATGGAGAAATCGAAGTGAGAAATCTCGCTCTTTTGTTATTTTGAGTAATTTTGACACATCTAAAGTTTTGGGGTAAGCTGTAATCATGCCTCATTAATATCGTCGTTTTGAACTAGGTTATTAATATCTCAATATTAGTTTCTTAACTATTAGGTACCTAGCTTTAATGATCGCACCTATCACGCTAAGATTTTAGGCATACTTTGGGATATTTGGATGTTTTGATGTTTGTTACCTCTTCACACCAAAATTAGGTACTCGGTTCGATTCCCGCCTCGGGACAAATGTTTGTACGATCTGCAGATATTTGTTCACGGTGTTCTGGTCGTTTTCTACGTATACAAAAAATATCTATCTATGTAATGTATTTTAATATGTGTATCAGTCAGTACCCAAAAAACACAAGGTCTGCTTAGATTGGAGCCACATGATGTTGTGTAATCAACACAGCATCCATAACTGTGTGCAGCATTATTTATTTATTTATTTTTATGTAGATGTTAACCCGTCTAACTCATATTATAATGATGTCCCACGTTCAGAAGAAGTATTTCTATTTTCTGGTTTCTATCAATAGTTGATCCAGTATAGCTACTAAAATCAACTGTAGAATTATGAAATACTGCGTGCATAAATGGTTCTATAGGAGTTACACAATTTGTGCGAAGAAAAGCAAAACGACCAGATCCCCGTAATTCTAAACAATAATCAGAGTACTGCTTGAACACCTGTTGTAGCGCATTTATTGCTCATTGTAGCATTTATTCCGCTATCGACAGGAGAGTATTGAAGTTTTGTTGCGTCAAATATTGGGAGAATGCTCACCGAACTGGTAAGTATTTATTTTCACATGCTTTTGTTAAGTTATTGGTAGGTTTACAAGATTTGTGACTATAATTCCCAGCAAGTTTATGTACCTAACCAAATTACTAATAAACGTCAAATAATATCCCGAAAATTTTGAAATTCTACGAGCCTTTAACCCGCATCCTTCCCTCAGTACAGGAATGTGATAACCAAGTAACCAACTATACATACCACGAAGGCAAGTGACGTAAGGGCAAAAATATCTGGGGCTTCATACGGACTTTACCGCCATTAGCTCCAACTACAGAGAGAGGGACATAAATTCATCCAATCCTGTTTTTGGGAAACTATTTGATTTCTTAAAAATTACCCATAGAGTAAATTACTAACTAAAAAGTTTAATAAAATCCTATCAAGCAACTAAAGTGTTACCACAAGAGAATTAAGCCGTGAGTAAGAGTGGAAGTAGATAGGTAAGCCTTTCCCAACAAAGGCTTCTAATTCTAAGTGGGGGAACTAAGATCTGCACGGACGTCTCCCAAAGGAGAGTATTGTGCATTATCCCCCTGCCTAAGTAGGCCCGAACCAGCCCAGCTTCTTGAAGTATCGGAGCAGGACTTTAGGTGACTGACAGCTTTGTTTCAACTTTACTGTGGGTGTGGATGGGGTTGATTCATCAATGAGACACATCAGCCCCAATTTGTGTCTGGCCGTGCAGTGTACCACAACGTGTTCCACAGTCTCTTCATTTTGGAAGCAGCCACGACATAAACTGCTGTCTGTGACAAAGGCTTATTAGTGTAATAAATAACATTTTTTTTTTACAGGTTATATCAATATGCACAATCAGCATGCTGCCAAAGATGTCATTATCACAATACTACGCCAATCAATACTACCAGAACATACCGCAGCAATATTACCCTCGGCAACAGCCCGAGCCAACAGAAATAGAATATGACGAGCCCATAGAACACGATTACAGGAGGCATGGACGACCCATGTACGCGAGACCAGCGTTATCAAGAATGGAGAGTAACGATGATGAATACGAAACAGACGTAGACTACGAAGACTGCAAGTGCTCCTGCAGCAGATGCAGGACCCATCCACACAAACCCTGCTGCAGAGAAGTCTGTCAAACCTGCGAGGAGATGAGACAGTCACAACAGGACTTACAAGGTAACCCACCGCTCCAACAAGGACAAGGTAGCGTCCTCTTCGTTCCCTACCCCTACCCCCTAATGGTACCCAACAACAACGTGAAGAACGATGCCAATACCACTAGCACATCAACCACAACAACAACAACAACTACCACTGAAGACCCTGATAAAATTCTAAGCATATTAAAAAAAAATGATAAAGAAGGTTTTCAGAAGAAATCGAGCGCTGAAACAAAATTCTACAAAAACCAGATTATGAAAAATGAGAGGAGGTATATGCTAACAACTGTGAGGAAGACCAAGCCAGCTTGGGAACCGAAGTATGGGATAGTTCCAATACCAGATACGCTGGCAGAGAAACTCATGAATCAACTTAAACAGGATCATGGCCGGAAGATGTGATCAACTCGCGTCACCTTTTTCTACTGGTTGTCTTTAACTACCCTTAACAAAATCCAAAGGATTTTTTACCGCAGTATGTTGAAAATTTGAAAAGAACTCGTTCGTACACCTTTATTAATCCTTGAAGTTCTGTTTCTAGATTAGCTTTTTTACATAATATACCTACTCGTAATAATAATAAAACATAAAACAAAAATTACCTCACTGTTTATTTCATGAGAGATGTAAGAATTGAAAACATTTTATTTGAGTTGCGTAAAGGGGATGTCACCTTTAGTGGCTACGGTTGAAATAATAATTAGTGTGGTTTATAAATGAAAAACAACATATTAAAATAGTGTATTTAATGAAGACTACATAAAAAATTGGGCGACAGCCCAGCGTTGGTGCAACATTTCATTATATGAATATTGTAGGCATCGGCCGAAACATTTACCCCCTTAATCATAATGGTATGCTAACTTAGCACACTGCTAAATCTTGCTCTGTCTTCTTCTATTGAATACGTCAGAATGAGAAATAACACTACTTGGCAGCTGTTTTATGTAAGCAGTTTATTAATAAGGGGGTTAGACTGCTCTCACAAAAAACGATCAATTAAGGCGCATACCCGAGCCAATATGACAGCGATACCTATTTTATCATATTTTCACGTTTATCATAGGAATTTAAAAAAATCCTACGTTCAGTTTGTGGTATCTATTATAAGCTATTTTTTAATCTTTGTAATAATTTTATGTCATATAGTTTAGGAGGAGATGCGAAAATAGAGTTTGGTGGCCAAAAAGCGCAACTTCGTATCTCTGCCTAAGCTTTACAAAATGAAACTATTACAGAGGCATTAATAAATAACTTATAATAGATACCACAAACTGAACGATGGATCTTTTAAACTTGCTGCGTAAAATAGTTGGGGGCGCCACTTTCACTGGTGTATGGGCCTTAAGCCTTGTTTACAGAGACACAAGGCGTGCAGCGGCGCGGCCTGCACTAAATTCAAACATATGGCCTTGATAGAGTGTGTTCTGTTCACGGAAAAGCGATTTACGCGCCGCATGCACCACTGCTCTTCATGCCCCACCTATCTATAAACACGCCCCGGCGGCATCTCCGTAAACAAGGCCTTAAACTCGGGGTCTTAAACGTAAGGACCAAAGGACGCTGCTATTTATCTACATCTTACTGAGATCAAATGGTACCTTTGAACAACTAAGCTGGAGGTGGAAATGTATGAGAAGCAATAAAAGGTACAATTCTGTAAGTGTATAAGTAATCTGCAGTGTGATGCCGGTCTAGAATTTGCACCAAAGCAAAGCTTCCCGCGGTTGTCGTAAGAGGATAGGGATATCCATAGGAGAGAGCAGCAGCGCCTTCTGCAGGACAATTCTGGCACTGAACTGTGATCCCCAACCCATATGCCCAGCGTAGGGATTAGAGTCACTACCCCCCATGAGATTAAAGCCAAAAAATCGCTTATCAGGGGCGTCCAGCCAGTAAACAAATTATGCTGTTGTGGATAAAATAATTTCAAAAAATTCTCGCACAAATGTTTTTTTGATTATAACCACAACAGCATAGTTGGTCCACTGCTGGACGATAGAATATAAATTGCTGTTGTGGTTGAGGAGGATATCAGATATTACCGTAGAGAGGACACCGTTACCGTAGAGGTATAATATTTTAAAACCAATTCAATCGTGTAGATCAATAAAATAGCTATAACCAAAAACTAGAAAAAATCGCATGCAGGGTTGTAAACCATATTCATAAAATTTTATATCGAATCATTATAAAACGAGAGGCAAGAAAAAAAATAAGTTATGGGTGTAGCGGTAAGTGGCAATATCACATCTACTCCAAAAAACATCGAACCCAGCATTTGAAATAGTTCTACGTCATGGATTTTTTCATCAACTTATTATAATAAAATAGTGCAAAAGTGAAATAAATAGCGAAATCAGACAATTCGAATAAGTGAAATAATACAAAAGTCCTTTTTTGATTACAATCGTGGGCTGATTAGCGCAAAAGTTAAAAACTGCATTTCAAAGTCATCGCTCTCCTCTGCGGACAAAATAATTATGTACCATCATTAGAACATAAATAATTGAAATTGTTTTAAAACTGTAAGCCTACTTCAATTATTTGGTCGTCTCTCATGGATACCATTGTCAGAACTGGGCCAAATTAAAATGGGAACTCTTATACTCTCTCTGAGCATAAGGGTCTTCTCTCGTATTGCATCTCTGCATGGGGTATGGTATTATATTATCTGTGACATGGGGCTGTTCCACCCCATGCAGAGATGCAATACGAGAGAAGCGCTTGAGCCAGGACTAAGTAGACAATTTTCACGCAAGGGAGGTCAGAAGCACTACGTCTTAAGTTTTTGAAACACAGTATCGTAGTGATCAGTTCATTTATTTATATTTATTCTATAGAAAACGAATAGTCGCGAAATGTTCAAAATTTCTTTTCTTTTTTTGTTTCCCGTCTTCTGTGATCGAAGCTGAACGGTATTATTTGAAATAATCAAAACTTTTATTACTATTATTATAATTATTATGTTTTAATGTTATTTAATCTAATATTCTCTAATAAATATCTTAAACTGTTTAATGAATGTTTTCGATATTTTTTTTTTATAAACATTAGTGTTATAATGAGATAGCAATCATTGAATTAAGTATGTATAACTGCGATTATGATAATTTTCTACTCTCACTACCTCTACAATGTTATACAAATTAAACTATTAAACATTTGCACGACCAACATGTCAAATATAGTGAAACTCTATTCTGATACCATCATTGTTAACCTATTTATGAACATAATACTTTATGCATTTCATATAGTTCAAAAGCTGCTGAATGAACATAATTATGAACATAATAAATGATGAAATAAAATTAAAATAATAAGGGTCACCCATTTTTAGTGCTGTAACCTTCGTGGGTCTGTCTGACTCATACGTACTATTTTATTTAGTTGAGGTCTAAGCAATGGCTGTCATAATGATGAGTATTACAAAACAATAGCTGCTTCATAAAAAAAATAGCTATCTACTAGCTATCACGGTTCATGAGATACAGCCTGGTGACAGACGGACAGTGCGGAGGCTTAGTAATAGAGTCCCGTTTTACCCTTTGGGTACGGAACCCTAAAAAAGCAACAAAAAGCTTTATTTAAGTAAAATAAAAATATTGAAAACCAGTTCAACATAAAAACTATGTTTTTAAATATGATAGTTTTCGTTACCTTAAATTAAAAACAAGATAGAGATAAGAGTAGGACTTATAAAGTTTTAAAAATATACCTTACCCGTGGTAATCTTTTTGGTTTTTTTTATTTCAGACATTTTTCCTGGTTTTTCAAACTTGCACCGCCTTTTATGTAAAACAAGTTTTTGAAAACAATAATGTTCATGAACTTGGATACTACCCAGAATATAAAAACAAACCTGATATGAACCATGAACAAGTCGAAGCCCAAAGAAAGCAATTTGATATAAAAAATAAATACAAACATCAATTTAGGAGCAGACAGAAAAGGAGTCCAATGTTTATTTTAGCTCGCCAGGATTATTTTGATTCTAATGACCAGACTGATTATTCACTTAGACAAAGGGCTCACCACGCGGGTCAATCACAAAGAAGAGAAAAAACATGTGTATGTGCCTGTGAATCGTGTGAATACAACACAAAACCTAGGTGTGCGAGAACTTGTGCAGCCGTCTGTAAGCCATTTGTGCCTCACTGTTTTCAATCAGTAACTCCAGCACCAATGCTACCTCTACCACCACCAATAATACCACCCCCACCACAGTATTACCCATATTTTCCACCAATCCAAGCTCCACTAATTTACTTCTATTCCACATATGAGCCTATATCGCAAGAAACCAAAACATCTATACATGAAAAAACATCATCAACAGAAAAGTTAATCCCAACAAATGCAGACATAATAATAATAACTAGTCAAACGACACCATCCATTACGACCATATCAACTACAAAAGCCATTACAAATGTTACGACTACAAAAGCAATCGCTGCGACAACAAAAGCAACCGCTGCGACAACAAAAGCAACCGCTGCAACAACAAAAGCAACCGCTGCGACAACAAAAGCAGCTGTTACGACCAAAGCGACTCCAAAACCAGCAGTTACGACCAAAGCGACTCCAAAACCAGCAGTTACGACAAAAAAAGTTAAGCTAAAAGTGGACACCACACCGATTACAAAAGCAACCCCTCTCATCATAATAAAAGCAACCGTTGCGACTGCAAAAACAACCACTGCGACTACTAAAAAAGTAGCTGTTACGACCAAAACATCTCGAAAACCAGCCGTTACTACTAAAAAAGTTAAGTTAAGAATGCTACCAGACACTACACAGACTACAAAAGCAACCGCTGCGACTGCATTAACCACTAAGAAAGCAGCTGTTATAACCAAAGCAACGTCAGCCGTTATTACCATAAAAGCTAAGCTAGTAATGCTACCAGACACTACACAGCCAGCGATCAAGAATAATACGACAGGTAAATTAAGGTCTAAAGTCTTACTAAAACTACATGAGTCAACTGAAATACAAAATACTGAAGAAATAGTCTCAGCGTCACTAGACCCAGAAGAAACGAGAGATGCGCAAGAAACTAGAAAAATAGCTTTGGATGGACAAGAAACAGCAAAATTAATACCCGTTACGACAATAAATAGAGAAGTGACCCAAAAAAAACTAGACACAACAACAAATAAAACTAGAAAAATTATAATTTTGACAAAAAAATACAAAGAAGTAGCCTCGCACTTACAAGTATTAGAACAAAGGACATTAAAGAAGAACACAACTAAAAGTGAAGAACAAAAATCCCAAGAGTCATTGGAAACCGAAAAAAAATATGAAGCGCAAGAAACTAAAGAAACGGCTCCAGAATTTCCAGAAATAGAAGAAACAAGCAAAGGGCGAGAAATCTACGAAATAGCTGCAGATATATTTCAACCAGAAGAGACCACAACAATAACCAAGAAAATGAGCGAAATGTATGTAAGCGAAGAAACAGCCTCAGAGTCTATTGACTCTGAACCAGATGAGTCGATAACTAATACCGAAGAAATTTGTGAAATACAAGAAACCGAAGAAACAGCATCAGAATTACTAAAACCAAAAGAAACATGCGATATACAAGAAACTGAAGAAACATCCTTGGATGCACCAGAATCACAAGAGATGACGACTAAAAGTGAAACAAAGAACAAAGTACAAGTAGAATCAGAAGAAACAAGCAAATGCCAAGAAACCGAAGAAGCGACTCCGGATTCATCAGAACCAGAAAAAACAAGTCAAGTGCTAGAAACCGAAGAAACAACAGTCTTGGATTTCCTTGAGCTGTCAATTGAAACTAAAGAAACGAGTGAAATGCAAAATACTGAGGAAACAGTCCCAGAAACACTGGAACCAAAAGAAACGAGCGAAGTGCAAGAATCTGAAAAAACAGCTTTGGATGAACTTAAACCAGAAAAAAATTGTTTAATGAACGTGACCGAAGACACGGCCTTGGAATCACTAGAACCGAAAAATATAAGCGAATGGCAAGAAACCGAAGAAATAAACCTGGGTTTACTTGTTTCCGAGGATATGACAACTAACACTGAGGAATCTAATAAAAAAGAAAACATAGAGGAAACAGCCTTAGTAATATTAGAAACTAAAGAAATAAGCGACGCAAAAGAAACCAATGAAATGGCGACGGATTTTCAAGTATCAGAAGAAACCAGCAATGCGCGAAAACTCTACGAAATGGCTGCAAATATATATCAACCGGAAGAGACAACAAATGAAACCAAGAAAACGACCGAAATGTATGTAAGCGAAGAAATAGCTTCAGAATCTATCGATTCTAAACCGGAGGAGTCGATAACGTATACCAAAGAAATTTGGGAAATGAAAGATACAGAAGGAACAGCTTCAAAATCACTAAAACCAGAAGAAACAAGCGAATTACAAGAAACCGAAGAAACATCCTTGGATGCACCAGAAGCACAAGAGTTGACGACTAAAAAGGAAACAAAGAACGAAGTACAAGTAGAACCAGAAGAAACAAGCAAAGGCCAAGAAACCGACGAAGCGACTCCGGATTCATCAGAAACAGAAAAAACAAGTGAAGTGCAAGAAACCGACGCAACAGCTTCGGATTCGTTTGAATCAGAGGGAAAGATAACTGAAACTGAGGAAATTAATGAAATGCAAGAAAATGAAGAAACAACCCCGGTTTTACAAGAAGTAGACCTAACGAAAATGGAAACCGAAGAAAAAAGCGGAATGCAAGTAATTAAAGACGTAGCTTCGAAATCACAAGAATTAGAAAAAACACCCGAAGTACACGAAACTGAATAAACTGTCTTGAATTCCAGAAACGCAAGACTCAACTGAAATCGAATAAATAAGTGAAAAGCAAGATACCGAGTTAATAGTCTCAGAGTCACTGGGACCAGAAGAAACAAGCAAAACGCAAGAAACAACTCCGAAAAAACGGCTTCAGAATTACGAGAATCGAACGAAAGATAAATCGAACGAAGCGCACAACACTGAAGAAACGGCTCCGGAACCACTAGATCCACAAGAAACAAATGATGCACAAATTAATGAGAAAACCGCTGCAGATTCACTTAAACCAGAAGACAACAACTGAAACCAAGAAAGCAAGCAAAATGCAAGTAATCAAGTGCATGAAACCGGAGACAACCGGGAAGCGTAGAATACACAAGAATTAGAAGAAACGGTCAAAGTATAGTAACAGAATCGTTAGGAACTGAATTATAAGATCTCAAAGAGATATTCCAGAAGAAAATTATCAAGTAGAATCAAAAGTAAACATAGAAAAAGAGAACCTACGGATATAAACAGAAGATCCAACAATAGAAACGTCAGAACAGGATAGGCAATTAGGACCAAAATAGAGCAAGCCTTCTGCTTCTACTATTATTATCATTTTTGACCGTATTCATTCATTGTCATAAATACACACCCCACAAAGGATGAGAAATTAGAAGTAGAAAGTAGACTTTCAACTGGGTTGGAAACTTATCATCAGTATCACGCATATCCGAGCCGAAAACGACAAGGAAAAATAATAGAATTCTAGCATGAATCATTATCTTAAATGATTAATTTATTGTCCGATTAGAAGAAAAAGATTAAAAAGATTTTTGTAGGATCTAAAAAACCGCAAAACTTTATTTTCATTATCATTATCATAGCCTATCCAGTAGTCCACTACTAGACAAAGGCCTCCCATAAGAGCGCTATAACGCCCTGTGTTCAGCTTGCCGCATTCAGCATCTGCCAATAGTTTTTCGCTGGGAGAATCGATGAGTTCCTGCCCCCGGAACAATCTGGGTTTCGCAGAGTATATATGGCACTGTGAATGTGGTCTATGGTAGGCACAGACACAGTGAGGCAGATTGTACAGAAATCCGAAGATTTATAATCAGCCTCTTGGTGTAGTTTTTCTGGAGTATGGATGCCAGGTACACTATCGTTTCATTGAAGGATGTAGATGTCTTTAAGAGGCCGCCACCATGAGTGTTCAAGTACAGGCCCAGCAGTCTTAACCCATCCAACTGTAGAAAAGGGGATGTTATATCCTGAAACTATTCACGAGTTCGAAAATATGTCTATGACACTTAGAGAAAGGTAAGGGCGTTAAAAAATATAAAATATCAGTGATGACCAAGTCTTAGTCATCTTGGCTGAGTCGCTAGAGGAGCTGTGCCTGATGCTGTACGGCCTAGCCTTAGCCTCATGATGCATCGCTCTTGATATAAATTTGCATAAACCCTAAGTCATTCATGATCAATGGGCCAGTAAGTCATGATCAATAGGCCAGCCGTCGAACAAGGCCACCTTCTCGAAATTGTTTCTGAGGACACTTACCTTGGGCAGAATCTGCAGTTACATACAAATAATTTTGAAAAGGAGGCCCAAAGGAGGATCAAGAGGGATCAACTAGACAGCGTTTGAGAATATACGTCGAGTCTCCCATCATCCATACCGCAGTGAAAACTTCTACCCATCATGACGTACGGAGCTGAAACGTGGACACTCGTGGTTGGGCTGGTCCACCAGTTCAAAGTCACTCAGCCAGCGAGGGAAGGAGCAATATGCTCGGAGTTTTTCTAAAGGATTGGATTCGTATAGAATACATTAAAAATATAACCAAAGTATAAGGTAAGTACCATAGCTCAAAAAATAAGCCAGCTGAAGTGGCAGTGCCATAATTCACGAAAAACTGATCACCAATGGAGTTATCGCGTTCATGAGTGGAGACGGCGACTCAGCCAAGTGAGATGACGATCTGCCAAAGACTATAGGCAGACGAGTGACGTAGTGAGCCGATTTGGTTCAGAAGTATCTGTAGTTTTTAAGAAGGGTTTTATCTCTCTTCTTTGAAAATGAGCACCACTACTCCACCCATTTGGTGTTCTCCCATTGTGAAGGACGGTGTTAAAATGGCTCCCGTATAACAGGGGCTCATCCTGCCGTCAGAAGCTCTGAAGTAATTCCCATTAATAACCATTGTAGATTTAAGCGGTGTTTAAAAAAAATCTTTTTATTATTATTTTCTAAGTAACAGTGTTTGTTAGTGTCCTTCTTTTTTACACTTTAGGGTAATTTAAATTATATTGCATGCAACATTATTTCTTCTATGTTCACATAGTTGATCTCAATCTAGAACAAAATTGTAAAAATGCTTTGCTTATTCTTAATTTGATTGTTATCTGATTTGTGAATTAATAAATAAAAAAATAAAATAAAAAAAAATAAAAAAAAATAAAAAAAAAAAAAAATAAAAAAAAAAATTCCGTTCTCACCGGGTGATTTTCCATTTTTAAGCTGCCTCAGAGCTAACGTGAAGTTGTTTTGAATGTTCGTCGGTATATTGGCATGCCAGGGTGGCTTTGGAATCATGGTCATCTCACGGTCGGGAAACCGGGGCATGTGCAGCGTACAAATAATAATAAATATGCAATTCGTTTATTCAAATTTTTTATTTCGTCTGAGATTCAGATAGTAAAATTCATTGTGATCGTTGGCTCATCATAACTAGGGGTTAATACTTTAACAAAATTAAAGATTTCGTATTTTGGAGTAATTTGTACCTCTATACTACAGGACAGTCACATTTTTCAGCAATCGGTTAGGATGCTGTTGCTACTCCCGCGGCTCTGATGAATAGTGAGGCTGACTTCTTTCACCAGATGGCATCGAAAGTATCGATGTGTATCTGGGCGAACATGGCCGAGGCACTGAAGAATCGCGGAAGTCGCAATAGCAACCTAAACGCGTTATTATATTGGACCCGCAGAGCATTGTATGGAAGCTTTATGGGTGTTGTTAACCCACAGACTCGCTGAGTAAAATGATGTACAGTATGCTTTGAATACAGTGAGCTTCACCGCATCTGTACATCGTGCTAATCTGCGGGCTAGCATATTCGACAAAGCCATAGAAGTCCTCTATCGCGACAGAGATCTCCGACTTTGATAATACAGTCCTCTTGTTGTTTAAAGCTACTTCAAGTGGCTCCGGTGTGGTGCTGGCTTAGAATTTCCACCATCCCGAGTCCATCTTCCCGTGGGTGTCGTAAGAGGCGACTGAAGTATATCCACCAGGTGCAAGCAGCAGTGCCCCCTGCAGAACAATTCTACCACTGAACTGCGATCCCCAACCCGAATGCCCAGCGTGGGGATTATGGGTATTATCCTCTATGAGATAAACGCTAACAAGGCGCCTATCAGGGGAAGGCCTGCATCCAGCAGTGGACCAATACAGGCTGTTGAGGTTGAGGTTGAGATGGCTCCTGCCAAGCTACTAATTGCACACTTTGGACCCTCGGTTTCCCCTATTACGTCTTCAATGAGGCGTGTGTTGGTGCTCCGATTCAAATGCCACGCTGTACCATCTTTGCAATTTAATATATTTATTAAACATCAAAGTCCTTTTCTTTCGTTTAGACCTTACAGGAGAAGTCTTGGAAAAGTCACAAAATTCAAATTGCATAAGCAAAACTAGGAAATAATGTTCACTTGAATATTTTTAGAGTAGAATGAAGAAGCGATCAAGAAACCTTTACCTAGTTAGGCAAAGATTCCGATCATTATCGTTAGTTACGCCCAAAAATGGTGGTATTGTCTTTGAAAAATGCCGACGCACGCACACTATAATTAGATAAAAGTTTATTATAAAATTTAAGTGTTTTTGTAAATAAACTAACTGTTATGAGAATTATTGCCATTTATTGTTCAATTTTATTTCATAAAATTTTTGTGAACAAGCAAACCACAAAATCAACACACAATTCACTGAATCTAAATGAGTGACTCACTCACTTTGTTAAGCAACAAACACGGCGCGGTCTCACTACGGATAGGGCCTATCAAACAATTAAATGCGCAAATTTATAATAAGTCGTCGATAAGCGATTAGAAAAATGGGATTTTTTTTCTTGAAAGTGAGCCCCGGGACTCCGCAAAACCTCCCCCAGGACTAATAAATAATCACATCACACTAATATTATAAATGTGAAAGTTTGTACGGATGTATGGATGGATGTTTGTTACTTCTTCACGGCAAAACTACTGGACGGATCTGGCTGATAATCAGATCAACGACAAGGACAGATTTAAGAACCTACTGCATAGATTTAGGAACGCCAACACAACATATACCTACTGCAGCTGCATAAACCTTAAAAAACTAGTAATCGAGATTAGATCTTAACGCGATCAAGACGCAGAAGCTGCTTGAAAATAATAAATATTGAGTAGAATAGGAACGTAGTCTTAAAGATATAGACATTACTGGCCCAATTAAAGGAGATGCATACCTCAACAAAAGCGACAGAACAGGGAAAACTAAAACTGTATTTTTGTTTTTGTTTTCAAGCAAAACCTGCTTTATTTAGTTAATTTGCAGAAAGATGTTCACACAAAAACGAATTAAAAACTTCGATTTTAGGTTTCCCCTGCCTTATTTATAACAGTTATATTATGAAAGTGACAGAATAGCGAAAACTTACTCGGAAAAAGAATGCTGAAGTATCGTTTTCGTTTTTAAGCTAAGCCTGCTCATAACTAGTTAACTTGCATATTGTTCATGTTTACACTGAAACGAATTAGAAACTTCGATTTTGTGTTTCCCCTCGCTTATTTATAATAGTTATAGTATGGTTATGATAAGGATCATTCTCAATGACATTGAAAGTTTGATCAGCTGATAGTTTTATACTTAGTAAAATTAGGCTATTTCTGTTTGCCCTCCAAAATAAATTAATTCCGTTTTCCCCCTAAGGGGGAAAACTTAGTTGTTTTATACTTAGTAGTTTACTTTCTGCAGAAGGAACCTTAGACAATTCGTTTATTTGCTTAATAAATACATAATGTTTTAATTGATCTTGTTTTGTTTCTGCATAGTAGTCGACACCAAAGTAGTACACTGCAGTAAAGTTCCATTTCAAGTTATGTGTGCGAGCAATAAAGGCTTTATATATTTTTTTTATTTTAAACTACTAATAGTTTCGATAACCATAAAATTGCACAGGTAGGTATTTTTTAGGTTAAAAAATATCTAAACCAAGGTAAAACCTTAGTCGATTTGAAATATTATTTGAATAACAATTGTAGTTTGTGAAAACTAAGGCTTTATTTATAATTCTTCGCAGTTGCAGATCCAAGTATGTTGGAATTGACTATGCAAGACATTCAGAAGAGACAAAGAGAAACAAGGAGTTTGAAGATTATTTTAACAAGCTTATACGCGCCAAATATCACCACGATTCACTGGAATCTAGAGATAGAGATAATGTACCTAGTGTCAAAAAAGTTAAACACAAATCCAAAATCACTATGACTAACTACTCAGTACCTAACCCTACGATATTCATATACAACCAGCCTTATCCAGTACCGTACGTTTATTACCCACCAGCTGTTGACAATAATTTTATGGTTTACCGTAATACAGCAATAACACTTAATAATCAGTCGACTAAAGAAGAATCAAAAACCACAGAACAAACTACTGCACGACCGGAAAAACATTTTGAGCCCTCCGTAGATATCCAAAAAAGTACCTCAAGTGTAAAAGTAATAATAACTAAACCTGATAGCAGAGATGAAGAAATCGACACACAGATGTCCAAAAAATTCGACCCAACAACGTCAGCAACTCCAAGCAAACCCCTAGAAGAAGCAACAGAAAAACCAGGGAGTTGGGAAGAAAACAGCCACACAGAGACCCCAAATAATTTATATATACCAAAGGATGAAGAAGAGGAACTGTTCACACAGACGACAGCCGATCCCCCCACAGAAACAAGTCAAAGCGAGTCTGTAGAAGAAGTTCCATCAGAACCTGAGGATTGGTATGAAGAAAGTCCCTCGGAGACAACCGAAAATTACGACCTAATCGTAGAAATAAGTCCAAGCGATCCAGTAACAGATGTGGAGTTGCCTGCTACCATAAATGAGAAAAATGATTCTGATGCCCCCACAGAAGCAAGTCAAAGCGAGTCAATAGAAGAAGTTCAGACAGAACTAGAGGTTTGGGATGAGAAAACTCCCTCAGAGACGACAGAATATAACGATTCAATCACGGAAGCAAGTCCAAACGATCCAGTAACTGATGTAGAGTTGCCTGCTACCATAAATGAGAAAAATTATTCTGATGCCCCCACAGAAGCAAGTCAAAGCGAGTCAATAGAAGAAGTTTCGATAGAACCAGAGGTTTGGGATGAGAAAATTCCCTCGGAGATAACAAAATACTACGACTCAATCACGGAAGTAAGACCGAGCGATCGATCAAGCGAGGTAACAGATGTGGAATTGCCTGCTACCATTAATGAGGAAGATGATTCCGATCCCCCCACAGAAACAAGTCAAAGCGAGTCAACAACAGAAGTTCCAGCAGGACCGGAGATTTGGGATGAGGATAGTTATGACCTAATGACTGAAGCAAGTCCAAGCAAACCAGTTACAGATGTGGAGTTTCCCGCTACCATTAATGATGATAAACAATTGTTAAAGCTCCTGGAACTAGACGATGATGATCAAGAATACGCTTCTAGATCAACTGTAGGCTTCGACGTGAATTATTGGGTTACACAAAAGCCTTTATACAATACAAAGTCAACAGTGAACTTCAATGATTATTACAGGGCAGTAAAAATATGGGATAGAACGACTGATAAAACTATTCTGTACAACTCAAAATCAACAGTACATTTTGATGATTTCTACCGAGCAGCCAAAAATTGGGTTAAATCGACTAAAAAGGCAATCGTGTACAACTCAGAATCAGCAGTGAATTTTGGAAATTATTACAGTGAAGCAAAAATTCAGGGCAAACCGAAAATGCCAAAGAAACTGACGACGACTAAAAAACAGATAAAACTAACCAAAAAGGTAAACTCATCAAAGTCAACCGTTGATTTTGATACGTTTTACAAGGCGTTACTTAGGACCGGATGGTACTCGCGCCAAGAAACCACACATATTTCAATATTAAATCTATATTAATTTGTATTATAATGTGGTTAGTACATTGCACCTACACCGAGGCGAGGTGACCAATTCCCATCGAGAAAGTTATTTGAGGACTGAGGCGAAGCCGATGGCGATGTCCGAAATATACATAATAATGTCTGGAAACTTTAGATTAAAAAAACTTTACTAGATATGTAAATAAAGGGGCTAAAGGTGTACAGATCAATGCAATTCATTTCAATAATGTTATCTTTTTAAGTTTAGTTTCAAATAAGGCCTCTCTAAAGAACTATTTTAATGATAAAAACCATTGAGGCGCATATATCAGGGGGAGTCCTGCGTTCAGTTGTAGACAAGTATAGTTTGTAGGTGAAGATAGTTATGATGAAAGAACGATTAGGTACTGAATTAGAAAGGGGTACCTTCTACCTATAAATTTTAAGGAATTCAGTGTCACTGAATTACCAATAACCCTGTCTGCTTAGTTACTCAAAACTGCTCAAGATAAAAAACAAACAAACTAAACCAGCTTCTGCCCACGGCTCCGCACGCGTTTTAAGGGTTCCCTACCTCAAAAAGAAAAGGAACTCTTAAAGGATAACTTTGCTGTCCGTATATCTGCCTGACTGTCCGCCTGTCAAGCCCATTTTCGCAGGAGAGAATTAATATTAAATACTCAAGTTCGTAACTCTCAGAGCCTCGATATAAATTAAACTTCTATGTCAACGCAATTAAAAGTTAAAGTTGTATATGTTCGTATATTTTGAAATTTCCTACGGAATCACATGCCTTCAAACCTGTAGGGCACTTTTCGTTGACCTAGAGTCACAAAATTTGCAAATAAGGTCTTAAATCGTAAAGTTCAAAAATCGTAAATTTGCAGTAAATTCACAAAATATTTGATTCCAGCCATTGACCAAAACCTACAGGATATCATACTTCTCGTTGGCCTAGAATCATGATATTTGTCAAAAAACAATTTCTTACTCTTCGGCCCACTTGCGTCAGGTTAGGAGAGTGAGAAGTATACTCAAATTATTCAGCATTACTCCTACTATATTTGGCCGGATGTAAAAATAATGAATGAAAATGACACAAACCTCGGGTTGCAATAAAAACTGCTAGTCTGAAATTTACAAAATGAATCCTGAGTTAACGAGGAGAACCTCGTGTTATTTATTTTAATCGAATTCTTGGTACAAGTGGGTCGTAGGGCGCGAGTCAGACTTACACTTGATGGTTATTCCAGATCTAGTACTACATCTATGGCAAATTTTAGTAAGTAATTTTGGCATGAAGAAGTAACATATCAAAACTTATTTTTCTTTTAATACTTAGCAAGGTAGTATAATATTTTATAGACGATTCACTTTCTTTCTTCTTCATTTATTAAAACAAGATAAAATAGTAATTTATTTTTTAAATAAGATGTTTTTATATATTGTTATCGATACTAAAGGTGCGTAGCAAATTTTAGATCAAAGTCTCAACAGGAAGAGGGTCACAATTATTGAATAATTAGATTTGACCCAAAGATTCAATAACAATGGGGGTACTACCCAATAAAATAATTTATCTGCTTAACCGGTAACGTATACGTATAAGGCCTTGTTTACAGAGACGCGGGGCGTGCAGCGGCGCGTCGAGCGGCACGTTGGGGTTTTTGCTCTGTTTACAGAGCAGCGGCACTTGCAACGGCGCAGGTAGCGTACGCATTAACTCAAACATATCGCAATGTACGGTGATGTTTATGGATAGGCGGGGCGTGAAGAGTTGCGGTAGCTGACGCGTGCGACGCCGTATGCGACGCGTAAACACACTCTACCAACGCTTTATGTTAGAATTCAGTGCCGCGCCGCTGATCGTGCCACTTCTCCGTAAACAAGGCCTTAGATTTATCCCTATGTAGGTAGGTTTGTTATAGGTACTAAAATTTGTGATACCTACAAGAACAAAAAATATATATTCTTGTGTGAACAATAAAATGAACTGTAGATAAGAAAACAGTTCAACTCAATTCTAAAACGTGCATAAAATCGTTGGACTTACAATTTAAAATTATCTACGGTGATGTTGTTGGTATGTACACAACAGGTAGGTATATTAATTAAACAGATTACCTGCATGAACAACTTCAGAGTTTTGCGTATATATAAGTGCAAGGGTAGATTTTGTTGGACCTGCAGAGATTCAAAGACCAGTGTACTCGTCTTTCTAGAGTCTAGAAACTGAAAATACTGGACTTATTTCAAAAATTATGTAGATTAATGTGGTTTAATTTTTTTTAAAGCTATGTCTGTAAACTAACTAATTTTATAGCATCTTTGTGAAGTTGTCTAATAAAAAAAATAGTAAATTACCGATGCTGTTATTTATTAAAACTCGCTGATAAAAAAAAACTTCAGTAAATTAAATATTTTTAAAACATGTTGTAACATAATATTGGTAATAATAATGTTGATTATATGGTTATGTTATCTTACTTACAGATTGGAAAACTCCAAGCGTTGTTCATCTTGCTACCAGCCTCCAGAGGACAGTTCTCTGACTATTCCAGCAGCGAAATACTGGATTCCGTTTCCTTATCAAATGAGAAATATCTCAGGGATATATATGCTCGCAGCGCAAAAATTCAAGCTAACATCGGTGAATTGCATTGCACCTGTATATGCAAGAAGTGCAAGCCGAAAAAAAATTCAACTAAGTCAAAAAAATGCTGCAATTGCACTAACTGTGATGATGACAAGATACCACAAGACACATCAAACACGAATGTTAATGTCAATCCGGGAGATAACATGGCGGCTAACCCTGGAGTCATGCAAAATTTACTTATGGTGCCCTATCCCATGCCCTATCCCATTCTGCTAGCACCGATGCCAAATGTACTAGGACCAGGGCCAGGACCAGGACCAGAACCAGTCCCAGGAACAGGAACAGGAACAGGAACAGGAACAGGAACAGGAACAGGAACAGGAACAGGAACAGGAACAGGAACAGGAACAGGAACAGGAACAGGAACAGGAACAGGAACAGGAACAGGATCAGTGCCAGGACCAAGAACAGGACCAGAACCAACCAGGGCCAGGAACAGGAGCTAAGCCTAGCTTTTACGGCTAAACTTTCAAAACTATTCTAGTTATTATATATTATTATATTATATACACTTGAGTAGCAACGGAATATTTACCATGATATGAGTTGTTTATTTGTAAACTACAACACAAGAATTAAATTTTCTGCTGTTTCATGATCGTTATAATAAACCAGAAGTCAGAAGTCAATGTCTTTATTTCTTTAGGCTTACCTAGTACTTGCACTTGGCAAGTCAAATTTTATACTACAAATTATTATCAAATATGACCAAAATTTCCCACCTATTTAGTCTGGTACAAATTTTCAGACTTAGTTGACTTACTTATCGAAGAACAAACCTCGACATAATTTAAGGTTAAATGACTTATTTTATTTTAAATATCTATATTAGTTTTGCTTAAAAACACTTTGAATCAATTGTAGTTTTGGAGTCTATTGACATAAGATTATTTGTTACTAAAATCAACATATTGCCAAATTCAAAACGCGTTTCAAAGAAAAATATTTACAATGGTCGTAAAACTACCTACTAGCTAAAACATAATAATGTTTGTATGGGTACATTTCTTGTTGAACGTGAAAAATATTTTAAAAATGCATTTTTCTACGCGGTCGGTGAAGATCCGCCTTTATTATTTTATTATCAAGGTAATTTTTTTAATGGTGAAATTTGATAATTGAAATAGAGATATTTTAAATCTCAACCGCAAAATTTCTTAACTCAACGTAGGACAAACGCATTAACTGAGTAAAAAGTAAAACGTTCGATTTGTGAATTTTGTACCAGAACTCGCGTGAACAATAAAGTAAACTGTTGATAAGAAAACGGTTCAAGTGAATTATGAAACATGAATAAAGTCGTTTGACATACAATTTAAAATTATCCACGATGTTGTTGTTGGTACGTAGCGTACATTATACATAGCAAAATTTCTACATTACAGAGCCCTAGAAACTAATTACTTTTTTGTTTAAAAACAAGAAATATTTCTAGTTATTTTCTAATCAAAATCATTATCATGACAAAAAACCCATAGGAAATAAGATATTTACAAAAAAAGCGCAAAAACCGACTTTTTGTGACCTTTGACCTTGAAATTTTTTTTGAGACAACTTTTAGGATGTCAATATACAAGTATTTACAGAATTACAGCTGGGTATCTCGAATTTCAAGATTCTTACCTAATTTAAGCTTAAATGACTGGACTAGAATGCTTACTTACGTGTGTCATTAGTCATTACTGATAATAATATTCTCTGGTAACGTTATCTTACAGATTGGAAAACTCCAAGGGCTGTTCATCCTGCTACCTACATGCAAAGGACAGTTCTCTGACTATTCAAGCAGCGAAATACTAGATTCCGTCTCCTTATCAAATGAGAAATATCTCAGAGATATATCTCTGAGATATGCTCGCAGTTCAAAACGTCACATTGTTCAAATGGGCGACTCGAAATGCACCTGTATATGTAAGAAGTGCAAAGTAAAAAATAAGACTCAAAAATGCTGCACGTGCACAAACTGTAACGAAGACAAGATACAACATGACACGAAGATACCATATGATTCTATCACTAATTATAATCTCAATCCGGGCATGGCGGCTGACCTTGCAGAAAGTCAAAGTTTACTTATGGTGCCCTATCCCATGCCCTATCCAGTGCCCATTCTGTTAGCACCAGTGCCAAATGCAACAGGGCTAGAACCAGGAACAGGACCAAACCCAGCGCCAGAATCTGTACCTGAAGCCCCAACGGTTTTGATAACCAATCCACCAGAGCAGCAAAAAATAACAGAAGTGAAAACTACTCCTTCGCCAAAACCGGTAGAAGCGATGCGATCAGAAGATTTAAAGAAAAATTTAGATATATTTTGCAACGAATACGGCAATTGCTTCAAATCTTTTTCAAATCCAAAAAGCACTAAAGGATTATTGGATTTAGAAAGGCGGAAATTGGAAATCTCTAACAATATTAGACCAACGATTAGCGTGAATAACATCAGAGTACCGATGGGCAAGAGGTATGGTTTGATCGAATTGCCAGAAGTAGTCGCTGAAAATCTGAGGCCTACAAAGAGTCAAAAATAATAAATGCTATTAAAAGCTTATTTTGTGTATGTGTATTGGATTAAAATACGAACAGCTAATCGTAGCCCCTTTAAGACTATGTTTGCTAATAATTCCATTTAACCTTATTATTGAGCGACATAATCGCAATGAGATTAAGCTCTTTAAATAAAAATTTAAAAAAAAACTTTATTGTCAAACTATTTCTTTAATTATTTATCTCTATTAAATATACTTTAAGGAAAATTTGTGATTTTGCTTGTCAGTATGTGTTAATTGATCTACGAGTACTACTACGACTACTACACTACTACTACTGTTCTGATTTTGTTGTTTCCCCAAGTTATAGATAACAACTTAGCCAACATATTCACTGAGTGGCAAAGAATTTTTTTGACCCAGCTATGGGTGCGCGAAACCGCGAGCAGGAGTTAATGTTTATGCACAAGCAAAACAGATGAAAATACAGAAACTATCTTTGAGATACTACTTTTCCTTTCCTGATAGCACGTCCACCTTATACATACCTTTCAACGGTAGCGAGCAGTTTTCAGTTGTTCATTAACATTTTCAATCAAAACAACTTCATTTGACACAAATACTAACACTACATATATTCCTTCATAACACGTATTTTCTGACTTTACTCATACTGTAGTAATTCAGACTTTTTGAGTTTTAGCAGTGTCCATGTCAATAATTGATTATGCCATTAAAACACTAACACTTTCCGTGATTGCACGCAAATTCTGGTCCAGATTCCAGCAGTCAAAAAGTATTTAGTCACTGAGATATTTTAGGTGTTATTTAGTTAATTATTTAAACAATAGCACATGTGGATGTGCTATGACCTTTCAGAAGGCGACGAGACTGCGCGCGAGTTGAGCGGGGTCACCATCTGTGTATTTTTAGAGTTGAAAGTTCAAAATACGACAGCGGTTAGACGGGAGCGGACTGGGAACGCTTACCCTTCCTCGTTACAAGTGGTATTTATATTCAAAGGTCTACTACGTTTGAATACACCTACCTACTTATTTCCACGCAATTATTTTCTATAAATTATTAAATATTATATAAATGAAGACTGCGTGGAAGATCCAGGCGGGGAGGTGGAAAGATGAACCGGATGCAGGTAAGCGTTCAATAGAGAAATGACAGGTGGAAAAAGAGGCCTTAGCTCTGCAATGGAATCATGCAGGTGACAAATTTCAATAATTAAATCGAATATTCAATTAAATCATAATAATTAAGTTAACTGGTATCACCCCACTATAGCGTATAAGGGTAAAAGATTACAAATAGAGAACAGCTTTGCAAGCAGAGTTCACAATTTAATATTCGAAAAGTGTGACAGATGGCGCTTTTTTAACAACAAAACACTGACTGGTTTCACTATGTTTAGCAACTAAATAAATTAATATGTAACAATTAATGAAGCAAATTATATTGATATCTCGTTAATATAATTATGGTTTACTATTGTTAAATTAGAATCTATTTAAATATAGGTTTGTAATTAATGCTTCATCAGCTTTTTCCTTGATAGGCAGATAATACCTTAGGAGAGATTGTACTTATTTTTTGGGATGGCAAGAGTCTTAGAATAAGTTTCAACATATGTTTACCATGTTATCTGTTATGAAAATAGTATAATTATATAGATAAGAAAAATTTAATTCGGATTGGCGCTGGTGATTTTAAAGTATAAAAGCATTTTAATAAGCAGTTTGTGTGTGCAGCTTCAGAAACCAAATTAAGTAAACCATTGTAATAATAATCCTTGCTTTGTGTCTTTCCATATTATAGTATATGTAATGTACACCTACAAGTACGTAGGTTATTTGGTTTTTTGTTTAGCTACCGAGTGGAAACTAAATAATATGTGTATATTTTATGTGATTATTGTTAAACTGAGGTAGGTATGTAATTTGGTATTACCTTTATTATTGTCTTGATTATTTTATTGTGTGTTGATTTGGGATTTGGGTTTATATTTTATTTATCTATCCTTATTCGTCTGTCATTATCCTTTTCTCATAAACGCGTGAAGGATCGAGTTGAAATGAACATCAAATACTCAACTCCGTAACTTCTATTTGTCTAAGTGCTTATTTTGTAAGTCTAAAGAAATAAACGATTTGACTCTGACGCTTCAAATTCATTTATTCATTTGTGATACGCAAGTAAAACACGGATGTTCAGCTACGAAGCCGTCTTTTCAATTATCGAAAATATGAATTATGTATAATAACGTCAGATAATAGTATCGAAGAAGTTGTCAATTTTTTGATAAAAGCTGTGTTATTGAAGTACCTACTTAGATATAATATTGTAATTGATTTTACTATATAAATTATAGGCAGGTAGTATTTAATTAAAATTTATATGACATTTATTTTCTTTTGCTGTTACTGAATACCTACTAAGCAGCACCTTGCGGTCTCACCCGCGTAGTTCCCGTTCCCGTGAGAATTCCAGAAAAAAATATAGCCTATCTCACTCCCTGAAAAGTAAGCTTTTTAGTATGTTTTTTTTTTATCGGTCCAGTAGTTTCGGAGCCTATTCAATACAAACAAGCAAATCTTTCCTCTTATTAATATTAAGATGACCTCTTTATTGTATTTATTGTATGACCTCATGGAGGAATAGAGGACAGCTTCGTATAGGTACATATAATCGTAAGCATCGTACACAATTTAGTATTTGTGTTCGATACGTACTTATAAAGTAATAGAACATACGTTTAATATTGTTTATTTTCTCATAAAATGTGAATTGTGAACTACCAACTAGGTACCTCAGCCCTGTGCTGGCTGGTGCCTAATGATGACATAACTGCAATCGTAAGACTATTCAATAATGTAAAGGCAACAGCGTGAACAAAGATGAATCATCATCAATCGGTTACTAATCATAGGATACATTATTTCGCCGATGACGTAAGCATCCATTTGGCTCGGCGATGAAAGGGGGCGAAGCAAACGCAAGCAGCAAGCAGGCACCGAGTTCAAATCTTGAAATTGTGTGTTCGGGAAATTAATATTTGAAATTCTATGGTAAGAATGTCTCCACAATACGGAACACAAATAATGTAAAGCGAGCCGAGAAATAACAATTGGTGGTCATCGACACTTAAATAGATGGTATGGTAGTGGTACGCTTTTCATTTCGAAATGAGTACCCACTCACCGATAATTTTCAAATGTTGAACTTTAATTTCACATACAAGATGCACCTTTCAATAGGTATGGATAAAGGAAATTTTCTCCAGCCCGTGGCTTCGGTCATGATATAGCAACGTTAGATCCAGCATACGTAAAAAACTCGACAATTTTCAGAACATATACCCACATATCAAGCCCAATCGCTTCATTATTTCGTGTTGAAGTAACCTTAATTAAAATCCAAATCATTAAACGCTTCTAATATAAGAAGAAATAAAATAATTGAACAAGTTTCCCACATGAAACCACAACCTAATAAAAGTAAGACAATCTAAGTGAAATAAAAATGAACCTATATAACATTCATGAAGAACGCTTCACTGTTGTATCCATCAACATTGAAGGATTTTCGCAAGCTAAAGCATTCATACTCTCCCAGTTAGAAAGCGATGTGCTCTGCGTCCAAGAGACGCATCGTAGCTGTTATCAATCGAGACCAGAAATACCAGGGTTCGTCCTAGTACTAGAAAGCCCACATGCAAAGTACGGCAGTGCTATATTCACTAAGCCAGGCCTCAGGGTCGACTCGACAGACAGCGTCGTGCACAACTCTACTGAAGTTCTCACCATCGTCGTATCTGGGATTTCAATAACCTCCGTCTACAAACCTCCTAGACAACTCTTCGACTTACCTCTACCAAAAAACTTCTTTGATACCAACTACAGAATTGTGGTCGGTGACTTCAATAGCCACAGTACTATATGGGGCTATAGGAAGACCGATAGGAACGGTAAAGCGGTTGGATACTGGGCTGAGGAGATGAATTTATCGTTGTTGCATAGCGACGAACTCCCACGGTCGTTCTTCAGCTGCCGATGGCAACGTGGCTACAATCCCGACCTTATCTTTGTTAGCAGTAACATGAAAATCGCTTGCAGTAAGGATGTTGGTTTGACAATTCCTAAAACACAACATCGACCAATAATGTGCCAATTTACGTATTGCTGTGACGATGATTGTATAGATACGGGTATCCCCCGTTAATGTAATCTCAGTCCCCAAATTGTGCATCCGCTCACGCGGATGCAACAAAAAAAACCAATGCGTTGTAACGCATTGGTTTTTTTTTGTTAAACTGTAATGTTACATTATGATGATAAATAAATAAACTATTCGATTAAATAGTTCGCCTAGTACTATCGTCAAATTATGTGCTCTTTTCATGAAAAAAATCTATAATCCGTAAAGTTGTTGACTATAATATATCACTTAATTATATACTATCACGGGTATGCGCCTAACTTAATTTCTTATTTTATTTTTGTTTTTGTTTTATTTGGGAAATATACAGTTCATAATACTTAAAATTAAAAACTTAAGATAAACATAAACCAAAGGAATTTCCGCCATTACATCACACAATTACAGCGAAATGAACAGAAAATGAAAAATATAATACAATACAATATGAGAAAAAAAAACTATAAGACTAACATCGTAATTATGAGGTTTGGGCAACGCTTAACATAACTTCCCTACGGTAGTTCGATAGTGACATATTAAATATATCGATGTATGTCAATTTTATATTGTAAAATTCATAAACTTGACCAAGAAACATATTCTTTCTGTAATTTGTGTTCACATTCCCCTCTACAGAGCAAGTTGCGTTTCCCGTTTGCTCTGTGTTTTTTGAAAGGCGCTCTAGTTTACGTTTATGGGTATTTTCGGTTTTATTTAATATGCATTGAGCCCTTTACGGGAAGGTATGGCTCAACAGTGTAAAACATTGCTCAATCCTTTAAAATTCCATGCATCACCTATCCCATTATTATATTAGATAATAAAAATCTTCGATCGAATATACCATGAAAATGTATACTCACGGATTAGGTTCGAACTAGCGACCTGTCGCTTCTAAGGCAAACACAGTAACACCTAAGCTACGAAGCCGTCTTTTCAATTATCGAAAATATGAATTATGTATTAACGTCAGATAATAGTATGGAAGAAGTTGACAATTATTTAATAAAAGCTGTGTTATTGAAGTACCTACCTAGATATAATATTGTAATTGATTTTACTATATAAATTATAGGCAGGTAGTATTTAATTAAAATTAATATGACATTTATTTTTTTTTGCTGTTACTGAATACCTACTAAGCAGCACCTCGCGGTCTCACCCGCGTAGTTCCCGTTCCCGTGAGAATTCCAGAAAAAAATATAGCCTATGTCACTCCCTGAAAAGTAAGCTTTTTAATTATGAAAAATTTGTTTTATCGGTCCAGTGGTTTCGGAGCCTATTCAATACAAACAAACAAATAATCAATCAAATCTTTCCTCTTAAAAATATTAAGATGACCTCTATATTGTATTTATTGTATGACCTCTTTATGATATAAGTATAGATGACATGAAATCAACTGCCATAGTGATAATGGGTCGAACATTAACGAATAGAGGACAGCTTCGTATAATTACGTATAATCGTAAGCACACAATTCAGTATTTGTGTTCGATACGTACTTATAAAGTAATAGAACATACGTTTAATATTATTTATTTTCTCATAAAATGTGTACTACCAACTACCTCAGCTCTGTGCTGGCTGGTGCCTGATGATGACATAACCGCAATCGTAAGACTTTATTGCACTAATGTAAAGGCAGCAGCGTGAACAAAGATGAATCATCATCAATCGGTTACTAATCATAGGATACATTATTTCGCCGATGACGTAAGCATCCATTTGGCTCGGCGATGAAAGGGGGCGAAGCAAACGCAATCAGCAAGCAGGCACCGAGTTCAAATCTTGAAATTGTGTGTTCGGGAAATTAATATTTGAAATTCTATGGTAAGAATGTCTCCACAATACGGAACACAAATAATGTAAAGCAAGCCGAGAAATAACAATTGGTGGTCATCGACACCTAAATAGATGGTATGGTAGTGGTACGCTTTTCATTTCGAAATGAGTACCCACTCACCGATAATTTTCAAATGTTGAACTTTAATTTCACATACAAGATGCACCTTTCAATAGGTATGGATAAAGGAAATTTTCTCCAGCCCGTGGCTTCGGTCATGATATAGCAACGTTAGATCCAGCATACGTAAAAAACTCGACAATTTTCAGAACATATACCCACATATCAAGCCCAATCGCTTCATTATTTCGTGTTGAAGTAACCTTAATTAAAATCCAAATCATTAAACGCTTCTAATATAAGAAGAAATAAAATAATTGAACAAGTTTCCCACATAAAACCACAACCTAATAAAAGTAAGA
The DNA here is from genome assembly GCA_955876795.1 of Eupithecia tripunctaria. Lineage (NCBI taxonomy): Eukaryota > Metazoa > Arthropoda > Insecta > Lepidoptera > Geometridae > Eupithecia > Eupithecia tripunctaria. The sequence goes on along the minus strand of OY041613.1, from coordinate 4,052,795 downwards.
CAATCTAAGTGAAATAAAAATGAACCTATATAACATTCATGAAGAACGCTTCACTGTTGTATCCATCAACATTGAAGGATTTTCGCAAGCTAAAGCATTCATACTCTCCCAGTTAGAATGCGATGTGCTCTGCGTCCAAGAGACGCATCGTAGCTGTTATCAATCGAGACCAGAAATACCAGGGTTCGTCCTAGTACTAGAAAGCCCACATGCAAAGTAAGGCAGTGCTATATTCACTAAGCCAGGCCTCAGGGTCGACTCGACAGACAGCGTCGTGCACAACTCTACTGAAGTTCTCACCATCGTCGTATCTGGGATTTCAATAACCTCCGTCTACAAACCTCCTAGACAACTCTTCGACTTACCTCTACCAAAAAACTTCTTTGATACCAACTACAGAATTGTGGTCGGTGACTTCAATAGCCACAGTACTATATGGGGCTATAGGAAGACCGATAGGAACGGTAAAGCGGTTGGATACTGGGCTGAGGAGATGAATTTATCGTTGTTGCATAGCGACGAACTCCCACGGTCGTTCTTCAGCTGCCGATGGCAACGTGGCTACAATCCCGACCTTATCTTTGTTAGCAGTAACATGAAAATCGCTTGCAGTAAGGATGTTGGTTTGACAATTCCTAAAACACAACATCGACCAATAATGTGCCAATTTACGTATTGCTGTGACGATGATTGTATAGATACGGGTATCCCCCGTTAATGTAATCTCAGTCCCCAAATTGTGCATCCGCTCACGCGGATGCAACAAAAAAAACCAATGCGTTGTAACGCATTGGTTTTTTTTTGTTAAACTGTAATGTTACATTATGATGATAAATAAATAAACTATTCGATTAAATAGTTCGCCTAGTACTATCGTCAAATTATGTGCTCTTTTCATGAAAAAAATCTATAATCCGTAAAGTTGTTGACTATAATATATCACTTAATTATATACTATCACGGGTATGCGCCTAACTTAATTTCTTATTTTATTTTTGTTTTTGTTTTATTTGGGAAATATACAGTTCATAATACTTAAAATTAAAAACTTAAGATAAACATAAACCAGAGGAATTTCCGCCATTACATCACACAATTACAGCGAAATGAACAGAAAATGAAAAATATAATACAATACAATATGAGAAAAAAAAACTATAAGACTAACATCGTAATTATGAGGTTTGGGCAACGCTTAACATAACTTCCCTACGGTAGTTCGATAGTGACATATTAAATATATCGATGTATGTCAATTTTATATTGTAAAATTCATAAACTTGACCAAGAAACATATTCTTTCTGTAATTTGTGTTCACATTCCCCTCTACAGAGCAAGTTGCGTTTCCCGTTTGCTCTGTGTTTTTTGAAAGGCGCTCTAGTTTACGTTTATGGGTATTTTCGGTTTTATTTAATATGCATTGAGCCCTTTACGGGAAGGTATGGCTCAACAGTGTAAAACATTGCTCAATCCTTTAAAATTCCATGCATCACCTATCCCATTATTAAATTAGATAATAAAAATCTTCGATCGAATATACCATGAAAATGTATACTCACGGATTAGGTTCGAACTAGCGACCTGTCGCTTCTAAGGCAAACACAGTAACACCTAAGCTACGAAGCCGTCTTTTCAATTATCGAAAATATGAATTATGTATTAACGTCAGATAATAGTATGGAAGAAGTTGACAATTATTTAATAAAAGCTGTGTTATTGAAGTACCTACCTAGATATAATATTGTAATTGATTTTACTATATAAATTATAGGCAGGTAGTATTTAATTAAAATTTATATGACATTTATTTTCTTTTGCTGTTACTGAATACCTACTAAGCAGCACCTCGCGGTCTCACCCGCGTAGTTCCCGTTCCCGTAAGAATTCCAGAAAAAAATATAGCCTATGTCACTCCCTGAAAAGTAAGCTTTTTAATTATGAAAAATTTGTTTTATCGGTCCAGTGGTTTCGGAGCCTATTCAATACAAACAAACAAATAATCAATCAAATCTTTCCTCTTAAAAATATTAAGATGACCTCTATATTGTATTTATTGTATGACCTCTTTATGATATAAGTATAGATGACATGAAATCAACTGCCATAGTGATAATGGGTCGAACATTAACGAATAGAGGACAGCTTCGTATAATTACATATAATCGTAAGCACACAATTCAGTATTTGTGTTCGATACGTACTTATAAAGTAATAGAACATACGTTTAATATTATTTATTTTCTCATAAAATGTGTACTACCAACTACCTCAGCTCTGTGCTGGCTGGTGCCTGATGATGACATAACCGCAATCGTAAGACTTTATTGCACTAATGTAAAGGCAGCAGCGTGAACAAAGATGAATCATCATCAATCGGTTACTAATCATAGGATACATTATTTCGCCGATGACGTAAGCATCCATTTGGCTCGGCGATGAAAGGGGGCGAAGCAAACGCAAGCAGCAAGCAGGCACCGAGTTCAAATCTTGAAATTGTGTGTTCGGGAAATTAATATTTGAAATTCTATGGTAAGAATGTCTCCACAATACGGAACACAAATAATGTAAAGCGAGCCGAGAAATAACAATTGGTGGTCATCGACACCTAAATAGATGGTATGGTAGTGGTACGCTTTTCATTTCGAAATGAGTACCCACTCACCGATAATTTTCAAATGTTGAACTTTAATTTCACATACAAGATGCACCTTTCAATAGGTATGGATAAAGGAAATTTTCTCCAGCCCGTGGCTTCGGTCATGATATAGCAACGTTAGATCCAGCATACGTAAAAAACTCGACAATTTTCAGAACATATACCCACATATCAAGCCCAATCGCTTCATTATTTCGTGTTGAAGTAACCTTAATTAAAATCCAAATCATTAAACGCTTCTAATATAAGAAGAAATAAAATAATTGAACAAGTTTCCCACATAAAACCACAACCTAATAAAAGTAAGACAATCTAAGTGAAATAAAAATGAACCTATATAAAATTCATGAAGAACGCTTCACTGTTGTATCCATCAACATTGAAGGATTTTCGCAAGCTAAAGCATTCATACTCTCCCAGTTAGAATGCGATGTGCTCTGCGTCCAAGAGACGCATCGTAGCTGTTATCAATCGAGACCAGAAATACCAGGGTTCGTCCTAGTACTAGAAAGCCCACATGCAAAGTACGGCAGTGCTATATTCACTAAGCCAGGCCTCAGGGTCGACTCGACAGACAGCGTCGTGCACAACTCTACTGAAGTTCTCACCATCGTCGTATCTGGGATTTCAATAACCTCCGTCTACAAACCTCCTAGACAACTCTTCGACTTACCTCTACCAAAAAACTTCTTTGATACCAACTACAGAATTGTGGTCGGTGACTTCAATAGCCACAGTACTATATGGGGCTATAGGAAGACCGATAGGAACGGTAAAGCGGTTGGATACTGGGCTGAGGAGATGAATTTATCGTTGTTGCATAGCGACGAACTCCCACGGTCGTTCTTCAGCTGCCGATGGCAACGTGGCTACAATCCCGACCTTATCTTTGTTAGCAGTAACATGAAAATCGCTTGCAGTAAGGATGTTGGTTTGACAATTCCTAAAACACAACATCGACCAATAATGTGCCAATTTACGTATTGCTGTGACGATGATTGTATAGATACGGGTATCCCCCGTTAATGTAATCTCAGTCCCCAAATTGTGCATCCGCTCACGCGGATGCAACAAAAAAAACCAATGCGTTGTAACGCATTGGTTTTTTTTGTTAAACTGTAATGTTACATTATGATGATAAATAAATAAACTATTCGATTAAATAGTTCGCCTAGTACTATCGTCAAATTATGTGCTCTTTTCATGAAAAAAATCTATAATCCGTAAAGTTGTTGACTATAATATATCACTTAATTATATACTATCACGGGTATGCGCCTAACTTAATTTCTTATTTTATTTTTGTTTTTGTTTTATTTGGGAAATATACAGTTCATAATACTTAAAATTAAAAACTTAAGATAAACATAAACCAAAGGAATTTCCGCCATTACATCACACAATTACAGCGAAATGAACAGAAAATGAAAAATATAATACAATACAATATGAGAAAAAAAAACTATAAGACTAACATCGTAATTATCAGGTTTGGGCAACGCTTAACATAACTTCCCTACGGTAGTTCGATAGTGACATATTAAATATATCGATGTATGTCAATTTTATATTGTAAAATTCATAAACTTGACCAAGAAACATATTCTTTCTGTAATTTGTGTTCACATTCCCCTCTACAGAGCAAGTTGCGTTTTCCGTTTGCTCTGTGTTTTTTGAAAGGCGCTCTAGTTTACGTTTATGGGTATTTTCGGTTTTATTTAATATGCATTGAGCCCTTTACGGGAAGGTATGGCTCAACAGTGTAAAACATTGCTCAATCCTTTAAAATTCCATGCATCACCTATCCCATTATTATATTAGATAATAAAAATCTTCGATCGAATATACCATGAAAATGTATACTCACGGATTAGGTTCGAACTAGCGACCTGTCGCTTCTAAGGCAAACACAGTAACACCTAAGCTACGAAGCCGTCTTTTCAATTATCGAAAATATGAATTATGTATTAACGTCAGATAATAGTATGGAAGAAGTTGACAATTATTTAATAAAAGCTGTGTTATTGAAGTACCTACCTAGATATAATATTGTAATTGATTTTACTATATAAATTATAGGCAGGTAGTATTTAATTAAAATTTATATGACATTTATTTTCTTTTGCTGTTACTGAATACCTACTAAGCAGCACCTCGCGGTCTCACCCGCGTAGTTCCCGTTCCCGTGAGAATTCCAGAAAAAAATATAGCCTATGTCACTCCCTGAAAAGTAAGCTTTTTAATTATGAAAAATTTGTTTTATCGGTCCAGTGGTTTCGGAGCCTATTCAATACAAACAAACAAATAATCAATCAAATCTTTCCTCTTAAAAATATTAAGATGACCTCTATATTGTATTTATTGTATGACCTCTTTATGATATAAGTATAGATGACATGAAATCAACTGCCATAGTGATAATGGGTCGAACATTAACGAATAGAGGACAGCTTCGTATAATTACATATAATCGTAAGCACACAATTCAGTATTTGTGTTCGATACGTACTTATAAAGTAATAGAACATACGTTTAATATTATTTATTTTCTCATAAAATGTGTACTACCAACTACCTCAGCTCTGTGCTGGCTGGTGCCTGATGATGACATAACCGCAATCGTAAGACTTTATTGCACTAATGTAAAGGCAGCAGCGTGAACAAAGATGAATCATCATCAATCGGTTACTAATCATAGGATACATTATTTCGCCAATGACGTAAGCATCCATTTGGCTCGGCGATGAAAGGGGGCGAAGCAAACGCAAGCAGCAAGCAGGCACCGAGTTCAAATCTTGAAATTGTGTGTTCGGGAAATTAATATTTGAAATTCTATGGTAAGAATGTCTCCACAATACGGAACACAAATAATGTAAAGCGAGCCGAGAAATAACAATTGGTGGTCATCGACACCTAAATAGATGGTATGGTAGTGGTACGCTTTTCATTTCGAAATGAGTACCCACTCACCGATAATTTTCAAATGTTGAACTTTAATTTCACATACAAGATGCACCTTTCAATAGGTATGGATAAAGGAAATTTTCTCCAGCCCGTGGCTTCGGTCATGATATAGCAACGTTAGATCCAGCATACGTAAAAAACTCGACAATTTTCAGAACATATACCCACATATCAAGCCCAATCGCTTCATTATTTCGTGTTGAAGTAACCTTAATTAAAATCCAAATCATTAAACGCTTCTAATATAAGAAGAAATAAAATAATTGAACAAGTTTCCCACATAAAACCACAACCTAATAAAAGTAAGACAATCTAAGTGAAATAAAAATGAACCTATATAACATTCATGAAGAACGCTTCACTGTTGTTTCCATCAACATTGAAGGATTTTCGCAAGCTAAAGCATTCATACTCTCCCAGTTAGAATGCGATGTGCTCTGCGTCCAAGAGACGCATCGTAGCTGTTATCAATCGAGACCAGAAATACCAGGGTTCGTCCTAGTACTAGAAAGCCCACATGCAAAGTACGGCAGTGCTATATTCACTAAGCCAGGCCTCAGGGTCGACTCGACAGACAGCGTCGTGCACAACTCTACTGAAGTTCTCACCATCGTCGTATCTGGGATTTCAATAACCTCCGTCTACAAACCTCCTAGACAACTCTTCGACTTACCTCTACCAAAAAACTTCTTTGATACCAACTACAGAATTGTGGTCGGTGACTTCAATAGCCACAGTACTATATGGGGCTATAGGAAGACCGATAGGAACGGTAAAGCGGTTGGATACTGGGCTGAGGAGATGAATTTATCGTTGTTGCATAGCGACGAACTCCCACGGTCGTTCTTCAGCTGCCGATGGCAACGTGGCTACAATCCCGACCTTATCTTTGTTAGCAGTAACATGAAAATCGCTTGCAGTAAGGATGTTGGTTTGACAATTCCTAAAACACAACATCGACCAATAATGTGCCAATTTACGTATTGCTGTGACGATGATTGTATAGATACGGGTATCCCCCGTTAATGTAATCTCAGTCCCCAAATTGTGCATCCGCTCACGCGGATGCAACAAAAAAAACCAATGCGTTGTAACGCATTGGTTTTTTTTTGTTAAACTGTAATGTTACATTATGATGATAAATAAATAAACTATTCGATTAAATAGTTCGCCTAGTACTATCGTCAAATTATGTGCTCTTTTCATGAAAAAAATCTATAATCCGTAAAGTTGTTGACTATAATATATCACTTAATTATATACTATCACGGGTATGCGCCTAACTTAATTTCTTATTTTATTTTTGTTTTTGTTTTATTTGGGAAATATACAGTTCATAATACTTAAAATTAAAAACTTAAGATAAACATAAACCAAAGGAATTTCCGCCATTACATCACACAATTACAGCGAAATGAACAGAAAATGAAAAATATAATACAATACAATATGAGAAAAAAAAACTATAAGACTAACATCGTAATTATGAGGTTTGGGCAACGCTTAACATAACTTCCCTACGGTAGTTCGATAGTGACATATTAAATATATCGATGTATGTCAATTTTATATTGTAAAATTCATAAACTTGACCAAGAAACATATTCTTTCTGTAATTTGTGTTCACATTCCCCTCTACAGAGCAAGTTGCGTTTCCCGTTTGCTCTGTGTTTTTTGAAAGGCGCTCTAGTTTACGTTTATGGGTATTTTCGGTTTTATTTAATATGCATTGAGCCCTTTACGGGAAGGTATGGCTCAACAGTGTAAAACATTGCTCAATCCTTTAAAATTCCATGCATCACCTATCCCATTATTAAATTAGATAATAAAAATCTTCGATCGAATATACCATGAAAATGTATACTCACGGATTAGGTTCGAACTAGCGACCTGTCGCTTCTAAGGAAAACACAGTAACACCTAAGCTACGAAGCCGTCTTTTCAATTATCGAAAATATGAATTATGTATTAACGTCAGATAATAGTATGGAAGAAGTTGACAATTATTTAATAAAAGCTGTGTTATTGAAGTACCTACCTAGATATAATATTGTAATTGATTTTACTATATAAATTATAGGCAGGTAGTATTTAATTAAAATTTATATGACATTTATTTTCTTTTGCTGTTACTGAATACCTACTAAGCAGCACCTCGCGGTCTCACCCGCGTAGTTCCCGTTCCCGTGAGAATTCCAGAAAAAAATATAGCCTATGTCACTCCCTGAAAAGTAAGCTTTTTAATTATGAAAAATTTGTTTTATCGGTCCAGTGGTTTCGGAGCCTATTCAATACAAACAAACAAATAATCAATCAAATCTTTCCTCTTAAAAATATTAAGATGACCTCTATATTGTATTTATTGTATGACCTCTTTATGATATAAGTATAGATGACATGAAATCAACTGCCATAGTGATAATGGGTCGAACATTAACGAATAGAGGACAGCTTCGTATAATTACATATAATCGTAAGCACACAATTCAGTATTTGTGTTCGATACGTACTTATAAAGTAATAGAACATACGTTTAATATTATTTATTTTCTCATAAAATGTGTACTACCAACTACCTCAGCTCTGTGCTGGCTGGTGCCTGATGATGACATAACCGCAATCGTAAGACTTTATTGCACTAATGTAAAGGCAGCAGCGTGAACAAAGATGAATCATCATCAATCGGTTACTAATCATAGGATACATTATTTCGCCAATGACGTAAGCATCCATTTGGCTCGGCGATGAAAGGGGGCGAAGCAAACGCAAGCAGCAAGCAGGCACCGAGTTCAAATCTTGAAATTGTGTGTTCGGGAAATTAATATTTGAAATTCTATGGTAAGAATGTCTCCACAATACGGAACACAAATAATGTAAAGCGAGCCGAGAAATAACAATTGGTGGTCATCGACACCTAAATAGATGGTATGGTAGTGGTACGCTTTTCATTTCGAAATGAGTACCCACTCACCGATAATTTTCAAATGTTGAACTTTAATTTCACATACAAGATGCACCTTTCAATAGGTATGGATAAAGGAAATTTTCTCCAGCCCGTGGCTTCGGTCATGATATAGCAACGTTAGATCCAGCATACGTAAAAAACTCGACAATTTTCAGAACATATACCCACATATCAAGCCCAATCGCTTCATTATTTCGTGTTGAAGTAACCTTAATTAAAATCCAAATCATTAAACGCTTCTAATATAAGAAGAAATAAAATAATTGAACAAGTTTCCCACATAAAACCACAACCTAATAAAAGTAAGACAATCTAAGTGAAATAAAAATGAACCTATATAACATTCATGAAGAACGCTTCACTGTTGTTTCCATCAACATTGAAGGATTTTCGCAAGCTAAAGCATTCATACTCTCCCAGTTAGAATGCGATGTGCTCTGCGTCCAAGAGACGCATCGTAGCTGTTATCAATCGAGACCAGAAATACCAGGGTTCGTCCTAGTACTAGAAAGCCCACATGCAAAGTACGGCAGTGCTATATTCACTAAGCCAGGCCTCAGGGTCGACTCGACAGACAGCGTCGTGCACAACTCTACTGAAGTTCTCACCATCGTCGTATCTGGGATTTCAATAACCTCCGTCTACAAACCTCCTAGACAACTCTTCGACTTACCTCTACCAAAAAACTTCTTTGATACCAACTACAGAATTGTGGTCGGTGACTTCAATAGCCACAGTACTATATGGGGCTATAGGAAGACCGATAGGAACGGTAAAGCGGTTGGATACTGGGCTGAGGAGATGAATTTATCGTTGTTGCATAGCGACGAACTCCCACGGTCGTTCTTCAGCTGCCGATGGCAACGTGGCTACAATCCCGACCTTATCTTTGTTAGCAGTAACATGAAAATCGCTTGCAGTAAGGATGTTGGTTTGACAATTCCTAAAACACAACATCGACCAATAATGTGCCAATTTACGTATTGCTGTGACGATGATTGTATAGATACGGGTATCCCCCGTTAATGTAATCTCAGTCCCCAAATTGTGCATCCGCTCACGCGGATGCAACAAAAAAAACCAATGCGTTGTAACGCATTGGTTTTTTTTGTTAAACTGTAATGTTACATTATGATGATAAATAAATAAACTATTCGATTAAATAGTTCGCCTAGTACTATCGTCAAATTATGTGCTCTTTTCATGAAAAAAATCTATAATCCGTAAAGTTGTTGACTATAATATATCACTTAATTATATACTGTCACGGGTATGCGCCTAACTTAATTTCTTATTTTATTTTTGTTTTTGTTTTATTTGGGAAATATACAGTTCATAATACTTAAAATTAAAAACTTAAGATAAACATAAACCAAAGGAATTTCCGCCATTACATCACACAATTACAGCGAAATGAACAGAAAATGAAAAATATAATACAATACAATATGAGAAAAAAAAACTATAAGACTAACATCGTAATTATGAGGTTTGGGCAACGCTTAACATAACTTCCCTACGGTAGTTCGATAGTGACATATTAAATATATCGATGTATGTCAATTTTATATTGTAAAATTCATAAACTTGACCAAGAAACATATTCTTTCTGTAATTTGTGTTCACATTCCCCTCTACAGAGCAAGTTGCGTTTCCCGTTTGCTCTGTGTTTTTTGAAAGGCGCTCTAGTTTACGTTTATGGGTATTTTCGGTTTTATTTAATATGCATTGAGCCCTTTACGGGAAGGTATGGCTCAACAGTGTAAAACATTGCTCAATCCTTTAAAATTCCATGCATCACCTATCCCATTATTAAATTAGATAATAAAAATCTTCGATCGAATATACCATGAAAATGTATACTCACGGATTAGGTTCGAACTAGCGACCTGTCGCTTCTAAGGAAAACACAGTAACACCTAAGCTACGAAGCCGTCTTTTCAATTATCGAAAATATGAATTATGTATTAACGTCAGATAATAGTATGGAAGAAGTTGACAATTATTTAATAAAAGCTGTGTTATTGAAGTACCTACCTAGATATAATATTGTAATTGATTTTACTATATAAATTATAGGCAGGTAGTATTTAATTAAAATTTATATGACATTTATTTTCTTTTGCTGTTACTGAATACCTACTAAGCAGCACCTCGCGGTCTCACCCGCGTAGTTCCCGTTCCCGTGAGAATTCCAGAAAAAAATATAGCCTATGTCACTCCCTGAAAAGTAAGCTTTTTAATTATGAAAAATTTGTTTTATCGGTCCAGTGGTTTCGGAGCCTATTCAATACAAACAAACAAATAATCAATCAAATCTTTCCTCTTAAAAATATTAAGATGACCTCTATATTGTATTTATTGTATGACCTCTTTATGATATAAGTATAGATGACATGAAATCAACTGCCATAGTGATAATGGGTCGAACATTAACGAATAGAGGACAGCTTCGTATAATTACATATAATCGTAAGCACACAATTCAGTATTTGTGTTCGATACGTACTTATAAAGTAATAGAACATACGTTTAATATTATTTATTTTCTCATAAAATGTGTACTACCAACTACCTCAGCTCTGTGCTGGCTGGTGCCTGATGATGACATAACCGCAATCGTAAGACTTTATTGCACTAATGTAAAGGCAGCAGCGTGAACAAAGATGAATCATCATCAATCGGTTACTAATCATAGGATACATTATTTCGCCGATGACGTAAGCATCCATTTGGCTCGGCGATGAAAGGGGGCGAAGCAAACGCAAGCAGCAAGCAGGCACCGAGTTCAAATCTTGAAATTGTGTGTTCGGGAAATTAATATTTGAAATTCTATGGTAAGAATGTCTCCACAATACGGAACACAAATAATGTAAAGCGAGCCGAGAAATAACAATTGGTGGTCATCGACACCTAAATAGATGGTATGGTAGTGGTACGCTTTTCATTTCGAAATGAGTACCCACTCACCGATAATTTTCAAATGTTGAACTTTAATTTCACATACAAGATGCACCTTTCAATAGGTATGGATAAAGGAAATTTTCTCCAGCCCGTGGCTTCGGTCATGATATAGCAACGTTAGATCCAGCATACGTAAAAAACTCGACAATTTTCGGAACATATACCCACATATCAAGCCCAATCGCTTCATTATTTCGTGTTGAAGTAACCTTAATTAAAATCCAAATCATTAAACGCTTCTAATATAAGAAGAAATAAAATAATTGAACAAGTTTCCCACATGAAACCACAACCTAATAAAAGTAAGACAATCTAAGTGAAATAAAAATGAACCTATATAACATTCATGAAGAACGCTTCACTGTTGTATCCATCAACATTGAAGGATTTTCGCAAGCTAAAGCATTCATACTCTCCCAGTTAGAATGCGATGTGCTCTGCGTCCAAGAGACGCATCGTAGCTGTTATCAATCGAGACCAGAAATACCAGGGTTCGTCCTAGTACTAGAAAGTCCACATGCAAAGTACGGCAGTGCTATATTCACTAAGCCAGGCCTCAGGGTCGACTCGACAGACAGCGTCGTGCACAACTCTACTGAAGTTCTCACCATCGTCGTATCTGGGATTTCAATAACCTCCGTCTACAAACCTCCTAGACAACTCTTCGACTTACCTCTACCAAAAAACTTCTTTGATACCAACTACAGAATTGTGGTCGGTGACTTCAATAGCCACAGTACTATATGGGGCTATAGGAAGACCGATAGGAACGGTAAAGCGGTTGGATACTGGGCTGAGGAGATGAATTTATCGTTGTTGAATAGCGACGAACTCCCACGGTCGTTCTTCAGCTGCCGATGGCAACGTGGCTACAATCCCGACCTTATCTTTGTTAGCAGTAACATGAAAATCGCTTGCAGTAAGGATGTTGGTTTGACAATTCCTAAAACACAACATCGACCAATAATGTGCCAATTTACGTATTGCTGTGACGATGATTGTATAGATACGGGTATCCCCCGTTAATGTAATCTCAGTCCCCAAATTGTGCATCCGCTCACGCGGATGCAACAAAAAAAACCAATGCGTTGTAACGCATTGGTTTTTTTTTGTTAAACTGTAATGTTACATTATGATGATAAATAAATAAACTATTCGATTAAATAGTTCGCCTAGTACTATCGTCAAATTATGTGCTCTTTTCATGAAAAAAATCTATAATCCGTAAAGTTGTTGACTATAATATATCACTTAATTATATACTATCACGGGTATGCGCCTAACTTAATTTTTTATTTTATTTTTGTTTTTGTTTTATTTGGGAAATATACAGTTCATAATACTTAAAATTAAAAACTTAAGATAAACATAAACCAAAGGAATTTCCGCCATTACATCACACAATTACAGCGAAATGAACAGAAAATGAAAAATATAATACAATACAATATGAGAAAAAAAAACTATAAGACTAACATCGTAATTATGAGGTTTGGGCAACGCTTAACATAACTTCCCTACGGTAGTTCGATAGTGACATATTAAATATATCGATGTATGTCAATTTTATATTGTAAAATTCATAAACTTGACCAAGAAACATATTATTTCTGTAATTTGTGTTCACATTCCCCTCTACAGAGCAAGTTGCGTTTCCCGTTTGCTCTGTGTTTTTTGAAAGGCGCTCTAGTTTACGTTTATGGGTATTTTCGGTTTTATTTAATATGCATTGAGCCCTTTACGGGAAGGTATGGCTCAACAGTGTAAAACATTGCTCAATCCTTTAAAATTCCATGCATCACCTATCCCATTATTAAATTAGATATTAAAATCTTCGATCGAATATACCATGAAAATGTATACTCACGGATTAGGTTCGAACTAGCGACCTGTCGCTTCTAAGGAAAACACAGTAACACCTAAGCTACGAAGCCGTCTTTTCAATTATCGAAAATATGAATTATGTATTAACGTCAGATAATAGTATGGAAGAAGTTGACAATTATTTAATAAAAGCTGTGTTATTGAAGTACCTACCTAGATATAATATTGTAATTGATTTTACTATATAAATTATAGGCAGGTAGTATTTAATTAAAATTTATATGACATTTATTTTCTTTTGCTGTTACTGAATACCTACTAAGCAGCACCTCGCGGTCTCACCCGCGTAGTTCCCGTTCCCGTGAGAATTCCAGAAAAAAATATAGCCTATGTCACTCCCTGAAAAGTAAGCTTTTTAATTATGAAAAATTTGTTTTATCGGTCCAGTGGTTTCGGAGCCTATTCAATACAAACAAACAAATAATCAATCAAATCTTTCCTCTTAAAAATATTAAGATGACCTCTATATTGTATTTATTGTATGACCTCTTTATGATATAAGTATAGATGACATGAAATCAACTGCCATAGTGATAATGGGTCGAACATTAACGAATAGAGGACAGCTTCGTATAATTACATATAATCGTAAGCACACAATTCAGTATTTGTGTTCGATACGTACTTATAAAGTAATAGAACATACGTTTATATTATTTATTTTCTCATAAAATGTGTACTACCAACTACCTCAGCTCTGTGCTGGCTGGTGCCTGATGATGACATAACCGCAATCGTAAGACTTTATTGCACTAATGTAAAGGCAGCAGCGTGAACAAAGATGAATCATCATCAATCGGTTACTAATCATAGGATACATTATTTCGCCGATGACGTAAGCATCCATTTGGCTCGGCGATGAAAGGGGGCGAAGCAAACGCAAGCAGCAAGCAGGCACCGAGTTCAAATCTTGAAATTGTGTGTTCGGGAAATTAATATTTGAAATTCTATGGTAAGAATGTCTCCACAATACGGAACACAAATAATGTAAAGCGAGCCGAGAAATAACAATTGGTGGTCATCGACACCTAAATAGATGGTATGGTAGTGGTACGCTTTTCATTTCGAAATGAGTACCCACTCACCGATAATTTTCAAATGTTGAACTTTAATTTCACATACAAGATGCACCTTTCAATAGGTATGGATAAAGGAAATTTTCTCCAGCCCGTGGCTTCGGTCATGATATAGCAACGTTAGATCCAGCATACGTAAAAAACTCGACAATTTTCAGAACATATACCCACATATCAAGCCCAATCGCTTCATTATTTCGTGTTGAAGTAACCTTAATTAAAATCCAAATCATTAAACGCTTCTAATATAAGAAGAAATAAAATAATTGAACAAGTTTCCCACATAAAACCACAACCTAATAAAAGTAAGACAATCTAAGTGAAATAAAAATGAACCAATATAACATTCATGAAGAACGCTTCACTGTTATATCCATCAACATTGAAGGATTTTCGCAAGCTAAAGCATTCATACTCTCCCAGTTAGAATGCGATGTGCTCTGCGTCCAAGAGACGCATCGTAGCTGTTATCAATCGAGACCAGAAATACCAGGGTTCGTCCTAGTACTAGAAAGTCCACATGCAAAGTACGGCAGTGCTATATTCACTAAGCCAGGCCTCAGGGTCGACTCGACAGACAGCGTCGTGCACAACTCTACTGAAGTTCTCACCATCGTCGTATCTGGGATTTCAATAACCTCCGTCTACAAACCTCCTAGACAACTCTTCGACTTACCTCTACCAAAAAACTTCTTTGATACCAACTACAGAATTGTGGTCGGTGACTTCAATAGCCACAGTACTATATGGGGCTATAGGAAGACCGATAGGAACGGTAAAGCGGTTGGATACTGGGCTGAGGAGATGAATTTATCGTTGTTGCATAGCGACGAACTCCCACGGTCGTTCTTCAGCTGCCGATGGCAACGTGGCTACAATCCCGACCTTATCTTTGTTAGCAGTAACATGAAAATCGCTTGCAGTAAGGATGTTGGTTTGACAATTCCTAAAACACAACATCGACCAATAATGTGCCAATTTACGTATTGCTGTGACGATGATTGTATAGATACGGGTATCCCCCGTTAATGTAATCTCAGTCCCCAAATTGTGCATCCGCTCACGCGGATGCAACAAAAAAAACCAATGCGTTGTAACGCATTGGTTTTTTTTGTTAAACTGTAATGTTACATTATGATGATAAATAAATAAACTATTCGATTAAATAGTTCGCCTAGTACTATCGTCAAATTATGTGCTCTTTTCATGAAAAAAATCTATAATCCGTAAAGTTGTTGACTATAATATATCACTTAATTATATACTATCACGGGTATGCGCCTAACTTAATTTCTTATTTTATTTTTGTTTTTGTTTTATTTGGGAAATATACAGTTCATAATACTTAAAATTAAAAACTTAAGATAAACATAAACCAAAGGAATTTCCGCCATTACATCACACAATTACAGCGAAATGAACAGAAAATGAAAAATATAATACAATACAATATGAGAAAAAAAAACTATAAGACTAACATCGTAATTATGAGGTTTGGGCAACGCTTAACATAACTTCCCTACGGTAGTTCGATAGTGACATATTAAATATATCGATGTATGTCAATTTTATATTGTAAAATTCATAAACTCGACCAAGAAACATATTCTTTCTGTAATTTGTGTTCACATTCCCCTATACAGAGCAAGTTGCGTTTCCCGTTTGCTCTGTGTTTTTTGAAAGGCGCTCTAGTTGACGTTTATGGGTATTTTTGGTTTTATTTAATATGCATTGAGCCCTTTACGGGAAGGTATGGCTCAACAGTGTAAAACATAGCTCAATCCTTTAAAATTCCATGCATCACCTATCCCATATTATATTAGATAATAAAAATCTTCGATCGAATATACCATGAAAATGTATACTCACGGATAAGGTTCGAACTAGCGACCTGTCGCTTCTAAGGCAACCACAGTAACACCTAAGCTACGAAGCCGTCTTTTCAATTATCGAAAATATGAATTATGTATAATAACGTCAGATAATAGTATCGAAGAAGTTGACAATTATTTGATAAAAGCTGTGTTATTGAAGTACCTACTTAGATATAATATTGTAATTGATTTTACTATGTAAATTATAGGCAGGTAGTATTTAATTAAAATTTATATGACATTTATTTTCCTTTGCTGTTACTGAATAGTGAATACCTACTAAGCAGCACCTCGCGGTCTCACCCGCGTAGTTCCCGTTCCCGTGAGAATTCAAGAAAAAAATATAGCCTATGTCACTCCCTGAAAAGTAAGCTTTTTAATTATGAAAAATTTGTTTTATCGGTCCAGTAGTTTCGGAGCCTCTTCAATACAAACAAACAAATAATCAATAAAATCTTTCCTCTTAATTATATAAGATGTACCCTACCAAGCGAGCTCATTTACCAGGTAGCGCTGTTCACCCATCATAATCTGGACCTGTTCCAGCGACGTGGAGTCAACCCGAGCCGCGCTCTCCGTAGCAACAAGCACCATTACAGGCTTATCACACCGCCACACAAACTATCTAAGTCGGAGAGATCTGTATACATAATGGGCCCCGCAGTGTACAATCGATTACCCCAAAAAATAAGAGATGCCGCTTCCTCCAATATTATTTAAGCACAGACTTAAGTCATGGCTACTGGAGAGAGTGTTCTACAGTTTCGGTGAGTTACTAGAGCTACCCGAACTGTAGAATACAATCCCCGTGCCTGATTTAATAATCCAAAACATTTATTATTATTAATTTATATTTTTATTTATTTATTTATTTATGTCAGGCGATCAGATTAAATAAGGCAAAATAATAATTAATTTAAATGAAACAATAATATAAATTAATAAGGCAATGTAATTAGAATATAATGTAAGTTAACAATAATGTAATCTTTTAAATAAGGAGTAAAAATGTTATTTAATTATATTTATATTTGACATGTAAATTTAAAATTTACCAATAAAATCTTGTATCTTGTATCTTGTATCTTGTATCTTGTATCTTGTATCTTGTATCTTGTATCTTGTATCTTGTATCTTGTATCTTGATGACCTCTATATTGTATTTATTGTATGACCTCTTTATGATATAAGTATAGATGACATGAAATCAACTGCCATAGTGATAATGGGTCGAACATTAACGAATAGAGGACAGCTTCGTATAATTACATATAATCGTAAGCATCGTACACAATTCAGTATTTGTGTTCGATACGTACTTATAAAGTAATAGAACATACGTTTAATATTATTTATTTTCTCATAAAATGTGTACTACCAACTACCTCAGCTCTGTGCTGGCTGGTGCCTGATGATGACATAACCGCAATCGTAAGACTTTATTGCACTAATGTAAAGGCAACAGCGTGAACGAAGATGAATCATCATCAATCGGTTACTAATCATAGGATACATTATTTCGCCGATGACGTAAGCATCCATTTGGCTCGGCGATGAAAGGGGGCGAAGCAAACGCAAGCAGCAAGCAGGCACCGAGTTCAAATCTTGAAATTGTGTGTTCGGGAAATTAATATTTGAAATTCTATGGTAAGAATGTCTCCACAATACGGAACACAAATAATGTAAAGCGAGCCGAGAAATAACAATCGGTGGTCATCGACACCTAAATAGGTGGTATGGTAGTGGTACGCTTTTCATTTCGAAATGAGTACCCACTCACCGATAATTTTCAAATGTTGAACTTTAATTTCACATACAAGATGCACCTCTCACTAGGTATGGTTAAAGGAAATTTGCTCCAGCCCGTGGCTTCGGTCACGATATACCAACGTTTAGATCCAGTATTTGTAAAAAAACTCGACAATTTTCAGAACATTATACCCACATAATTATCAAGCCCAATCGCTTCATTATTTCATGTTGAAGTAACCCTAATTAAAATCCAAATCATTCAACGCTTCTACTATAAGGAGATATAAAATAATTGAACAAGTTTGCCACATAAAACCACTAATAAAAGTAAGAAAATCTAAGTGAAATAAAATGAACCTAGGTATATTACATCCATGAAGAACGCTTCACTGTTGTATCCATCAACATTGAAGGATTTTCGCAAGCTAAAGCATTCATACTCTCCCAGTTAGAATGCGATGTGCTCTGCGTCCAAGAGACGCATCGTAGCTGTTATCAATCGAGACCAGAAATACCAGGGTTCGTCCTAGCTCTAGACTCTAGAGCCCACATGCAAAGTACGGCAGTGCTAAATTCACTAAGCCAGGCCTCAGGGTCGACTCGACAGACAGCGTCGTGCACAACTCTACTGAGGTTCTCACCATCGTCGTATCTGGGATTTCAATAACCTCCGTCTACAAACCTCCTAGACAACTCTTCGACTTACCTCTACCAAAAAACTTCTTTGATACCAAGTACAGAATTGTGGTCGGTGACTTCAATAGCCACAGTACTATATGGGGCTATAAGAATACCGATAAGAACGGTAAAGCGGTTGGATACTGGGCTGAGGAAATGAAACGAACTCCCACGGTCGTTCTTTAGCTGCCGATGGCAAAGTGGCTACAATCCTGACCTTATCTCTGTTAGTAGTAACATGAAATTGGCTTGCAGTAAGGATGTTGGTTTGACAATTCCTAAAACACAACATCGACCAATAATTTGCCATTTTACTTATTGCTGTGACGACATTGTGACGATGATTGTATAGATACGGGTATCCCCCATTAATCTGCAATCTCAGTCTTCAAATTGTGCGCCAATCACCGGTGTGCCTCCACAAGGTTCTCGAGTTCTTTAACCACATAACCCGTAAGCCCGATGACAATCTCCAAAAACTTATCTTCACGCGAAAAGTAGAGACAAAAAGATTGAGAAGAAGAACCCAACGCGGTGGGCTGATTATATCCGCACCACACTCGACTTCAACATGTCAGAAGCAAGCGGTACATGTCGCTGAAAGCCGGAGCAGATATCGCGAAATCGTACCTACGGGAGAAGCTGCTTCCGTGATGTGTTGGGTCACGTCACGACCGTTGCAAAACGGTCGTAATATTGTCCGCATTGACAAGGATTCTCTCCAAAAATGTTCACTACTAACCTAACTCAGCCCTGCGCTGACGTCTGATAATGATAATGGGTGAGTGAACTATTTTACCCACACTTTGCTGTCCCTGACCATTTTTATTAAAGAAAGTAAATTGGATAAAGTTACGCACGTAATCAATATGGCAATAGAATCAAAGATTCAAATTCACTTTATTTAATCACAAAAATAACATTACAGATAACTTTATCTAATGCATTATTAATGGTACGCTACATCTAATACAATTCTGGTAGTAACTACTACTAAATTATACTAAAACACATAGAAAAACTCATATTGTGGTAATATCTAAATACAATAATACTAACATCATAACGAAAAACAAACATAATAAAAATTAATATTAATAAAGGACAAACCATCACAACTCAAGGCACCAGCACGCACGACTTCAAAAGTTGAATCATCAACAATCGGTTTCTTAATTATATTTATCTATATCTTACTTATTATAGTAAGCTTTATTTCTCTGATGAGAAAAACATTTTATGGGACGACCTCAAAATCAATCTTCAATTCTCGTCCCGGCACTCGAACGAGGTGATCGCTTACGCATTATTTTTCGAACGTGTGCGCCGTCTGCGCTGCCACGTCGCCGGTCCCCGGTATTTTGCTAGGGACTCGGCCGGCGTTGGAGACAATGGAGGGGATACCTGAGAAAATGTATGAAGAGAGAAGTGGAATTATGGAAAGGAGTATTAAATTAGCGAAAAAGACATAATTGAGCAGGAATGTTTGACAGCGGAACAATACAATTTACAGGACATTCTAAAACGATATGATGATCAGAAAAAAAGAGATAGAGAAGAAGACTCAAGCGGATCTTGGACATTTGTGGAAAGCAAAGAGAGGAGGAGCAAAGAAGGAAGAAAAATAAAATACAACCTGAACAAAACTATAAATCTAATACAAATATGGAAGATACATTCCAACTATATATTTTGTCAAACGAAGAAATGCCCAAACAATTTGCCTTAGCAAAATTATTTCAAAGATAAGACATTGCAGCCGATATTGCGAAGATTAGGTACATAAACCCATTCAAAATTAAGATTAGACGTGACCAATGAGAGCAGCGTAAAACAACTCGAATGTTCCAGAACACTTATCGAAAAGGGATGGAGAATACAACCAGCAATGGAGGTCAATCTGACTTACGGGGTTATCAAAGACGTTGACATTGATTTATCTGACGAAGAAATTTTCAACAGCATCTCATGCCCAGATCAGGCCAGATTGGTTCCTGTGACCAGGCTAACTCGTCGAAAATCGGATGGTAGTGGTTGGGTACCCAGTGAATCAGTTAGGTTATGTTTCAAGGGATCTTTTCGACCAATAGGCGTGAACGATTTAAAAATATTAGTTCAACCCTACGTGTCACCCAGTTTCGCAGTGTTCCCGATGTTGGAAATTCGGCCACCCCACAAAAAGATGCCCTACGGTAAAAATAGTATGCCCAAAATGCAGTGAAAATCACGCTAACTGTGCCACCATGAACTACAAATGCCCTAACTGTGGAGGTCAGCATATGGCATTCTTGAGACGCTGCTCAACATACATTAAAGAAAGAACCATCAGACAGATAATGTCCGAATATAACTGTATGTACCGACGCGCGCTAACTATGTATGTGCCTCCTGCCTACGAAGTGATACCATCTACAAAACCGAAGGAATCATTTAATTTTGAACCTTACAAGAGGCCTAGATAATTTCCCTCCTATAATACCTACAAAAACATCTCCAAAAACACCTTCATTTACAGAAATTATTACGCAAGCAGTGGTACATACGGAACCCAAGCAAAAATCATCATTGACCCCCTAAATTACATCAACACCCGAAAGAAGAAGAATTATTTGTTTTTGATAATAATATAACGAACAATAGTAATACGAGTGACCAGAATAATACAACGAAGAATGAGAAACAGGAAAGAGAAGCTAATTTTAGTGAACTATTGTCTAGAGTAGACTGAAGGTGATAATTTTTTGTAACGGTGAAACAATATCTGGTAACCAAACTCTGGTATCATACGCGGCCGAAGGCCAATGAAGGTGCATAATGTGATTAAGTGCTGTGTACAATGGGTTATTTTGGTGGTTGTTGAAAACATTTCGGATTGGCCGATATTGAAGCCTATAGGTAGACCTTTTAGGTCCAGGATTTTAATAATCATCAAAATTTTGTAACGATCAATATCATTCAATGGAATGCGCGTAGTGTTCAACCGAAATTAGAATCTCTTTGCCAACTACTACACCAAGAAAGGATTCACATTGCTGCGCTCAGCGATACGTGGTTGTCGCCCGATAATCAACTGAAGGTAAATTATCGGTTATCGTGTTTAACGTAAACACAGATCAGATACGCGTGGCGAGGGGGTAGCTTCATTAGTAGGTACATAATTCCATTCAATCGAGTTTAATTAATTACAACAGCATAAATGCAGGCTTAGAAGTTTTAGTAGTCAAGATCTATAACTGTGACCATATCAATTATGTGACCACTTTGTATTGCGCTCCATCTATCTATATGCACGAATCAGATGGACTGGGAACATCTATTTAATTTACTTAGTAGACACAAAATCTATAATTTTAGGCGATTTTAACGGACATCATCCACTTTGGTCCCAAAGAAGTACTTCACGCGGCAAGTAGATTTATTTATCTTAACGATAACAATATACCTAAACGTTTCAGATTAGTTGATAATGTCCTTGAGCAGTCATCACCAGATATATCATTAGTTTCGTTCGATATTACGATAAGGTTTAACTGGAGCACAATGAATGAGCCCCTTATTCATAATGGTCTGCTAACATAAAACAGCTGCTAAGTAGTGTTATTTCTCAGTCTGACTTATGTCAATAGCAGAAGACAGAGCGAGATTTAGCAGTGTGCTAAGTTAGCAGACTATTATGAATAAGGGGGTGAGACTTTAGGCAGCGCGATCATATCCTCGCAGAAAAATATTAATTTCACACGTCAGCGCCGCAATTATAAAAAATCGGATTGGTGTTCGTCTAAAGAATATTTAGAGATATTATTTTCTGACTTTAATACTAGTGATGATAACCCACAATTTTTTTATGAAAACTTTGTTCAATGTATAAATTTAGCTGCCGATAAATACATTCCAAATATTAAAATTAACCTCAATCCTACGAGTAGATTCACTGCTTAGCCATATTGGAACTCAATATTGAATACAACTGTAGCTGAGAGACGTTTGGCCCTTACTATATTCAGACGCAATCCTACACCTCATAATCTGAGCATTTAACAAGAAAAAGTGCGGGTTGCACAGAAACTAATACGAAATGCTCGGAATGATTCGTGGCATGAATTCTGTTCCTCACTGAACGGAACTATCTCACAAGGCGAGCAATAACCTACTGATTAGTTTGACACCTGATTACACTATTCCTTGTGAGCCTTGTTTTATTAATAACTAGCTGCGCCCCGCGGCTTCGCACGCGTTGTTTCTATGAAAAATTTCTGAGAGATTTTCTTTATATTTTTTTCCGTAAGAACCTTGTACAGAGTATTATTTAAGCTTTTATTTATGCTAAAACTAAACGACCGCACCGGGCCCGTCCCATGCTGCTGTCACCAACCCAGCCGTCAGCTCTCCTCTACATATATCATCGGAAGTCCCTCTCCCTCCCCCTCCTGCGGACACTAGTATTATGGAAATGCGGCGAGAGTTAGCTGAATACATGGCAGAGCTGCGCCTTTATCGCGGCGAGATGGTCGAATTTCGGGCTACTGTGGCGGCCATGAATGAGCGCATGGAAGGAATCGAGCGTCGTCTGGATGTGATGGAGGCCAGAGAGGAAGCATCCGGGGTGGTCCAGGTTGCCGAGCTTGAGAAGACAGTCATTCAACTGAAATGTGAATTGAATGACCGGGACCAGGAGGCGCTATCGGCCGACCTCGACATAGGGCAATTCCCAGAAGTAAAGGGCGAGAATGCCATTCACACTCGGTTACTATTTTAGCGGCAAAACTAGGAGTGTCTCTTGAAAATCGGGATATCGTGTTCGCCGAGCGTGTGGGACCTCCTGCTCGGCCGGGGTCGAGTGATACGGAGGGGCGTCCGCGTCGCCTAGTGGTGCGGCTGGCTCGCCGGCACCTGCGGGATGAGCTGCTGAGTGGAGCGCGCGTGCGCCGTACGCTCGTGTCTACGGACCTCGGCCTACCTGCGCCTCCGCTGCGAATCTTTGTCAATGAACGACTTACGAGAGACAACCGGCAGCTGTTTCACCGGGTGCGTGAAGAGTGCAAGAAGCACAATTGGAGGTACTCGTGGACAAAGAAGGGCCGACCCTACGCACGTGAGAGCGAGGGCAAACCGGCGTACCCTTTTCGCACGGAGGCTGATGTCGCACGTATTTTTAAAGTTTAGAGTGTTGTATACTTATAGTAATATCTTGTTTTTATTATATTTAGTATACACAAACTGCTGCTACTCTACATTACAAACAGTTCAGTCTAATAACATCGTTTATAGTGTTGCCTATATGTTAATAATAGGACAGATTTGGTGTTTTAAAGTAATATTCTTAGTTAAGTATGTACTAAATTACAGTATTTATTGTTTAAATTGTATTCTTAAAACTATATACTTACACAATAATATTTTCTTTTCTCTTTCTTATAAAAACAATCACGGTTATATTCTACCTGTATTAAATAGTGTAACTAATAACAGTATCTACTGCATAAGTTATATTTTAAAAACTGCACACATTATTTTATTACCTTATATTTGCAGCTTTGCTTGCATTTCTATAATATCAATTTTATTTATGTTTTATGCCGTAATAGTAATTAGTTCAAATTATATAATTTTATACTTATTTTGCACTTGTCTTGTCTGTCTAACTTTCCTAATCAATTGTTTTTAGTATGCTAAAAATTGGTTTGTTAAATGCAGGTTCCCTCGGCACTAACCATGACAACCTTGTTGCTTCGATTTCACGGCTGAATCTGGATGTTCTCGCCATTAACGAGACCTGGCTCAGACCGGGTGAGGAGGGACGTGCCCCCACCGTGGCGGGCTATCGTCTGAGGCACATTCCGCGGCCGCGGGAGGTGCGCTCGCGCCGTGGTGGGGTCGGCTTTTATATTAAGCATGGCATAACTGTGCGCACATGGGCTCACCCGGTTGACCCGTTACACAAAGCTGTTGAACAAATGTGGCTCACTATGACTCTCAATGGAAAGAAACTTGCCATAGGCACGGCGTACAGACCTCCCTGGATGGATGCTGATCTATTCTTTGACGCTCTAACGGACTCAATAAATTCAATACCTATTTATGATCACTTGGTATTACTTGGTGACTTTAATATAAATGTTCTTAATGCTAATGAAATTAAATCAATCAAATTATCTACCTTTCTTTCGTGTCTTAATTTACGTCAATTAGTTTCTTCGCCTAACACATTTCACTGAGACCTCTCAAACATTAATTGATGTCATCTGCTCAGATCTTAAAGTCAATAGGATAGCTGTTGAACCCGTGGGATCTCTTTTTGGTCATTGCCTTGTGTATTGTGAATTTAATATAAAAAAAAATAAACCGAAACCTTTTATGGTTACTTACAGGCCCATAAAATATATTTGTATTGATAATTTCAATATACATTTAAATTCCATTAGATGGGACCTGATTGCGACACTCGATGACGTTAACGATATTGTTAATGGTTTCAATCAGAGTGCTTTGGCTCTATTTAGCGTGCATGCCCCTTTGAAATCCGTGCTCATCAAGTCAAGATCACACCCTTGGATCACGGATACCGTTAAGTTGATGATGAGATTATCATAAAAACAGATCAGAAAGTAAAAGAACATATTATAAAACCCTTAAGTCTATCGTTAACCAAGCTCTCTATCACGAGAAGAAAGCATACTTCAATAATAATATAAACAACAAAATATCCGATCCCAAACACCTTTGGAAGAATTTAAAGAACACGCTTTTGCCTAAATCTAATTCTGAGCTTCCTCTTCATTTGCAAGACGCTAGCAAAATAAATTCTTATTTTTTGACTTTGCCTGGTACTTCCGTGTCAATCTCTGATCTTACTTATTGGGATTTCCATAAATTTAGTGACTCTATCTTTTCTCTAAAACCTGTTAGCTTAGACCAAATTTGTAAAATTATACGAAGTCTTAAGTCAAAAGCAGTGGGCTGGGATCTGATAAGCTTAGACATGCTAATGATGACTCTACCTGAAGCACTTGGTACCATAACTGCTTTAATTAATAAATCAATCACCTCTTCAGTTTTCCCTGACGCTTGGAAGCAGGCTATTGTGCTTCCTTTGCCTAAGATACCTAATCCGACTGCAATAACGGAGCTGAGACCCATAAGTATACTACCGTGTTTATCTAAGGTGTTGGAAAAGGTGATAAGCTACCAGTTATCAGATTACGTTGAACAAAACGGGATTCTGCCTGAGGTACAATCTGGGTTTAGAGGTGGTCGAAGTACCACAACTGCTTTGCTCGATGTTACAGACCAAATACTCAACGCACAAGATAAAGGGCTATGTACCCTGCTCGTCCTGCTCGATTTTTCTAAGGCATTTGATTCTTTAAATATAAATTTATTGTTGTCAAAACTAAATTACTACGGCTTGGACCAGGGAGCGTTGCGCTGGTTTAGTAGCTATTTAAGTGACCGCCACCAGTGCACTAGGATAACTCGAAGTGACGGTAATGATTTGCTTTCGGATTTTTTGCCTGTAAAACAAGGGGTCCCGCAGGGATCGATCCTAGGGCCACTCCTGTTTATAATCTTTTCCGCTGACGTGCAAACTGTTATTAAGCACTGTAAGTTCCATATTTACGCGGACGATATTCAAGTGTTTATTTCTTGCAAACCGTCTGATATTAATAATACTATAGAAATACTCAATAAAGATTTGTCTAATATTGCTCAGTGGTCAAAAAGAAATAGTCTTCTGTTAAACCCTCACAAAACTAAATATTTGATCTTTGGAACTGAATATCAGCTACAGCGTCTCAACCCCACGCAGCGTGTGATACTGATGAATGAGTCAGTGGAGCGTGTCTACGAGGCACGGAACCTCGGTTTGCAGGTGGATAGTCACCTTCGTTATGAGAAGCATGTTGCTGACTCTGTCAAAAACTGCTTCTACAGACTGAGGGTACTTTACCGCATGAGACCGTATCTCAATCCCGACCTGCGCATCCAACTTGTAGTCTATTGTATTATCGAAGCTGAATTATGCAGATGTGGTAATCGGACCCCGATTACTGGCAAGAACGCAAGGATTAGTTCAGCGGGTCCAAAATGCCTGTGCCCGTTTTTGTTTCGATGTTCCATATAGAGGTCATGTCACGCCATTTTTAAATAAAAATTTTATTCTGAAAATGAAGCATCGTCGTAAATTACACCTTGCATGTCTTATGTTTGGTGTAATAAAATACAAGTCACCCTCTTATCTTTACGAGAAGTTGTCATGGTTGTCCAGCTCCAAATCTTGTGGCTCTCGCCAGTGCTCGAAGCAGCTCGAGACAGCGGCACAGCTCTGCCTGTTTTAGAGGCAGCTTCCGCTATGCAGCTTCCAAGTGCTGGAACAATATCCCGCCGCCGATAAGGAACCTGCAAGCTTGCATGGATTTAAGATAAAATTAAAGAAATTTATATTTGATCACCAGAAGGAGCAGGAAAGTTTAAGGCATGACACAAGTGTTTAATGATTCTCATAGATCTTTCTTTTTTATTGATTTTGTTTTGTTGTGAATACAACCATGAATGGTTTGGGTACTTAGTGGTAGAGTATGTACCTACCTACCATAGTATAGGAGTGTTTTTTTTCTATCTTTAATTTTATTTGTGCACCAAATTAGTTCAATTTTATTTAAATTAGTGTGTACCTATTTGTTTTGTATATCATTGTTTCTTTTATTAGCGTTTTTTTTGGTTGAATTTTTAGTATTGTGAGTATTTTGTCCGTAACGCCAACAAGTGGCTCTGCCGGAAGACCAGCGTTGGATGGAGCTTGCCAGCCATTCAACTCATGCTGAGTCAGAGCCAATTTTGTAGACGGACCTTAGTACACTTTATTTTTTTTCCTTGCTCTAAAATGTATTCCCACTTATGTTCTGTCTATAAAATAAATATATTTTATTCTTTTTATTCTTATTCTATCTAAAACTAACAAAATTGTAAAAATTCAATGGATCGCATCTCATATCGGCATACCGGGGAATAAAGAAGCCGATCGCCTCGCTAATAATGCATTTGATGACGGAATACCTTTTTATTGTTTACCATTGTCCACGGCCCATTTGCACTTGGTCAGAGACAAGTGTACAGAAATGTGGAAAGAGCACTTTGACGAAAGGTCTTTGACAAAAAGGGCATCTGGTACCGTACTATTCAACAAACATTGACGCGCTCGCGTGGTTCGCTGGGTCGTACCTATCTAGACAGATGTTGTGATTGCTTTGCGACTTCGGTCCGGGCACATCCCGCCTAACAAATTTGCGTTTCTCATGGGTAAAACTAACTCACCAAACTGCGAAGAGTGTGGCGTTTTGGAAGATGCTTATCATGTCATGGTGGAATGTGTCCGGAACGAAGCCGAAAGAATAAATTTATTACAAGTGGGAATTGATTTGCATGAGTTTGGAAAATGTAATAGCATTTTGGCCTATCCTCTCTCAGAGGAGGCCAAACTGTTATATAAATTAGTAAAAATATATATATGAAACATAGAATATAGGTCAGTTAATTATTGTATACTATGAGGGTGACATGATCACTCTGATCAAACCCTCCTTTATAAATAAAGAAAAAAAAAACAATCTTAATAGAACTACGAAAGAATCATCAAAATCGTTGGTGCATTGTTGCATCAAGCATTAAAATAATCATAACATGATTGTCAACTTCCATAGTGATTTATAATGGGTTGAACATTTACGAATAGAGGACAGCTTCGTCATCGTAAGCATCGTACAATTCAGTATTTGCTTACGATGCTTATAATAGTTATTATATCATAACCATAACGTAATAAAATTACGTTTAGTATTATTTATTTTACTCATGAAATGTGGACGATTACCTCGGCCCTGTACTGGCTGGTGCCTGATGATGATATAGCAGCAATCTGTCAGAATTTATCGCACTAATGTATAGGCAACAGCGAGAACAAGGGATGAATCATCAACAATCGGTTACTTATCATAGGATGCTTTATTTCGCTGATGACGTAGACATGCATTTGGCTCAGCGTTGATAGAGAGCGACGCAAACGCAAGCATCAGGCAGGCACCGAGTTCAAATCTTGATGAAATTGTCATTTGGAATTATTTGGTAAGAGTTTCTCATCAATAGATAGCCCGAAAACGTAACACAGATATGCAAGCCGAGAAATAACCATACCTAGGTGGTCATCGACACATAGGTGGTGGTACGTCACATACAAGATGCACCTCTCAATAGGTGTATGTGTATGGTTTGAGGAAATTTGCTCCAGCCCGTGGCTTCGGTCACGTTATACCAACGTTAGATCGAACATATGTGACAATGTTCATTACATAATTATACTCACATATCAAGCCCAATCGCTTCATATGATTTAAGTGGAAATAAAATAATTGCCTTGTGGTGCCGGCGGCATAAAATTTGCACCACCCCAATTCTTCCCGTGGGTGTCGTAAGAGGCGACAAAGGCTGTGGATGCGGATGTGGAAAATAATTGAACAAGATCATGCCACATAAAACCACTTATTAAAAGAAAGAAAGCCTGAGTTAAATAAAATGAACACATATTACACTCATGAACAACGCTTTACTGTTATATCCATCAACATTGAAGGATTTTCGGAAGCTAAAGCACTCATACTCTCCAAGTAACAATGCGACGTGCTCTGCGTCCAGGAGACGCATCGTAAATGTGATCCAGAGAAACCGAGACCCAGACCAGAAATACCAGAGTTTGTCCTAACACTAGAGAGCCCACATCCACAGTACGGCAGTGCTATATTCACTAAGCCAGGCCTCAGGGTCGACTCTACAGACAGCGTCGTGGACAACTGTATCGAGGTTCTCACCATTGTCGTTTCTGGGATTTCAATAACCTCCATCTACAAACCTCCTAACAAACCATTCCGCTTACCTCCAATAAAAAACTTCTTCAATAGCAAGTACAGAATTGTGGTGGGTGACTTCAATAGCCACAGTACTATATGGGGCTATAGGAAGACCGATACGAACGGTAGAGCGGTTGGATTCTGGGCTGAGGAGATGAATTTATCGTTGTTGCATAGCGACGAACTCCCAGGGTCGTTCTTTAGTCGCCTATATAAACGTGGCTACAATCCCGACCTTATATTTGTTAGTAGTAACATGAAATTAGCTTGCAGTAAGGATGTTGGTTTGACAATACCAAAAACACAACATCGACCAATAATGTGCCATTTTACGTATTGCTCTGACGATGATTGTACAGATACAGGTATACCCCGTTAATGCAATCTCAGGCCCCAAATTGTGCATCCGCTCACGCGGATGCAACTCCAATCAACGGTGTACCTCCGCAAGGTTCTCGAGTTCTTTGGCCACATAGCCCGTTAGCCCGGTGACAACCTCCAAAAACTCACAGGAGCAAGCGGTACATGTCGCTGAAAGTCGGAGCAGATGGCGCGACATCGTACCTACGGGAGAAGCTGCTTCCGTGATGTGTTGGGTCACGACACGACCGTTGCAAAACGGTCGTAATATTGCCCGCTTTGAAAAGGATTCTCTCCAAAGATGTGCACTACTAACTCAGCTATGCGCTGACGTCTGGTAGACGTCTGGATATAACAGCAATCTGTCAGACTTTACCGCGCTTATGTAAAGGCACCAGAACGACCACAGGAGTTGAATCATCAACAATCGGTTTCTTAATAAATGTATATTTATCTTTATCTTACTTATTCTTGGAATAATGTTTTTTAAACTTACGCGATCAGAACACATTATTATAATTATTCACGGTTATTTATCGCGTTTATTTACCTATTTTTCCCGACGTTTCAAGAGGATTACACTCTGTCGTGCTTGGTCACGGGAAAAATAGGTAAATAAACGCGATAAATATAACAGCAATCTGTCAGACTTTACCGCGCTTATGTAAAGGCACCAGAACGACCACAGGAGTTGAATCATCAACAATCGGTTTCTTAATAAATGTATATTTATCTTTATCTTACTTATTCTTGGAATAATGTTTTTTAAACTTACGCGATCAGAACACATTTTTATAATTATTCACGGGTATTTATCGCGTTTATTTACCTATTTTTCCCGACGTTTCAAGAGGATTACACTCTGTCGTGCTTGGTCACGGGAAAAATAGGTAAATAAACGCGATAAATACCCGTGAATAATTATTCTAGGAAGCTTTGTTTTTCTGATGACGAAAACATTTTATGGGATAACCTCAAAATCAATCCTAATACAACTACGAAAGAATGCTAGGAAGAAGACTTCTTACTTCTTCCGCCCCTATCGCATAGCATGGCATAAATGATTATTAAGAGGCATGGCTGTGGAGGGCAAAATATTTTCTCGTAAGTACTCTCTAAGGTACAACCAACACGTCAAGCTTCTGTACAGTTTTGATCGCGCGGGAGACCGCCGCTCTTTATGTACCACGGACCGATGATGTTCGTCCAGAGGTTATAGAAATCCCCACAACTTAAAAATTTATTTGCTATCAGAAACAGAATTGTGGTGGGCTATTTCGGGTTATGGAGGGTTGGTACATCTAGTCCAGATCTAAAACTCGTCCGCGAAGAGTTTCGAACGAGATGTCACCTTCACTTTTGCATAGGGGTACCTACAGCTCGTCCGAATCTGAAACCACTTGGTTTGAGATTCGGACGAGCAGTAGGTACCCCTAATCAAAATTTAAGGGGACATTTTAAAAGCCACAGGTAGGTACGAGGTATATTGGGGCTATAAAACGACGAACGACTTTGACGACCTCTGTGGTGCGGTGGGCGAAGGTCCGCCTGCGACGCAGGAGGTTTCGGGACAAATATTTGTACGATCTTCAGGTATTTGTTCAGGGCGTTCTGGATGTTTTCTATATATAATATAAAAATATCTATCTATGTAGTGTATCGTATTATGTATATCAGTTATCTAGTACCCATAACACAAGCTCTGCTTAGCTTGGGGCTAGATAATGCTGCCCATCCACTTCCGCTATGGCCCTAGAAAACTTTTAGTGTGAATAAATAAATAAATAGGTAATGCTGGACAAAAAATATCTGTCTATGATATGATGATTATGTGTGGACAGAATCATAATTTATTATACCTAGAAAACACCCAAAGCAAAATCTGCAGATCGTACAAATATTTATCTCGAGAGGGAAGGACGAGGTAATCGGACCCACAACCTCCTGCGTCGCAGGCGGACTTTTGCCCGCTGTGCCACAGAGGCCGTCGTAGTAAGATGAGTAAAAATAAAAAATCAATTTCATAATAACGTTCATTTATTATTTCCTAATCATAAGAAGTACACAGCCGTTTTGACACGTATTTATATATAACGATTTATTAAATTAAATTATTTTTAACACTTTAAAATAATTTGTATCATTATGTATAAATATAACAATTTGTTACTTATTAAATAAATTCCTATAATTTAAAACTAAGAGTTATACATTCTTACAACGGTATAATAGTAATTATGTAGAAGTTTTGTCGGTAAATTTGTTATATTCTTTCAGTGAAATCATTCGTTTTCATCTACAGAAATCAAATTGCCTGTGGGCAAAAAAAAACTTTATACCTATTACATTATAAATTGCCTATGGCACGAAATATACTTGCAAGTTTTTTGTGTATTCATATAACTAGCAGCGCTTATCGGTTTTACCAGCGTAGTTTCCGTTCGCATGGGTATTCTGGGATAAAATATAGTCTATGTCACTCCCTGAAAAGTCATCTTTTTTCCAAACAAACAAACAATCAAACCTTTCCTCTTTATTATATTAGTATAGATATAATCTATACACATTTAAAAAATATAACTACCTACCTAACTACCTATTATATTTCTGTTGTATTCAGTGAAACGTTTATAATTTTATGTCACGGTTCGTTTGGCTACGGACTCACCTGATGGTAAGTGACGATGTGGCCGACGATGTATCACGAAGTCTAGACTTATTCAATCTCGTCTTGAAGAGACAGAGTTCAGATTGAAGTGAACTTATTTATTTTTCTCACATGTACATAGTACAGCTTAAGTCATAATGCAAGCTTAGGTCAATAGCACATGTACCTTATAGGGTACTACAAAATAATAAATACATTGACACAATTTAGAAAACTATGATCTGCTACCCTACTAATTTAATTACATAATAACTAAAAAAGTTTTCATTTCATAATGAATGAAAGCGGGTTAACTAGGAACCTGGTGGACAAAGAACACCAACTTCCATTTGTGTTTAAAGAACACCAACTTCCAACACAAATGGAAGTTGGTGTTCTTTAAACACAAACTAGGTTCGTACCTAACCCGTCTAAATTCATAATGTCTTCGTCAAACTACGAAAGATTTTATAGTAATACCTTTATTAATAAATTTATTAATTTTCCTTACTTACCATTGGATTACTACTCGGACTTGTGTCCTATGGCTCAACGACTTGAAGTGTGTCGAGAAGTCACCATAATTTATCTTAACATATTTTATCTATCTTACTTAATGATTAAATTTAAAACAACTATTTAAATTTTACGAACGAACAAACCAACAAACAAGCACCAGGACTAAGTCCTACAATGCATAATTAACCTTAGCTGCTTGTACTTAAAGCACAAAATTACTATAGTACCATCACAATGCCATCACCATACAAATTCTCATAATACACTTTACTTAGCTACGATCAGAGGTCTATCAAATCATGAAAGCTTGCTTAGGTAGTTGTCGAATGCCGGCGAGTAAGCTAACTTTCGGTTATTTTCTCGCTCAAGAAACGTATACAATAGATGTACATTCCGTGTAAACAAAAGAGATGCATATATTAATAGTTGATCGCTGACTGTTCACACCGCCGGCGAGGACTCGCTCCACTAGTTTGACAAAAGCTATCTAAGATAATACTTGGTCAGTCGCTCAGCGATACTCGCTCAGCCATGCTAGCTTATAGCCGAGCGACAAAACTATCGGAACTAGGTACACACTCACTTTCCGTTTCTAGCTCTACTCGCTTCTTGTTCATCGTCGGCGGTGAAACAACTGCCTTATAGCCCCGATCAGTTATCGTCGGCATAGATCGATTGCTCAGTTCTTATCATAAAACAATTATTTAACAATTTAGACAGCCATAATACCATAGGGAAAACATAATTAATGCTTGAAAATAAGCATTGCTGCTGATTGAAATCGATACGTTATGAGAGATTTTGTAAATAGCTATTACTAAAACGTCACACTTCGAATGAATAAAGTTCCAAAAAATATCACAACATGTTACATTTTGTCAAGTTTAGAACTTAGTCCAAACAATTTACAACCTTAGTAGACAAAACATCTCCTGTACTTATGAAAGCAGGTTTAACAGTGTTCCATCAATGCAATACGGCGCATTATTGTTTGTCGCCTATACTTTTGGTAATCGTCAGAGCCTGAATAAGATCTTGAAAGTCTGTTACGAACCAAGCTGCCCTTTTCTTTACTTCTTCTCTTAGCGCGTTGCCACCAAAACCTAGAAATAATAACAAAAACATATGTTACGCATTTGAATATTTTTGAGTGAAGGTTTTTTTAACTGTTTACAGGACTGTTCACAAATTTTTATCGCTGTTGATCCAAGGCAGTTTGTGGAAACTTTGACAAATTAAGACTGCCAATTTTTGAAGTCTACGATTTGATGCTTTTATAAAATCGGATGCTTCAAAATGTTTGAATAGCAGCAAATGACATTAATTCGCGGGACGTCGTCGTTTGGTTTTAGTTCCTTCAGTCGTCGTCCAAGGCAACTGGTTACTGAGTCACAGCTACTAAGTATCTTACCTATAAATCCATCGGCCGGCGGGCTCGCCTCAGCATCGGTGGCGCCATCACCGATGATGATGAGTCGTTGGTACCTATGTAGTTCCTTCAGTCGTCGTCCGAGGCAACTGGTTACTGAGTCACAGCTACTAAGTATCTTACCTATAAATCCATCGGCCGGCGGGCTCGCCTCAGCATCGTTGGCGCCATCTCCGATGATGAGTCGTTGGTACCTATGTAGTTCCTTCAGTCGTCGTCCAAGGCAACTGGTTACTGAGTCACAGCTACTAAGTATCTTACCTATAAATCCATCGGCCGGCGGGCTCGCCTCAGCATCGTTGGCGCCATCTCCGATGATGAGTCGTTGGTACCTATGTAGTTCCTTCAGTCGTCGTCCAAGGCAACTGGTTACTGAGTCACAGCTACTAAGTATCTTACCTATAAATCCATCGGCCGGCGGGCTCGCCTCAGCATCGTTGGCGCCATCTCCGATGATGAGTCGTTGGTACCTATGTAGTTCCTTCAGTCGTCGTCCAAGGCAACTGGTTACTGAGTCACAGCTACTAAGTATCTTACCTATAAATCCATCGGCCGGCGGGCTCGCCTCAGCATCGTTGGCGCCATCTCCGATGATGAGTCGTTGGTACCTATGTAGTTCCTTCAGTCGTCGTCCAAGGCAACTGGTTACTGAGTCACAGCTACTAAGTATCTTACCTATAAATCCATCGGCCGGCGGGCTCGCCTCAGCATCGTTGGCGCCATCTCCGATGATGAGTCGTTGGTACCTATGTAGTTCCTTCAGTCGTCGTCCAAGGCAACTGGTTACTGAGTCACAGCTACTAAGTATCTTACCTATAAATCCATCGGCCGGCGGGCTCGCCTCAGCATCGTTGGCGCCATCTCCGATGATGAGTCGTTGGTACCTATGTAGTTCCTTCAGTCGTCGTCCAAGGCAACTGGTTACTGAGTCACAGCTACTAAGTATCTTACCTATAAATCCATCGGCCGGCGGGCTCGCCTCAGCATCGGTGACGCCATCTCCGATGATGATGAGTCGTTGGTACCCGTGTAGTTCCTTCAGTCGTCGTACCACGAGGCCTTTGCCGCCGGATCTTGAGGTCGGTTCGTTCTCGTCGAAACCCGCGTATTCGCCTGGAAATAAAACAATTCGTTATTATTCTATACTAGCTGCGCCCCGCGGCTTCGCACGCGTTGTTACTATGGAAAGGTTTTGAGATAATTTCTATCCCACGGGAACTGATTTATGGGATAAAAAGAAGTCTAAATTTGGTTAGGATAGTTTGTTTGCAAAATTTCAGTCCGATCCGTTCAATGGGTTCGGCGTGAAGAAGTAACAAACATCCATCCATCCATACAAACTTTCGCATTTATAATATTATTAATGTGATAGTGTGATTGGATATGCGTATACATAGATTTAGATATATTGTGTAGTGGGCGGGTCAACAACAATCAATAACTGATAAGCGACGGTGACCCAGAGCGCCGCAAGATCTAGCCGCACAGCGTCATGACCACGTTCAAACCGCGTGGCGATGCTGATAAATGAATGAATCATTTTACTATCTTGTTTTATTTTTTTATCCGCAACGGGCATATGTTTTTCCGAGTGTTTCTATGTGCTATATAGTTGGTGAACACTTTTAATACCTCCAAGCAAGCATAGTTAAAATTAAAAAATAAATGTGGTATGAAAATATTTTGATCTGATCTTGTCTTTTATTCTACACTAATATAAAGAAAGAAGATTTGTATTTTTGTTTGTTTGTAACGAATATACTCTTACAGGACCGATTTCAAAAATTTCATCAATAAGTACAAGACAAGTAATTTAGTTTTGCGCACATTGTAAGCCATTTGTAAAAGAAATTTTGAACCAATTGTAATTTTGGTGTTGGTGTCTATCGACATAATATTGCTTTTAGTAAAAAAAAACTTGATGTCAAAAGACTTCAAAACGACAATTGATTTGTATTAGATTGCTTTATAGTGTGTTCATAGCAAATGGTGCAAACTTACCTGTAAAATATAGAGAATAGCAAAAATCAGTTTGTTATTCTAGCCTCCCTAAAACTTTGTTATTTTTGTAAGGTTTTGGTGACATTTGCAGCTAACTCCAAATATAGCGATACATACGAAATATACGAATGATAAATGTAGAGGGAAACCTATGGTTTATCCATTTTGAATGAAGCATGTTAGTAAACAAAGTACGACACAAATAACAAAATCTTACTTGCTTGGCGTCGAGTTTCAGATATAATTATAAGCAATTTTTATTGAAGGGAGGATCTAAAATCGACAAGTAATGTAAATTACGTATAAAAGGACGCGCCAACCAAGTGAATTTTAGGTTAATTATGGGCGGTTTGCTTACGTTTATGCTTCATGCAAAATGGACACGGTTTAGAGTGCTAGAGTTTGAATTTATGAAGTTCTTTACTTATTATTTATCATATACAATTACGTTCGTTGTTATTTTCTTATAATACATGACACCAAGTCGTGCCTCTGTCCACAGGAGGTCCAATAATAAACTTTATCTAATTGTAAATAAGAACTATAACCGAGTAGTGAACCTAGACCCTGAGTAATTACGTCAGTCTTGTGTTATTATTAGCAGAAATCACGAGGGGGTCGTTAGTAAGTTGATAAGGAGTATCAAGCTACTAAAAAATAACATAGATACTAGCGTCTGCCCCTGGCTACGCACGCGCTTTTCGGTCAAAAAGTAGCCTATATCTTTCTCTGGGTTATCATCTACCTCCCTGCCAACTTTCATTGAGATCCGTTCAGCCGTTTAGTCGTGAAAGATAACAGAGTTCCTTTCGAATTTCTAATATTAGTATGGATAGTCTTCCTAGCCGAATTTCGAGCACGGCGGCCAGTCTTATCGGACTAGCCAGATGCGCAGGATATATTACAGTGCACAAGTGTGTGCGCAAACACAGGTGCACTCTCTATTCCCTCTCATAACACAATCCGATGGTTGACCTTTCCCTGATCGTGTCGGTATGTCGTCCCATCACATTATATATTAATAGATAGATAGAAAATACTCTATTGCACACTTTAAA
The DNA here is from genome assembly GCA_955876795.1 of Eupithecia tripunctaria. Classification (NCBI taxonomy): domain Eukaryota; kingdom Metazoa; phylum Arthropoda; class Insecta; order Lepidoptera; family Geometridae; genus Eupithecia; species Eupithecia tripunctaria. The sequence continues at coordinate 4,015,069 of OY041613.1, read as the reverse complement.
CTAAGAAACAATTTACAAATAAAATATTTAAAACTAAGTGACAATTGGCGGTCTTATCGCTCAACAACGATCTCTGCCAGACAACCTGGTAAATATCCTAATAATCCTACTAATAATATTAACGCGAAAGTTTGTAAACTTGTATGTATGTTTATTGCTCTTTCACGCAAAAACTACTAAACGGATCCGGCTGAAATTTTGCATACAGGTAGTTCTAGGCCTGGAACAACACATAGGCTAGATTTTATCCCATAAATTAGTCCCGTGGGATAGGCCTGCGAAGCCGCGGCGCAGCCTACTACCTGAATTGGAGTACCCTGTACTGTATAGTTTCTATGTGCGGTGATAAGCGGCTAGCTTCACGCCGAACGAACGAACCTGTTATTAGCATCATTGCTGATATGAATAGTAAATGCACATACGAGTGTGTTAATATTTTATAAGTTTTTGTTTGTGATTTAGATTTATTAAATAATTAAGTGTTTTAGTTTTAAATTATTGGACAAAGTTATATGTAAATTAGATGAGAACCCAGTGCCTAGATAAACCTAACATAGGCTTCAAGGCATTGCTAACCAATATATGTAACAAAGTTTTAATGAATAAATTATCTATATATCTATCTAGCTAGTAAATGTATACAGTAGAGTTATTTCTTTATCACGTTGGTAGGACATTATATAAGGTAACCTTCAAGAGGAGTCTATTAACAATGATAAAATTGTCCTTTACGAACAAAACAAATCCATAACTGATTTCGAGGCGAACCACATTACTGTTCAGCCAATTGTTAATCTTATTGCGATGATTATAAAGTTCTTTATACTCATCGCATACTTAATTGTGATGTACAATGCAATTTACGTAAGCAATAACAGTATTACGATACGATATCAATGACCCAGTTTCATTGAGAAAAGCAGCGATTGTCGCAAAGATTTAGTTAATTGTTATAAATATAGAAAAAAATAAAATTATTTCGTTCAAAATATATAAAAAAAATATTCGGGACAATCCACAAAGCATCGTCTAGCTCCAAGCTAAGCAGAGCTTGTGTTATGGGTAATAGATGACTGATACACATAATACAATACATTACATACATAGATATTTTTTATCATACGTAGAAAACGACCAGAACACCCTGAACAAATTTCTGCAGATGGTACAAACATTTGTCCTGAGGCGGGAATCGAACCCGCAACCTCCTGCGTCGCAGGCGGACCTTCGCCCGCCGCGCCATTGGTCGCTTGTTCAAGTAACTAGTTAATCCAAGTTTATTACGAATAGATATCATTAACCGTCTTCAAAAAAAGGAGGAGGTTATCAATTCGACTGTATTTTTTTATGTTCGTTACTTCAGAACTTTTGACTGGGTGGACCAATTTTCATGATTCTTTTTTTATACGAAAGCTGGTACTTTCCCTGTGGTGCCATTTTTGTTTAGTTCTGACAATGGAATCCATGAAAATTCATGAAAAAAAATGAAGTCTGTTTACAGTTTTTTAAAACAAAATTAATTATTTTCAGAACCTCGTTTAGTGCCTAGACTCCTAATAGAAAGGATCAGAAGTTAATATAGGAGTAACAAAAACCTTTAGGTTCATTGATCAGAAACTTTGTTTCCATAAGATTACGGGTCCAGGTAACTGCTTCCCATATGGTCACACGCTGAAGTTGCCACCTTAGTAATTAGTATAACAAAACCCTGAGTGCTAGAGGTTACGTTTTATACCTACAGTTACCATACGAAGATAACACAGTTGTGTATAGAAGCTGACGTCCTTATCCAAAAACTTACCATTAAAAAAGAATTTTAGCCGATTCGCGAAGACATTTGACTTAGGTACGCCAATAAGCTCTGCCACTGGTTCAATAAGACTTCTGAAGCCTCCAGATACTAGATACACCACCACACCTCGGTCTTGTAGATCTTTTACTAGTTGTCTGAAAAGAGAAAGGCGAATTTAGACTTTATATTGTGTTGATGGCGTTCAATTTTCTTTGTAACTAAAATGTGAATAGAGACGCGTTTGATAACCCGAAGAGAAAAATTTTGAACCATGATACTTTGGAAGACTTGAAGGGTGAGTTAATTTGATGTCTTCTTTTTATATGTGATGAAAAGCGTAGTTCCCTGTCCAAACGATAGAAGCCATGCTGTTCCAAATTGTATGGAATAATTGATTTTGTTTAAAAAAAACTATAAACCGACTACAATTTTATTTTATCATTGTCAGAACTGGACCAAATTACCACACGGGGCGCACCAGCTTTCATATAAAAAAGAATCATGAAAATCGGACCACCCAGTCAAAAGTTCTGAGGGAACAAACATAAAAAAATAAAAAATAAACAGTCGAATTGAGAACCTCCTCCTTTTATGAAGTCGGTTAAAAAGAAGACGTTACGATCACTTCTCGTTACTAACTTCAAATAGACTCAGACCCCTCAGATCAGATCAGTTTTATAGTCATGTTGGTTTCATAACTAAGTCGTTTTACGTTTTGACAATGTGAAAAAGGACCTTCGCTCACAAAGGTCCATCCAATCATCCGAAGACTACATATCTTGGCACCAGCACCGATGGAGGCGATAAAAATATAGTGGTCTATTGTGTTACAGGTGTTAGTGTGTTACCTACTTCGTGGTCCAAGCTTTAGAATAGTAAAAAGTTGCACTTTAAAAGATAAAAAGAAAATGATGTAATTATCTACCAAATAAACAATGGTTTCAAAGGCCAAAGTGCTCAAACCTGAGATAATATAGAGCAAGAAAGGTCGGACGATAACTTTAAGAGCGGAGCGAACCGGTGGTGCTTCGAATTAGTATATCGGTCAGACATTATTGACATCAAATAATGTCTGGCCGATATGCTAATTTGTACAGGACAGAATACAAGATCATAAGTTGTACTAAAATAATATCGTAGGTTATGGTTATACCCAGGTAAAGACAGACGGTAAATGATGATGATGAAAAACATCTTGGCCTGAATACTAAATCTATATTTATAAAAGAAAGTCGTGTTAGTTACACTATTTATAACTCAAGAACGGCTGAACCGATTTGACTGAAAATTAGCGGGGAGGTAGCTTAGAACCGGAGACGGACATAGGATATCCAGTTCTCGTGGGACCTGACATAAAAAAATCCACGGGAGTGAAGCCGCAGGGCGCAGTTAGTATTGGATAAAGAAAGCAATATGTTATATTGTTATATATTGTTGTTAACAACAATATGTTAACAGCTACTTGAAAAACAGTAAGAGTCAATAAAATGGACACGTTTATTATCTTCTTAGCTAAAGCTAAGAAAGACTTTCTATATCCAAGCACTTAACATTATAATGTTAAGTGCTTGGATATAGAAAGTCTTTATACATCACAAGAATATCTCAAAGATTACAAAAGAGCCACTAAATGTAGCTCCATACATTAAGTGGGTATAAAATCTATGTTAAGAAAAATAATAATATAAAATATTTATTTGGGTCACATAAGAAGATATAAAGCACACTAAATGTGTACCTACTGCCGTACTGCGTATCACGAGTGGTAAGGGGCCAGAAAGAATTCAAATAATTCAAGATTGAAAATCAACTACCTATTTAACAGGAAGCCTATAATAAAACACCCAATAGTGATTTGTTATGTGATAGCTACAAAAAGGGCTACTTACGAGATTCCTGGTGTTAGTCTAATGGGTGTTTTTTCTATGAATTCTCTAATCTGGCTGACACTTGGTCTGATGATGTCTAATCTTTTCTTCAGAGCTTCTTGAAACGTCATTGAACCACCCATCGCCTCTGCCGTTCTGTAAAAAAATATTTTTACATCTATCGATATCTAATAATTATAAAATAGCGTCTTTCTGAATGTCAGTATGTCAGTTCAATTCGTCTCATTAACGAAACGGGTTTGATAAGATGGAGTAAAGTGGGACTTTATACAAAACAGGCAAGGATCGATTAAAATCGCCCCAAGCGAAAGGATCTAGGATATCAAAATCATTATAAAGTACAAAATTCGTCTGAAGGACACTGTCAGAATTTCCCTACTTAGAGTAGGGAAACGATTCTTCTATAACTATACTTCTATACTATACGATCCCTACTCTACGCAGAGAAACTCTGACTTACAGTTTTTACAAACAATCTAACCTAACTTTTTCTTTATCTTAAATGATGAAGATAACAGAAAAAACACCGGTCTACTTATAGAAGTATCGAGTTTCCTTAAAAAAGTGTTGTCTTCTTCGCGATGCTTCCAATCGAGAGAAATCTAGAGCATGTTAACTTCTTGCAAAAAGCGGCCCAAACAAGTTATTTTCAAGAACCAGTTAAAAGTTTAGTATGGACATGGACGCGTGAGTTCCAGTTAAAAATTCTGGAAGGTTCGATGGTAATTGGAAAGGTAGATAACACACTATGTAACATATAAGCGGGGTTGAAGCACTACTCTACTTAGAAAAATCTCTATTATGAGCGTACGTTGTACTTCTTTACAATAATTGTATTTTAGAAAGAGCTTTTGAACATTATAGTTAAAACACTACATATTTACGAGGAGAAACTTTTAAAAAACAGGTACGTACGTTACGAAATTTTTTGACGAAATGACCGTCATTGTTGTTAAATGATTGCGATTGCAAGAGATCGATATAATTAATTATTAAATTTTACTATAGGCTGTTTGTCAGTTTTGGCAAGATCAACTAAACACGGGATCCTGACAATTATTTAACTGATACCGTAAAAAGTACTCTTAAGGTAGGCCGTGGAAATAAGTAACAGACCAATGAAAAAAAATGTAAAAGAAAACAGTTTGTTAGAGTTACAAAACGGTCCCCGTCTCAGCATGAGTTGGTTGTATTTGCGTATAACCAACGCTGGTCTTCCGATTAAGCTGTTTCGAACTGTACTTTAGAAAGTAATACTTACAGTCTTTTAACCTCCTCTCCCTTCCCGCAGAAGTTAGCCAGTTCATCGATCCCCTCATCCTGAATCACCGTGGAGTCCACATCAAAGCACACACAGTCTGCTGTTCTGAACAGCTCCTTGACACTTTGCTGAGGCGACATAACGCTGATCGACACAAGCGACAGCGTTTTTAACGTCGCGTATTGCAGGTTGGACTTTAAGCTGTGGAGGGAAGAGTTGTTTATCATTTTGCTGTCCGTTGGTATTACCAAGTTGTTTACTCCGCCCAAAGATGAGCAATATCAGGGGTATTTCCAAATTGTTCACACTACTCCTAAAGGTTAGGAGGAGATTGAATATCCGCAAGGTAGGTTCTGTTGTATATATTTCTTTCGCGTTTAATTTTTCCGATTTTTGACAGGGTCGCACACTGGCGGTAATGATTATGGGGTAATTTGTTCTGACAACGATGGTTATTAAAGCATAGAGTACTAACTTTGAAGAATGGTATCTTGAGTAAAATACGGTTTGTTTTAGGAATCTTGTGGGAGTGGAAACTCTACAAAATTTGAAAATAGCTAGAGGATTAACAATAGAATTCGCACAGAATGCAAAGAAGCAACAAAGGTGTTAGAACGTGTTTGCATTTGACAAACAGATCTGAAAATGATAGACGTCTGACGCTGAAAAATTATTCAACCAATTTTTTTACCGACAAAATTTTGATGAGAGAATTGAAGACAGAAAATAACGAATAAGCCAGCCAAATAGAAGCTAAATATTCAAAAGTCTGAACCAACGAGCTGAGAAAACGATAAAAAAATTCAAACTGGTTAGAGATGAAGTAAGAAAATAAACAACAAAGTAGAGTCGTACCTTGATGTTGAACAGAACGGAGAATGTAGCTCTAAAATAGTAAAACGCCACAAATGCAAAACTGTTACAAATCGCACAATAATCAAACCTACTTTATTCGTCCTGAGGTCAGCAGACACTGAACTACAATGTAAGTGAACAAAACGTGTCACCAATTGTATGTTTCTAACACCAACTAATATAAACCGTGGATGTATACGGTATATAAGAATAAATTGCACACGGAAGCTGTTGATTGACAATGGCGGGCGCAAAAATGGTTATGACCTCTATCTGATAGTGTGGTGTGGAAAAGAAACGAACTATGTGACATGACAGACCATCAGATAGTTCAGATAATATATAGTTCACCTCGATAGGACGGTAAAGGTGATACTTATTTCTACTCAAAGGACGCTAAGATCACGTGAGTTTAATAGAGACCTACATAGATCTGCGGGATAGTTCATCTCAATAGGACGCTAATGGTACCGTAGTAGTCTACTCAAAGGTAGATAGTAATTTTTGACATAACTAAGTGCTCCTTGTGTTCCTATGGTTGAAATAAATGAAATGAAAAGTAAGTAACCTTTAAATTAAAACTAGCAGAACATTATCCGGTTAAATACACGATCCGATGGACGCGATGAAATACAGAATAATTTATTTGCCATTAATAAATACCTAAGCACTATTGATAAAAATATTATCAATCAAATCAAATCAGAAATAATCTCTAGATTACAGAAAAGGGTTTGCCCTTTGTAATCAGAAATATTTGCTTGCTTTTTATAAAGTGCAAATCTCAATAAATTGGTAAATAATTAATTTTGCTTGAAATTATTAATTAAGGATAGGAACCAGCGCACAATACCGACATTGTTACTGTGCATCGTGCTGATCTGAGTGACGACCTTTTTTGATGTCACAGTTGAAGCTTTTTATTTGTTTCTACCAAAGCTTATAATTTTGTGACAAACTGAATACTTTTAACTTTACTTTAGGGATCTGATTTGATTATTCGATTCTAATTTGAGAAATTTTGATATATTAGATTTGTTATAAATAGAGTTTTTTGGAAAATGAATTTCAATCATTCTTTTAATAGATATACATGTAATTCATGCATTTATCCAAAAGAGAACACGAAACGCAAGGGATCTAGTTGTTACTCCTCTAGTTGAATCTCACACACGGGACACAAAATGCGAGTACCTACGAGTAAGTAGGTATATCCTATTTTGGCGATTAAGAAATAATCGTACAAGCTTAGTGCATATTTAACAGTTATTTTATTCCAAGTAAGCTTACCAATTGAATTCAAGGAAACTATTCAGTCACTTTTACAATTCGTGCCGATTTAACAAACAATTTTAGTGAGAACTATAAATGCATTATCATAATCTATTATGGTAATTGATCGATTGGCCAGCGCCATAGAAACGAATTGATTGATCAAATAATAGGACGTCAATACACGAAAACACGCTATAACAATTTTGTCATGCAAAGTTTTGAAGACAGAACTGATTGGCAACAGAATCAAGAAAACTAAATCCCGGGTTGACCAAAAAAACAACTTCTGTTTGCAAACTTTCGGAGCGCAACAGGTCGAGCCGGTTTTCATGAACAAAATAACCTGATGCAATACCTAAACGAAACTTTGTTTTTATGGATCGGCACATAAATAATAAATGAATAGGGAAATCGCTTGTACATCATTAAACTGAAACGTTCTTGGATTGTAAACATCAATCGATTCATCAACATTTAGTACAAATTTGAAACCACCGCACCGACTAGATATTTCACATATAAACCGTTTTAGAAAAGATCGCCTTTGCTTCATTTCACGCAATATGACTTGACTAACATGGAAATCGCATCTTAAATTTATAAATTTTAATTATAATTTAATTACTCCAAAAAACTACACGTGACTCAAAGCAAAAGTAACACTACCAGGGAACGGTTTGAAGAAGCGAAATGCTGAGATCTGAATAAAGATCGGTAAATATCAAACTCATGGGATAAACATGCTAAATTTCGTACATTTACCCCCCAATTTCCAAACATTTCATTAGATTGAAATTGGGGATGAGTGAGGACGGATTGAAACGGTATTCAAGAGCTCTACGTATGCATATAATATACGCCAGAACCACGCATTCGCATGCAGGAAATCATTTGTGCATCTGTATTTATGCAGATAAACAAGACATTAAAACAACTTTAGATTGACATTCATTCGTAAGATGGCGGATGCAGCGACGGATCTTTGTATTACGCTTCTCTACATTTTGAACAAATAGTGGTATTATGGGGACCGGGTAAAATTATTCACAATCTGTCTAGGCAATTACAAAATTGAATAGTTTTTAGGAGAACTTTTAGAACACCTGAAGATTAAGTTTTTGTTATAAAAGTCGACGAAATAAACATCTTTAGCAAAATTAATTTAGTTAAAGGCCATGCAATTGTTAATTAAATAAAAAGTAAAGGATGTGGAGATCTTAAAATAAATAAATAGGGCATGCAATTAGTCCATGCAACATGCTACAACCCTGACCTCAAAAGAAAAGTACCTGTAAAGGGCCATTGCGATGCTTTCCTCCGAATAACAGAAATAATATGACTTGACACAACCGGCCTATATCGATTACTTATCTTTATTACGAGAATGAAAGCTGGTATGAACACGCCTCCACCGAATGTGATATCACAAGGTACAGTAAACTCGCGAGGTTTTTATCGCCTTATATCCACAAGACACTGCGATAAGCCGTGAAGAGCACTACCATCTGAGAGCTACGTACTATGAATGACGTAGACGCAGCGTCTACAGCAAAGACGTATGGCCAGACAAGAGCAACCCTCGCAGTAGGGGCGAGGAAACGACAGCCGTCTCGCTCTCGCGCGATAGAAGCGTATGGAATATTTTGTGGAACCACTTGTTTTGCTAATTGCGTCGAGTGCAAAACAGATAAAAAACTGCTACTTATATCATGATCTGTGTAATATTGAATACCTACATATTTATTTATTTAGTAGGTGGGTATGACATTATATCCATATCATACATAACATGGTGATTGACCCATTCTCTAAGAGGACCTACATATTGGAACGATAAAACAAAAACTAAATATTAATAAAAAAAATCTGCATGGTCCATGCTGTAACTAAGACCTCTTCATGCTTGATTATATTAGAGTTTATAAGAATAAATCATTCTATATAATGGAATTATCAGATCAGAAATACTAAGCAGTTTCTTTATGTGTAACTTAAACCATGTAAGTACCTAATATGTTACAGGATTTTCAGGGTAATTTTATAGTGGTCAAAGAGATTCATCCCAGATTTTAATTTCAATGACTCCAAAATTTAGGTAAAGACAAATTAATATAATTGCAACAAATCTAGATAAGCAGTGTGGTAATAAATAACGCAATAATGGCTCATACACTCATCAGCATATTAAGTTTAATCTCTGCTAGTAAGGCTATCTGTGAAATGTCAATTCATGCCACACTTTCTGTGCATGTTTGATTACTATTTATGTACACATGGGGCACAGTTACTGATTTATAATAAAAATTGTTATACAGGGTGCCACAGAAAGGGTTGAATGAATCATGAATTATCTATGCCGAAAGGGGGGTGATTTTAGACACTGAGGGATCAACTTATGATGACTAATTTTTTTTAAGTAACATACTTACTTAGTATTTTTTTCTTCCTATTCATTTTTTTTTACACACCTCTTGCATTATCTAACATTACAAAATATTTCACAACTGTTGTTTTGCTTTTTTTTCATCACAACCAGTGTGAAATTATAACAAAAAGTGATGTTAATCCTTTTAAATTTTAAGAAAATAAAAATAATGTAAGAAATAACAAAAAAAACCTGAATATAAAAGATTTTTTTTTAAATTATTACAGGATATACATTACAACTTTATTTACTATAATGTTCCCCTCGGGGTTCAGCATCTCCCCCTTAGTTTAGAGGCTTTACAAATTTCAGGTTCAATAAGATCAGCATAGTTATTTACAGCTTTATTATTATAATAATAGAATGGTTAATAACTTGAAAGCATTTGGGACAAAAGTTTGTATGATACTGTTATAATTATGTTGAGGCTGTTCTGGATTTTTTCTATGTATAATAAAAAATATCTACCAAAGTAGTGGATTGTATTAAGTATTATCAGTTATATAATACCCATAACACAAGCTCTGCTTAGCTTGGGGCTAAATTATGCTGTGCGAATTGTCCAGCATTATTTATTTATTTCACAATTATCTCTTTCGAATTTCATTATTAATTTGACCTTTAAAGATAAAATTTTAAAGATTGCAAGGTAATGTGACTTCACTTTAACCCAGATAGGATTTGATAAGGTATAAGGTACCTACTAACTACTTAACATAAACAATGAATTTCAAAACTTTAACTGGTTTCAACTGAATCAGTAAGACCAAATGTCAAAAAATCACATGATAATAATTTTGCATGTCAAATTAGCTTAATAATTGCAATTAAGTAATATACCTACTTTGCAAATAAATTATGACCATTGTATTTTTAAATAGAGGGAAATATTTAGTGTTAAACGGTTGTTTTTTCCGAGAAGTTTAGTATGATTTTTTATAGCTGTATTCTGTAGTCAGGTCATTAATAGTATTGACATCTAATCGGCACAACTATGCTTATGGAGCTTATATTACTATAATAATCTGTGTTAAAGGTATAAACCCTGTACCTATCATTGCAACACATAATGCAACATCATCTCGACAAAGAACATGCCACTTTATTCCTTTATAGTTTGTTAATTCATAAGTGTTCAAATAGTTACATAATCAGAAAAACATTTTCTGAAAAACTAGAGTAAAACATTCTTTATTAGCTAGCTAGACCAACAAAATAATAGGTAATACTTACTAAACATTTTTTTTATATAGTAATTGGACTGTACCTACAGGAATCAAGAATTGATTAATTCAACCTTCAGGTCTTGAGGTCTAATTTGTTAGTAACAGAAAAAGGAGAGTTATAGATAAAAATTAAAGGCACAGGTAAAGCAGGTGGGCATGCAAAATACATACATTGTTTCAGAAGAGATTCCTTGCAAATAAACACGTGGTAGGGCTATAGATAGCGAGAGATAAAAGTAGAACGCGCGATCCATTATTATTTCACTTGTAGATTGTTATTCAAGGTTATCTTTCGACGTAACTAACATTTTTTGCATGGACGAATAGCATTTTATCTTTTCAATCTAAGTTTTGTCATATCTAATGGTTTACTTTAGTTTATAGAAAGCAAGAACGGAAGAAGGATAATAAACAAATTGTACTTACAGGAAGGAATTCACATTAAAAAATTTAAAAACATTGCTGTTTTGTTTTGACATTACGATGATGATGACAGAAAATAAATGGCGTTGGCTGGCAGTTCTAAAAATTATGAGAGGTAGAGTATAGTAAAAAGGTCAAAGGTTGTCCGAATAGATTATCTCGTCATACTATCGACTAAAAGCTTACCTATTCATGCATAGAGTTTAGATGTATTCATGCATAAAGTTTTTATAGAACTCGATGTATTCATGGATCAAAACATCATTAGAGAAGTATAGACAAATGAGGAGATAAAAATGGCTTTTTGGCGGGATTTAATTGGGAGGCGAATAACGAAATAATTTAATTATTGCCAAAACCCTACGCCACAAATTGAGTTATGAATGTAGTTAAAAGAGAAAAATGTCTTGGCCCCAAAAATACTTCAAAAAACAGAAATGACTTGCTTAGAAAGGATACGGCGACGCATGGTAAGCTTTCATTTAGACGTACGTAACCTAACACCGTCTCTTACTTTTTCCCAACTAATTACCCATGAGTTGGGTTGGATTACTTCATAAAATTACAATAGTATTTAGTGCAGGTATTACCTATAGGTGGGCACTTAGGTACCTGCATGATAATGATGACGATGTCCTCATAACTGAATTTTGACGACGACGGCGGCCAGCCTCATCGGAGACGAGCCAGATGCGCAGGACATGAGATGGAATTATGAGATTCAGGGAATAGAGAGTGCACCAGTGTTTGCACACACACTTATGCACTATAATGTGTCCTATCCCTATAAATACCAATCAATAGGTACGTTCATAGAGAACATTCTAACACAGGTGTTCGAGGTGCCTCCGCTCTACACGTGCTATCGTATACGACGCATGCTAGTCGTCAAAATACAAGCAAACCGAGGTATCAATTTGGCAGCATGGGTGACTCTTCAAAAATGAGCGTGCAACCAATGGGGCCTCCCACAGGACCTCTGCGCAGTTTAAAACGCAAGTTAGTAGGTTTTTTTAATACATACCTACCTACATAGCTAGGTACCAACCTACCTACTACTCTACTAAAATATTTAGGAAGGTGACTTTGATTATTTATTTGAATATTAATGTCATTTAAATAGTCAAAGGCAGATTATCTAGAGAAACCCTGCTCTTGATATAAATATTTTTGCACAATAATTTATTGGGAGGCAACATTTTTATGAAGTTAGGGTTTTAATAATATGTACCTACGCAACAACACGCAGAGATGTCTGCAATTTTTGAGCTAAAGTAGGTGCTTTAGTAGACTTGAGCAGTTCTTAATTTTTTTATTGAATTGATAAAAAATCTCAATCCATAAAAAATATGTATACAGGGTGGGTAAGCAAGCATGTTTTGGCCTCTTAAGGGTAGCCTAGCTACCGTTTCTTTTGTAGTTATAAGGTTTGTTCTTAGAAACTTTCTATTTTATGCTAAATATAAAAATATTGCCATTTTTAGTTTTTTGAAAAGAAGTACAGTTCGCCCAAAAAATGACATTAGTCAAAACAAACAAGTTGCTATTTCCAACCAGGAACACTTTTCTCAAAGTAACATACCAAATCAAATCTTAAGTTTTGGCAATCATTTAAAAAAACAATTCACATACATTTTCTATGAATAAACGAGTAGGTGAAAACAACAATGTCACTCATTCAATGGTTTTAATTTAAATTCGTATGTAACTACTTTTTTAAGTTGGTAGGCTAATTTTGAAGGCTTATGTCCTTACCCATGTACGTTTTGACGAATTTGACCCAATCTGTAGGTTATTTCACGAGTATTTTCGTTTAATAATGATCAAAAATATACGCAGTCACCAGTATAAAAAGTGCGTGACACCTATACACTTCAACGGATAAATTAGGCTATATACTTAACTTACTTAAATTTATATTTTATATGGGTAGGTAGGTACGTGTCTGTCTACTGTGCCTATTGTTGCGTCAGGTATGTGTATAAATGGTATTCATATGGATCAGTTGAGCTACCTGTAGTTTGTTTGCAACAGTCTGCAGTTAGCTCAATTATTTCAATTGTAGATAGTTACTAGTTTTAATTATTTGATAGTATTTTTTTTTCTATAATAATCATGAATATTTTCATGCATTACTCAAGTAAGTAATACCCATGTCATACCATTATGTATTTTGGATGGTGTACAATAATGTTTTTGTATTGTATTTTATTACGACTTGACTAAGTGACTAAGTGACGTAAGAAATAAACTTATTGAAATCTGAATTTGAATCTCGCGTGGATCCTCAGAAAATTATTATATCTTTGTTAGTCTGCGCGTGGATCACGCTTGCTTGTTTCTTTTTACTTAACTTATATTCAATAGGCTTATCACCAACTCAGCATCATCGAAACTGGAGTCATCATCAAGCGCAGTGCAGAGGCCTAGGGTCCTTGCCAGCGACTCCGCCGCACTAGACACGTCTCATGACTTCGTGACGCCAAGGAACCGACCAGCTGTGTTGAGATACATCAGCAGTAGCAGTAGAGGTATGTGATCTTTCCGTCACCGTCTTTATTGTCCTCCTACCTCCAGTCCATCCCAAGGTTGCCTGGAAGAGATCGCTCAAAGCGATAAGGCCGCCCTTCATAATAATAATATTAATACCGGCAAATTGAACGCCTCTATAATCCGAAATACCCCTTCGCAGCCGCTGTTGCTACCGAGTCTCGCATTAGGTACTGTGTTTTATAAATTTAGCTTGGAATGACCAGTCATTTTGTATACATATATTTTTATTCAAGAAATAACATTTTGCGAAAATTGAGAGATAAAGCGTTTTCTATTTCAGGTGGCTATAGTGGTACCAGATCAGCCAGATCTACAAGCACTGCAGCAGTAGAAGCGAGCGTAATTTTAGGTAAACTATTACTAGATAATAATATAATCTATACTTCTATGAGTTTTTTGCGTATCGTCATTACCCAATTTAAAGCTTAAGTTGCGTTTTGTCAAATACCTTTTAGTCAAAATAAGCGGTCCCCAAGACACTGGCTGCATTGCTGATCATGTGCTGATACTCACCAGCTTTCGGATCATACGTCGCTTCAACCAGAAGCTCTTTATCTATTGCGTTTATATGCCATTTAAGGGGAATCTCAGATATGTGGTGCTGGCTTAGAATTAGCACAACCCCTACTCTTACCGTAGGTTTCGTATGAGGCGAATAAGGAATATCCGCCGGAGGCGGGCAGTGCGCCCCCTGCAGAACAATTCTACCACCGAACAGCGATCCCCAACCGCATGCCCAGCCTCGGGATTATGGCCACTTTACCCCTATGAGATAAACGTCAATAAGGCGCTTATACAGGCTGATTATGAGATTGAGATTAAGGAGGACAATTTAACTTTCATCCCATGTACCATACCTACTTGTATTGTTTTTACTTTCAGCAATATCTGAAGGCAGAGGTTTAGCCAGAGGAGAAATCGGAATTGCAGCTATAGATCTGAGACACCCACATCTTGTGCTCTGTCAATTCAGCGATACCCTACTTTACACGCATACAATGACAAAAATAAATTTCTTTAACCCGATCGAGGTTGAGTATTTATTTTAAGACCTTGATTCATATTATTAATATTATTTTGATAGCTTCGGTTCAGAGGCATATCATAATGTCATAGTCTTGGGTCACAACACAGCTCGGAAGCGAAATTCTTTATAGTTGCTGATCCTATGATGTGAAAGTTATGCAGACGTACCATTATCTATCCCAATAAAATAATCTTCTCTCTGTCTGGCCCAATAAGGTTAGCTCGAAGAGAACCTTTGCCATTCCTTCTCTTGTTTTATACCTAAACGATTATTTTATTTCGTGGACTACAATGTATAAGATATAAAGAATTTTATTCTCTGGACATTACTGACGTTCTTATCATTTAAAAACTTACTAACTTATACTCATTCGTACATATAAATTAATGAATGGTCATCAAAAGATAAAATAATCATCTAATATGATATTCAAATGAACGTACCTACGTAAAACTGTTTTTAATAAAGGAATGGGAACTAAACCAATATGATTGAAGTGTTTGTGTTTTCAGATAATAGTACCACACACATTCTGCGAAGGCGTACAGCCTAATCAGCTCTACCAGCTGATAAGAGATCAATATCCTCAAATCAACTTGACATCGGTACAGCGGAGGCATTTCAATGACGCAGCGGGTCGTCAAAACATACAAACACTGTGTGCCCCACAGTACAGCGCGGTTTATCTACAAGTCTTGCACAAGTGCGTTGAAATAAATAAGTTGTTTTTTTATATTTGCAGGAGTATAGTGTACTAAGATAGCGTTGGGCTTAGGTAGTTAGGTGGTTACTCATGAAAACAATTTAAATATCAACTTTGGTTCCCATTCCACTATAAAGCTAACCATTTACCAATAATTACTTGGGCTTGGAGGTCAGGTGTTCCATCCAAATTACAAATAAAGAACCGACTTCAATTCTCTACCACTGTTTTATAATAACACTAACAGAATAAAACCATGACAACTAGTACATATTTACACTAATATAATAATATTACTTTAAAATCTAACCCCCTTATCCATAATGCTTTGTTAATATAATACAGCTGCTACGTAGTGTTATTTTTCAGTCTGAGTAGCAGTGTGCTAAGTTAGCAGACTATATGAATAAGGAAGTTAGTCGTGACCAGAAGTCAGATTGCCCAGAATACACTGGCAGAGGCAGCATTGCCATTGCCAATTCAATGGCAATGCCAACTCCTTGACCGAAGCCAGCATTTCGATCACCTGTGGGCTCTATGATCTTCTGTACCCAAATTTGAACCAAATCCATAATAGCATTCAGCAGGAGTCTCAAATTCTAAAAAAATCACTGTTTCAAGAACATAGGCAAGGAAACCAAATTACCAATCGCTGTTTATATTGGTGATGCAATTCTTATTAATAATGGTTTTTGATGATAATGTGATGCCTTTAACAGATTTTATGCGCTGACGTCCGCTGCAGCTGTTCTCAAATACGTCGAATACATTCAATGTATTGTATTTGCAAGGGAGTCTTTGAAGATTGAATATCATTCTTCAGAAAATACAATGATTATTGGTAACTTAGTTTCTGATTTAAAATGTACTATAATTAAAGATGAATATAAACATATTAGAACTAGGTAATATTTATAAATGAACTAACTACAGGTTAATTATACCTACCTATTCCTAGAGTTACCGGGTAAAACGGGGTGAACAGAGACTTAAAGGCGAATAAAAATGGACGAAAATACTGTAGCAAAACATCCCTTTCCAGAGGTCGGAACAATCCAAAAAGTCTCAGAACACCACCACTGCTGCCAGCCAGGTAATGGCAGTATATCGTCCATTTCTATTTACCTTCAAGTCTCTATTCACCCCGTTTTATAGTCCTGATGTGATGGTGTCCTAGAAAAAGATGGTTTAAACCTGGCGTCAATTTCAGATGTGGGCACAGCTACTCAATTGGAACTGGTTCAGCCTTTGGTGCCATCCGCTGGCCCCTCGTGCTGTCTCCTAGGAGTCTTGGGACCAATGTACACGCTCGGTGGCATAAGAGCTCTCAGAGCTTCGATACTCCAGCCTTCGTGTAACAAAGAGTTCATTGAAAATAGACTCGATGCTGTACAGGATTTGATTGAGAATGACGCTGGGCTTATGGTTGATGTTCAGGTGACTTGCTTTTTAAAACAAGTACTTATAGAATAAACAGATAATGAATTAATGAGTAGTAAAGATCACGGCAAAAAAGTCGTGCATAAAACGATTTGGGTCGGTGGGTGTCTTTGTTAAAGTTGTTCTGGAAAATTCACAGGATAGAGAAATCGGGTAAGATTTTAAAATGCCTTGACCCAGCACTACGCCTTGACCTTGAGGTGATGATCCATTTATTTGAATGATGATGAATTAATGATTTATTTGGGAGGCAGGACGCGATAAAAAAACTATCGGACATAGACAAGATCCTATTCCTGTGCGTTGAAACAACTAACCAAAATATGGATAAGATGGGGGAGGCTCAACTAAACCAAACGTTGCTACTGAAAACAACAATGGAAATGGTCCCTAAGCTAATAGAGTCATTGAAAGCAGCAGATAGTGGAAGACTAAAAAATATAAAAATGGTAAGATTAAATAGATTTAATTTTATTGCTATCATTGACAATGATAATGAAAACGCTACGTATCCTTAATTGGCCGTAAACATTGATAAGCTCATTCTTTGTGATAATATTGATATCTAATACCTAAACCTACCTGAAGTAACCTTTTACTCATTGAAGGACTTTGAGAACCCACACTACGTTGAAATCTCTGAGCACATTCATAAAATATTGCAAGACGATGCTCATTTAGAAAAGGGCGCAATGGGAAGTCTTCAAAGATGCTTTGCCGTCAAACCCAACATAAACGGACTCTTAGATGTGGCAAGAAGAACTTATTCAGAACTGATTGAAGACATTCAAAAGATTGTAGAGCAACTGAGCGAAACCTACGATCTGCCATTACGGCTAAATCAAAATGTGATGAAAGGGTTTCACATTATTCTGCCTATAGCACCAAAGAATAGGAGACATTTCAATACAGATGAGTTGCCTCCTATATTCATTCAGGTAAGCTATCATATTTTTGAAAACAAAGTGATGTACGCTGACCCTGTCTATGTTATGTTAGTATTTTATTATTAAGTGTCTAGGTATGTATTGGTTAATAATAAATTAATTATTAATAGTTTGAAATTTGATTTTTATTAGATGATGTTTTGTAAGCCTAATAATGAATTATAGTCTGATGATCAATTGTGATTCATGTTTACTCTAAATTTCTAGGTCCAAAACAATGGAGCAAGCGTATCAATGACCACTGAAGAAATAGTCGTGTTAGATCAACAAGCCAAGGAATCATTGAACGAGATACAGAAAATGAGTAACATGTATGTTTAATCATTTATCTTATCAATCTCAATTTATATTTTGTGAGCAAACATGTGAATTTAGCTTGTTTACAGCGTTATTTCCAGTTTACTGAAAGAGTTACGACCTTTTATGTCGAGTCTTTACAAGCTTTGTGAGGATGTTGCGGAATTGGACATTTTGGTGGCATTAGCTCAAGTAATCTTATCGTACTTACTCATTTGTTTTTAATTATAATTGATACCTAAATTGTTATTTTTTATAATGTCGTCGTCATATTTTACAGGCCAGCACAATCGGATGCTATATTAGGCCGCAATTTGGTGATTATTTGGATCTGAGCAATTGTGTTCATCCTTTGCTGGATTATAACAGTCAAGTTATGCCAATCCCGAATGACGTTGTAAGTTATCAGGTTCAATTAGGTAGATAGATTTATTACAATTAAAAGGAGACAAAAATCTGAACTCGAATTCACAATTGAAACAGATAACCTAACTGCAGATTGGCAAATTAGGGTAACTCAACTTATCCATCAAAACCGTAGGAAGCGTCCTCAAGACACTGGCTGCATTGCTCCGCTGCATATCAGGTTTAATTAGGAAAGTACCTTTATTATAATTCAAGAATAGAAACAAAATTAGAACTAAAATTTACAATTAAAACAGTTAAGCTAACTGTCGACGAATTGGCAAACTAGAGGTAACTCAACTTATCCATCAATCAATACCTAGCAGCCGGAAGAATCCTCAAGAAGGGTTTTGCAGCAGAGCAATGCAGCCACCTGGCTGCATATCAGGTTTTATTAGTTAAGTATATTGATGTAATGGCAATGCCGATGCCCTGCGCCAGACACTCACCAACTCTCGGGTAAAACTATCGCGTCGGGTTGAGTTGAAAAATAGCACTATCATTTTCAATCGACTACATTCATAATTATGAATATTTTCAGTATGCGTCGCCAGAACAAAACTTTACGGTGATCACAGGCCCAAACATGGGAGGGAAGAGTATTTATATCAAACAGATAGCAATACTGCAGGTGATGGCTCAGGTACTTGACTTTTACAACAACATATTAAAAATAAATAATGCTGGACAATCCACACAGCATCATCTAGACCTAAAGTACCATAAGCATATAGGTACTTAATTTATTGCATTAAATGTACTTAGATATTTTCATATTTTTCGACGATTAGAATGACATCAAATGAGATTTCAATCATATATTTTTTTACAGCTAGGCTGCTTCTTGCCAGCAACAAATGCAGTGTTACGGATTTGTGACAGGATTTTCTCTCGCATTGGATTTAACGACAGTGTTGAATTGAATGCTTCAACTTTCGTATACGAGGTGAAAATGATTGGGTTGTCGCAGCAAACATTAATATACCCATATTTAGATTTTACAATCGAATAAATAAATTAATAATTGAATGTGGTTCGATGTAGGGGGAGGTTGGGTGCATTGATACAAGGGGCACATTGATACACTAGTTAGGATTATCTAATAATTGTGAATGGATCAAACATTAATAATTGAATGTGGTTCTATGTACCTAACGGTCGCAAGGAATGGAGTTGGCTCAGGACTGCCCTTCGGGTCGTTGTTTGGGGAGGTCTATTTTTAGCAGTGGACGTAAACGGGCGGGTGATGATGATGAAGATTTAAATCATCTGATATAAAGTTGTATCCATGCCAAAACTTAAATATTGTTATCTTTAATGGCACATGCCTGATGCCACACAAAAACAATGAATTTCCATTATCGTTGCAGATTAAGGAAATGCAGCATATCATGAAAGGTTTGACAAAGTCAAGTTTGGTGATAGTTGATGAACTATGCAGGTACCAGTAATTTAGATTCAAAATATTTAAAACAATAAAAATATACCTACTTTTTTATTAAAATCCTAAATATGAGATTCATTCTCCTCACTAGGAGATTCATTGTGTAGACCGATGCCAGGATAGTTCCCTAACAATCCTGGCATCGGTCTACAAAATGCACTATGATACATAATCAAACATGATTGATTGATTGATCATTTTAGGGGAACAAGTGATGAAGAAGGAACAAGTATAGCCTGGGCCATTTGTGAAGAACTGTTGATGAGTGATGCCTTTACGTTTTTCACTACCCACTTCACTTATTTGACTAAGCTCCAAGATCTATACTATAATGTTGTGAAGTAAGTATATTATTCTGAAATATAATCAATATAATCATAAATACTTTTCTATGTTCTCAATTTCCTGTATTTTTTGTCTCAGTCGTTATACAGTGGTAACAGAAGAAGTTATTGTAGATGCTGAAACACCACAAAAGAGACTAGTCTATACCCATAAAATTGAAGTGGGAATTAACACAACCACAAGCTACGGTCTGGCACTGGCTGCCAAAACCCATATGCCTGAAGACACAGTAAAACTTGCGCAAGAGCTTTCCGAATTTATTGTCAGGAATGAAACGGTAGGATACGTACCTCCTAGAACGGTATATTTTGATGATTAATATGGTCCTGCTTTGTAAAAAACAAAGAATTAGCTTTTTTTAGTTTTTCAATAATGTAACATAGGTACGTTTCATTGCAAACGAATGCGTAACACTGTGTACTCTTGTAGTAAGAAGGTACTAAAAGGATAATATATTTAGTAGGTTCATACATTCTAGCAATTTATATGTCATGTTGATATTGATTTTTACATTCTAGCCACAAGAATGCAGGACACCTGAAATAAATGATGATAGAACGCTCTATAATCTCAACTCGGAAATAAAATTGGTCTCAAGAAGACAAATAAACGCTGAAGAGACAGTTTGTAATATTTTACAGAAGTTCAAGAACGATAATCTGACTATGATCGAGCGCCTAAAAGCTAATCATAGCAATGATAAAACAGATTGCAGTGCCAATTACACCATGTCGAATTCAAGACAGCCAAAGCATTTCTCAAACAGAATTGTTAACCAGACAGCATCTACCAATCGATTTAGCAAAAGCGATGAAGATTTATTTAACGCTATGTCGTCTGCTGTTGATCCTTCAAACAATAGTAGAAAAGCAAGCAATGATAATCACAGCCTTGTTAAATCATCTGATGGCCTTCTGAACAATATTATGTTTCTTGTTAATGATTTAAGTATGGGCGAGAATACACACATTGACAATAATAATAAAGATGAAGAGAAAGAGCCTAATGCTAACATTTGTGCAAACAGTAATGTAAGGTCTAGCAATCGCGAAAGAAATGAAGAGAATAGCAGATTAGTAGGAGTTATAGATACAAATATCTCGGGCACTACTAACAACAAAAGCCAGATGTCAACAAATGTTAGTCATACGACTCAAAGTCAAATTACAGAAGGTGAAAATGTTGAGCAAGAAGACTTTTCAGATGATTCTGACATAGCAGACGCTCTAACTCAAGTCATAGAAGAATTTTCAGAGAACCATAGTAGCACAAGCACTGAATTGGTTTCACTGGATGAAGAATTTATTTCTGAAGTTGTTAATGAAATAAATGAAGATCTGATGATTGGTGTCGGAAATATGGATGATATTCTTTTGACACCTCCCCCAGGCTTCAGAGATGATTAGATATTTTGAATAAATGTATTGAAGTTTCTAGAAATATTATTATAAATTATAGAGCCTAGCAGTTGTCGGTGCAATAATCTAATTTCCACGTTTCACCCTCCCTCCACGGTGTTGGATATTGATAATAATCTGTTGTCACCGCCTGCAGGCTTTAATTATGTAGGTAAATAAATAAATTATTTTATTTAAAATTTCTATAATTTATTAGTAGGTAGCAAAAAGAGATGATTATAATTATATTTACCTACCTAGGTATATGTTTTAGTTCCCGTGGGAATTCCGGGATAAAATATAGCCTGAGGAAGCATGGATTAGCCTCAGACGAAGTAAAAAAACAAGACAGAGTGACGCCGGCCGACAAACTGATGCCGGTTTCGTAAACATGTGCGCGTTTGATGAGTGTTGCCGTGTAGTAAAAACGAATTACCCCTAACATTTTATTGTATTAGCAGAATGAATGGATAAGTAAATAGTAGATAAGATGACATTTTTTCAAATTGTATATTTACCTCACTTAGAGGTAGTATATAAGTAGGTATGTTTATTCCGACTAGAAAGGGGAACAATAAAACAACAGTAATATCAAACATTGGTTTTAATGGCCTTTATATTGCGTAAGTTTTCTGTAGAACTGTTATTTACTGTCCACCGTTCTGGAAACTGTTTCCAATTTCGAAATATGGTGGAAACGTATTAGGTACATAAATATGTTTCGATGATGCATCGCTTATTTTATGCTCTTGGCCAGCATAACTGTGCTCGGTCTCCAAGTTAGAGAAAACGTTGTCTTTGCCAATAAATCGTTTTAAAATCTTTTTATCAACTGATTTATATTGCTTTTCACTAACTATCACTATGCTTTCATTACATTATTTACGCACAACAGTTTCACAATTTTTAGGCCAATTTTTGGTATTTTTACATAAAAGGAGTATACGACGGTAAGGGAGGCAACCTTTGTTTTGAATTTAATATTATTTTTCCTCTATAGCAATATCTTTCAAGTGCGTTCGGGAGATCTCAACGGAGGCTAAGAAAAAGGGGGTGAGAGGAAAGTGGGTTTTTTTTTTATTTCGATACAAAATAAGCCTCTAGTTCCCTGCAATCGAAAACCCTCAGTAGCACTTACAAAAGGGGAAGGAGGGCTGGGGGCAAGGTAATAAGGTAATACCTTTTTTGCAATAAAAAATATCCCTTTCTATATGAACGCAACACGCCATAAATGTTGTTATCCAAATTAGTCTGTGGGCAAGATTTGTTCCGGGGTCACCCCCCCCCCCCCCCCCCCCCGGGTGCAAATCTCAAAAAGTCGGCATTTTCCTTAAGCCTGAGACATACATTTTCCTAAAAATGTCCTTGTCTCTGCATGTCCTTAATAATATCCCTTAGTCGAGCATATTTACTAACATTTAACTTTTAGACCCACTTAGACCACGATATCTCGTTAGACCCCAATTTCATCTGATGTTATTAATTATCCTATAACTACCGGGGCATCAAGACGAATCATTAGACTCCTCATTTATTGAAATCGGACTTATAGTTTCAGCGCTACGTGAGAAAATAAAATCGGCTACTTACAAACATACAAACGAAGCCAACCTTATTTATCCATGCTCCGTTGGTAGTCGGGTAAAAAAAAATAGGTACCTAAGTAAATTAATACATAACATTACGTTTCACGTCACATTAATAACTTCCTCAACAAACGGGAACTTTTGTGACGCTTAGTGTTGGCAGCACTTGTGGCGGTTTTGTGTTCCAAGTTGTCATGATAATTTATAAAGTTGATTTACTAAAAATATATGTTTTTAAGTTTACTTAAGTATGAAATGTGATTCCATCCTACTTCTTGTGTATAGAAGATTGGTTTTTACACCATTTTACTACACAATTTGACATTGTTTCTGTAAAAAATACGAAATATTACATCGTGACACTCCGCGCGCCGGCATAGCTCGACTGACAAGGTATGGCTTAGTTTCGTTTTATGTCTGTGCGTGTAACTGTGTATGTACACGGCTAGGCTTAGTTTTGCCGCCATCGGTGAGTCGGCCGGCGAAACTCTATCTTGCTTTTTTATTCATCTGAGGGATTAGCAAAGATTTTTTTAAATGGGTTCAGTAGTTTCAGAGCGTATTTAATACAAACAATCAAATATTTCCTCTTGTTAGTATAGATTTACCTACCTTGGTTGGTATGTTAACTTTGTACATAATATTACTTTAATACCTAGTCAGCAAATCAAACTATTTAAATATTTTAGCGATTTTTAATTTTTTACTGTAGGTTGGTACAATTAATTTAAGCAATTTTTCGTGGGCGCAACCGCGGGGCACAACTAGTAGGTAGGTATCTACCATAAATAATATATAAATATCTAGCTATCAAAAAATATAGAATAGAGGTACATACTTATATCATTAAGTTATACACATAGAATAAACCATCGAGATGGAAGAGAACAGAACGTTCAAACATGTCCCGCCCGGCCATAAAGGCGGCAATCGAACCTCAAACCTCCAAACAATCATTAATTCATAATCGTTAACGAACAGCATCGAATGAGTTCGAATGCGACTAATGATTTAGTCGATTATTCAAAAGATACTACCTACCACACACACGTCACTCACACAAAACTGAAATTAAAAAAAAACAAATGCAAATGGATGCCAACAAGCAAATTCATGATAGGTTTTCATTTTTGTGATTTGTGCGAATAACGGTGAAAGCGATGTGGAAATTTGATTTGAATAGTGAATCAATGCAAATAACTTGATTTGTGAATGATAAATAGTGAGTATTATTCGGTTATTCTATAATTATTATCAGGAAGAATCATCCGGCGTCTGTTTACCACGCGCCGTAACTTCGTTGATTTGCTGGTTGGCCATATAATCCAGTTGTTGAATGGCATTTGTTTTGTGTTATTTTAGAAAGCGGTAAGCATGTCGCTGCCGCCGTACCTACTGGGGCCCAATCCTTGGGCCACCATGATGGCGCAGCAGCAGTTGGCGGCGGCTCAGCAAGCGGCCTTGCAGGCCCATGCCGCCGCCGCTGCCGCTGCGCCACCGGTGCCGCCATCGCAGCCTCCTAAATCACACCACATTTCCGAGGAAAAGATCAAGGAGAAAGGTCAGTGTTATTTTTTATTTTTAGGTTATCTTCTGTTGTTTTGTTTGATGCCTGTATGCTTTGCCAATAATGTCGTGTAATGGCTGACTTGTTACATTTTGGAATTTTTGTGCTTTTTATCTTGTTATGAAAAGTCATATACTTACTTGGGTATTATTTCCAAGAATTTCAATCATCATGACAACAACGGAACTTACTCCTTGATTTAGATCCCAAAATACAAACCCATGTTTGTTGTCAAGACATACAACTAACATTACGAGCTTGGGTAGATAATAGAGCAGTGGATATAATTTTCCAGGCCTGTATTTAATGGAAAATGCTGTAATTGCACACATACTTTCTTCAGTAATTAGACTATTTTACTATACCTTACTCATCAACTCTATCTTCAAATGATTGATTGAGATTTGATACAAAACCACAATATAGAGGTAATTTTGCATTCTTTACAAGTCTACATCTCTATTGACCAGTAGGTAGTTTTGGGATAGCAAATGGCATATAAAATCTTGGTAACATCATCATCCGCAACCACTTCACTGATGTTATAAGTCTTCCCTTAGCTAGCCAAGCGCAAAGACAACTTAGGCCACTTCACTGATGGTTATAAGTCTTCTCTTAGCTAGCCAAGCGCAAAGACAACTTAGGCCATGTTAATTTGCAAAATATGCAACCTTCATCAGATGATAAATAAAAACAATTGATGGTGAATGCATACTCCTTGATAGCCCTGATTATACTAATGTTTGTGTACAAATCAATTTATAGGAATATTATCATACAGTGTGGATTGTCCAGTATTGTTTATTTATAAATGCTATATGCATAGAGTCATTGTTTCGGCAATCATGTGGGGGCAAAGGAATGGGTTGAGGTATCACCCCCGAGGTACCGAAGTGGTGATGTATGCAACTTAGGAGCATCCTGCCCTGTCCTGTCTTTGCCTAAGCATGATTGCCCTGTCTAAACCACAACAAAATGTCTACTTCAAACCACTGTAAGCATGTAGGTAGTTTGTGCTCATGCTAAATGTACCTTGCCCTGCCATACCATACACTTTTAATTTTTTATTAGAAACAAGTGATTAACTGAAAACAATTAAAAAACGCAACTTTGTTCTCTTTACACCATTCACGATGAGTAGTTTGATTTATTCATTTATGAAAATCGCTTCAGCCGAAAAATATATTATAGCTTTCTGGTTTTGTGCTTCTGTATGTAATTTTTGTGACAATGTCCATTAGTCACATCCAGTAGTAAGGTCCTAATGAATTAAAGTACTTTCATATTTGTGCACAAACAGTAGTGTAATTGTTTCATACAAACATAGACATAACAGTAACCAGGGCACTGATATGTTTTATTCGCACTTACATGAAATTTTTTGGAGTTAACAAACCTACTGTTCACTGTTATAATTTACTGGGGACTTGTAGCTATTACACTGTATTGTGCTCATCAGCCAAAGTATTGTAGAGTGTTTTTACATATATTTGTCACAAAGCTGATCTGATTAAGATATATCATATCACCCTTCTCAAAACTGATATTCATTCCCTAGCTCAAAAATGGCTGCAACTCCAGTCAAAGCGTTTTGCCGAAAAACGCAAGTTCGGCTTCGTCGACGCACAGAAAGAGGACATGCCTCCTGAACACATTCGCAAGATCATTCGTGACCATGGAGACATGACAAGTCGCAAGTACCGCCACGATAAGCGTGTTTACCTCGGAGCCTTAAAATACATGCCACATGCAGTCATGAAGCTTCTAGAAAACATGCCTATGCCATGGGAGCAAATTCGTGACGTTAGGGTGCTGTACCATATTACTGGAGCCATCACCTTTGTGAATGAGATTCCCTGGGTCATTGAACCAGTTTACATTGCCCAGTGGGGCACAATGTGGATCATGATGAGGCGAGAGAAGCGCGATCGACGACATTTCAAAAGAATGAGGTTCCCGCCCTTCGATGATGAGGAACCTCCACTAGATTACGCTGATAACATCTTGGATGTTGAGCCCTTGGAGCCGATTCAGATCGAGCTCGATCCTGATGAAGATGGCGCGGTCGCACAGTGGTTCTACGACCACAAACCGTTGCTAGGAACATGCCACGTCAACGGTTCGACTTACAGAAAATGGAACTTGACTCTACCGCAGATGGCAACATTGTACCGCCTTGCTAATCAGCTTCTGACCGACTTAGTAGATGATAACTACTTCTACCTCTTTGATTCAAAGAGTTTCTTCACCGCAAAGGCCTTGAACATGGCTATTCCCGGAGGGCCTAAGTTTGAGCCGCTAGTCAAAGACAACTCAGCAGGTGATGAAGACTGGAATGAGTTCAATGATATCAACAAGATTATTATCCGCCAGCCGATCAGGACGGAGTACAGGATTGCTTTCCCATATCTGTACAACAATCTGCCGCATTTCGTGCAGTTGTCATGGTGAGTTGTAGCTTAGTAGTTTCAGTATCACATCACCATCCCATACCTTATCCATCGAGCTTGTAGAATGTTAGTAAACAAACCGCCCATACGCCCCGCGGCTTCGCACGCGTTATCGCGAATTGATTTATGGGATAAAATGTAGAATGTGAAAGAGCAACAAACATGCATACATGTTTACTTTCGCGTTTATAATATTATAGTTAGGATTGGTAGGATTTACGTTACTTGTCGATTTGAGATCCTTCCTTTTGTAAATATTGCTTACAATTACATTTGAAACTCGACGCGAAGCAAGTTAATTTTACGTGGGTTGTTTACTAACAATGTACATGCTCGATGGATAAGGCATAGAGTAAAATTCTTGCGGCTTAAATTTGAAACTCGACGCTAAGCAAATGAATTTTACGTGGGTTGTTTACTAGCTTTGTACATGCTGATGGATAAAGCATAGAGTAATAATAGATAAATAATAAATAATAGATAAATAATAAGTTCTATGGTTTCGCCGCAACAATTTTACCGCGTTAGTACACGGTCGAGTCACTGGCCTATGAAGGTGGTTCTTGAGATTTATATCTGATATTCGAAGTTGACACTTGAATTTATACTATAGCAAATACCACGATTTTTAGGTACCACACACCAAACGTCGTCTTTATCAAGACAGAGGATCCAGACCTTCCAGCATTCTACTTCGATCCTCTCATCAACCCGATTTCCCATCGGCACACAGTGAAGTCTTTAGACCCGATCCCTGATGATGAGGAGTACGTGTTGCCGGAAGAAGTGTCGCCGTTCCTGCAAGAGAGGGCGTTGTATACCGATAACACGGCTAATGGGATATCGCTGTTGTGGGCGCCTAGGCCTTTTAGCATGAGATCAGGTATGTACTTGAAGGATTGTAAATTCGCCACAACGCAGGGAAAAGGAAAGGAGATGTGTCATACAAAACCAACAACTGAAGCATTACATACTGTGTGATTTGTCCCACATTATTTATTATTTTTTGTTTTATTGCATAATCATGATTCGTATTCATGTTTATAAATCATTCATAATAAAAGGCAGCTGTAGTAGCATTAGCATCAAGCAAATTTTTGAACACCCTCTGGTTTCCAGGTCGAAGTAGGCGTGCCATAGATGTGCCTCTCGTGAAGACATGGTACAAGGAACATTGCCCACCCGGGCAGCCTGTCAAAGTGAGGGTGTCTTACCAGAAGCTTCTCAAGTACTATGTACTCAATGCCTTGAAGCACAGGCCCCCTAAACCACAGAAAAAGCGGTGAGTACCTAACTGTTGAAGTTTCAACTTAATTACTGCCGCCTCTTACAGCACCCGTGGGAAGAGTTAGGGTGATGTAAATTATAAGCAAAGACTGCTGGCAGATGCTGGATGATCAAGCTGAAGACAGGGTGCTATGGCAATCATAATGGGAGGCTTATGTTAATCAGTGGACTAATACAGGTTGATGATGATGATGAAATTATAAGCGCATACCATACGGTAGATATTTCAAACATACAGCTCTGTGTTAGGAATATCTTCAACTTCTTTCTTGTTTGCTACTCCTGCTTTTCGCTACGACTTTTGGGATATCTAAGCCTTTTTCTCATAGCAATACTTTATTTGCAGATACCTATTCCGCTCATTCAAATCCACGAAGTTCTTCCAAACCACCACATTAGACTGGGTGGAGGCCGGTCTCCAAGTCTGCAGGCAGGGGTACAACATGCTGAATCTTCTCATTCACCGCAAGAATTTGAACTACTTGCATTTGGACTACAACTTTAACTTGAAGCCGGTGAAGACTTTGACCACGAAGGAGCGTAAGAAGTCGCGATTCGGAAATGGTAAGTATATAAATTGCCTTCTATGGGTTAGGTTACTGAATAATGGTTGCGAAGTGTCGATATTATAGAATAAAGAATAGATTAAAAAAAACAAAATCCTGTGGAACACAAGACAGTAAACGTGAAGTGTCTTACCCGTGCTCAAACCCTACTTTCACAAACTGCTGCTTTAAATTTCTCTTTTTTCTCGTTCTTAATCTCAATGACAATCTTTTTATGGCAAGGTTTCTTGCTATAGGATCTCATGAAATAACACCTCAATAGATGAGAATTTATTAGAACAGTGATTGACTGAAAGTAAGGCTAGATAATGCTGTGTGAATTGTCCAGCATTATTATTTTTATTATTGTTATTACTTTCCAGCATTCCATTTATGCCGCGAGATCCTTCGCCTCACCAAACTGATCGTCGACTCCCACGTTCAGTACCGCCTGAACAACGTCGACTCGTTCCAACTCGCCGACGGACTCCAGTACATTTTCGCGCACGTCGGCCAGCTGACCGGAATGTACCGATACAAGTACAAACTGATGCGGCAGATTCGAATGTGCAAGGATCTCAAGCATTTGATCTACTACCGGTTCAATACTGTAAGTTAAATTGCTTGTAAATGCTATGAAGGCAATAATTACATGGTCTCTATGGATTACAGATCCATGGCCATTATGTGATTGCCAAAGCTTGCCCAGTCATGAATCTCTTGGGGTAACAATTTTCGATGGCATAATCGGTACCCAAACAAAGATCTATGAATATCAAGATTTAAAATAACAAGGGCCTTAGAACACAACTGCCTGTGTCACTATCTAGGCCATTTTATATCGCATTCACTGCCAAGACCCAGCGGTAGAATCTGTAAGGAAGCGCCGCTGCAAAACGAATAGCTGACGAACGTCATGTAGGTACATCGTGGGCATTAAATGTGTTAAAATTAGAATGATATTATGGATTACACATTTCTACAACTACTACTAAAGAGGGTTTAATCTTCTATCATTCCTTTTCACTGATTTGTAGATCGCTTGTACTTTTAACTGTACGTATTTGTTTTTGTGTTATGTAATTTTGTAATAACCAATAAAGAATAGTTGTTTTGTGTATTTTTCAATGACTGGGGGAAACTGTCAAGGACTGTACTGAGGGCATTACGCAAAAACAACAAAGTCCTTTTACTATTCAAACATCAATCTTATGCCTATTTCCCCAGGGTCCAGTATCCAAAGGCCCAGGCTGCGGCTTCTGGGCGCCCGGTTGGCGAGTGTGGCTGTTCTTTATGCGAGGAATCACGCCTCTACTAGAGCGGTGGCTCGGAAACTTGCTGTCCAGGCAGTTTGAGGGAAGACATTCCAAGGGTAAGTGTGAATCTTAACACTACATACATTAATTTTCAAGTTGGCTACGAAACTCTCACTAGTTTCGTAGATAACAGTTTTGTGCCGTTAGAATTTACACCACCTCAATTCTTTCCGGGGGTTTCGTCAGAGGTGACTAAGGGATATTCACCGAGGGCGAACAGCAGTGCCCCCTGCAGATCAATTCTACTATCGAACTGACAGGATTTTGTATTCATTAAATATGTTTACAACAGGTGTTGCAAAGACCGTGACCAAACAGCGAGTGGAGTCCCACTTCGACTTGGAGCTCCGAGCGTCAGTCATGCACGACATAGTCGACATGATGCCGGAAGGTATCAAGCAGAACAAGGCCAGGACCATCCTGCAACATTTGTCTGAAGCTTGGAGGTGTTGGAAGGCTAATATCCCTTGGAAGGTAACTAAGAACCTTACGTCTCTCGTTTTTGAGTTGCTTTTTGTGTATAATTCGCATTGAGCTGAAATGTGCCGTGTGTGTATCATAGTCCACATGATGCCGGAAGGTATCAAGCAGAACAAGGCCAAGACCATCCTGCAAGCTGACAGGCTTGGAGGCGTTTACCTTGGTTCTGTAAAAAGCTCAGGGTGCCAACTTGATAAAAAAAACTGATACGTTTCCGATAACTCTCTATGTCGCCTGCATAAAATTAGCGTTTGCATGAAAACGAATAAGAATTTGCAATTTACGTTTTCCGAGTAGGCCCCCAATATTTTATCGTTTTATGCCTTATACTCAACTCCGAATTCGGAATGGTTATTCTCAGCTCAAGTTCCTTTAAAGTTGCAAATTATGATTACTGACATTCTTTCATTTCAGTTATTTTCTTAGATTTTTAAACGAAGTAATAAGTGGCATGTTGTCTTGAAGAGTCTAAAAGCAAAAAATATGTGTAACCTAATATGTCTTTTTTTTTTTTCAATTAATAAGTGCTCATATCATTTAACCCCCAGGTTCCAGGTCTACCTACACCGATAGAGAACATGATCCTACGCTACGTGAAGATGAAAGCTGATTGGTGGACGAACACAGCTCACTACAATCGTGAGAGAATCCGCCGCGGCGCCACAGTCGACAAGACTGTGTGTAAGAAGAACTTGGGACGGCTCACTAGGCTCTACCTCAAAGCTGAGCAGGAGAGACAGCATAATTATTTGAAGGTTTGTTACCCTGATAGATATCCAGATAACTGAAGATGAAACCGTGTGCAGTATGGGGTCGACTTAGAATTTGACTCTTCTCGCGGGTGTCGCAAGAAGCGACTAAGGGATAAGCACTGGGGGCGTGTAGCAGCGCCCCTGCAGAAAAATTATATCTCGATCTCCAAACCGCATGCCAAGCGTGCGGCTTATGGGCATTACCCCCATGAGATAAACCGTTTTTTATTGAGTTACTGCTGTTGCTAGGCCATAAACGAAACCTGCTTACGTTCATTATGCTAACTTTAGGTAGTTCTGTTTAGTCATATCATATTAGTATTATCATTTTAGTCATATCATAATCAATCACAATTTTATTTAACAATTTCTTCCCCAGGACGGCCCCTACATCTCACCCGAAGAAGCCGTAGCCATCTACACGACAACAGTCCACTGGCTGGAATCCCGACGATTCGCGCCCATTCCGTTCCCTCCACTCTCATACAAACACGACACTAAACTGCTCATCCTGGCTTTGGAACGATTGAAGGAAGCCTACAGCGTCAAGTCTCGGCTCAATCAGAGTCAGAGAGAGGAGCTGGGGTTGATTGAACAGGCGTATGATAACCCGCACGAGGCGCTGTCGAGGATCAAGCGTCATTTGTTGACGCAGAGGACGTTTAGAGAGGTAATTTGAACTCATTGTTTTTTATTGGTATGTCTACAGCTTATAACATAAACGGGAGGAAGCATTGTTTACTCGATTCTCATCAGCTAAATACATACACACGTTTTGGTTCTGAACAATATTCTGAACTGTGTTCGAGGAAAGTACACCATATTTTTTTTGCGATTGTTAAATATATCGGAGGGGTAATTTTTTTAGAGCGGCGCCCTCTTTTATGTTCTACAGGTGTTGAAGCGCCCTCTAGATATTTATTTTCTTTCTCAACATCGCATAATTGAGCAAGAATTCCATTTCACATCTATTCACGTTACTTTACAGGTCGGCATTGAGTTCATGGACCTCTATTCTCATCTCGTACCGGTCTACGACGTCGAGCCTCTAGAAAAGATCACGGATGCCTACCTAGACCAGTATCTATGGTACGAAGCGGATAAACGACGACTCCTTCCGCCTTGGAGCAAACCAGCTGATACGGAACCGTCACCGCTGTTGGTTTACAAGTGGTGCCAAGGTATGTTCATAGTTCTAAGCCCCGTGTATAGTGAGACAATATTATCGACTCGCCGAGACGTTCCATTTTATATGGGATATCTAGTAGTTCCATGTCGGCCCCTGAGTTCCGAGTTTGGTTTGACGATCGGCGATTGTATCGAGGCGTCATTGTGTGTCATTTTTATGTGGAATTTGCTGTGTCCGCACTGTACCAAATCCCATAGAAAAAACAGACGTCACGAACACGTCTTGATTCTATCGTCACACTGAACTCGAGGCTCATATTGTATCATTCTGTAAGACCCCCAACTCCTACATCAAAGTAGCGTTCATTCTATAAAATATTTTCTTATTTGTATGCAAAATTTCGGCCCCATCTGTTGTAGTTTTGTCGTAAAGAGGTAACAAACATATCCAAACAAAACATCCAAACTATCGCAATTATTATATTCGTGTGATGAAAACATCTGTCACAAATATAGGATCTAATTATCGGATTATTTTTTTCTAAGAACACATGCTTTGTAAACTTATGTTCGTGAAGAAAGAAGAAACTTGAAGACGAAGCAACTGCCCATTGTGTGCGTTGTGGCGAAGGTGATCAGTATGTAAATACATCCCCTTGTTGCAAACCTCACATTGGTTGGTTGCGAAATCATCAGACGAAGACTGAAGAAACGAAGTTGTGAATATTCTTTACAAAATTTAACTTTTCAAATTGAAAGTAAAAAGTATGTAGGTCAAAAAAGAAAAAAAAATACATGCTTAATGTTGATTTTCAGATAAGTACAATTGTTAGTACAGTTTTAAAGGAAAGATTGTAATTTTTTTATTATTTTGCCGTGTGCAGGGAATGACGGTAATGGACCTATTGCCAATACCGGTAATTTTTCGGTATCAATATTTTTAAAACCGGGATCCCGGTATTTCGGTAATTTTTCGGTATTTTACTATAAATATTAAAAAAGTCGAAAAAAATATTTTCTTCTGCGTGTTATATTGTTTAAGACTGAATAAGTATATTTTTATTGTAATAAAAAAGGGTTCTTAAAAAAAAGCAGTATTTTTAAATCAACTTTAATTTTAATTGAGAATTTTTGGTACTTAGGTACTACTATACAGTCTTTCTTTAACTTAAACATACATAACAATCAAATATTTATAACAACAAGAAACAACTACAAACTTAATTAAACATTTAAAACTCGAAAGTTTTCACACAAATCAATAAAACAAAATAATCACGATATAAGCAATCAAACAAATAATTAAAAATTTAGAACTCTAAACATTCTTAATAACACATTAATAAAGATTCGAAATAATCAACATTTAGAACTAAGATCTTTTTTGACATAATTATAATCTATATAAATTAACAGTCAAAATTTAAAACTCTTTATAAATATATTTTTTCTCACACACTAATAAAGATTCGAAATAATCAACATTTAAAACTACAAAGGTCTTATCTGACATAATTATAGTCCTTCTTCTTCCATGTTAATAAAATTTCGAAATATTTAAAGATATAAACGGCTTGTTTTAAAACAATTTCTTAATATAATTGTTAATTTAAAAAAAAAATCTTTTCTTAGAAGTTTTGTTTGAGTCGTCTGTCTGATGATGATGGTTTTTGTTGTTCTTGAATAGTATCTACAGATTTTGGCTCTTGTTGTTGTGTGGATCTGGTTGAAGTTGAATCCGAAGATGGTCCAGGTTGAGAATCCGTAAGGTCAATCGAATGCGAAGATTTCAAATGGATGCGCATACCTGAAGATGTGGATCCACCGAAGGTTTTTATGATTTTTTGGCAAAAATTACACTTTCCCGATTGACAGTCTTCAGCTCGCAGGAAGTAGTACCATGCTGAAGATTTATCTTCGCATTTCTTTTTATATTTCTCGTACTTCATGGTTGGATGGATGGAACTGAAAATAGGAAAGGTATTTTAGAAAGTCTATCTCTATTCTATTTTATATTGAAGACTTTTAAATAGGAAAGTAATCCACAAAATAAGCACTAACTTTCAAATAAACAAAGAATCATCAAAGACGTTTCACCCAGAAAAAAATCGGTGGTAATATACAATAAAACTAAAATAAATACAGTAGAATTGAGATCCACATCCATTCCGGTCGGTCATCGGTTGAAAAACCTTTCTGCTTTGAATTCACTCATATTATGCCTATTTACATCCATCAGTAATTCAGTATAATAGTTATTTATTTGCTCTAGACAATAAGACGTGCAATGTGAAACTTCCGATATAGTACATTGTTTGAGAAATAAATGAAATGAAATATTACTTACCGTTTATCCTTTCGGTGATTGTTTTTTCTCCAAAGCAAACCAACAACACAAACGGTTTTTGAACTTCTTGTCACTGCGAAATGCACTGATTAATCCTTTCGGTGATAGTTTTTCGTCTCCAGAACCAAACCAACAACACAAACTGTTTTTGAACTTCTTGTCACTGTGAAATGCGATACACTGATTACCGTTTGAACCTTGTGCTCGTGCGTAGTAACAATTGATAGATAACTGGCCTACCGAGCAAGAGCGCACTATGCAATTCAAAATGTGCGTGACAAAGAAAGAGGCACCGCACGGGTCCGACGGTTTTTTTTCCAAGAAATTACAGGAACAATACTTGTTTTGCACTCGCACCTGCATTCGTCGTTAATTTCGTCAATCAGTTTTGAGCTTTATGCATGCAGAAATAATGTCCCGAACGCTATGCTCGCTATTAGCTAGGCGGCTTGCTCAAAGCCACCCGCGTACGTCTATCTGCTTGCTAGTATACTTTGATTGTTTAAAAATATCTATTTATAGATATTTTAAAACTTTTATAAAAGTAAAGATTGAAATCAAAAAACAGTCTAACACTATCCTTCGGGCATTTGTTCGTTTATTTATTTTGAAGTCGGTTTGAGACCACGTGAAAACATGGTGAAGCGAAAACATAGACTGTCCATCAATTTTACAATCATTATAAATTTAAAATAAGTTGTTTGTAATCTAGAGCCGCCTTATGAGTTTTTTTCATTTATTTTAACGTTAAATTCAAAATACCAAATTACCGGTATTTGCAATTTCAATACCGGTATTCCGAAGTGCCTGAAATAACTCGGTATTACCGGTTTTTCGGTAATACCGAATACCGGTGTCCATTCCCTAGCCATAAGCCCATAACACATGCCAAAAAGTGCTATAAATCTACTAAGTATGGGCGTTTTATTTAAAAGTATTTCGCATCTAATAGTAAAAATTAAACTTCACAATATTGTACAATAAAGAATTTTTGTATTGTATTGTATTCACATTTTATCTTATTTTACACTTTTTTGATGAGCAAATGGAGCAGCGCATTGCTATACAGCGCGGCAGTGCGGCCAGGGTCTGGGGAAGCTTTCGACTGGTGTTGATATAGATCAGTTGAGCTACCTGTAGATTGTTTGCTAGTTAAACACTAGTTATAATTTGTTTCTATTATTTGATTGTAATTTTCTTTGTCAAGAAAGTTCTACACCACAAACACTAACCATTATCTCCACATCCAGGGAT
Source organism: Eupithecia tripunctaria (assembly GCA_955876795.1). Taxonomy (NCBI): domain Eukaryota; kingdom Metazoa; phylum Arthropoda; class Insecta; order Lepidoptera; family Geometridae; genus Eupithecia; species Eupithecia tripunctaria. Next base: position 3,978,653 of record OY041613.1, on the reverse strand, counting down.
AAACAACCTACAAGACGTGTGGGAGGTCGGCGAAGGCGAGTGCAATGTCCTCCTCGAGTCTAAGTTCGAGAAGTTGTACGAGAAAATAGATTTGACGCTGCTGAACAGATTGCTGCGGCTGATTGTGGACCATAACATCGCTGATTATATGACGGCTAAGAACAATGTGGTTATTAACTACAAGGTAAATACATTTTACATTCAATTCAGTTTTCGTGCCAAAACAAAACAAGATACCAAGTAGCCTATATCCATCTCCGGGGTGGTATCTAACTCCCTGTCTAATTTTATTGAGATGCGTCAGGCCGTTTCGTCGTGACGAGTTAAATTGACAGAAAGAGAGATGAGAGTCAGAATTACTTTCGAATTTATGTTAGGATGGATGCACCCTGTCATCCCATTTTTTTAGGACTACTACGCTGTTGATGCCTGTTTAGATTAGTTTCTAGTCTTTCGTCAGTGGAAGAAAAACCTTAAAGACCGAGGGCCTTACCGCACAGTAGAGAGTAGTGGAAAGGCGAGAGACTTTGATGTTGAATTATGATAGTGCAGGACATAATAATTAAGAACGTCTATGGTTATTTATTTATTTTAATTTCTACAGGACATGAACCATACAAACTCATACGGCATTATACGCGGTCTCCAATTCGCGTCCTTCATAGTCCAATACTACGGTCTCGTTCTGGATTTACTCGTCCTGGGCTTGCAACGTGCGAGCGAGATGGCTGGTCCGCCGCAACTGCCAAACGATTTTCTGTCTTTTCAAGATAGACCGACGGAGACTGCGCATCCCATACGATTGTATTGCAGATATATCGACAGGATTCATATATTCTTCAGGTTTGTAGAATTGAGGACTTATCGGTCCAATCGTGGTAATCTCTAGATTCCAAATTCGAGCGAAAATTTATTGAATCTGACCTAGATATCACAGAGATGTCGTTGATATTTGCCCTTCTTTTCATCTTTCGTACAGTTGCGAATATACCTATTGAATTCATTACACTTACTTATAAAATTTGAATTTTGTAATGTATTCAAGAGTCCTGTACGGTCTAAAGTACATTGATATTTTATATTATCACGTAGTCTCACTCTTAATCCTCACTCAAATAACAAATGTAATGTACCTAGGTTAACCAATTTACATTTAATATCTGTTAAAAAATAAGTTCTAACAACATACAAGCTCGACTTTCGCATTTGAAATGATTATTTTACGCCATAGGCGCTTTTCTTTAAACTTTTTAGCTAGAAAGCTTATGTTTGACTTACAACAACAGGTTCACAGCAGAAGAAGCGAGAGATCTGATCCAGAGATACCTGACCGAGCATCCCGATCCGAACAACGAAAACATCGTCGGATACAACAACAAGAAATGCTGGCCACGCGACGCTAGGATGCGTCTTATGAAGCACGATGTTAATCTGTAAGTCTCTTTTATCCAGTCTTTTATTTATATTGCACCGAACTTAAGGGGCCGGAGAACACCGGGCAAAGATTCTATTCGAGTCGCGTACAAAACTCCGCTCCGAATATCGCTATCTCAGGTTAGCTGATGCAGGCGCGGGACACGGGACGCGGTACTACAATACGTGAAGGGAACACACAACCATAGTGCCGTGCCGTCTTATGCGTGTGTGTGTGTCTGTGAGTAAATGTAGGTTGCTAGGTATCTATCTATACATCTGCCACTGATAACAATTTAAAGGCGGTAGCTACCTATTTCTTTAGGGATGTGTATTTATTGGTTAGCGCCTTATTGGTTTTTATCTCAGGGGTAGTGCCCATAATCCCCACGCTGGGAATGCAGGTTGGGTTGATCGCAGTTCGGTGGTAGAATTGTTCTGCAGGCCGCCCACCAGTGGATATCTCTTGGTCAAGACGTGGTGGGTGGGACATCTGCGTCATGGGCCATGAAGGTGTTAGTAGGTATGTATAGTAATATACGCATTCAATGCCCAGTCCGCTACACGGGGAAAAGTTTCGACAGATAGATAGATAGATGTTTATTACTTCTTTACGTCAAAAAGAGGCAGAAATTTTGCCTAGATAGAAACTTACAACAAAAGTTCTGCTTTGCTGGAATTACAACACAACAAACTTTCGTTATAAATATCCATCAATTTGTTTGTACCTACTTACCTAACTACCTACCTATAATTTGTGCAAGTGTGATTGAAGCAGGCATAAAATGCCCTGTACTTATTTTTTAGGAGTTTTGTGAGAATATTTATTTGTTGTGTAATGAATGAGTGATCTGATTACATTACAATATCATAGTAGGTAGATCATTTACAACTCAACCTTACCTACTTACACACAGGTACCTGAGTAGGTGCATGGTTTTTACAATTTATTATTACTACGCACTTTATCTACAAATATAATTAATTAACCTACCTATCATCCTATAGTAATTCTAATAGATACCTACATAGGTAAGTAAGTAAATACTAAACTAGTAGCTAGGTAGGTAAATGTGAAACATTGCATTTAGTTACAACAGAGGTATAATTACCTAAACCTAGGTAAGGTAGGTCCCCCATCTCATACAGAAAAACATCAAAATTCAAAAATCAAAATGCTTTATTATCATAAATACAATAAATGTAAATGTACCTACACTTAGAAAAGGTCAAATCATATCAAAAAATACACTGACACATTTTTGATTTCAGTCGCTTCGGTATGACTAAAATTAATGAAACAACGAAGAAACCTTTAGACTGTTGGTTGTTATTATTTTTCGAGTTGACTCGAAGACAAATAAGTTACAAGAAACGAAAAATAATTATAACGCCGCGACGCGACGTGGAGATTTGAACTCGGTTCTTCTCGCGTCTGAAGCAGGCAAGGTCCGCCTTCGCCACGGAGCGGTTGCGATTAGTGACGAAAATAAGATTTGCACCATAAGTTCACCTTATGTGTACGTACCTAGGATGACGTCACAGAAAATGTTTATTATAACCTACACCTACATTTACTTAGATTTTTTTAACAAACTCCTGGATTTTATAAAACATACAATTCCTACATTCGTGCCCGAAGTATCTACCTACTAGTTTGCTTATCCGTTTTTTTTCCAAGTTTTTCTACAAGGCCTAATAGGTAGGTACGTAGTAGGGATTGCAAATTCCCGGTTCTTCGAGGAACCCGCAATCCCGGGAAATGTTGAAGTCGGAACCGGGAAATCCCGGGAATTCCCGGGAAATGTATTTATTTTGTATTTATACTGAAATTAGATAATTTAACTGCCTCTTAAGCCATGTCGCTTACATCAACTGATATAACATACCTTATATTGCATAGGTATGCATGCGATATAAGGTATATTAGAGCTGTATTTCTATACATCTGCTAAAATGAATATCAAGTTCTTAATTCAATGTGGTCGATGTGTTTTCTTCCCTCGTTCGACAACAAGCTTTAAAACTTTTCGTTCTAAAGAGTCGTGACTGAATCCAGCACCTTCATTTACTGCACTACCTACAACAACACTTTCAAGGCAGCAAAACTCCATGAGGCTGGACTTGATCTTGATAAACAGAAAGTATCTTTGTGTGAAAAATCGCCGAATATAAGAATTAATTATTACAAAAAAGCTATTTTAAATCAAATTAATCGGTTTTAAATTGTTATTTTTATCACAATCAAAACACGCTTTGGTCTATCCAGTTCAAAGATTTATTACGAAAGGTTGATTCAATGTAAGGTTCAATCACTTAAAGTTCGTAAGTTTTTTTCTTCAAAATGGAGGTACATTATGCATGCACGCGGAAGCTTGATTTGGGCACTCTCTTATACATTTTGGACTGTTTCCATTCATCTTTACCACCCTGACTCTACAGCCGCGGGTGGGCTTAGATCTGGTAAAATGCGCCATTCTCTCCTATTCTTGGCTTTTTTTACTGCCAGCCGGACACTGCAACTGCCTTTAGGTCTTGTTGGACTCCATCGACCCACCTGGGTATCAGTCTTCCAGGGGGTCGTTGGCCATCAGGTTTGCCACCAGTAGTCACCATCCAGGTACAGCGTCGAAGATTCGTCTTTGTATTTTTCTTTCAAACACGAGTCCTTCGGTTTTCTTGGTTAGAACCCATAAGTCATTTTCGAGGCTTACGTAAGAACTGGACGTTGTTGTAGCGTTTTGTAAATGAGTAGTTTAGATCTTCTAGATCAACCTAAAGCGTAAATATTTAAAAAGGTTGAAGAAGAATCTATTAGTGGCTTGAATTGTTGAAAGAAGATAAACGCTGTTCTAGTTTGACCGAAACCGCTGTACCGCTCCTGAGGTATGCGCACGGCGAGACGGGGGGGAAATATAGGCCCCCGTCGGTCGCTGAGATCCATCAGTATGCTGTCAACGCTCACGGCGGCGATAGGTAGCTTTTGTACCGTACTGTATGTCAGATGCACACGAGATAAATATGAAAAGATGGGGGAGCGCTATCTCGTGATGCCAAGACCATCAAAGAAAGCTTTGAATGTAAAAGTGATCGCGATAGTAGATTTAATATTATTATCGATCCATTAATAATAAATTTGCAGAACGACTCCAGTTCAACTTCCAATGGCGAAACGGAAGATGAAATTGAAGTAGAATCTATGTCAGAATATCTGTAGAAAATTTAGTTATAGAAAAATATAATCGTTACATAATATAAACATATTTTCGTTTACCTACCGATATCCTAAGAGCTATCCGACAATATCGATCTCATGTGTACTCTTGCTCTTTTTTCCCCGGTCCCCACCTCGCCGCACTTTCCTAAGGAGCGGTACAGCGGTTTCGGTCGAACTATACCAATAGTTATAAAAAATGAAATGAAAATGAGAAGCTTGTATAACTATTGGTAACACCAATTTGGACACAGAAGGTGACTACGTTTAATTTAGCTTTTTCCTGCCTTTCTTGACTCTTATTACAAGGCGTGGTAAGCATGTTTCATGGCAGTTAATTTCGCCCTATCAGATCCAAATCATCGGCATAACCCAGAACTTGAACTGATTTCAAAGGAATGGTATCGTTCATTTAAATTTTTGAGTTTTTCTGCACTTGTCAAGTCTATATTGAAGACTAGGAATGAAAGAACGTCCTTGACAAGGACCACCGAAATTTCGGAGGGGCTCTGATATATCGTTCTGCATCCTGACAACACTAGCCGAACTTCTCAGAGTCATTTTGGTGAATGCTGTTTACTCTTTGATTGCAGGAAAAATAATTACTGATTGAAATCAAGTGATATAAATCATGTCAACCCTGCCTAGTACCGCGTAGGTACCCGATATATTTGAAATGCTATAAGACGAAATGAAATATATTAGGTTATGTCGTTTCGGTATTAGTATATAAATTTCCCGAAATTCCCGAAATTTCCCGGGAAATGAATTTGGATTTCCCGGTTCTTAAATGGGCCAAAAATTCCGGGAATTCCCGGGAATTTCGGAACCGGGAATTCCCGGGACCAAACCCTAGTACGTAGGTACTTATATCTCAAGAAATCTACCAGGAAATGCCTATGTAGTAGTATGCAGTTACCTACCTATACTTCAAAAAATTTAAATATAATTCAAAGTTTGGATAGATAGATAGATGTTTGTTACTTCTTTACGTCAAAAAGAGGCAGAAATTTTACCTAGATAGAAACTTACAACAAAAGTTCTGCTTTGTTGGAATGACAACACAACAAACTTTCGTTGTAAATATGTTTGTACTTGTACCTGCATACCTACAATTTGTGCAAGTTTGATTGAAGCAGTAAAACAGCCACTAACGTATTTTTTAGGTGTTTTGTAAAAATATTTATTTGTTTGAGTAGGTAATGTAATGAATGAGTGATCGGACTACAATGTCATTGTAGATCCTTTACAACTACCTTACCTATGGTTTATCCATTTTGAATGAAGCATGTTAGTAAACAAACTACGACACAAATATCATAATCTCACTTGCTTGGCGTCGAGTTTCAGATATAATTGTAAAAAAAATTATTGAAGGGATGATCTAAAAGCTACAAGTAATGGAGATTACGTATAAAAGGACGCGCCAACAAAGTGAATTTTAGGTTAACTATGGACGGTTTGTTTACGTTTATGCTTCATTCAAAATGGACACGGTATAGGTACTTACACACAGGTTTATAAAATTTACTATAATACGCACCTTATCTACAAATATAATTTATCTACCTACCTATCATCTTATAGTAATTCTAATAGACATCGACATAGGTAAATACTAAACTAGTAGCTAGGTAGGTAAATGTGAAACATTGCATTTAGTCATAACCACAACACATGTATTATTATTATTAAAAACTAAACGTAGGTAGGTACGCCAACACTACATAAAAACATCTCAATTACCTGAGTAGGTACTATACCACCTAACTAACCTTCCTATCCCAATCCAACTAATTATATACCTACTACTGTACTATACTCTATATATCTTTTTTATTATACATATAAAATACACAAATCACCCGATCTATAGAGAAATTTGTCCCGAGCCGCAAATCGAACCTGCGACCCCGTTGCGTTCCGGCGGAACCTCGCTTGCCCGCCGAGGTCTTCGTGAATAGTGAAAACAATGCACCTACTCATCCAACAAAACGCCTTACTGTTAGAAATTGATGACATGACATTTGATTGAAGCATGACATTGTCCCACCTCACAAAATAGAATGAGGCCCTCATACAAACTCGTTTTGAAACCATGTACCTACCCAACACTTGATTTAGTTTAGAAAATAGTAAATAAGAAGTACTCTTCCTTCTATTCTAACGTCCATCCATAGTAAGTACCTAATAAGGTGTCCCTGCGACAACGACCTCGGAGATCGTCGTTCGTTGTCGTCACGTCGGTCGTCACACGGGGCTGAGCGGCGCGGCTGCGGCGGGCGCACCGTGTAAATACACGTTGCATTAGCGTGTGTGCGTGGCGTGCGTACCTGTCCGAGCGATCACACAACCGAAGTAATCCCGCCCCGTGCTTGCGCGATAGCAATAGTAGCCGTTCAAAAATGGTATGAATTTGGTTGTGTTCCGTAATACCAAAAATGATGAATGAAAACTTTTTGTATTCTTCACATAGTGTTGTTATTCTGGAACTAGACAATATAAGCTATGTTCGACCGTTAAGAACGCGTAAGATATTATTGTTTTTAATACGAATCAAATAGGAAGAAAACTGGTCTATTTTGGCATAAAAATGTGCAAAATGCGATTGTCTATATTTCGTTTTAGGTAAGTATTTTGAAAAAAAAAACAACGGCGGGACCTAGATAAATACGATTCAAATACAAATAATACAATGGTATACTGCAAATATGGTTGAATTAGAAATCATTTTGGTATTGCGTTTGTATGGGCAATTCACCCTTCCCCGGCCTCTTAAGTATGGAAGCCGTCTAGAACGTGCGAAAGGACTAATAACCGTTGTGTAACCAATGTTTAAGTCCCACAATCTAAGTTAATGGCTTCTTATTTTTCAGTCACTCAAACGCAGAACCTAAAACCGTTTGGTCGACATTATCATCTATTAAGGCAGTCAATAAGAATACCACTCTTTCCGTCTACTCCTACTGGGCGCTCCTACTGGTAGGAGAACGAGGACTACAATGTCCTCGTACTCCTATCGTGATTTTTTTTTTCTTTTGGAATAAGTACAATAAGCTTAATAATGTAATTTACTGAAATCAAAATTTTACAAATTCATCGGAGCATTTCCAAAAAAGTACCAACATTAATATCGTCATGTAAAAGATACATTTGTGTATTCATAATCAATGTATCGGTGACGAGATCCTCTCGACGCCGTGATGTCGGAACATCTTTGTCGGCTGTAGCCTTTTCGAGAAAATTCAGCAATTTTAATAAAGTAACATTTTTGACTTCCCTGTTTAGGACTGAATTCCAGCTTTCAGCTACATTGTTAGTTCTGTGCCTTTCTTCAAATACACACCACGTTTTTGGAAAATCATTCTTCATCCATGTCTTTTGGAAATATTTAAAGAAAATATCTAATTTAGTATCAGGGCCAAGAAGCCTAAACTGCTGTTGAATATAGAAGCAACCCTCTTCGATGCGATTAGCGGGGAGCAGCGGAAGGGCAGTACAAAGAGCTACAAATCTTCGTTGAACTTTATTTTTAATTTTAATTACCTTACTCTTTTTCCACAAGGCCTTTGTCATGTGATAATAACAGCCTTTAACCACACTTGCAGGGAATTCGTCTAACAGTGCATTTATTAAGGATTTTTCGTAATCGGTATGAATTTTCTGCGGGTTCCATCCGGGAACTTGACTTAATAATTTCTATAACAATGGCATAACTATGCTGTTTTTTGTCTGGCATTAATGCAAAAATTAAAGGGACTGTATTCGTTTCATGAGAGGGGCCTTGACGATCGCCGTGTATAATGAGCAATTGGCTGAACGGTTTTGGGCAACTTTAAATGTACCGTCTATAAAAAATTCTGAAAGACTTTCAAGTAGTTGACACCCTTGCTCTGTTCCAAATACTATAATTCGTGTATCACCGATATAATCTCCTAAAAGGAAATGATTAAATTTCTTAGGGATCTGAACTTTTTTCAAATCATCAAATAATATCTTTTCAGCTCCAATTGCCTTGTATCTAGAATTATATAAACTTGTTTTAATACTTCTTAAGTTCCAGTACTTTTTCAACTAAATTGATCCCGCGATCTTTGAGAGGAGCAGTATTTCTTTTGTAAATTTTTGGTATTGGCGTATCGGATTGTTCAGCCTCTACTCTTGCAGCATATAGGGCTAAATCTATTTCATTTTTCAATGTATTAGCTTCACACAAATGACTGACAGTTTTCAGTATCTCTCCATTCTGGAATAAACATTAAAATGAATTTGTTGGTAATTTGTTAACACTTGAATCCTTGATACTGGCCACGGAGGTTGCCTATGTTTTAGGAATAGCTTGTTTATGTCTTACCTGCACAGTAATCGATCCTCGGCACTTGACGGCAACACATTTGATCTTAGATTGGCAACATTGCCAAATCTCACTTCCATTTGCATACATTTTTTGCTTATAAAACTGGTAACCTGCATATAGTAGTATAGTTCCACCTTTTCTCTTTATGAACTCAGGTTTATCCTGATTTAAGCTCATTTTGTTATAAAAATTATTCAATTCAGTTTGATTCAGTTATGGTTGTTTCATTGAATGACGTAAACAATGACTACCTATTGTTTAACTGACACTTGACAAATGTGCAAAATGAGATGTAATGCATTTAATGCAGTTGTAATAGTTAAAGAGATCCGTTATCTAAAGAGGTCTGTTATCATGGGAAGTGTCAAGGGTTATTTTGGTGACCCATCTTACATGTGTTCTACTCTATACGAGTACATATAACAAATATATGCAGCTTACTGTACATTAATAGGAGTCCGAGAATATGGTAGGAGAACGAGGACATATTTAGTAGGAGTAAGAGGATATGGTAGGAGAACGAGGACATTGTAGTCCTCGTTCTCCTACCAGTAGGAGCGCCCAGTAGGAGTAGACGGAAAGAGTGAAGAATACATCCTAAGTTGCAAACTTAATGTAGGTAGATTTGTCGAAAAAAAAGAGCGGCATAACTGTCATGCTTGCTAGTTTAGATTTTGCTAACAGAATTATATCGTAATTTCAACCTAAATAATGCAATGGTTTTTTTTCCAGTGGTCGCGCAGTATTCTGGGACATAAAGAACAGATTGCCTCGCTCAGTGACCACCATCCAATGGGAGAACAGTTTCGTCTCTGCTTACTCCAAAGATAATCCTAACCTGCTGTTCAATATGGCTGGGTTTGAGTGCAGGATCTTGCCTAAGGTAACAACATAGATATATTATTGAGTAATATAATTTAGAGTAAATATTTGTCATGTTTGCCTGTAATCATGGATCATATAAAGTAAGATAACTTTTATGTTAGTTATTTGATTGTAATTTATAATATAACACAACGATGAATCTGTTGTTAATGAACCAAAGAAAAAACTACGACGGAGTGTGCATATTTCAAACCATGTAATTGGTCAATTCTCAGCCGCTACTCGCCAGTGGAAACCTACCCTAGAATTTGACAGTAACTAAGAATAAAATTGCAAATAAAACTAACTTTTCCACCACCAGTGCCGCAGCCAACACGAAGAGCTTTCCCATCGCGACGGCGTCTGGAACTTGCAGAACGAAGTGACAAAAGAACGCACAGCGCAATGCTACCTCCGAGTCGACGATGAGTCGCTAGCTAGGTTCCACAACAGAGTGCGGCAGATACTCATGGCATCGGGTTCTACAACCTTCACGAAGATTGTTAACAAATGGAACACTGCTTTGATAGGTATGTTTACGTTAAGGCCTCTCCTATCTGAATCATCTGGAACCTACAGAACGAAGTGATAAAAGAACGTACAGCGCAATGCTACCTCCCAGTCGATGATGAGTCACTAGCCAGATTCCATAGTCATTGCTTCGGGATCTACTACCTCTACGGAGATTGTCAATAAATGAAACACGGCGTTGATTAGTACGTTTCAATTACGAGCGAACGGTTTGATACCTCTTTAGATATAAAAGCCGTCAATGTTGCGATATTTATATTCAAAAAGCTATTAAAAATCATGAAATTTGAATTCAAAATCGACATATTTGGGACTTTCTTCGGACTCTTGCGTCGTTAACTCCAGCTACAGCACCAACTACAGGGGAAACATTTTAGTAGTTGTGTTGTGTGTTAGTTTGTTGTGGTAGTGGAGCTAACGGCGCTGCTAAATGAGCTCGAATGAAGTCACAAAGATTTTCTAATTCTACATACTGACCTCGTGGCGTAATGGGTTAGCGCACTCCAGTATTGAGGGAAGGATGCAGGTTCAAGTCTCGTCAAAACCTTTTCTTTTTCATTTGATTTCTTAGAAATTACACTATGTGCGAGGGCTTACGGGCTTCACAATAACAACAAAAACCTTAATAATAAATCTCTCCAACAGGTCTAATGACATACTTCCGCGAGGCAGTCGTAAACACACAAGAACTGCTCGACCTACTCGTGAAATGTGAGAACAAAATCCAGACGCGTATCAAGATCGGTCTCAACTCTAAAATGCCTTCCCGATTCCCGCCCGTGGTTTTCTACACGCCTAAAGAGTTGGGTGGACTCGGAATGTTGTCTATGGGACACGTTTTGATTCCTCAGGTGAGTTATTAATAAGTTGTATTTGTAGGTGGTGAGTGAAATGTCTATACTCCGATTCAATAACCTGAAAAAAGCTTTCTTAAAAATTAACTGACCTCTTTCGTTTTCAAATTTACAAATTTGGTATTTATAAACTTCTCTCTTCCCATAGTAAAACTACAGGTTATGGTAAAGGTACAACCATCAGTTATGGTAAAACTAACCCATCTATTCGTCCACAGTCCGATTTACGCTGGTCCAAACAAACCGACGTCGGCATCACCCACTTCCGATCGGGTATGTCTCACGACGAAGATCAGCTGATTCCCAATCTGTACCGCTATATACAGCCTTGGGAGGCGGAGTTCGTTGACTCACAGCGAGTGTGGGCTGAGTACGCTTTGAAGAGGCAAGAGGCTAACGCTCAGAACAGGTAAAATATCCACGCTCTTAAAATCTGTCTGATCACAGTGATCACTGAATATTAACCACATTCACGCTGAATACTTATCACCTCTGTACACACTCTCTCTCCTCAGTGGGACAGATTAAGAGAGATATGAAAAGAAGTTCATTGTTCAAATGACATAGTTACTATTTTTTTAGGCGCTTTTAAGTGGTCGGATAGTCAGAAACTATGTGGGGGCGGGTAGAATTATTAAGACGTTGTGTGATAAAGAGGCCTATATTTAGCAGTGGTTGTTATCATGGTACGAAAATTCGACAGGAGTTGATAATGGTCCAAGACGCCGCCGATGCCCAGCTCCGCCTCCGTGTAGCGGCGGTACGCCCCTGCGGGTCGGGTTGGGCAGTGAATGTGATATACTAAACTAAACCCGTTGTTTTTCAAAGGCAATTAATTCCGAGGCAAATATTTAGTTAATTGATTGTACATACTAAACACTACTAAGCATTAATTTGAACCAATTTAATGTGTGTGTGTGTGTGTGTGCATTAGAAGTGATGAACCGCGTAGGGGTCCTGAAACCGGGGAGCGCTGTGCTCCGGGGCGCGTCGACTTGTGTGCGCGCGCTGATCGCGTGACGTGCGCAACCGACGCGCTGATAGTACGCATGCTGATCTAATGCACTTCTAAACACAGAAAAAACACCTAACTTCCTTAAACTCAAAACTCAAACTCAAACTCAAAAATGCTTTATTTCCATAAATACAATAAATGTACACTTAGAAAAGGTCAAATCATAGTAAAAAAATATACTTAAACTGCTTCTGATTCACAGTCCAGATATATAAAAATGTGTGGTGAAAAGTATCTAGATCACTGCTATTTTAGTTAATTCATAATACCTTTATACATAAATAAATAGGTCCCATAGGCCCCAGCAGAAAACCAGCGTCGGTTGTTTTTTAACGCCTAACAAGCTGAGTTGGGACCATTTTGTAACTAAAACAAAGTTTCCCTTAATTTAAGTATAACTGTTTATTTGTTTGTGTATTTGTTCAATGTTTTAGTTACAAATAAACGCTTTTTTGATTTAAATTAATTTCTAAATGGTTTTACAAATTTGTTATACCTATCCCCTTAGTAAATGAGTATAAAATCCACAGGCGATTGACGTTAGAAGATTTGGAAGACTCGTGGGACCGTGGTATCCCGCGTATAAACACACTGTTCCAGAAAGATCGACACACCCTCGCGTACGACAAAGGATGGAGAATCCGTACCGAGTTCAAACAGTACCAGGTAATCTCACTAGCCTTTTTATTGTTAACTGCTCTAAGCTCTCTAAACAGTCCTTATTGTTTTCAAGTTTTGGCTGACACTTAAACGCTTGCGAAAGCCAAAATCAAACATGGATAAAAGAGTCATCAATCAGATAAACCTCTCAGTTGTCACACAAATTGTCTGAAAATTGAGATACCTGTAACATCGAATAACCTAATCCATTCCATTTAGATTGGATTAATTAGCTGCAGCAGCATTTTTAACACCCGAACCTGTATTCTTAAAAGATCATGATCAATCTCTTTACCAGGTGCTAAAACAAAATCCGTTCTGGTGGACCCATCAACGGCACGACGGAAAGCTGTGGAACCTGAACAACTACAGAACTGACATGATCCAAGCATTGGGAGGTGTTGAGGGAATTCTTGAGCACACTCTGTTCAAGGGAACTTACTTCCCCACTTGGGAGGGTCTTTTCTGGTAAGGAACAGCATTGAAATTATGTGTATTACATGTTTTTAGTCTATATAGTAGTCTATCTAAGAGGGCTTGTTCAGCTAAGAGTCGACTGGTAGATCTGTCTTGCAGTCAACGTAAAACACAATTTTAAAGCTATACAATACATACAGTTTTGTTTTTGTTACCTTAGCAAAACTTGGTGCCGTAAACTCTGCCATCTTGACCATCATTTACACGTGTAATAAAAATAACTTTATAAGCTATCTGACATCACATTATTGTTTCACAGGGAGAAGGCCTCCGGTTTCGAAGAGTCGATGAAGTACAAGAAGTTGACAAACGCCCAGCGTTCCGGTTTGAACCAGATCCCGAACCGTCGGTTCACGCTGTGGTGGTCGCCGACCATTAACAGAGCCAACGTCTACGTTGGTTTCCAGGTAAAGACTCTATTATTTATTCATTAGTCTAGAATTTTGAAGACCAAGACAATGTGACAAACTTGACAAGCACTGATTTGAAATAGTATTTTACAAAGGGAACTCATCAAATCTATATTATGGCTCGCACACTGTAATGTAAGTGTATATCCTAAGTAACGGCGCAGGCGCATCGTGCCTTTTAAGACTAAATCACATTCATTGAGATAGACGGAGTGAATAGAAGTTCTGGCGAATGGTCTTGTACATACTTTGCCATCGACAAAATAATGTTCATTTCAACATACTTACCATACTACGGCAGTAATGTGGCAAATAAAATAAATACTGTTTTCCATTAAATTTTAAATCATATTCTTTTGTCCCTAGGTGCAACTTGACCTGACTGGTATATTCATGCACGGAAAGATCCCGACGTTGAAGATCTCGCTCATCCAGATCTTCAGGGCTCACTTGTGGCAGAAGGTGCACGAGTCTATCGTTATGGACTTGTGTCAAGTAAGTTCACACACGCAAAACTTTAAAACATGTATCTTGTTCATTCTCTAGATGGTCGGATTTCATGACCCCCCTAACAAAATTCACCATGACCGACTGCTCCCAAGATGGCATCATCATCGATGATGATGATGTATGCATGTTTGTATGTAAAGTGAACTACCGCCCCGCGCCGCCGGACTTGAAAAAAAAGCGTTAAAAACTCAGGACGTGGTCCGAGCCAACGATATTATGACGAAATTGCGCGCAGAGATCTCTTCAACCTCTGAGCCCGCAGAGATAACCTTGTATCTGTTTCATTAGTAATATTCTTCTAGGTGTTCGATCAAGAGCTAGACGCGCTAGAAATCGAGACGGTGCAGAAGGAAACCATCCATCCACGTAAATCGTACAAGATGAACTCATCTTGTGCTGATATCCTGCTGTTCTCTGCCTACAAATGGAACGTGTCGAGACCTTCGCTGCTCGCTGATACCAAGTAAGTTTGTAGTTTAACTGCGTAGCTGATGTGGTTTTGGTTGTGGAGCGATTAGTTTAAGTCCTATAAGAATATGCCTGGGATTAAATATCATTGATGAACCATTATTTTTATGGGTTCCTGTGTGCTGATTTTAGTAATACTTATGTAAAAAACCCTGGTCAATATTTAGGTGCCGTTTATGTCACGGTCAACTGGGTCTGAAAATACATACACACGGTACTTGTCATAATAAAAAACGTGCTTCAAACCGCGGGCAAAAGCTAGTATGTGTACACAAATATTCATATTGTTTTCGTTTTCCCAGAGACACAATGGACAACACAACAACCCAGAAGTACTGGCTGGACATCCAACTCCGTTGGGGCGACTACGATTCCCATGACGTGGAACGATACGCCCGCGCTAAGTTCCTGGATTACACCACTGATAACATGTCCATCTACCCGTCCCCAACTGGCCTGCTGATAGCTATTGATCTAGCCTACAACTTGCACAGGTAAGAACTCCACTGTCTGATGCAGGATGTATAGTCTCGCTAACCATTGATGCTGAACGTTGACGCTCAGAAGGTGCGTAAGGACAGTAAACGCAGCAGAGTATCTCTGATGGAAACGCGCTGTACGCACGCGATAAGTTTCTGGACTATACTTGTAGGGCAAGCACAAAATAGAATGTATCGTTATGTCATTATTGTCTATTCTACCCTAGAGATCAATCCCCGTGCTTGGCCTGAGACAGCGGAAAATTGTATTTATTAGAATATTATCAGTAGTTTTTTCACAACATTTTGGATAATGAATATAAGTGATTATCTCACTTATTAGTCTTGTAAAAAATTTAAACAGTTTCAATCAATCAAAAGCCATTGATTTTCTACATCAAAAGTTTATAGCTTTATTTCCATCAGATGGTTTTACTTGTCTGATTGGGGATGTATCCCCCCAAATCGACATATCGTCTACTGCCTGAACATGTTCCAATTTCTATGTCTATAATCCACAGTGCCTACGGAAACTGGTTCCCCGGCTGCAAACCTCTCATCCAGCAAGCCATGGCCAAGATAATGAAAGCCAACCCCGCATTGTACGTGCTTCGGGAGCGTATCCGCAAAGCACTGCAGCTCTATTCCTCGGAGCCCACGGAGCCCTATCTGTCCAGTCAGAACTATGGAGAGCTGTTCTCTAACCAGATTATTTGGTAAGTACTGTGGTTAATAGGAGTATGACTAACGCGTTTATGCCTGCGGGTTCGCAAGCGTTGTTTCTATGGAAACGTGTAGAGGTGATTTACAATTTCCTTAAGTATTTATAATATTGGTGTGATTCTTCTTCTTTCTTACCGGTTTAAACTCGAGAAGAATAACTTTATACGCGTACGGCCCGCGCCTTTTTGTATTATCCATGTATCATGATGAGTCAGTCATCTTAGCCAACCGGTTTAACTAACATCAGTAGCACATTATGCTACTGACGATAGTTAAAGCAGCAGCATCAATCAAACGACCTTCAAACTGTCCCCTAAGGACTCCCTTTCGGCATTTTGACTAATGCATGGATTTATCTAGATAAATCCATGCATTATGATATCCATGCATTATAGCGACGCTGCGCTTTTGGCTGAACCAAGGCTTAAAGCCTTGGTTCAGCCAAAAGCGCAGCGCTCTACAAAGGCTTTATCAAGTGACCTGATCGAAAAAAAATCGTAGCTGTTACGCCCTCATACTCTTCAGACAAAATAAACTCGCACACGTTTCCAACCCCCAACTAAGCCCTTTATTGTATTTCCACAGGTTCGTAGACGACACAAACGTATACCGTGTGACGATCCACAAAACATTCGAAGGTAACCTGACGACGAAGCCCATCAACGGTGCCATTTTCATCTTCAACCCCAGAACTGGACAGCTCTTCTTGAAGATCATTCACACTAGCGTGTGGGCGGGACAGAAACGTCTTGGACAGGTATGGTTCTTTTAAACAATTAGTAAACAACAACTTGGAACCTGTTGTCTGCACATAAATAATTGCAATAATTGATAAACACTCCACTCTCACATGGTTATAAAAGTGCTTAGGTCACACCTGATAATCTGAGTAATAGATTGAACACATTCACACAAATCGGGATTAGCGAGAAGGTTGTTCTGTGTTTGAGCATGTGGCACCAAGGATATATTACTTAACTAAATCGTCAATAGGTCTTGACGATCTATAGCTTATCCATCGAGCTTGTCGAATGTTAGTAAACTAATCGCCCATACTTAACCTAAAATTCACTTTATTGGCGCATCCTTTTCGCATCCTCTTTATACGTAATTTATATTACTTGTCGATTTGAGATATTTCCTTCAATAAATATTGCTTACAATTACATACCTACATCTAAAACTCCACGCCAAGCAAATGAGTTTTAGATATTTGTGTCGTGGTTCGTTTACTACAAGCTCGATAGATAAGGTATAATTTTGAACATGGACGCTCATGTTCATAAAAATCTGGACTGGAGTCTTCTGCCAGTATATATTAAAGGGACACGACCTGCTAAACAAAGAAATTATAATGCTTTCGTTATCAGTATTTTTTCTCTTATAGCTCGCCAAATGGAAAACAGCTGAGGAAGTAGCCGCGTTGATTCGATCGCTGCCTGTGGAAGAACAGCCCAAACAGATCATCGTCACCAGAAAGGGAATGTTGGATCCCCTCGAGGTAACCATAACCACTAAATATACCCCTACATAACTGCGTAGCTCAAAGAATGTGAAGCGGCAGTGGGCTGGCCATATCTCGAGAAGAACCGACAACTACGGGTACGCGTGTTCTCGAGTAGAAAGCGACTCTGCAAACGTAGGACATCCTCTAGCCAGGTGGGATGACGACAGAAAGGATGATCCGAAAGATTGCAGAAAAAAGAAAGGTCGTTGTCTTGTGGTCGAAAGTTCAACAAATGAAAAAGTTAATTTGTTGTTAAGAAATTCGAACTATGCACTAGTACCCAAGTACCTCTTTGGTTTTAATTATGTAAATTTATACTTTTTCAATGAAGAATCTTATCTTATAGGCTAGTGATAAGGAAAAACGGGGGCTTAGAATCCGATTCCTAAAATGACCAAGACATTACATTGTGGCAACTTTTTGTGTGCATTAGAAGTGATGAACCGCGTAGGGGTCCTGAAACCGGGGAGTGCTGTGCTCCGGGGCGCGTCGACTTGTGTGCGTGCGCTGATCGCGTGACGTGCGCAACCGACGAGCTGATAGTACGCTAGCTGATCTAATGCACACAAAAGTATACCAGTTTCGTCTTATAAGCAAATGGCTTTAGAGAAGCTTATTCAGGAGAGAGTAGGTCAGAAGATTTTCACAATAGGTCCACAAGTCTCAGCCATAAACCGCGTGAGGCGATGCGCAACGGATTGACATCGAAACGCACGAATAAAAACAGTCTGAGCCCTCACTACGCAACGTACGCGATGAAACGTAGGAACGTCGGATGGCGTGGCGTACGAATCTGTGTTTCTAAGCTAGGCTATCTGTTTTCATAGAAACTCGAGCATCCAGGTCTTAAAATTCATCGCGTTGCTGGGCGTGAGCTCAGTCTGTTTCTCGCTTCACTGTCTGTGTTAGATTTGTTGAAAGATTGGTCCCCAACAGCTTTAAAGCGTAATGTGTCTGACAACATAGGAAAACTATTGCCCTGCTAAATGACACGGGCAGAATCTTACTATGATGTCAATTGGGCTGACATTATAAAAAGTAAACTAAACTTATCTAGCAGAAAACGATGACCCCCTTTTCATTACGATCGTAAGTATATCAACACCAATTTATGATTCTTACACCCCAGGTACATCTACTCGACTTCCCCAACATCGTCATCAAAGGCTCCGAGCTGCAACTGCCGTTCCAAGCTTGCCTCAAAGTGGAGAAGTTTGGAGACCTCATTCTCAAGGCCACAGAACCACAGATGGTGCTTTTCAACTTGTACGATGACTGGCTGAAAACTATCTCGTCATATACGGTAAGGGAACTTTATACTGCTATTTGGTTTGCTATGCTGCTGGATATGCTATTGGTAAATGAGGAAGTTTTTCCAAACTGAGACTAAAGATCACACTAATATTATAAAAGCGAAAGTTTGTATCTATGGATCCCATAAATCATCCCATAAGGGATAGAAATCACCTTTAAATGTTTCCATTGAAACAACGGGTGTTAAGCCGCAGGTAGAAACTAATAAAACAAATATAAATCCCAATTTTGCCGCCTCAAACACCAACCCACTAAATCTCACTTTTTCATCACACTTTCATCACACATTATCTACTTTTCCAGGCATTCAGTCGACTGATCCTCATCCTTCGAGCTTTACACGTGAACACGGAACGCACCAAAGTTCTGCTCAAACCTGACAAGACGACGCTGACCGAACCTCATCACATCTGGCCGACGCTGACCGATGATGACTGGATCAAGGTGGAGGTTCAACTCAAGGACCTTATTCTGGCTGATTATGGCAAGAAGAACAAGTAAGTATTGTCTACTTAGTCTGTAGGAATGTACACAATGTCACCGAATCTCATGACATCTGGCCAACGCTGATGCTGATGCTGATGCTGATTATGACAAGAATAACAAGAAACGCTTGAACTAATCATTACTATATGGTGATTTTCTTCAATCATGTAAACATGTTACCTTGTACACAAGGATATAAGATAATATTGTTATCGATCTTGAGTATACGGTTGTGTCTAATATTACATTTCCTCCACTAACCCACGATAGTCGTAATTGCAACGAAGCAGTCAACAATAACCACAGAAGGACCGTCCTATTATGTAGCTGGACAACTAGTCTATTAGTGTCATACTTACGGGCTATTGTGTTGACGAACTTACACTTTCATTATAGTACTTAAACATACATTTATCTTTACAGCGTGAACGTAGCATCGCTGACCCAATCCGAGATCCGCGACATAATCCTCGGAATGGAGATCTCTGCGCCCTCCGCCCAAAGACAACAAATCGCAGAGATTGAGAAGCAGAGCAAGGAGCAGAGCCAACTCACTGCCACCACCACTCGCACTGTCAACAAGCATGGAGACGAGATCATCACCTCCACTACCAGCAACTACGAGTCGCAGACATTCAGGTATGACTTTGTTTAGGAGAAGCAGTGTTTGTGTGGTGTTGGCTTGAAATTTTCACCACTCAACTCTTCCCGAGGGTGTCGCCTCCGAGGGTGTCGTAAAGGCGACTAAGGGATATCCACCGGGGGCGGGCAGCAGCGCCCCTTGCAGAACAATTCTACCACCGAACTGCGATCCCCAACCCACATGCCCAGCGTGGGGATTACGGGCACTATAACAAAGCCCCCGACGACGCGCCGGGCTGTCTCACTGCCTGGCAACTTTGCTAACTTGCGGAAATATCTTGCTTTATTTTATGACATTTCGTAAAGTGTAACTCGAAAAGTCTATTATTAGAAAAGTATAGTTTAAAGGCCATAAGAGTCGCGTAAAAACATGATTAGTGCCATTGTTGACAAAATACATTCGCTTTTACGGATCCTTTTTATGGCTTTTATGGTGTTATATTTTAGGGCTCGTATAGACGGACTACAATTTGTCCGTCGAATGCAGGCGACGGCTGTCACGTCGCCTGCAGCCGACTGTCAGTCGCCTGCAATAGCCTACAGTTGAACCTTGCAGTCGGCAACTTGCCATCCACGTAATGGAGACGTGCAAACGTCTGTGTAAACGTGCCCTTAGCAACCCCTTTGAAAAATGAAACTGAACCTCTAGCTAGACTGTTTGTCATAGTCTGCAGATAGCTAAAGTGTTCTGTAAATTAATTTACTTATCTACTAGCTTGCTGGCTTGTGCTGTAATTTTATTTTTATGTTATGAATGTTGATTATCACTACAACGAACTTCCCTTCTCACAGTTCAAAGACGGAATGGCGCGTGCGAGCCATCTCAGCGACAAACCTGCATCTCCGCACCAACCACATCTACGTGAGTTCTGATGATATCAAGGAGAGCGGCTACACCTACATCCTGCCCAAGAATCTGCTCAAGAAGTTCGTTACTATCTCAGATTTGAGAGCACAGGTCAGTAAATTAACAGTAAAATTTAACTTGTTTGTTTTCCATATTGGAAAAAAGAAAGGTTTTCTAGGAAAGTCGTACGATATTCAACGACTTCAATTTCAAGGCAACTAATACAATATTCAAATTCATCACATTTTAAATATTGCTGGCGGCGTTGACTAAACGTCTATTGTAGGTTTCTGATATTTATTTAAGCCACGAGAGTTACTGCCGATAAAATGTTGTACAGTTTGGCAGGAATGTAATACAATGTACTTTTTAATGGAAAAAGAATACATACAATACGATACTTACCCCCCGAAAACTCAAACGCAAGTCGGTTTTGAGTACGTCTCAAGTGACCATATGCTACTTGAGACGTGCTCAAATATAAGTTGCGATTTAGAATATTCAGGCGAAAGAGACGCAATGTCGGATCTATACTAATGTGTCGTACAACGCCTTTGTTGAGGGCACTTTTCAGAATTAGCTGAAAGGCTCCTTCCACTTTCACATAAACTGTTTCTCGTTTTAAAATCACCATTAACTCCCCACAGATCTCGTGTTACCTCTACGGCGTATCACCACCCGACAACCCGATGGTCCGCGAAGTGCAATGCGCCGTCCTAGCGCCTCAATGGGGCACGCATCAGCAAGTGCATTTACCACGCCAGTTACCCAAGCACCCGGCACTGGCGCACTTGCAACCTCTGGGATGGATGCACACTCAACCAAACGAGTTACCTCAACTATCACCACAGGTATAAATAAATAATGTTCGACCATCATCTAGCCCTAAAGCACGCAGAACTGTATATCACACAACTTGATCATCATCATGAGTCAAAATACATCTGCAACCGGTCATAGGCCTCTAGGCTGTTTATTGTTCGCCGTAAGGTTACTGCTATTATCGTAATACACAATGCTGAAAGACTTTCGTCTCCCAGCCTATCGGCATTTCACAATACTATAAGTCCGCAAGGCAAACACCAAACACAAGTCGTTTCATGGTAGTCAGAAATACTGGGTTCAGAGATTCAGACAAAAGCCAAACAGTGTCTTGCCATCTCGAGCTTGAAATGTGCATTAGAAGTGATGAACCGCGTAGGGGTCCTGAAACCGGGGAGCACTGTGCTCCGGGGCGCGTCGACTTGTGTGCGCGCGCTGATCGCGTGACGTGCGCATCCGACGCGCTGATAGTACGCTGTCTGATCTAATGCTCACATTCACCCAAACCTTGGCCTATTTACTACCATGCATCTGTAGTGCGACTCGCAGCAGCAAGCAATATGTTAAACAATCTACAATGTAACAATTTGTGCAATATCTTCTTTTCAGGACATAACAACCCATGCCAAAATAATGACAGAAAATCCGTCTTGGGATGGAGAGAAGACCATTGTCATCACGTGTTCGTTCACCCCTGGCTCCTGCTCACTGACTGCCTACAAGTTAACCCCTAGCGGCTACGAATGGGGCGCTAAGAACACAGATAGAGGCAACAACCCTAAAGGATACCTGCCCAGTCATTACGAGAGGGTGCAAATGCTGTTGTCTGACCGTTTCTTAGGATATTTCATGGTGCCATCGCAAGGCAGTTGGAATTACAACTTTATGGGTAAGTTGTATTATTTGTTTTTCTACCAATGTTCGAACTTTATATAACAATTTATTTTTAAACTCGATTGGCTGGCTATACGACATCGACACCGACATCGGTGGACGCATAATAAAATGCCGGCGCCGACATGGTGTCGGGCCGGGCCAATGGATACTGCGTGACATACAATTTTATAGAATTAAGCATCCACCACCGAATGTCGTAACCGGGCCGGGCCGGCCAATCAAAAAACGCCCTTTTTTACACTTTTCTTATATAAAACATCAATACAACCATCAATTGATTTTATCATCAGCGTATTTGGCGTAGTCGTGTCGTGTTATTATTATTTTTTGTATGCTCACTGTAATTCCTCTTACAGGCGTGCGACACGATCCTAACATGAAATACGGCGTGCAACTTGGCAATCCGCGAGAGTTCTACCACGAGGTCCATCGACCAGCGCATTTCATGAACTTCGCAGCCATGGAGGACGCCACCGCGCCAACACTCGCCGCCGATAGGGAAGACCATTTCGCGTAGACAGACATTACATGATAAGTGAAATATATAAAATAAGCAATTTGAATTAAATTTTAACTACGTACCGATAGTTTGTGTTTTTAATTTACCTAAGCATTGCCACAACATAGGGTCCTAACTACTAGACGATCACGGCCATCTTCATCTTCTCGTCATCCATACCGCAATGCTTGAAAACAAAAGTTTTCAATAAGTGCGTCCTACCCGTCATCCCTACGGAGCTGAGACGTGGACACTCACGATAGGTCTGGTGCACCAGTTCAAAATGGTCGAGTCTCTGAAGGATAGATTCGTAACGAATCCATCCAACAGAGAACCAAAGTTATCGACATAACTCAAAGAATTAGCAAACTGAAGTGGCAGTGGGCCGGCCATATCTCGCGAAGAACCGACAACCGATGGGGTAAACGTGTTCTTGAGTGGAGACCGCGACTCGGCAAACGTAGTGTAAGGACGCCCTCCAGCCGATCAGGGGCCTGATTCCACTAATACAATCGCCTCACTATGACACCATTATCGCTTCATTATCGCGTAACAATCACCGCCATTGACACCTTTTGATATTCTACTAACACGATATTTTTTTGTTTATGCTATATCTAGGACTATTACGAGTATGATTATATGCCCCACCACATTATTAACACTATATTATAAGTCTTAAAGATTGTAATCTTATGGTAAGCGAATACCAAATAAATTTACGACTCAATCTCTATCTCAATCGTATGGCTCTTACGAAGTTATTGTATTCTCTTTGCGTATGGCGCCATTATGGCATTTTGTTTAGGCCCCTGAGAGAATACAATAACTAGGCGATGGTCGACCGCCCGTCGGGTAGCGTTATATTCTCTTTGGCCGTCGTCGGCTGCAATTGTGACCTTGAATGCAGTCCACTGCACTGAACTGACGTCGCCTGCAGTTGCCTTGCAGTCCGTGTATATGAGCGCCTAGTTAGGATCACACGGACTGCACGTCTCAAATAAAAAAAGACGGCAAGTTGCAGAGTGCAAAGCAACTACACTCGTCGACCGCCCGCATCGACGGGCAATTTGCCGTCCATGTATTTGAGACGTGCAATCCGTGTATGAGCCCTTATGCGTGGAAACAAGGTGTACGCCCGCTATCTCTTCGCCTCCGGTGCTTGCACTGATCGGACGTGTCGTCTGCGCATTTGTTTGCTGTTTGAACTGAGGTACTGCGCCCCGAGACTTCGCCCCAAATTGAGGAGTCTGCCCTGCCCGTCTGCCGTGTCTTCAAGGAGGGACCGACGACGGCTCTACATCGGTGCCGCGAGTTGTCCCGACTACCGTGTGTTTTCAAGGAGGGATCGACGTCGACGGTTCTACAACGGTGCCGTGAGTTGCCAATGCTTTTTGCTTCTTGGTTCCTGACTGGATTGGAACCAGGTGCCGTCGGAGTCGCGACCGGTGGGTGTGCAGTCACCGCCAGCGAGTCATTAGCCGCCGCGACCAAAATAAGCATCAGTAGCTGTGTTACGTGAAGGGTCTACGGCGTAGCAATATAGCTACGAAATTGCCAGCTACGAGATCTATGCGCTTACTACAAATTCTATGCACCCGCTCTTCATTCACTACGCTTTGCATATTAGCTCAAAACGCCTTCTTCTATTCTAATTGCAAACTGTGAGCACTTTTGCGATTTATTAAATAAATTTGCTTTGAAAACTGACACGTAATGCCTCGTTCTCCGCCATCAAATTATGGATCACCTCTACAGCATTGTTCTTCGGACCCAAACATAGCGCGATCGTCTCCGCTAATGCAGCAAACTTTGTCCTTTACAAATATTGCGGCACATGGCAGTAGCAGGGAACTTAAACGCAAAAATGATGACATCACAAAAACTGAAATCATTGATATCTTCGCTAATCTGAAGAAGGAGCAAGATGAGAAATTCTCAGCCGTGCTGAGCTCTATTAGCGAAGTAAAGGCATCTTTAGACTTCATGTCTTTACAGTATGATCAAGTACTGCAAAAAGTCAATGTATTAGAAGTAGAGAAAAAAGCTAGTGATGCAAAAATCCTGTTGCTTGAAAGCAAGGTCGATCAATTAGAGCGCCAAATAAAGGGCACCAGCGTTGAAATAAGAAACGTACCTCAAGAGACGAAAGAATCCAAGATTGATCTTAAAAAACTTATCTGTAGAACTGCTGAAGCGCTGAATATCCCTTTGGATAGCACTTCAGACATAAAAGATATCTATCGAGTTAACTCGAAATCGAAAACGAATCCTATCATTGCTGACTTTAGCACTGTCTTAGTTAGAGATAACTTCTTGGATTCCTACAAGAAATTTAATAAAGAGCATACTAGTGCTAAATTTAGCACTGATACGGTGGGGATAAGCGGGCCAAGACAGCCGCTCTACATCTCAGAAAATCTTACACAGCGAGAAAAGAATCTGTTCTATCAAGCCCGTGTGTTCGTCAAAGGAAATGGATATGCCCACTGCTGGACATCCTACGGAAGAACATTTATACGGAAAACTAACGACTCTCCGCGTATACGTATCTTTGACGATAGAGATCTGGAGAACCTAATCCAATAGTAGGTATACATAGGCCTTAGTATTCTTTCTCTGTATATAATGTTTGTTTTGGATCTCTCTTCTCCACTGTAATAATACTTAACCTATTCATAACTTAAGACTATATGTATCTAAATTTAAAAACAAACTACTACTACCTATCCGTTCCAAATATTTCCCTCTACTCAGAGTCAATTTAAATATATTTACAATAGAAACATATAATTTTCCCCACATCCCTCTTTTCCTATAATACAATTCAACACTATCTTTGGTATAAATATGAGTAGAAACATTTGTGATCTCTGTGAAGACATTGACAATGCTAGTGTCTCAGAAGCATTTACCTGTACTCCCGAAAACTGCAAATCCTTCTTAAATATTTGCAAACCTGACAGCCAGTTCACTATTATAAACCAAAACATAAGAAGCATAGGACAAAACTTTGACAATTTTCTAGTTCTCGTAGAACGCATTAAAATCGAACCACATCTGGTAGTTCTTACTGAGTGTCGTCTTCCGCAAAATGCACTCATCCCAAGTTGGAATGGATATACATCACTTATCACTAAAAACAACCCCATCCAGAACGATGGCGTTGTTATATATGTCGCAGCCGGAACGTAGAATTAGCCCGTTTGTAAAACGGCTAGGCCGTTTACAAAACGGCGCCATTCAGCTAAATGCCTAGGCCGATTGTAGAACGATCGGTGAAATCAACGTTCTACAATATGGCTGATCATCTGAATTAGCCCGTTTAGGGAATGGCTAGGCAGTTCACCGTGCTTAGGCCGATCGTAAAATGAAGATAACTGTTTCTGTGTACGAGGCTCCGTCTGCGCAGAATCTACAGTTACCTACATATTATATTTTATTACCGGCTATGACATCAATTATCTGCCAAGGAAAGTTGCTTAAAAATTGGGTTCGGAGGTTAGCTCAAACAGAGACAGCGATACCTAACTACCTACAGTAGAACACAATTTTAAAAGTTGGTCGTTTGGTTCCTACCGTGCATACCATAACATGCATTTAAACAGCTGTTATTTTATCTTTACTACATCCTCAACCTCAACAACTTGTACTGCTAGACGCAGACTTCCCCTGATTAGCTCCTTATTGCCGTTTGTACCATGAGGGGTAATGACCATAAACTTCACGCCTGTGCTCCACGCTTGGCATAGGCATAGGATTGCAGTTCGGTGGAAAATTGTTCAGCAGGGGCGCTGCTGCAAACCCTCGGTGGATATCCCTTGGGCTGGTGCAAATTCTAAGCCAGCACCACACGGCCACATTATTACATTACCTACCTACTTCAATTTTATTGAGGTATATTAAAGATTAGATTTTACAGAAGTTAAATTTTATGCACTGATTTTGATTATTATATAATATTATTAATAATCTGAGGCACTGTGACACTACTATGGGATTCAAATAAAATACGTTTTACTTTAATCCCATAAAATACATTTCTTTGGTACCTACCTACATTTCAGTGTTCTGAAGTTTGGTTAGGAAATATTTAGGCAGGTATTTCTCGCACAAGCAAAACCGCGCGCCATTACTACTAATTAGTAATCCATGGTATAAAAAGATATAGCCGTTTTACAATCGGGCTAGGTTTGAGTCAGCCAAATCGTTGAACGTTGAGCGTTTTACAATTGGCCTAGCCATTTAGCTGAATGGCGCCGTTTTGTAAACGGCCTAGCCGTTTTACAAACGGGCTAATTCTACGTTCCGGCTGCGACATATACATAAAAACCGACTTTAAATCAAAGTCATATGAACCGACATTCAGTGACGCCAACTGTTTGGTTACTGAATTAGACAACTCCACTGTTGTTATATCTATCTATAGGTCACCATCTTACCAGCAATGTGAAAGATTCTTAAAATCGCTGGATATTTTGCTTCGTTCACTAGATAAGCATAAAAACATTATCATTACAGGGGATATAAACATAAACATAACAGAAAGCTCTGTTCATCCCTTTGCCTCTGAATACCTCAACTTACTAGCTTTTCACGGATTATTGCCTGCTCACACCTTTCCAACCAGAGCTTTTAACTGCTTAGATCACTTTATCGTTAAAACGAATAGAAACGCCACAACACTTGTTATAGATAGCTCGGTTACGGATCATTACACAGTGTTACTGAATATTGACTTATCAACTCCAAGAGTGCAAACGGATTCAACATATAAAAAAATAGACTATGCTTCAATCTCAAACGAACTAGCAAATACTTGTTTTAAAGATGTTTTCGCTACTACTGATGCAAACATTGCAGCGGAAAAGCTCGTCGAGTCCATCATAACCACCATTAAAAATCACACTTCCATAATTAAGCGATCGCGTCGAAAAACCCCCCTTAAACCTTGGATAACGGCAGGGCTAATACGCTGTATGAGACACCGAGATATTATGCATGCAAAACTTAGAAAACAAACTGATAATGACAATCTAAAAACTATGTACAAGCGTTATAGAAACTTTTGTAACTCTCTACTTCGTAAGCTCAAAGATGGCTATGAAAAATCCTTACTAGAGAAAGCTGATAAAAATATTAAGAAAACCTGGCAAATTATCAATGACATTACTCACTATAAACCCAAGAAAAACTTATCTTTGGAACTTGTTAACGGACATGACCCACTTACTAAACTTAACATAGTAAATGAATATTTTGTCAACGTCGGGAAAACCTTAGCTGAAAAAATCTCTACCGCTGATGTAAACCAATCTCTACCACGTTCTAGCACTACTTGTCCACAAACAAATTCATTTGCCTTGTTTAATACCGACGAAAAAGAAATTATGCAACTGATAGATTCTTTGAAATCTAATTGTTCACCGGGGTGGGACGAAATCCCTTCTCGTATTATAAAAGAAAATAAATCGGTATTTACTCCTGTCCTTACCCACTTGTGTAATATATGTTTTTCAACTCACGTTTTCCCAGACATTTTTAAAAAATCCCTGATCCTCCCTATTTACAAAAATGGCGAAAAAATGAAACCCTCTAATTACAGGCCAATATCTATTTTGCCTGTTTTGTCTAAGATATTAGAAAAAGCTCTAAATAACCGGTTAGTGAACTATTTGGACAAGTTTAATTTAATCTCCAGTAATCAATTTGGATTTCGAAGAGGAAAGTCGACGGGAGATGCCGTATCGGAGCTGGACCAATTCGTGGCGTCTGCGCTTGACAATGGAGACAAATGTATAGCTATTTTCCTGGACCTTGCTAAAGCTTTCGATACGGTATCTATCCCAATACTGCTAGACAAACTGCAACTTTTGGGAATTCGTGGTTGCGAACTACAACTATTTAAAAATTACCTAACGAACCGAAAACAGAGAGTGAACATAAATAACCATCTTAGCAGTGAACTCATCCTTACACAATTTGGAATTCCTCAAGGTAGTATACTCGGACCGACACTCTTTCTAATCTACGTAAATCAAATTTGTAATCTAGAGCTCATAAACGGCAAGTTATTAGCTTTTGCCGACGATACCGCTCTTTTGTTCCGAGGTCGTAATTGGGACCTCGCTTTCAATTATGCGCAGGAGGGATTCAACCAGGTGTCCATCCTTTTAAATCAAAACCTACTTACACTAAACACGGATAAAACAAAATACCTGAAATTCACACTCCGCAATAATAAACCGCCGGACACACTGTTAACTATCAAGGCTCACTCAACAAACTGTCAACTTTTACAATCATCACCCTGCAAATGTCCCGCACTTGATACTTGTGAGTCGATTAAGTACCTAGGGATAATGATTGATAACAAATTAAATTATGTTAGTCATATCAAACAACTTACAGCTAGAGTTCGCAAACTCATTGCCGTTTTCCGCAAGGTTCGGCATGCTGCAAATGTACCACAAGTAAGACTATTGTACCAAACTCTCTGCCACTCCCTTCTTACCTATTGTGTACCGTCGTGGGGTGGGGCCGCAAAGTCTCACTTATTACCTCTAGAGAGAGCACAAAGGGCGGTCTTAAAAGTAGCTTTTTCTCTCCCATACAGATACTCGACGACACAGTTATATAGAGAATGCAAAATCCTCACCTGTAGACAAATCTTTGCGCAACAGCTAATTTTAAAACAACATCTTCTACCAAAACTTAAAAACGAAAGTAAGCGTAGAGATAAAGCTTTCCAAACTCTTAGCTCTAGAACTACCTTTGCACAAAAGCATAGCTCTTTTCTAGCCCCATATATCTACAACAAAATAAATAAAACCATCTTTATAAAAGACCTGTCATATAACGATTGTAAATTAAAACTTAATGATTACCTTAAATCCCTAACCTATGACCAGACTGAGGACTTATTTCATAGAATATCCTGAATTACCATCCTAATCCCCTTTATCACATAATTATCCACCTAGTAACTTGTTGTGTTATTATATTAACATTAAGTGTTTTATAATTCCCACCCTTCTTCCATTTTTAGGCTAGGTGTTGTTGCTGTATAAATTAAATTTTTTTGTATAATTAGTTTTTTTTTTTGTGTAATTAGAGATGCATATCCTTATTTTCTAAATTAATATTAAGAAAATAAAATTAATTTCCAAATATTTGCATTTTAGGCTAGGTGTTATTTCTGTATAAATTAGATTTTTGTAACTAGATTATGTATTTACTTATTTTCTAAATTTAACTTAGGCACTATAAGACCATGATATAAATATATGGCTATCACCGTTAGTACACTATTGTGAGAAAAAAACCTGAGTTAGCCAGAGCAGGAGCCCTTCGTTTCTTAATACAAGTTTCGACTTAGTAAGAACGAGGAACTCATTAGCGATGCCTAA
This sequence comes from Eupithecia tripunctaria, assembly GCA_955876795.1. Classification (NCBI taxonomy): domain Eukaryota; kingdom Metazoa; phylum Arthropoda; class Insecta; order Lepidoptera; family Geometridae; genus Eupithecia; species Eupithecia tripunctaria. Next base: position 3,948,255 of record OY041613.1, on the reverse strand, counting down.
ATTGGGTCTTTTATTTTACACACATCTGGTACCAACTATCTGAATAATAAACTGTACCTACCTTTATTTGTAAATGTGTGATTTAAGACGAAATAAACATTTTATATCTTTATATCTCCGTCTGTATTTAAGCAGAATTCGATAACCAGCATTATTAATTCATTGTAAGCATTTTGACCATCCGAAAATGACGTAAAACTTGTATTTTACCTACCAATATTGTAGGTACCTACATAGTACAAAGGGTTTAGTTTAGAATCATTTATTAACTTGTTAAGCTATTGCATAGCTTCTATCGCGGGCCTTGAGCGCGGGGACCGAATCCAGAAATTCCGTAACGAAAAAACCTTGACGTTTGTCTCTTTAGTTCAGCAACTCGCCTCTAGATGGCATTGCAATAGCTTTACCGCGGCAGTCCCCGAGTGCCACACGTCTTTTTTAACTTGTTTACTGTTATCTAATAAAGATTAGTTTTTAACCTTTACTTGTTGAACGAAACTTGAACGAAACAAAATATCGATTTTCAAGGAATTCGACGAGATCTGATTGATTCGATTTTAGATTCTATTGACTCGACTAAAATAACTAGAACAACGCTGCCGGCTACACTTTACCCATGGACGAAAGAAATCACCAAGGAAAGGAACCTATATTATACTCCAAGGACGAATCACTGAATGTGGACCTTACGCCACGATGAATGTCAAATTTGTCAATTAATCAGGATTTCTTCAAACAAGCTTCAAACGCTTCGTGTTTCTGCTTCCAAAGCGTTTCGTTTAGATCATACACGGATTGTCAAAATTGTCAAAGCTGTCTGTCAAACAATTTTGACAGTGAACTTCTTTCCGGCCCAAGTTCCGACCCTTGTGGGCACGGAGGGGGGCCTCGAGGCGAGGCCTCTTTACCCCTGCTTCAACTCGAAGGGACCCCTCGGTCATTGGGTTACGGCAAATATGCTCGTTTTTGCCTGTATATTTATATTTTTTTCATTTTTTGGCTGCATTTTTTTTAAGGATTCATGTTTTTAAACTAGCCCTCCTTGAGTTTTGACAGATTAAAGGCAGTTTGATTGACAGTGACACACAGTACAGTAGTGTAGTGACAGGTCAAGTCAAGTTATAGCTTGTCGAAATATTTTGAAACTGAAAGAAATCCCGCAGAAATTATTTGATTTTCACCTTTTGAATCTACTAATAGCTTTATTATCGTTCCCAATTTCTCAGCAGTACAATGGGAGATAACGACGACTTCGAAGACAGCCAATTCCCGGATAACGACGAGTACATTCCTTACGTTACCGCCGGCAACCTTGCTCAGAAGAATGGCGCGAAAGTAACCCTTTGGGGAAAAGTTACAAAGGTTTCTGCTAGCGAGGGCTTCCATGTTAAAACAGTGGACGATCAAGAAGTTCTTATACGGCTAAAGAGGCCCTTAGATGAGCCGCTTGAAGGTTGGTACGAGATAACTGGTGTATCGCAAGGGAAGAGCGTGCTTTGTGATGAGTATGTATCCCTCAATGATGATATGACCAAGAATATTGATACGGAAGGACACAAAGGCTTAGCCAGGCTGCTGGCAGCTCTTGATGACCCTTGGAACCTTGGAGAGGATTCTTCAAATGGTGCTATGCCAATGGAATAAAACCAGTTGTGGTTGTGATAAAGTGTATCTATCATAAAATTATTTATCCACAGAACTTCTCATTCCAAAAAGTCTGAAAATTAAAAGTTCAGTTGTTTATGTAACTTGTTTGTCCCACTGTAATGTTAAGTTTGTAAAATAAGGCTAAAGCTATTTGGATAAACATATATTTGTATCTTGGCATTTTATTGGCTTAGGTTACATGATCCCTACCTTAGTAAACATTGTCCTTATAAAAAAGCAGTCCAAATTCATTTAACATAATGATTCATTCATAGATGGTTTGTTAAAAACGTATATTATTTTAAAATATTCTACATCCAACATTGCATCCGAGGAAACGACCGAATTTCAGTGTCCTTGCTCCTCTTATAGAATGTCTTCATCCTCTTCTCATGCATGACAGCATTAGACAGCGCTCCTTCTATGCAAGTTACTGGACGATTCCTGAAGAAAATAAACATAAGTTATATTGTCTTGTACAAATAACGAAACAAAGTAGATTGTTTGTAAGGTGTTTTGGGGTCCAATTAGTAAGAGGTTTATTAGTTGTGTGGCCTTTACTTTTGGGACCCACAAGTTAATTGTTTCATCAAAAGGAAACCCTTTCACAGTCATCAAAATAATAGATTTTGAATTGATTGTTTTAAAAAACTATAAACTGACTTCACTTTTTACAGTTTTATCATGAATTTTCATGGATCCCATTGTCCTGAACAAAATTAAAATGGGACCACACGGGAAGCACCAGCTTTCATAAAAACTTACAGCACTTTGCCACCATCTATCTTCAGAACCTTCTTAACTTCAACACTCTGTGGACGTTTGTTCTTCAAAGCCATATCCGTAAGGTACCGCTTGATGTAATGCTTCAGCTCAACATTCTCTCTAGCCAGCTTGGCTTTCTCTGCTCGAAGGCACATGGTCTGGACATGCGCTCGATTTACTTTCAGAAGGAACTTGTCCAGTTTACGGTATTGCTTGCATTCATTCTGGAATTTTGTAAGAAATTTTATTTGTTTGGAGAAGAAACAAGAATGTAGGTACTTGATACCTATGACTGCTACTTCAGGTAGGAATGGAACAGTCTGCCAAGTGGAAATGTGTAAAGTATGATATAAATAATAAAAACTAGTGAAAAACAAATTTGCAAGCTGAAGTGGCAGTAGGTCAGGGTAAATGTGTTCTTGAGTAGAGACCACGACTCGGCAAACGTATTGTAGGACGTCCACCGGACAGGTGGGATGATGATCTGCTAAATACTGCAGCCAGATAATGCATGCGTTAAGCTGATGACAATTGACCTACCTACCTGTAGGTATAGGTACAGGAGATTATGGGTAGTGCCCATAATCTCCTGTACCTATACCTACAGGTATCCACAGCTGCAAAATTAAATTATGTAGGTAGGTAGGTCGATAGGTACCTACCTAAACTAGAATGAATTTTGTATAACGACCTATAGTCACTATAGTTTCTTTAATTATGGTTTATTAGTATAGTAGTGTGGTAGGTACCTACCTACTTATATCATAAGGTAAATATGGCTGGCGCGATTATCTTTTGTTTTTTCATACAATTATTCACGCTTATGACGGGTATCTAATCCAGTTCTTCAGCAAGACGTTATCTAGGTTGGTACCTATACCAAAAATAAAAGAGAATCGCGCTAGCTTTGGTTTGGTTCCAAAAGTCCTCACAATCATAGCATCATCCAAGTTCTCATACTCCACCGACTCGGTGTCATCCTCGATGTCCTTGAAGAAAGCCTCGTCTCCTTCGTGCTCGTACTTCTTGCAGATCTCGGCCAGTTGGAGTACTTTGTTCAGTTTACCTTTCACTTGCTCGAGTCGCTAAAACAAGGACTTAGGTATTAATGGGACTGGCTAATCAAAAGGATTAAATCCTTTTGATTGGCCAGTCCTACCCACAATAAGGACTGATGATCAATCAAAAGTTGGGGTATCAGGACATTTTGCACGAGAAGGCATTCGCGCGTGTGGACGTTTCCGCGAGGCGCGAGTGACATAGGCGCGCAAATGCATAGGCGCGAAAATGGCAGACTCTATACGATGTCTCAAAATAGACGTCGTCGCTCTCTTTACTGTGGGAACTCTTTTCAGATTCACAGACAGACTCTGTGCCACAGACATCCGAGCTGCGCGCGCGCCTTTATATTATATCTGTGATCTGTCTGTGCACTGTACCGATGTTCGGAGGGAAGATATGAAGAAGATCAGTCACAAACATACTATATAAACTCTATGGTCACAAATGTACTGAAATGTATCTACGCCGTCGCCAGTCCTCCGTAGCTTTGTAGCACGCGCTACGAGTGTCTACGAAATATAAAGTGTTTGTAGTAAGAAAGCGGGTGATCGTTGAAGTCTTTTGTATGCTATGCCAGTCCCTCGTAGCATCGTAGCACATGCTACGAAGGTCTACAAAATGATTAATAAAAATTATATGAGGGCTCATAATAAAATGGTTCAAAAATGGTTTAAAAAATGGATCAAAATGGTTTAATAAAGTTATTATAAGCCCTCATAATAATTTTATTAAACCATTTTGTAGACCTTCGTAGCATGTGCTACGATGCTACGAGGGACTTGCGTAGCATACAAAAGACTTCAACGATCACCCACTTTCTTACTACAACTACAAACACTTTATATTTCGTAGACGCTTTTTACAAAATGGCGTAAGGATGAGCTCAGACTTGAGTCACGACAGAGATAAGTCTGTCCTCCTTTGATGTTTGCGTGTCTTCATAATTTTTGTAAAGCAATAGTCTTCAGCCTAAGGGGGCGGGATAGGGTAGGTAAGTAAGATTTTTCACAGGAAAAAGATCAACATTTTCGCGCAAATGTTCTATTTTGCATGTGTCACTCACGAAAATGACCTGCGCTCAAGTATTATTTTGTGCAAGTGCGTGATCTCCAATTTCCTTAGTAGGTACCTTACCTTACCTATCCACTTCATTAACTAAGTTCTAGCATAATTTCCGCACACTGAAGGTACTGTACACCTACACACCTATCATCATCATCGGCCTATTTTGGTCCACTGTCGCTGGATGACCACTCGACGGTATGTAAGCTCCCTTACTGAGCGCAATAGCGCCCTGTTTTCAGCTGGCTACATCCAACATCTGCCTGCAGTCTTTCGTAGGTCGTCATCCCACCTGGCCGGAGGGCGTCCGGACCCAAAGATAAACTCAGAGCATAGCTCTTTCCATAGCTCGCCGTGTGACTTAGAATCAGTAGCCCTATGCGTCTCAGCTCTGTATGTGTCATTTGGCAACTATCGTTTACACCTACTATAGACAAAGATCCTAGCATTTATACTAATATCCTTGCAAAGGCCTGAAATAGCGTGTTTTGACGCAACAAAGGCCTGAAATAGCGTGTTTTGACGCAACAAAGGCCATTTGTTGAGTAAACGCTGGGAAAACGGACAATATCTACAGAATTTTACTTTGATATAATCTACGGATGCTAGTATTTATTGTATATGGAAAAAGATTTAACTTCAAGAATATCTACCTAACTAGCCTACATCTGGCTAAAAGAGCAGTTTTATAAATAAAACAAAGTACCTACTTATAAATACATATTCCCAACTTGGTGTTTATTAATTGTCACAATAAATACAAGTAGAACAGACCAATGATATTATTGAAGTAGACATTCACAAATTGATGAGCTCCTTATTGCCATGTTCCTGTGGACAAGAAATAAATTGAAACAAATTGTTAAACATCTCCTTTTTACCAAACTACTAGGTACAAAGATTAGCTAGAGGATAAAAAAGTCTGAGACGAGTTTTACTCTAGCTCGACAACGAACATCCTAACAAGGTAATAGTTTCTTGTTCAATTCTTTACTTTACCATAAAAAGATTGAAGTGAGCAAAAATCAAAGTGATCACTTTATTTTCTGATTTTACTTAATTATTCCAATTAATTTTGTGACTTGTCCAAGATTTCTGTATGATTAAAAGGAATTGATATTAATATTTGACAAGGACTGGGAATTTAAGACTTGCTTAGGTATTCCACGTCTAGGTACCTACCTAGGGATATGGTATCGAAACAAATGTATCGATACTATACTCATGAGTAGTATCGCAACAAAAGTAATCGATACCGGTATCGTACTCGTATCAAAAGCATCGAGTTACTCAGGTATCGAGTACTTTTAAATTTTTGATAAATTTGAAAAAAAAATGTACTTAAGAGTGGTTTATTAAATTAAAATTATGTTTATAACAATTCAAAGTCATCTCCCTTATATTTTGATTTATATTTTGATTACTAGTCTAACTAGTCGTAAATAAAAGAACGAAGCAATTTCTTTCTTTTTCTTTTTACAATAACGAGCCAACGCGTTTACGTAAGAAACCCACATTTTGAAAAATCTCACGTGAGATTGGGGGATGGGGGAGGGGGTTGAATAAAATCTCACGACATCTCACTACCGGGGGAGAGAGGGACAGAAAATAAAAAAAACATCACGTAATTTATGGACTAAACAATATTAACTAAACAATAGTCAAGAACTAGGAGTCAATGAAAAAGTATCGAGTACGGTGAAAAGTATCGATTCTTACTCAGTATCGTAATAAATAGTATCGATTACTAAATTACTCGGTATCGTAACCAAAGTATCGAGTATACTCAGGTATCGATACTTTTTGCGGATCCCTATACCTACCTATACACACTTAAAACGTACTTTAGTAAGTAGGTACTATATAGGTATTTCTTCTATGCTCGAAGTGTAATGTTTGATAACAAACCACAACAAGGAAACGTAAATATACAAACCTACTTGGTTTTGGATTAAATAACAATAGGCAGGTAGGTAGGTATTTATCGAATGAAAGATCTCACTCGATTTGAATTTAAAATCTAATTTTTATCAGTAATTTGTTATTTATCATGTCTAGAAAGATTTGATTCTTATGAATAAATAAAAATAAGAACGTTTTATTTCAGACAATTACAGTCCATAGGTTTACGACAAAAATATACATCAAAAAACACGTTTGACACACAAACACAAAAAATAGAAAATTACAGAAAAGAAAAGTAAACATAATAGAGAACCGTGACAGGCAACTGTGCTGTGATAAGGATAATCAATGCGGGAAGTATTTTCCTTCATTGATCACCCTCACCACAAAGTACCTCCAGAGTGGAGAGCGACTGTCCCGTATTCTGCGCATCAGGGACGCAGTTTTCTTGCGTACGATGGCATGAAAACCATCCGTGTGGTACTGCGCAAACATTCCCGATGCACAGAATCGGGGCAATCGCAGCATCATCCGAAATATTTTATTATATTGGATGCGTAGGGCATCCATCGATCTTTTGGTGTGCCGGACCCACAGACTTCCCGTGTAAAAACTCTGACAGTATGCTTTGAAAAGTGTGACTTTGACTTCTTCAGTACAACGGGAAAATCTGCGAGCCAGCATGTTAGAGCCCTACGCTCCCTCTCTATATCTTCATCATCTTTAAGGTCGTCGGCAACTATATGTCCTAGCTATTTAAACTTGGACACGCGATTAATATTCAGGCCATTCAGTGTGATGTTCAGTTTATTATCGGGACATTTACCGGCGGCCTTAAAGACCATGTATCCAGTTTTGTTAACATTGTATATGAGCCCATACTTAACAGCGTAGGACTCACATACCTTTAAAAGCTCTCTCATCCCGCCTACCGTCGGGCTCAGCAGCACCATATCATCGGCATAACTAATATTATGTATGCTAACACCGTTCATGCGGCAGCCGATACGCAAACTGCTGAGCCCGCCGATAAGGTCTCTCTTCTGATTGACTCAACCGAATAAAGATAATACCTATTATTGTTTTAGATTTTAGTTGTTTCGATTACCGGATAAGCCATGATCTAAAAAAGTAAAAGTATTTCCTCTGATAAAAATGTACAGCTGTAAATGATAATGAATATGATATTATAATGAATTTTTACTAGGGACCTATCTATTTTTCGTTATTAACTTATTACAGTTGATTGAGGTGGTAGGTACTTTATTTATATATAGTGTAATGATTGTACCTCAATATTGAGAAGGTATTGGTTCAAGAGATAGGTAGGTATACATTCTTGAAAAACGGAGGCTTAGTAATAGGGTTATTTTTTTACCCTTCGGATACGAAAGCTTAAAAACTAGCTTACCTAGGGTGTGGGCGCTAACATCGCAGCCGAAGTCATCTTGGACAAAATGCTGCCAGCAACCGCATTGCCGACGTAGGCCTGAGCAGCGGCGGCAGTGGACCCGGCGGCGATGCCCCCCGCTCCGAAACCCATCATTGGAGCCACCAGGGGCGTCAGGAGGCCTCCCGTACCGTAGATGGCAACCCCGCCTACTACCCCCACAACTATTGCCGAAAATAGCCCCATTTTTTATGTCTGCAAGAAGAAAGCGTTATTAAATGTTTGTTCTTTTCTCAGAGGGATGGATGATTGATGTTTTTCTCCCTTGTATAAAAATACATAATAATAAAGTTGGTATAATCATTATAATGTAACTACCAAACAAATTAATTATGAAGGTAGGTTGGTACAGTGAGTTGTAGTAGTAATTCAATGGGTAGGTAGGTACCTACCCATATTTTTACTGTAACGTTTTTATTTATATAGGTACCTACATTACATAGGTACCCAATTTAAATTTTATGTAAAATTTTAAAAAAAAGTTAAAAACTACCTACCTAGAAAAGGCAATACCTAATTCTACAGTATACTATCACATAACTACACAGGTCTACCTACCTACCTACTCACTGAAAGGATTGGAAGTAGGTACGTACCTACCTAGTTCTAGGCATCATGGAATAAAACATAGGCTAGGTACATGCTAGGTAGGAACCTACCTACTTTTCATTCCATAAATCAGTTCCAAACGTTTCCATAGCGTGCGAAACAGTACAATCTAGTAAGTTATGTTAGCTATAATATGAAAATCTTATCCCACCACCTCTTAGTTAACTTGGGTATCTATGGTATTCTAGATTGTCTAGTATGTTAAGCAAAAAATTAATTAATCCATTGCTGTCAAGTTCTTGTACCAAAATCAAAACAGTTTGAAAATCACGAACACAAAGCACAAGACAAAATGGCCGATCGATACGAGAGTGCAATGTGCTGTGCATAGTCATTATTTTTGCAAAATTTACCTAGGTATAATTCCGATTAAGTTTGGATAGGGTCCCTAATAATCTTATCACAATTTGCTAAACGTGTCGGTAAGTAAGGTATTGACGAAAATATGAATGCACTTACCGAAGCTTTTTATTGTACAAACAATTCCAAAATACACGAAACGAGCGCTCACTTGGTTGGTCGATCTGTTCTGCTGCCGAGTGCTGCCCTCCTCGTTCACAGCGTTTTATAGCACATGATATAGGGTTCCTTGGCTGAAGCACAAAACACTACACTAAAGGATGAGTCTATGATAATGATTTATTTTATCAAACAAACTGTTTTAGGTTAATACCCGCGAGGTATAATACCAATTTATCAATCAAATTAGCTGTTTACGTATTAGAGTATCTTGGTGAGTACCAACCTACTCACATAATAAAATGTTTAATCTTTTAATAAGAAATACCTCACACCACACCATACTGTTAAATATTATATTTAACATTCTATTTGTCAGGTTTATTACTAATATTTTATAACTTATAATTATATTGTCTTAACTTTATATTAACCCCCATAATAGGGTATATGCATGTGACTTCAAAAAAGCTAATATTTTTTTTACGTACTCTCTATTGATATAGAAATATATCTGTATATTTATTTTTGTATTTTATGATGTTTTTATTGTGAAATTTAATCATTGAAAAGTAGATATTTTAAGTCTCAACAGCAAAATGTCTAAACGCAACGCTATTGGCACGTGAAGCGTGACGTCATACTTGAACATTTTTGTATGGGCATGAAGTTTTGACTTTGAGTTTACATAGGGGACTCGATGATCGTGACGGTGACGTCATAAAATGCAATGGCTAACATGGCAGCGTTTTTAACACCCGAAACTGAGTGCAGTTTTACTTTTAGTTTTTTACATCAATAATTTGATTTTTTTTGGGTGTTATATTTTTTTCGGTTATGTATTAATATTAATCTAAATAATCGATTAAAAATATATAAAAAATCGCCATATACCCTATTACCTTCATTGTGTTATCATAAGAATGATAAAAAACACTTAGTTTAAAAAATATTTCCTCTCCGACTATGGGCCGAAAGGTTTTTCGTAGGCCCGAAGCCGAGGATGATTTCGCGATAGATCAGCTCGGCAGTGCCGTAAATAGGGCGGTGTAAGCGGTGCTCAGGCATATGGCGTAAACCCGAGGGGGGCGCACAGATGAGGCACTATACACATAATATTATGTCTACTCCAGTTTATACTGGTGTAATTACCAACGCGTCAACACAACAAACTATACTTTAATTTAAACTATTTAGGTCCAACCAATGGAGGAGAGACAAGTATGCAAGACAAGGATCTAACAAAACTATCAAGTCATATAACTTAATATATAATTTTTTTGTACCTACTTTACGCGTCCACGTTCCGTTCGTTATAAAAATGACAGTATCTGCTGTAGTGTGTGACCTCATCTTTACTCTCATTGTGCAAAATATGTCGATAAGTACTTGTGTTAGATGGTGTAAGGGTAAAACGTGGCATTTTGTTACCTTATCGAAATCACAACACGAATCCATGGCGATTGCAAAGGTTTATCGATTAAAAAAAATCGTTCGAAAGGCAAATTCAAAATATCGATCAAGATATCGTGTAGAAAATCTTTAAAAAAATAACCAACACAAGCACACACAAATCTTATTACACAAAAAAAAATCCTTGCCTTAAAATATGTACGGAACCCAGAGTAAGCAATCACTCCCTTGCTTCTAAGAAAGAAAGAAGTAAGCGTTCCGGTAGTTCCCTCGACAATGGCGGCAATGAAGCTTTGGTGTTGCCCGTAACAAAATATTTGTCTATGGCACAGATTTGTTTAAATTAACGCCATCTAGACTTAGTAGAAAGAAATGCTTCATCTTGAAAGGACCACCGATATAATTTAATCCTATAGCAAAATTGATAGATGTCGCTGTATACAATGCCAAAATGTTGGCTGAAATCCATAAATCGCATATTTAGTAACTATAATTATCTAGCCTATAATTTTAGTCTGAAATCGAAGTGGTTTTATTCTCTTTGGCTGAAATGAGCAAACTAACGCCACCACCAATGTGCATTAAAAATGGGCTAATCTTGAAATATTTAAATACCTACCTACCTACATTATTGACATGACATGCTTGAAGCTTGCGATGAGCCACATTGTCACTGTAAAAATGTAGCTAAGTACGTATTTAAATAGATATGCCTAGATTACGAGTAGGTATTTGAGTTCACTTTATGTCATGCTCGTGCGTTAGCGGTGTTGTACGACTTGTACGTGGGATCAGCGGTAATTTTCAACCTTAGGAGTAGGTAAGAATACGGAAGAAAGAATTAAGTCGGTAGGTAGGTTTGATGTATGTGAAATTCAGTAGATAATGATACGTTCTCTCCCATTTAAAAGAAATTCTTTAGATAATGATGCGTTCTCTTCTCTCCCATCGCTAACTCAAGAATTTTTTTTCCGTCGTTATTCTGAAGGTACTGGTTTCTAGAAAGTGGTAACCTCGAATTGTGTAAAATTGTGTGCTCCCACCTCAGTCACCGTCTGACCGACGGCATGGGCGGTCGTACTATACTAGCGAGAAATATTGTTGTCTCGGTCTCACTTCGGTGTTAGGTAAGTCTTTCCGTCTTTGTTCTTCTTTGCATTGCACAGGACTGGAAATATAACTGTAAGCGTATGTGTTTGCGTGTAGTTGTAACACATGCCAATTTTTGAGTAAGCGCTGGGAATACGTAACCTATCTTCCCTTTTTAATTAATCAATGACCTAGACTGAAGTGCGAACAAGACAATAATCACCCACGCAAAACACGAAGGCCGCTGCCCGCGCCGCGCCGGCCGGTCCGACTATATGACTAAGTGGGTGGCCTAATTGGAACTAATTTGAGTGTTCCACTTTCGAGGTGCTGGTACTCAAACGTCCGATTTTTTCTTACATCGATGGCTAATGTCCCCGTACCCACTCTTCCGAATTTACTAGATCGAGCTGGCCCAACACTTGCCGCGGGTGTCGTAAGAGGCGACTAAGGAATATCCACCGGAGGCAGGCAGCAGCGACCCTACTAGAAGACTACAATTCTACCACCTAACTGCGATCCCCAACCCGCAAGCCCAGCGTAGGAATTATGGGCACTATAGACATACATAATGTTAAAAGCCAATAAGGCGCTTATTAGGAGGAGGCATTTAGGGTTGATATCCCATGTCATTTGGCAACCAGGACAAGACGCGTGAAAACCCCGGATTTTGGAGCCCAGAACACAGACATGTCAACATTGAATTACTACTACTAGCGTATTACACGCGTACTAGCGTACTCAACGGGGTTTTTAAAAAAGGAGGTTCAAATTTTATTTTTTTATTTTTTATGTTTTTTGCCTCAGAATTTTTGACTGGGTGGTCTGATTTTCCTGATTCTTTTTTCATATGAAAGCTGGTGCTTTCCATGTGGTCCCATTTTAATTTTTGTTCAGTTCTGACTGACAATGGGTTCCATGAAAAAACTATAAAATTGAAGTCGGTTTATAGCACAGATATCACTCTGTGGTTTCTGTAGTTTTTAAAACAAAATTAATTATTTTAAACATAGTCGCGATTTGTTGACAGTTTTCTATGATGGGTAAAAAGGTTAAAAATTAGTATTCGAGGATGGTAGACCTACATTTTCGACTACAAATGAAACCCTGCCCGGCCGTTGCCCGGGCGCCCTCTATACTAGGACAAATCCGGGGAAACCCGGACGGAAGGCAACCCTACCTACCTCTAGCTTTCTTGCTCCGTTTGTGTAAACCAAATATAGGCTGTTGAGTCGAGGTTGACGAGGTACCTTTATAGCATCCTGGCTGGCATTCACCATGACCCCGAGTCTCTTGTTACCGGCCGCTCGTACTAACTGAACCTCCTTCTTCATCTGATAGTATTTCTTGGTTAAGTCGTCCTTGTGACTGCTCATCCGTGTTAATTTCGACTCGATGTTGGCTGTCATCTTCATGTATTCTCGTTGGAGGTTTAGTAAGTTTTCCTGCAAGGATGGCTTGTTGAGAAGTTCAAAATTTTACTTGGTTTTTTATTATGTATGTAGGTACGATATATGTATGAAAATGATACCAAGAACGTAGGTATTTATGGCCTCAGATGTATTAGTTTTATTTATTGTCTAAATAAATAATACTGGACAATTCACACAGCATTATCTAGCCCCAAGCCAAGTTGAAGTTGGGAGTTTGATTCTCGGCGCAAGTCGGGTCATCTGGTCCTCCCTCTACATATACATACTACAAATAGCTAAATGATGTACCTAGTCAAAATTTAAAATAATACAAAATATAAAATCAATTATTTCATAAACTTATACATGGTTTAACCTGTTGAGTATCGACCGGAGAGCAATTTGGTTAGTTTGGCCCGTGAATCATGGTAAATACACAAATGAGAAATGTTAATTACATATTTCTACGATAGCCTATTTATTCTAGATTCTAAATCACTAGTTTTAATTTATTCATATTATTTGATTGAAATATTCTTTTTTATTACAAAAACCTGGCCCCTGATTTCTGTTTTAGTTTAATTTAAACTGTTTTTACAGAGAACCAGTCAGTTCCCAACACATGACAGTTATGTATGACTAATTAACTCTACAGATGTATTACTACATCTATGTTCTCTCGTTGAACATGAATCTTATAACAATGTTACCTACATAGTAAGCTATCAAAACTTCAGTTGCACTCAGTATCAAAACTAACAGTGGCACCCAGTATCAAAACTTACAGTTGCACTCAGTATCAAAACTTACAGTTGCACTCAGGATCAAAACTTACAGTTGCACTCAGTATCAAAACTTACAGTGGCACTCAGTATCAAAACTTCATTCTTGCCAATATCCCGCTGGTAGAACTCATCCTTCTCCCGCAGGCTGTTGTAATGTGACATCATAGGCTTATGCTGCTCGATATAGGACGTGTAGACCGACCGAAGCTGTGTGCAGTACCATTCTAGCTCCAGCTGCTTCGGGCGTGCGAAGGCACGTAGGTCCTCTTCATGCTGATGGACAAAAAAATCTGTCAAATTCATTTTATAATTTGGCATCTAAATGCACATTTCATATTTGAAAAACAAGATCTTCGGATCAAACCTTACCGTACAACGTTGCCCATAATTTTGTAATTTTCTTATATCTTTTTGATTAACATTTTATCGAAGAATTCACTTCCTTTATCTATCTTTATTACCGAACAACGTTGCTTTTATTTTTATTTTACTCTACGGACATTGGCGAAATTATGTCATTGTATTCTCTTTGTTATGTCAACCCCGACGTAGACACGAAGTTATTGTATTCTCTTTGGTAGACGCCATTATAAGAAGAAAGGAAGGAAATGCACATTTATTGTATTTATGAAATTAAGGCTGCGCGTAGACTTGATTCACAACAGAGACAGTCTTTCCACCTTTGAAAGACTCTCTTGTCTCTGACGTCTTCAAAATTTTTGTAAAGCAATAGTCTGTCTTAAAACTATCCTGACTCAAGTCTGCGCTCAGCCTAAAGGTATTTGATACCAGCCCAGCGGGGTGAGTCTATTTGACGTTAGTAACGAGACGTGATCGTAACGTCTCCTTTTAGTATCATTTACCTCTCGGAAGAGAGGACGGAATTGAGACTTTAGGGTAAGGCGGTGAGAGAGACTAAACTTTTAGAGTACATTAGTCAACTGGTACCTAAAATTTCATAGCACTCGGTCAGAACCAATCTTATGAAACTTCTCCAATAAATTGGATCGTCATAAAATAAATAATAAATAAATAATGCTGGACAATTCACACAGCATTATCTAGCCCCAAGCTAAGCAGAGCTTGTGTTATGGGTACTAGATAACTGATATACATTACACAATACACTACATAGATAGATATTTTTTATTATACATACATAGAAAACATCCAGATCGCCCTGACAAATATCTGCAGATCGTACACACATTTGTCCCGAGGCGGGAATCGAACCCGCAACCTCCTGCGTAGCAGGCGGACCTTCGCCCACCGCGCCACAGAGGTCGTCTAATAATAAAATACAGACTTGGAGAAGAGATCTTCCAAAAAATACAGGAAAAATAATCGTAGCCCTCATCGTTGACTGTACCTAATTAAACTACCTCTACATTCATCTACCTACTTAAATTAGGTAGGTACGGTAGATAGTCTCACCACCAAACACTGACAGGTAATTTGGTCCTCATCACTTACATCCAGAAGGTTAATCACAGGAACTGCCAATCAAAGTCAGGCATATTGCAAACCAGGTATTGTGGCAGTCATTTACAATTGGTCACATCTCAGTTTCCTGTAGGTAGGTCAGTGAGTTGTTATACATAGTGGTAGTCATTCAATGAGGTAGGTAGGTATAGGCTTCAGCGGATCTCGTGTCATGTGTGTCGATACTTTGTGGTAGGTATGTGTGACTGCCATTGATTAATTAAAAGGGAAGATAGGTTACGTTCTCCCAGCGCTTACTCAAAAATTGGCATGTGTTACAACTACATGCAAACACATACGCTCACAGTAATATTTCCTGTGCAATACAAAGAAGAACAAAGACGGAAAGACATATCTAAGACCGAGGTGAGACCGAGACAACAATATTTCACGCGAATCACGAACGCCCGTGCCGCCGCGCCGGTCCGACGGTGACTTGACTGAGGTAGGAGCATACAATTTTACACAATATGAGGTTGCCATTTTCGAGAAACTAGTACCTAATCTTCCCTTTTTAATTAATCAATGGTGGCTGCCACTGGTAGCCATGGATCTGTCACGGTATGACCAGCATAACGGTGATAAGTAAGTTGTGTTGACTGCACAAGTATCTGAACTACTTACTCTTGATTAGTATCGTGACTGGTTGGTTAGTGATGATACTTTAGCAACTTGTAAGGATCGCTTATATTTTACTAGTTGCGCCCCGCGGCTTCGCACGCGTGTAATGGTTGGTGATTTATGTCCCACGGAAACTGATTTATGCACTAAAATGGCATATGTTTGATTCTAGGATTAGAATTACCTGTATGCAAAATTGGCCCGATCCGTTCGGTAGTTTCGGCGTGAAGAGGTAACAAACATCTATCCATACATCCAAACTTTCGCATTTATAGTATTAGTGTGATGTGATGTGATGATGACAGACGGTAGACCATAGGGTAAAAGGCTCGCCGCTGTCACAGCAGAGTGATAAGAGATAGTGTCTTGCAATATCCTGTAAATAAATAGTAATGGGACTACGAGAAACAGTTCTCCTTCGTGGTCCCATTAATGGGACCACGAGAAAACAGCGTAACTTTTGTGGCTTTGACTAACAGGGTTAAATTGTCTATGTTTTGTAACCATAAACGAATTTATGTGTGAGTTGACAAGCATAGGTAGGTACAACTTCATGTATTCAAAATTGAGACTAATTTGTCAAAATGGCTACAAACCGTTTGTGTCTAGGTACTATCATTTTAAGTGTCCATTCTTCTATGCGGTTCATGGTAGTCTGTGGTTTTGAAATAAATTTAAACTGGAACCGGGTTCCGAAGTCTTAAGCTATACCTAGCTATAAGTATAATTGTTAGGTTTCACCATCCTCCATAATATCATTAGTTAGGTAAAAGTACAAACGTAGCCATAATGCTGACCTAATAACGAGGACTTGCACGCAAGCCAATCACATTTGACATGCCCTAATATCAAATTGCGTGTAACGCGTTGATCCAATCTCGCAATTTCACTATCACACACCCTATTGTGGAGCTGTGAAGTGAACCATGCTCTCCGTTATATATGATGCTGCGACGCTACGAGCTGGCATTGTCGGACGCAGTCGCGATGTGCCTCGTCCAGTTTAGCCTGGTTGTGTTTTTCTTCTTAGTTTCCGATGCTCATGTAAGTTGAAGCCTCAGTGTGAGTGAGTGAAGTCCAGTCTAAGGTGCATTAAAGGATTCTGGATTTTTCAAAGTTTCAAATAAATATATGCACGGTGAAACACCTATAAAACATGTACAAAATCAGCCCCCACTTCTGCTGTCGACCGAAAAAGAACTCTTAGAAAGAACTCACAGGGTTTTCTTTCCAATTTGCTTATAATTCTATTAGTTTTGATATATCAATGATTTTCAGGCACTCACATGCCGTTCAGATGGAGGTCCCAAGGAATCCGAACTCAAGACCATCTATACGAAATGCCTGAAGATGCAAGAAGGGAAAAACTCCTCAAACAGAGATTCCGCTGACCAGGATAACCACCGACATCAGAGAAACGATTGGGATGGCCAAATGGAAAACGATAAGGGGAGAAATAAGAACAGAAATGAAAGAAGAGGAATGGATGATAGGATGGGAAGCTATGATGATAGATCAAACCAGAATGACAGAATGGGGAGCCAGAGTGATAGGATAGGTCGCCAGAATGAAAGAATGGGTAGCCAGAGTGATAAAATGGGTAATCGTGATGATAGGATGGGTGGGTATGACGATAGATCAGACAGCCATGATAGAATGGGAAGTAGAGATAGTAGCAGAACGAGTGGTGACAACAGATCTCAGGACCCTAATGGAAATAGATACGGAAGAGACGAAAATATAAACGGGAGAAGCGATTTTCAACATGAGTTCGGAAACGTAAGTAACATCAACAAACCAAGAAAGTCTTGGGGACGTTTCCGACTGCGATTGATATGGAATAGTTGAGCTACCTGTAGATTGATTGCGGCCGTCTACAGTTAGCTCAATTGCTTTGATAGTAACAAGTAGTTCTAATTTGTTTATTTTATTTGATTGTAACTTTCTTTGTCAATTGATATACATGTTGCAGTCTTAAATTGTTTGAAAATAACTTTTGAATAATATTGTAGGAGTTTTCTCCCCAATTTGGATACCAATCAACTCAATCGCCGCATAGATACAAAAGGAAGTCTGAAAATTCAGGAAACCGAAGTCAGTTCAATCCGAACTCTAAGAGATACCAAGACTCGAATCGTGGTGACGATAATAGTTCTGGCGAAAAGAACTCGAGTAAAGAAAATGATAAGAAAAATTGTGCCTTGCATTGTTTTCTAGAGAACTTGGAAATGGTAAGCAGCTTCTTTTGTTTTCTGGTGTCTTTTGTTTATCGCTAATTACCATTATTGTTGATATCAAGGCAAATTCTTGTAAAAGACTGTTCTGTTTTGTTTTAGACAGCAGAAGATGGTATGCCCGATCGTTACTTGGTGACACACGCACTAACCAAAGACGTTAAAAATGAGGACCTTAAAGACTTCCTTCAAGAATCTATCGAAGAATGCTTTCAGATACTTGATAATGGTAAAAATACTTAGAATTTTACACAACAGTTAAGCCGAGATTAAAGTGGTGAATAACTCTATTGTCCTTGATTCGTTGCCATTGCAATTTTTTTATTGTCAATTGACGTTGTTATATCCTATATTATTTTGTGAATTAAAACAATTCGAAAGGCCGAGATTTCACAGTGAAAGGGTAATGAGCGGTAAATGGTTGTCGGGATGAAATCCTTTCGAATGAAAAACGTTTACAAGCCAAAATAATAAAAATAAGAAAGATGAGTGAGCGAAGCGTCATTGCATCGCTTTTTGCTCGCTCAGTCCTTTCCACTCGACTATTTATTCATGGAAATACGAGTACAAGCCGTTTACTCTTGAGTTGAACGAAGTACACGCGGTGGACACCGGGCT
This sequence comes from Eupithecia tripunctaria, assembly GCA_955876795.1. NCBI lineage: Eukaryota > Metazoa > Arthropoda > Insecta > Lepidoptera > Geometridae > Eupithecia > Eupithecia tripunctaria. Next base: position 3,929,642 of record OY041613.1, on the reverse strand, counting down.
TTATTATTATGTATATTATATTGAAAATAATTAATTTTTGATTGATAGTGGACTTTCTTTTGTTTTCAGAAAACACGGAAAACAAGTGTGAATTTTCAAAGAACCTAATGATGTGCTTATCTGAAAAAGGTCGAGAGAACTGCGATGACTGGAAAGATGATCTTAGATTTTAATCTGTAATTCTACGTAATTTACTCACTGACTTTCATTCTAGTATTATTATAATATTTTTAAATTCATCCTTGCATTTTTTTCTGAGTCCATTTTGTTCAACTTTCACGAAGTGGTTACAAAGTTGAACTGATTGGAATATTTTTCGAAAAAAGTTTCAATAAGTTCAACTCGTTGAACTTTGAGTTGAACTTTTCGGAATAGAGGCAAGCTGAAGACAGGACGCTATGGCGCTCATTAGGGGAGGCCTATGTCTAGCAGTAGACTAATAAAGGCTGATAGTGATAACGATACAGATTCCTGGGTGAGTAGCAGCGCCTCTTGCAGAACCAATCCAAAACCAAACTAAGATACTGTCCATACTGCCTGTTCAGAGCGTGGCCAGGCGGTTATCAGCCGAGGCTTTTGTCCAGCTATGAACTGATCATGCTGTTGATGTTGTAAGTACTAATTCCTTTGCCGACCACTTCGCATATTCCACTCTGTTGACACATTGCCAGGAGAAAATTGTTTGCAGTATCACCTACCTCAAGTCTTGCTTCGTTCTTAGCAGTGGCCCATTCAATCTCCTTCCTTTTCATAAGCTGCTTGAAGTCCCGGTCCTGTATGAAGGTCACCAGCAGGAGCTTGAAGTCAGCCTGTTCTTGACCCTCGTTGAGCTCCAGGTCCTCTCGGTCCCAGGTTTCAAGAAGCGTGTTCTTTTGGAAGTCGTATTCTGATTGAAGTTTGTCAAGGCGTTGGGTGCCTATGTCTGTGAATAGGAAGAGGAGTATAAAACTTCGTTTGAGGGCTTGAGTTTATTTTTAGGAAAACTTACAGCTAGAGCTAATAATATTATATTAATTTAAACACATAAAAATTACATGCACCTGAAGGCTATTTATGAAGTTTCGACTGGCAGCACAATTGATTCTAGTTATACATTGTTTCAGTGGTAAACCAAAAAAATACACAAAATAAACAGTTTGCACATACTTGAAAAATAAAGTAAAGTATGGTACTGGTAGGTATTTGGTTGTGTCTCAAAAGGTGTGCTGATTTAAAAAAAAACTGATTTAGGGGGTGAATTATGTTGACAGATTCGTTTTGAAAAATTTGGCGCAGTAGACCGAATTAAGAGAAATTACAGTTACAGATTGAGATCAATCATTCAACTCAAATTCTTTTATAAAAGAAACGCTTTAATGGATCCAAATGATTTTATTTTATTTTACGAAAAGCAACTGCGTCAATAATGTCTCACCTAGAAAGTAATGTACACATTCCGTATGTGCGTGGAATGCTCTCCGATGCTGTTCATCCGACTCATCAATAGACTTCACCAGCGTGGTCAGAAGTCGGTTCTTGCGGTCTAGCATGAAGTTGAAGCTTCCTTGCATGCTCTAGAAAAAAATGCCCAGCATGGGCAGTGTGGATTAACAAAAATACGCTGGAGTTCTACGTAATGTCACAGTAATATTATAGCCGGGAACTGATTTATGGAAAAACAGTAGCCTAAGTATGTGTTATTCCAGGTCTAGAACTACCTGTATGCTAAATTTCAGCCCGATCCGTTCAGTAGTTTTTGCGTGAAAGAGCAACAAACATACATTCACTACATGTTTACAAACATTCGCGTTTATAATTATAGTAGGATGCAAACGTTTGGATCGATGTATAAATGTTTTTTTCGTCTTAACGCTCAAAGTACTGGACGGATCTGGCTGAAATTTTTCATTATTTTAGGCATGCAATAACAAAGTATAAAGCAGCTTTTTACCTCTGAAAAGGGCGTGTGATTCCGCAGGCAGATGCTTAGGTTTTATGTTTGGATCTAGATTACACTTTAAGACAACTATAGGTTTTATGTTTGGTTGTGTCTTATCGCGCCCGCACTTGTTTAGAGTTCAGATACGTCTGTCGCATGTTTCCAAACGAAAACGTTGCCTTGAGAGTCCTTGTCAGATAAAATATAGTGCTTATAGTGCCAAGTTTTACATAAAAACCAGAACAAATGAAAGGTCTTGGCTGTAGTCTGAAGTTCTACATAATGACGACCTTTGTGGCGTGGCGGGCGAAGGTCCCCCTGCGACGCACGTTGAAAGACAACGAACATTTCATCCTTTAAATGGCCTTATCAGGGTTCATCCAACACAAACTAAGTTACCTTCTCAACCTCAACAACGTGTATTGGTCCACTGCTGGCCACACTAACTTACTAGAGGTAAATAGTTAACTATACCTTGATATCGAGGTCCATCTGCTTGCATTTGATCTTGCGTAGGATGTATCGCCAAGCTTGGTTTATCTTCGCCGTGTTCATGCGGCTATATGCTTCTTCTTTGTCTAGTTTGTTCTGTGAATTTTTATAAGGTTAATATAAAATAATAGTTACACATAGTTATACATGAGAGCTAAATAACCGATAAATAATACTAATGATAATATAATGTTTATTTATCGCGTACTCCTTTGTTTTTATTCCCACTAATACCCGATAAATAAAATCAATAATTATGTTAACAACTCACAAAAGTTTTAATAATGTGTTCGGATAGCTTTAGTTTGAAAATATTTATGTTTTTGGGATTTTGAGCACGTATTTTCAGATCACATCGGACTTATGTATCTCATTTCAAACGAGCGCGTTAAAATCTTTTTTGCTGTAATATATACTATCTACGACAACGCGACTAACAAGTCCTCTACGAAATTGCTACGGTGCTACGAGAAAAAACAGTGCTTTCTATCTAGAGTGATTTGAAGATGTTGTCGTAACGCTTTGCTCAAGTTGAGACTGGATAAAACGTATCTTAATAAAGGTCCCTATCATCTATTGCTTACATCTCCTCGCCTCCACCTAAAGGGCAGCGTGTTGGAAGTATCGTGCCCAATTCGCGTCTGTCATATTTTTCATTTATTCCATAAAGACCTCAAGCGTGACTGAAATAGCTGTAGCTTAATGAAGGTTCCGATAAGCTGTTGCTTCCTCCTCCAGGCGAGCTTGATATTGGAGAGAGTGTGCACAAGTGTGCCTACTCCTAGTCTGTCATATTTTTTAGCTTATTCCATATAGACCTCAAGCATCACTGTGAGAACGGTACCTTAATAAAGTCCCTATCAGTTGTTGCTTCCTCCTCCTTGCCTCCTCCTTCAGGCCAGCGTGGATGTATAGTGCCCATTCCTCGTCTTTCAGCTTAAACATCACTGTAGGAAAGTACCTTAATGAACTTTGTTTTGCTTGTATTGCTTCTTTCTCCGGGCTTCCAAAGTATCGTTTCCACTCCTAGTCATATCTTTTAGCTTAAACCATATGGACCTCAAGCATCACTATAAGAACAGTACCTTTATGAAGGTCCCTATCAGCTGTTGCTTCCTCCGCGTTTCCTCCTCTAGGTCGGCGCGGTGTTGGAAGTATCGTCTCCACTCCTAGTCTGTCATATTTTTCAGCTTAAACCATTATGGACCTCAAGCATCACTATACGTATAAGAACTGTAGCTTTATGAAGGTCCGTATCAGCTGTTGCTTCCCCTCCCTAGCCTCCTCCTCCAGGCCAGTGTGGTGTTGGATGTATAGTGACCACTCCTAGTCTGTCATATTTTTCAGCTTCCTCAAGCATCACTATAAGAACTGTACCTTTATGAAGGTCCCTATCAGCTGTTGCTTCCTCCTCCTGGCCTCCTCCTCTAGGTCGGCGCGGTGCTGGAGGTACCGCGCCCGCTCCTCGTCAGTCATGTTCGCCAGCTTGTTCCCTTTGGCTTTCTTACCCATCTTGGCAAGTTGTGTCTGAAAAAATTGCATTAATTATTACTATTATCATGCATGACAGGTACCAGAACATCTCGGGTACCATGTTATCTATTCAGCGAGTTTCGTTTATCATTATCGTATCAGCCCACTGCTGGACATAGGCATTTACCAGACGTCGATTCTCCACATACGCAATTACGTGTTTTGTTTTGGCCAATTGGGTAGTACACTTTAGATTACCAATTTCCATAAAAAAAAACAAAAGAAGTCAGGCGAAGGTCCAACTGCTTCGCAGGTGGTTGTGGGTTCGATTCCCGCCTCTGGACAAATGTTTGTACGATCCGCAGATATTTGTGCAGGGTGTTCGGAATGTTTTTTTACGTTTAATAAAAATATTCATCTATGTATTGTAATGTATTAAGTATATCAGTTATCTAGTAGGTACCCATAACACGAGCTCTGCTTAACTTGGGGCTAGATAATGTTGTATATATTGTCCAGCATTATTATGGCCTTATTAGTCACCTACATTAATAGTTTCTTTAATTAAAATTTGTATCACACAAAGGGACGCGAGATTAAAAAGTAAAATAAGTAGAGCATCACCTTTATTTATGTAGCAGGTAGGTATAAAGATTAGTCAGTAAGTACCTAACAGATTTGGTATTTGTTCTAGTACAAAACAGCAAAATCTTACCTGTCCTCGCTCAAAGCAAAAACTGCCCCCTTCGCTCCACGTTACTTGGGTTATGACGATATCCTGATAGGGCTAGTAGTTTATTGACCAAACTTGCAGCCCGGCAACTATGCGGGGTGTTATCGTGTTATTGATTAATTAATAAGCAGAAAAAGACAAATTTGATAAGAAATAAGTAACTATGGATACTAAACCGAATACAGTCAATATTTTATTGGTGCTCATTTGCGGTGGCAGATTTGGCCGAGGATATCAAGCAAGAGGCGCAAATATGCCGGTCTAAACAGAGTCTACACTTTAGCTCCTCTTGGAGTAAGTTTAATCAGACCCTAGTCCGTGGCCAGGGCAACGTGGCTCTTCGGCTTGTCAAAAAAAATTCTGAGTCTTTTCGAAATTTGAAATTTGAAATTTTCGTAGCGAAGCATCCCCAACTGGTGAGTATCTGGCGCACGCAACGCATCAGTATTGCCATACAGCGGGGCAATGCAGCCAAGATACTCTTCCGACTGTTTGCAACAATCTGCAGCTAGCTCAATTGTTTCAATTGTAAATCGTAGTTCTAATTTATTTCAATTATTTCATTAAACTTATCTTTTTTAATATGGTGCTCATTTTCTCATTTACATACTGCTATGATTACTAGTTAGGTACCTACTTATACAAAGACAGAACTAAAGCGAAACATAAGAAACAAATTTTCTAAGGGGGAATCGAACCTACAAAAATCCGACTTCGATTTTGCAACAAGTGGATTGTACGGGAAAGACTTGGCTTCATAAATTCAGCAAATTTATTCGCGAAATATGCGAAAAATGACTCATCATTCACTAAAGTTACGCGGCTGTAAAGAGGTTTACTCGTTCAAAATGACATCATCGGACCATTTACGCCTTTCATTTTGAGAAACTTTTGACAAATCAAAATAACTTTCGTAGTCCCGTCGGAATAACATTTAAATTCGAATCTGACGTTTTCGCTTCGGAAACGAATCGAATCAATTAATTTTAATTCATTCGATTAGTTTCCGAAGCGAAATATCCACAAAGCCGTTTAGTAGTTATGATCGAAGAATAGGTTATGACAACCTTCTTATAAATCTGTGATCTTTGAGACTAACTATAGTTACCATGGAAACCGAATCTATTGACAAAACTTATGTTTTCAGAGTAAAGACTGCGCCTCTGCGTTTGTTTTTAAGTTTCGAAACTTGGTAAACGGTTTCAAAACCTCTTCGGTTTATCTTCTTTAAATACGCCATAGTGTAGGTAGAATATATTATTGCAAAGAGATTATTATATTAGAATTATTGAAACAGTCAGTGTCAGTTCAGTTTAGCGAAGTTATTGTATTCTCTTTGCAGTTTATTGTTTATTTTTTTAGCTACGAGTACGCTCGGTTTGGATATATTTTATTTATCTTTTGATATGTTTTAGTTTTTTTCCTCAAAAATGAACAACCTTTTACCATCCAACAACTCCACCGGTACCTTGGCGTCACATTCAACAGCGTCCGATAGCTCCCGGACTGACGATAGCAGCAAATCTGGAAGCTCCGTGAAGACCGATGGCATTGATAGAGATTATACGAAGGATAATGGTAACAAGTTAACTTGAATCGTATTTTAATAATCCACTAGCAGCGCCTCGCGGTTTTTCCCGCGTACTTCCCATTCCCGTAGGAATTCCGGTATAAGATATAACCTATGTCACTCCCTGAAAAGTAAGCTTTTTAATGATGAAAGAATTTTTTAAATCGGTTCAATAGTTACGGAGCCTATTCAATACAAACAAACAATCAAACTTTTCTCTTCATAACAATAATATAGATGAGGTAAACTTCCCTTTATTATAGTGCTAGCCAACGGCATAGGTATAGTATAAACAATAATATCAGCCCACAGTGTCCGTGCAATGTAAAACCGACAAAACTGCAAAGTCCGGTTTTAACCGCGCACACGAGTGGTTCAGCACAGAGATTAATTTGACCCTATTTGGTCAACAGGGGCAGCACAGTCGCCAATTTTACATCTGTATGCACCTATATATGTATAGCCTACCTTCATTATAGCTATTGTACCTAATGTAGTCACATGTTTTGGCCAAATAAATGTATCTTTATCTTTATCTTTAACCGGTCTTTGCAGTTTGGAATTCAGTTCAGTGTTGGACTTCACATACGCCAGCTATAATAGTATAAAGATGTATAATATAGCAAGGTCCATCTCATTACATCTTTCCATAAAAATCACTGGGAGACCACAGGCATTACGTACCTATACTTTGTTGGAATGAGTTGAAATAGACACGCGTAAAGAAGTAGCAAGCAAAGAATCATAATTATTTATTTTATTTTATTTATAAAGACTTCCTTGAAGTAGTTGCCTTGTTCCTAACTTTTACATTACTCGTGTCTTTCAGTTGGTTCCCCTATCGACTTAGAATGCAAAATCCAAGCTGAACGCATAACAAAGATCCTTAATGAGACCATCTACAAGACGAAGCTGGCAATATGTCTCCCTCAGCTGGTGCAAGAGTACAAAACTCTTTCCACAGTACTCTCCCCTGGCCATATCCTCGACCTGGAACTGATTTTTGAAGAGTACGCTAATCCACTAGCTTCTGCAAGTTTACTCAATGTTGAGGCTATGGAAGATATCAACCATGTGAGTTTTCCAAATTCATTACGGATGTTAGTGGATTAACTTCGAACCTTATTTATGTTGGCTGATCACGAGTGTTTAGTTCCTTAGCGAAGGAATTCTCCAGATTCCTCTAAACTTCACTCTTATTATAACTTAATCATTATTTACTTGTCATTAAAGGTACAAGTTTATTTATTTACACGGAAAGTTGCCGACTGCAGAGGCGACATGAAGTTGATCTTGAATGATCAATTCTGATCAATTTTCAGCTAGGCTAGGTACAAGGGTTACACTTATGCTAAATTCACCTCATTTTACAGTTGTAACTGTGTATTTCAGAAGGTATAACATGTACTATTCATGTTATACCTACCTACTGATGACTACTGAAGTTGTACATTTTATATTTTCCAGGGAAACCTCACTTTGGAAAACCGTCTGAACCCAGAGCTGGGTCATCTGATCTACATTATGAATAGCTATCCCGCTTTACGGCCAAAAGTGGAAGAAATGGTGGACACGGTATGATTATTTTAGGTTTTTTCTATTAAATTATAAAACACTAGCTGCGCCCCGCGGCTTCACACGCGTTGTTCCTATGGAAACGTTTAAAGATGATTTTTATCGCATGGGTACTGATTTATTGGATAAAAAGTAGCCTATGTTTGATTCCAGGATTAGAATTACCTGTATGAACAATTTCAGCCAGATCCGTCCATAAGTTTTGGCGTGAAGAGGTAACAAATATCCATCCATCCATACATTCATACAAACTTTCGCATTTATAACATTAGTGTGATGGTGTGATTTATGTAAGCTTCGACAAACCTGCGCGTTAGTTATTATTTATTTTTGTATTTTTACTTGTCTTAGGATTTTTATTATGTTTTAATATTATTTCCTTAAATTGCTTAGTTCCAAACTGTTCATCTGTTTAATATGTATGTGCTAATTCTGTGTTGTATTTGTAGTGTTTTCTTTTTATGATTTTTATTATTTAATACATAAAGACTTAGCTGTAAATTGCTTTAATGTTACGTCTATTATTATTTCCAATAAACTATAAATTGTTGTAGCAACTGTCGCGCGGCCGACGTCCGCATCGCACGTGTTTGACGAGCAGTTCTAAATCATTCGGTTCTAATTAGATCACAGTTTGCAAGTAATTTTTTTCTTCTTTTTTGCAGATGAAGGCCAATTACGTGATAGGGGTAAGCATTACTACCCATACAATTTTATAGTTTGATTCTGATTTTTCTTGTTAAAATATCTTTTGGATTATGCAATTAATTTATACTATATCCCAAAAAATACTTTAACAATGAGTATAATTAGAAATGGCAAAGAAGATACATATGAATAATTGTTTATCATAAAATTATTTAATCATTTTGGACTTTTGGAGGCATACACCCAGCAGTGGGTGAAGTAGGGTTACAAATGATGATGATGACGTCAAGAAGTGAATAATCAATGGGGTCTGAAGATTTTGGACCAAACATTTTTTTTAAAAATCGCCGCGCACAAAAAATTTTATATCAAAAATATGACTCCTAAAATAATTTCGTAAGGTGGTTTCTGAGATATTCACAATAAAGAAATATATAGTAATTTTCACTACTTTTTGTGTGAAACTACAAAAAATAAAAAATGCCTCATAAATTGATGCATTAAATAAATATAAATAAAATAGATAATGCTGGACTATTCACACAGCATTATCTAGCCCCAAGCTAAGCAGAGCTTGTGTTATGGGTACTAGATAACTGATATACATAATACAATACACTACGTTGTAGTTAGATATTTTTTTTATTATATTGTTAAGACTAGGTTTTAGATATGCACTTAATTTTTAAGGAAAACATAGAAACACATCACAACATTAAAATAACAGTTTATTTTCTTTCTTCCAACTTCAATTATTAACAAAATAATTTATTTTTAACGTCAACAACTGTCGTTTTCTACAACCGATATTGTGCCGGTTTTATCGTATTTATTTTACATTTATTGAGGTCACCACAGCAACGTTACAATCTATATATATAATTATAATTACTCAAAATATAAAACAAGATAACTGTTACGAACACAAGCACTTATTATCATGGTTACTACTTATCTTTTAGGTCCTGCCAACTCGAACGCCGAACACAAAGTGGCCAAAGCAACGAACCATTTCTGCTTTTATACGGTCGGCTAGCGTAAACAACGGAAAATTCCAAGCTTCGATACAAAAATTGCAGAACTGTCTTACAAAAACTATTTAAATACTTTTAAATTACAGTTATGATTATTAAAATAACTTGACAATATTTCGAGTTTCTTGACCTCGTATTTTCCTTAAATCAGTACCGGAAGTTATTAAGAATATAGTAGTAATGACTATGAAAATAATGATAGTTCATGCAGTTTTGTAATTATTTTTTGGTTTTCCATCGTCGACTGCTTATCAATATAGAAAACATCCAGAACGCCCTGAACAAATACCTGCAGATCGTACAAATATTTATCCCGAGGCGAGAATCGAACCCGCAACCTCCTGCGTCGCAGGCGGACCTTCGCCCACCGCGCCACAGAGGTCGTCAAGTCGTAAGATTCTATTTTATTTTGACGAATAAAATATTGTCATTTTTAGTTTTCTCTAACGTCGATGTTTATACGTAAAAATGTCTCCAGACAATTATTCATATTTTTTTTATTATTGCCAAAACTTACGATTTGATTTGGTTTGTTACTTTAGGTTAAGACTTCCTGGTTGGAAATAGAGTTCTTTTTTGACAAATGTGGGATTTTTTTGGGAGAACCGTACTTTTTTTTTTAAACTAGAAAGGGTAATATTTTTCTCTTCAAAATAAATTAGAAAGTCCCTTAGAACAAAACCTTCTAACTACAAAAGAAACGGTAGCAACCCTTAGGGGCCAAAAATTTGCCCCACCTTGTATAATTTTTATTGTGCGCTGATTTAGAAAATATACAAATGTGCGGACCACAATACAAACATAACTCAAACCTCTTTCAACGTCTAGACAAGTCCGCCGCAGCCAAACCTCGACTACCTGGCAGCATTGGAAGACTTCCGGGACATGGCAGTGGACAAGATACAGTCCACGGCTGCTGATGAGCTCCTGGCCAAGATCATCACGAGGAAGATGGAGGCTTCGAATGCTCACTTCGTTGACAAAATTGCTGGTATATACGATATTTTAATATTCATTAAGTAAATCAGAGCGTTACAATTTCTATAACCGTGCTTAAAATCATATAAATATTATATAAGCGTAAGACCACGAAAGGATTACAGAGATAATACAGATTAGATATTATAGACAGAAATAAAACAGAGGTCAAAAACAGAAACACCAGAGGAATGGAAAGGTTTTTCCTAAGGAATTATTAAATTCCTCTAAGTTGATGCGTAGTTTCTTGAAGGTTAATAGAAAATAGATTTTTGCGCTTACACCTTTCCAAAAACGTAATTATGCTCTGACCCGCTGCTATGAAAGCGAACATCTATGTCCTTATACAAAATATATTAATAAAATGTTTACAAAAAAGGTGTCAATGTTTAGTAAGACCATTTCTAATGTCAAGGGGATATTTACCAAGATTAATAACGTTTTATGGAGATCGTAAGCAAGCAGGTACGAGTGCATATATCTGTGTGTAGATGACACACTTGGATGGACCACAGAAGATTGTAGGAACTGTGTTTTGAGGTTTCCGATATTTTGGCACAGTTCCATGCGCCATGATCATGGAATGAGATATCCCGTGTTGGAAATAGATTTAGTGTTAATAACCATGATTTATTTAACTGTTTTAAAAACCGTTTCTGTTTAATCGCTATATCCAATTGCCAGGGCTCACCCAGGTGATGAAGGAAGAAAGTGAACGTTTTGAACAAAACATGATAAAGAAACGAGCGATAATCACTAAGCTGGAATATGAAATCGCCTTGTTCGACGTTGAATCTAAAGCGAAGCTCAAGAAAAAAATGTAAGGACCTTACAGGTACTGTAGGCAAGCTAATTATCGCAGTTTAAAAAATGTTTGCCAATTTTGCATTCTTGGCAAAAAATACCAACTTTATCAAGAAAAGGACTTTATTGAGAATAACTTGAATGGATTCCACGTGAATATTGTATTGTAAAAAATTATTATCGTTTTCCGTTTATGTTATGGACTGATTGTGGATTTTTTTTATCGAAAAAAAAACAAATGTGAAAAAATCCCTACTCCCACATTTTAGGTGTTTATTAAAAAATACGTATCTTTGAAAAGATCTTTATACAAACTCTAAAAGAAAAACAAAACAAGCAGTATGTTCCACAAACTAAAGTACCTACGTCATCTAGTCGAAATGCTCAATTCCTAGTGTCATTGAGAGTGCCTACCCGAGGCGTGAGAAATAAAATTCCATAGACTGTTCCGTCCCTCACTTTAGTACGTCTGCAATGACGTACTTTCTATCTTAGGTTTGGAAAAGAAATAAGCAACTTTCTGAGCAAGTGTAGAATAAAAAAGAATTGCTCTGCAGTTTAGATTCAGATCGTCAGATGGTGCTGACAAGTCGAATGCACGCGACGAAGTATGAACTCCTCAAAGAAGAGGAGGTGGAACGGAAAGAGGCTTATACGACCTTGCTGGACCGGCATCTCGGAGATGAGCGGAATCAACGGCTTCGCAGGTACCTACTATAATACAAAAAAAAATAACATATTAGAAGGTTTTATTTTTTACTAGCGACCCGCGGCTTCGCACGCGTTGAACCTATAGAAACGTTTAAAGGTGATTTCTATTCCACGGAAATTGAAATATGGGATAAAAAGTAGCTTATGTTTGATTCCACGATTGGGATTAACTGTATGCAAAATATCAGCCTAATCCGTCCAGTAGTTTTGGCGTGAAGAGGTAACAAACATCCATCCATACTCCATACAAACTTTCGCATTTATAATATTAGTGTGATTGCGGCAAATAACAAAAATAGTCAGTGACGCAACCTGCAGAAGTAAAAAATTGTTATGAAAATAGCAACGCACATCTTGGGTATTACATAACTTACCTTATTGTTTTAAAAATAATTAGCAACATTTTAAATCTCTTAGATTTTAATCTGTTTTTTAGTTTTTCTAGAAAAATACTAAATCGTAAGGCACATTTTTTCACCTCGGGATCAACTGCAAAAAAAGATCGCTCTGAAAATTTGCATGTTGAGATGTTGGCAAAGATGGAATAACAATTAGGAAACTTTTTAACTCATTAATCAGTTCCCATGGAAAATAAAATTACCTTCTAAAATACTTAAATGTTTCCATAGCAAAAACCCGTGCCAAGTTAATTATGAATCTCGTCTAACTTTCAAACCTTTCATTCACAGGTATTTAAATAATATCCCAAAAATTCGACCTCGAAACTAAGGTTATGAAAGCTTTCTCAGTCATCGATCTATGCTTGCGAAATGCTTTTCTATGGTATAAGCGTCACTCAAGCATAGCTCTATGACTGAGTAAGCTTTTATAATACGGGCCTTAACCCCTCATGAGTTAAAAGCCAATAAGGGGGAGGCTCGAGTCCAGTAGTCACATCACATCATCACACTAATATTATAAAGGCGAAAGTTTGTATGGATGTATGGATGGATGTTTGTTACTTCTTCACGCTAAAACTCCTGGACGGATCTGGCTGAAATTTTGCATACAGGTAATTCTAATCCTGAAATAAAACATAGGCTTCTTCTTATCCCATAAATCTGTTCCCGTGGGATGAAAATAACCTTTTAATGTTTCCATAGGAACAACGCGTGCGAAGCCGCGGGTATCAGCTATTAGACTAATATAGGTGGTTGAGGATCGGGAACTAACGGCGGCGCTAGAGTCCGAATGAAGTCGTAAAGTTTTTCGACTCTTACGTCACTTGACTTCGTGGTATAGTTGGTTAGCAGGTTTCCGTACTGAAGGTAGGATGCGGAATTTCTTAGAAATTACCCTGACTTACGACTGACGACTAATGAACCTTATTTTTATTCTCTCAAGGTGCAAAATAGAGACTCAGATACAATCCTGGCTCCAGAAGTATGATTTGGATTTGGGGGAAAAGCAGACGGAGCTGGATGATATTACAGATCAATACGAAGATGAGTTAAAAAAGATCAATGAGCTAGAGGTAAGGTCACTAAATAAATAAATAATGCTTGTCAATTCACACAGCATAATCTAGCCCCAAGCTAAGCAGAGCTTGGGGATAATGCTGGATCAAAGTTAATAGCAGCACTATTTGCTGAGATATTATTATTATTTTATTATAGAGGAAAAAGGACATAACAAAGCGAGAGCCGGTTTCGAAACCTTAACCCAGGTTAAGGTTTTTGAACTAAATAGCATAATCAATACTCATGTCTAAATAGATTTTATTTTTATTTACGAAATCAAATGATATCCCGATTTTTTTTGTCTTTGACGGGATTTGAACCCAAGTCCCGTCAAAGACTACCCTCAGTTTATTTTTTGGTATACTATTTGATTTCTTTGAAGTTACCCTGAGTGGTGGATGGAGTGCATGCGCAGTATAAAATACATTACGCAAAAAACTTAGTTTCTAGTAATATATATTTTCATCTATTACTACATATTATCTTCTTCTTGTTTAAGTTCTTATTCATTATTATTGATACATATCAATAATTCATAATCATAATCATAATCAATGATTATGATTTTTTAATATATTCACACCAACTCTAAAACTGGTGGTATTACATTGATACGACTGATACAACTACAGAATTTTTAATATGCATTATGTAACATATTTTCTGAGCAAATGATTATATTCTATTCGTTTAATTAAACGCGTTATATTGCAGGTGAAATTAGCAGAGCAAAACATAGATTACATCCCTTTGATGGAAGAGAGGGAAGCAGAGTACCATCAAGAGATGATGGAGAAGATGAACAAGTTCCGCACAGAGCACGCAGCCAGGGTCATACAGCAAGCGTGGCGACAGATACTACTTAACAGAGCTGAGAAAAAGAAGGTAAATAATTTATTACTTAGAAAATTATCGTTTGAAAAACAAAACCTTACTATATATCAAAGATTTATTTTAATCGTAAGATACGCCCTGACACCAAAAACTGTGGCATTGTCTTTGGATGCGTGCGTTCACTAAATGCCAACGCACCCATACTAGGTATGCTTGATTTCAAATTGTGTTTTCGTGCGATTGTGATCAAGCTATTTCAAGGCAAGGCGTGTACAGCGAGTTTGATGGGATTAATCGCGGCTCGCTGCGTACTTGCCTCACTTTGAGATCGCTCTCAAATCGCCAGTGTAATAACTGATAGAGCTCTACTAACTAAGTGGGTAGAGATGACAAAGTAAGCCATACAATATAGATCTTTATTGTTTCAAAAGTATTTCACTAACTCTATTAACTGATTTATTTTCTAGCAGAAAGGAAAAGGTAAGAAAGGAAAAAAGAAAGCCTAAGCATCCGTGTCACAAGCCGAACCTCCCATATCCTTTATCCATTCCTCTCCCATAACCCTTATCCTATTTATCTCAGCTCATAAAGATACTGAGGGTACGACAGGCTGCAGAGAAGGCAACTGCGAAGTTACAGCTATTAGAGCAGAAGCAACAGCAATTGGCGCAGAAGCAGTCGAAACGAAATAAACCGAAAAATACCGTAGAAGAAGAAGAGGATAATGATGACTAACATTACAAGAGACTTAGTTAGCTGACTACAATAATAGTAAATCTCTAAACCACAGAAATATACATATCTCGGTATAAGGTCTGTGCTCTGAACAATGCTTACGTCGATGAGGAAAACGGGAATTAAATGTTATAACTTCCCGTGTCCCCATAACGGAAAGCAAAAGCTTTAATGGGGACAACGGGAAGGGTTTTTTGTTACCTCCCGTTATCCTCATCATGGGGACAACGTCTATGGGCAACGGGAATACATCGTAAATAAATCTTGAGCGATAGCTGCTTAAGGTACTGGTGTGCCGTTTGTTTCCTTTACAAGCTGTGCAACTGTGGAGATTCGACTGCTAATCACACACAGTGGCGTTCATCGATAGGCCCATGTAAAGTTTTAAGTCAATTTATTTATACTAGCGCTCAGAAAGTTGCTTATTCCTTTTCTAAACATGAGATAGAAATTACGTCATTGCAGGCGTATTTTTCTGCATGTGTTTTTTGAATATAAACATACCTATAAGACAATATATTGCATATTCGTTGTTTGTCATCTGAGAGGCAAGTCTATTTGACGTTTGAGTAACAAGACGCGATCTTGAAGTTTCCTTTTTCCATACAATTTAGTACAGCGCGTCTATCATGCGGACAAGGTACCAAAATATTATATGTATCGTATATATTATCTATACCCATTAGTAGTTTATTATTTTTATGTTTTTAGCTTTCCTTTGTAAATTATATTTGTATGTCAAATAAGTATTTTAATTTTATGCCTTTTATGGTCAATTTAGGTTTTGCTAGTATTATTAAAGTTTTGAATACCTTTGTATATATTTGATATGGAATTGTTGTGTTTATTTTTATAAACCTTTTAGAGAGCTAACGTTTTCTTAGCTATTTTATTGTTTAAAAGTTTATTAATAATTTTAGTATTTATGCTAAAATATACTTTTATTACATTCTAAAGTCGTTTTTTTACGCAGTTTTAATGTATGCACTCAGTTCACCCTGGGAAAGGTGGCGGGCATCCCTAGCAGGTGTTTCAAAAGGACTAAACATAGCTCTCCAAAGGACCGATTTTTCTGATCTATAAGTCGAATTTTACATTTAATGTGACAAATAGTTGAGCGTCTGGTCGAAGCGAAGCGACGCCCGACCCGAGAGTCTCTATTCCGAAAAGTTTAACTCAAAGTTCAACGAGTTGAACTAGCTGGTGAGTATCTGGTGCAGCAGCATTGCCGTACTGTGGGGCAATGTAGCCAGCGTCATGGGTAGGTACAGCCGTAGAGTTTATATAGTACTAGGGTACAGCGCATACTGACAGCGCTTCCGACTGGTATGGATCAGTTGACCTGCCTGTTGATTGTATGCAACAGTCTGCAGTTATCGATATTTTGTGCATTTATTTTACAAAATTAAATCGAATGAGAAAAAATGTTAGTCTAACCCCCGGTTTCTCGAACGCTTGTCACATTGAATGGATAGTCAACGGCTTGTTATATACGCACTGCGGAATCTCACAGCGTGAATTTTAATCTCGCGGAATATAACCTGTGTACCTAACGTAACTTACACGTACGACGAATAAAATTCCTTGCTATTTTAGCTACCTACAACTTTATAGTGCTCCAAACATTCATATTTTTCCGCTAGTGAACTTCCATTAAGTTACAGAATTCTGCAAAAAAAACCACGCGAGTAATAAAAGCAGTGCGTGTACAGCCTGACAAATTGTCAACCATTTGTCAAAATAATAAGCGTTCGAGAAACCGGGGGTTAGTCAAGCTCAAATTATGAACGTGGATCAAAATGAGTTTATTCAAAGAAGGTCTTATAGCGTATCCTTAATAAATAATAAAAATAACGAAACAGGACGGTGATTTCCTTCGTCCAAGTTTTTATCTCTTTAGCACATAGAGTTTAATAAAAACTCGATGCTTTAGCAGTTTTCAAAGATAATGTCGTAGTTCGGAGCAAAGAGAATACATTAACTTCGGTTCGGAGAATACCAAAGAAAATACAATACTACGAGTCTACAGTTCTATATAAACTCTATGTTTACGAAGTTATTGTATTCTCTTTGCAAGGCAGTATGGCCCTAATATGGCTTTAGCCTAATTTTTCCAAAGCGACAAATTAAAATATAAATAAAAAAAAATATCTCTTTGGTACTAGCCAAAGAGAATACAATAACTTCGTAAACATAGAGTTTATATAGAACTGTAGACTCGTAGTATTGTATTTTCTTATATGCTATGCATTCCCGTAGGAGTTCTATCAGAACAAGCTGGAGAGTTCAGGAATAAGTTTTGGCGATATGACTGCGAACACCACAGCCGAAAAGATGAAAGAAAACATACAAAGGTAGATTTATTCTATAGGGCATTGGAGTCTTCCGATCCAGTTCTATCTAATACACGGCTGAGTAGGCTTCAAAATAGCAGAAAACGAATGCCTTTGCCTCCTGCAGTCATTGAAATGTTAAAACCATTTCAATTAAATAACGAAAGTAACGAACAAAACGAAGAAGGAGTAGCGTGTACTGAAACCGATGAAAGTGAATTTACATCTGTTCTCACAAACGAAAATGACATAAATATTTATAGAAGAAGACACAAATTGAATATACGACAAAATGCATCCAACGCATCCATGCAGCATGTAAGTAAAACACACCGACACTTACACATTAACATACCAACATAACTCTTTATCAAAGAACTTACAAGATTTACCTTAGCCTAATATAAAGAATATAAATAAAGAACCGTATTCTTTTTCTCTCTCCCTACTTGATATTGCTAAAAAGTGACATTGAGAACTTTGACCAAAAACCGGTACTGTTCCGGTATTTTTTTAAAAATTAATATCTCCGAAAGTCCACGACTTTAGCAATCGATTTTTTTTGTGGAAGTAGTCCATATATGTATCTAAGTTTTAAAGTAAAAAGAAATTGCTAATACTAAAGACTTTAGTCAGAAAAAAATAAATACGTTTTTAACATATTTGCGATTATGTTGAAACTGCGAAGTCGTAGCCTCCCCGTGCATGGCTTATAATTTGGCCCTATGGTAGGCCTTTACGGTAACAGTGCAAAATTAAGTATAACATTCATACAAAAATAAATAAAAATAAAATAAAAAAAAACATAAAATTCCGGAATTTTAACTCAAAACGCATTTTTTCAAAAACTATGATAGCTAGGCTTGTGGGAGTTTTACTCTTGCCTTCATAATATATTTCTCTATTAGATTATTCAATAAAATGAGGATGTCACAAAATGAGGGTCAAAAACACACTGTGCAGTGGTCTAGGATCAGTTGTTTCCGAGATATGACCGTTTTCAGTTTGACAGCTGTCATCCAAAATGAAGATCTCACCGAGACCTGTCACATCTCCATACAAACTAATGGTCTAGGATCAACAGTTTCGGAGATATGACCGTTTTAAGTTTGACAGCTGTCATCCAAAATGAAGATCTCATCGAGACCTGTCACATCTCCATACAAACTAATGGTCTAGGATCAATAGTTTCGGAGATATGACCATTTTAAGTTTGACAGCTGTCATCTAAAATGAAGATCTTAACTAGACCTGTCACTTCTCCATACAAACTAGTGGTCTGAGACGAGTAGTTTCCGAGATATGACCGTTTTCAGTTTGACAGCTGTCATTAAAGATGGATTTTTCGTCATCACCTTTTAATTGACACATAAATAATTACTATCACCAGTATTTTTTCGTGAGACGTTGGGAATGAGTAGGTCTCACGTGAGACGCTGGGAATAACTCATACTCGTACGTCCACTCCGCCAAACAGGGACACAAATTACTACCGATAGAAATTTTATGTTTCCTTACCTGAATTTCTTTCATCATAAATGATGATGCCATGTCACATGCAGAGGAAACTCAATTACCAGGTCATCCTGTATACGCTGGTGCAGTTTTTCAATAGGTAGGTACATAAATCAAATATTCTACGCCCGATGCTTTCACCCACAATCGACATCTGAAAAAAATTAAAAGCAGTATGTACTAAGTATCAAAATTAAACAGATAACATGTGTCATCCCCAGAATATTATATAAATAAATACAATTTGTTTATGAGGAGGAGCTATGAAACTACTGGTATGATTTACAAATTATGTTGCACAGAAAGAGTGACGTACATTGCTACGTTGTCCAGGTACCCACTCGACCCCAATATTGAAAGGAAGTAGTGACGTGAAGTAGAACAGTGGTAGTTGAAAGGCCTGTCTACCTTCCCACGTGTAGGAGTATCGAATTCAGCTTCACAATAATAACCATGTAAAATTGGAGAAGTATGTAGGTACTTACCGATCAGGGTCTAGTGGAAAACTTGAAAGAAGCATGACCATCTTGGTTAACTTTCGTTTACCACACTTCCTGTTACGCCGACTATCCATGTTACTGAAGTTTTCACGGTAGTTATCTGCTGAAATACTTGAATTTTCAGAATTGTTAGTCTGATCCAAAATTATTGTTTATCTCAACAATCCGATATAAAACTATAACAGGAAACACGCAAATTATAACACAAATCCATTTAAGTCACTCTAGCAGCGAAATATTTGATAATAATCAACAGTTTGTATTTTCGATCGAATCAATCTCAAATTTTATAAAAAATGTAAGAAAAATAAAATCTGACAGAAACGCCATCAAAGGCCGCCATTGACAATAAAATCATTGAGTAGAACTAACCATAAGAAGGCATAAAATAGTCATTTCCGGTGCCAACTTGAGAAATTAAGATTTGGCTTCAAAAGTTGGCTTTCTTCATTGCTCCGAACCATAGACTAAAAGTAAAATTTTGGCCAAGTGTGTTGCGACAGGCTGGTACTAGCCAGAAGGTTGTAATCAGTTGTAATTTGTCATTTTTGCAAAAATATTTACCACGAGATATACCAAACAGATACAAAGAGAATATTATATATTATAACTGAAAAGATATAAAGTACTCTATTTGCTTGCAAATAATTATTTACGAACAAAGAAGAACGATTAAGCAAAATGTCGCAAGCAACCATCAACTCACCATCGACGTTTTCGGAGAGCTACACCGGCAGCAGCAAATCTGAAGGAAGCGTTAAGC
Organism: Eupithecia tripunctaria; assembly: GCA_955876795.1. NCBI lineage: Eukaryota > Metazoa > Arthropoda > Insecta > Lepidoptera > Geometridae > Eupithecia > Eupithecia tripunctaria. The sequence continues at coordinate 3,909,566 of OY041613.1, read as the reverse complement.
CTGAGAAAGAATTCGATGATCTCACGAAGGATAACGGTAAGCTGTTCTTAAGCTCTAATCAAACTACTTAGCAAACGAAGTGCAGGACGCCACTATGTGGGAGGACGACCTGCGAAAGAAAGCACGTAAAGCAGGCTGGATGTGGCAAGCTGAATACAGAGCACTATGGTGATATTTAGGGAGGTCTATGTCCAGCTTTGGAATAACTACTAATAGATTGATGACGAGGATGATTTACTCATCTGCACAATTACCTACGCTAATGAATGTCCCTCCACAACACAAATGTCTTTTAAAACTAGTAGTTCTCCGAACAGTAGACCTCATGAACCTTAACTTTGTTTTAACAATGCAGATATGAGATAATTATTTTATTAAACACTACACACGACTTCATAAGTCTCTTTTATACATGGACCGGTACGTCTCGACTGCAGGCGACGGCAGTAGACGGCAGTTGGTGGGTGTAGTTGTCTTGCTGTATTTGACACTTGCAGTCTGTGTATAAGAGCCTTAAGTCACACGTAGATATGCACACAGAAAAAATAGTACTTGCCTAGCCCTCCTTATGTTTACACATTACTGATGTTATCTAAACGGGATTTTTAAGTAGGTACCTAGTTGTTTGAATACCTCCTACCCTGTTTTTTTTAATACCTGTTTGTAGGTAGGCTTGGTAGTTTGATGCACCACAACCTCAACAGTATTGGTCAACTGCTGGACGTAGGCCGCCCCTGATAAGCGCTTTATTCGCGTTTATGTCATAGAGGGTAATGCCCATAATACCCATGCTGGGCATGCGGGTTGGGGATCGCAGTTTGGTGGTATAATTTTTCTGCAGGGGGTGCTGCTGCCCGCTCCCGGTGGATATCACAGTCGCCTCTTACGACATTACACACATTACTTGAGGTAAGTACGATTTTACCGAAATGGTGCTTAAACACAGCTCGGTTAGTTAGAATACCTACCTTCCTAGATAAGTAAAGATTTCATCTTTGTAGATAGATATATTTTTCTATTAACACAACGCGCCAGCTTCATTGACCTACTAAATAAGGTCAATGAAAAGCAAATTCTGTACCTACCTACCTACCTAGGTATTAATCTATTAATAGTGCGTTGATCCATCTAGGTACCTATTCCATGATAAAACCAAGTAGGTACCTAAATGAATGAGAGTAGTTTGTAAATTACAAACATCTTTTTAGTTTAACAAAACGATTGTTACCCAATTTATTTATGAAATGTAATTATTCAATAGACTTAACTCTCATGGAACCACCATGGAACTCTCGAAATGTTACATTATGTAGATGATACAATAGATAGCACTGTAAGGCTATGGACACGAAGTCAGCGGGTGTGGGCGATGACATAGTAGACCACTCGATCTCGAAGCGTTACAAATATGATCTAATAGATGGAGCTGTTTCAGGTTATTTTGGTTCTATGAAGTTTTTTTGCTTGTCATGCCAAAAACCGTGATCAGATCTTTACCATTTTTTATGAGAATTATGATTATTTTATATCTTTCAATTAAAAATATAATCATCGAAATCAGATGTCTGAAAGCGGAGATATTTAAAAGCTCCTCTTTTTGTCTTTTTTGGGGGAAGTACGCCTTTAATCAAAAAACCCCGACGACAAAAAAAATCTATAAAATCGTTGAATCTGTACACGAGATTTCGTAACGATCGGTTGTAAAATGCGACCTGTAGAGGAGTACAGACATACAGACAAAAAAACGAGAATGTTAAGCTCATTTCATTCGGTCAATAAAGGAATGTTTGATATTTGATGAAGAAAACGTTAAAATATGGTACTCCATATTTGAACGTTTTCTTGTGCTGCCCCGCTTGTGCGTCGTCAAATCATAAGTTGAGGAGTTCTAGGAGGTTGTGGGTTCGATTCCCGCCTCGGGAAAAATGTTTTTACTATCTGCGAATATTTGCTCAGGGTGTCCTCTCATTTTTCTATAAAATAAAAAATATCTATCTATGTTGTATAGGTATAGTATTGTGTATATCGGTTAACTCGTACCCATAACACAAGCTCTGCTTACCTTGGGGCTATATAATGCTATGAATTGTCCCACTTTTTTTCTACAAGTATTTTTCTTCCAGTTGCATCCCCAATCGACCTTGAGTGCAACATCCAACAAGAGCGTATAACCAAACTGCTAGACGATATAATCTTCAAGAGCAAAATCTCCATAGCCTTACCAAAGCTTATGCAGGACGTGGAGTTTCTGGCCACTGTGCTGAGTCCTTCGGATTTAGGGGACGTCGTCTTTATATTTGAGCAATATGACAACCCGCTGTTCACGAGTAGTATGGTCGATTTAGGTGCGATGGAGGATATCAAAGAAGTAAGTACGTTATTATTAAAGATAAGATATTTACCAGACTAGCAACGGAGCTTATGAAGTTGGTACCCTATGTTTGCGAATACCAACGGAGAAGGGTATTTGATATTTATTTTGATATTATATTTATTCCTTATAACAATATACCTACATTGTGTGCGGAAACTTAAATTAAATTAAACTAAGAAAAATAACAATTTTATGTTAACATCAATAGGTACAAATTATAATAGCATAGAATACACAAAGAGACAACAATGATATACAGGGTGTATATCATTGTTGTTATATCACGTGCGTGTGCGGGATTATCCACCTACTTTTACTTTACTTTTTTTTATCGCCTACACAAACACCGAAGTTTTTTTATTATATATTAGATTTCGATAGTCCTAAATTTTACAAAAAAACGTAGACTGCGGACTGTTGGGAATATTTTTTTTTGGGGGCCCCCACCTCTTCCCACGCACGCGCACGTGCAGGATTATCCACCATTTCTGGAAAACCCTGTATAATATGTCATATTAGCGCTGAAACTATTCGTCCGATTTCAACAAATGACGTTTCGATTGATTCGTCTCAATATTCCGGTGGTTGTAAGGTATATGCCGTAAGCAGATATTGGGGTCTAACGAGATAGCGGGGTCTGAAAAATAATAAGCACAATAGGGATCGCCGTAGTCGGGGTTTAGTTGAATTTACCTTGTTATTGGTTCACAACAGAAAAGATGCCTATCCCATCACCAACCAATACTAAAAATATTAGTGGGGAATTCTTAAAGTGGCCTTAAAAGGGGATCTCTACATCGTTCCACTAAACACCCTGTATATCAGATAGTAATAATATCTTCAATAACTCGTTTTCAGGGAGATATCTCGTTAAAGAATCGTTTGAATCCTGAGCTTGGACATCTACTTTATATATTCAACGCTTGTCCAGGACTCAAACCGTGTATTGAAGCCATCATAAACGAGGTTAGTAGTAAGTTTCACATAAAAAACATACCTAACTATAATTTGATTTAAATAAATAAATATTGCTAACAGCATCCTCTAGCCCCGAGCTAAGCAGAGCTTTTGTTAGATGACTGATATACATAACACAATACATTACATAGATTGATGTTCACAAACCGCTTTAAAAATTTCGCCTTCCTTTTATCTATCGCTGTGCCAGCAAACACTGTCAATAATCGTCCTCTCATATGGTGTCAAAGAAAAATAAGAAGGTGGTTACTTACCTTAGACTACGACAAAACGGAAAACCTTCTAGTAATTCAAGCTTAAACCGCAACTAAGCCTCCTTTATATACAAGTATAATCTATATATAATATATATATTTTTTCAGACAGGCATTGGGTAAACCTTTCATGAACCTACTACTTCGTTCTATTTCCGATTACTTACTTAGTCGTTTTCTTCTACCTAATTTGTTCAAAGCAGTTCTTCTCCCACCAGTAGCGCACGCTGACTCCTCACATTCACTCAACTCACACTCTCCTAATAAATTGCTGTGACCTACCTCGCCCATTCATATCTACTGTAAATAGCATCCTGCAGAAGTAGAATTAGAATTGTTATTGTTTAGAATCCATTAGCTGATATTTAACTCTATTATTCTTAATTTTTATATAATTATTTCGTTTTACTGCATGCTTTTCTCTGAACCTTCTTCATATTTTTATATACATTTTGCCAGTGTACCGCTCTGTTTGTAATGGCAATTCAATCATTGTTCAGTCAGTCTCCCGCGAAACAGGCCTAGCCTAGTGCGGAGATCATAGGAAATACTCTCACATTAAACCATAAAAATGTAACAACTACTCATGTAACACCTTCTTGTAATCTTAATGTCAAATAAATTATTTTGTATTTTGTATTTTATGTTTTTTTTATTATACATAGAAAATACCCAGAACATTTGGAACACACATTCAGAACACTGGATTGTAAAAAATCAGTTACTGCCCTTTTATAATAACTATTGTTTTGCAAGTTCCTATAAAAGAAAAGCTGCAATACGTGGTGGCTCTTTGAATATAGTTAAAAATAGTCTTGAATGTAAAGAACGTAAAGATATTGTAAACCTCACTATTGAGAGGATTATTGAACTTTCTTGTGTGGAACTGGAGCGACACATCATAGTGTGCGTGTACCGCCCTCCTGACGCAAATCAGTCAGCTTTTGAATGTACTATGGAAGAGGTTTTGTTGAAATTATTTTCATGTAGAAAGGATCTCATTGTTTGTGGCGACTTTGATATAGATATATTAGCGAATCCCCTCGCCGATAGGCTGCTTAATTTATTCAAATGCTTTAGTTTACGACATCTTTTTCATGATCCTACTAGGGTAACCCTAACATCTGCCACTTGTTTAGATAATATTTATTGCAGTCTATCTCCAACCAACAAAGCAGTAATCAAACATTTCAAATCAGACCACTATGGTCAGAGTGTTAACTTTAGTTATAATCTTAACGATAAAAACAAGGTTGAGAAATATACCTACAGGCCTATTACAGAGAGCCGTATTAAGAATTTTCAAAGTCAAGTGGAACTAGCAGTAGCTAATATATATTGTTCCGATAACCCTAATGATCTTTTTGCCAAACTTTTAAGTGTTATAAACAAAGAACACAGCGAAGTATTTAAATATAAAACATGCACAGTTAGGGACAGGGTCGGATTTACTGATTGGGCCACTCCCGGTATTTATAGAAGTAGGAATAGACTATATGATCTTTATGGTGCTAGAGAAGCTATGTTAAATGATCCTGCGTTTCTTTTGTATCAAACTACTCAAAAACATTTTAAAAAGTCTGTAACACAGCGAAATGCCTGTTTTTGAGGAAAAAATTGTAAACTCATCTGATAAAATCAAAGCAACATGGAGACTTATAAATAACGAAACTGGTAAATCTAAGTCACGAAAAAGAGAAATAAGGTTAAAAATTAATAATTCAATACTTATACACGATAAGGATATTGCCGATGCTTTTGATTCATTCTTTTCTGATATTCCTAAAGTTGTTACCCGGTCTCTAAACTCCTCACCATCAATCGCGGTTAAATTATTAGAATCATCTGTAGATAAATGTACCGAGGTTTTTATATTTAGTCATGTAAACGCTAATTATATTGTGAAAACATTTAAGTCTATTAACATTAAAAATACTGAGGATCTTTGGGGTATTTCAACCAAAGTACTGAGTTCTATTATTAAGGAACTTGCTCCATACTTGGCTTACATTTTCAATAGTTGTATTGATGCAGGAGTTTTCCCTGATCTCATGAAATATAGTAAACTGGTTCCTCTTTATAAATCTGGTAGCCACACTGATCCGGCCAATTATAGGCCAATTTCAATACTTCCTGCAATGAGTAAAGTTTTTGAAAAAAATATTCTCACACAGTTGTCCTCTCACTTCAACCTGAATAGGTTGTTACATAAAAATCAATTTGGCTTCACCAAGGGTAAATCGACAACTGATGCTGGTACAGTTCTATTAAAGCACATATTGGATGCATGGGATAAAGCGAAAAACGCTATTGGTGTATTTTGTGACCTTTCTAAAGCTTTTGATTGCGTGGATCATGGTACATTAATAAATAAACTAAGTCATTATGGAATTAAAAACAAGGCACTGGACCTTATGCAATCATATTTATCGGATAGAGTCCAAAAAGTAGATATTGGTAAAGAAAGATCTAGGGGATCAAAAATCGATTTAGGAGTCCCGCAAGGATCAATATTGGGTCCTTTTCTATTTTTAGTATATGTAAATGATCTCCCATTTCTAGCAAAAGATCTCTGTGATATAGTCTTATTTGCTGATGATACTTCATTGATTTTTAAAGTTGACAGAATTAAACATAATTATGACGATGTAAATAATTCTCTTTCACAAATACTAGACTGGTTCACCGCCAATAACCTCTTACTCAATGTTTCAAAAACCAAATGCATAAAATTCATGTTACCAAATGTAAGAGAGCTCCCAACTAAGATAATGCTAAAGGATGAGATTGTTCACCTTGTAGACTCAACTGTTTTCCTAGGGTTACATATTGATTCCTCTCTTCAATGGAGGCCGCAAATTGATGCTCTTGCAAACAGACTTAATTCAGCAGCGTATGCGGTTCGAACAATTAGATACATTACCGATGAAGATACAGCTAGGTTAGTTTACTTCAGTTACTTCCATAGTGTTATGTCTTATGGTATTTTGCTTTGGGGACAGGCAGCTGACATCCAGACTATCTTTGTTCTTCAGAAAAGGGCGGTACGCGCTATTTATAAATTAAATCCACGTGATTCGTTGAGGGAATTATTTAAAGAAATAAATATTTTAACAGTAATATCGCAATACATCTATGAAAATCTAATGTATACACACAAAAACAGAGATAACTTTATGAAAAGGTGTGATGTTCACAATAAAAATACAAGAAACAAGAACAAATTACACATCCCATCATATAGATTACGAAAGGTAGGGAAATCATTTGTGGGCAATTGCGTAAGATTCTATAATAAGCTTCCATCTGAAGCAACTGAGCTCCCTATTCGTAAATTTAAACTACATAAAACGAAATCTTATCAAGAAAGCATATTACTCCGTAGATGACTACGTCAATGATGTTAATGCTTGGCCGGATGTCACCCAGTTCCGCACAGACAATAGTATGTAAGACCAGTTAGACTTAGTTATCCTAAGATTGTATTAGTTGATAAGCGATCAACTTGCTAGTGGTTTCTTTTTCACTTCTTCCGCTAGTGGATAAAAAATTGAAGTGAATTAAAGTCAATTGCATCTTATTTCTTGTTTGATAGTAATAACTATTTATCAAGCTGTTTATATAGTAAAAATTTGACTTGTCTAAGTACTTATTTTGTAAGTCTAAAGAAATAAACGATTTGACTTTGACTTTGACTTTGACTTTGACTTTGAACGAATATTTGCAGATCGCACAAACATTTGTCCCACGACGGGAATCGAATCCGCAACCTTCCGCGTTGCAGGCGGAGCTTCGCCCACCATAATAGGATTTTATTTTATATAAGACGACGCCTACAGTAAGCTCCTTTTTAATTAACTTCAACAAAAGGAGGATGTTCTTAATTAGACTGCACTCTTTGTGTATACATTATACTTACCTCAGAACTTTTGACTGGATGATCCGATTATGATGATTCTTTTTTTATTTGAAAGCTTTCCCCGTGGTTCCTTTTCAGTTTTGTCCAGTTCTGACAGTGGCATCCATGAGAAAACCTTATACTTAACTGAAGTTAGTTTATAGTTCTTTGAAACAAAACCAATTATTTGACAAGTGACTGAACGTACAATAATGCGTCATATTTAGGTAGCGCACGAATTGCAACTTGTCCATTCTCACATAGTAACATTTGTTTTTCAGATGAGAACGGATTATATTTCGTTTGTGGTAAGTAGTATCATATAATTTTCGTACTTCCGACATTGTACCGACAGGAGTTAAGGCTCTTTAATTAATAATTAGTTTTTACCCATTGCCGTGTAGTGCCAGTATAAAGCCGGCGTAGAATTTACACCACCCCAACTCTTCCCGCGGGTGTCATAAGAGGCGACTAAGGGATATACACGGGGGGCGGGCAGCAGCGCCCTCTGAAAATGTGATTCTACCACCGAACTGCTCTCCTCCTAGTGTGGGGATTATGGGCATTACTCCTACATGAGTTAAAAGCCAATAAAGCACTTATCAGGGGAAGGCCTGCGTCCAGCAGTGGCCCTATATGTATAGGCTGTTGTGAAGTTTCTACCCGCGGCTTCGCACACGTTGTTTCTGTAGAAATTATTAAAGGTTATTTCTATACAACACAGGAACTGTAAATCTGTGAATCTTAAAGCTACGCAAAATTTCAGACTGATCGGGTCAGTCGTTATGGCGGGAAGAGGTTATCTGTGTCATAATAGGAAGTAGGTTTAAAAGTTCCTGTGGTTCGGCGAAAATGGCGAAAGAGGGTCACCGGTGAGGTTTTAGTGGGTATTACGTCCTTCTCAGGGCTCCCCCCCCAGACCAGTTTATTAGTAGACAAATTTCATAATAAATACAAACGAGCACGCCACCGCACCGCCTGCGAGAGTCTGGGCAGTGAATGCGTTAATTTCAAGCAAATTGTCTACAGACCCGACCACCAAATCCACCATTAGAGTTCCTCCTTATCATGGAACACTTCCGCCATCTGATGCACGCCCAGATGAACGGCACCGCCGCTGATGAGCTGGCTGCGAAGCTCAAAGTACGCAAGCTCGAAGCCAGCAATGCTGCTCTTATTGCAGATATCAAAGGTACCTTAAGGACCATAAAAATGTGTATCCTACGTAATGTATAGACAGAGGTATTGGTTGACATAACTTTTTGGGTCGGGAAGTACTGAATGTACCTAATGTCCTGAGATTCACTTTATTTAGTTAATAAAAACACCACATTAACATTATTGTATGTATCGGAAATGATCTCACAACGTCATTATTTCTTGTTATCTAACAAAGTCATTATTTTTTTGGAATCAAACAAAGTAGTTATTTATATTATTTTATTATTAGTTGACCTTCCTGTAGATTTTTGCAACAGTTTTTATAAATACTAGTTCTAATTTATTTATATTATTCGATTGTATTTGCTTTTTCAATAAAGTTTATCAGCAAACTCATTATTTCTTGATAAGTATTAATTTCATGTATTAATTTCATTATCACCAACGTTATGCTTTTCAGACTACACAGCGAAAATAAAGACCGAGCACGATCATTTTGTTAAAAATATTGGGGAGAAAAACAAATTGATAGAAAAGATTAAGGAGGACGTTGCTTTCTATCGCATGGAGGCTACTACTAAGAGAAAAAAGAAAATGTATGTAGTAACTAGCAACTCAACACCTACACACATTACCTGCTGTGGAATCACGCTAAACCACCCATCCTATATTTATATTTGAAAGTCCTTCAAATTGCCTTGAAGGACATTTCAAAGGCCTTGGCCAAACAATCTTGAGGGGTTCTTGATTTGCATTTTTATGAAGAAAAAAAAAAGAATTACATATCTCAATAGGTGGCAGGGCCATCGATTCGCAATTTGAGTATATCAATGTCAAATGAAAGAAAAACACAAACAACAAAAAATTATGCTAAAATGGCAACACAAACTAGAAACTTGGAAAAATTGGTTTTCACATTGATATACTTTAATTACCAATTGAGACAATCCATCTATCTAATATAATATGGAACTATAGTTCCATATTCCTCGGTTTTCGATTTGCATCAAAAAGTATTAACTTTTTGTTTTTAATGCAAATCGAACTCCCCTCATTAGGAAGATCATTCAAAAGGCTTTCAAATGTCATTATAGGATGGGTTTAGTGCTGGTTTAGCGCAATTCAACATCTGCTCTGCGAGTACGCAAGAACCACCCATCCTATATTAACATTTGTTTGATGTAATTTGAGATTGTAACATAGTGTTGTATAGCTGTGTGGTACTGGCTTAGAATTTGCACCACCCCAACGTGGGTATCGTAAGAGGCAATCAAGGGATATCCACTGAGGGCAGGCAGCATCGAGTAGGGATTATGGGCATTACCCTCATGGGATAAACGCCATTGAAGCGCTTACCAGTGGAGGCCTGCGTCCAGCAGTGAACCAATACAGGCTGTTGTGGTTGAGGTTGATATCAGTCGTCTAGTACTTCATCATGACCCAAGCTCAGCTAAGCTTGCGGCTAGATGATATACGGTGTTTATTATCCAGCATTATTTATTTATTTATTTATATAGACTGGACTCGGACCGTCAGATGGTGCTTATGTCCCGTGCCCACTGCAACAAATACGATATGCTTCAAGAGGAACACGTCGATGTCCTGGAGAGATACAACACGGTGCTGGCGAGGCATATGATGGATGAGAAGGCTCAGAGGCTTCGCAGGTAAAGCAATCAGTATTGTAAACAATAGTATTTAGATACTGGGTAGAGACACTGCTCGCTGTAGAATTAATTTGGTGGTTTATATTATTTAGTTTTACCACCATCTTCTCTCTCTCTCTCTCTCTTCTACATAATTATTAGATTTTTGTGTTTATTATTTATACATTACGAATATGTATACTTAGCTGTACACACATTTTAACGCTAAAATGTAGATTATACAATGTAGCCACACATGTTAACGCTACAATGTAGATTATACAATGTAGCTAACATTGTAATGTGTTGTGTGTGTAAAATAAGTAAATAAATAAATGGTACATTATGCAACAAGGCGAGAAAGTGCCCTTTTCCTATCGAGTGTTTCATTTGAGAGGCCTAAAACACATGAAGTAGTATCGCACTTTCTCCCGAGTGAAACATAGAGCTTTAAAATCAGTCGATTAAATTCAAACTGTAATGTACATGATTCCAACTGTTATGTGAATGTAATGTAACATAAATGAGCGCAAGTGCGATTTTCACATGGTTATTTTATTAAAATTATTATTTAATTATTAAACATAATGGCGGATTCGGAGTAAAAACTTTTTTGTCATTCGACCAATTACGAAAAATGTAGCTCCCGGCTAATATTTCAGATATAATAAAAACACGTTAGAAACTGATTTCTATACTAACTTACTCTTCTTTCCCCCGCTAAACGCATGAGATGTTGAGAAATGCCTTTAGCATTTGCTTAGGGCAAGTAAAAGTCCAAAATATCAATTTTATTTCTTACTTCTCCGTCACAAACATTTTTAGTTAAGAACAGCTTATGCCATTAGTGTGTATGTATACAGTGGATACATTTCACTTTTTACTGTTACAGTCACAAACAAAAAATACATGACGATTCGATACAAAAAAATAACATCCGTGAAACTGACGGATATTGAGTTTACCGGACAAATGTACTCCCCTAAAAATTATGTCTGTCACAATACCAAAACCATTACCTACCTATAAAACTTGACGCCAAGCTAGTGAGCTTTAAATTTAGTTTCGTTATTGACAAACGTTTCACATCGAACTTGGCTGGTGTATAAAGGACTTTGGGGCGATTGATTTATACTCCGATTCAGAATCCAACATATTTCTACCTATAAAACTTGACGCCAAGCTAGTGAGTTTTAAATTTAGTTTCGTTATTGACAAACGTTTCACATCGAACTTGGCTGGTGTATAAAGGACTTTGGGGCGATTGATTTATACTCCGATTCAGAATCCAACATATTTTATGTCAACAAAGACATTCATCAATGAAAACTTAACAATATCTAACAACAATAAATAGAAAACAACAAGGTTATCACTAAAAACTAAAACACTAATTTCTACAACGAATAATCTTACATGTGCAGCGAAAAATGTTTAAATTATAATTAATAAACGAAACAGAGGTCAGTTAAATGATGTATAAATTCTCAAATCCTAAAATTGTTTCGAGCTTCTCCTCATCCTTAGCTTCGCGGATACCAATGTTATTATATCTTTTCTAACAATATACCTTTGTAACGACTTTGTATACAAAAAATATCCGGGTTTTTGAAGTTGGTTTCTGATATTTATTTATATTTCGATAGATGCAAAGTTGAAATTCAGCTGAAATCGTGGCTCCAGAAGTATGATTCAGAAATGTCTGATAAACAAGTTGAAATTGATGAGTATACGGAGTTGTTTAACAACGAGGAAGCTAAAGTGGAAGATTTGGAAGTAAGGTTTAAATTAAAATTAACTTTCGTTCCCACGCACCTGAATATAACATTTGTGACATATTGTGTAAAGTTATTTTTTGCAAAACATATAAATATCGTATTTAATGTTCACCTGTCTTGGTGATAAATTTATAACTATAACCGTGTCCATTTTGAATAAGGCATAAACGTAAAAAACCGCCCATACTTAACCTAAAATTCACTTTGTTGGCGCGTCCTTATAAACGTAATTTACATTACTTGTCTCCCTTCACTAAAATTGCTTACAATTATATCTGAAACTCGACGCCAAGCAAGTGAGATTTTGTAATTTGTGTCGTATTTTGTTTACTAACATGCTTCATTCAAAATGGATAAACCATAGTTAAGTTTTTCTTCCATAAAATTTAGTTGTTGTAATGTGTCGTGTTAAATAAACTATTCCATTTAAAAAAACATAGTTATTTCTACGTACAGACCCTCATCCACCCTCACCCTCTTTTAGCTTACACCCTTTCCGGGTCATCCTGTATAATAAACGTACATGACATGCCAAGACTGCCAATATTCTTACCCCCTTATTCATAATGGTCTGCTAACATAAAGCACCTGCTAAGTAGTGTTATTTCTAAGTCTGACGTATGTCAATAGAAGAAGACAGAGCAAGATTTAGCAGAGTGCTAAGTTAGCAGACTATTATGAATAAGGAGGTTAGAGTATAAGTTGAGGGTCCTCCCTGAACTTACACTTCAATCGTTCAATCAACAGAAAGCTTTGGAAGAACAGAACGTAAACTTCATTCCGCTTATGGAAGAAAGAGAGAAAGAATATCACCAGGAAATGTCAGAAAAAATGGAGCAGTTCCGGAAAGAGCATGCTGCGAGGGTCATACAGGTTGGGTGGAGAGATGTTATTCGCAATAGAGCAGAGAAGAAGAAGGTATGTTTTGAGGTTATTGTTATCATAGTGCGTATAAGAATCACACTCAGACTCAGAGTAATTTCTACCACGCGAAGGTTAAGGAATGAACGCGAAATAACCAGTGGACGTCATTGCGAGAGCAAGCGAGCCAAACAAGGGCCTTAGTTCGCCCTCTGCCGTGTCCGACGTCTGAGAAAAATATTAATTGGTTTTGTTTTAAAAAAACTATAAATCGACTTAGATTATATAAGGATCCCATTGTCAAAACTGGACCAAATTAACCCCAGTCAAAAGTTCTGAGGTAAAAAACATTTAATAAAATGCAGTCGAATTGAGAATCTCCTCCTTTTTTGAAGTCGGTTAATGAAACGAACGTACCGTCGTCGTCGTCGAATCTCACTCGTTTGCATTCGCTCACTCGGTCTGTACCCACTTTAAAGATATCAAATAAAACTAAAAAAATCTACTCCTAAAATTATGTAGATATAATAATGGTACGGGCTCCTAGCTGCCTAGTGAAATCAACGCAAAGACACGCCTTTTCCAATCTTATGCATTAAACCTACCTATCTAATGGACAGCAAAGATGGAAAGACGTACCTAGAACGAAGTGCGACGAAAACAACAGTTTGCGCGCGAAAGATGAACGCCAGCGTCACCGGTCCAGCCATGACTAAGGCAGGTGGACCTAATTTTAATCGTTCCATTTTCAAGAGCCTAATACCTAAATGTCTACTTTATTTACGTAGATGCTCGTATGTGACTATTTACATAATGTGACCGCTTGGAAACTTCAAAGACATTATCAACGTTGACAAGTACTTAGAGTAACCATCCAAGAAATTGCTCGTCACTATCTCAGATACCTTGCCAAAAAATTCAAAAGGTTTATTATACCTGATTATCATCGAAGGTATCGAGGAGTCCAGGCTTTAGACGACTAAGGCTGCCATGCTACCAGAGACGTGCTACGTTGCTAAGATTCCGAACAACCATTAGCATCGCTTTTTTAAAGCGTCATTTTTGTCAGGTTATAAAAATGACGCGATAAAGAAGCGATTCTATTGGTTGGCTGGAAACTTAGCATCGCAGCACGTCACTGGTGGAGTGGCAGCCTTAAAATGCTGCAACTTGGTTAATGAGCCTCGTTTGTCTCAAACCAAAGAAGTGCCAAGAAGGTAGAAGTAAGTAAGACTTGTACCTTCTAGAGATTGAGGTTGAAAATTATAGCCTCTCTCAGACTGTCCCGCTTGGATAAAATTTTATCAAATACGTCATATCATCACACATGTCATATAAATTGAGTTATAGCGTCATTTAAAAGCTACTTTATGTTATCTCCAAAGCCCTCTAAACAAATAAATACAGATAAATGAAATCGCATGTATCTTAACAACATATTAAATTAAACAATGTCCCACCAGCTGAAGAAACAACTCGCGAAGAAGATCGCTGCTGAAGAAGCTGCTGCGGCTGCGGCGGCCAAAGCCGCTGCCATTGCTGCTAGGCAGGCCGCGATGGCCGCTAAGGCCGCTAAGAAAGCAGAGAAACAAGCGGCCAAAGAAGCAAAGATGGCGGCTAAAGAGAAACAGCAAGCTGAAGAAGCTGCCAAAAAGAATAAGGGTAAAAAAGAAGGGTAAAAAACTATGACAATGTGAAGTCCCTCCTTACCTACAGATCAAAGTAAAGCGTAGCGGTACTACAAACAAGTTGGATAACTCTTGATCGCGTGTTTAACAAAAGCGTTTACTACAAAACTGCGTTGTTCGACGAATTACAGTTAAACGCTGTTTAAATTAAATTAAAAAACTGTTTAAATGAGAGTTAAAGTCTTATTAAAATGAAAACACTGACACTGTTTAGCAGCATGCTTGTAAGAATATGAGTGATGACATTCGTTTTTGTAGTACCGCTTCAGTATCACCCAGCGTTATTACATGAGGGATCCTGGTGAGCTTAAATTTAATAATAATAATTTAATTTTAATATAAAAAGTTGTCGGTATGTCTACTACTGTCTAGACTTTCTTTTTATTTTCTATAATCTTATCATTATTTACTGCATGAATGATTAAATAAAATATTTGTAATTTTCTAATTTTATTATGTTTCAAATATAGTTATTTTATACCATACTATTTGACTATTAAAACTTACAAGTATTATCATCTCATTTTCATCTGGTCATAATTTTACTAAACCATCATTTACATTATCGGATTATATCTTCTGGTCAAGGATAATCGATTTAAATGTATTTATCGCTTCTCTATTTTTTTACGATTGGAGTCCCACCTATCGATCGACCAGAAATGTATCTGCTGTGTGTACTCTTCCCATCCTACGTTTAATCTCTCTCATCGTTAAGCACCTATTCATTCATACTTCCGTATTCATTGTCCAGTTGTTTATGATTGTCTTGTTACTCGTCATCAATCAGTTGTTCTGAATTGTGTATTTATTCATCATCAATGATCTTGAGGTGCCGTATCGCCCTGACATCGATGAGAGTGTCCGATGAGCTTTTAGCAGTGGGTACGAATGATATGGTTCTTCTTGCTCGTTCACCGTTTCGGAATAAAGGGTTCAGATCCTGAAAGCATTAATGTCGATATTACTCAAGAAGATATTTCCTATGTACGATCAGCAAAAATTGCGCCTTACTAGGGTAATTTTTCTGTGAAGTGACTAGTTACCACCCCTTTGTTTTTAACGCAAAGCAAAATAGTTTCAAACTGGATAGGCATTCCGTTTGGCGATTATACATGCTCAAACAAATAAATAGCCAAACATCCGACACATCAGCCTCTCATTAAAAGTGAAGTCATATTTTGTTTACTATATTGTGATAACTACGTTTCTAATTTACTAACCCTTAGTTGCACATGCAAAGCTTGTGCGTTATGTTCAGTCTTGGATATCTTATCTTGAGCTGCTTTTAATTCTTCGTCTAATCTTTGCTTTTCTTCTTCTAGTTCTTTTAGTCTTCTTGCTGCTTCTGTAATAATTACCGACAGTTTTTTAATTATTCATAATCATATCATTATAATTCAAAATGTTACAACTTATTTATTATGAATGCGAAAGTATTCAAGAAATCAATTGGTTTTCTTTTGAATCGATTATTATCTATCTATTAACCTTTGTACTGAGATTCCTTCTCCGCTTGTAGAATTTCAAACTGCTTTCTTTTAAGTCTCTCTTCTTCTAACATTCTATTTTGTTCTTCTTGAAGTCTTTCTAATTCTTCTCTTCTTTCCCATTCTTCGGCTAAAACCCTGTAAAAAGAAGGCGTTAGCTCTGTCTGAAGGATTATAAAATTATATGTTATACCTACCAAGTTAACATTATTTCAAGTTATTTAGTCATAGTTTTTTCATTAGTCCACATTAAATAATTTAGTTGTATTTTAACCTTTTATTTTAGATAGTAAGTATTGTGTTGTGTTTGATTACTGCTTTTAGGGTAGGATTTATTGCCTATATCTTAATTTAATTTAGAAACCATGTGAAGACTGGTTATCTGTAATACATCATCATCAGTTTTTACTGGTTCACTGATGGACATAGGAGATATGTATTCAAATCATTAGGGGAGGCCTAATGATCTGAATACCGTCTGTAAAAAGGAAATAAATGTTTTAGTATTTTAATCAACTAACCTAGCTTGTAGAGCCCGTACGATTTCCTCGTCTCTCTTAGCTTGAGTCTCTTCTTGTAGTAACCTTTCTAATTCCGTTTGTGTGTGCTTCAGTTCTTCTAGCTTTTTGTTGTCTTGTTGAGATATTTCTGCTAACTCCTGAAAAAGGTTTAATCATTAACAACAAACTATGTCACGCTCTCTAAAGACCTATTCAATGGTTTTCCCCTGTTATTATAGCAAACCTTGATTCGACAGGTACGCGTTCAAGTGAGACTACGTTGGCACATTAGGTAGGAACATTCTAGTTCATCATCATCAACCTATATTAGCCCACTGCGGAGCGCCATAGCGCCCTGTCTTCAGCTTGCTACATCCAGCATCTGCCGCAGTCTTTCGCACATCCTCATGCCATCTGGCCGGATTCCAGTTATCCTATACTAATATCTTGAAAGCGAAAGTTTGCTATTGGTTGGCCAAGACAACGCCAAAACCAGATACTAAATGTATCGGGCTGAAATTTTGCACACATAAATAATAATAATAAATATTTATTTCGATAAACTACAAAATTGAACATACATGGTTTTGAGTCCCCCTCTAAGCAATATTTGCTTGTATTAGGGGACACCGTGTTCTTGCCAGAATGTAAATGGTTTAAAGAAGATACAAAATAACATTTACAGCAACGTCTCTGAGTGCGGCGCTTAGACTTCTTTAAATTAAAAAAACGCATGCGAAGCCGTGGGAAGAAGCTAGCTCAGTACATCTTTGATTTTTTTTTTGTGCTCTTTTTACTGGATTGTCTATGTTACCTGTGCTTGAGCTTCAGCCGCCAGCCTCGCCCTGACTTCATGCTGTAGTCTAGCTTTAGTCTCCTGGACCTCTTTCTCCCGCCTAGCACCAGCACCGCGCCGGCCCGCCCTGGCCCTGCGTTGGAAGCCCTCGGCGCCTCCCGTGACGGCCACTGCCTGGCGGAGGGCGGATATCCATTGGAGACGACTCCTGAACAGGGAGTTAAAAATGGGCTTCTTATTACTCTTTTCTTTATCCACGAAAATACGAGATGATAGTTTAACTCTTTTGATCTACTCTGTAGTGGTAACCAAGTCTCGTTGTGGTAGTATAATATAGTAGTAGGTAGTAGTTAGTATAATAACTTTTTACAACTTTCTTACCATAATACTCAGACCAAAAAAAAATCTTTAAATATAAAAGAAAATGGTGTTAGTTACACTATTCATAACTCAAGAACAGCTGAACCGATTTAGCTGAAAATTGGTGGGCAGGTAGCTTAAATCCAGGAGATCCAGGTATATAGTGTATACCCGTTCCCGTGAGACATGATGTAAAAAAAATCCACGGAGGCAAAGCCGCGGGGTGCAGCTAGTATTTTTATATTTTTTGTTGGTCTGAGCCATGAAAGTTTGTATTTAGTTTAGTGCCATATCGTTACTTGGTTAGAACCTTAACTGCATCTGATTGTTTCCATATATATAATTTATATAGGGTGCTAGTCAAATTAGTGCATCATACTAAAGGAGTTCATGCACCTGCTACCTAATTTAGCTAACATCCTGATACAGTACAGGGTGTTAGCTAAATTAGTGTATCTGAATCTAATTTGTGAGAGTTTAATCATCTTAAACTCTCGCAAATTAGAGATTAAACGCCTATGAGTGACACCCTTGGCACTTCCCAAAAGCTCTGCTGTTCTCGGAGTTTTATCTCTGATAAAGACACTTACTTATGATCTTGCGTCCCAAATTCAAACGTCCTGTCAGGTGTTATAAGCTGGAACTTTTGCACTCTTCCTTCACCGACCGCAGCTTCCACCGAGCAGTATTCATCGATTGCGATCCTCCCGCATTGGTCCTTCTGGGAGGAGCTCTTGTAATACGTGAGGGCACAAGGTTGGAGCACGCACCAGTATTCACGCATTGTGGGGAGGAGATAGCCCCGTTTGAACAGATAGCCCTGCAGAGAAAAGTGACCATGATAAGTATGTCGGTTGACTAGAAGAATATTTTAATCAACCGCGGCAAGCTAGGTGAGTTTGATAAAGATGGCTGCTATATCCTATTAATACTATAAATGCGAAAGTTTGTAAACATATTGTATGTGTGTAAAAATATATGTATGTTTGTTGCTATTTCACGCAAACGCTACTGAACGGATCGGGATGAAATGCTGCATACAGGTAGTTCTAGGCCTGATATAACATAGCATTTTTTTTCCAATAAATCAGTTCTTAGTCATGCAAAGCCGCGTGGCGCAGCTTGTAATATTATGTAATATACATGTTGGTGCAATAACTATCAGTAGTTAGGGCAATGAAGAAATCATCAATAACTGGACCATTTTCCCTGCAGCCTTGAGAGATGCCAAACGCAAAATCAAAAATTATTTATTTCCATAAATACAATAAATGTAAATACACTTTGAAAAGGTAAAGTTACTAAATTAAGCACAGACAAGGAAATAAAGTGATATTTTTGATTTCTGTCGCTTCGGTACGTAGACTTAGAGTAATATTAGAGAAGCGACGAAGAAACCTAAAAAAAGCTTGTTTGTTGTTTTATTATTAAAAATGGAAAGGAGCGTTGCCGTGAAAGTTTTCCAGGATAATACGACACGACCTTTAGCAATGAAAAATACAACGAAAGAGAAAAAGGATTGACGTAATACAATGTTTTAATGTAATGTAATGTATTCGAAAATCGACAGAGGCTGCGAATACCTAGATCGATGCCTACAAAGTAAACAACTAATCACATCAGCCATACCCTATTCATTCCACCTGGCCGGAGGACGTCCTACACTACGTTTGCCGAGTCGCGGTCTCCACTCAAGAGCTCGTTTACCCCAGCGGTTATCGGTCCTTCGCGAGATATGGCCGGCCCACTGCTACTTCAGTTTGCTAATTCATTGAGCTATGTCGATAACTTTGGTTCTCTGTCGGATGTATTCGTTACGAATCCTATCCTTCAGAGAGACTCCGAGCATAGCCCTTTCCATAGCTCGCTATTCAATATTCGGGCATATTTATTCACGAGCCATATTGCCTGCCACTTTACCCTTCTTTATCCACTTATGCAAGAATCAACTTGTCAAATTTGCGGTTATGGCTCTGTCATGTTTCATGCTAAACAAGAGAAAGTAATAATAATACCAAGCAGTCAAACCAACCTTCTTTATAATATCCTCAATGAAGACATCATAGATCTCATCGACTGCTTCCACCAGAGCCGCAGCATGCAACTGCTGGTCTCCACAGTACTTCGCTTCGAGGACCGCGAGGAAGGCTGCCCATTTGAAGTGGCCTGTGAGTTTGAAACTATTTTATAACCGAATAAATTTACAAACAAAGAAAAAATTCATAATTAGAAATGAAGGTGTAAAATAATAATGTAAAAAGCTTTAAAATTAATATAAAAAAGTGAAATTCGAAAAATAGCTTTACTATTCTTCTTATTCGAGTAATGAGGATTTGATCTTCATTACTCGAATAAGAAGAATAGCTCCATTCTGTTTAGTATTGATACACTCTTGACATAGTGGTCGTGCGTGGTCCTCATACTAGAGAGAGAGAGAGGCACGCTATACGGCGTCATTCTTCTCGCACAATAAAGCTACAGGCATGTAGAGATCCGAGATCAGAAATTTTTTGTGTCTGGGGAATGTTGTTATTATGAATTTATGCAGAATTAATATTATTGCCGCTGTGTGGTGCCGGTGGCATAGAATTTGCACCACCCCAATTCTTCCCGTGGGTGTCGTAAGAGGCGACTAAGGGATATCTTCTGGGGGGCGGGCAGCAGCGCCCCCTGCAGAACAAATCTTCCACCAAACTGCGATCCCCAACCCGCATGCCCAGCGTGGAGATTATAGGCATTACCTCCCCCCCCCCCATGAGTTAAACGCCAATAAGGCGTTTATCAGGGGGAAGCCTGCGTCCAGCAGTGGACCGATACAGGCTGTGGATGTGGATGTGGAATATTATTGGCCAAAAATTAACTTACAGAAAACATGGTCTTATCTAGTTTTAAACAGTTTAACCTTATCTAGCGTAAATAGCTGATTCTATCAGCCGGGTTTCTCCATTATATTATATTTCAAACTTCATAATCTAATCAATAGGCGAATTATCTTGTCAATTGCTTCGATATTTGGTTGATTTACGAAGATAAGGCTTTAAGTTACTTACATATTTGTAGTTGACTAGCAAGTACAATCCTATGACAACGTTGAGCCAGTCAAACAAAACCATTGATCAAATCGTCTACTCTACTGACTCTAGGAAGGCCAAGTAGTAAAATATTTGAAATTTGCGTGAATCTGTGTCAGATTCCATGTCGACAATCACTAAATAAAACACACATAAGGCACTCGTAATGAACTTTTTAAATTGTTACCGTATCTGCTACCGTAGCTTGGTTTCGAATACGAAGAAAACCTGCTCAGTGTGTGATCATCTTTACCTACTTTTCATCACGGGGAATCCTAGTGAACTCCTGAGTTCACCAGGATTCCCTATGCTACGGGATACATCTGGGGGATCCTGATTGCCTTACCTGACTCGATAGCGGAGAGAGTCAATAGCCCCGCTATTCGGTATTGTATTGTTCTTGCTCTCTCTTACCTATGGAGGACCCTAGGGCTTCCCAGTCGGCCGCGTCCCAGCGAAGCCCTAGGCATAGGACTAGATGTTCCGCCACGATGCCCGCTTCGGATGGTTGGAGGACCACCTGGAAGGAAGAACAAGGTTTTATTGACAATCCAGCCGACCCAACCGTTAATTATTTATTTTATTGTGTCGTACATTCCAAAAGTATTTTTATTTCAATTTTATCAAAGAAAATTCATTAAAAAGTTGCTACAAGCTGAACGCAAAATGTTGACTGTTAAGGAATGCCGCCGCCGCCGCCGCCGCCACCGGCCTGATATAATAAAAAAATTCTCTTCGCTGATCATAAACATGGCCTTTATGAACTTTTATTTTTAGCTCAAAATTGTTTCGTATAATAACCGATTCCAGGCCAAAGCGGCATTCGCATTGCGCAAAAATCATAACAAAAGGCATTGGCAATGCTTTTTATTATGATTTTTACGCGTGCAAGTATAATTCCGGCAAGTAGGTATAAACCGTAAAAAGCTGAACATTTACATAAAAAAGCTATACCTACATACAAGGCGTGTACGAGAAAGCTTTGATATTGTTCATCGAATTGTGTCGTTGACTGTTTCAACTAGACCTATTTAGGTATTAGCTTGACGACCTCTGTGGCGCATCGCGCGAAGGTTCGTCTGCGATGCAGGATGCAGGTTGCGGGATCGATTTGCGCCTCGGGACATAATATGTGTACGATCTGCAGTTCAGGGCGTTCTGGATGTTTTCGATGCATAAAAAAATCTATCTGTGTAGTGTAGCACATACCGCAAGCTCTGCTTAGCTTGGGGTTATAGATAATGCTGTGTGAATTGTCCAATAATATTTATTTATTTATTAGCTGATAATTTCTAAATTTTGTTTGTACAAGCTGAATTTCCTCTCAGGAAACATTCATTTAAGACCAGCATGGTTTTGTCTGTTCTTATTCATTTTTTTAAATAAATAAGAACTGTGAATATAACGGTAGTGTTAAGTTGCAAAATGAAATTCTGATAGTGATCTCAACTCATTTCCTCCGAGAAGGTACAGTATATCCAGCGTAAAGTTGCGAATCTCTTTACCGACCTGCAAGGGCGCTTCATTAATTTGTGGCAAGGTACTGACTCTGACACTGCATGTCGGATTCAGCAAGACGTGAACATCTAAGTAAGTCTGCATGGGACCTATCTAGCTAGAGTCTAGAGACTGTGGTATAAATCAGGAAACCTTTTTTACATAAATAAACTTTTTTATTATTATAAATATAAACGGGTATTTATCGCGTTTATTTACCTATTTTTCCCGACGTTTCAACAGGTTTACACTCTGTCGTGGTCACGGGATGACTGATAGTTATAATAATGTGTTCTGATCGCGTAAGTTTAAAAAACTTTTTTATGATTTCTGCTCCTAAAAAAACATCCCTGCATAGATACTTCATAGTCGTTCAGACTTTCAGATTTCTATAAATACGGGGAAGTCTTTATAAGGACTTAGTTATTAAGTGTTTGGTACCTAACTGTTGTTTTGAGAAACAGTAGCAAATTTGAAATAGATATGTCAAAACTTCAAATTGTAATGATGATAAAATACTACAAGATATACAACGTTCAGCAGTGAAATATCAGCCATTGTCATTATCCGTAGGTAAATGAAAATGTAATCTAGTTTTGACGATTACAATGCTTAAAAGGAGTATGGAAGTAAAATCTTATTGATAGCCCTAAAAATGTACAATACTAAATAAATAAATTATAATTTCTAAAAAGCTCATAAGTTTTAAAAAGCCTATGGCTTAAAAACACTTAATGTTGGATCCAAACTCACGCTGGAAATGTACAAATTTGTCTACATTTTTTTTTTAATTTTTATAATAAAATTAATAATACGTTTAGTTTCAGTGAGTTTTTAAGTAGGTAGCTTATTACTTTGTCTTCTATACCTATTATTGAAGTCTGACTCGTATGCAGGGTAATCGCACGCAACTTTAGACTGGACGTACCATGATACCTAACTGCCAGCATCTGGTTCACAGATGTATGAAAAGTAATTGAGATTCCAACGGTACATTGGATATCACATGATACAGTCAACGGAGCTTGATCAGACAGAAAACAATCAACGAGCGTTTTGAGTTACCAATATCAAAATCCACTGCACTACAATTATGTTATTTTTATCGAGGTAATCTAGATTTTTTTATTGAACTCAAATCTCAATTTCAGAGAACTTAAAGCTTTTTGTGCGATTACTCAAAGTTTATATGGATTAGTCACATTTTTTTTGCTTCAAACTTGGGCTTTATAGCTATCGGAAAATAGCAATCCAGACACAGGCATTGCCAGTCTTGAAACTTCGAATGGCCAGTATAAAGATTTTCCCTAACGAAAACGATTGTTTTATTCGCCACTAAACTACTCGAAGACTGTATTTCTTGCAATGACGTCAAACAATATACGATGTAGTCTTGAACACCACATTACCATTGATATGTGTTGAATATCAAATTATATCGCGATATACGCGTTATAGCAAGCATTTATGAACTTAGGGTCAAATATGAGTCGAATATTCGAAGGTTAGGTACGTCGTAAAAGCTCTTTGTTTATGTAGGACTACATATAAGGGCATGTAGGATTCCGGAAGGTCAGAGTTTATTGGCTGGGGGAAGTTCCATGACTGCGATGAAAACAAACGTTTCCATGAAGCCCTGAACAAGATGCATTTGACCTTTTTGTTTCAGGGAGCGGAGTTCCGCCGGGGACGCAAACGTTTCAGCACGGGTATTTTAATTCATGCGATTCATTTCCGAAGCGAAAACGTCGGATTGGGGTTTGAATTTTATTCCGATTGGACTTTAGAACGCTATTTTAAATCGTCAAAAGTTTTCGATATCGAATCCGACGGCCTTTCCGACGAATTTAATTAGCAGGGAATGAAATGGATGCGTTTTCTATAAAACTTGTTCTTATGGTGTTTTTGCCGTTAAGTAAGTTTTATTTTCATTTTAATTATTTTATATATTCCGTGTTTATGCTCCTCAGTGGGCGAAACGATATCCTTAATGGCCGGAAATAATGGGCCGAACGACACAGTTTTAACTATTTTATAGGTTCTACAAGTAGTTAATTTAAATGAAATATATATTTATTTTAAATAATAAATATTAGAGTTCGGCAGAGTTATTATATACAGGGTAGGGCAAATTCTTGGCCCCTTAAGGGTAGCTACCGTTTCTTTTGTAGTTAGAAGGTTTTGTTCTTAGGAACCTTCTGTTTTATTTTAAAGAAAAAAATATTGCCATTTTTAGTTTTTTGAAAAATTTTACGGGTCGCCCAAAAAATTACATTTGTCAAAGAACACAAGTTGGTCTTAATCGAGTCTATTTCCAATCAGGAACACTTTTCTCAAAGTAACATATCAAATCAAATCGTAAGTTTTGGCAATAATTAAAAAAAACAATTCCCATACATTTTCTATGAAAAAACGAGTAAGTGAAAACAACAATGTCGCTCATTCAATGGTTCTTAATTTAAACTCGTATGTAACAACTTTTTTAAGTTAGCAGGCTTATTTTGAAGGCATATCAGGAATTAAATTTTTACTTATTTTTTATTTTTATTAAAAATTAAGTAGGCTAATTTGGAAGGCCTCTGCCATGCTCGCTCTTATGTCGATGGTTTATACGTAAAAATGTCTCCAGACCAAAACAAGAAACATACCTAGCTTTGACAAACGTCATTTTTAATCGAGTTTAAATAAAAGAAAATTGTTTGGTAAGTAAATAACTTGATTTTTAATACAATAAATATTTGAAAAAAAAATTGCTAACCCTGTATACTAAATTCATTTACAACTGGATATTTACTATGATTTGAGTTTATCTTGTCTATATGTATCTATGATTATTATACCCTTGTTAATGACTTTAGTGTTATCACACTATAAAGATGTTTTAGTTTGTAACTGCTTACCACATATCGGTTGGTGTCATCAACGTCCTGGACCAGGTCCCCAAGGAGGCAGAATATCCTGAAGAGCTTGAAGATGGAGTCATCAGCGAAGACAGGCTTGTCTCTCGTGAGGAGGCTCTTGCGGCAGACCAGCCAGCAAACCTGGAACCAGATCAACTCTTGAATAAAAACTTGAACCTGAAAATCAAGCAAAGAAGCTGTAACTTTATCAAATCTGTGCTTAATCCGCCCACCTGGGTGGATGGCACCAAGTCTACCCTGCTTCACCCAGGTGATTTATTGAAATTTTGCATACAGGTTAATTCTAATCCTGCAACGCTTCGCGTAGTTCCCGTTCCCGTGAGAATTCCAGGATAAAAAATATAGCCTGTGTCCCTAAAAAGTAAACTTTTTAATAGTGACTTTTTGAATCGGTCCAGCACTTTCGGAGACTTTTTTTTTTTTTTTTTTATTGATGGATTAGCGTTTGGCTACCAACTCACTTTAAGAAATTAATACATACAAACAAACAATCAAATCATTCCTCTCTTCCTAATATTATTATCCTACTAATATTAAAAACGCGAAAGTTTGTAAACATGCCTGTATACCTATAGGTATATTTGTTGCTCTTTCACGCAAAAACTACTAAACGGATCAGGTTGACATTTTGCATATAGGTAGTTCTAGGCCTGGAATAACACATAATGCCGCGGGGTGCAGCTAGTATATTAAATTATTATAGAAGTATAGAAAACAAGTTGTTCTTATATGTACATTTTCAAAAAATCAAAATAGAGTTCTGTTTCTACAAAACCTTTCATTATTTCCTACCGTTAGGTACCTACTATTTAATTAAAAGCGTAGAGTATGGTATTCTTGTTATCCGATGACCTACTGACCCCTCAATAAATATTCAGCGTGTTATCATAACAATTTTATGTAATCTTGTACATTATTTTAATACAGTTTGACAATGCCCTTTTACAGCAGCATACTTTGACATAAGTACCTTTTACTTTATTTTATTAATTTATTTGTTATGTTTAACTAGAGTAGACTGACCTCTCAGTTTTTAATTTCTAATTAATTTATGTCTGTATGTCCTTTTTTTACCTTGTACCCTATGGTGTTTTATAAAGCCAAGTTTGTGTATGGAAATATAAACATAGTACCTTATATAACGACATCAAGTGTAACACAAGTGTACCTACGGTGTAAAAAAAATAAATACAAATAAATACAAATACTGAGAACTGGATAATAATCACCCACCCTACCGATTGAGTGATGACATTTAAGGCGTGAAAGGGCATAGACGAGTGAAAGTGGCGCACCCACCTATTTTATCTTATTATTACGTTTAACACAGGAAATTTTAAAATCCATCGTACAGTTTGTGGTTATTAAAAGCAATTTTTAAAACCTCTGTAATAGTGTTATCTTATATAGTTTAGCAAGAGATGCGAAAATAGAGTTTGGTGGCCAAAAGGCGCAACTTCGTATTTCTGCCTAAGCTTTACAAAATGAAACTATTACAGAGGCATTAATAAATAACTTATAATAACACACAAAGCAAAAACATAACGAAAAGCCTGGGTACCTTCGTCGTCAAGTTAGAGTACTTACACACTACAGGCTACCGACAAGTTTATAAAACAATGCCGGTTAATTACAATATGAAATAAATAAAATGTTTTATTTCAGACACGGAGATCCATATCATGTTAAGCACAAAAACTTAAAAAAAAAAAAGAAAAATATTGAAGCAATTTGATGTTGTACCAGCCCACTGGGCTGTGTCGGCGATTTTGGCGGTGATCATTCACCTGACGACCGCTGTGGCGTGGTGGGCGAAGGTCTGCCTGCGACGCAGGAGGTTGCGGATTTGATTCCCGCCGTGGGACAGAGTCAGAGTCAGAGTCAAATCGTTTATTTCTTTAGACTTACAAAATATGCACTTGAGTATCGCTGAGCGACAGAGATATTATTATCTTTGATAGCTTTTGTCGTTAAGCGACCACTACTATAGAACTGAATTAAAATGCGAAAACGATACAGAAATGCTGTAAGTCGTCTGTTATACTGTTTTGATGTTACTTGGGCGAGACCTCGCCGGCGGCGGTGTGAACAGTCAGTGATTAACTGTTAATATGTGCGTGCATGTCTTTTGTCTATACGAAATGTGTGTCTATCTGTTGATACGAAATGTGTGTTTGAAGAGCTAAGACAAGTCAAATTTCTTACTTTAAAAACAGCTTGATAAATAGAGTAAATATAAACTACCAAATAATATAATAAAAACTATCAAATAATAATTAAGGTGCAATTGACTCTAATTCACTTCAATTTTTTGTCCAGTAGCGGAAAAAGTGAAAAAGAAGTGTGTACGATCTGCAGACATGTATTCAGGGCGTTCTGGATGTGCTCTATGTATAATAAAAAATATCTATGTGGTGTATTGTATTATGTAGGTATATCAGTTATCTAGTACACAAGCTCTGCTTAGCTTGGGGCTAGATAATGCTGTGTAAATTGACCAGCTTATTATTCATTTATTTACTAGGCAAACAGCCTCAACAGCCTATATTAGTCCACAACTGGGCGCAGGCCTCCCCCTGATAAGTTCCTTATTGGCTGTTATGTCATATGAGGGGTAGTGCCCATAATCGCCATGCCGGGCATGCAGGATGGGCATCGCAGTTCGGAGGTTGTAATTGTTCTTCAAAGGGCGCTGCTGCCCGCCCCCGGTGGATATCCCTTAGTCGCCTCTTACGACACCCGCGGGAACAGGTGGAGCGGTGTAAATTCTAAGCTAGCACCACGTAGGACGAATTATATTTCTATTCTCTATGATACTAGCCATGAAAATCTAAGCCAATATCAATTGATATCAGTTTTATTGACTTTTAAATTAGATATTTAATTGTACCTATGCTATTGATGTTCAGTTGTGCGTGACGGCGCTTTCATAGCCTTGCTTTTGTATGATCTAGTTTTAAATCTCATGGGGGGCGTTCGTGGGAATATCGTGGATTGGAATTATTTGTTAGGATCATAGAACTACGGGTCTTTGAGTTATTTTCTACCAGAAATTGATGCATAGTGAATTGACCTCCTACCGGCTTTACAAAGGACTTAACTGGATAAATTAATGCGGTTTAATCAGGTTTTAGCACTTTGGGCCTTAATAGCAGTGTAAAAGTGATAATATTACAAAATCATTTTCGAATATGAACAGTAAAAAATTGGCATTCTTGTGTTATTGCATATTTTATAAACCAGAATTTGTATTAGTGTGTGTATCGCCTTTAGTTTGCCCTTTTTTGCTGTAGGTACAGTGTTTTTAACCGATTTCAAAAAAAGAGGGAAGTTTTCAATTCGACTGTATCTTTTTTATGTTTGTTACCTCAGAACTTTTCAAAGTCAAAGTCAAATCGTTTATTTCTTTAGACTTACAAAATAAGTACTTAGACAAGTCAAATTTTTACTATATAAACAGCTTGATAAATAGTTATTACTATCAACAAGAAATAAGGTGCAATTGACTTTAATTCACTTCAATTTTTTGTCCACTAGCGGAAGAAGTGAAAAAGAAACCACTAGCAAGTCCATCGCTTATCAACTAATACAATCTTAGGATAACTAAGTCTAACTGGTCTTACATACTATTGTCTGTATGGAACTGGGCGACATCCGGCCAAGCGTTAACATCATTTACGTAGTCATCTACGGAGTAATAGGCTTTCTTGATAAGATTTCGTTTTATGTACAGTTTAAATTTACGAATAGGGAGCTCAGTTGCTTCAGATGGAAGCTTATTATAGAATCTTACGCAATTGCCCACAAATGATTTCCCTACCTTTCGTAATCTATATGATGGGATGTGTAATTTGTTCTTGTTTCTTGTATTTTTATTGTGAACATCACACCTTTTCATAAAGTTATCTCTGTTTTTGTGTGTATACATTAGATTTTCATAGATATATTGCGATATTACTGTTAAAATATTTATTTCTTTAAATAATTCCCTTAACGAGTCTCGTGGATTTAATTTATAAATAGCGCGTACCGCCCTTTTCTGAATAACAAAGATAGTCTGGATGTCAGCTGCCTGTCCCCAAAGCAAAATACCATAAGACATAACACTATGGAAGTAACTGAAGTAAACTAACCTAGCTGTATCTTCATCGGTAATGTATCTAATTGTTCGAACCGCATACGCTGCTGAACTAAGTCTGTTTGCGAGAGCATCAATTTGCGGTCTCCATTGAAGAGAGGAATCAATATGTAACCCTAGGAAAACAGTTGAGTCTACAAGGTGAACAATCTCATCCTTTAGCATTATCTTAGTTGGGAGCTCTCTTACATTTGGTAACATGAATTTTATGCATTTGGTTTTTGAAGCATTGAGTGAGAGGTTATTGGCGGTGAACCAATCTAGTATTTGTGAAAGAGAATTATTTACATCGTCATAATTATGTTTATTTCTGTCAACTTTAAAAATCAATGAAGTATCATCAGCAAATAAGACTATATCACAGAGATCTTTTGCTAGAAATGGGAGATCATTTACATATACTAAAAATAGAAAAGGACCCAATATTGATCCTTGCGGGACTCCTAAATCGATTTTTGATCCCCTAGATCTTTCTTTACCAATATCTACTTTTTGGACTCTATCAGATAAATATGATTGCATAAGGTCCAGTGCCTTGTTTTGAATTCCATAATGTCTTAGTTTATTTATTAATGTACCATGATCAACGCAATCAAAAGCTTTAGAAAGGTCACAAAATACACCAATAGCGTTTTTCGCTTTATCCCATGCATCCAATATGTGCTTTAATAGAACTGTACCAGCATCAGTTGTCGATCTACCCTTGGTGAAGCCAAATTGATTTTTATGTAACAACCTATTGAGGTTGAAGTGAGAGGACAACTGTGTGAGAATAATTTTTTCAAAAACTTTACTCATTGCAGGAAGTATTGAAATTTTTGACTGGGTGTTTCGATTTTTATGATTCTTTTGTTTGAGAGCTGGTGCTTCCCGTGTGTTCCCATTTTAATTTGATCCAGTTCTGACAATGGGATCCATTTAATTGAAGTTGGTTTATAGTTTTTTTACAAAATCAATTATTGTACCTACCCATGACCTACCCACATAGTTTTGATTATTTGCTCGTAGCGAACTACTAACAATATAATATTAACAATAATAATAATAATAATAATGCTGGAAAATTCACACAGCATTATATTAAGATACTAGCTGCGCCTCGCGGCTTCGCACGCACATAGATACAGACATGTTTTCAAACTTTCGCGTATACTTAATATAATAATACCTACAGCCTGTATAATATTAATTTTGTTTTTTAATAGTGATTACGGATTACTAATCTTTAAAAAAAAAAGACTTTAAACCTAAAAAAAGGGTGTATGTATATTACGTATACAGCATCTCGACACACGCTATCCCGACAGAAAAAAAAAGTGAACACAATCCCGAAGCACGGCATCTCGACAAAACACATAATATAAACGTTATCTGAACGTTATAGCGACGCACAGAATCCCGACAAATCATTATGAATTATATACCTACTAATTAAGAATGTCTGAATTATATAGGTATATTACCTGATTCCACTAACACAAACAATATTATCGCTTCATTATCGCGTAACAATCACCGCCATTGACACCTTTTGGTATACTTCTAACACGATCTTTTTTGTTTATGCCATAGCTATGACTGTTACGATTATGATATGCCCCACCACATCATTGACACGCTATTATAAGTCATAGGTAGAGATTGTAATCTTATGGTAAGAGAATACCAAATAAATTTACTCTCTATCCTAATCGTATAAATAAATAATAAATAGTAAATAGTGCTGGACAATTCACACAGCATTATCTAGCCCCAAGCTAAGCAGAGCTTGTGTTATGGGTACTAGATAACTGATATACATAATACAATACACTACATAGATAGATATTTTTTATTATACATAGAAAAACATCCAGAACGCCCCGAATAAATGTCTGCAGATCGTACAGACATTTGTCCCGAGGCGGGATTGAACCCGCAACCTCCTGCGTCGCAGGCAGACCTTTGCCCACCGCGCCACAGAGATCGTCTATCTATCGCCGAAAAATCGTATGGCGCCATTATAGCATTTTGTTTAAAAAATAGTGGAATTAGGCCCCAGTAAATTAAACACCCACCTCGCTAATCTTCATCTCGTATTCCCTGACAGTCGGCAGGGTGACCGTCTTGGGAAGCGCGCTGAACACCTCATGCTGAAGGTAGTAGCGGAACTCGTCGAAGGTCAGCTCTTGAGAGGAGCGGAAGTGGTCCAGGCCTTTCTCTACGCCGTACAGGTCTAGGAGGGTGCCGATGTTTGCTGTTAACACCTGGAGGGAAAGAAAGGAATAGGTAGAATAAAAAACCGGCCAAGTGGGAGTCGGACTCGCACACGAAGGGTTCTTCTGTACCATCACAACACACTAATAATATAAACTAGCTGCGTCCCGCGGCTTCGCACGCGTTGTTCCTATGAAAACATTAAAAGGTGATTTTCATCCCACGAGAACAGATTTATGGGATAAAAAGTAGCCTATGTTTTCTTCCAGTATTAGAATTACCTGTATGCATCCATCCAAACTTTCGCCTTTATAATATTAGTGTGATAGTGTGATGCGAACGTTTGTATGGATGTATGGATCGATCGATGTTTGCTACCTCTTCACGCCAAAACTACTGAACGGATCTTGCTGAAATTTTGCACACAGGTAATTCTAATCCCAGAATCAATTGTATACTTTTTATCCCATAAATCAGTTCCCGTGGGATAAAAAACACCTTTAAACGTTTCCATAGGAACAACGCGTGCGAAGTCGCGGGGCGCACCTAGAA
Organism: Eupithecia tripunctaria; assembly: GCA_955876795.1. Classification (NCBI taxonomy): domain Eukaryota; kingdom Metazoa; phylum Arthropoda; class Insecta; order Lepidoptera; family Geometridae; genus Eupithecia; species Eupithecia tripunctaria. The sequence continues at coordinate 3,877,407 of OY041613.1, read as the reverse complement.
CTTATCTGTAAAATAAAAAAAATCAAAAAATCTTTCCTACTTATTAAGGTAGTAGCGCCCGATGTTGCTTAACCTCGGTGATCGGTTCTCAAGGTGATAAGGTCGTGGAACAATAAAAGTAAAATAATTTTATTAATAAAGGGAGGCATACTTATTATAAAAAAATATTTCACTTTTATTATTTGCTGTTTTAGCGGCAACAGAAATACATCGCCTTTGAAAATTTCGGTGTCTATTTATCACGGTTCATGAGATACAGACTGGTGACAGACGGACAGTGCGGAGGCTTAGTAATAGAGTCCCGTTTTACCCTTTGGGTACGGAACCATAAAAAGAAAGACGTAGAGAAAAAAGGAAACGGTACAGTCAACACTAATGAACAGTTTAACTAAGTCTGCATAGCCCATGTGCATTAACCACACTATTCACCAGAAGACCATTAATCCAACGCCGCTTACGCACAGCATAAAATCTGCAAACTCTACACAATATGAGGTTACCATTTTCGAGAAACTAGTACCTGATCTTCCCTTTTTAATTAATTAATGGCATAGATAGATATTTTTTATTATACATAGTAAACATCCAGAACGCCCTGAACAAAATATCTGCAGATCGTACACACATTTGTCCCGAGGCGGGAATCGAACCCGCAACCTCCTGCATCGCAGGCGGACCTTCGCCCACTGCGCCACAGAGGTCGTCAAATTACTACAAATATGTGAATCTTTGTATGAAATACCTATGCAACCCGGCGCACCAGCGCAGCGGCGCGGTCTCTTATGGGAACTAAAATCAAACAAAAGACTTGCTAAATTGCCTTTTTACTTATCTGCCTACTGTAGTAATGTCGAACTGAATAGTAATTATATAAATATACTTGAATTTGAACCTAAGGATATAATCCAAGGTATAAATAAATTAAAACCTAGTAGCCCTATTGGACCTGATGGTATTCCTCCAGTTATCTTTAAACAAGCGAAAAGGCATTTTGTGAGTCCTTTAAGACACATTTTTAATTTGGCCCTGAGGACTGGAGTTTATCCTGCGCAATGGAAAGTATCAAGAGTGACCCCTATACCGAAGACCTCAAACAAGCTCTTGGTTGAAGAATACAGGCCTATTGCTATTCTGTCGTCGCCGGCTAAAATCTTTGAGAACATACTCTACAATCTTATCTACTCACAAGTAGAAAAATACTTATGTAGCGCGCAGCATGGCTTCAGAGCAAAGAGGTCAGTTAATACTAATTTACTGACTATAGTGAACTACATCTCTACGGAACTAGACAGAGCGCGTCAGGTCGATGTACTCTATTTTGACTTTCGGAAGGCGTTTGATAGAGTAAACAATGACATACTGCTGACAAAGCTAAGCTCCATAGGCTTTGCTCCCAACCTTCTGCATCTTATTGCCGACTACCTGCGTAATCGGCAGCAGTATGTCAGACTCGGCATGTACGAATCTTTGCCCTATCAAACGCGATCCGGCGTAAGTCAAGGGTCGGTTTTAGGCCCGCTCCTGTTTTTAATAATGGTCAATGACCTCCCAACCGTTCTACGGCACTCAAAGTGTCTTTTGTATGCCGACGACCTGAAGCTCTACATGACCATCAACACTCTCCCGGACTGCTTAGCTCTACAACACGATATTGATGCGGTCTATCAATGGAGCGTCAAAAATAAAATGGAGTTTAACCCATCTAAGTGCTCTGTCATGACTTTCGGTCGCATGTGGCACCCAATAGTTTATGAGTACAAAATCGATGGCATTTCGATCAGCAGAACAACGATGATCAGGGATCTGGGAGTCATATTCGATCGGAAACTTACGTTCAATGACCACATCTCTATCGTAGCTAAGGAGTCCTACATGAGGCTGGGTTTCGTGCTTAGAAACGCACGCGACTTTCAGAGCGAGTACGTGATAAGGCTCCTTTTCAATTCTTTGGTCCGTAGCAAGCTGGAAGCCAGTTCTTGTGTATGGAGTCCGCATGAGAAAAAATATGATCTGCTCTTGGAAAAAGTTCAAAAATCATTTCTAAGACACCTCTACAAGCGAGTGGCAGGATATTATCCATTTATGTATCCCACGAAATTCCTGCAAGGCTGTCTGGGGTATAATTCGCTTAAAACTAGACGAGCGTATGACCAGCTGTCGACCATTGTCAAAATTTTTAGGAACATTATTGACAGTCCTGATCTTCACAACGAGTTGTTTCGCCTCTACGTGCCGAACAACTATATTCGCGGTAGAAGTCACAGGCTCCTCGCTCTACCATCTTGCCGCACTGTAGGGCACCATTTGTCGCCGCTGCCTCACGCTCTCGGCGCCCTTAACGGGTTAATTAGGGCTTTTCCAGACTGTGACATATTTGCAGACGATCGGATAAACCTTATGTCAATTTGTCTGCTCTAATTGTGAGAGGGGTGAATGACCGATTTACTATATTTAAAATAATGATTCTTATATTGTAAAAAGAACAATTTTACAATGTATAATTTTACCTTAAATTTAAAATATTTATTCAATCAATATCATTTTTAATTTAATTTAATGTTAATTTTAGGTCTTTAGTTCTTTGTACATAAATTATAATTAATTAGTTAGTGTAATTGGCAATCGCCGTTCTAATTAATAAAATAAATAAATAAATAAAATAAATAAATAAATAAAAAAGTAGCAGGAAGATAAGTGTTATCGTTAAATTGTCACACAGCACAGCACATAGGTAATTTGTATTCAACACGTTCTCACTCGCTAACCGTTTAGGTAAATGTCCATTTGCGTGAGGTAAACAGAACTGGGCAAACAATGCTAATGCTGAGGAAACGGAAGGTGACTAATCAAATGACCGTCTCTTAAATTGAACATGTCTACATCGAATGCAGATGATCCTAGCTTAGATTTTCTATACTGTGGCACTAAGTATCGTATGCGGTCATGCAAATTCATGTGGCGCACGGCCTACCCCGGGCGCGTAAATAAATACGTCGCGCGCTCAACATGAGGGGGCTGAGGTAGCGCTAAATGCCTAAAGTTCTCAGATAACCCCGCCTTAAAGTACAACAATATATTATATTTGAGCTGGAAGGGTCCTATAATGCTACTAATAGAAGTAATACTACTAGTAGTATGCTTGTATTAGTTGATAAGCGATAAACTTGCTAGTGGTTTCTTTTCACTTCGCCCGCTAGTAAACAAAAAATTGAAGTGAATTAGAGTCAATTGCACCTAGTTTCTTATTTGATAGTAATTACTATTTATCAAGCTGTTTATATAGTAAAATTTGACATATCTAAGTGCTTATTTTGTAAGTCTAAAGTAAAAAACGATTTGACTCTGACTCTGATTCTGACTCTACAAGATGTAGATGCGATACGCATCTACATATTAGGTACAGGCTTATATCTAGGTACAGCTATACCTACGTACCTACGTATAGCTGTACTTAGAGGGTCGGACCTATCTCTGCAACTATGCCTGCTGCTACAGCATGTATCGCGTTAAAGAATCTTATCAGATTTCGATCGAGGTTCTCTTTCTGTATGGATTTAGTCAGATACCTAGACACAACATCCCTTTTCATAAAGGTTTGCTTGCCTCAAGTCGAATATGCCTCTATGTCGCAGTCTTTGGACGACCACGCCCTGTAGATAATGACGGTCAAAGATTTTAAAAGATTGAAATCTTTAGTGACAGTAGGATAAATAAAATAAATATATTTTTATGCCATAAGCTAAGCAGAGCTTGTGTTATTGGTACTAGATAACTGATATAATTAATACAATATACTACATGGATAGATATTTTTTATTATACGTTGAAAACATCCAGAACGCCCTGAACAACTATCTGCAGATCAGGGGGGATTCGAACCTCCAGCGTCGCAGGCAGACCTTCGTCCACCACGCCACAGAGGTCGTCTGGGTCTGAATGGATGAATCTCGTTTAGTAAACTCATAGCGGGACCTACTCCCCCGCAGAACTATCGGGTTTAATAACCGATAATGACCCGATGGAGTGACTCATAACACTGCATAACAAACAGTCATTATACTTACCTACAAGGTTCCACAGAATGTGTGTACTTAGCCAAAATGGGGTAATTTCGGAACCCGCGAGTAGTATGGGAAGTTTGTGTTATTTTTTTATTATGATAATTTTAGTATTTTATTTGATTTCGGTCAAATTTAAGGTTAATTTATTATCTTCTACTAGCCTTTCACCTAATTTGCGCAAGGCTTGAATTAGGCACTGTAAAAAGGTCAATTCATTTTTAGATCGACCCTTTATCTGCTTTGCGTATAAAGGGTGCCTGCCTGTCTATCTAAAGGGGATGATGTTTATTTAAATATTACCTACCTATGTACCTACAGATAAATATTATATTAAGTAATATTACTATAGATTCGATAAAATATTCTCATATAATTTATAGTCTCGAATTTATTTACGCAAAACGGAACGCTCTGCAATGCCCACTACAGAGCGTTCCGTTTTGCCTTCTGGTAGGGCATAAAACAAATTGTGAGCGATAAATTATTTAACCAATCAGACTTTAATTTTATTGATGTCATCTTAGATTACCTACTATTGTATACCTACCGATATACTTAGGTATCAAATACTCGCTAGACATGTTTCTCGGTGAGTCATGTAATTGAGCCACATACAGGACATACATGTTGTTTGTTATCCGTTTTTATATCTTGTTTTCCATGATCATCATCAGCGGGTATTGTCACACCCACTGCTTCACGACTTTTGCGAGGAGTATCTTTCGCAGAATGTCGTAGAATAAATCGTGGTAGAGTGGTCGTGGTCGTGTTAAATGTCAACCTAATCAGGATTTATCCATGTCATATAATTTCAAACTTGAAGCACACTTCGCACTTTCAGTCGAATTATTTGGATATTTCAAAATTGACACTGTCCAGCTTTCTTTTATATATGTTATATAGGTATGTAGAATTTCAATCATTATTTTTTTGTTATGTTTGTTATTATCAGAAGAAGGTTCTTTTGAAAGAAAGAATTAAGAAAGTTAGAAACATAAATTTCGACGATGGCGAAGCCGCTTAAAAAAATAGTCTCTGTTCTGAATTATTGCCGTCAGAAAATATTTACTTTCTGGCAAAGATTAGGTAGATTCTATGTAACCTAATCTCCGAGAAGCTTATGACTAAATTTTTGTTTATCTACCGCGTTCGTGACTAAGTTTCATAAACGCAGGATTGCTAAACAAAATATCAAATGACTAAGAATGTGTTTGTCTAAACGTAGCAAGACTTATTTACCTAGACTTCCTTTAGCCTTGTAAATAAGTGAGACCAGCTCAGGATTGGTTGTAACTAAGTTAAGTGTTTAAAGTTAAGTTAACTAGTTGTTTTGTAACTAAGCTAAGTGCTGTGAGATTTAAATGTATATAATATGAATGAAATGGCAGGTTCTCATGCTTATAATGTAGTCCACTATTTCACAATCATGAATGAAATGTCAATAAGTATACTTATTTATTATTACCTACAGGTACCAAGATAATTTATGTAGACAGGTGGTATTTCAATAAGCAATCAATTTACTTTTCGTTTTTGAGGCAAAGGCAACCCTAAATTAACTTAAATGTCAGTTTTTGAAAGGTTTTGCAAGAGAGCGGCGTGGAAAGTTGGGGTTTGTGTTGACATTTTGAGTGCCGTTAAAGCTGTCACGAGTCTCCTAAAATAATCTCTTGGGGAAAATATATGTTAAGTACCTATATGTTTTTTTGTGTTTGTGTTAGAAAATTGTAGATTATAAATTATTATTAGTTAAGTTGGAACTCTTGTTTTGTTTTTTACTTAATATATCTACCTACTTTTACTAAGTAAAAAACAATTTTCTTTCTCTACAATACTCGTAATCACTCTACTATATATAATATATATACGATAGCTAGCCATTTATATTAAATGACTACCTATCATCAAGATTACCCTCCATGAGATAAATGCCAATAAGGCACTTATCAGGGGGAGGCCTGCGTCCAGCAGTGGACCAATACAGGCTGTTGGGGTTGAGGTTGAGGTATCATCAAGATCTAAAAAAAATGTTCCAGTGTTTTCTATGCGATTTCGATTTCGTGATTCTGTTGCGATTGCCGAACCTTTATTAATCCTACATAATTAAATGCCTCTACCAACAATTTCAGATTTTCGATCTACAATTTACTTTCAGATTTCGATTTGCGCTGTCAGCAACACAGAATTTAATTCGCCGTTGCACTACATTTGACCAATTTACCAGTGCAATTATAAGTAATTACTTTGCAGTGAACGTGCGTAATATTGAAGCTTGCCACTTGACACTTGATAATGTTAACCGCTTTGAAATTTTCAATTGTTACGTAAATAAAATAAAAAGTGTAAAAGTTTTTAAATAATGATTTTAATAATAATGACTACCGAGAACAGTTATAAATCTTATTTAAATTATTATATTGTCCATACATAATCTACCGCAAAACTAACATACCTACATAAAAAATAAAATACGTAATTTACTTGCTTTTTAACCGACTTCAAAAAAGGAGAAGGTTCTCAATACGTCCGTTTTTTATGTTTGTTACCTCAGAACTTTTGACTGGGTGGTCGATTTTGCTGATTCTTTTTTTATATGAAAGCTGGTGCTTCCCATGTGTTCAGTTCTGACAATGGGATCCATGAAAAGTCATGAAAATACTTTGAAAATTTGAAATCGGTTTATAGATTTTTAAAACAAAATTAACTATTTATAGTCGCATTTTTCAAACATTTTTAAGAGCAGCAATCCAGCTATCCAATTTTAAACCTGCGCAAAAGAAGCATATTTCTAGTATCCCGTATTTCCTACAAAACATTCACTTGAAACCACATCTGTGGTGTGGATAGATAAAAAGTATAAGAATAGATGATTTATGGGCTTGTTTTCCTACTCTTGTATAATATTTGGAAAAATAAATAAACTGGCTCCTGATTGAGATTTAGGGAAGCTGTGTAAAATATCAACTGGGGTCTTATGAAAATATGTAATTGCTGGACAGTCCCCTCAGCATCATCTAGCCCCAAAGTATACGAAAGATACCTAGCACAATAAACGTGCAACATAAGTAATAATAGGCAAGCACCTACTTATAAGTCGGCCATGTTTTTCCTTGTCGCCATTCGTCTGAATGTCGTCTTGCCTTACGAAGCGTGAACATTGCCTCTTTATTGACATTTGTTCCACTTCTTGCAGAATAGAAAATTTATGTCAGTAATGGATATGACACTTTCTAGATTTCTTGCTTAAACTTATAACGAATACTCGGTAAAAATACCAAGTATATTCAATCATTTCAATAAATAATTGGGCTTTTTTAAAAAAATACTATAAACTGAATTCAATTTTATGGTTCTCTCATAGATGCAAGTGTCAGAACTGGATCAAATTGAAATAACACGGGGCACGACTGCACGGGGAGCACCAGCTTACAAATAAAAAAATAATCATCAAAATCGTATCAACCAGTAAAAAGTTCCGAGGTAATTAACATAAAAAATAAAGTCGAAATGAGAATCTCTTCCTTTTTTGAAGTCGGTTAATTACTTGTTATGGTTGATTTGGGTCCAAGAGACCCCTTTTTCAGTTGTTTGTTTTAAAAAACGATAAACCGATTCATTTATATGGTTTTGTCATGTATGCCATTGTCTGAACTAGACCAAATTTAACCACGATGGGACATGGGAAGTTCTTTCAAATAAAATAAGGTAACAATGATTTTGAGATTTCGAAAGGCTCTGAATTGAATATCCTTCTAAAGTAAAACTGGGCTCAGTGTACCTACTATTATATATTAATTTTAAGTTCGCTGACATTTTTTGTATATAAATTTTAGAAACTGAAACTTACTATTATTTATTGATAAGATAAAAAAATTACATGTCTAAACACATTATAGATAAGTATATAATTTATTATAATGAAGCGTTTGGCCAACCGCTTTTCCAGAAGCACATTGACGTTATAGTCGAGAAAAACTATTCATAAAAAAGTTAAAATTATGGCCAGAAATTATGGAGCTAGAATTTAAACACTCATCAACATCATTGACTCTATTTTTTTATTTTTAATATTAAATTATTATTATTTAGTAAAGATCATCTAAATAAATGCTATTTATGTAGGAACCTACTTTTAATAAATTTTTCATGCTTATGTGTTAGGTGAAGTATGTGACACTATTCTAACATTTAAGAACTAGTCTTATGACCACATTTCTTGCAATAAATAAATGAGATTGACTAGGTAGGTTAGGTACAAAACACAATATTTCACACATCATTATTTATCAATATACGAAACCGTCAAAGTTCAGTGGCATTGTGCCTATATTGGAAAGACATGACGAATAATTGTATAAAACTATGAAATTGGTTTCCTAGTTTTTCTTGACAACTTCCTTTTTAGTTCCTACCTACATAGTAGTTTAGTCGATCCCTTGCTTTCAAAATATGTATATTCTAGTCGATCGCCGACACTATAAGTTTGAGCACCTCTGGTCTAGACAATAAAGGGTGACGTGACGCCACACCCGCTCCCCTTGACCGGGTCACGCATTACACCCTGTACCTATAGGCACCTACATAACATTCCATAAGGCCACGTCTCTACGAGACTCTACCAACTCAGCGAAAGTTTTTAATTTATTTAGTCCTAAAAAACATAGTTTACTAGGAGGTATAGGCTAAAGGTAAAGATAAAGGTTTCTTCGCCGTTTCTTTACTTTAGTCTACATACCGAAGCGGCCGAAATTAAAAATACCACTTTATTTCCGTGTCAGTGTATCACACTAATATTATAAACGCGAAAGTTTGTATGGATGGATGGATGGATGGATGTTTGTTACATCTTCACGCCGTATATAGTTATACTACAAATATACCGTCTCCGTTCCGTCGCGGGTAATAAGCACTATTTGTGCCTTATAGTATAGTGTATATATAGTGCACTTATAATGAACTTTTTAACTGCTACCCCGTAGCTGTATGCTTTCGTCACCTAATACGAAGATGAACTAACCTGCTCAGTGTGTCATCATTATCTTTACGTACTTTTCATCATCATCTTTAAGTACTTTTCTTCATCATCTTTACGTACTTTTCTTCATCATCTTTACGTACTTTTCTTCATCATCTTAACGTACTTTTCTTCATCAACTTTACGTACTTTTCTTCATCATCTTTACGGACTTTGCATCATCATCTTTACGTACTTTTCATCATCATCTTTACGTACTTTTCGTCACATGGCATCCTAGTAAATGTATCCCCTAGGGGATCCTGGTGACCTTACCCGATACTAATATGACTACGACTAATTATTGCTTCAGTCATCAATGTCAGCATATGTTATCAAATCGGATGAAAGGCGTAGCGTAGGTAACGAGTATTTAACGATGTTTTAATGGTGTTTTGTTTTTGTTTTGTAATCTTTAGCGCCTATGTAGGCAACAATGTAACAACACTATGTAACAAGCAATGGCGGTAGGTAGAGTATTAATGCGCTCAAACATCGTGCATTAAAAATTCAACATCATCATCAGCCTAAATAAGTACGCTTGACGCATCCAGTCTTTCGCAGATCGTCATCCTATCTGGATGGAGGGCGTCCTACACTACGTTTACCGAGTCGCGGTCTCCACTCAAGAACTCGTTTACCCCGGCGGTTGTCAGTTCTACGTGAGATATGGCCGGTCCACGGCCACTTCAGCTTGCTAATTCTTTGGTATTAACAAACAATATTTATGCGAAATCTACGAAGCCGAAAATTGTTCCTTCTAGGCTCGAAATTATCTCCTTTCGGTTTAGCAGACATATTTTGTGGCACCTTGTATTTATACCTATCTACTCACTATAAATAAATTCGCCTGGTAGACGGCGCTCTAAAGTAAAACTAAGAAGTAAAGCAAAACTTATTGTTTTAGCTTCATTTATTTACAAACTTACCTTGAGTTTCGATTTGTGGACCAAATCTTTATTCTGCAGCGATTCAAAAGCGTGCCAAATACAGTTGGTAACATTTTTTAATAGAGCTGCCATTTTCAACACAATCTTTTTTCATCACAAAAAGTTTCCGAACGAATTTTCTTTTTAAAAATAAAATAATTGCGCGCGTCAGTCGCACTCGCGTTCGGTTTTCAAACTGGCACGCTGATATCAAGGAGAGGAAGTGGATGGGTGACGTAAAACGCTCAAGCTCGATCTATACCCAACAATATTGGCTTATATTTTGAGTTGACTTAGCGCTGCACTCAGAGACAAATACGAGTAATGCTTACATAAACTGTCAATAAGTAAAGGCTGTTTTTAATAGTTACTACTTAGTGATGGTTTTAAGTATAATAATTAACGTTTTTGAATGCGGCAAGTCACGGTTTACTTTTGTAGAGCTAAACAAATGACAGTTCGTTGAAGGGCCCTAGTGTGTAGGTCGGTAGCAGATGGGCATTTTAGACCCTAAATATTAGCCGATCCATGTGTATAAAAATATCTCAGTAGGTATCTCTACCTACCTCCGTAAGTCCGTATATCAAGCCATCTTTCAAACTCTGTTTATATACGTATGTATTTTTATTTCTCTGTAAAATCAATTTCAAAAAATCTCAGGGTTAAAGCTCAGGGAAAAATAAAATCGAAGTTTCTGATTCGTTTTTGTGGAAACACTTATCTAATGCAAGCCCCCTGAGCTTTTGGAGAGGATTAAAAAACATACTTAGGTAAGTTTTTTAATCCTGTCAAAGACAAATATTCTGGAGTGTAAAAGCTTAAGAATAAGAACATTTTCATGTGGCTATACTGCCTTGTTTAAAATTTCTACCCTAATTCAATGAAATTGGTTTTATAGAAGGTATATAGGTTCCTACTTATGTTCATTGGTTTCAGTTTAACTTTGTCCCCACTTGTCCATATAAATCTAATCCATTTGACCTCTACTCTCAGCTGTGCTCTCAAGTCTCAATCGACTCGTTCACGGCCGGATGGCGAATATTATGTGGGTTCTTAATTTAGATGCAAAGAGTAGTTCTCTTTTTTTGGGGTTCCGTACCTGAAGGGTGAAAATCGAACAGTTTAATTCCTTGGAATATTATCAACGGTCGAAGGCGAATGACTCTAGAATCTTGGGTCTCATAAGGCTTGCATATTGCATTACTCATCAAAACAAGAGGTGTCCTCGAATGTTTTCACCTTATACGAGCGCTGACTCACTGAGGACACGTATCAAGGCACTACTAGGGCTGCCACCTGGGGTGTGCCCCTCTAATAAGGTAGAGTCTTTTAAAAAAAAGAAGCGTCGTCGTGGCATTAGGGGTGAACTAACACTTTTAGTCGTACTGCAATGACAGAGCAGTGTTAGTTGTCAACACAACAGAAATTGTCAATTGGCACACGCGCGCCCTCAATTCCGACGACGCTTCTCTTTTTGAACAGACTCTAGTGTCATGGGAAAAGATAATCTATTTAACAAAAAGCTAGATTATCAGATGTTGCATTCAAATTTTTTTTTGATTGTAACTGATAGATCGTACATGCACTTGTCCCGAGGCGGGAATCGAACCCGCAACCTCCTGCGTCGCAGGCGGACCTTCGCACACCACGCTACCGAGGTCGTCATGTTATTAAAAATGTATTTTTTTATTTAGACACCTCTCTATCTAACTGCCAAAAACAAAAACTCCTGTATAAAAATATTCTTATGCATATGTAGATCCTATGCCCAGTAAACTAAGTAGTATGTGTGTGATGCTAATGTGATAAAGATCCTTGACAACCCTAAAGATGAACCGAGGTATAGTGATTTGAGTAGGCAAGAGTTAGGTAGGTTGTTAGAAATCGATCTTCGTATTATTTTTTTGGACTGGGAACCTTGAGAGATGGTCTAGAACAGGGGCCTTCAAACTTTGAAGCCTTCGGGCCATAATGATAAGGTAGGTACTTACATACTTCGGTATGTTCCAAAGGCCAAAATATTAATTACTATAATAATATTATACTGCCGTACGCTGAATTAGTTTTTTGATCTTCGAGTAGAGACCGTTTTTTTTAATGAGAAGCAACGCCCTTTTGCCGATAAAGAAAATAGTGAATGGCTATTATGAAAGTTAGTATTCTATGTCGATTTGACAAATCATATGGACGAACTAAATTTGAGATTGCAAGGAGAAAATCAGCTTCTACCAGATGTATAGGTACTCCAATATCAAAGCCATAGTAGAAAATAGTACCTACTATTTCAATCGCAATTACTTGATAAATATTTCAAACATTTTAATACATGCGAAATATTCAGCTACAGAAGTTTAGTACCTGTACTTTTTTTTACTTGCTTTATGTGGTTTTCTTGCACTGTGTGATCGACACTTGTGTGTTCAGTTCAGTCTCGAAGCAGCGGCGTTAATCGTTCACCTCAAACCCTTGCAGCTGCTAGGAAATCTAGGGTTTTCTTCGGTGTGATGTCCCTGTACCATATAGCACAAGGACTAAATTTTCTGTTATTTTTAAATTTTCGATTTTCCAATAAAAAATTTGATATATATATAGATACTACTCGTAGTTTCTCAGACTTTGATGCCGTTGCGAATGACGTTTCTAACATTAAAACCTCATTGAGGCTCCGGAAGACCAAATGGAAATTATTGCCGAATTGATGAAACTAGTCTTAAGCTGTCGCGGGCCGGATGGATGGATCGCCATGGCGCGTGGCGGGCCGGACTTGGCTCGCGGGCCGTATTTTGGAGATCCCTGTTCTAGAAAGTGTGTCACCCACATTAAAACCACACTTATAAAATTAGTGTGATTGTAATGTTGGTGACACCTGATTATAATTACCTGTACATTAGGGTGGTCCAAGCCCATAGGGTGAAAAAAAAATATTCAAATTTTGGTGGTGCCACCCCTTTAATTTGTTACACCTACCATTCTTATTATATGTGAAAAATATCAGCCCTCTATCTCATATACAAGGGGGTGCTCATCGAATGAGAAGTTTCCAGGATTTTAAGTAAAACAGGTAATTTGAAATTTATATGTGGTTTATATATTACCTACAGCTTACACAACAAAATTTTGGTAACAAAAATGGTAACGAAGCAATAAATTAACAGAACATTAGTCGAATTCTTTTAAAACAATGTTTGTTAAGTCCTTTTTGGATGTTTCAGTAGAAACAATTTTTCTGTTTTGTATGTGAAGTAAAAATTGCTTTTCTTCGTCATTCTTAGTGAGTATCGTATTGTAATCTTCAAATAGCACACTCTCCGCTGGACCAAAACACAGAGTAAATATTTTTGAAAGCATTATTTCTAATACGTGATGACGACAAGCAAGCCACAAAAGATCACATCCTGTCTTTTCTTCTAAAAGAGTGCAAGCCCCCTTTTTAGCACCGGTGTTAGAAGCAGTAGTATCAAAGCTCATAGCCCGGACTTTATTTGTGATATTCCACTGTTGCATTGTGACATAAACAGCATCAGATATTTGTTCCCCCGTTCCTGCAGTAAGATTAGGTACTCCTTATAGTTTTTCATAACCATTACCAGAGACCAGAATCGGAAGGCGCTCTACTTTCTTTTTGCCAGTTATGTCGGGCATAAGTTTGCCGTCCCAATGAATTACCAATGGAGAATCAATATCAATTTTTTATTGTATTTGTATTCAGCTCTCGCTTTTTTTCTTGCGCGTCGAATACTGCTGCGAGAGATTGGGAGCGAAGCAGGATTGCAACCAAGGGCAGCAGATATTGGAACTATAAGTCGCATTGCTTCTCGATCGGTGATCTTGTTACGATCAAGAGCCGCAGCCGCATCAAACTCATCTTTGGATTTATCTTCTAATACGCTAACATCACTAGAAGTGCTACTAAAGCTGCACTCAAGTTTTAATTCTTGACTCGATACCACCGAAGATCAAGCGTTACTCTTAGTAGCCATTTCTCTCCAATTCTTCAGATCTTTGTTTCCGTTTTAGAGCACGTTCTTTGGTCTGTTCTAATTTCTTGCCGATTGAGGTCATAATCATTTTACGTTGTCCTTTTTGATCGATGAGAAACGCTCTGTCTTCCGTAATTTTTATCAAATTCATAGCGCTCGCATGGGCAATTTCAACATGTTTGTCTAGTTCTATTGTAAACAAATACTCTGTTTTTCTTTGTGATTCAGAATTTCTTCCTCTATTTTTCTTCAAAAGCAGCCAGTTCTTATGAAACTTTAGCAGTTTTTCAATGCAGTGATTTTGTTGTCTGGTCGGAATACTAGATTTGCCCCACTTTACTTCTATAAGTTTTTGAATAAGTAAATGCGCGGAATCTTTCACATTTTTGGATTCATTTAATATTAAGTGATAAAGGAGTAAAACTTGCCGAAGAGAAGGGATTTGGTTAATCCTTGTCAAAGGCTCAACATCTCGACCTCCAAGTAGAAAAATTTCGTCTTTTTTGCAAGTAGATAAACACATTTTACTACACTGATTCACTTCACAGTCTACTAAATAAGTATCAAAACTGTTTTAATTTGTCTATGTAACTCTTTAATAGTTTAGTTTAATATATATTCACTTATTTAACACACGACACTGTCCTGTACCAAAAAGTTAAAATTAGGCATTTAACACAAAAAAATCAAAAACAACACTCGACTGAGCACTCCTTTCTACTTGAGCCATCTTTCTGAAATTTTACTATGTGAATACTGTGAATACCTGTAACAAATTTACGGGGTGGCCAAAAGAAAAATAACAAAAAAAAATTTTTGGACCACCCTACTGTACATATATGCAAATTCTAATCCTTGAATCAAAAATAGGCTACTTTTTATATCAAGTTCATCAGTTCCCGTGAGATAGAAATCACCTTTAAACGTTTCCGTTGAAACAACGCGTGCAAAGCCGCGGGCAGAAACTAGTAAGGATATAAGCTCAAGGAGGGAATGTAATGGGGTCAAATTTACCAACCTATGGCATCAAATACCTACCCATACATAAATGACTAATTAAAATGAAAGGTGTCGTTAAAAAATTCAGAAATGGGGTGACTTTACACAATTAAAATAAGTTGGAACCTAGTTTCTTACAAATATAGAAATCGTTAAACATAACATTGTACAACGTAACTGTCATTAAATTAAATCATTAAGCAACAAAGTAAACAAATATGGGCAGCCATTAAATATTCGACATTTAAGATTTAAGGCATGACAAATAAATTAATATGGTGTATACACCGGCCTCAAAAATGACAGATTAATAGATAGATTGAGCACTTATTTGAAAGTCTCTGGTCCATTTAAGGGGAGGCCTTGGTTGTCTTCCGATAGAAGCTATTTGCATGCCGACCTCACGGATAAGGGCAAGCGAGTTGGTTCCTGTAACGCTTTTGTCTCGATAAAAACAAATTATTTAATTGGTCACGGATGAGTATGACCAAGACAGATTTGCTACATTGAATCACGTGTTGTGGGAAAATATTGTTTCACGAGCAATTATAAGTACCAATACGTGGCCATTAGTAGCTTATAATTACTTATAACATTGTTAGCATTGCTGTTCTGGTTTAGAATTTTCAAGACTTTATTCAACTCTACCGCAGAATATCCACCGAAGGCGAGCAGCAGCTCCTCCTGTAGAAAAATTTAGAGAAAGAATAGTTATTTGTTATACAAGAGTGCAAAGTTGCTTTTTAACCGCGTGTTCAATTTTGATGACCGAGCAAGCGAACGATTTTAAAATTGAATCCTGAGCGTTAGCGAGGGAATCAAAAGAGCACGAGGTGAAAAATCTTTGCACTCGAGTGCAACACGTAACTTTTCATTCCACCTCAGCGAGGAAATGACTGAATGCAAAAAAAAAACGTTTACAATCACAAGATAGGTACACTTTTATTTCAGTTTAGCTATTAATTACTACATTATGACAGGTAAGTATTACAGAATAATCTTTAAATTATAACAAAATAATACTAAGGTATAATTAAGAAAATTTTAAAGTAACGTAGCTACAGTTATTTAAATGAAAAGAACCGCGTACAAAGCAAATTGAAAAAAGAACACCAAGAAGGTTCAGAGTCTGAGTTTTTAACAAATTAAAAAAAAGTTGTATGATAATATTCGGCACCAGAGGTAGCAGTAAATAGGTTTAATGTTTTTTTAATTCACAAACTTAGTGCACACGATGTTCTAAATTAAATTTACTTTATCCTCTAGAGAACAAAAACGGCTTTTCCACTCAGATTAAAAATACTCTTTCCGAGATGGTGGGATGAAAACGATTTATCAAACACTAGGTACACGACAAATAAAATAAAAGACTAAGTACTTACCTAGTAACACGAACACTGTTAACAATTATTGGAAAGCTAAAACTAACACAAGTAGGTAGGTACCTACCTAAGTACGTATTGGGTTGGTACTAAGTAGCCCCCTCAGCAGGCAAACGTGCGCGTGTGTGTAGGTTTAACAGGTCCTGACTCAGCTTGTTGCTCTACACAAAAACCTAGAGTTGGTAATTTATGAAGGAGCGCTGGTTGTCAGTCAGATGCAACACTATTTACACAAGGGTAAATAAATAAAGGTTGAAGAGATCCAAAGTTCTGCCACTGAACTGCTATGCCCAACCCGCATGTCCAGCGTGGCTACCAAACTCAAATGTTAGCTACCAAATCATTGATTAATTAAAAAGGGAAGATAGGTTACGTTCTCCCAGCGATTACTCAAAAATTGGCATGTGTTACAACTACACGCAAACATATACGCTCAGTTATATTTCCAGTCTGCAATACAAAGAAGAACAAAGACAGAAAGACGTACCTAAGACCGAAGTGAGACCGAGACAAAAATATTTCACGCGAATCACGACCGCCCGTGCCGCCGGTGCGACGGTGACTGAGGTGGAAGCACACAATTTTACACAATATGAGGTTCCCATTTTCGAGAAACTAGTACCTCATCTTCTCTTTTTAATAAATCAATGTACCAAATTCAAATGTTATCGCATCGCTGCGCTCGTAGCGTTTACTTATTCCGCCTTCAACTCTATCGCGGGTGTTGTAAGAGGCGACTTAGGCGACTTAGGCTAAAAGTTACCTATTTAATCATTGTTCTAGATTTCATACTTTCTTAGTTCCTAGTTAGATAGGTATAGGTAGGTATGTACATTAAATAAAATACATCTTCTTTGGTAAGGAATTTATTAAACATTTACGATAAATGGTAAAACTACAATACGACGACGATGGTAAGAAACCAGGGTGTCTACTCCAGAAATCGATTACGATATATTCGAAACAAAACAACAGATAGCTGTTGCAATGTCTAGCTACCAAAATTCAAATGTTATCGCATCGCTGCGCTCGTAGCGTTTACTTATCCCGTCTTTTGTCATCAGATACGACTCTATTGTTGTGCAATGTACGTATCTAGTCGAAACAATCGATATCATTTTTTAGAGTAGCCACCCAGTCTAAATCGACACAGACCTCTTTCCAAAACATTGACATAGGGTTGTCTAATCAGTTGCATTTATGAAATTATAACAGTAAAAGTACAATTCATTAATAATATCAAAATTGAATATTAAATAACTGATATTTTTTTAAATCACAATCCCAAGATAATCAAGGAGTCAAAATATGGGTATCGAAAGGATTGACACATAAATGTTTTAAATCTATCAACCCTATGTCCTCAACGACATTCTTAAAGGCTACAATGCCTATGGTCATCTAATTTGAAATAGGGGTAAGACATAAACAATTTAGATTTTCAAATTTCAAACACATGTTTTAGAGAGATCTCATGCTATCATGAAGTTACAATGATAGTTTGATCGTTGACATTTTCCTAAAACTCCAAATTGTGTTTTGATGTTTTGATCGGCGCTATATTTAACCATACTAAAATATGGAAACCGAGAGTGCAGATATCGAGATTTCAGTTCACAACGAATTCAACGATTGCAACTAACCTTAAGAAGGTTAGTTTGTAACTTTTTTCTATTGAGTGTGTCGTGGTCAAAGGGCCTAGTGTCTATTTTATAAAAAAAAAACTACTAACTGGTGTCAGTACTTTCACTGAGCTTTATTATACAGTACAGTAAGCTGGAGATAATACAATAAGAATAGAGACTCTGCTCTTATTTATTCTTGACAGTCTCTGGTATTAAATTGTCACTAGTTGAGAGTACCAAAACAACACGACATCTTTAGTATTTAGTTCCATGGACGGACACGCCACTCAGCAAACTGTCAGCGTCAAAATGGCGAAAATCAAATGCCCTCTTGTCATCGTTATTATGACCTCCAGTGTACTGGTATAATGGAGCTCTGTGTGTACTTGGAACTTTGGAACCATCGTCTAAAGTTGAACTAACATACATTAATAAAACAACCTTGTAAGCCTTACTTGCACAACTATAAGACTAGCTGCCCAAAATAAGCTATCCGCACGGATGATGATATTTCTGTACTAGAGCCAAGTTGCATAGATAAATTTCCCATTTTCAGCGAGCGTGATACGTACCGCTGTGCTAAAGGTTGCTTGTTGCGAGGGCCTTCTTTCTCCGTACTGACTGACCGAACGTACGCTGTAACACGTTACATTACGCCCTAGCTGTAAAAACCACCAGTTAGTACCCGGCGTGTTCTATTCCAAACCCGACCAATAGGCTAACCCGATTTTCACAGCGACTACAATGGCCGTTGATTTTAAATAATTAGGTGATGCTATTGGCTTTTTCGTATTCTTAAGCGTGATATTTGACTCGCGTGAGATAATTTAAGGCTGCCTGTCCATTAAAGAGTGTGAGGCAGTGGAGCGAGGAAGTAGGGTGCGTTGACACTGACGCGGAACTGGGCGGAGTCGACCGTAAATTGGCCAATCAGTGCTCATAATCTCTACTGCACTGCCAATGCGGAGTGGAGTTGCGGACTCCGCTCTGGCTTCCCGGTTTTGTATGAAGTTTTTGATCTAGTTCGCAAATCCCTGCCCACTGAAACGGAGCGGACATTTATCCAATTCTAGAACATATATTTATATTGGCTGAGTTCCACTTGGCTCTTCTCCGCTTGAGTAGACAAGCAGCGTAGGCTGGTAGAATAAAATGTACCTTAAGGCTCAGTATCCGTGCAGACAGACAGTTAAAAGCATACAATCGAGAATGACTATTTTTATTAAAAAAAAAACAATCCTTGTTCTATGATTAAATTACGGAATAACTTGTGCGAAATGTAAAGTAAACGAAACGCGTGAAATCTGTTATTACCAATATCATTTTTTATCTCTGCGAATCACTTGTGCCTGTAATATCTTTACGGGACTAATCTGACGTAGTCATGACGCCATGAGGGACGTAGCGTAAAGATTGTCGCCGATTTGAACCGCACTACTGCAGCACAGCACAAATTTACGTGCATTTTATATTGATGGCATCAGATGACAAACAGCTCGCAGGCTCGCTGGCAGTAAACAATTTTGTCACTGTAAAATGTATCAAAAGATACATTTTAGATAACGAGTCCAGGCTATGTGAATGCCATTTTTTGTGCAGTGCGGTAGCGGTATATATGCTTTATATGCTCCTATAATGATACTGACAAAACGTAAGATCTCTTAACGCGTTTCGTTCCTACTGGGGTTATTTAGAGATTACATACGTCTAATCCTTACAATTATTTGTTAAGTTTATGTTAATACAAACAATTTTGATAAAAACTACGAAAGTAACGTTCTGTGGAATGTTTACTTCATCTTAACCCAAAACTATAAAAATAAAAAACAAAAGTAAAAATGATTCACTCACAAAAATTATATTAAAATTTATATACTAAAACAACATTGGAACATAGATTTGATACTAAAAGTAATTAAAGTATACCTCGTAATTTCGTAAAACAAATAAAAATAAATGGCAAGTTTTACAAAAACTTTACTGTATGAGCCTCTTTATTATTAAACACACATGTCACACAAAAATTTAATTAAAATTTAGAGATACGATATATACATTATTAGAAGTTTTTATTTACCAATATATATATTTTTTTTACTGCTATGGTGTCAATTCGATTTCGCCAAATCTAAACTAAACTAATTTGACAGTACCAAGAAAATGATGCCATCATTTTTAGGGTTCTGTACTCGAAGGGTTAAAACGGAACCCCATTTAGTCTCGGCTGTCCATCTAACTGTCAGCGGGCTTTATCTCATTGAACTGTAGCCTAAGTAGACAGTTGAAATTGTCAAACAATGTGTAGGTATTTGTCTTGCGGCTTTAACAAATAATATAAATAAAATCGTGTTCTTTTTGGCATTTTTTGCTCTTTGTTTGTGTTATCTCTTGAACAAACGAAACTTTATATAATTCATTAAACAACACTTTAACTGTAATACCAACATAATATACTAAAAACATAATTACGTTTATGGGGCCGAACAAGTGAAAATTTGATGTTCTATGAAACATTTGTATGATTTTATAACTAGATGTCGCTTGTATGTTAAATATGTGTACAATGATAAAACACCGCCAAGTGCGAATGATTCGCACTTAGCTGTTTTTTAATTATTTTGATCGTTTATGAGAGGGAAACATTTTTAGTGATGTCAAATTAGTTTTGGCGACAACTGAATTAACACCAATGGCAACCAAATGTTACAATTTCATTGGAATTTGGCGCCTGATTTCCATGAAAGATGTATAAATTAACCAATAGAATCACGAATACATGACGTGATCGTCGTGTGATGTTATTTTACGCCTTGCTATTGGCTATTTCTTTAATTTACGTCACAATAAATAAAAGGTCTTTTTTTTAAATAAAGAGCATCTAAATTATGTCCACTGGTTTAATAGTTTTCATAAATTACGTTACTAATAAAAAATAAAATTAAATTTAAAAAATAATAATGTAGATGCCATATTTTTTTTCTTTTTACAAATCAAACTTTCGAATACATTTTTTTATCCGTCTGTTACAGAAGCTAATCGATAAACGTTTAAATATGTAAGATAAATAGAGATTTAATTACAATACACGACATTTAACACTAACACGATAATAAGATTAAATTTAATAATGTTTAGCCAATTTACTACGAAGGGATAATATTGAAAGCCATAAAATATGTTAATTCTATTGTACCTTTTGCAAGTTCTTAACCCGTTTTGTTAAGAAAATAAGATGATGTCTTACTTCTACCCAGGACCGCTATGATATTGTATTCACTGTCAATATGTTAAAACTTTACATGTTCAAAATTTAGAAGTCTCTATGGCAAATTTATAGAGATAACTGTTATTGAGAAGAAAACGGTTTATATTATTAAAAAACAAAGCAGACGCGGTCTAACTTCTATCCATCGCTTAGATACGCTTTGGACAGGACTGATTGTTTGCTAGGAATGTTATTATGTTAAGCTAGCGACAAATTAGTAGCAGATAAATATGCAAAGATTATAGCTATTTCACTACTGAAGGCTCTACGCATAGCCATAAAAGAGAACTCAAAAATCTAGTTGAAGGCAGATTTCGAACCAAATTAACCAGCTGTTCATTTTGTGTTGCTGATTTTTAACTTCCTTTGCCAACTCAGCTTTGTGATAGATGAGAAATCAAAATACACGCATTGCAAAAACACGCACTCACTAAAACCTCTGTGGGAATAGTCGCTACGTAGAAATTTCGGTTTAATCATTTTGCGAAAAAGACCATTGCTAAACCAGTTGGTTGCAACTTCAAATGATCCACGCTTAGTGGTCTATTCGAATGACCACAGTAATTTTTGTATACTTGAGCTAAGAACGTTTCGGCTAAACATTTAAAAATACACAGCAATGACATTTATGACTAGTCCAGTTACAGTGTCTACGAATATGGAATATAATAAATAATGACAAAATCTTTGTGCCGTTTTACTTAGAAATATATTGTAAGCTTACTTTAGCCAGGCGTGTGCAACATCATCTAATAAGCTATTTATAAGATATACAATATTATAAGACCTATTTAGAATATAATAACGTTCATATACGTGTAACAACATCTAGTAACTAGAAATACTGACACTATTTGAACGTTTCATAAAAAGACATCAAAATTTGTTTTTTTTTTTAATTAAATTTCATGTCGTTTTCTAAAATATTTGGATTTATCAGATCTCTCGATTATACCATGCTTATATACTAACAAAATGCATGCATTATAAACTACATCAATAAATTGTACGTTTATGGAATAAGATTGATTAATATAGGAAATATAAATTTATGCAACATACTTTAAGATTTTATACATTGATTAATTAGAAATTAATTAATCAATGCCGCTATAATATGAAATCACGCAAGACTAATCAAGATCAAAAACGTATTTTTTTGTTTGACCTTCCTACTTTTATAAACTTCTTGAGTGTTGCAAGTAGGAGATCTTTTTATTTTATTTTATTTTATACGCCTATATACAAATCTACTGAATAACGAATTATTAAGCTAGATACAGACTAATCTAGTCATGTATGCGAAACATTATGAGATCTGGATGTTTTGACAATTTAGGAAACGGGTGATACAAGTTGCATTCCGAGTAACGCTAATATCGATATTAGCACGATCGCAAGCATTCCAAACTACTGTGAGCGCGACAACGATGTCTCGTGTGACGTAGTAAATAGATGAACGTCACTACATGCGCCATTTTGCGATATCATATCAACGACCATTCTTCAAACTGAAATCACTGTGAGCACGCTGTCATGTTGCGTTCATGGTTGTTCCGAATTAATGATAGCACTCAACTGTCAATATCGTGATATCTAATTCGGAACGCAAAATATCGTTGTGATCGCTATCAGCTCTGTAATCGTATAATGTATTCGGAATGCACCCGTAAAAACACTAATCGTACGCCAAGACATAAGACTTTTTCCACATTTTGTCGCATACGTTTCTTGGAGTCGGATCAGTATCTTTCTTAGATTAGAAAATTCTATAGAATAACCTTCACACAAGTCATATGGGGAATAAAAGTACTACCTATGTTGCAGCATCGCATAGCTATTGCATTGGACACGCCTGACTTTTTGGAAGAATCTCTATATAAATTATCATTTTGTGATATTTTTGCTATAGCGATCCTTCCAAAGTAATGAATGAAATTTAAAATTGTCGAGTCATCTTTGAGCATAAATTTATCATTTATTCATAAATTATTGAAACATTTTTGTCTGAGTCATGAGTTTATTTAACTTCTCGTGGCCATATAATGTAATAAGATTGTTACATTATATTATATGATCAAATTCATAAAAAAAATTATACTTACATTATTTGTATTTAAATATTTTATAAATTTAATCATATATTTTGACACTTCTTAGTGACGTCATCGACAGAATTGAACAAAAACAATGCTCATAGATAAAACAACAATATAGTAAGCTGCACTTATAATAACACATAGCGTGAAACATCATAAAATTAGGAGCCGTGGTTAGGATAAAAATAAATTCTAATCTGAGGGCCTAGACAACGTACCAATCGATGTCGAAAGCGATCGTAGAAAAGTCCAAAATAGTATGGGTGTGTGTCACGTGACATATTTAAGGCTCATGTGACATGAGCCTTAAATATGTCACGTGATCTGTTTCGAATTTTTCCCTACGAATCTTTTAATTGTTTTCGTTTCGCTTTATAGCGAATATCGGTTGGCTACGCCTTCTGGGGCCAACAACGTAACCAGTTAGAACACTAAAATAAAAAATACACTAAATTATAGTAAGACAGGTATCGGATAAACTATCCTAAAAACAGAGAGAGATAAAACCAATCAATACATAATATATAAATACTTTTTTTGTTATTTTTTTCTGTTATTATCGCCATTTGACGTTTAATGGAAAGTAATAAATCACGGCTCCTAAAGTTACAAATACAAACTACAAGATGAATGCTCATTGCAAAAACTGTTTAAACGGACCCGTAAGAGACTACAGGGGTGTTCATTAATCACCCCGCCAATAGATGGCGTTAGTAAATTTGACGAAAACCTCTGTAATTACTTGTTTCTCTTATTTCTGCTTTCCTTGTTTCTGTGGGAAACGATACATCTATCTGTGACTTAAGATTCATTTTTGTTTATCATGTCAACGAATTTGCTGACCAACTACTTGGAGCTCTTAATGTGAACTTCGGGACTGTTTTCGGATCTCTTTTCTTTTTATTACAGGACTACATGATTCAGTGTTGAGATTGTGGAGTGTGAGAAGGAAGCAATATAGTGTAGGATAAAACGTGAAATTTATGTAAAATATTATAAAGATTTGTCGTGTATTCGAAGATTAAATTATTCCAACTATTTTCTAAATATGAAACCGATGTTTTAAGCAATCAAGAAAAGCATCCTACTATTTTTTAAATAATCTACTCTTGTTTATTAGAATGTTAGAAAATTTATAATTTCTGTGTGAGTGAATGTAATCAAAGTATAAAAATAACGTGTAATGATAATTTCATCTTACCATCGTCGAGGTTTTTAGTCTCAAAGCATTAAGGTTAGAATAGGATTTAATAAATATAATGGTACAAAATAAATGTGTAGTATCGAATATAAGTCCATAACTACAGACCTTTAAACCTTGACTATTGTTGTCCTCTTCCAACCTGTGATAAATTTGTCGAAAGGGATAGAGATAGCAATAGTAAAGTATTATCGGGCTTTCTGAATGGAAATCCAATTGTTTGTATTAAACTGATTTCCCGTTCAGAGTAAACTAATTTATTAAAATATAATCTACGGCTTCCTAAAAAAAACTATATTCTTTCTAGCACTTCTTGAATATTTGTTTAATATCGAAATATTTGAAAGAAATGCCCGAATTCGTTAAGCTTTGAAGAAAGCCGCCGCTATTTCGAGTTGGACCCGATTTTAAAATTAATCAAATTTTGAAGACTATTTCAGAAAAATCCCTACATTCTCATACCACCAGACGAATTAAATTGTTCGATGAAATTTACTGAAACTTTAAGGGAAATTTGTGAAATAATCGATTTGAAATAAATTTACAATAGGAGTTTAAAATTATACACAACCTTGACGAGGTAATTTGTCAAAACTGAGCAATAAATAAATTCGAAGAGTTTCAGCCAGGATATGTGAGAGGTAAGATCGATAGTCAGTCTGAATCGCGATTGGACTGTGAACTATCAATCCGATCGATTGACAATGAATCAGTCTGAATTTTATGTGACAATGGATCAGTCCGAATTTTGCGTGACGATGGATCAGTCCGAATATGTGCGTCTCTTTGAGCGTCACGTTACAGCTATTAGCCGTCAGTCTTACTCCATCAGGGCAACGCCCTATAAAGGATTCCGATATACATACGTTTTCCACAGAACCATAGAGCTTTCTAAAATCTATTATACAATGAACACTCATCCTTAATCTAATTGGCACAAGATTTACAATGAATTTCACAACCCGCACAGCGTGGTCACTACCAGGTAAAAGTGGGCTGTATTGGCTTTCAATTTTGCCTGTGAAAAGTGACTGTATTGTGATGGTGTTAAGGTAGCCTGTTGTTTGCGGCTGGTGCGGGGTGAGGGGGCGGGAAGGCTACCTAACGCCACGTCTGGTTTCCCAGCGTTTGCGTCACCGGGAGTTGGGACCTCGGCGGCCTGGTTTGGCGCGGCGGTTGAATCCCCTGTTACACAAAATACATTCATAAACTTCACACACAAATATGCCAAAATTTGAATGGATGGTTTACACCAAAACTCCTGAACGGATAGGGCTGAAATTTTGCAGATGCTGGTTATTTTATTCTACCTACTTATATAAAAAGCTTATAGCTAGTAATGATTGTTTATTCTATTTAACTTTACCCGAGGTGAAGTCAATTTTAAGTTGAACTTACTAATCAATAAACAATTTAAAAAATTCTGTTAAAAAATCTGCATTGGCTTCTTTTTATCCAAGTACCTACCACGTTGGCAAAGCGTGCTGAAGCTATGCTCCGATTCAAAATCCTGGATATGTTTTCTATACAAAGTCGGTACAAAACCTAAGCGGTATCTATTGGTATCATCAATTCTAAACGCAAAAGCTCGAAACAATTGGATTTGAAGGTTTTCATTCATCATTTAATTGACCTCTCTTTCATTTTCGAAGTAAAATTCAAAAATTTTTCGCTGATCACGTGAAATGAAGCGTTGTTGAAGTAAGTGTTTTATTTTTTAGTGATAAACTAGCTATCACCTTGTTATATGTTATTGTATTGATATAAGATTTAGTTAACGGTTTTCACTGATGAATGTCTTTATAGTTTCTTTATACTAATAATTCTCAAAAACTGAAAGATTTCAAAAATACTTTTACCATTAGAATGCTAAATTATCCCTGAGTAACTTATGCTATATTCAAATGTTTAAAAAATATATCCACCGGTGCGAGCACAGATATAAAAGTCCAGTCCATTGACTAACCTGTATGGTCCACGGTAAGCAGGCCTGCCGCTGGGCGAAGCTGGCGCCTCGGGCTCTTGTACGGGCTCGGGAGTCGCCGTAGAAATCACGCCACGTCCATTATTACCTGAAACGCAAGAATGAAAGATAATTAACACTAAGGCCTTGTTTATGACGACATGGGTTGTCGAGCATTGGGCGGTGTGTTGGGCGTTTTGCTCCTTTTACAGCGAACCGGCACGTGCAGCGGTCCCGTCATCGGCCGCGTAAAAAAAAACATATTGCAATATATGGTGATGTTTATGGATGAAGCGTGAAAAATGTGCGGTGGCCGATGCGGTGCCCGCCGCGTTAAATCAAGCGAACGCGTGTAAAATCGCTTCTCCGCAACAAACGCACTCTACCAACGCCATGTTTAAATTCAGTACGCAACAAACGCACTCTACCAACTCAATATGTTTGAATTCAATACGCAACAAACACACTCTACCAACGCCATGTTTAAATTCAGTACACAATAAACGCAATCTACAAACGCCATATGTTTGAATTCAGTACGCAACAAACGCACTCTACCAATGCAATATGTTTGAATTCAGTGCGGCCCGCGCCGCGTCTTCGTGCACAAGGCTTAAGATGGGTAGCGGCGCGTTTCAATGCAAAGATTTAAAATGAAACTGGCCCCGAAGGTAGCGGTGTGGGGAGCGGCGCGGGGAGCGGCGCGGTTCTGTGTTACCGCGCTGCTCCTCGCGCCCGCTGATTTCGTGTCCGTAGCCTCAGGGTTGCAGACAGTCTGAACTGCACCACCGCCGCACAACAAAACATTGTGTGTTCAAATATAGGATTTAACTCCTAATATTTAGATGCTTTTTGTACTGATGATGAAAGTCGTCTCCAAGCTGTCTATTATCTGACGCAGTATCAGATAACAGATAGCTTGCAGACGACTTTATGACTGCACCACTGCCGCACAGTACAATGTGCATACAAATATAGGATTTAACTCCTAATATTTAGATTCATTATGCACTGACTGCATCAGATAACAGACAGCTTGCAGACGACTTTGTGAATACTTTTTTTGTGCTATGCGGTAGTTGTTTGTATGTCCTATGTCTTATACGTTCACTGCTGAAGATTTCCAAGTGTACATTTATTGTACATTACGAAATGTATTAAAAATTTATTTACAGATACAAAGAATGTAGCTGTTGCGTATCTAGTTTGACGAACGATGTGGCGCGATAGGCGAAGGTCCGCCTGCGACGCAGAAGATTGCGTTTAGGATTCCCACCTAGGGACAAATGTTTACACATCCCACTCACGCGCTACCGCTTAGCGCACTAAGCGGTAGCGCTAGCGGTTTTCCTCCACCTTTATTATTCGTACCGCAAAAGAATTGAACTCGCTCCCTGCCTCTGTTTTCCCGGCCAATTACAACCTGGGTCTCTTCAAGACCAGGGTGAATTATTTTGTTAATTATTATTGGTGGTCTAGAAGATACCTCTTCTTGACCTTCGTGATACACCGTCGGCCGCATCTTCGCTTTGCATCAGGTGAGATTGCGGTCAAACGAAGGTCTTATTAACGTAAAAATAAAAAAAAACCCATGTATTTCTTTCGGCATGAGACTGCCTAATCGATTGTCGAAGCTATATAATCGACCTCTTCAACTCGATGTTGTAAAAGTCGACTAATCTCCAAAGGTTGGAAGATTTTTAGCCATACGTCCGCTCAACTGTTTTCGTTATTCTTTTCTGCTTTTCTGTATCTTGGTGTACAATAAAGAGTTATTTGTATTGTCATTTTATTTTCTTACCCGTCGCAATAACACCTCTGTTGAGGCCACACAGTGGGTTAACCACGGGCGGAGGCACCCGGAAAGGGTTTCCGACAGGGGCTGCTGCTACACGGTTGTTGCCGCGGTTCTTCCCACGTGAGGCAGAGTTCTGCGGGCCACCGCGGCGGGACACTGCTCCACGGCTGGTGTCAGGCGGGCTCATTGAAGACATTTCCTGTGAAATAAGTGAATTTTACAATACTTTACACCTCACACAATAATTAAATGAAGGATCACTTTATTGTTTCAAATAATTAATTAAAAAAAAATATCTAGTTATATAACTTTTGTTAAGTAACAACATAAAATTAACTTTTTATTGCAACCAGGGTTCTAGGTATGCCTCAGGCTGGTGTTGATACGGATCAGTTGAGTTACCAGAATATTGTTTGCAAAATACTATAGTTTTAATTATTTGATTGTAATATTTTTTTTCACTAAAATAAACTACAGTTTTCACCGAATGTGCTTATTATTTATTTCTTAGACCCAGCTATCTCGTTAGACCCCAAATATCGTCTGACGTCTGCTATGAAAACCTGACATAATACTCACTGGCATTACAGTACCGCTGCCACCGGAGTAGCTACCAGCAGAGTGGCTGCCACCAGCATGGCTGCCTCCATAGTGGTTGCTACCATAGTGAGTGCCACCAGAGAAGCTGCCACCAGAATGATTGCCGCGATTGCCAAGACGAGCAGAGCCAGGACAAGTCTGAAATAATTTATTTAAAAGGGAAGATGAGGTACTGGTTTCTCGAAAGTGGCAACATCAAATTGTGTAAAATTGTAAGTCACCGTCTGACCGGCGCGGCGGCTTGGGCGGTCGTACTAGCGAGAAATATTGTTGTTTCGGTCTCATTTCGGTCTTAGGTACGTCTGTCCGTCTTTGTTCTTCTCTGTATTGCACAGGACTGGAAATATAACTGTGAGCGTATGTGTTTGCGTGTAGTTGTAACACATGCCAATTTTTGAGTAAGCGCTGGGAGAACGTAACCTATCTTCCCTTTTTAATTAATCAATGGGTATTATTCGTTTGATGAGTGAGTCTGGACGCATAAAAAAAGTAAAACTAGATAACGTTTCTTAATATTTATTTCCTCCAAGGTAGGCAACTATGACCCCAAACCGCATGCCTAAATACCTAATAAAAGCCAATAGGGCGCTTATCAGAGGGAGGCCTATGTCCAACAGTGGAACGCATAAAAAAGCTGAAACTATGGTTTGTCCACGTTGAATGGAGCATGTAAGTAAACAAAATACGACACAAATAACAAAATCTCACTTGCTTGGCGTCGAGTTTCAGATATAATTGTAGGCTATTTTTATTGAAGGGAGGATTTAAAATCGACAAGTAATGTAAATTACGTATAAAATAAAAGGACGCGCCAACCAAGTGAATTTTAGGTTAAGTATGGGCGGTTTATTTACGTTTATGCCTCATTCAAAATGGACACGGTATAGATAACGTTTCTTAATATTTTTTTCCTCCAAGGTAGGCATCTATGATCCCCAACCCGCATGACCAGCTTATGGGCATGACCCTCTATGAGATAAGCCAATAAGCCAATAGGGCGCTTATCAGGAAGAGGCCTTCTTTAAAAAAATATATTAAATAACAACATAAAAGTAACTTTTTAACTAGGGTCTTAAATAAATAAATAAATAATGCTGGACAATTCACACAGCATTATCTAGCCCCAAGCTAAGCAGAGCTTGTGTAAGGGGTACTAGATAACTGATATACATAATACAATGCACTACATAGATAGATATTTTTTATTATACATAGAAAACATCCAGAACGCCCTGAACAAATATCTGCAGATCGTACAAATATTTGTCCCGAGGCGGGAATCGAAACCGCAACCTCCTGCGTCGCAGGCGGACCTTCGCCCACCGCGCCACAGAGGTCGTCTTAGGTACGCTTCTTCTCGCTTATCAGGGAGAGGCCTACGTCCAACAGTGGACCAATACAGGCTGGTGAGGTCAGGTGAGGTGATGATACTAACCGGGAAATCAGCCGCCGTGGTGATGGTCAACGGGCGAGGACCGTTGTCGCCGCTGCCGACGACGCCACCTTTGGCTTCTTGCTTCTTCAGGAGCGCCGCCATCGACTTTTGCAAATCCTACAAATTACAATACATTATAATCACATCACATCACATCACTTTAATATTATAAATGTGAAAGTTTGGATGGATGGATGGATGGATGTTTGTTACCTCTTAACCTAAACCGACTGAACGGAACAGGGCTGAAATTTTGCATATTGGTAATTATAATCATGAAATCAAACATAATATAACTACTTTTTATTCTATAAATCATTTTCGGTGGGATAGAAATCACATTTAAAGCCCTCCGCAGACAGCCGCTAATTAGTTAGCGCGTCTTGCCGTCCCACCCCCCCGCCACCCGCAAAATCGCAGGACGCAGAAACGCGCTTAAAAATGAGCGTTGATGTGAGTAGGGCCTTAACGTTTCCATAGGAACGCGTGCGAAGACGCGGGGCGTAGCTAGTAATATTATACATATAAGTAGTGTAGGATGCACCTCGGCCGGTGGCATGACGATGTGCGAAAGACTGCAGGCAGATGCTGGATGCGTCAAACTGAAGACAGAGCGCTATGGCGCTCATTAGCGGAAGCTTATGTCTAGCAGTGGACTAATATAGGCTGATGATAATGGTGAGATAATATTAATATTTAAAATATTTTTTTTAAATCAAGGCTTTATAATATATCGTCTAGGACCAAAGTGGAAGACAAAACCAACGAACCCATACACAACTTCAATCTTATCAGAGGTAGATGGATAACCCCTTATTTGTCCCATAATGGGTGAAGTGATTTTTTTGTGGAATTAGGGCACTGATAGGATGAATGCATACAGATCGGATGTTTGTCACTTTTTCTGAAGAAGCTTAAGACACTAGACTGAATTAGAATGTAAGGAGGTTTCTCACCTTCATTGCTGCAGTGTGCTCGAATGGCGCTGCGCTCTCGGCCTCCTCCAGCTTTTCCACGTGGAGTGACCTCATCTGAAGCCACAGGCGGAGGGTAGCCTGTTTTAGGATGTAAGGAGGTTTCTTACCTTCATTTCTGCAGTGAGCTCGAAAGGCGTTTCCTTTTCGGACTCAATCGGCGGCGGAGCCTCCTTCAATGTCTCCACGTTATATGTAATCGTAGAACGGCATACTGGACAGGTTTGCTGAAATAACAGTAATAAAAATAAAACTTTAAAACTTAAAACTTAAATATTAAGATGAAAAGAACTGGCACTGTATCAAGGTGTTATACTCGAAGATATTAATGAATAAATTCACATAAATAAATAATAGATTTAGGCGTTACTTTGCGGAAATCCATTGTAAATATAAGAATGAAAAATATTTAGTAACAGAAGGTTTTTTTCGCGGAATTGTTACTAAATATTTTTCATTCTTATATTCACATAAATATTATAAATGCGAATGTTTGAATGGATGTATGTTACCTCAAAACTACTTAACAGATCAGGCTGGAATTTTTCACTATAGGTAATTCATATCCTGGAAACAAACATAGGATACTTTTTATCCAATAAATCAGTTCCTGTGTGATATAAATCACATGCGAAACCGCGGAGCGCGGCTAATTACCAAAATAGTTTTATCGCTGCAAGAGTAGGTTATCATCAGTTACAATTTAAAGTAATTGTCGAGGTTCAGAAGTCCTAGGGCCAGCCTTGCATAAACCAGGTTGACCAACATATTGCCAAATAATAAATATATTCATTTATAACATCAAAGCAAACAGTTAAATCAAGTCACACTTGTTTATTAATTTATTTATTGGAAATATGTGAACCTATGGCTGATGTAACATCAGATATGTTTTGATTCTGTTACTTTTTTAGTTTGTTTTTGTCTTCTCACAACCAGTTGTTAAGTTTGTTCTTTATTGATGTGGCTGATATAATGTCTTGTAGTAAGATAGGTTCCAATTGTGAACCACTTTATTGCTACTAAAATTGTCCGCTGCAAGGGCTTGAGTGGGCAAATCTAAAATGGTGCCTACAGGTTGAATAACTTTCTTTCTTTATGTAGATGTCTTGTAAGGATGTTAGGTTGTATTAATGATTTAGTATCTTATAAAGGTAGGTAGCATCTGAAGTAAGTTGAATTAGAAATAGGTACCACAAAAGGGCTGGCCTCCATCCTCTTCCAGTTAGGCAGCTTCTCCAGCTCTTCCGCATAGTTCTGCTGAGATGATTCTAGGTGTTTGGAGAGGCATTGCTTGTGGAAGAAGTGGTAGCACTCCGTCTTGATGAAGGCATCCCCGCTGACAAAACCGAAGAGGCAAATGGTGCAGTGCTCACTTGGCAGATTGCAGTTTGTGAGGTAGCCTCGGAGCAGCTAGATTAATGAACAAATTAGTAATTTTTTTATACCTCAAACTATGATAGTAACTGTTATGTATGCAACATGCAAGTACTTGTCCATCTTATTTTTATAAGATTGACTAAGTTAGGGTAGATAAATACATTTATATACATTTTCATGTGTAAACTAATGTTGAATTGCTACCAAGCTCAATACATATTATTTACCTAAATATGCTGTTTTATTGGACATAACAGTAACTTATCAAAACTGGAATAATGAAGTAATAATCACAATGGTCCTACTGGGTCACGGGGGCCAGTCTTGGCGGAGACTCGCTATGTACATAGGACATACCACATTGCACAAATTTATGTGCAATTGCATTCTATTCTCTCTATCTCCCATCCGACTATCTAACAATACCACTAAACCACATTTAAAATTTATATCTGAAAAGCTTGCAATGCTGCAGGCATTTAGGTGTTTTAGTTCCTTATCATTTAGAAAATAAGCTTTCATTTACCATTTCATCATGTTTATCCATTATTTTTATATGTAGCTTTATTTGTTTTGCAAATGAGCAGAGGATAAATTACATAAAACACTTTTGTTTTGTTCTTTCACTATCATTCACTCATCATTTTTAAATCCATTATTTTATTTGTTTTGTAAATGAGCAGAGGATAAATTAAAACACTTTTTGTTTTGTTCTTTCACTATCATTCACTCATCATTTTTAAACTAATTATTTTTATTTGTAGCTTTATTTGTTTTGTAAATGACCAGAGGACCAATTACATAAAACACTGTTTGTTTTGTTCATTCACAAGTTTTTTCTTTCTTTTAGTTGATCCTTTGTGTGTGAGGTTCAGGTATTTTTCACATCACTTTCAATAACACAACAACACTTCACACAAAGCACAACACAAAACAACCATACATTATGATAGGAATAGCTTATCATAAATTTATAGAACCTAAGGAATAATCAATCATACTCATTTACAAACTACAGACTATAGCTATCCAGAATATTCCAGAACCTTCAATTAGGTCACTAGGTCATGTAAGTTAGGTTACCTACAGGCTATAAATCAATAGGACAATGTAACCTGTGCATACAGGTAGCAATTTATTGCATGATGAATATTGGTTTTATAGTTTTTACATGATATTTTGCAAATGTCTTTTGATTTTATGCTTATACTTATTAACGGGAATCAAACCCAAAAAAGATGATAAGAGATAGATTGTTACGTTACATAAGATAGTACCTATTTGGTTTTTATTTTTAGTTCATTTTATATGCATGTAATGGAGTGAAATTGCACACCCACAAAAGGCCAATTTATCCGTTAGTACCATCTATATGTATAGATGGTACAATAAATTTGCCTGTAGAAAAATAACATGTAATAACGCAACGTGTTTTTGACACTAATTACAATTAAATTTTACAGTGTTTTACATTAAATATCAAAATTAACAGATAAAGCACCCTATTTGTCCGATCATCTTTGGTGAACACCACTGCTAAAAAGACTTTGCTCATAAAATATGTTCTGTACACTGCATGGAAAAAATTGAGACAGAGTAGAGTATGGATGTATAAATGCTGCAAAATGTCATTAAAAAAGCTGGTAAGAGTACTCACCTCAACAATGCTGTAAATAACAACACTGCCAACATGCTGAATCAGCATCTGCTGTATCTTTCTATGAAGGAACTCCAAAAGGCCGTCATCCAGACCGCGAGGGTTCCGCAGGAAGACGGTAGGACTGCGGTCCGGGTACCGTTCCGGCAGTCTCACCTCCAGTGTCACGCTCACATACTGCTGGTCCACATCACATCCCGTCGACGGACGAATCACCGTCTCAATAATCTCTGGACGATTTTTCACAATTTTGATGATAACGTCGTCCATGAATATAGACTTCAAGGTCTCCAGTTCTTCCCACAACCTGCGAAACACGCAAACTGTGAAACTCTACACTAAAACAAGTGGTGTTTACTTGTTTTCACACGAAACACACCTCTCGTCCCAGTAGGCCTGGCAATTTTGCCAGGATAAGGATAAGTCCTGTGTCTGATCCTCCAATGAGGGCGGCGCGAACCTTTCATCTAGGGCGACCGACATGGTGACTGAACGCTGAGGCTGTGGCTGAGGTCAAATCTGGCCTGATCTATGCTTTACTATCTTATTTCGTGCATATAGTTGAGGCAAACGCAATGCAGTCGGTCCCAAAGAGAATACGCTAACGTCGTCGGTCCCAGATGCAGCTTCGGTTCGGTCGGATCACTATCACACTCACTCAGCTGTACCATTCAATTGAAATTTGACTTGACAGTAAATTGACGTAGGTTTGACAGAATCTGTCCGTGATTGCTTGTTTCTATCTGATAGATAGAAACAAGCAATCATGGACGAACGAAATCACCCTTTCCTCTCATAACGAAACAAACATTATTTCTATCAAAAATTCAATCAAACGTGACAACCCCAGGAGGGCAATTCTCGCAATATAACATGCATGAGTAAATAAACTCGATAAATATGGCAAGATCTGTCAAAATATCGAGTGATTGCTTCGAATCAAACAAGCTTATTTTCAACATCTGCAATTCTATAATCAACGAGGGCTTTTTTTTAAGCTGCGA
Organism: Eupithecia tripunctaria; assembly: GCA_955876795.1. Taxonomy (NCBI): domain Eukaryota; kingdom Metazoa; phylum Arthropoda; class Insecta; order Lepidoptera; family Geometridae; genus Eupithecia; species Eupithecia tripunctaria. The sequence goes on along the minus strand of OY041613.1, from coordinate 3,842,041 downwards.
TATGGCTTTTTTTTAAGCTGCGTCTTGCGGGCGGCGGCGCGGGGTGGCGGGATGGCATTCGTCGTTCGCGCTGCCGGTAGGCGGGGAGGGGGCGGTGGCGGGGGCGCCCAGCCGCGCCGCCGAAATCGCGCTTAAGGTGATATCAGACGGTTCTAATTCTAATTCTAATTCTGAGTAGGGGAACTAAGATCTGCACGGACATCTCGCATAGAAGTGTATTGTGCATTATCAGACGGTTCATTTTTTATTCAATTTCGTCTTTCATTTTGCATCTTTCACTCCAAGCGACGCATCTAAACATGCTCGAGTAGAAGGACTGGCAGTAAACCTTGAAAAGAGTCACCTTCATTTCCCTTGAGCAGCTAACAAACCTTCGTGCAAGCATGTTTCCCCAGATTGCTAGCGCTCTGCGTTACCTCTCCATATCTGTGTCATCTTTCAGATCATGTGTCACAATACGACCCAGGTATTTAAAACTATTCACCACCCACAGAGCCGCACAGTTGAGCATAATAGGCGGAACATGGACTGGTTTAACTACCCGACTTTTAAACACGAGAATTTCGCTCTTATTTGAGTTATATCTCAATCCATGTTCAGCCGCATATGCCTCACAAATCGTGACTAGTTTGCGAACGGTGCCCACCGACGGCCCCAGCAGTATCATGTCATCCGCGTAACTAAAATTGTTGACGCAAATTCCATCTACTAAACAACCTGTATGGGAACTGCTGAGGTCGCAGAGGAGATGTTATCCCGCCCTGCCACACACCACACTCCATGCCTTTGTATTGTATTGTATTGTATTGTATTGTATTGTATTGTATTGTATTGTATTGTATTGTATTGTATTGTATTGTATTGTATTGTATTGTATTGTATTGTATTGTATTGTATTGTATTGTATTGTATTGTATTGTATTGTATTGTATTGTATTGTATTGTATTGTATTGTATTGTATTGTATTGTATTGTATTGTATTGTATTGTATTGTATTGTATTGTATTGTATTGTATTGTATTGTATTGTATTGTATTGTATTGTATTGTATTGTATTGTATTGTATTGTATTGTATTGTATTGTATTGTATTGTATTGTATTGTATTGTATTGTATTGTATTGTATTGTATTGTATTGTATTGTATTGTATTGTATTGTATTGTATTGTATTGTATTGTATTGTATTGTATTGTATTGTATTGTATTGTATTGTATTGTATTGTATTGTATTGTATTGTATTGTATTGTATTGTATTGTATTGTATTGTATTGTATTGTATTGTATTGTATTGTATTGTATTGTATTGTATTGTATTGTATTGTATTGTATTGTATTGTATTGTATTGTATTGTATTGTATTGTATTGTATTGTATTGTATTGTATTGTATTGTATTGTATTGTATTGTATTGTATTGTATTGTATTGTATTGTATTGTATTGTATTGTATTGTATTGTATTGTATTGTATTGTATTGTATTGTATTGTATTGTATTGTATTGTATTGTATTGTATTGTATTGTATTGTATTGTATTGTATTGTATTGTATATGAAACTATGGATAAGATGAAACAAGAGGTATTTCATTTTAGGGGGATCAGCAGATTTTCTGTTTGTTCATAGCTGAGTGTTTTAAGCCAATTGGAGACCAGCGTTTTACATTTATGTTGTGTAAGAGGGTAAAATGAAAGGTAACTATTGATTTTATTGTAAATGTGAGGTCCCAGAAAGAAGAAGAAATTTTGAACGAGAATGACATTGGATACCCTTACATATAGTGCCTTTTCTTCGTTTGCCCTTTAACAAATTTGGGTCATAGTTTAGCTGGGCATGCTTCATAAGAGTGATTTGAAGAAGGAACGACTGTCTGACTGTGTGGCGAATGGATAAACTCGTTCGACACAGCACAACCTAAATGTTTGGTCACATCCCTAGTCGGGTGACAGATAAAACCCTCTTCTTGTTTTTCTCCTGTAACGAGATGTTCTTATTCTTATTGTAAAACCATGTAATTGAGTAAATAACTCAGATTCATTTACGCATAAAGCAGTTTTATTTACGTGGAAGAGCTTCCCCCACATTGGTGACCCCGAGACGTGATGGAATCACGTTGTGAAATCACGCTGCATTGATATCGCAGCAAACATACTGCTGACGGCCGTGAAACCTTCGCTCCACCGCAGATATTATCGACCTGTACCTACCTAGGCACCTACAGTACCGAGCCTATCGTTTCCAGTAAAACAAAACATTACATTCCACCAGTGAGTTCCAGCAGACATGCAGCGGCTAAGCAGGCATGATCTTCATACTGGTTTCCTAGTGTTTTGCATGTGGTGATAGTGTTGTGTTGTGCCTTGCTGCTTGCAAAAGTTTTTTCCTTGCATGGGGCCAAATATGAGACAGCTGTTGTACTTCACATTGGACTGCGCTGGACTAATTCAAGCAAGTTTTCTTAAATTTTTGTTGCATCTCTGATTTTACCCCGTTCCATTCAATTATTTATAATAACAACTTGTTTCTTCAATTATTTATAACAACACATGTTTGTTCAACATTTTATGTGTTATATTGTTTTTGTTTTTATTAACCGGTGTGTTGTAAATTAACATTTATGTTGCGATATTGAGTTTGGGTAACGCATTTTGTCCTAGGAATATTAACTTAAATTGTAGTACATAACAGGTTTTATGTGTGCACTAATATTACAAACCTAATTTGTTGTTTGTGTAAAAATTTTATTTTTTCAAAAATTAACCGCGCTTTGCTTATTAAAAACTTAATTTTAATTTTTGTGGTGTCATGTGTGTAAATATTTTCTAAATGACTTTTGATTAGCAACACTTAGGTGATTACCTGGCATTACCAATTTCTATTCTGGGTGTTTGCTTAATATTGGATTTATTATTGATTTTATCACACATATTTATATATATTTTATTGTTTTCTTCTCCGTCCTGCTTGGGTGTGTGGTAGTGCTTTATTTGTTACTCCATCATGGCAGAGCACGAGCTTCAGGCACAATTGCAGAAAATTCAGGCTGAAAATGTTGCCCTTCAGAAACGGCTTAGTGATAACTTGGAGGAGGCCAAAATTAGTGCGGTCTCTTTAAAATTGCCTACCTTTTGGGCTGATAAACCAAGTATTTGGTTTGCTCAGGTGGAAGCACAGTTCCAAATAGCGAATATTGTTGGAGACACTACCAAATATAAATATGTAGTAGGACACCTAGATCAAAGACTTGCAGGAGAAGTTGAGGATATCATAATAAATCCTCCGAAAAACGATAAATATGAAAAGCTTAAAGAGTTACTCATTCAACGCCTGTCAATTTCCCAGGAAAAGCGGGTAAGACAATTACTCAGTGACGAAGAACTTGGGGACAGAAAACCGTCCCAATTTCTCCGGCACCTCCGGTCTCTTGCTGGATCAACACTTTCCGATGACAATATCATCCGGCAACTTTGGATGCGCCGTTTGCCTCAACAAGCTCAAGCAATATTGGCAGCGCAAGCAGATCTGGGTCTTGATAAAATAGCTGAGTTGGCCGACAAAATTATAGAAGTAGCTCCAACACCGACTGTTTTTGCAACATCTGCTCCACCAGAGTTTTCCTTGGCTGCATTGGCTAAGCAACTAGAGGAGGTAAGTAATCAAGTAGCTGCACTTTCCCGGCAGCAGCGCAGACCCTCGCGTGACCGCTCGACCTCTTCCAATAGGTCTTCGAGTAACTACAAACGGTGCTGGTACCACAGGAGGTGGGGCACCAAGGCCACCAAATGCATCAGCCCCTGCGACTGGAAGGAAAACGAGAACAACAATCAGTAGCGGCGGCAGCTGATTGTTCAAGTGATAGCCGCCGTCTTTTCGTTACTGACAAAGTAACCAAGCGTCGGTTTCTTATTGACACCGGTTCAGACTTATGTTGTTTTCCTCATCGTTGGTTTCCTTTGCGTAGAGAGGCTACTAATTACGATCTCAGCGCCGCCAACGGAAGTTGCATCAAAACTTTCGGCACAGTCAATCTCAGATTAAATTTAGGTCTGCGTCGAGATTTTTCTTGGCAGTTTGTAGTGGCTGATGTCAGTACCGCCATTATTGGCTCTGATTTCTTGGCCTTTTACCACCTTTTGCCTGATTGTCGCAATAATAAACTGGTCGATGGCACTACTGGGATTTCTTCGTCTGCATCAACCGCTAGCATTGATCAACCCAGCGTACGGGCAGTAGTTTCCGGCAAGTCTATTTTTTCCAGTGTTTTAGCCGAGTTCCCTGAAATTGTGCGACCACCTGGTCTTCCTAAAATGATCAAGCACGACACAGTGCATCATATCCAGACCACAGACGGTCCTCCTGTTGGTTGCCGTCCTCGACGCTTAGCGCCTCAGAAACTTGTTTCGGCTGAAAAAGAATTTCGGGAAATGATAAGATGCGGGATAGCTCGGCCATCTAAAAGCGCATGGTCATCGCCTTTGCATTTGACTATCAAGAAAGATAACACTTGGCGCCCTTGCGGCGATTATCGTGCTTTAAACGCTCGTACCGTTCCCGATCGGTATCCGGTCCGGCACGTTAATGATTTTTCACACAATCTCGCAGGTTGCAAAGTTTTCAGCACATTGGATCTCGTTAAAGCATATCATCAAATTCCTGTTTTTGAAGAGGATATTCCCAAAACCGCTATAGCTACCCCGTTTGGCCTCTTCGAATTTCCATTTATGACGTTCGGTTTGAGAAACGCTGGACAAACCTTCCAGCGTTTCATCGACGAGGTCACACGAGGTCTCGATTTCTGTTTCCCATACGTGGACGACATCCTCGTTTTCTCTAAAAATGAGTCGCTCCACTTGCAACATCTGCGCATCCTTTTCAAGCGCCTACATGATTATGGAGTAGTGGTGAACCCTTCTAAATGCATTTTGGGTGTAAATGAAGTGGTATTTTTGGGTTACCACATTAGCAGCGACGGTACCCGTCCTCCTCAAGCTCGTATTCAGGCATTGCTGGATTTTCCACCACCAGAAACAGTACAAGGCATGCGTCGTTTTCTTGGCATGCTGAATTACTATCGCCGATTTGTTCCTCATGCTGCCGAGTACCAGGCCCCGTTGATCGAGGCTTTAGTTTCAACAAATAGTAAAGGAGCGAAACCTTTTCCTTGGTCTCCTGAGCTGCTACAGAAGTTCAAAACATGTAAAGAAAGTTTGTCAAAGGCAACTCTACTACAGCACCCAGTTAGCAATGCAAAGCTGGGTTTGTTTACCGACGCTTCAGGTGTTCACGTTGGTTCCTGTCTTCAACAGCACATAAATGGGAAATGGTTTCCCCTCTCTTTTTTTAGTAAAAAGCTGACTCCACAGCAATCGCAGTGGCCAGCTTACTATAGAGAATTGCTTGCAATATACGAAAGCGTTCAGCATTTTCGATACATTTTAGAGGTGCAGCATGCGACGATTTTTACAGACCACAAACCACTTTTGTATGCATTTTTGCAGCGTCGTGAAAAACTTCCTCCGCCACAGCTAAATCAGCTATCGTTCATTAGTCAATTTACTACCGACATTCAATACATCAAGGGAGAGGATAACGTCGTTGCTGATGCCATGTCTCGTATAGACATCGATGCAATTTCTTCAGAGCTTGACTATGAGGCTCTCGCTAGGTCACAAGCTTCAGATCAGGAATTGAGCAATTTATTGCAGGGCGGTTCTAGTCTTAACCTAACAAAAGTTTGCACACCGGGGACTAATGTTTCGGTGTATTGTGACATTTCTACAGGTAAACCAAGACCTTATTTGACCCCTTCTCTCCGTCGTGCTGCTTTCAATAAATTGCATAATTTAAGTCATCCTGGTGCTAAGGCGACTACGCGTCTGGTGGTAGAGCGTTTCGTTTGGCCTTCCGTAAACAAGGATTGTCGAACCTGGTCTCGTTCTTGCGAAGCGTGTCAGCGCAGCAAGATTTTTCGACATAATTCTGCACCTACTGGTACGTTTGATTCACCGTCTGGTCGATTTTTACACGTTCATATAGATATTGTCGGTCCTCTGCCGGTGTGCAACGAATACCGGTATTGCTTGACAGCTATTGATAGGGTGACCAGGTGGCCAGAAGCTTGGCCAATGCGCTCAATTACCGCAGAAGAAGTCGCAGAAACATTCACAAGAGAATGGATTGCTAGGTTTGGCATACCTTCTGTTATTACTACAGATCAAGGATCGCAGTTTGAATCTGATCTATTCCAGCGACTTATGCGACTATTCGCTACTAAGCGTATTAGAACAACTTCATACCACCCTTGCGCAAACGGGATGATTGAGCGCGTTCATCGCCAGTTGAAAAGTGCTTTAATGTGTCACGAGGATTCTTGGGTTAGATCTCTTCCCCTGGTACTTTTGGGGATGCGTTCCGCATTTAAAGAAGATCTGAACGCTTCTGCTGCTGAATTTCTGTATGGTGAGCCCTTAAGGCTCCCTGGCGAGTTCCTAGCTCCTTCTCAAGCTTCTGAAAGAGTACAAGATCCAGCTGATTTTGTTGCTCAATTGAGGCACAAAATGTCGGAAATTCGACCTGTCCCGGCGTCAAGGCATGGAGAACGCGCTTCGTTTATTTTTAAGGATCTTTCTACCGTATCGCACGTCTTTTTGCGGGATGATACCGTTCGGAGAGTTCTGCAGCCACCATACACTGGACCATACAGGGTGCTCGATCGCTCGTGTGATGGCAAGACCTACACTCTGGATATTAAGGGAAAGCCAGTTGTTGTAAGTATCGATAGGGTCAAACCAGCTTATGTTGACATCGATGACACAAATGAGGCTGCTCAGAGTCCCTCTCCCATCGTGTCCATCCCACCTAAGAAAAGTAATTTAGTGCCCGAATCTCGAGCTCCGGAAGGATCCAGTGTAAAAACCATACCTGAGAAGCCCTACACCACACGCTCAGGTAGACGTGTTAAATTTAAGAATTTAGATTTTTAAGCAAATTTAATTATTATTATTTTTTATAACCATTGTATTCATAAACAATAACGCCACACTCAACTATTTCCATGTGTGTTTCGTATTTTATACTGAAGTGTGATATAATTTCTTTTTTTAATACTTTTATTAATTTGTTATTTCTGCTTGGGTTTAATTTTCTCCTTGGGGGGGTGGTGTGGCGAATGGATAAACTCGTTCGACACAGCACAACCTAAATGTTTGGTCACATCCCTAGTCGGGTGACAGATAAAACCCTCTTCTTGTTTTTCTCCTGTAACGAGATGTTCTTATTCTTATTGTAAAACCATGTAATTGAGTAAATAACTCAGATTCATTTACGCATAAAGCAGTTTTATTTACGTGGACTAGCTTCCCCCACAACTGTAAGAAGGTTCCATTCCTTGTACAGATCGGACTTGGGAAAACTAAAGGGGTAGCCAGAACTAACTTTCAAGATGGCCCTCTGAGCCCTTTCTAACAAAATAAGGTGAGTTTTTCCTGCACCTCCCCACGAGGTTATGCAAAAATCAACAACAGATTGGCAGAGTGCGTAATAGACCATTTTAATAATTCTACGGTCAGAGACGTCATGTCTTAAGTCTTAGTCATCGGACAGCGCTCCTGCCCATCTCACGTGGTTTCGCTGGCATCTGTACCAATTTTTTAGAGTCTATTACACAAGACAGTATCAAATGCCTTGGACTGATCTAGGAAGCAGGCGTATACCGGCGTCTTCCTCTCCTTATAGTACTTGACAGCTTGCTTAAGACACAAGATTGCACTCTCCGTCAATAGCCCAGCCCAGCCCAGCCCTTATTATTATTATTATTATTATAGTGAGATGGGCCGGTAGTTGCTCTTTTCCGACGCATCTCCACTCCAGACTTACATTTTATAATCGGAACCACTATGATTTTGCTTAAACCGCCGGGTAAGTAACCATGGCATAAGCATAGATTATAAAACATGGAGAGTACGAGCGGCAGATGAACACCCGCATATTTCATATGTTCAATGCTGAGACTGTCATGCCCAGGAGATTTGCCTCTTTGCATTGTTTGAATAATTGTTCGCACTTCTTTGGCTTTAAAAGTAATAGCTCTCTTGGGCATGACAGTCTGTACATCGACCGACACAGGCGGTAGAATTCGACTGCAGAGTAACCATAAAGTGCTCTTTAAAAAGATTAGCGATCATGGTGTAATCATGATCACTCATATCATTGACACTCACAGGGAGGCCAGGCTTTGAGTTCATTTTATTACATTGTTGTGCGTGTAACTCCGTATGTACACGGCAAGGCGTAGTTTTGCCGGCATCAGTGAGTCGGCTGGCGACATTCCGTCTTGATATTTATTTGGTCTGAGATGGAAGGTTTATATTTTACTAAGTACCTATTATTAATTAGGGTTTTGTGATTACAGGTCAAAATAATGTCGTTTGTTGAAGATGTCGATAAAAATCATCCTGAAAATTGGGATCTTTGTTGGCTATCGCTGCCAGAACGACTTTTTACCCGCAACGGAACGGAGATGGTATGCGTTTAGGGTGTGATGTTGTTTGGTGATATAGGTGACAGTGAACCAAGAGCATACAGTGAGCCACCCACTCTATCGTATAAACGCGACGTTGCCGCTTAGTGCGATTCGCGCCAAACGATGCGTCCTGCATTACAACTACCCCTCCCCAGTCCACGGCGAGCTGCGGTAGAAGTTGCGTGTGCGCGGAGCGAGTTTGTGTTTCAAGACAGTAAAAGTTACAAAAAAAGGTGAGTTACATTTTCTTCTCACATTTTTTCTACCATTTTTATCAAGAAACGGATTTGTTTATCTGTTTACAACATTCAATCACTTGGTTTCTAAGTATTAGTTGTTGTAGCTCCGATTTTTTTACCAGCCATTTTTTAACCTCAAATTTGTTGGGAGGGGTGTAGTACACAGTGATCCAATTTCGGAGAGGTAACAGCGAACCATGGTTCACTGTGTACTTCACACAACAATATTGGCTTGAAAATTTGATACTTAGTTAAATTTAGCTAAAAGTAGGTAGGTACTTACCTAGGTAAAGTTAGTTCCTATCCACACTAATATTAAAATGGGAAAGTAATCTGTCTGTTTGTTTGTTATCTTTTTATGCCCAAATCAATGAACAGATTAGGCTTAAAATTGGCATGGATAAAGTTTATACCCTAGAGAGGACAAAGCCTAGACTAAAGGCTTTTTTGTAAAAATTATATTTTTGTTTTTGTTTAATATTTTTGAAAAATCCCTATCTTGAATTTCAGAATGGGTCGTGTATTAAAAAAAGGAGCACCTAGAAAAATAGGGGCCACTTCTCAAGAAGAAATGAAAAAAGCCGTGCACCTGCACATCAAGAATGGAGTGAGTATTCGAAAAGCATCGAGAGATTGCAAGATACCCTACCCCACTTTACGTAGATACGTAAAAAAGTATTTACAGGATAGCTCAGCAGTTTTAGAGCCAAATTATACGGTAAATAAAGTATTTACATCTGAGCAAGAAGATTCCCTGCACGAGTATATTGTGGATTGTTCAAATAAATTTTATGGACTATCTACCAAAGACTGCCGCCGACTAGCTTACGAGATGGCAGAAATCAACAATATTTCTATGCCTTCAACATGGGTAACGAACAAAATGGCTGGCAAGGATTGGTTGCTAAGTTTTCGAAGGAGATATCCCGATCTCTCGTTAAAGAAACCAGAAGCCTGCAGTGTGGCGAGAGCAACTGCTTTTAATCCTATGAATGTGAAAAAGTTTTATGACAACCTCAAGGATGTGCTTCAGCGTGATGCAAGTTTTGCAGATGGATCCAGGGTGTACAACTTAGATGAAACATCAACAACAACCGTTCAACGCCCTGGAAAGATATTGACACTCAAAGGGCGAACTGCATGTAAAGTAACAAGCGGGGAACGAGGAGTGCTTGTCACAACTTGCTGCATCGTTAATGCGATTGGGCAAGCTCTGCCTCCTGTAATGGTTTTTCCTAGAAAAAACTTTAAGGAACATATGTTGTACGGCGCACCCCCTGGTACACTGGGCGTTGCTGCACCTTCAGGATGGATGAATGGAGAACTATTTGTGCAAGTTATGGCTCACTTCATCAAACATACTGCAGCGTCAAAGGACCACCCGGCATTACTGATTATGGATAATCATGAAAGCCATTTATCCTTGCAAGCACTTAACCTAGCAAAGGCATCGGGAGTAACAATTCTAACGCTCCACCCACATACAACTGCAAAAATGCAACCCTTAGATGTAGGTTTGCTGGCGCCCTTCAAGGCCTATTATAATGGTGCTGTTGATTCGTGGCTACTGCGGAATCCAGGGAGGCCCATGACTATTTATAATATCGCAGAATGCGTGGGTCCTGCATACATGAAGTCAATGACCCCAATAAATATAGTCAACGCATTTAAAAAATGTGGAATATTTCCATATGACGACCAATTATTTACTGATGCTGATTTCCTGCCAAGCACTGTGACTGATAGACCACAACCAACAATTGAAATTGAGGAAGAATCAGACGTGACAGATGCAGAAGATGTTGCTGAGCATCATGAAAATTCGATGAATTGTAATAAGACCTGTGCCTCACCATCTCTTTTGGATGAAAACACGGCTCCTCTCATAGAAAATGATACGAGAGCAGTAGTTAATTTGATGGAAGATCACAGACAATCAAGCACTTCTGCTGAACCAACCACTGCTTCAAAAGCAGTTGAACTGGTTGAAGATCATGCGCAACCAAGTACTTCTAGAGCTGCAGCAAACTTTATATCTCCTAAAGTATTTTGCAAACCCCTGAAAGCAAAACCTCGAAAAACAATACGGAAAGCAGGAAGAAGCCTCATAGCAACTGACACGCCCGAAAAGGATGCCTTAGCTGCATTGAAAAACATCAAAAATAAGGGAATGAAAAGAAAAAATACTCAAGCAAAAAAAGTGAAGCAAGACTTATTCAATAAAGCTAAAAATGTACGAAGAAGTGAAAGGTCTGCTGTGGCTTCAGATTCATCCGATGATGAGCAGGCAGTATTCGAACCAAGCGGGTCATCGTCGGGTGGAGAACAATTTTGGAGCGATGCAGAAGAAGAAGAAGTTATTTTGAATGACGATTTTCCACCATTGACTAAAGAGCCTGTGCCTAATGATTATGTAATTATCCTATTCAAATCCAAAAACATTAATGTTTACTACGTGGCCAAAATTTTGGAGAAACTAGATGATGATGATTGTGACTATTATGTGTCGTATCTGAAGCTTAAGAGCAAAGCTAATCAAAAGTTTGTCGAGCCAATAATTCCTGACACAGCAGGAGTAGCCATGTCAGAAATTAAATATGTTTTGCCTGCTCCTAAAGTGGAAGGTACTAGTCGCCGACAAGCTACTTTAAAATTTGACGTTGACATGTCACTTCTAAATTTACGGTTTTAGGAGCGCTTGTAGTTACCTATAGCTACTTTAAAATTTGACGTTGACATGTCACTTCTAAATTTACGGTTTTAGGAGCGCTTGTAGTTACCTATAACAAAATCCCTAAACCCCCTAAAACACTGTGTGATTTAGAAAGACTGCCTTAGATTTTAGTATGTTCAAAAAGAAGAATTTTGAGTTTATTTTTGCCAGTTAGATTTTTTGTTTCATGTTTTCTATAATTAAGTATTCGGAATATGACCGATATGGCTAAGAAAAGAAGAGTTTAGGTTTTATTTCATTTTTTGTTGATATTGTAAAATTTTGAGACTGACTTAGATAATTATTATAACCTATGAGGTGTAGGTAAATATGTTTAGAGAGAAGAATTTAGAGTTTAGTTTTGTCAGTAGGTAATTTCTTTTTGTTTCTTGTTTTCAATGATTATTCGAAATATGATACGATTTAAGCTAAGAAGATTTTAGCTTTTATTTCATGTTTTGTTTTGTTGATTGATATTTAAAACTTTTTGAGACTGTGTTGTAAACCTAAGACTTTAATAATTATTATAACCTGTGTTGTAGGTATGTTTAGAGAGACGAATTTTGAGTTTAGTTTTGTCAATAATTTTGATTTGTTTCTTGTTTTCAATGTTTATTTATGATTATTCGAAATAATGATAAGATTTATGCAAAGAAGATTTTAGCTTTTATTTCATTTTTTGTTTTGTTGATTGATGTTTAAAACTTTTTGAGACTGTTGTAAACCTAAGACTTTGATAATTATTATAACCTATGAAGGTATGTTTAAAGAAAATAATTTTCTTTTGATTTATTAGCTGATTTACGTTAAAACATAAAACTAAGAAAATACAAGCACCTAATTACAGTAAAGTTGCATTTTCATTTAACATTTCCCGTATCACTGAGCAGATATGCCTTTTACTATAGAGAGTGATTCACTGTGTACTTCATGGTTTACTGTGTACTACTCCTAGGTTCACTGTGTACAACCCCTAGTACACAGTGAGCCAAATCCCATTTTTTTTAAAACCTTAAGTGTACTTAAATCAATTATAAAAGCGATAAATCTGTAATAGCAATTTTAAAGCCTGATAAATTACCTATCGTTTGAGATATAAAACGTAGTTTTAAGACTTATAGGGTTGACACAAATCTCGCTCAAACTTTAGGTGGTTCACTGTCACCTACCTGACCCTATGTATGTATGTGCAATTTGCACATCAATGTTCCCAATTATCTCCAAAACGGCTTGACGGTTATGTACCTACGTTAGAAATTGGAATTTTTCTCCTCTAAATGAATAATGTATTTACTTAAGGCGCATACCCGAGCCAATCTGACAGCGATACCTATTTTATCATATTTTTACGTTTACCATGGGAATTTTTAAAAATCCTACGTTCAGTTTGTGGTATCTATTATAAGCTATTTTTTAATAGGTACCTCTTTCATAATTTTATCTCATATAGTTTAGGAGGAGATGCGAAATTAGAGTTTGGTGGCCAAAAAGCGCAACTTCGTATCTCTTCCTAAGTTTTACAAAATGAAACTATTACAGAGACATTAATATATAGCTTATAATAGGTACCACAAACTGAACGTAGGATTTTTAAAAATACCTGCGTTTAACGTAATAATAAGATAAACTAATTGGGGGCGCCACTTTCGCTGCTGCAAGAAGTTTATTTAACAAAATAAGTTTCATAACAGTTTTCTTTTATTTTTACAATTAGGTAAACTTAATAAAGAAGGGTAATTAATAAAGGTACTACATACTTATAAATCTAGTTAGGTCATTGATTTATTAAAAACGAAGATGAGGCACTGGTTGCTCGAAAGTGGCAACCTCAAATTGTGTAAAATTGTGTTCTCCCACATCAGTCACCGTCTGACCGGCGCGGCGGCACGGGCGGTCGTGATTCGCGTGAAATATTGTTGTCTCAGTCTCACTTCGGTCCTAGATACGTCTTTCCGTCTTTGTTCTTCTTTGTATTGCACAGGACTAGAAATATAACTGTGAGAATATGTGTTTGCGTGTAGTTGTAACACATGCCAATTTTTGAGTAAGCGTTGGGAGAACCTAACCTATCTTCCCTTGTTAAATCAATGAGTTAGGTACATGAATATAAGAAGGTACCTACTTAAGGCGCATACGCATACCCGAGCCAATATGACAGCGATACCTATTTTATCATATTTTTTCGTTTATTTATTAATTTTTAAAAATCCTACTTTCAGTAAATAGTGGGGGGCGCCACTTTCACTAATGTATGGGCCTTAAATAAGTGCGTAACAAATGACCTTTTTCAAGTGGGTACCTAAGTACTCCTTTACTCTCTAGTACCTATTAAGTACTTACGTACGTAGGTACTATTTTACAATACCTACTAGATATTAATCGATCCTGACTGCTCCGTCAGGTCAAGTCTGCCTGCGACGCAGGAGGTTGTGGCTTCGATTCCCGCCCTAGGACGACATTTGTACGACCTGCAGATATTTGCGAGACTGGCCAATGAACGCGTTAAGAGGTCCGTATATAACCCATAAATAACACAACCGCTAACCGGTTGAATTATTAACATTAGTAACGTAACGAAACCTGATGGTAACGTCTCCATTTATCGTGCTTTGGTCCCTGTCCGCTCTATGGCGCGAGGGCGAAGGTCCGCCTACGAGTCCTGCGACGCAGGAGGTTGCGGTTCGATTTCCGCTTGGGGACAAATATTTGTACGATCTGCAGATATTTGGTCACGTTCTGGATGTTTGCATTTAATGTAGATTAAAAAATATCTATCTATGTAGCGTAATGTATAGGTATCAGTTATCTAGTAGGTACCCATTACACAAGTGCTCTGCTTAGCTTGGGGCTAGATAATGCCGCGTAAATTGTCCAGCATTATTTATTTATTCATCTAGTTAGTTATTATCCCATCCCTATCACAAGAGCAATGGCTCTGGCTGAGGCGAGCATTCCATAGGTAAATGAAAATCTTAAAAATTGTTGCTAATAACATAGCCGGGTCCTTTAGGGTTGGGGCATATCCTTACAGGTCACAGATTACCCCCAATAGATACCGCATTACGGTACTTTTGTTCGGATGCTAGCGCACCAAAATTGGCGGAAGGCGCGGCTTGCGGGGACTGAAACAAAGGCGTTGTGGTTGGCTATTTCAAGGTCGCACTAATAATGAACTAAGGGTGTACTCACCGTAGGGTTGGGAAAGTCGTACACCAAATTAGAATTCATCGAAAATTAGTTTGTAAATTTCGTATTATAAGGCATATAAAAAAATACGCAATTTCAATTAATTTTCTATAGGATGATGAATTTATACAGACATTAAAATTAATATTTTAAACCTAAGTAAATGACAAAAACACTACTACTATTTAATTAAAAAATTTAGTACATATTACACAATAATGATGAGAGATCATCTGATTTGAATTCAATTATAAAGTAAAGAAAAGTAAGTAAAAGTTTATTTCAATAATAAAATAGCACTATTTAAAGTTACAAATGTAGTAAGTTATAGAAGTTTTTATATTTATAACAGTCTCTGTAGGTGTTGTTACCCGTAGTCGAGTGACTGTCCTCCGTACTAGTTATTACAATAATACCCACCGAGAGTCCCGCTCATCTACGTCATCCACCATTTTTAACGATATCGACTCTCGAAATAAGTGAAATTCACAACACTAGCGTAACACGTGCTTTCGCCGAAAAGGACAACGAGTACAATAACGGCAATGCGGAAAAGAGACAAGTGACCGTCCTTACGTACCATTAGCCATTATAAGCTGACCTGTTCTATAACTGGTAAAATTGAAATTATTTTACTTACCGATGAAATGTTATTGCCATAGATATAAATCGTTAGATACGCCCCGACCACCAAAAACTGTAGCAATGTACACAAACAAAACAAGCTTACTGAGAAAATAGTGTCATCTCTTTTAAGCTATTGCATAGCTTCTATCGCGGGCCTTGAGAGCGGGACCGAATCCAGAAATTCCGTAACGAAAAAACCTTGACGTTTGTCTCTTTAGTTCAGCAACTCGCCTCTAGATGGCATTGCAATAGCTTTACCGCGGCAGTCCCCGAGTGCCACACGTCTTTTTTTTCTCACACGTTAGGTGCAAACACAACTTTCTCTTTCGTGCATTCGCCATTTAAATTTGTTATTGTAGTAATTTTTGACAGTGCGGACGATAAAATAAAAGTTATTTCATTAAGTCGCAATACCTACGAGTGAAATGTTACACCTCTGGCTTTATTTGTGTTTCTTGAATTTTTGTTGCACTTTCGAAAGGCACACGTCATTTTGTATCACTATAATACTGCTCGCAAACATCCTTCACTACATGTCCGGCTAACACTGTGCGTAGATGTACACTGAGTGCAGGTTTAAGCAGGCGTAAGGTTCGACTTGGACACAAAACGGCGCGGTCTCACTGAGGTAAGGGCATATCTAACGATTTATTTCTTTGGTTATACCGTCCTTTTGGTAGTTTGAATTTCTTGATGATTTTCCACACGATTTCACTGCACATGAAGTCATTTTATCCAATTTTCTATCACAAAACCAATTTTCACAAGCGTTAGAGCATAGAAACGTAGGGGTCTGACACTTGGTCGTAACTGAAGCCGTACTTCGAAGCGGCGATTTACATCTGTGCATTTGCATTGATGCGTGGTGCGCGGTCGTCGTCTTTCATGCGGAATCTATTGGGGGTAATCTGTGTTACAGGTACTATACGAGTAGTTCAGCCTGGGTGTTTCTACACCCGTACCTACCTGTTTGTAGATATTCCTTGGTATTCCGGAGATTGATTATAGTGGAAAGATAGTGGAGAAGCAGAAATGAAGAATGTTATTTACGACGGAATGATTGATTTTAATGATAGACTTTAACAGATGTACAAGGAGAAAGATAACTAATATTACGGAAGAAAATACAAATCAAAGTCAAGTGAGCGCGTTCACTTGACTCACTTGACTTTACTTCACTACTTCGCTACTACATTCCGCGACTGACCACTTGGTCAGTCGCGGAATGTACCTACTATCGAGTGCATGAGCGGCTGACGCTTGGAAGAATAACAATATTCTTCCAAGGGCTGACGAGTGAGAAAAAAAAAAAGACAAAATGGCTGAACTGTAAAGACGTGTATGATAAGAAAATTATTTAACGTAAGACAAGGCAAGGCAGTATGGCCCTAATATGGCTTTAGCCTAATTTGTCCAAAGCGACAAATTATGATATAAATAAAAAAAAAAAAGGGCTTTCGAGTGAGTGACCGAGAGACCGGTCCGAAGTGCACGTTCTGTTCACTTGGGGCATGGCCCAAGTCGAAAAAATTATGCGAAATGCTAAATTGTATTTTAAACATGCGAAGTGAAAATTTTATTAACAATTTCGAACGCACATTTCGGATCGATGTCGAGTGGCGTGTAGGTACGCCATATCCTTAAGGTTTCCGCCTCAGAGCTTCTAGATGTGCTTGAGCTTCCCTCGGAGGTGGTATTGTTTTGCACAGGCCTCGGTTTCTGCATTGCAGGTATCTGTAAAGAGATTAGCCCCATCAAGACCCCAAGTCAAGCAAAGATTTTAATCGTTAGATAGGCCTATTCCGACAGGGTTGGAAAAAACACTTTTTTTATATATTTTATAAAACAAACAGTTCATAATGTTTAAAAATAGTGTTTTTTTGTTTTTTGTTCCTTTAGGGATCAATTGGACCCTAATACTCGAACCGGAACCAATCCACACTATGACAGTTTTGAGATAAAGGCATTTTTGTCTAAATTGTGCAAAAAAAAATGTACTGCCATTTTTAACAAAGTTGGTTTACAGTACTGTAACAACATTCTGAGTTCTACCTAAATCAATATTATTTTAGTGAAAAACATTAACATTAGCAGGTTTTTTTTGATAAAACTAATTTTGTGGGGAACCATCCCACTCTCATGTGTGGGTTGGTTCTTTATGAACTTATTAAATAATTTAGAATAATAGTACCTAGTTAAAATAGAAAAATGCTTTGATTTCTTTCATGAATTTATTTTGAATCGAAAATTAGATATTAGATATTAATAAAAAAACACACAAAAAATGCTACAAAAGATATAATTTTTGTCTTTTACATTGATTCTTAACCTAATTCTTCCTCTATTTCTAAATCAGGATGACCTGAAAAACCTTTCAGATCGTCTGCTATAGCCTCATTTCCAACAAGCCTCACGTAGAAGTCGTGTAAGTCTTGAAGAATGAAGTGTAGTAGTTATTTCAAATCAATCGCAGTGAGACCGTGTTTGTCGCCAAACGAAGTAGGTAAGCTCACTCATTTGGAATCAGTGAATTGTGTTATGTTTTGTCACAAAACACACAACTTCAATAACAATTCACTACAAAACTTTTGTGGTGTGCTCATTTACATAAATTCGCACAAATAATGTCATTGCATAATAAATGGCAATAAAACTGTTGGGTTTATTGTCAAAAACACCAATTTTACCACCTAGAGTGTGCGTGCGTCGGCATTTTGCCACAGTTTTTGGGCATAAGGGCATATCCTACGATTAAAATCTTTGATATCAAGTACTACATCAGTCGCTTCACTTATATGATTAGATTTAACGTAACGTTATTTTTAGTTTACAAGCTCATTACAAGATAGGTACCTACACATTTGGCGGCCATTACTTACCTGTTTACAAGAGAAGCTTAGCGGTAGGTAGGTAGCATAAACAGGGCAACTGTTTATGTAGGTAAAGATTATTTGATACATAAACAGGGCAACTGTTTATGTAACAAATAATCTCTAGGTACCTACCGCTAAGCTTCTCTTGTAAACAGGTAATGGCCGCCAAATGTGTACCTATCTTGTAAATTGGTAAATAAATAATTTTGAATTTGTAATACAAATTGCCCACAAAAGGTTTGTTACTGTGGCTCATGCATGGGTCATCCATAAGCCGCGGAGCGGTCGTCCTCTTCTTCCACAAAATGGTATCACAAGGGCAAGTATTAATTTAATGTACCTACCTACCAACAATGATATTCGTAATACTCCATTGCCTACCTACGTATTTTTTTTAGTTGGAAATAGGGATCTGAAATACCGAAGCAAGGCTACACGAATCGCGAGACCGTTTCTACATGGTTTCTATGACTTTCCGCGACGATTATTGAACAAGAAATCTACTTAGCTGATTTTCTAGTTCCTTTTGTCATCTGCTAGAAATGGTCTACCATCATGCACGTGAAACAGTCGAATATGTACTTACACTTAAGCAAGTTTCCTCAAGATCTTGGGCTTACAGACGAAGATAAGGAAGATACAAACTCCGATAAGGATATTGTAATAATCACTGATGAGCCAGAGGCTGTCGTTTGGCAGGAGGAAGCTGACTACCTCCAGGAGCCAGTTCAGGCCCATCACTACCGTCAGTTTCAGGTAAACCAGGAATCTGGAAGATAAACAGTCGTGTAGAGACATTTTAATCTATACGTACCTGTCCGACAATGTAACGATCTTGTGGCTTTGAATTTGCACCACCGCAACTCTTCCCGTGGGTGTCGTAGCAGTAGGCGGGCAGCAGCGCCCCTTGCAGAACAATTATACCACCAATCTGGCGATCCCCTTCCCGCATGCCCAGCGTGGGAATTATAGCCTCCCTCATGAGATAAAAGCCAATAAGGCGCATATCAGGGGGAGGCCTGTGTCTAGCCACTGCTAGACACAGGCCTCCCCAAGTCCCCACTGGTATCAAAGGCTTCGGTCCACTGACCGATATAGGCTGTTAAGGTTGAGGTAGTTAAACATTTTGTTAAATTATGATAATATGCAATGCAGCTTTTTGAAAAAGAAGTAAGCAAACTGAGAAGAAGCATCGTAAAAGAAGAGAGAAAAAAACAGACAGACAGCAATCCCCAACTGTTCTATAGTGACACATATGATAATGCCACAACCCTCTGGCAGTAGTATCCTCTTCCCCACTATCCTGTTTAATTTTCCCCTCTCCTGATCGACTAATTAGCACTATATCATCATTATCATCATCATCATCATCAGTCTTCTTCTGCCTATAGAGACCTTTAGGCAATGTCATGTGGTTTGGTCGGATTTACATTTTGATGTGTCGCTGTGCAGTCCGATGTGCGAACGCACCGAGAATGGCAGATTATGCTGGTATAGGTTCGTAGAGGTGTAATAGCGCTACCTCAACCTCAACCTCAACAGCCTGTATTGGTCCACTGCTGGGCGCAGACCTCCCCCTGATAAACGCCTTATTGGCGTTTAACTCCTGGGGGGTAATGCCCTAAATGCCTACGCTGGGCAAGCGGGTTGGGATCGCAGTTCGGTGGTAGAATTGTTCTGCAGGGGCCGCTGCTGCACCCAGGGTGGATATCCCTTAGTCGCCTCTTACGACACCCACGGGAAGAGATGGGGGTGGTGCAAATTCTAAGCCAGCACCATGCAGCTCGCCCAGTATAGCGCTAGTCATTTCGAAATTCTTTAGCCGCAGACGGGCAGCAGCAGCGTCGTCGATGCGAAAATGACTGTGCTTGGTCAATCAATCCTCAACCAGCGTGTGAAGTTTTAATTAGAAGAGGCCTAACTGCTGGGTTACTTAGGTCTCTTCCAATTTAAAGTGTTTTCGTATAAGCTGGTGCTATTGTTAGCTTTTTGACGGTATATTATATAGACCTTCGTTTGGCCGTAATCTCACCTGATGGAAAGCGAAGATGCGGCCGACGGTGTATCACGAAGGTCTAGAACATACCTATTCACCCTAGTCTTGAAGAGACCCGGGTTGTAATTGGCCGGAAAAACTGAGGCAGGGAGCGAGTTCCATTCCTTTGCGGTGCGAATAATAAAGGTGGAGGAAAACCGCTTAGTGGGAGTGGAAGGTCACGGAACATCCACCAAGTATGGATGATATCGCGCTGTGCTTCTGTTTGTACTGGAGTGGAAGGGGGATAGTAGGATCGGTCATGTAGTTCAAGTGAGCATTCTCCAAAATGTATAAATCTGAAGGCTCTTCGTTCGCTTAAATGATGATGAGCATTCTCCAAAATGTATATGTCTGAAGGCTCTTCGTTCGCTTAAATGATGATGACGATGGTGATAAAGAGTATCTTCTAGGTATAAGGTTACCTTTGTTTGTTAGATCTGTGAGCGGCAGGAGTGCCAGCCGCCGCAGAATCCAGCACTGAGGTCCCTCGACTCAGCTTCCAGATGTTAAAGGCAGTCATGAGGAAGAAGATCCAGTTGATGCAGATCAGAATTAGCATAGGGCAGTACAGATAGTAGAGCTTCTCGCCACCTGTGGTAACATTGATATTATATGAGAAGCAGTCACAAAAAGGAAAAGGAAGAAAGAAAAAAGATAAAAGAGAAAGAAAAAGAATTCCTTGAAGGGCCTTGGAATCGTACGCATTTAATTTGGCGTCCTATCGATGATACAATTATGGATGCTATCGGTTGGTATTGATTATGTTATGGACCACTTGAGCTACCTCCAGATTATTTGCAACAGTCTGCAGTTAGCCCAACTTTTCTATTGAAATTACTTTACAGTTTTCATTGGTTTCTATACGTATCTTTATTGTAATTTTCATTGTTATTAAATGATTTCGAGTTATTCCGCGTTCTAACCAAAGTAGTCCAATGCAGAAAATCGCTTATTATTTATGCATTAATTGTTCTTGATTCGCCCCACTTTTAAGATGATGAGGATTTTTCTAACTACGTTTCTCTTACGCAAAGAACCAGGAAAGTAGAATTGTATATGGCCTAAGGTACTCGCTCGTAGGTACTTAACATTAGCATATTGATTCATTCATTACTTTCAATAAAACAGGCATTTTTCTGCAAATTTGGCTTCACGATCCACGGCTTGTGCCTCAAGTCTGTCCGGTCCACGGTTGCCATCATGATGGTCATCGCAAGAGGAAGACCCCAAGCGTAGAGGGAGTACATTAGATATTTGAAAGGCTCTCCACGTCGGTGGATCGGACGGGCTTTCGCGTAACCTCTGAAACGAGATTTACAAAATGAATGGACAGAATTTAATAAAACTGGTCAAGTGCGAGACTTGGAAATTGTCAAAGGTAAGGCTTAAAAGTTATTAACTTATCTTACTACTTACTACTTATGTCGACCTCTGTGGTGCGGTGGGCGAAGGTCCGCCTGCGACGCAGGAGGTTGCGGGTTCGATTCCCGCCTCGGGACAAATATTTGTACGATCTGCAGGTTCAGGGCGTTCTGGATGTTTTTTATACCTATATAATAAAAAAAAAGTATCTATCTATGTAGTGTATTGTATTATGTAATTATGTATATCAGTTATCTAGTACCCATTACACAAGCTCTGCTTAGCTTGGGGCTAGATAATGCTGTGTGAATAGTCCAGCATTATTTATTTAGTTATTTATTTATTAATCATGGCTCTATGGCATACCTGAATGTCCACCAAATATCGTAAGACATAACGTTCATCCAACAGATGCTGGCTAGGAAAGCGTAGTAGATCACCAGAGCTGTAAAACACAACCATGAAATCAATCAAAACCTATTTAATTTATGGACGTTAATTATTTTACAACTAAATCACGCAACTGTACCTGAATGTGAGTACCGAGACAAACCTTACAATGTTTTATGGTACAAAAATGTATACTGTGATTGTTATTATGATGAATAAATATCTAAAAAATACCTACTTATCACTAACTGTATCTACTCTAAGGCCTCCAATACATGTTGGCCCAAAAATTTACATTGATAAGTGAAAGCTAATAACAAAGTGTAGACGGCACGTTTGCATTGCCTTGCCATCGCTCTGGTATCGCTCGCCTAGGCCAGTTGGTGAATACAAGCGCCCATAGAGTTTATGTAGTACTATGGTTTGTCCACGTTGAATGGAGCATGTTAGTAAACAAAATACGACACAAATAACAAAATCTCACTTGCTTGGCGTCGAGTTTCAGATGTAATTGTAAGCAATTTTTATTGAAGGGAGGATCTAAAATCGACAAGTAATGTAAATTACGTATAAAAGGACGCGCCAACAAAGTGAATTTTAGGTTAAGTATGGGCGGTTTATTTACTTTTATGCCTCATTCAAAATGGACACGGTATAGTAGAGTTGCCAAACGTCTAGCCGATGTCAATACGCAGGGAATCGAAACAGGGGAAAATACCGTATCCAGTCATGGCTAGTAGGTACTATGTAAACTTTATGGTATCCAGTAAACAAACCGCGTTGGCGCGTCCTTTTATACGTAATCTATGTTACATACCAATACACATTATGCTCTACCTACATAATTTTATTGTTTTGTCTTTTTCTCTGGCCAAAAAAGGGTTTGAACATTTTAGTTTGGAGGGCCTCGAGTTTGAATGTACATAAACTCTATGTTGGAGGGTAACATCGGCCACACTCTTTTTTTTCAAATCTTCGCGCAAAATGGAATTTATATTATTACACTTGTGGTGTCCGACTGACAGGAAAATTTATATTGATATCCTGCTCAGGATTTGTGTTTTGTATGTGACTTTTGCTATCATCTACCCTCACAAAAGTCAGCGTCGGCGTTGAAGATCTTTTGAAGTTGACTTCATCACTTAATGTACCTCTCTAATTCTGTAGCTAATAAGTGATTTTTTATTATTTGGATAGACTTATACAAATAAAAAAATCCTTTAACACAGCCGATTTCAGGGCCAAAATCTTGAAACACCACTTACTAAAATTAATTATTGACAGAAATCGCGACTGAATCTATACTAATGTTATAAAGAGAAAAGATTTGATTGTTTGTTTGTATTGAAATAGGCTCCGAAACTCCTGGAACGATTAAAAAAATTATTTCATCATTAAAAAGCTTACTTACTTGGAAAAAAGGCACTTATTAGCTACAGAATTAGAGAGGTACTTATGTGATGAAGTCAACTTCAAAAGATCTTCAACGCCGACGCTGACTTTTGTGAGGGTAGATGATAGCAAAAGTCACATACAAAACACAAATCCTGAGCAGGATATCAATATAAATTTTCCTGTCAGTCGGACACCACAAGTGCTAAATTATAGTGCATGCAAACGTGCAAAGCATACATAGTAATTATTTAGAGTTAGAATGTTTAGTACAAGACACAAGATGTGACATTTTGTGTCTAATGGTGCAGAGTACGCGAATAGCGGGATTCGAACTAGCATCATATTTTATTAGAATATTATTCAAACATGGGGGAACAGCTATTTTCACAAAACAAGGGGTAGAGTACAAGAGTGAAATTTCAGCAATAGAGATTCGCAATATTAAAATAATTGTCGTATTTGTTTATAGAACAGCAAAAGACAGCGCTATTTTTTTTTTACCAAATTGCTTCATAATATACATTTTTCATTACTCATACTCGATAAATCTAAATAAAATTTTGAAAAACCCACGACGGATATAATAAATAGTATGTACTTAATCGAAAAAGGAAGAAATAATTTTTGCAAAACCCCCGACTAAATGGAATTGAAAAAGACAATTAAATTACCTTTAGTTACAATTATAGCTTCCTAAATTTTTTCACCAATCCATTACTACAAAGCCAAAAAAATTCGTTGGGGGGGGGGGGGGTGGGGGGGGGGGGGCTGCCATTTCCAATTGCCAATTGCCATCTATTTTCTGAATTTTCCGATACCCAGTGTGGCGCTGGCTTAGAATTTGCACCACCACCTCCATCTCTTCCCGTGGGTGTCGTAAGAGGCGACTAAGGGATATCCACCGATGGCGGGCAGCAGCGCCCCGTACAGGCACGCCCTTTTTGTATTTATTTTATTTTAATTATTATGTTATTATTAAATTAGCGACGCACCGCGTTGCCTAGCAACGGAGTGTGTTGGCAAACACGTCTATAAAGGTACAAAGGTTGCCTGGAAGAAATCGCTCTTAGCGATAAGGCCGCCCATTGTGCAACTGTTTTTGTGTTTAAGTTTTCTTTTCTGTGTTTCTGTATCTTGGTGTGCAATAAAGATTATTTGTATTGTATTGTGTTGAGCAAACACCATAAAACTTTGCTAAGAACCATCGCCAATGAACCCCATACCTTATAGGTAGGTACTGAAAATTGTGTCTCAATCGAACAAACCGTTCTGGATATATGGCGACATTGGTTTTCACTAAATACACATATAACAGCGCCCCCTGGTGAGTGAAGACAATAAAAACTAGCTAAGAATCATCGCCACCAAATTTCGAACCCGTAACTGAAAACCGTTTGGCAGATAGGTAATTGGGAACATTGCAAATTGCACATAGGTACATACAAACAACATCACACCCTAAACGCATATACCGTCTCCGTTCCGTCGCCGCCGTCACGGGTAAAAAGTAGGTGTGACTGAAGTAAGTTCTGAGTAGCGGGTTGAAAAAGTTATAGGTACTTTGCAGCCATTGATTTATTAAAAACGAAGATGAGGTACTGGTTGCTCGAAAGTGGCAACCTTAAATTGTGTTCTCCCACATCAGTCACCGTCTGACCGGCGGCGGCGGCACGGGCGGTCGTGATTCGCGTGAAATATTGTTGTCTCAGTCTCACTTCGGTCCTAGATACGTCTTTCCGTCTTTGTTCTTCTTTCTATTGCACAGGACTGGAAATATAACTGTGAGCGTATGTGTTTGCGTGTAGTTGTAACACATGCCATTTTTTTAGTAGGTAAGCGCTGGGAGAACGTAACCTATCTTCCCTTTTTAAATCAATGTTTGCAGCCCTAATTCTTGAAGTACCTAATTATTATTATATATTATTAAGTCTAATTCGGGTTCGGGGGTCCATTTGGAGAATGCAAGTTGGACAAAAAAAAAACCCCAATTTTTTTTAAATACTTACCTACCTATTTTTTTTAATTATTTTTTTGTCAATTTTCCCGTTTTCACCGAAATTGTACCTATTTACTACCGTAACATTTGTAAAATCTGTTTCAGACCGGATCTTTTTACTTGAGTTTGGTCTCTGATACACCTTCAGGCCACGAAAACCAAAATTGGATACAAATCTGATCTAACTAACTGATTTAGAGCTCATGGAGTAAAAAATGCAATAAATTTTACCTCGAAGTTCAATTTATACAGTGATCTAAAAAAAACCTTAGCAATTCTGGAGGTAAAACTTCTCTATTTGTCACTTGTTACAAAAACATACTAAATTGGTATAATAATCTCTAGCTTATTGAGAAATAAAGATTCTAAGTAACAACTCTAGGTGTAAAAAAAGTTGTCATCTACGTAAAGTAAGGGACCAAGTACGACGATCAAGGTAGAACTTACCAAACTCGTGGTCGTAACTTGTCAACTGACCATTTAGAATCGTGTCCGTCAAGGTAGCGTACACATAAGCTATATTACGTTCATTGATATGCCAATTAATAGAGTAAAACAGAGTAAAAAATAGTGTAAAATAAATAGCGCCTCTTTGGTTTAAGAAATAATGACCATACTACTTAGTGTGTACTTAACGCTTTAAGATTTGTATATGGGTCTTTACTTGTGCCTGAAATAAACGGATTTTATTATTTATTTAACGTCAAGCTGGCGTACACATGACCATGCTCGAAAACTACTCATACTATACCAACAAAATTTATACACATACATAGAGTAACCATACCGTACGAGGTATGCAAAATTTCATAATGACTGCTCTTATAGGAACGGAAATATTGAACAAGACCTGAGAATAGATTCCGATCAAACGTTAAGGGGCCGGAGAACACCGGGCAAAGATTCTATTCGAGTCGCGTACAAAACTCCGCTCCGAATATCGCTATCTCAGGTTAGCTGATGCAGGCGCGGGACACGGGACGCGGTACTACAATACGTGAAGGGAACACACAACCATAGTGCCGTGCCGTCTTATGCGTGTGTGTGTGTGTGAATAAATGTAGGTTGCTAGGTATCTATCTATACATCTGCCACTGATAACAATTTAAAGGCGGTAGCTACCTATTTCTTTAGGGATGTGTATTTATTGGTTAGCGCCTTATTGGTTTTTATCTCAGGGGTAGTGCCCATAATCCCCACGCTGGGAATGCAGGTTGGGTTGATCGCAGTTCGGTGGTAGAATTGTTCTGCAGGCCGCCCACCAGTGGATATCTCTTGGTCAAGACGTGGTGGGTGGGACATCTGCGTCATGGGCCATGAAGGTGTTAGTATGTATAGTAATATACGCATTCAATGCCCAGTCCGCTACACGGGGAAAAGTTTCGACAGATAGATAGATAGATGTTTATTACTTCTTTACGTCAAAAAGAGGCAGAAATTTTGCCTAGATAGAAACTTACAACAAAAGTTCTGCTTTGCTGGAATTACAACACAACAAACTTTCGTTATAAATAAATATCCATCAATTTGTTTGTACCTACTTACCTAACTACCTACCTATAATTTGTGCAAGTGTGATTGAAGCAGGCATAAAATGCCCTGTACTTATTTTGGAGTTTTGTGAGAATATTTATCTGTTGTGTAATGAATGAGTGATCTGATTACATTACAATATCATAGTAGGTAGATCATTTACAACTCAACCTTACCTACTTACACACAGGTACCTGAGTAGGTGCATGGTTTTTACAATTTATTATTACTACGCACTTTATCTACAAATATAATTAATTAACCTACCTATCATCCTATAGTAATTCTAATAGATACCTACATAGGTAAGTAAGTAAATACTAAACTAGAAGCTAGGTAGGTAAATGTGAAACATTGCATTTAGTTACAACAGAGGTATAATTACCTAAACCTAGGTAAGGTAGGTCCCCCATCTCATACATAAAAACATCAAAATTCAAAAATCAAAATGCTTTATTATCATAAATACAATAAATGTAAATGTACCTACACTTAGAAAAGGTCAAATCATATCAAAAAATACACTGACACATTTTTGATTTCAGTCGCTTCGGTATGACTAAAATTAATGAAACAACGAAGAAACCTTTAGACTGTTAGGTTGTTATTATTTTTCGAGTTGACTCGAAGACAAATAAGTTACAAGAAAAGAAAAATAATCATAACGCCGCGACGCGACGTGGAGATTTGAACTCGGTTCTTCTCGCGTCTGAAGCAGGCAAGGTCCGCCTTCGCCACGGAGCTGTTGCAATTAGTGACGAAAATAAGATTTGCACCATAAGTTCACCTTATGTGTACGTACCTAGGATGACGTCACAGAAAATGTTTATTATATATAACCTACACCTACATTTACTTAGATTTTTTTAACAAACTCCTGGATTTTATAAAACATACAATTCCTACATTCGTGCCCGAAGTATCTACCTACTAGTTTGCTTATCCGTTTTTTTTCCAAGTTTTATCTACAAGGCCTAATAGGTAGGTACGTAGGTACTTATATCTCAAGAAATCTACCAGGAAATGCCTATGTAGTAGTATGCAGTTACCTACCTATACTTCAAAAAATTAAAATATAATTCAAAGTTTTCTTGGTCTTTACTTGTGCCTGAAATAAACGGATTTTATTATTTATTTAACGTCAAGCTGGCGTACACATGACCATGCTCGAAAACTACTCATACTATACCAACAAAATTTATACACATAGGTACATAGAGTAACCATACCGTACGAGGTATGCAAAATTTCATAATGACTGCTCTTATAGGAACGGAAATATTGAACAAGACCTGAGAATAGATTCCGAGCCAGCGAAATACTTCCTATAGAAAGCAAGCTTTTCTTACTACTTACTAATAAAATGTATAAATAGCGCATAAAATGCCGCTTCTGCCAGTAGTCATAGTTTAGGAAAATTTAGACTGCAACAATATAAAAAGTAGATGAGAAGTGCTAGGAACAAATGCACTGTGGTATAGTCAAATAATTGATTAGTGAAATTATACACCATGAAATGTTGGTAGGTAGTAAGAATAGGTAGTTTTGTTACTCTATGTGAGCTTTCATGAGTAAGTAGGTATTTTTACCTATATTTAGCTACTTATATGGCTAAGCATTCATAAGGTTTTGTTGATTTTTGTATGTATATGTCGCAGACTGTGATAGTTCATTGTGTCCGATATATTGCTCATTGCTCCGAGTCAAAGCAAGATCTGGAATTAATGTTATCGAAACGCAACTCTATTCGATAAGCTAAACAAAGCTTCTCATCCGAAAATATTATTATATTTTGGGATTATTGGGTGAATTAACATTTTACAGATAGGTACTTACTTCCTATCCTACCTACTTAAGAAGGGTACCAACCTCTCCCAAATCACAGCGGCCGGCCCGTGCGGATTTGTTGTTCGCCTTATTTCGGAATTTCGCCCCCTGTGTCGCATCGCTCCCCGCGTGTGAGCGAGCGGTTGCAGAAACCAGAATGAATTTCATCATTTTTGATATATATTTTCGTACTTTCCGATTCATTTTGAATAAACGACTGATTTCAGAAATATTTTTATTTATTTGTAATGGTAAATATATTTAGGATGTTAGCAGCGCGACAAATTTTCGATGCACCTTTGCATGCATAAAAAATTGCTTGAAAATGACTCGATTTGGTGGTCATAATATGGAATATTAGTTTAGCTTTCATTTAAAGAGCATAATGTTTTTTAAAAAACTAATAGCTATTTAGAAAATTTCAATACGATCGGGGACGTAGTTTCCAAATGAAGCGGAAAGTAGGTAGTACGTTTGAATGGAGGGCTAGGGTATTCGTACCGTTCTTAAATCAAGAGAATCTTGTAAATTCTTAGTTATACGAGGGTGTAAAAAGTAAAAAAACGTTTTCAAAGTATACATAACCTACCTACCTACATTGTTAGGCAATTAAAAAGTGCTTGTAAACTCTCAGTAAATACCTATATATAAAATTATAATAACTCAGGTAGGCGAAATTTACGTACCTATTATCTACCTACATATATCGACATTAAATATGTTTTTCCTTCCGTACTACGGTAATTATTATTTAGTTGCTAATTGGTTACTCATTATTTACTCAGAAATATATGGTTTTATTACATTTTTTTTTTTTTTTTTTTTTCAGAAATAGTCCTTCTCACAATTCTCACATGATGGAAAGCGAAGATGCGGCCGACGATGTATCACGAAGGTCTAGAAGATGGCTACTCCGGACCACATTCCGAAACACAACTGAGTTGCTTCACGGACTGGCCCAGTCCGGAGGGTGGTGACAAGCCACGGCCGAAGCCTACCACCAGAGGGTATCGCTCTTAGCACCACCCAGAGGACACGTGTAGGGTATCAGAGGGTCAACACCTACGGACGTGAGCGATACTGTCCCCCAAAACATACGACCAAAACAAAATTAAATAGGAACATTAGGTATCTAAAGTAGGTACTTAGTTAATAATGTAGTTATATTATTATTATACCTTAAACATTCAGGCGTTACTTTGCGGAAATCTATTGTAAATTATAAGAATGAAAATATTTAATAACAATTCCGCGATAAAACTTTCTGCGATAAAATCTAACAAATTATACATTTATACAAAATGAAAGAAAATTTATCAAAGTAAGTTGTCAACCGTCTCTCCACGAGACATCATCAGGATACCACACCATCACACCACTCGATCTTGACACTGCGAGCGCTCTCCCAGCACGGAGAGTGCTTTTTCGCGGATTGGTACCTACTATATATTTTCATTCTTATATTTATTATTATACCTATTAGCTTTATAAAAAGTATATAGCTATTTGTGAATAATGCAAATAATAATAATGCAAATACTTAGGTAGGTATACCTTAGTATGTCGCTCTTTCCGCCGAGTAAAATACCTGGATTAATTAATATTTTTTTATACTATTTTTAACAATAAAGTTTTTCGTACGTCTCAATCAAGGCGCAAATATTTTTCTGTGTCAGATTTATAAGGGTGGATATATTTTTAAATCTACTCATACAATACAATACAATTATTCTTTACTAGCTGCGCCCCGCGGCTTCGCACGCGTTGTTCCTATGGAAACGTTAAAAGATGATTTTCATCCCACGGGAAAATATTTATGTATTAAAATGTACCCTATGTTTTATTTCAGACCTAGGACTATGTCTATTTTAAATTTTAGGCAGATCCGTTCAGTAGTTTTGGCGTGAAGAAGTAACAAACATCCATACATCCATACAAACTTTCGCATTTATAATATTAGTGTGATTGCACACCAGTTATCAGAAAACACGAAAACATAAACAAATACAGATAATGTACAATGGGCGGCCTTATCGCTAAAAGCGATCACTTCCAGGCAACCTTAGGATGGACAAGAAGTAATTGAAAAAATATCATAAAACACACATGTATTTTATTGAACACTCCCTATTTCATTCAGAACGTTTTCTTTAAATATAATATGAAAATAGATATAATTACCAAACTTAATCTAATATTAAAATACAATCTCCAAACTAGAAAGAAATTCAAGTAGGTAGGTAATTGTAATTAAAATACCTACTGCAGGGGGGCTATCGCGTCACGCTGACGCAGCTGTAGGTAATTATTTCAAGAACAGGGCTGAGTCACTCTACTGTATAGATAACATTACCGTGCCACGGGACCACTCGTTGCATATCGAGCAACCTATCGAAAAAAAGCCCTCGATAAATATCGAGTTTTTTATGAGTATATATAGGTGAGGAACAGAGAAATTTATCAGTTATCAAAGTTCAAAGTTCAAAGTACTTTATTAATAACTTAACATGTTACAGGTCATTTTTAATAAATTATGTAACTTATACATAAAATTGTGCTAAAATAAATGCACATAAAATTATATAACATAATAATTACGATAGTCATCCATTACACACATTTTAAAATCATAAAATCATTAACATGATAGATCGATTGCGTTATAAGCCATTTTTTCAAGTTAACTTTAAAAGACTGAGTGGATTTTGCGCTGGTGATAGACGTTGGAATGCGGTTGTAAACAGCCGTCCCCATCACGTGTTGCAACTTGGACGTTTTCGCTAGCCGTCGTGGAAGAGCTCTTAGTCGGTGCGCGTGTCTCGTGTTGTATCTATGACCGTCCCCGTACCTTGCATACTTATCTAAGTTGTTACGCACGTATAGCGCGGACTGGTATATGACAAGGGCGGGCACGGTCAAGATCCCTAAGGACTCAAAATACGGCCGCGCGGACTCATCATGGGGAATTCTTACTATCGCCCTTATCGCTCGCTTTTGGAGTCGGAAGGCGCGCTCCCAATCGGATGCAGGCCCCCAAAACTCTACACCATACTGAAGAAGCGAATGGACGTCAGCAAAATAGATGCTCCGCACCATAGACCTATCTAAGGTAGCCGAGAGGCGCCACAGAGCAAAGCATGAACGGCCTATCTTTTTACATAGCTTGTCTATGTGCGCCTCCCACGTGAGACTCTTATCCAAAGTAAACCCTAGAAAAGTAGCCATGTGGACCTGGTTGACTGTTTCGCCTCCCAGGCTCACAACCACTGGCACACAGCAATGTCCAGCAAGGTTGAAATGCATGAAGTTGGTTTTTTTAATATTCAAAATGAGACCATTTTGATGAAACCACTTCTGCATTTCACCTGCAACGCTATTCAACTTTTGCTGCAAAGCATCATGTGTCGAAGCTTCTACGATGGCCGCAACATCATCCGCATACATAAATATGTGTGCATCATTAATGCAGTCGGGTAGATCATTCATTATGAGGGAGAAGAGCATGTTCGAAACCGAGGATCCCTGTGGCACGCCAATAGTGGTTGACATCGGTTTCGACTTCACCCTCCCTCCTCTGCCCGTGACAATTTGCGAGCGGCTAGTCATAGAGCTGAGCAGCAGACGCAGAGCCGGACCAACTATCCCATAATGAGCCAATTTCGCAGCAAGGACGGCATGATCCGCGACGTCGAAGGCTTTCGATAAATCACAGAACATGACCGCTACCTGCACCCTTCTCTCCTTGGCTTGCATTACGTGACAAATGATCTCCCTAGCGATATCTGTCGTGGATCTCCCCGCCCGATAGGCGTATTGCCGGTCGGACAGAGACTCTGTGCTGGACAGATGCGCCGTCAGTCTGGTACTCAGCCCGTGCTCGAATATCTTGCCAATGGCCGGAATTATTGATACAGGTCGGTAGTTATTCACGTCCTCCTTGCAACCCTTGCCCTTGAACAGAGGGGATACTCGGACGTTTTTTAGAGCCTGTGGGTATTCACCGAAGACAAGACATCGATTGAAAAGTGTCGCTAGAATGGGACACAATGGTATAGCCGCTTTGACCAACAAGGATATTGATATGTCGTAAATATCCTTCGTTGGTTTATTGGCTACTCCTGTAGTAAGTATCTTAAATACTTCACACGGAGTAAATCGCTCAAACCTAAGTGAGCGGTCCGCTGGCGCGCGGCACCCCGCCAGCGCGCGCACCGCTGCCGGCACGTCGCGTCGGCGGCGGGCGCGCCGCACGTCAGCGGAGCACTCACAAAGTGCAGGTTCACTGCGTCCGCAGCGGCGACCTCGCTCACGAATTCGGATCCATCCGGTTTCCTCAGCCTTTGCAAATAGTCCGCGTTACTCCCTGGTTTCCGTCCGGTTTCAATTTTTACTAATTCCCACATAGTTTTTATTATATTAGTCGAATTATGTATAATATCACAGTAGAAACGGCTTCTCTCCGATTTTAAAACACTATCGTATCTGATTTGATACTCATCAATTTTAGCAGATAGAATTTCATTGTCAGGGAATTTTAATTTAATATATTTCATGTCACGCAATAAATATTCCAAATTAATAATTTCATTAGATACCCATGATTTACTTTTCTTTGAGTCCAAACGTTTAAATGGGAAAGAAATGTCAATTTTACCATTAATAATATTTATAATTACATTAGAAAGACCGTTGACCGACAGCACCATCATTTGGGATATTTCCTGCCAGTCCACGCTGTCTAGGGATGCAACAAAGTTGGCATAGTTAGTTTTCGTGAACGCCCTAACTAGCGTCGCAGGTGGTGAGTCACGCGGCTCGCATTCAAGCTGGACGCGCACGGCGTAGTGGTCGCTTAGGCCTGTTTGCACTGGGGTCGCGCATACAATACCCGCGCGAGCGCGCGCGCAGTCTACGTAGGCGTGGTCCAAGCAAGTACTCGTCGAAGCTGCAACACGGGTGGGGAAGTCGACTATGTTACAACAGTTCCCACTATTCACAATGTCAGAAAGTTTTTTCTGATCACTATTTAAGGGGCATAAGAGGTCTATGTTAAAATCTCCTACCACCACGCATTCCATATCTATATGATTCAGTTCATTAAATAATAATTCAAAGGCAGGAAAAAATTGTGAAGCCTTAGTCACATTGGATCTATACACACATACAACAATTAAATTATAATCAGTCAATTCAATAGCTGAAATTTCACATACTTGTTCGACACAATAGTTACTGAAATTCAATTCCTTAAATCTATACCCATTTCTAACATAAACACACGCACCACCGTGCTCTAACGTGTGCCTACTATAGTGCGATGCTAACGTAAAATCATTAATGCCTATACACTCTAATTTGTCGTCATTTAACCAATGCTCTGTTAAACACAGTACTTCGCATTTAAGGTCACTCTTTAGCAGGACTTCCAGTTGTCTCGTCTTTTTTTTTTTTTTTATGATTGTATATTCTGATGACATATACAAATATTCTTCAAAATAGTAACACCAGCGCGAGTTCTCATAGTTGTTATTTCATTGCATAGTCGCCGTTGTCTCGGCGCGCTGTCCACGAATGATTCATCGCTGAGCCTCTGCGCCGCTGGCGCAGGCGAGCCCCCCCCGCTCCTCCCGGTCAACATTGTGTTGATGAGTATTTTCAATAGTTACTACCTACATCTAATTCTTATTGAGCCCTAATGTGGAACGAAGTATTCAACAACCACATTATGTCATACAAGAAATAGTTCTCCCTCGTGGTCCCATAAATTGAAGAAAATATAGGGACCACGAAAAAACGGCCATCCGATAGAAGTATTCGATCGAAGGTCTAATTCACGCAATGTTAATTGTCCAAATATCCACTCCTACACTCTCACGCAAATTTGTCGCTTCATGTTATATAACAGGGGTCACCAAATGGCGGACCGCGGTCCGCGTCCGCATCCGCGACCGGCGACCCATTTTGTGCGGACCGCGAGAACATAGCAATTTTTGTTGACGTAAATACGAAAACGGCCGCATAATAATGTGAGATGGCAAAGCAAAGGCTGCGTTTAAGAAAGATTCTTAAGCATTTTACAACATTTGAAGGTTTATTCAGACTTCAGACGGCAAAGGCCTACTTAAGCTTTCTAAACGAAAAACAAAATTTAGCTGCCATTGCTCTCCTCACAGATATTTTTAAACATATGAATGACCTGAACCTTAAGCTTCAAGTCGTGGGAAAGCTTGTATGGGAGCTCATGTCAGACGTAAAAAGTTTATCACGAAAACTCGATCTCTTTATTAATGTTCTTGGCAATGAATGCGTACACTTCCCCAATTTAAAGGCAATAATCGGCAGTGAAAATGGGATTGACGTAGGCCCATACAAGACATTTATTACGGATCTTAAATCAGAATTTAAAAACAGGTTCACAGATTTTAAGAAAATTAAGAATGTTGTGGAAATTCTCAGCAGCATTTACTCTCTGCTTACTGATGGTGAATGGAGCAATGAAGCTGAAATTGTTTTTGGGAGTAATAAAGCTGAGTAGCTTTATTATGCAGATGGAAATGATCGATTTTCAAGAAAACACAAGCTTGCGGAAGTTTCCACTGAAGAATTTTGGATAAAATATGTGTGTCAAAATAAATATCCAGAACTACAAAAATTTGCTTTAATACTTACATTATCTGGATCAACGTAAGGCTGTGAAGCAGCATTTTCAAAGATGAAATTCATTAAGAATAAATTTCGATCTCGACTTACTGATGAACATCTCCAGGATTCAATAACAATAGCTTGCACCAGTTTTACTCCAAACTTCAGGCTGACAGGGTCCGTGTTATTTCCGTTATTACATTTGTTTAATAATAATTATACTGTTGTCTATAAATGTGTGGACCTCGAAGGTCTTTTCATTTCTTAAAACGAACCCCGAGCGAAACTAATTGATGACCCCTGTTATATAACATTGTCGCTTCATGTGATACATTAAGCTTAATACAAGTAGATACGATGGAGGAAATATTCTATACGCAACGACAGTTGTCACATCAAATCTAAAATCTGTCATCAAAAATTGACTTCCAGCCTCCAGCGTACCTACTTCTATCTATAATGGAGTTCAGTGCCATTGGCATTTCTGCAACCAAGACATCCGTTCGAAGTTCGAAGATTATTAAATAAGTACTCACTCAATCCATAACACACGGTAATCCTGTATTGTTTCACTTGCAGAACGGCGAGGAGGAATAAGGCGGTCAGCAAACTGGCTACATACGCCATCAGGATCTGTCCAGCCTGATTACGGAGCTCCTGAAGAACTGAGTATACTATCAGTACAAGCAGCAGGAAGAAAGAAGACACGAACATTGCTGTGGACAAGTTGTTTGTTGAAATTGGTTCCGTAGTACATAATATTAAATTAAATAAGGTTATAATAGATTTCGTTTAAAAAAAACTATAAAATAACTTCATTAATATGGATCCCATTGTCAGAACTGGACCAAATCAAAATGGGGCCACACGGGAAGCACCAGTTTTCAAATAAAAAAAATAATCATTAAAATCCGAGCACCCAGTCAAAAGTTCTCAGGTAACAAACATAAAAAAAGACGAATTGAGAACCTCCTCCTCTTTTGAAGTCGGTTAAAAAATCTTTTATTTAAGATAGCTGTGTGTGATCTATATTTGGTTAGGTTAGTAGTAGCAGAAAGATAAGCTAATATTATAAAGAGGAAAGGTTTTGATGGAATACGTTGTTTGTATGGAATGGGCTCCTAAACTATCTGACCGATTTTAAAAAATACTTCATAATTTTGAAGCTTACATTTCAGGGAGTGATATAAGCTTTATTTCATCCCGGAATTCCCATGGGAACGGGAACTACGTGGGTAAAACTGCGAGGCGCTGCTAGTATTAAAATACAACATTACTTAAAAACTTATAAAATAATATAATACGAGCCAGGTCTTAATATCAATTTGTTGGGAATAAATCCCAGTAGTTCAACTGGCACTACTTACAGGTACTACTGGGTAAAACTACTGGAAATTGAAATGTACTTACCAGCAGTCATATATTTGTCATTCGTCTTTTTAAAAGCATAATTGGGAAAAATCAACCAGAATTGACGCGTTGCTACTCCATTCATGTAAAAATAGTCTGCGCAGAAATGTGTGTTATCTATCTTCGTCCACCTGTCGTAAGCGTTCGGCAATTCTAGATACAGATTGGCATTCTGGAAACAAAATAGATTATTAGGTACTTTAAGCAGTGGCATAGCTAGCCCCAGCGAGGCCTCGTATCAAACCGGCCGATGGCCTCTCTGCTTGTAACCCGAAAGAATAGGAAATAAGAGCCCTAGCATCTTCATACAAGTTTATCTTAGTAAGAGCTAGGTGATATTATCCTCTGACCTCAAAGGTTAATACGATGCACGTACACAACCGAAATACATTGGTATTGTTTTTTTGATTACACTTTTTCTTTTAATTAAAAATATCGTTCATAAGAACATGTAGAGCCTGTATTAGAGTAGATGGCAAACAATTTGAACATTTATTATAAGAGTACCTATTCGAAATTATTGCACCCTAACTACCCTAAATACCCATAATAACCTTCACTGATTTTGGAAATAAATTTCTAATCTTATTATTTATTTTTGTAAGAAGAAACCCCGACTAATAAAATCAAAAAACCTCTCTGGAAGTGGTAGGACTAGAGGTCTAAGACTACCCTGCCCGTGGAAGAAGAATGAATGGCGAGACCGACTTTATTGGATAAATCTTGATGGCAAGAAAATGTTGTTTGCAAACATCACAAATAATGTACGTTCTGAGAGTGAGAAGATTCATATTATATT
Source organism: Eupithecia tripunctaria (assembly GCA_955876795.1). Taxonomy (NCBI): domain Eukaryota; kingdom Metazoa; phylum Arthropoda; class Insecta; order Lepidoptera; family Geometridae; genus Eupithecia; species Eupithecia tripunctaria. Next base: position 3,804,490 of record OY041613.1, on the reverse strand, counting down.
TATTATATATGCTAGGATATATATATGACGGACGTAAGCTGGGCGTAAGCATAGGTTAGAAAAGAATAAGCCCCATTGACTTTGTGATGAGTAGTTTAGGATAGACTGAGTATGGAATTCCCAGCATACTTTCTATCAGCGCAAGAGATCTGACCATTTTGGAGGCGAGAATCATTGCATCAGGGAAGACGGATGGGGCCCGTGTCTTTGCCGCGACTTAGATTCAGTGTGTGTAAGTAAGCTGGCGAGAAAGCTGTGTAGGGTGACGTGCAAACGGCCTAAGGTTACAGAAAGCGAGGCGGAGGCTGATAAAACCAATATCTTTTAATATAATAATATCATTCTTCTATATTTAGTGCTATTACATCTTACTTCTTTTTGTAGTTATAATCTTACATGGTAATAGGTAAGGTTTTACCATTTGTGAAAGCTTTCTTAAAAGAACTCGGGTTTCTAAGTCACAATATAGGTCCTACCACTAAACTAGACGATCACCGTTGGCCACTACAAATCACGTTTCTATACCACGACGTAAAAGTAAGATAGATTAAATGTTAAATAATTTTAAATATTTAAACATTGGAAATGGTTGTTTCAATGTTATTACGTAAAGGTTGACAGACGCTGCGGTAACAGATTTTTTTAATGAATATTCATCGCCTACTTAACAGGCTGAAAAAAAGAATGGCTGTTACAAACAGAAACTGCGGTAGCCGACAAAAATATATGACTCATTATAAGCTTCACATAATATAAAAAGGAAGGGCTGATAGACGCTGCGGTACCTGAAAATTGTTAATCACTTATCGTTGCATACTGAAAACAGAAGGGCCTACAGACGCTGCGGTACCAAATAAAAATTTTAGACTTATTAATTGCAAACTAAACATATTTAATCGAAAAGGCTTGCAGGCACTGCGTAAGCCATTAGATAGGTTACGTTCTCCCAGCGCTTACTCAAAAAATTGGCATGTGTTACAACTACACGCAAACACATACGCTCACAGTTATATTTCCAGTTCTGTGGAATACAAAGAAGAACAAAGACGGAAAGACGTATCTAGGACCGAAGTGAGACTGAGACAACAATATTTCATGCGAATCACGGTAAGCCCGATTTTTTTTATGACCCATCATCACATACATGTCATTGGTACTGAAAAAAGGAAAGGCTGACAGACGCTGCGGTAGCTGACAAAAAATTATGAGTCATCGTTGCATATCTAAAAACAAAAGGGCTAAATGTAGACGCTGCGATAGCCGAAAAAATGATTAAATCATCATTGCAACTTAACATACTATAAAAAGAAATGCTGACAGATGCTACGGTGGCCCAAAAAAATGCATGATGAATCTGTTTTATTCCAGACTTAGAACTAAGTCTAACAAAATTTCATCCAGAGCCGTTCAGTAGTTTTGTCGTAAAGAAGTAGGTTACAAATAAATCACTATTGTTTAATGGAAACGTCCTAAGGTAATTTACATTCCCAAGGGAACTGAATTATGGGATAAAAAGTAGCCTGTGATTTATTCCAGGTTTAGAACTATGTATGTATATCTAAAATTTCGGCCCGATACGTTCTGTAGTTTTGTTGTGAAGAATGAACGCCTCACTTTTATTATACGGGAATGTTTTATGGCTTTTACATTCCAAAGGGAACTGAATTATGAGATAAAAAGTTAACTTTGTTTTATTCCAGGCCTAGAATTATACCTATTTAAAACTTCAGCCTGATACGTTTAGTAGTTTTGGCGTGAAGAAGTAACAAACATCCATCCATTAATACATCCAAACAAACTTTCGCATTTATAATATTAGTGTGATTATTTATATTATTAAAATTAAATCACTAACCTCTGTTAAATATAAATTGAATCCCTCGAACAAAAACGAATTCACCCCTTCTTGGTGAATTTTTTTATCAGAATGAAATTTTCCTGGAATCACGTCGAAAGCACTGCTTAGATCGTTTTCTTTTCTGGCAGTTACTCTGTCATTGTCATATATCGTCATATTTTCTGTGTCGTAGGTACCATTCATGCAAACTTTATACATTATTTTTTCGATGGTGCCATACATTACCGACCTAACACCAACATATTGTCCAAAATCACAACATTTGTAAATTTTTGGCTTTGAAACTTTTGAATCACACTGTATGCTAATAAAAAAAACGGTTAAAATGTAGAAATTTAACATCGTACGAGTACGTCCGGTCATTTTGAATAAGGAATACTCAATAATCATCCGGCACGGAAAATAATACAGGCGTCCTAAATCAAAAGACCGAGGTACTTACCTACCTGCCTGTAACGAATACCTACCTACTCAGTTTATTTAGAATTATGTTATGGGATTTATTTGATTATTCAAAAATTAAACTGTATCCTGCTACATTTTACATTATGTTATTTACTAGGTATCATGGCTCTACGAAATACTTTTTGGCGCTTAGGCAGTCTGTAAATAAAGGTCCTAAGCCTGATTTTTTCGTCGTTAACGACACATATGAATGAATGAATGAATGAATGAATGAATGAATGAATGAATGAATGAATGAATGAATGAACACTTTTATTGTACATAAAAACAAAATAACTTATATCTAAATAAAACAAATGAAATTAAAAACAACGTACAATAGGCGGCCTTATTGCTTAAAGCAATTTCTTCCAGGCAACCTTACTAAACAATAGATATAAGTAGGTACGTAAAGAGTTGGTAGCACAGGAGTAAACATTATAAAAGTTTTATCAGTCTTATGTAGGTAAATACAATACAAACATAACTAGAAAGTTTTACATACACATCATACCTAAAGAAACTTTACCTAAAAACAGAGATAAATATATATATATATATATATATATATATATATATATATATATATAGTAAAAATAATACCGAAAGTGGAGATAGGAGACAATTATTTATTCTAATTGCTGACAACTAAGCTACACTGTCATAAAAGGTTACATGTAAAGGCGAATTATAAAGATAAAAATAATGGTTTAGATAGCGGAAGATAGAAAATGGGACTTGAGTTGGGATTTGAAGGAGTTGATGGAAGGAGCAAGTTTGATAGCGACAGGCAGTTTGTTCCATAGACGAACAGCCCGTACGCTAAAAGAGTTGCCATAAAAGGATTGGGAATGGGTGGGGAACTTGAGCAGTAAGTTGTCTGATGACCTAAGATTGAGGGTGTTAGAAGAATGAAGGAACTCAATTCTATTTTTGAGATACGCAGGTGAAGAAGAATTAAAGAGAATGGAATAGAGAAGAGAAAGAACATGCATGTCCCGGCGAAGTCGAATAGGGAGCCACTTGAGCATGGTGCGAAAAGGAGAGACATGGTCATATTTGCGTAAACCAAATATAAACCTAATGCAAAAATTTTGAAGACGCTCAAGTTTATCCAATTGCTCCTCAACGAGATCTAAATAGCAGGTGTCGGCATAGTCCAGTATGGGAAGGAGAAGGGACTGGGCCAGTGCAATTTTTGTAGTGGTTGGTAAAAAGTGCCGCAACCTTCTCAGGGAACCCGCGGAAGCATAAAGCTTCTTACAGGTGGCTTCTAGCTGAGGGCGCCATGAGAGCTTACGATCGAACGTAACCCCTAAGTTCTTAACAGTAACGCTGTATGGAATAGGTATCCCATCAAAGACAACTTGGGGTACAGACTGCCAGTCTAATCTATCTATCAATCGCGAGCTCCCAATGATGATAGTCTGAGTTTTGGCGGGATTGATTTTCAGACCGTGAGCTCGACTCCACTCAGCGATTCGACGTAAATCCGAGTTCGTTATGTCAACTGCGTCGCCAATACGATCCAACTGAGCTTGCGAATAAATTTGCAAGTCATCGGCATATAGATGATAGGATGAGGTTAGGTTTAGAGAAATAGAGTTAATGAATATAGCAAAAAGAAGAGGAGAGAGGACACCGCCCTGTGGCACACCGACTGAAATGTCACACCACGACGAAACAGACTCACCAAGGCGGACTCTCTGCCGGCGGCCATGCAAGTAATTGAAGAACCAGTCAACTACACCCTGGGAGATGTTAAGTGAGCGAAGGAATGAGAGGAGAATGTCGAAGTCAACGGTGTTAAAGGCATTGCTAAAATCCAGCAAGGTCAAAACCGTAAGTTGTCGACTATCCATGCCCAGGCGTATGTCGTCCGTTATGTTCACTAGGGCAGTCACCGTGCTATGTCCTTTACGGAAACCGGACTGCAAGGGGTTAAGTAAGTTGTGCATGGATAGATAGGAGTTAAGCTGGTTGTAAACAAGCCGTTCTAAAACTTTGGACAGAAATGGGAGGATAGAGATAGGACGGTATTCAGAAAAGGATGTGGGATTGGATTTCTTGGGTAAGGGAATCAATTGGGCTTCCTTCCAACAAGAAGGAAATACCCTGTGCTCCAATGAATTATTGAGTATATGGCATAGAGTCGAGAGGATAAGGTCGAGTATGGGGATTAGCATGTTAAGGCTGATACCATCAGTCCCAACAGCTTTGGAGGATATGGATAGGATACTCTTCTTAACATCTTCCGGGGTGACTGGGTCGAAACAAAACTGAGACTGGTTAGGAGTCGGAGCGAAAGAAAGGTTACAGAGAGTATTCATTTTGATAGCGTCATCAATGGAAGGAGCGGGTGAAAAATGAAGATTGAGAGCGTTTATATCTAAATTATCAGGAATTGAATCAAGTTTTGACTTTCCGACTCCCAAAGTTCTGAGAAAATTCCAGACCTTGGCAGGATCGTCCTGTGAAACCGATTCGTGTATGTAACGACGCTGCGCGTCCCTGCACTTTCTGTTACTACGATTACGGAGTTCTAAATATTTGCTTTTGTTTCTATCGCTTGGATTAATTTTATATCTAGATTTCGCGCAAGATTTTTGGTGCATAAGCCTCTTAATATCATCTGTTAACCAAGGTGCCGGGAGATGTTTTAATTTAATTGGACGAAATGGTGCATGCTTATCAAAAAGATGAGTTATTAAAGCATTAAAGTTGGTTACCTTATCATCCAAAGAATCAGCTTCGTATACAGAGGACCAGTTCAGATGCTGTGCATCAGTGCGGAGTTTATCGTGGTCAATGCTCCCAAAAATACGTTGCAGAATGACTTTAGGTTTAGATTTTGGGGGACGAATTTTATAGGATAAGAATATTAAGTCATGGTAAGAAAAATTATCAGCGGGAAATTGGCCATGTCTGACAGCATAAAAAGGGGACGAAACTATAATTAAATCTAGAAGAGAAGGGGTGCAATTCGGAAAATGGTGGGTTGCTCCAAGGGGGAGGATATGTAAATTACAAGACCTAACAATGCTCTCAATTGCTGCGGTGCGGTTATCCTTCTTTATAAGACAGGTATTGAAGTCACCCATGATGATAGTTTGACTGTAAATGGGGACAAAATCCTCCAAAAGTTTTTCAAAAGTTGAAAAATAATTGATCCGGAGTGAAGGACAGTAGAAAACTCCAAGTAATATTTTAGTGTGCGAGAGAGTTACCTCAACAAAAAGATGTTCACCTGCATTAGGCGGCGGAGGCTGGGCCGACATACTTAAGATAGAATGTGAGACCGTAAGTATATGGCCACCCCACCACAGCGCGCGCCTATGCGGTCATTACGAATAAGACGAAAACCTGGAAGAGAGAAAGTAGTAGAAGGTAAACAAGGCTTAAGAAACGATTCGGATATAAGTATAGCATGAATCGACTTATGATCGAAGGACGCCATCATATCAGGAAAATGGTCCGGGACACTTTGTGCGTTGATATGTACAACATTGAAATTTTTAGGTACATCAGAAAACTGGGCTGCAAGGTTTTCGGACAATGAAGGAATACTGCTGAAGCTATCATCACTAGTGTTAGAAGAGGAAGAGAAGGATACATAATCATCATCACCGTCACTGTTGTCACTAAATATATTATGCAGCATATATTATGAGCTATTAGAATACAATTATACCAAAACTAAATAACCTAGTATACAAAACAATTAAAATAACCTAACTCTACTTTAAACTTCTTAGCTTAAATTCAAATCTCTTACATTACTCTACCTGCTGGTTGTGCATCGTTAATAAAGTTTACATAGCAATCACTTAGAAAAAATTTAAATCTACAAACAATAAAACCACTACAGTAAGAAATCATAACCCTCCTTGTGCAGTCGGGTATAAAAAAGGAATGGCTTTAAAATAATACCTACCATCTCCTAAAAGAAAAATTACACAAACAAGGAAATTAAAAAAAAATTAAAAAAATAACTTGGACGATTAAAATCAATCATGTACGTGCGACTTTGACAGCTTTGCGTGTATATTCAAATCAGTCAAGAAAAGATAGCGAGCCATAAAAGAAGTTGACTTGAGATAAGAAAGCAATTGTCAATGTCAGTCGTTACATTATTGTCAAAACAAAACTATTTATTTTTCTAAACGTTGTAGCGGGTATTCCGTTTTATTAACTATGATTTACGCCGAAAGATGAGCTGCAGTGATTACCTATGTATCATACAATGATAAGGAAAGAATCACTTATTTAAGACACATATTTGAGTGTTTTATTTAATTTTGGTGGTTATAATAAAAGTTAAATCTCAGAACTGACATTTAAGCTATTTTGGCATTTAATAAAAATGTCTATAATCGACGTTAACCTGTTGAGCTAAAAAATTTTTTTTCTAAAATCTTGGTTGGGATATGTGACTTGACTGATTTGAATATACACGCAAAGCTGTCAAAGTCGCACGTACATGATTGATTTTAATCGTCCAAGTTATTTTTTTAATTTTTTTTTAATTTCCTTGTTTGTGTAATTTTTCTTTTAGGAGATGGTAGGTATTCTTTTAAAGCCATTCCTTTTTTATACCCGACTGCACAAGGAGGGTTATGATTTCTTACTGTAGTGGTTTTATTGTTTGTAGATTGTCAGATTCTATAAGACATAAAAATTTGTACCTAGTAGTGTTGAGAAAACTGTAATTTTTATTTCAAAGTAATGTGAACAAATTTAATGATTATTTATCGGATATTTATCGCGTACCTTTAGTTTTATTTACCCTACGTTTCTACCGCATTACAGCGATTGTGGTCACGGGGCGACTGGATGTAATTGGAGTTACAGCCGAGAATTGATGGCAGTATCCACGACTACCCTCAATTCGTCTTCAGAATCAGGAATGTCCAAGTTCACACTACGACACACTACACTAACCGTGTCGGATTACGACGTACACACTTATTAAGTACAGGATTTCACTAGGAAGAGAGACGAAAACCATCTTCACGATTAAAATTCGGGTATTTTATGATCTCAATCGCCTCTCAGACCATCCTTTTGTAAAAGTGGTGTTCACGGCATAGCATAGAACTTTAGGGTCATGTAGCTCAATCCAGTGGTTGCTTCCTGAGTCTAGCAGGTGTTCCGATATCGCTGACTTGTTTAACTATTCTTGACTGCTGCTATGTGCTTTTTCACCCGTTCGGCAATGGTTCTTTTAGTTTGCCCTATGTATGAGCGGCCACAGCTGCATTCAACCTTGTAGACGCCTGGCATTTGAAGAGGTATGACATCTTTTGGTGTTCGTAGTTGCTCAGCAACTTTTGTGTGGGGGGTGAGAAACGACTTTATTGAGAACCTTTTCAGGATATTTTCAATTTTATCCGTCACCCCTTTCACACGGCAAAAAGATGGGTTGTCTGCTGACCTTGGGCGATCTTCGGCTTCTCCGCTTTGTGCGTCTTGTGCTTACATATCCGTTTTCTTTGAATACCTTCTGAACATGGTTAAGCTCGTCGTCTAGATGTTCAGGGTCACACAAAGCATGAGCTTCCGTTGTGAGCGATGACACAACGGACTGTAAGTGGTGCGGGTGATGATGTGATGTGGCGTTAAGGTACTTGTCTGTGTGAGTGGGTTTGCAATAAACGCTGTGCGCTAAGGAACCACCTGGTTTCACCATCACTCTGACATCGAGAAAGGCTAAGGATCTGTGTGACATCGAGAAAGGCTAGGGGTGTGTGAAACGGATGTTCGGGTGTATGAAGTTTAGTGTCAAAACCAATTGCAATACTTCCTGTTCTGTTCCTTTCATAATGCAGAAAACGTCATCGAGGAAGCGCTTCCACAGCTTTACACCGTTGGCAGTAAAATCCAGCCTACTCTCAAAATGTTCCATCCAGGTGTTGGCCAAAACCGGAGCAACTAGGCTTACCATGGCCACTCCATCGATCTGAAGGTAGTGCTGCCCATAGTATAAAAAGAAGTTTCCGTCCAAACAGTATTAAAGTGAAACTGCATATTGGTCTGCGAGTTCGTTGTCCTTAAGCTTCTCTCTTACTTCCAGTCACGACAGTCCTGAAGCGGGACCGTGGTGAAAAGTGACTCAACGTCAAAGCTCACCATAAGGTCGTCTGGTTGGACATTACAGGACTTGATGATATCCACAAAGTGACGAGGGTCCTTCACGTAAGACGCCATCTTACGTGAAGGACTGACCAGTGGCTGTAGCACCGAAGCGACATATTTCGCCAGGTCATCCGTAGGCAAGTAAATTTGACTCACAGTGGAGCGCAAGGGTATATCAGTTTTGTGCACCTTTGGTAGACCATATCGTATATCGTTCATCGCCACAGTGGCATTACCAACTTTAAGCACTAGTATATCGGCGTTCGCTCGAAGCATTTGAAGCGCTGCCTGCTCTTCTGGGGTAGTATTCGACTTCGGTAGCCTTGACTTTCAGAGAACAATCGCAGCATCTTGCTTGTCTCAGTGTTTCGGCGTCATGAGTAGGTATATTGTTCCGAATCATTGTCTCTCTTACGCGGCTACTAACGATATCTTCGTACGGAATGCGTTTAGGTGTAGGTGCAAAATTTTAACCTTTCGCCAGTACACATTGAGTAGCTCCATCCAAAACAGTGTTCGGAAGGTTGATGACAGTACCAATTGGGGCTGACTGTACTTTTGCTTGCACAACTTTGCGATGAGAAAGCAGTTTCTCAAATTTTTTGTCATGCTTCTCTGTACAAAAGTCAAAAGTCCATTGCGCTTGTGTGTACGTTACCCGATCACATAAGTCGAAAAAATAACCGTTAAATAATCATTAAATTATGTTAACGTCTTGTTGAAAACGTGTTAGATTTTTGGTAATTTATTCTTTTCAATATTGAATACTTATTGTGATGCAAAAGATTTCGATAAGACTGTGTTTTTGATTACTTTTATTCCTAATAGTTTAGTTAGATATTGTTGAAAATATATAAGTACGTCTAATATATAATATTAGCAGCATAGCACTTTCCTTGATCTCCAAAGATTTTATATAATTATTATGTTTTAAAAACTAATAGTAGTGTTGTGGAAACTATAATTCAGAGTAAAAGACTGCTGATTTAATATAAAAATGTTTTATTATCTGAGAAGAAATAACGAGTTACTTTTCAGTAATTTGGAAGACTTAAGACACAATGTTTCAACGTTTACAAAAAAGCCGTTTCATTAAAGAATTTTTACTTAGTATCAAATTTATCGTCCGTCTTTCAAAATTCAATAAACAGTTATACCATAATTGCCCCTACTTCATGTTATAAAAACTCGGTTATGCTGCTTTAAATGAACATTTTTGATTTTGAAAAGAATAGTTATATCATTTAGGCTGGAAGTAAATGAATAAGAGTTTTTCATAGAGGTAAGCGACAGTAAAGGGTGTTTACAGGACGATTTATTACTAATGAAAAATGTAGTGACAATTAAAAGTTAAGTAGTAAAATTTTCAGGCTTTCGAAAGCATAAACAGAATTCTTATGAATTTTTTTCGTATATTTTCAACTTTAAACCTCTCTTCTGTACATTTTGTAGAATGTCGGTTAGCCCTTTTTGGCCGTGAGGCATCGATATGCTCTTTTATGCCTATCTACTTATTATTATTATTTTTTGGTTGCATAGATTTTTTTTATTTAAGTTTTAATATTTTATGAAGTTTTCATTTGTTTTTTTTTCTACAACCCAAGGGCTCATGGTGGTTTCGGCGGGGTAAGGTCCCACGGGAGAGGTCGCCGCGGGCGGTCAACGAACTCTTCGATGGATTGGATCTGCAGGTCGCGGGCGATGACGTCGTTCCTGACGTATCGGCCCGCGCCCGTGCAGATCCTCAGGGCGACGTTCTGCAGCGCATGGAGCCGGTCCCTGTTGGTCCTGGAGATGAGGGCGTACCAAAGCCGGCGCTGCATGTAGGGCTGCATATGTGAGTCAGGACCGGACGTAGCTTTTGTAGACTCGCACTTTAGCCCTCAGAGGCAGGCGAGATCCCAGGACAGGAAATAATAACAATCTTAAGTTTAACCTAGGTTTAACCTAATTTAGGTTAGTTTCCAAGTTAAGTTAGTTTCCTAATTTAAGTTAGTTTTAAAATCGTTGAACGATTTTAGGTACCTACCTTAATTTTGATTTAGGTGGTAAAAGGTTTTCCACTACTGCTTTAGCCTCTTCTATTATAAAATCAGGCGTTAAATCTATGTCTATATTTATGTCTGAACTTATTGAAATAATCACACAAAATTCTACAACTCGAACAATCATACGAAGATAGGATTGACAAATTTCCGTTTTTTTTCTTAGGCATAGAAAATCCTCTTAAGAGATGGCAGAATATAGCCATGGTAGCTCTCGCTATTCTACCATGGTTGAATAGACATGGTAGAATACCGAGAACAATTCAACAACAATTTCTTTAAAATAACATATAGTTTTTGGCAAAATATTTACCATTTTTAAAATTATATAATTTTATGGTAATAATAATAAAAATTGTTTTTCCGAAAACTATGTTATTTTAAAGAAATAGTTGAAAGTAAATTATAATAATTGTATTTTACCTCTAATTTATTTCAATTTTACATTACGCTCTGTAATTGAATGGCCGTATGAATTGCGTCAAACCAGACGCAAAAGGCATCTCACAAGAAGTTGAAGTTGAATGGCTGTATAGAAAGGTAGAATGCATGGTTTAATAGTACTTGAGTACTTGTCTAACTTTCATCCCAAGCCGAGAGAGCGCCCTTGCGTCTATATACAAGTGAAAACTAAGTTAGAGCAAGGAGTCAATCTTGTCGATCCACAAAGGTTTTCCCTACTAAGTAGGTACATAGGTACTACTGTTGGAAATATACTTTTTTATGTATAACCTTAGATAAGTTTTATGTAAGTACTTTATAAACCTTTCCTGAAATAAAAACTTTTATTATTATTATTATTTAGTATATCCCGCTGCGCAGGAAACTTCCGACCTTCTTTCAGAGTATGAGTAATGAAAATGCTTTTACCCGAACTCGCCTTATATCGCGATTTTCTAGTACTATTACTCGTAATCTCTATGCCGCCGCCGCCGCGAAATCGGCCTCTGCCGTGTTTGGAAAAATAATTTAAAAAAAACCGGTTAAGTAAGTACGATAGGCATTGGGCTCTTTCTCCTCTGTATGAACAATGTACCTATTATTGTGAGTTTATTTAACAAAATAAGTTTCATATCAGTTTTCATTTATTTTTATTTTTACAAGTAAAATTATTAAAGCAGGGTAGGTAATTAATAAAGGTACCACAAACTTATAAATCTAGTTATATAAGTAGGTACTTAAATAGGTGCGTAACAAATGACCATTCATTCAAGTAGGTAAGTACTTCATTGCTCTCTAGTAACTATTACTAAACTAAACTAAATTAAGTACTTACCTACGTAGGTACTATTTTACAATACTAGATATTAATCGATCCTGGCTGCTCCGTCAGGTCAGGTCTGCCTGCGACGCAGGAGGTTGTGGCTTCGATTCCCGCCCTAGGACGACATTTGTACGACCTGCAGATATTTGCGAGACTGGCCAGTGAACGCGTTAAGAGGTCCGTATTTACCGATAAATAACACAACCGCTAACCGGTTGAATTATTAACATTAGTAACGTAACGAAACGTGATGGCAACGTCACCATTTATCTTGCTTTAGTTCCCTGTCCGCACTATGGCGCGAGGGCGAAGGTCCGACTGCGACGCAGGAGGTTGCGGCTTCGATTTCCGCTTGGAGACAAATATTTGTACGAACTGCAGATGTCGGTCAGGGCGTTCTGGATGTTTGCATTTAATGTATAAAAAAAATCTATCTATGTAGCGTAATGTATTATGTATCAGGTATCAGTTATCTAGTAGGTACCCATTACACAAGCTCTGCTTAGCTTGGGGCTAGATAATGCCGTGTAAATTGTCCAGCATTATTTATTTATTCATCTAGTTAGTTATTATCCCATCCCTATCACAAGAGCAATGGCTCCGGCTAAGGCGAGCATTCCATAATAAATGAAAATCTTAAAAATTGTTGGTTATAACATAGCCGGGTCCTTTAGGGTTGGCGCATATCCTCAAGGTTTCCGTCTCAGTGCTGCCAGAAGTTCCTGAGCTTCCCTCGGAGGTGGTATTGTTTCGCGTTTTGCTGCCTGGGTACCACAGGCCTCGGTTTCTGCATTGCAGGTATCTGTAAAGAGAATAACCCCTTAACAAGACGATTATTTAATACGAATTTAAATCCTTGATATAGTAAGATCTACACACATCAACATTGTCTAGGGATATTCCATTTTGAAATGATTTGCTTACAAAGTATTTGCTTTTTAGAAAAAGTTTATACATGTAATAAACCCTCTTTTGTTCTCTTTTCAAAATTTGTAAAAGGAATAAAAATAGAACGCATTAAACAAAAGATAGAATTGGGGACTCCGATCTAGATAAAACAACGTTAATTTTGCCTAAGATAAATTTACTTTTATTTAATTAACAATAAGTGCTATCTAAGTAATTTTTAATTTTAACGGATCTTGTGATATTTCTTATGCCATGGAACGTCGACATTTAAGCAGAGAAGTAATGATAAGAGCGATAGGCATGTTACAAGCCGGTGTTATCCAACGCGTGGTTGCCAATACCCTAAACACCAATCAAAACGTAATTTCTCGATTGTGGTCACGTTTTCGTATTACTGGGGATGTAAGAGAGCGCCACACTGGAAAAAAACGAGTAACCACACAGGATCGTTTTCTCCAAAATTCCGCCAGGAGGGAACCCAATCTCACAGCAAAGCAGCTAGTGCAAAGGCTTCAGTTAGACCACCAGCTGTCAGTCAGCGACCAAACTGTCAGAAGAAGACTACATGAAGTCGATCTTCATTCTCGTAGGCCGCTTCGTGTGCCAGCTCTACGACGAGGCAATCGCGGAAGGCGACTACTTTGGGCTCAAGAACATTTGTTATGGAACAATGGCCAATGGACAATGGTTCTCTTTACTGATGAGTCTCGGTTTGGATTCCACCCCGATTCACGAAGAACACGTGTTTGGAGAGTTCCAGGCAGAGAAAATCGTCTCCAGCAGCCACAAGAGGTCCATTCGTACCGAGGTGGGACAATCATGGTTTTGGCGGGAATTCGTATTGGCTCGCGAACCGAGCTCATTTGGATAAGAGGCAACATGACGGCACTAAAATACCGGAACGAGATCGTAGAACCTGTGATCATCCCTCATAGAGTTCAAATTGGCCAGGAATTTCAGCTCATGCATGATAATGCCCCTCCACACACGGCGCGTTTAGTGTCAGCTGCCCTTCAGGAACATGATGTCGCGGTTTTAGACTGGCCTGCACAGTCACCCGACTTAAACCCAATTGAACACGCTTGGGACATGTTGCAGCGAATGGCTTTCAGCAATTTGCCGTCGAATTTGACCACAGAAGACCAATTTTTTTGCCATTTAAAAAGAACATCTGATTGCATACCCCAGCGAGACTTTGACAACCTCATTTTGAGTATGAATAACCGGTGCAGATGTGTTATGAACGTCAGGGGAGGCAACACCGATTATTAAATTGTTAAAAGGGAATTTTATAAAGTCATGGCAATGTAAAAATAGTTTAAACACAATTTACCGAACTTTGTATATTTTCAAATTTTTCGTAATTTTGTTCCCACTTCAATTTTTACTAAAAATGTTCATCAAACAGTTGTGTTTTATTATTATTAATGAACAACACAGAATAAAGATTCTTGCCATACCTCTTTTCTAAAGAAATTATTTTAAATTTTTGTAAAAATCAACAAAATGTTGAATATCCCTAGACAATGTTGATGTGTGTAGTTCCTATCTAGTATCTTATGCTTGAAACTGAGAACGCCAAGCAACAACGACAGAGTCCCACCAGAGACGTTGTCACTCCGAGCTCTGCGCGCCAAGTGAAGCATTGCCCGCAAAATGACCCCTTTTATATTGTCACAGTGACGCATCGCACGCATATTATTCATCAAATCCGTTATTTTTTTATGTTTTATTGAAAATAAGGATCTGATCCCACTCAAATCGCATTACCGTTTCTATGACTTTTCGCTACGGCGGCGATTGAACAAGAATTTCCAGTTTATTAGTATTCATCTATGACAAGAACTCTACGTAGCTGATTCTCTAGTTTCTTCTGTCATCTCCTAGAATTGGTCTACCGTCATGCAAGTAAAACAGTCGAATATGTACTTACACTTTAGCAAGTTTTCTCAAGATCTTGCGCTTACAGACGAAGATAAGGAAGATAGAAACTCCGATAAGGATATTGTAATAATCACTGATGAGCCAGAGGCTGTCGTTTGGCAGGAGGAAGCTGACCACCTCCAGGAGCCAGTTCAGGCCCATCACTACCGTCAGTTTCAGGTATACCAGGAATCTGGAAGAAAAACAGTCGTGTAGAGACATTTGAATCTACCTGGTGGGTAGCTGTCCGACAGCCGGACGGATTCATTTCATTTATTTGTTCCACCGTACCGACATGTTGATACACTACATTATTAAAACGGTAATCTTATTATTACTATTGCTTAGCCAAACATTTTGTAAAAATTATGATAAACAATGCAACGATCGTGTGGTGGCGGCTTAGAATTTGCTCCACCCCAACTCTTCCCTAAGGGATATTCACCAGTGGGCGGGCAGCAGCGCTCCCTGCAGAACATATAACTACCACCTATCTGCGATCCCCAAGCCGCAAGCCTAGCGTGGAGATTATGAGCACTACCCCCCCCCCCCCCTGGGGGGGGGGGGTTCAATGAGATAAATGCCTTAAGGCGCATATCAGGGGCAGACCTGTGTCCAGCAGCGGACCGATATAGGCTGTTGAGTTTGAGGGTGAGGTGGTTTAACATTTTGTTAAATTATGATAATTTTTACAGTGCAACTTTTATACCAAGAAGTGAGCAAGCCCAGAAAAAGAATCACAAAAGAAGACAAAAAATAAACAGACAGACAGCAATCCCGAACTGTTCTACAGCTGATAATTCCACGACTCTCTGGCAGTAGTATCTTCAAACCCTTCCCACTATCCTGTCTCATTTTCCCCTCACCTTTACCCCTCTCCTGATTGACTAATTGCGGTATAGCACTATCATCATCATCAGTCTTCTTCTGTCTATGGAGACAGATTTAGGCAATTCCAGTGGCTAAGCAGCCCAATGTGCGAGCGAACGCACTGCGAATGGCAAATCGTGCAGGTATAGGTAGGTACGTAGTGGGTATAGCGCTGCTCAAACGCAACCTCAACTATCCTTTAGTCGCCTCTTAAGACACCCACGGGAAGTGATGGGGTGGTGCCAATTCTCATCCAGCACCACGAGCAGCAGCGTCGTCGATGCAAAAATGTCTCTGCTGGTCCAGTCCATCCTCAACCAGCGTGGGAACTTTTAATTAGAAGTGGCCAAAGTGCTAAGTTACTCAGGCATCTTCTAATTTAAAGGGGGTTCGTATAAGCTGGTGCTATTGTTAGCTGAAATGATGATGACGATGGTGTTAAAGAATATTTTCTATAGGCATAAGGTTACCTTTGTTTGTTAGATCTGTGAGCAGCAGGAGTGCCAGCCGCCGCAGAATCTAGCACTGAGGTCCCTCGACTCAGCCTCCAGATGTTAAAGGCAGTCATGAGGAAGAACATCCAGTTGGTGCAGATCAGAATTAGCATGGGGCAGTACAGATAGTAGAGCTTCTCGCCGCCTGCGGTAACATTGATATTCCATGAAAAGCATTCACTAAGAAGGAACAAAAAGGAAGGAAAAAAAAGAG
Organism: Eupithecia tripunctaria; assembly: GCA_955876795.1. Classification (NCBI taxonomy): domain Eukaryota; kingdom Metazoa; phylum Arthropoda; class Insecta; order Lepidoptera; family Geometridae; genus Eupithecia; species Eupithecia tripunctaria. Next base: position 3,788,334 of record OY041613.1, on the reverse strand, counting down.
AAAGATAGGAATTTCTTGAAGGACCTTGGAATCGTAAACATTGAATTTGGCGACCTATCGATAATAAAATCAACCGATCGATCGATAAAAGCTGTCTCAAAAATCATAAACTCTTGTGTCTTCTTCACAGATAAGTTATTGAAGTTTGATCTTGAACACCAACAGAAGGCAGAAAGCCCAGAACGCTGGCAGCAGTGACAATGCTGATGCCAATGGCCAGCGTTCAGATCATTTATGGACTCGGCGCAGTGCATAAGCATTGCCATGAGCTGGTTAGAGCGTTTTTGGGATGCTACCGGTTGGTATTGATTAAGGACCATTTGAACTTCCTCCAAATTATTTGCAACAGTCTGCAGTTAGCCCAACTATTTCTATTGAAATTACTTTACAGTTTTCATTGGTCTCTATACCTATCTTAATTGTAATTTTCATTGTTAATAAGTTATTTCGAGTTATTCCGCATTCGTCCCACGGCATTCTAACCAAAGTAGTCCAATGCAGAAAATCTATTTTTATTTATGCATTAATTGCTCTTGATTCGTCCCACTTTTACGAGTAGATCTCTTTCCGAAAAGTAGCCAAAGGATTTTTATAACTAAGTTTCTCTCACGCAAAGTACCAGGAAAGTAGAATATAGAATATAGGATACTAGCTGCACCCCGCGGCTTCGCACGCCTATCCCACGGGAACTGATTTATAGGATAAAAAGTAGCCTATGCGTTATTCCAGGCCTAGAACTATAATTTTGCATACTACCTGTATGCAAAATTTCAGCCCGATCCGTGCAATAGTTTTTTATAACAAACATACATAAGTACATACATGTTTACGAACTTTCGCGTTGATAATATTAGTATAGAATTACATAAAGCACTCCATTTTGATTCATTCATTACCTTCAATAAAACTGCCAGTTTTCTGCAAATTTGGCTTCACGATCCACGGCTTGTGCCTCAAGTCTGTCCGGTCCACGGTTGCCATCATGATGGTCATCGCAAGAGGAAGACCCCAAGCGTAGAGGGAGTACATTAGATATTTGAAAGGCTCTCCACGTCGGTGGATCGGACGGGCTTTCGCGTACCCTCTGAAACGAGATTTACATAATGAATGGACAGAATTTATTAAAACTGGTCGAGTTAAGTAAAAGTGCGAGACTTAAAAATTTACAAAACTATTATATATACTATATAAAGAACCAAAATAAATTCTAAAAAACGGTTTTTTATCTATAAAAAAATACAAAATGTCGCGATCACTAATTCAAATAGGTACTGACCGCGCCCGACGTGGCTGAACTTCAGTGATGGGTAATTCGCCACTCAACTTGGAATGGATATTGGCCCAATTAATTTTATTTTATTATATTGCTGATAAATCTGCGATACTAATAGTTAATTAACAATATTACTATTATTTCTATTACAGAACTAGAACTAGTTTACCCCGGTTGTCAAAGGTAGCTGAAAAGTTAGTAAGTTATAGCATAAGGCGTTTACCTGAATGTCCACCAAATATCGTAAGACATAACGTTCATCCAACAGAAACTGGCTAGGAGAGCGTAGTAGATCACCAGAGCTGAAAAACAGAACCATAAAATCAATCAAAACCTATTTAATATATTATTGACGTTAATTATTTTAGAACTAAATCACGTATTTGATACCTACCCTGAGACAATTTAAGACAACCAAATAAAGTATCACTAACTGTACCAACTCTAAGGCCCGTATTATGAAAGCTTCTTCAGTAATTAATATATGCTTGAGTAACGCTTTTCTATGGCATAAGAGCATAGATCTATGACTGAGCAAATTTTCATAATAAGGGCCAGACAAGTCAAAACCGAGGTTGGTGTATACCGAGAGATGTCAATACGCAGGGATTCGAAACAGGGGAACAAATCCTTTAATGTAATAAGTAAACTATACCGTATCCATAAACAAATCGCCCGTTGGCGCGTCCTTTTATACGTAATCTATATAATATATTACCTACTATTTATATAACTGATACTTGCATCGTGTTTTGTTAACTAACATTGCCACATGCTCGATGGATACGGTATAGGTTCCTATACTTATATTATGCTCTACCTATATCATTGTCATTTTCTTTGTCCAAAGGGATTTAAAGATTTTTTACCACACTTTTTTCCAAATCTTCGCATAAAATGAAAGTTATACGTTACGTTAGTTATATATTGGGGTAGACTTTAATTATTTACAGAAATCGCGACTGAATTTATACTTAATATTATAAAGAGGAAAGATTTGTTTTTTTTTTCTATTTCTATTTTCTAATATTAAAAAGCTTACTTTTCAGGGAGTGGCAGAGGCTATATTTTATCCCGGAATTCCTACGGGAACGGGAAGCGGTGCTAGTGTTGAATAAGAAGAGATAATTTTTATATATTATCTATATGAAAAGAGAAGCTTGTTGAAGTCTAGGGTATGCTACGGAAGTCGGCGTAGCATCGTAGCATACGCTACGAAGCTCTACGATTAATAAGTAGAAAAATTGTGAGTTATGGTTAGTTAAAAAATCGTAGAATAACAGAAAACACGAGATTAAATACGACTGATCGGTAAATACGACCTGTGAGAGGAGTACGGACATACTGACAAAGAAAAAAAATTCTAGTTGAAGCAGAGACCTTTGTTCAGTAACGTTCACTCGGTCAATAATGGGGTTCATTGCCATTGGCATTTCTGAATAACATCAAGCAACCAAGATAGTCCGTTCGAATTTCGAAGATTATTAAATATGTACTCACTCAATCCATAACACACGGTAATCCCGCGTTGTTCCACTCTAAGAATAGCGAGGAGAAATATGGCGGTCAGCAAACTGGCTACATACGCCATCAGGATCTGTCCACACAGATTGCGGAGCTCCTGAAGCACTGAGTATACTATCAGTACAAGCAGCAGGAAGAAAGAAGACACGAACATTGCTGTGGACAAGTTGTTTGTTGAAATTGGATCCGTAGATAATATTAAATTAAATTAAGTTAAAAAAAAATATTTCAAATAGCTGTGATCGATATTTTGTTGGTAGCAGAAAGCTCATATCTATACTGATATTATAAAGAATTAAAAAAAATACATCATTAAAAAGCTTACTTTTCACGGCTATATTTTATCCCGAAATTTCCACGGGAACGGGAAATACGCGGGTGAAACCGCAAGGCGCTTTTAGTATCAAAATATATCATCAAAAACGAGTGAAAAAATTTGTTGGGAAGAAAGGTAGAGAAGACTTCTTGGTAAAACTACTGGGAATAGAAATTTACTTACCAGCAGTCAAATATTTGTCATTCCTATTTTCCAAAGCATTATTGGGAAAAATCAACCAGAATTGACGCGTTGCTATTCCATTCATGTAATAGTCTGCGCAGAAATTTGTGTTATCTATCTTCGTCCATCTGTCGTAAGCGTTCGGCATTTCTAGATACAGATTGGCATTCTGGAAACAAACTAGATTATTAGGTACTTTAAGCAGTGCCGTATACCCCAAGCGAGGCCTCGTATCAAACATACCAATGGCCTTCTATTTAATGTGCGCGTGCGAGGCACTTAGAATAATGGGAATAAAAGCACACGGGGCCTAGTGCTTACCTTGGGCAAGTTGCCGACTGTAAGGCTGTACGCGTCGCATCGACTGCAGGCGACGACAAGGAATAAAAAGGATAAGAATAAATATATTTTATTCTAATATTTTTTTTTGTCAAGGCGCCTCTTGACGTCGCCTGCAGCCGATGCGATGCGGGGAATAAAAGCTCAACGGGCCGCCCCAGCCGCCCTCAACCCCAACCTCAACAGCCTGAATTGATCCTCTGCTGGTGCTGGCGTCCAGCAGTGGACTAATATAGGCTGATGATGATGATGATGGTGCTGGCAGAGGCCTCCTCCTGATAAGCGCCATAGTGACGTTTATCTCATGGCCCTGCCCAAAATCCCCACGCTGAGCATGCGGGTTGTGCAGTTTGGTGGTATAATTGTTCTGAGACCTAAAAGTCTTGAGTGTATCAATTCTTAGTTTTCGTTAGGTTTTGTGAATGGTTTTGTGAATAAATCTGTTTCTAGATGAATAAACTCCTCGTCGTCTTTTATATGTGTAACTAAATAAGTACTATTAAGTAAGAGTAAAACTGTAACATTCATACAGATAAATAAGCACCAGTATATAGTGTTGCTAATGATAATAAATAAAATTATTTGAATTGTTATTACAAAAATTGATATCCATGTTTTATAGAAACATAGGGACCATAAAATAAACAAGGATAAAATCATTTAAAACGAATAAGTTCCTCCTTGCATATTGTGTCGTTCTGTGTAACTAGGAAAATGATAATAATAAGTATGGAAGTTGCAAAATTCAATAAGTAATGAAGAAATCAACTAAAGTGACTAAGTGTATAGGTATAATTTTAACCGACTACGAAAAAGGAGGAGGTTCGGTCTTTTCATTAAAAACAGTAAATAAATCGCGACTTGAGATAAACTTACATAAATCATAGTTGCGTTAGAAAATAGTCGTGAAAGAGGTAGGAAGTTTCAAAAATAAAATAAGGGATTTTTCATTAAAATTTACAAAATATATTAGGAATAGAAAAAAACCTAAGTATCCTGTCTAGCGGCAAACAGACTAGTTTTTCTCTCGTTTGTAAAAAAAGCAAGTTCTAATTATTTTTATAAATCACCTAGTTTAATTTGGACTCACTGAACAAGGATGGTATTCTTACTATCGTATATGCAGATGACCTGGCAATCATGATATCGGGGCTCTTTGAAACGACTCTTTGCGAAAAGATGCAGAAGGCACTACGGATTGTGGAAACATGGTGCAACAAACACAGTCTGTCAGTAAACTCGAACAAAACAGAACTAGTACTTTTACTCGCAAAACCAAACTTCCAAGACTAGAAGTACCCTCACTGCTAACCTCCTTGCTTAGTGTCAATGTTGTACCATTGACACTAAGCAAGGAGGTTAAATACCTCGGCATATGGCTGGACAGCAAACTACTGTGGGGCAAACATCTAGACCATATCACAACAAAAGCCACAAACGTTCTATGGCAATGCACCCGAGCGGTAGGCAAGGACTGGGGCCTTAAGCCAAAGCTGTGTCTATGGCTCTACACTACACAGTCATGGTCCGCCGAGTGCAATAGTATGGTGGCCCAGAACAAACTTAGTCACCACCATTAACAAACTTCAGCAAGTGCAAAGACTGGCCTGTACACTTATTTGCGGATGCAGGAAATCAACCCCATCCGCAGCACTGGACATAATTTTGGGACTAACGCCTTGCATGCATGTTCACATTCAGCAAAAAGCGATGGCGGCGTCTCTGAGAATAAAATCACCGAACCAGTGGAAAGGCGAGTCTGGCCTCACAAACCATAGTAGAATACTAGGCAAAGCTATTGCTGCATTTCCAGAAGCGGCGAATGGCACTGACAGAATAGCGTCTACCTACTTAACTGGTAAATGAAATAACACATGAAGAGATCGCATCAGCTATCACCGCACATGACGTTACCACATATCACATCTACACTGATGGGGTCAAGAACAGGACAGGAGCTGGATGCGGCTATTCCTGTCCTGAAACTGGACTCTCAAAAGCCCAACCACTAAACCCGGCCACAACAGCCTTGCAGGCGGAAACACTGGGACTCAAACTAGCGGCACTCAAACGGACAGACACAAGATCAAAAGCAATTGTAGAATGCCATAAGAGTCTACAAGACCTTTCTCAACACACTAAGGTCTGCATAGAATGGACAGAGAGTAGATCCTGCCCAGGCAACACAAAAGCTGACAAACTAGCAAAGGAAGAAGCGAAACTAAGTCCAACACAACAAGATGTAAGTCTCTCGATACAGCCTACAGCGGAAGTCAAAAACAGACTAAAACTAAACTCTGAAAAAGAACACCAAAAGCTATGGGAGCGTCGGATAGACTGCAAGCATACTAAATCAATATTCCCTTCCAAAGACAGGAAAACCACCAACACGATGCTCAAGATGAGCCGGGAGAACCTAAGAACGTTTTACTGAATTTTATTCAGAAATTCCTTTATTTTTTAAAAGAAACAAAATAGCCTTCAATGATCTCTTAAAATTGCTTGTCTCATCTGGGTATATAAACAACTAAAATTTTAAAATAAACCTTTGCTATTTTTTTATGCGAAACAGTAGTAGGATTAGTGGACATATCGACTAAAAGTTTGAATAGAAGGTAAATTTGGTTCAGTGTAAAAACAATAAAATAGTCCTTAAATTTTTAGTAATAGGTACATTTTATTGCGAAGATCGATCCTTATCACCTTTTCAACAACAGCATCCTTGTCTTTATTTATTAACTATAAACCGTGCAGGTCGATTTCCATCAAAAGAAAAAGATTAAAAAACTACATAACCATTGTTTTCTTATAAATATGTACGGACATGACTCCTATCACGACTTTTCAGAAGTAGATACAAATTTTTACTTCAAAACCGCTGCACTTTGTAATTTTTTTTCACATGGTAAATAAACAGGTAGAACTTTTTTGTACGTTCACTTTACAGATAAAAGGTCATTAAATGACTTTTTTTTTCAGCACATGGCATTGACTCATCTTTGAGGAGAAAGCTCCAAATAAGACTCATCAGCTACTGTATGCCCCTTAACTCGCGTGGTTTCGGACTTGGCCATCACCGCCCTTCTTAAAAAACCAACCTGCATAGTCATCCTAATTTATTTTTAAATCTTTTAAATGCTTGTAACTGAGTAGCAATTCCTTGTAAAATCTTCTCTTTCTTCATAAGTTTTCTTTAGGTTTAAGTATTCTTAGGTCTATTAACTTATAACTATTTATCATGCTGTTTATATAGTAAAAATTTGACTTGTCTAAGTACTTATTTTGTAAACGATTTGACTTTGTCTTCAAGTTTTGTTACAATTTTATTAAATCATTTGTTATGAATTTCTGCAACGTCACGCCTGAATATTTTTATGATATTGTTATTTATATTATTAAAATTAAATCACTTACCTCTGTTAAATATAAATTGAATTGCTGGAACAGTAACGAATTCGCCACTAATTGGTGAAATTTTTTATCAGAATGAAATTTTCCTGGAATCACGTCGAAAGCACTGCTTAGATCGTTTTCTTTTCTGGCAGTTACTCTGCCATTGTCATATAACGTCATATTTTCTATGTCGTAGGTACCATTCATGCAAACTTTTTTATCTTTTATTACTATGGTGCCATACATTACCGACGTAACACCAACATATTGTCCAAAATCACAACATTTGTAAATTTTTGGCTTTGAAACTTTTGAATCACACTGTATAGTGGTGATTAAAAAAACGGTTAAAATGTATAAAGTTAACATCGTACGAGTACGTCCTGTCATTTTGAATAAGGAATACTCAATATTCATCCGGCACGGAAAATAATACAGGCGTCCTGAATCAAAAGACCTACCTGCCTGTACTGAGTACACCTAATCAGTTCATTAGAATTATGTTAAGAGATTTATTTGTTAATTAAGAAATTAAACTGTTCCTGCTACATTTTACATTATTTTACTAACATTATAGATTTGATAAGTAGGTATACTTATGTAATATATATTTGCCTTTTTATGCCATAGCAGGAAAGCGGTACTAACATACAGATTATAATAGTATCTTATCAATTTCTCGTAGTAATTGAATCTTACATTAGTTAAATATTAAAAACTAATGCAATTTTATTTTTTTGTTATTGCTGCATACCTACCAATTTCAATTTATTTATTGATTTGCGAGGGAGTCTCATTTTTTTAATTAAAATACCATTTACGTCACAATACATTTTATTCATATGAATATGCATAGTAAACATACGACTAGAACGGAGAGAAAATTCTTAAAATTTTAATTAAAGAGCATGACAATTTAAATTATCGTATCGTAAATACGTGCATTTGAATAATATTGTGCCAATGTCATTGATTTTTAAATTGTCACCTACCAGTAGTTTTTACATGAATATAAACTTACAAAACTTACATTAATAAGAACCTAATAATAAAATTGGATTTTTTTGCAGTGCAAGTAAATGTAAAGGTAACATTCATTACGGATGTAAGCGGGTTAACTACGAACCTTATTTGTGTTGGAAGAACACCAACGTTTTATCCCTTAACGAGGGACATCTTCAGGTAATGAATTCGTCAAACTACGATAGTTTTTATAATAAAGGTAACAAGGTCATTAGTGGTTTCTTTTCGATTCTTCCGCTAGTGGACAAAAAATTGAAGTGAATTAGAGTCAATTGCACATTATTTCTTATTTGATAATTTATCAAGTTGTTTATACTATATAGTAAAAATTTAACTTGTCTAAGTGCTTATTTTGTAAGTCTAAAGAAATAAATAATTTGATTCTGACCCTGATTATCCTATTATACATAGGTATTTTACAGGCCTATGCTACTCTGTATCTACCTGGTTATTGATAAACTTATGGCTATGTCCTAATAGCAAGTCGTTCGACGACAAAATCGGTCGTTCGTATTGCAGTAGGTACAATTAAGTTGGTCGTACGACAATACCATAGTGTCCAAACGCGAGCAAAGTGTCAGTCGTTACATCATGATGGTGCTATCAATGTTCAATGTGCTTTATCTGAATGAAAACTTAAAATATCTATCAGCGATGTAACAAAACTCTAAACCTAAATGAGTGCAGTTATATAAAGATAAGATTATAAGAGATTTAAAATGTTTCCTACTCTTGACCACTCTCTGTGAACCAATATGATTTTTGCAGTTTTTGTTCCATTCACAATATAGAATAGATCTTCATTGTTCTCAGTTATCAAAGATTCATTGATATAATTCATTTTTAACCGACTTTAAAGGATGTTCTCAATCAAATTGTTTTTTTAAGCTGGTGCTTCCCTTGTAGTTCCATTTTAATTTGGTTCTGACACTGAATCCATGAAAAACATGAAAAAACTATATAATTGAAGTCGGTTTGTAGGATTAAAAAAAAAAACAATTATTGTTCCATTTCCTCCACAATATGTATAGATCTTCCTTGTTTTCGGTAATCAAAGATTCATTGATATACTCAGGGTTGGAAAAAAACAGTGTTTTTTATCTAGTATTCTATTATTTAAATTCTAGTATTTTATAAAACCAACAGTTAAAATGCTTAAAACAAGTGTTTTTTGTTTTTCTTTTTTACTTTTTACATTTAGGTTTCAGTTTCAAATCAATTATAGCGAATAATAAAATATTTAATCCATTTCTTAACTATTTCCTGATTCACATTAGAAAAAATTATACGATAAAAAATATTATAATTATTAATCAATACAAAATACTTTACATACACCTTGTAAGTATGTAGTGTAGTGTAGGTAGGTAGAGAACTAGAGAGAGAAAGGAGAATACCCACTAATCCAGTGAATTACTTTCTTTGGACGACCGACATAGGGACTTTCCCTACGGGACTTTACTGGTCCCAGTTATCTATGCAGTGAACAGTGTATAAAACGGCCAACAAAGATACTTTTCTACTTGTAAATTTATTTTAAGCTATTTAAAGTTCTACATATTTATTCGTTTGGATTTATTTCCATTCATTTGCAATAAAATGGAGTTTTAAACCCTGTTTTATTCTTTATGTTTTAAACATTATTTAAAACTGGTTTTTAACTGTGTTTTGAAACACCTAATAAAAAACTTAGTTTTATTGCAAACTGTTTTTAACACTGTTTAAAACACGTGTTTTAAAACAACTTGTTTTAATCATGCCAACCCTGGTTATACTTAATTCATTTTTGTAAACGAACATCTAATTTCCTCGCGACCGACACGACAAAATTTAACAAGTTTACAGCGATACTTTTCAGTTACGGGGTACCTACATTTCACCAACAAGGGTTTCTTTTAAAAAAACCTATATAGCGACTTCAATTTTATGGTGTCCTCGTGGATGCTATTGTCAGAATTGGACCAATTGAAATGGGACCACACGGGAAGCACCAGCTTTCAAATAAAAAAAGAATCATCAAAATCGGATCACCTAGTCTATAAAAGTATTTTCACAAAAATTGAACAAAAATAAAAACATAAATGCGATTTTTCAGGAATGAATAAATATTTTCCTTTTATTATGCAATTTAATAGCCAATAAATAATACAAGGTAAAGTATCTATTCAGGTATTTTTAAATACTAAGTATCAGTAGGTATTTCTCATTAAAAAGATACCTTCTTACATTATTTAATTCTTTGAATAAGTTTTAATGGATATATTTATGTGTTTAAAACCACAAGATTTGTCTTAATTGGATGGAAGTAGAGCGTCATGCATTATTGAGAAATATGTTTGCGTGTTTTTCGATATACAATTAGTCAGCCGTACAACAACATAATTATTAATAGGAATGAGTAGGTAACTACAACAAGGAATATACACACATTAAGAAGGTATAAGTTATCCATACAAGGTGCTACAAAAATGGTGTAGCCGAAAGGTGATTTTGGACCCCGAGTAGATTTACTTGTGAGTAACGATTTTTTGAATTTAAAATAATTATCAGATGAGCTTCCTGTAAATTGTTTGCAACATTCTACAATTGTAAAAATTTGTTTTAATTTATTTCTAATAATTGATTGTAATTCTCCTTTTCAATTCTTATACATTTCTTTATTTGTACCAAAAATGAATAATTTATTCTTTCTTTTCGTGTTCTTTTACACGCACTCTTGAATTATTTAATATTACAATATATTTCACAACGGTTTTATGCATGTTTTTTTCAGCAAAACCCATGCAAAACCAGTTCTTTTCAATGTTCTTTGAAATGTCAAAACAATAATAGTAATGTAAGAATACACGTAAAAGAACACGCATATGAAGCAATAAAGTCTCCAATTTTATTTTTCCAAAAACGCAAAACCGTCAAAAATCATCTAACAAAAATTGACCCCTTCGATGTGCAGAATAACCCCGTTTCGGCTTAGTACACCCTATCCGAGGCATCCTGTATAGATTGACCCAGAAAAGGAGGTAATAATATTTAAAACGCTGGCTCAGACTTACTCGTAGTAGAGATATCTGCATGTCCATTTGCAGTAAATAAATATCCTCCTTGGTAATTAATATAATATAATATAACATACATATACTAGGTACTTCTTTTACTCTTACTTCGTTCTAGTAAAAGAAGTAAAGGCAGGCAAAACAAACGATGGAAAGATGACATTAAAAGAGATGCCAGTCCAGAATGGACCCGCGTTGCATTGCAAAATCAGGGAACAATGAAACACCTTAGAGGATAATTAAGGCATTCGAATTCGGTTCTTGGTTTTTTTTTCAAAGCACTTCCTTATTATATTAACCGACTTCAAAAATTGTGTTCTACATAATGTTCGAGTGTATACATATTTTGTTCATCTACATAATGTTCGTCTATTTTTTCGTCTTTTGTGGACCGAATTAAATAACTCTTTTGCTACTATATAGAATTAAAAATCCCTAAGAAATAATCAAATCAAAAAAAAAATTGGCGAGATATTAGTGTTTGTCCTTGTGTCATTTTTCAAAACAATTACTATAGTATTATACCAGTAGGTACCTAACCTAGGTACCTACTGGTTTAGTACTATAGTGATGGAACTAGTTCCATTTCACAATACCAGTCACGCAGCAACGGGGTTTTCCCAGTCCTCATTCAAAGTGTGGAATAATGTTATAATTATAAAATCTCATAGACTCATAGATCTTACAGTAAGTTGCAAAAATGTGTACAATTATGTGGCAGAAAAAACCCGAATAGCCAAAGCTAGATTTGTTATACAGGTGGTTTTTTTAGAAGGGCGGTGATGGACAAGTCCGAAGAGAAAAGTCGTGAAAAGAGTCATGCTCTGGATTACCATATTTCGTTTTATTTTATACCGACTTTTGACGGAAATAGACTCGAATGATTTTTCAAAAATGAAAACACTTATAAGATAAAGTAACTCTCCGTTCTTACCATTAAATACTAGTCTCCAGAAAGGTAATAACTAACTTTTTTCACCAGAAATCGCACCGATCTCTCTCTTTTTAATAAACCAAAGAATTAGGTAAGAAGTGGAATAAATATGTATTAGGTACTAAAAGTTAAAGCTAATAGCAACTTTTATATTATTTCTGATAAATAGTGCAAGCACGCAATATGCCCTCACGCTCAAGGTGATTTCAAAAAAATCTAATCATATTCCAAAAAAAACGACATCGCCGGGACTTGAACTATAAAATAGTTTTTCTTTTTTATTTTAGTCTAAACACTAACACCTTCATGGCCCAAGACGCAGGTGCCATTTTCCACCACGTGCGGCTGCGGCGGCGCGCCCCTGCGGGTCGCACCGCAGAAGCTGTGCAGTGAATACGTTATACATTATACATTATACACTAAAGACACGATCCCAGATGGAATGAAACGCGTTAGACTGGTTACAATCTGAAGGTAATGTTGGTAATATCAGGATTTAATAATAATAATAATGTGGGACAAATCACACAGGATTATCTAGTCCCAAGCTAAACAGATCTTGTGGGGGTACCTATGTACCTACTAGATAACTGATATATTTAATAGAACACACTACATATTTTTTATTATACATAGAAATAAACGAAATATGATTGATTTTTTGCAGATGATTGTATTTGTACACGTAGTAACTACCTACTTTCCTTTACATAATAAAAACAGTTGATATGGTCCTATTGGTAGATATTTTCAACGAAGAAAAGTAATTTATGTATTTATGTTGAACTATGTGCTATGTGGCTTAGAATTTGCACCACTCCAACTCCCGCGGTGTCGTAAAAGGTAAATAAAAGTACGTACTATAAATAACATAAAAACCAAAATTCTAAACACGTAATCAGTCACACGTGTCTACACAAAATTGGGTTTGCTAAATTGACTTTGACTATAACCGCAGTTAGGGATAACATTTAAAATATACAAAGTTATAATATTATTATCTTTTATTAAAGAATGGTTGTATAATAAAACATTCTTTTATCCAAATACACAATTTAGTTTTGACAGAAGAAACTCTTTAAGTAAATAATAATTTAATAATGTGGGACAATTTACACAGCATTATCTAGCCCCAAGCTAAGCAGAGCTTGTATTATGGGTACTGATTAACTGATATACTACCTACCTAATACAATACAAAGACAGTTTTTTTTGTAGGTACTTTTTTTTAGAATCAAACAAGAACGGTAAATCTGCTTTTCATTAATGTGTGGTGACTATATTACCTTATTTGAGTTATTCCCAACGTCTTTCAATGCTTTACTTATTCGATATTACTATCTATTAAGAAGATACCATTAAATCATTTTCGAGACCATTAATAGATAAGTATTTTTACTATAGTTCCATGACCTTGCTAAAGTTTATATACTTTACTTTAACAGTTAAAGAACTTTTTCTTGACTCCGTGCATTGACTTCTAAGGCATTTCCTAACTTATACAGTGCATTCAAAGCAAGCTAATATAAGCCTTAAACATACAATTTTAGAACTTATTCTTTATCGAGCCCATAGGCACGTCTTCTTTTTCCCGCGTGGACATAGTTCGCGATGAAATCGTGGTTTGAGTCCGCGACATCGGCTCACCGCGGAGTTGCTTGTATCTGCAGATAGGGTGCGTTTGTTAGTCACATCAAGCATAGAAATATTAAAGATACAACAATGATTTAAGGCGCATACCAGAGCCAATTTGACAGCTATACCTATTTATCATATTTTTACGTTTAATATGGGAAATTTTAAAAATCCATCGTTCAGCTTGTGGTATCTATTATAACCTAATCTTTAATATATCTAATAATAGTTTTAATTATATAGTTTAGGAGGAGATGCGAAAATAGAGTGGTGGCCAAAAAGCGCAACTTCGTAGGTCTATCTCTGCCTAAGCTTTAAAGAATGAAAATATTACAGAGGCATTAATAAATAACGTTTAATAGATACCACAAACTGAACGACGGATTTTTAAAACTTCCTGCGTTTTACTTAATAATAAGATAAAATAGTCGAGGGCTCCACTTTCACTGGTGTATGGGCCTTAAATCGTTAGATAGACCCTTTCCGTAGTTAGGACCGCGCCGTATTATTGCTAAGCGAAATGAGATCGGTCGCTCACTTGGAATCAGCGTGTATTGTGTTTTAGAGATGTGTTTTTTCATACAAGTTTGTGCAATATGATTGCACAATAAATGGTAATCAGTATAGGTTTATTGAAAGAATAAAACACGATTTATATCTAAGTAGGTACTCATTGAGTGTGCATTTTGTTACCGCACGCATTCAGTCAAAGACAATGCCGCAGTTTTTGTGGCATATCTAACGATTTAAATCTCGTACACATAATATAGCATAAGATAAATATATTGTACATAGATAACACATACAGCATCAGAAACAGTTTTTATTTTATTGGGATTGTTCTTTAAGGCAGTATCGATTTAATAACATCGTATCGTAATAAGTACATTGCGTAGGTACATTTTTGTATATTTACGGTTAATGAATTTCAAATAAATAAATAATGCTGGATAATTCACACAGCACTAGCTCCAAGCAACGCAGAGCTTGTGTTATGAATACTTATTACATAAATTAAATAACAATCTGGGTTTTTTCTATGTTAATGAAAAATATGTTTAATAATTGTAATAAAGAAATTATTAAACATAGAAAATACCTAGAATACCCGAAACAAATATTTGCAGATCGTATAAACCATTGTGCCAAAACGGGAATCAACCATCACAGTCCTGCGTGTCGCCGGCGGATCTTCGCCTGCTGCGTCACATCATCGGTCGTCCAATAATTTACGAATTCGAATTCAAAGCGATGAATTTTTTATATTCTATCATGAACAACAATCCCAGTGCTTCGCCTTAATTAAGGTTCTGTAGGATTGATGAGTTATTTGAGAGTTTGTAAATTTGAAGAATCTTTTTCAAACATGACGTAAAGGAGCATGTACACAAATAAAGCCAAGCGTTTTAGGAACTTAACTAATAGTACTAAAACCCCGTTTTTGCAATAAATGATGCCTGCTACAAAATTAAATTTAGAGATAAAGCCGCCCATTGTACCTTTCTATTGTCAATGTTCTTTAATTTTGGGGTGACAATAAAAAAATATGTAATTGTATATTATTATGAATGTAAGCGGGTTAACTACGAACCTTGTCAGTGTTGGAAGAACACCAACGTTTCATCCCTTAACGAGGGACATTTTCAGGGCGAATGCGGTTCTAGACGCGCGCGTTCCGCATCCCTTGAGTGCTCGAAGGGAAACAAGGTTCGTAGTTAACCCGCTTACATTCATAATGAATTCGTCAAACTACGAAAGTTTCTATAGTAAATAAAATTGTAAATTAATCAAAATGGACCACTTGTCCGATGTTATTTTGCAATTTAATACAAGGAGACCTACAGAATACAGAAAATGATGTCAGATAGCTTTTTCTTAAAGGTACAAATCAATGATGATAATAACTTGGAATGGTGAAGACATCCACAAAACATTTAACATTAACAAGACTTCACAATACCCCACAGAGCTAACATACTTTAGATCGATTCGTGGTCCTTTTGAGGACTTCTCCCAGGTAACCCTCGTAGGCTCTTCAGTTTGTAGACCCATTCTATATAAAAATGCAATAATAATATCAAAAGTAAGTGAAAAACCATATAATTATAATTTGAACTGTTATTTTAAAAAGATGGATTGATAGGTATTTTAGCAAGCCTATAGTAGGTTAGTGTTAATACACCGAGATTTGTACATAAAATATATTAGTAGGTAAATATGTGCAACAGTGTCATAGGGTGTATAATAAATATAAAAGACTTAGATTTCATAAATAAGTTTAATACTGAAGTATTTTATAATAAATGCAATGTTATTGAGCAAAAGCGAATTTTAGTTAAAGTCCCAAAACCAGAATTGCCTTCCTAAATTCCAGGGTTGGTTCCAATACCAATGTTAGGAGAAATTTGTTTAAGAATAGAATTATTGATGGTAAAATCTTATGGTCTTAAGGTTTTAGTTGGTTTCTTGTTAAATCAATCGGTTGTAAGTTCAAATCCAATCACCAAACTCGTACCTTCTATGTTTTATGACGAGTTTCATCGCTTCTCATTTCCAGTTTCAGTTCTATCGATATTCATGTTTGTCTTATTTTTTGTTTATAACATTGTATTTGTCCTATAATGTATTTATTTATCTTAAATTATATGTATTCTACTGATATATTCATTTGTAATATCATCCATGATTTAATCATCGGCTGCTTAGTTAATATAATCTTTTATGGTATGTTTGTGAGTGATGGTACCAAAATAGACCAAATATTTTTGATTTCTGTCTTGTGGGTATTATTTTCATCTTATTTTATTTTCGTCTGTTCTGGTTTTATTCTTATGCATGCCTTTAAACACTCAATAATTATATCTTGAATTTTATTTGTCGTGATTATATTACATATTTTTTTGTCTTACTTTATCAGTCTCTATTTAAAGTACATTAACGGCGATCTTATTGCTCATCGCGCTTCCGATTGAGGTTCGTATGGTTTCTTGGCTGGCTCTTTGGTCAATCATCTGTCTTCTTCTGAGTTGAGCGTGACTTAAATCCCTCAGTTCGTCGATTTCTTCGTTTCCCTTGTTAAACTTGTTCTTGATCCTGGACACAGGTTTGTTAATCCATTAAGATACATTTTATAGTTTCGGATAGTTTAGCCATAAAAATCAGTTATAAATAAGCACTTAAAACGAAAGATATCACATTCCAGTAATTTTGACCCATCACCTTAGTAACCAATAATTTGAGGTTTTTAACATTCTTACCTAGATAATTGTTATGCTTATCTCTGTTCATTCATACACAATGCAATGCTCGATGACAACGATAAAAGCCAATTTTTAAGCTTTTTTATGTATTTTCGTTTTGGAACATGCATAACCTTAGTGGTGAAATTACATATTGACCGAATCATAATATGCCATGAGTAATGATAAGATTTATGATCTGAAAAATTTTATGAACACAATAGATTTTGTCACCAAGAGTCGGACAACATATAAAATAAACCACAAAACACAATGAGTTTTCGTTTTTCATATTATGTTCGATGACAATGATCAGAAACCAGTGACATGATGACAGTCGTCTTCAACGAACCTCTTCTTGATAAGCCTGAAGATCTTCCGCTTGCACACGAAGATGATGAAGATGATGAGGCCAATCAGCACGTTGTAAGCATCAGTGAAGTTCCAGAGACCGGTGATATCAGGGTAGAGGGCACTGATGACTTCAAGGATCCAATTGATGCCCATAACCATGAATAGTTTGAGGTAGAGCGTCAGTCTGAAACGAATAACAGGGCTATGACAAATTAGTTTGGGACGAAAGCATCACACTATCATGCAAAAATGCGAAGGTTTGGATGGATGGTTATAAAGATGGATGAATGGACGTTTGTTACTTTTTCAGGCAAGGAAAGGATAGGGCTGAAATTTTGCGTATATTTATGTGTAGACCTGGAACAGGCTGCTTTTAATCCCATTAATCACTTTTTATGGGATATAAATTTTTTGAACGTTTTCATAAAAAACAACGATTGCGAAGAACTAATTGTTTTAAGAGTAAAATCTATTGTGCACTATCATGCTTAACACTGGTGGACGATGACAGAGAAGAAACATTTCTTGTATGGATAAAATAGTAATGGAGCAAGTGCTTAGTTCTGAGTGATGCAGGGCTGCCTTTTGGCTGAGCGAAATATAATAGGCCTTTGACTGTTGGTAGAGTTATTATCTGGAGAATAGTTAATAAATAAATCATAATATTGGATAATCCACACAATCGACAGATATTTGTGTCCACCAAACTATGAGCTGCATGCTATTTTAAACAGTTACAATTTTATTGCATTCCATAACTCAAAAAAGAGAATATAATAAATATAATTATAGAATTTGGCATTTTTAAACAATCGCTAGCAAACAATAAATTAGGTTTCGGATTCAGCTTGACTGTGTTGCTTGTTAATTTTACTTACCTCTGTTTATCGTTCCTATGCTGATCATGAGTGCCGTTGTCCTTATTCTTGAGCACCGAGGTCTGCCTCTTGATCTGGTTGATCTTAGTAGCGGTGAGCGCGAAAAACACCATGTTCGACAGACAGACTAGCAGCATTGGACTATAGAGGTAGATCAGCTTGCTGTGCCCTGAAATTAAGAGAGTAGCTGTTATTTAAATGAGTTCTACAAACCGCGTCGAATCCGTTGCGTAGTTTATCTTTATTATATTTGTTAATCTAACTATATGTAGGGACAGTCAGACAGCGGTATGATAGAAATGAAACATAGAGCAGTTATGGAAGCTTACCATAAAGAAAACACCCCTGATGCCGGAGCAGTGGCATCATCGGATGCGGTGGCAGCCCCGAGAACTCCAACGAGATGAGAAGGACAGTCAGCACGGTGGGGATGCCGAATGCGTATGCGCAGTAGGCCAGGAAGCGGGCGCGAGTGGATGACAACCTTGCGGAGAGGCCACGCTTACCGCTGAAAAGGAAACGAAAAATAGGTTGAATAACGGTTGTCGAGATTCCGTGCATCGAGATAACGTTTGTCGATATTTGTCAAGATTCCGTGCATCGAGATAGCGTGTTTCGAGATGCCGTAGTTCACCGGAAAACTGGAGCCTATCGAGGTCACATTACATACTATGTGCATGGCTATAATAGATACCACAAACTGAACGTAAGATTTTTAAAAAATCCTATGATAAACGTAAAGATATGATAAAATAGGTATCGCTGTCATATTGGCTCGGGTATGCGCCTTAAGTTAATTTAAGTAATCGCACTGCAGCTGTTGTATGGTTTAGAATTTGCAATAACCCATCTCTTCCCGTGGGTGTCGTAGTAGGCGACTAAGGGCGTGGCTTACCGCTGAATAGTAACGAAAAATAGAAAAATAATAACGTTTGTCGAGATTCCGTGAATTTAGATAACGTTTGTCGATATTTATCGAAATTCCGTGCATCGAGATAACGTGTTTCGAGATGCCGTAGTTCACCGGAAAACTGAAGCCTATCGTGGTCACACTATATACTATGTGCATGGCTACTTAAGGCCCATACACCAGTGAAAGTGGCGTCCCCAACTATTTTATCTTATTATAACGTTAAACGCAGCAAGTTTTAAAAATCCTACGTTCAGTTTGTGGTATCTATTATAAGTTATTTATTAATGCCTCTGTAATAGTTTCATTTTGTAAAGCTTAGGCAGAGATACGAAGTTGTGCTTTTTGGCCACCAACCTGTATTTTCGAATCTCCTCCTAAACTATATGAGATAAAATTATAAAAGAGGTATTAAAACATAGCTTTTAATAGATACCACAAACTAAACATAGGATTTTTACAAAATCCTATGATAAACGTAAAAATATGATAAAATAGGTATCGCTGTCATATTGGCGCGCATATGCGCCTTAAGGTAATTTAAGTAATCGCACAGCTGTTGTGGTGGCTTAGAATTTGCAATAACCCATCTCTTCCCGTGGGTGTCGTAGGAGGCGACTAAGGACGTGGCGTACCGCTGAAAAGTAACGAAAAATAGGTTGAATAACGTTTGTCGAGATTCCGTACATCGAGATAACGTTTGTCGAGATTCCGTGCATCGAGATAGCGTGTGTCGAGATGCCATAGATCACCGGAAAACGAAAACGTAAATCGTTTTGTGTAAATACATCTGTGTTTTTACACATAACGATGTGCCTTGTACTTTTTGTACCTGTCTTTTCATTTACGCAAAACTATAATTTCTTACTACTTACTTAGAGACCGAAAAACAATTTAACTTTTATAAAATAGTACTCTTACCTATTCTTATGTAAGTAACTGTGTCACTGTGTAACTGTGTTTAACTGTGTTAATTATTAATATTATTTTACTTTCATTTGTTGTTAGGTATAGCGGCAACAGAAATACATCATCTGTGAAAATTTCTATCTATCGTGGTTTATGTGATACACTGGTTGCAGGCGGACAGCGGAGGCTTATTAATAAAATTAAACCCTTTAGGTACAGAAACCTAAAACAACGATGTCGTCTGCAAAAGTTTTGACCCGTTCTACCCTTTGGGTACGGAACCCTAAAAAAACGATGTCGTCTGCAAAATTTTTAACAAACTATGTCGCAGATGACAGCGCTCTCCTCCGAAAGTTGGATAGAGTTCCAAGACAATTAAAAAGAATTAGCGCAACTTTTTTATCTACATACATTTGTTTCGAGATAAGTTATACATTAAAAATGTGGTCTAATTGGCCAGGTAAATAAACAAGGTAAGGAAATTTACCATTGGTCTGTGGTTTACCTCGTTTAACTTGTTCGATATCCTGGCTTGGCTAATTCGTTAAAAAATTTAATAAAAAATAACAAATATGCCTACGTGTTGTCCCAGAGGAAATACAGTAATATGTAGTAGGTACCTACTGTTGTTTTAAATCAGAAGTTTTAAGTTTAATTCTTGAGACGTTGGGAATAACTCAATTAGACGTCTGATCCGACTCACAGAACTCGTAATAAATAAATAAATAATGCTGGACAATTCACACAGCATTATCTAGCCCCAAGCTAAGCAGAGCTTGTGTTATGGGTACTATATAACTGATATATTAATAAGGTGCTTATGACGAGTTCTGTGGAAACGGCGAACGTCATACCTGAATCCCGGCTTTTTAATGAACGTACTTACTAACCTACTTTTTCAGTCTATATGGTTTATTTTGTTAAGTTTAGGCAGAGATATGAAGTTGCCCTTTGTGGCCACCAAACTCTAATTTCGCATCTCTGCCTAAACGATACAAAATAATACAATTACAGAGGTATTATAAAATAGCTTATAATAGGTATCACAGTGAATAAATGGCTGAATTTTAAAAATTTCCTGTGTAAAACTTAGGTAATAATATAATAAAATAGGTGGCGTTGCCATATTGGCTCGAATATGCGCCTTAATAAAGATTTCAATACAAAAACTTTACAGTGATAGTTTAAGCACGCATTATTAACGTCTTTTATTGCGGCACTAAGTAAAGTAAAATAAAGGCACCTCATTTTCTTTATTCTATGCATTCAGGACTAACGAAAAATACATCAAAATGGAAGGAATAAACGCAAAGTAAAGCAAAATTCAGCAGACATGCAAATTGCTACGTTATAAATATAATTGTGTATAGAATAAGCTTCCGATTATGTCAAAAAAATCCGAACGAAATTACTGTTATTCACGTGCTTAGAATCGAGATAATAAAGATATATTACGAGTAATTATAATATTTACTGAAAAATTTACGATAAATTGTGATTAAAAATGCAAGAAAATTATCGCTATTGTGATAATTTGAAAAAAAAAGATTGTTTATCTTTTTGGCATATAATAAAAGTATCAAATAGCTGTTATTGTTACAAAATATCGAAGGTTCCCAGTTGTAGCCTTATTTGTTTGGATTTCTCATCGAGCAAGAAGCGAGAAAGATTTACATGTTTACTTTGGTACAGTGCATGCAGGCATGTTACTTCACTCGGTAAATATTGGAAATATTATACCTACCTATTTTTAATGACCTTTATGAAACCACTCGAAAAAACCCATGTTTGCGAAAATCCGAAGAAATAGGTAGTACCTACCTAACTCGAACTTGACCTGTTTTTCCCTCTCGTTAGAAATAAATCTTCCTTGTGGTTTTTCGTCACGAAATGCTTTATAAATGTAGGTAACCACTAGGTAGTCTAGTCATTTTTCAAGTAAAAAGAGCTTTTAAAACTAAACACAAACAACAAGCAAAGTAAAGTTAGTTTGATCTAAAATCTATTTCTTTAATTAGAGCTGAACAAGATTTTGATGAAAATAATGGTAATATAATGGTAATAGATTACCTACATACCAGTAAGAATATACCTATGTACTACCTACACCAAAAACTTAAACTCAACTTAGGTTGAAATTCATGACTTATTGACAGATTTTCATGCAAAACTGTCAAAAAGTAGCGAATTGAGCGGTGCTTATCTGAGTTGCGTTTGAGTAAATAAAAAGTAGTATAGACCCCGAGGATGTACTACTTTTTATTCCGGAAATAGCGTGCGATGCCGCGGACAGAAACCAGTCAGATAAGTTAAATTCGGTTGTTTCATCCTAGATTTCCAACTTCTTCCTAGAGTCCCGAACTTAGTTAGAGCGAGGGGTTGAAACTAAGACTAAGATACTAGGTCTAAACTCTGTATACTCTTAGTATTAAGACCTTTTGAAATAAACGTTTTTATTATTATTATTATTATTATTTTTTTGTAACACAATTGCACAACCAAAGTAATGGACAATATTTTATTACACTGGAATCATCAGAGCCAACCGCAGAAACAATGCAAATTCGAAGCAATTTTTAATTTAGAAAGCTTTCATCATTTTATTCGCTCGTCCGTTTTCTAACTCGAATTAGTTTTTGCTGTGAGTTTTAAAAGTAATTGGCGAAGGTAGGTTTACTAATTACTTTGCAACACAATACTCAATTACCTAAGGGAATAGGGAAGTTAACTATTTTTTTTAATATCTAAGCGGAAAAGCCTTTAGGGAAAGCTACCCTACGTGTAAAAATATTTCAATTATTAAATGGAGTAAAACAATTCAAATTACTCAAGAGATGGAGCTATTTTTGAACAACGATTTAAATCCTGAACAACATCTGACATCTGCCATATGCCAAACTGATGTAGAATGTTTGTAAACAAACCTGCAATCTGGGGCCGCGAATTTTTATACGCAATTTAAATTATCTATCATTTTGGGATTCTTAAACAAATATTGCTTAGTTATATTATGAAACTCGAAGCCTTGCACCCTGTGGCAGCGGCTTTTTATTCGCAATTTACATAAGGTACTTGTCGATTTGAGATTCTTTAACAAATATTGCTTACAACGTACCTATATTTGAAACTCGAAACCAAGCAAGTGCGTCTTAGATTATTTGTGTCGTAGTTTTGTTTATTGGTATTTCAATACATAATACGAGTAGTATAATAATCGGTGAATAAATGACGAAGTTTTAAATTACTACCGTAAAACCCAGATGAAAAACCCATTTTTCTAAAGTTGCCATCAAATTGTAATGTAGACTTACGATCAAATTTTAGTTGTGTATTGTCTGTTAGTTACGCGAACCGAGTTTATTTTACAAATAAATATATTTGAGTAGGTACCTAATAAATGAACAAACGTGACGATTTTTCCAATGAAAAGATCTCAACGCGCTCACTCATTTAGCTCTTTTTTGTTTTCTTACCTGTTAGCGTTTTTCACTATTGACTGATTTTATTATTTGCTCTTAAATTACCAAAAAATCATTTATCAGGGGAGGTCCAGCAGTAGACTGTGTAAGGCTAGTGTTGACTGATTCATTATGAAATTATAAGAAATTATTTTTTAAATAATTTTCTAAAAGCTGGCGCGATTGCCTTTAGTTTTATGTATGGCTTGGATTTGTGACGTCAACATGTTGTTCATCAGTGTATCTGAAAAAACGAAAGACACACGCATCCATCGTGCCAGCTTTTTAAAATGTACCAAGTACATTCAAATACATTTTAATCGGTATCAGATGTGACAGAAATCCGTTAAAATACTTACGCATTCCATCGGCAGCTACGAGTAACCTATTCAAATCGCGTGATTCGTTTTATTCGAGGACATCTTTAAAGAAAAACTCAAATGACGTGTGTAAATAATTTTGGTATTATTATATCTTGTTTTAATTTTCACTGCAGAAACAGACTAGACCAATAAATAATCTGCAGAACAAGCAACAAAAAAACAACGTCAACGAGCTGAGATGATGGTCTCTAGAATTTATTTGAACAAGCTTTGTGTTAATTTCCTCTCAGTACCTATGCTGAGTGTGTAAGATTATATAGGCTAATGATGATGCTGAGTGTTTACTGCCATACAATTTACTAGAAAGTTTGTTATACTCTATTTTCTATGAAAATGCGACAGCGCTCTAAGCGGGAAGTTTACATAACTTTCAAATTTCCATAAGCCGCTTGCATAAGATTATCGTTTGCACGAAATAGAATCAGAAAGCACGTTTTAGTTTTTACCAGTACACGCCCTGTAAAACGGATTGCTTTGTTAACTATTAACTTTTTATGAGCATCCTAGGATTTAGTGAAATCACCGATTTTACCAATTCCCTGCGGCATTATAAAAAATAGTCTGATTAAGCTCGTTCAAGGTCACTGTTACTAAATATGTCACACGCACTATTAAAAATACTTTAACGTATTTCTAACGTTTTATCTTTAGTTGTTCGCTCGCCTAATAAATAATCTTACCTAAATGTCCACCAGATGTCGAAACACATTACATTCAGCCAGAAGAACGCTGACTCCAATGAAAAGTAAATGATGATCGCTGAAACAAAAACAAACTTTATAGTCGATGTCCTTAGATCTTATTTTAGATGTTCAATAGTCACACTTTAGATGTTTGAGAAGACTGATTTTGTAGCAAAGGAAAATAAATCGTAATGTATTGTTATAAATTGCAATTTTATTGATTCACTGTTGTGAGTTCTTATAAACCAGCAAAATTCTAAGCTTCGAATACAAACTAATAGTCACTGAAAAGGCGTCATCCGGGAAACAATAAAATTGCATTATGACTACCTACACATTAAAACTTATACTGACTTTATTGAAATTTATGTTACTTAAGGCGCATACCCGAGCCAATCTGACAGCAATTCCTATTATATCATATTTTTACGTTTATCATAGGAATTTTTAAAAATCCTACGTTTAGTTTGTGGTATCTGTTATAAGCTATTTTTAATACCTCTTTTATAATTTTGTCTCATATAGTTTAGGATGAGATGCAAAAATAGAGTTTGGTGGCCAAAAAGCGCAACTTCGTATCTCTTCCTAAGCTTTACAAAATGAAACTATTACAGAGGCATTAATAAATAGCTTATAATAGATACCACAAGCTGAACGTAGGATTTTTAAAAAATCCTGCGTTCAACGTAATAATAAGATACAATAGTTGGGGGCGCCACTTTCGCTGGTGTATGGGCCTTAAGGCGCATACCCGAGCCAATATGACAGCGATACCTATTTTATCATATTTTTACGTTATAATAGGAATTTTTAAAAATCCTACGTTCAGTTTGTGGTATCTATTATTTAATTAGCTATTTTTTAATACCTGTTTTTAATTTTATCTCATATAGTCAGGAGGAGATACAAAAATAGAGTTTGGTGGCTAAAAAGCGCAACTTCGTATCTCTTCCTAAGCTTTACAAAATGAAACTATTACAGAGGCATTAAAACTTATAATAGATACCACAAACTGAACGTAGGATATTTAAAACTTGCTGCGTTTAACGTAATAATAAGATAAAATAGTTGGGGGCGCCACTTTCGCTGGTGTATGGGCTTTAAAAAACAGTCCTCTCAAACATCTGAATTTTATTTTTTTCTGGTTATTTTACCATCAGCGATAACATTCTCGCACTCATTTCAGTTATGTTATTATACGAGTTAAATAATAATTTAAAAGTAATAAGTAAGTTAAAAAAAATAGAACAACTTTGTACAGCTTAGTCTTAGAATAGAAACAATACGGAGTTGTTTTATAATTAATCAACTATATTTTGTTAGTTAATTATTGGTTTCAAGTTATCT